>OY728127.1:1139993448-1141402492 GCA_963277665.1 Viscum album
ACCCCCCACCATGAAATCCCCACACCTGAACAGCCACCCCCCACCTAGATAGCCCAACCCCCTCCCTAGACACCCCACAACCCCTCCCCCACCTAGACACCACACCCTGACCACCCTGGACAGCCCACACTTCTCCTTGTGGAAGCCCATACCCACTCCCACACACCTCTATATCCACCGCCATGCCCCCCTGTCGCCCCCAACCCCTTCACAACCCACCCCCACATGGACTACCCCCACACCTAGACATCCCCCCACACCTGTACGGCCCCCTACCCCTCCTACAACCCCCTTAGGATATTTTAATTTGCAATCATTTTATTCATTATGAAACCCAAACTATCATGCATTATCCATTTCAATATACAAGAAACATAAAAACTCACTAAACAAAATACATGAAACCCCAGTAGAAAAAAAACATAAAAAAACACAAAATGAACATAAAACAATCCCTTTACCCCACTAAAAAAATAAAACAAACCCTTTACCCCTGTAATAAAAAAACCCCACTAAACAGACCATTTATGATGTATGAATTGTTGAATAAAAAAACATAAAACAAACATAGGGTTATGTTACAACACTAATTTACCCAAAAACAAAACATCAAACATAATATAAAAACAGTAAGAACACTAAAACTAAGCTAATACAATCAATTTTAATGTGTGGAAATAAAAATTCCATTGATTGAAGTAGGATCTTTGGATGGAAGGTGTTGTGAGGTCATGAAGACGTCCGGAGGATGTGTGGATTAGGTCTGTAGTTGGGCCGAATGGGAGCTGGGGCACTGGGTATGTAGTTGAGAACATTCCCAACAGTTTTTAATAACATTTGGGAAATCCTTTCTTTAACAACGATTTTACTAAACCATTGGTATATGATAGAGGAATTAAATCATTCCCAGTGGTTCTATGAGACCATTGGGAATGCATAATTTTACTAACACATTTTCCAACAGTTTGAGCAACGTGTTGCCAAATGTGGCTTTTTTTACCGCATACCAACAGTTTCATCATACCATTGGTATATATCTGTATGGAAAACCATCATTTCCCATATTTTATTTATTATTCTAAAAAAAATATAAAGGGAAAAAAATCTTGTTCTATGATGGTATTTATAACAATCAATTTCAAACCCCATTTATAAAAAACCAGGATAACATCAATACAATGAAAAAAATTTTATATTTATCATTATAAAAACACATAATTTAATTTTGAATAATTTTTTTTATTATTCATAATTTAATCTCAAAATGAATGACTAAAAATGAAATTGAAAAAAATTCCTTTATATTTTATTTGTAAATAACATTAAACTGTTAAATAAGTGAAGACAATAACAGAAAGTGAAATCATTACAATATAAAAATCATGAAATAATTTTTTTTTCAAAATTCAACGTATGGTTGATACACCATTTTATCTTTAAGAATGAAGGTTTAATGAATATGAGATATAATAATGATTGAACATACTAGATTAATAAAAATGGATATTCAATTAAAATGCATTATTCATTCAATGGAAGGAGAATAAAATATAACGGGGATGTAGAGAGATCTATAATTGGAATCACTAATGTTTGTATGTGATAACATAATTAAGGGATAATATAATTCCAATTAAATTGACATGTGTGATGTAATGAACTGACTTTTTGAAAAGGATGTCAAGACAAAAAAATTAATTTTCTCATTTACAAGATGGTCCATTTTAAAAACATATAAATAGAATGTAATTATGAGAGTTTAGTAACGTCTATATGTTTTTATGGATTTTTATAAATTTATGAGTGTTCCATTGGAGGTTTCATTGTGTTTTATGAGAACTAGTCTCTGAAATATAATGTTTAGGTGGACCAAGATGGGGTCACAATTATTCTAATGTGGCGAAGACTATAGAAAAAACAACATTGCATGATCTGACATGTAGATGTTTTTATAATGGGATAGACATTCTTCTTCCAAAACCATGCACCTCCCCACATGTTTATTTATTCATAATGAGTACCTTGACACAAATAAATGCACAATTTTATCAATGATTGAATAACCTTTAAGGAAAAATATTGCAATGTCATTTCCTAATAAAGGGGTGCTATATTGTTTGGACATCACTTGGGTAACCATCTGAGGCAATCTATTTACTCTTTTTGTAATCATATAAAATTATATAAATTAAGAACAAAAAAAACAATTTAGAATAAATGGAAAATTAAAATAACAAATGTTATAATAATAAATATAATAAGGTTGTTATTATGATGATGGTGGTTTTTATTATTATTATTAGATTATGTATTATAAAAACCACATAAGGGGTCTCCCCAACTCCATACCAACATCATGTGATCACATGGATTTCTCAGACATGCATGCACACCACTCCATAGCTTTCTCCCAGTGCATCAATCCCACATAGAATTCATCATTTTACTTAGTTTATGACCCTATGTAAGACCCATTGTTCTATATTATACAATTTTGCAAGGTTATTCATCTCTCTAGAACCCTTTTTCATTCTTTTGAACCCCCGATCAAGGGTCAATACTATTTCTTTTGATATTACTTCCATTAATATGGTGTGTGATGCATATCTAGTGACTTCTTCAACAATGTTTTGGAATCCTCCACTTATGGAGAAACAAGTTAGCCTATTTTAGCATACCTTCACACCACGAGAAGGTAAATCTCCAACTAACATTCATAACCAGATTTTCTTTCATGTAATTTAATGGTTTTTAATTACCATTCTTATATGTATTTTCCTTCTTCATTCGTTGATATGGGATCATGTTTCGAAATCCAATGTTATTGTAAAACATATGAATATGTAGTAATATATATATATATATATATATATATATATATAACTTCCCAAGTTGTATATGTACATATATTCAACCACAAATAATTGAATATATATAATGGGGGACAGTTTGATTATATTATATATATAAATAATTCATATGGGAGTTAGTGGAAATTTGTATATTAATATATAATATTATTTTTATGGTTCATCTACTAGATTTTCATTTAAATGATAATTTGTTCATAAGGTGATTGTGTCCATATATATATATATATATTCAATGTTGTATTTTCTCGGAGGTGAGAAAGAGTAGTTTCGATTCATCACCAATGAAAACATGATGTGTTTAAGTGTAAATCATGACTCTCTTCTCTTGAGATTAGGTTATATATTATTACATTTCATTAATGAATTATTAATATTCCATTTATCATTCTATATAAACATTTTTCATGTTATTAATTATTATGTTAGTTTCTCCATTGAATTATGACTTTTCTTAGAATCATACATTCTTCCCAATTCTATATACATAAACCAAATTATTTGGTTGAAATATCATAAATAAATTATATTGAATTTTATAAAAACAATTTTTTTTGTAATAATACACATCAATGAGGTGTTTTGTAATAAAATTTAAATGGGATTTTGTTCTTTTCCATGGGAAATTATTTATCATTTTTCTTAGTGAAATGTCTCCTCAAATGTTTTATATAGTAACATGGATTGTTGTAAATTAAATTAATATTTAATAATTATGTATTATTTCCATGGGAGAAACAATGGGTTATAACATTAGGATACCATGGCTAGACTCTCTTGCCTAATTGTATGATTTTTTTATAGTTTGTAAATATGTTGGGGTGATAACATCTATTCCTGAGATGGGATCATAGAATGTTAGCATTGTTTTCATCCAAACAAGTGACACTAGTTCCCTTGGGTATTCCACTTAGACAGCCTCAATGGAATGATTAGATAATCTTTATCTCAATAGTGAACTGTGCCCCTCTATGTAGGTACAGACTTAGTGGTCTGATAGTACTTGAAATTACAAAACTAAATTTGATTGATATGTTGGATATGATACATGAGTATCCATGGATATAATCCAGGGATTTGGATTTTAATTAATTCCCTCAAGAGATACATGGAAAGTCCCTCCAGATATCATTGTGTGGGATTAGGGTGTGTTGATACATTCTATAATGTTTTTTATAAAATTAAATTTTAGTCAAGGAAAATTAAACTTTTATTGTCGGAATTTATCCCTTTGTACTAAAGACGTAGGGACATGTCCTCCAAGAAAAACCACATGATTTTTTTGTAGTCTACAATCTATCTTATTATCCCACCCAATTTAACATTTTATGATCCTTCGGTTCTAGGTTACTATATTACATAGAAGCTGGTTATTGGATGGGTGTGCCATTTAAAATCAATATAACTCATATATATTATTTATTTATTTATGTATTGAACCAAATAATAATGACCCACTACATCATTTACATTTCACAAAATTGAATTGGAATTTACAGCATGGTTGTTGGTCTATTGATATTGTAGCTCACACAAATCTCTGGAACTATTAGTAATCAAATTGAAATTATTACTATATATATTATAAAATGAAATAAGATGGATTAAATGTTTTCATTTTCATTTATATGAGGGAGTTGGAGTAGAAGACTAAGATGGTGCCTGAGATTCTCATGGAGCTAGTCTTTTTAATGTTATTATTTAATTAAATTTTATTTTAATTTAAATTTAATAATGATTATAATTTTAGCCTAATATATCACATATTCATTAATGTACATTGGAGATAGAATCAATTATTCAGTTATAATATATTCTACCATGATTACCATTTGTTATTTTTCCATATTAATTCAAATTATATTGTATTACCACACAATTCGGATTATCTATGACAGATGTAATAGGGTTCCCACCATATCGAAAATAAACCATCACTGTTATTCAGTTGCCTCTACCATACTAAGAGGCTTGATTAAGGACATTATGAAAGCAGTCTGACTACAGTTTTTATTGTCTGTTGTGGTGGAACAATACAAAGTTGTATTATAGCCTCCATTTTATCACTCTCTAACTATATTGCACTGGTATAAAGGAAATATGGAATGTGTTAAATATTTATAAATAGTTATCATAGAGACTCATCTCCCATCCCACGAAGACATTTCCATGTGAGGAGGGCTAGTATTATTGTTCATGTTGTTTCCAATAGTGTATTTTATTCCACCTCGAATGATTGTTGTTCTTTATTCCAATACTTATTAATTTATGTGGTTTATAAATATCACCCTTGGTGTGTCACATAGTGTATAAATAATGGCATACATCATTATAAGCATATAGGAATCTATATTCCATTTATATTTTCTTCCAATTAGTTCTCATTGTTTTGTTTTTATAAATTATTGACTTTCATTATGTGATATACTTCAAAATATTCTATTCCATGCATATGTCTTATGAATTATGTTTCCTTTGGAATAATTTATTTATTACCATGTTTGTGTTATATATTAGTGTGATATGTTTAAACTTCCATTCATATATGATTGATAGAATTGTAATTTTGGTTGTGATTAAGAGGTATTCTTGTTCAAATACATAATGTGTATTTGATCCTTATTTTTTAGAAAGAGATAACCCATATATCTCAAAAAATTTATTGTGCTTAATATACTTATGTTTTAAATTATAAATATTCATGATAAAAATTTCATCTTATCATTAATATTGACTATGTTTAAATGAGAATGAATTCAAAATTAGTAAATTTTTAGGCACATTAAGAATTTCAATTGGGTGACCAATGTAATTGAAAAATAAATCATTCTCCTTTTGAATATTAATTGGTTTTATTATGTGTATAAATAGTTAAACACTTATTTAAATTTAGATAAAATGGTTGTGGTATTATTGGAACCACATTAAACATGTAATGTGATTGTGTTCTTCAAATATTAAGGCATAGTCCCATAAAACTAAATCGTCTTTTTAATGAATTTTTAAAAGTTGTTATGTTATCAATTGTGAAAATGATTAACCATAAATGAATTTGGAACCTTATTAAGTATTGTACCTATTTTACTTAATCATATATAATTGTGTCTAAAAATTCCTATATGCAAAACTTGACCATAGTGGTTTAGTTGGGGAATGTTTTTAATAAAATGTTACAACTAAGGGACTTTTTTAAAATAAATTCTTAAAATTGATTCATTTTCTATGTTACAATGAAAAGATCAAATGGAACCCTTTTAGGTAATCTTTTCATCAATTATTCTATAGTTCTTGGCACTATAGTTGTGTGATTATTATTTATAAGGATGGACTCTTAAATGATCACATAGTTGCCTATATAGCTTCAGATAGAATCATAGGGTGGATTTTTGTTTGATTAGTAATGCATTAATTAATAAAATATCATTTAGTCATAAATATAAATTTATTTTGGTTTCATTAGAAGTAAATGTTTTGGGATTTATATGGGATAATGTAATAAAATGGACCAATTATAATGAGATATCACTACATGATAAATCATGAAATGTAATTTAACATTGTTATAAATGAGGTTTAAGATACCACTAAAAATTTTAATATAACTAATGTTCGATTTAAATTTAAACAATACATTAATGGTTAAACAGTAATTATTTTTTGATTTCAATAAATTATAATATATCTTTCTGTGGGGATATTTTCATTAGGCCTCATGTAAGGGTAGTTTGAGAGCATTCATGAGGTCTACCATGAAATGATGTTTTTTGATTTATGTAAACATCATAAATACAAAATGTAGCCTAGTATATATCCTCTTATACCTTGTGTCATGACTCCATGAATTATCTGGTTATGGGGTCAATGCATCTGACATTATCACGGGGATAACAAATTTAGCTTTCACCCTCATATCATTGGAACCCTTCATCATTTCTTATTGGAATTTTCTCTTATGTGGTATTATTCGGATTTTGTAGTCCCTTTTACAATTCATAGTTTTTAAAAGGAAAAATTTGTTTGGATTGGCTTTCATGTGTTTTATAACCCATTATTAGTGTTTGATCATTCAGAAATGCTCATTTTGAGAAGGATAGATTTTCCATGGACATGGTCAGCCTATTATTTAGGTTTTCTGACCCTTAATTCTCCTCTATAGTGTTAGATGACCCAACACATCATCAATCAGTTTAATAGATATATTATTTAGCTTTAATTTTGGATTATTCTCTTTCGAAAAATCAAATAAATCAATTATTATATATTATAATCAAATTGATCATGTTCATGATGAGTTGTGTACTTGAGTTATCATAGGGTAGAATGTTACAATATAAAAGGTACCCATAGTATTGCCATGTCATGCAGCGATCTGTTTTAGATCAATTTTTATTGTCTATCCCTTGAGTTGTGCTAATTCGTTCATAGTTCTACTCTATTAGAGAGTGATCTGGACCTGAGAGGTTGAGTTTTATTACTTCTTAGGAAATAATCACTTAGAGGATTATGTTTTGAAACACTGAGAAGTTCAGTTGTGCTTTTATTACACATGCCTTGTTTCATGAATCACATTTGAAAAACCCACAATGTAATGCCACATGTTCCCTTGGGTTAATTATAAATTAATCTCTTATATTCATCTATTTTTGTCATCTATTTAGTTTTCTGCTCCCAAAATCATGTTTTTAGAACCCTTTATCTATTTAACTATTTTAAAATAAACTCATATGGTGTGGATAATCATAAGGACACTAGTAAAATGTTTCCATCCATGTAGAATGATAATAACCTAGAAGAATGTTTAATAATTTCCAAACTCTCTCAAAATTCCACGTGTCTTGTAATCCTTCATTTAGAAAATTTTTTATTGAGATCACTTCAGTGATGTGAACACCTATACATCTATCAAGTGAAGATATTTTTGGTTGGGAATTTTCCATTGTGTTTGAGTTTGGATGACCATGATATGTCTTGGGTAGTGAATGTATCTTGGTCTAGTTGTTGATTCATTGACATGTGTAGCTAATATCATCCATGGAATTCAACCTGTAATACATCAACATGCCATCCAATTTCTTTTTATAGGGATGGCTTGAAAATGAAATTTGTAATATGAACTCTTATTAATAAGGTTTCTTAGGTTACTTATAATGATAATTAAAATATCTTAGTGTATTATTTGATTAATGGTGACCATGTCCCTAATCATGATAACTTCTAGGTATTCTAAGGTTGTTTTGGTCTATCATGATTCTAATATTATAATGTATTTTGGGTTTTTGTAGTTTATTTTGATATGTGGTCCACATAAAATTAATTGTTGTGAATGTCTAGTTGTTATATAGTGATACATAGTTCTCCCAAATTGGTAGTCCTAGAATTGATTAATGGAAAACATGTGTTCCCATAAAAATTATATCCTGAAATATTCCACATGAGGGATTTTAAAGTGATCATATTATGTGGATTTTCAAGTAAAACTAATGCATCTATTGTAAGATTAAAGTGGTTTTCGTTGCATGAGATACATGGTTCTAGTTGTTGACATAGAATTTATCCAATACATATTGTTTAGAGTAGATGTTATGATAATGGTAAATGAGCCTAGTGGGATGGTTGTGGGTTAAAACCATGATGGTGATGAGGTAGAACTTCATAAAAATATTAATGTCATGTTCTATAAAATTAACATAACTAAAAGTAAGTTATAAATTTTTTTTACACGTTATTAATAAATATATAACTAATTGTATGATGTAGTGAATTTTCAATTTCTAATGTTCGATATTTCTATGTCGTATGTCTTAAGGAGTGGTCAACCAAATGTATCAGGACTTTTGTTCTTCTTAATAGATGTATATGGTCGAAGAATCTCCATTTTTGGGCACATCATCAAGTGGATTTGAATGTGGTAAGTTTGTGTTGGATAATTTCATGGGATTTAGGTTTTACATGGATATAAGGTTGGTGTATGAATGACTAATTTACAATATCAAGAATAACATGAGAATCATTACTTGATATCTTTGGGGACTTCATTTTATGAATTTCGGATGGTGAATTGTATGGTTGTTTTGAATTTTCCTCTTAATACAATGAAATATGTTGCAGAGAAACATCAAAAATATTTTGAAATGAGTTGTGGATTTAATCATTTTTCTAAATAATTGATTTTATGTAAGTTCCATAAAAATTATTTAGAAAGGAATCGAGCATTAACTTGGATTTTATTGGCTTCTATATCATGTGCATAAGCAAATTCGTTAATTTGAATTGAGTTTTTTGAATAGAAATGTAGAGATTTGATTGGGACATCACAGACCTTATAGGTCAAGTTATAATTTTCTTTTCACCAATGTAATATTTTAGAAAATAAGTTCTACGATGGGGAGATGGTAATGACCTGTGATTTAGAACCAAACAAAGATCCAAAAAACAATGTTTTCACATTTATAGGATGACCCATTTAACAAAATGAGCTTCATAACATAATTACATGATTTGGGATGCATCAATGAATTTATCATTGCATTGGGTAAAATCATGAGAAGGACCCTTTTATGTATTTTATGTTTCATGTGCATTAGATACCGACAAATCATATTTTGTTGATATGATAAATTCACATAGATTGTGTGTAATGAAACAACTCTCAGCAGAGAACCCTAATACTTGATAAGTAGGGAAAATGTTCACCACATGAAATGAAAATGTTTTTTAATAAATGTTCATATAGCCCTCACTATTAGTGCAACTAGGCATTACCCTTTCACAACACAATTTAGAGTTTCCCCACAGTTATGCTAACATTGTGGTAAATATTGTGCAAGGTGATTTGATATGTAAGGGGTGTCACATAGTCGGTATAAGATTTCGATATCTATGTGACCCAAAAAGTGATTTTTGTAATGAAATTAAATTAAATTAAATTAAATTAAATTAAATTAAATGAGATTTAATGTAAAATGAAAATAATCTAAAATTTTAATTCTCAAAATAGTAATATTATTATAATTTTCGTGATTATGATTATGATATTGATGATGAATATTATAATTTTTATTGTTAAACATTTTAAAAGATATTCCAAATGGGTCTCCCCTTCTCCTTTCTAGTGACACTTTACTACTCCCCTAGGGGGGATGATGGCCACATGCACCTCCCTCTCATCTTCTTCTGCTTTATTCATCGATTACAACTGTTTTTCCTTAAATTTTTTGGTTGATGTCTTGAGTAAGGACTTGTGGTTCCCTCTTCATCTCTTGGACCCCGTCATTCTTCTACCCATCACACAATTAAATTCATTCAAATAATAAATTATCGGATAATATGATCTTTTTGTTTTCCATCCATTATTAAGTAATGCCATGCATCTTATGAGAAATATATGTCTATATTTCAACATTTATCTCCAATGGAATATCACATCAGTCCATTTCTGATTATCATTACAAATTATTCTATCTTATTATCCCATTAATTTTTTTAGAAAAATTATAATTGGGGTATTTTAGTGGTTGTGAATTTTTATTTTTATCTATAGTGTTTTTTTGGTCTTCTTTATGGTGGGTTTTATTAACCCGAGTCAGAGGATAATTCCCAAATAAACATAGGTATCCTTATATATAAATAAATAAATATATATATATATATACAAGATTATTATAGAGATAAATTTGTGCATATATATTCAACCCTTGTAGGATGAATATATATATTTAGGCTAGTTGTACTTATTCATATATTTTAAAATATTCAATGGGTGTAAGTGGATATAGTTATAAAAATATATATTCATTAATTTATGGATACACAAGTACATATTTAATTCTGTATTAATATTTATATATGGTGTATGTTTCCTTATATATATTCTAAGGTGATTATGATCATAGTTAAAAAATATAGGTTTTGAGTAGTCACTGATTAAAATTCCAATAGCCTATTTTTTCATCTCGATTAATTTCTCTTATGGTTCGATCAATTTATTAGTTCATTACATTAAATCATTTTAAATGTTACCTATATAATGTTCCATTTAACCTTTGTATGTTATTAATTTTAATTTATGTTAGACATTGATCTTATGTATTTCCATAAACTATTACATTTTCTTATATTATATATAATTGTTCATTCTGATGAAATTGAACTATAACAATTACATGAAAATAATTGTAGGAAAACAATATCATGTATTCGATTAAACCCGCTCATTGAGGTATGATGTTTTCAATTTGAAACTGCATTATCTTCATGTCCATTACCTAGTTAATATACTTATGCTTAGTGAAATGTGTCATCAACTATTGTTTCTTGAAAATTCTCTTCTTATAAATGAAATTATTGTTTAATAATTCTATCATAGAATTGAGTGTTAGAAAAGGGTTTCCATCTTAATGATCAATTTTACAAACTCTCATGTATTATTGTGAGAATTTTTTTGACATTTTGTAATCACACTATGGGTGATATTATCTATTCATGAGATATTCTCATGGTGAAATACTTTTTTTTCCCAAAAGAGTAACACTAGTTCACTAGGAGAGTCCCTTTGGCGGGCTCAATGTAATGATTGTCTGAACCATGCCTCATGTGATACTTGAACCCCAATATGTGATACTGGGTATACAATCGAATGAATGATTGTAAATGACATTTAAAACCATACATGGAGTTATATATGAGAAAAAAACATTTTTCTCTATGGAATGATTCATTATAATTGGATATTAATAGATCCCCTTGAGCGATACATGGAAGGCCCATCTGTATTTCCAAGGAAAACAACAACATTTATTAAAACATTATATATATATTTTTCTCATATTTAATTAATGACATGTTAAATTAATAGTTATATATAATAATTGATCCCTATGGAACTATATATATATGGATGCATCATCTGAGAAAAATAAAAATCATTTGGATGGTCCACCATCTCTCATTTTATATCAACCAATTTACAATTTCAAGATCTCTTTGATTGGACTCACCATCATAGGATAAACATGGTAATTGGATAGGTATAAATTTCAAACCTATTACAATGCATTTATGTTATTTATTTATTAAAATCATGAAGATATTCAACATGGGATACAACTTATTTTAGGATTCATATAGTGGACTAGGCTGGAGACCATGTATGTCGGCCTACTGATATTGTATCTCACACCCTACATGGTTACCATTGATAGTAGTGTATACTTTATATCATTATATATTGACAATGGTAAAAAGATATCTTGTTATATTATTATTTATATTTTATGATGATGTTTGGGTAAATGATCGATTAGGTTCTCGAGATTCTCATGGAGCTAGTTATTGCATAGCTACACTTTTTAAAATTTTATTTATATATTTAATTTTTATTGTTTATACTTGTATAATATAATTTCACACATTTAATTTTAGCAATGGGAATTTTATAATAATATTTATTTATAATAAATTCCACTTTTTCTTACATTTTATTATTATTACTATCTTGTTTCAATTTTTCATTTTACTATAGGTTTGTGGTAATTTGAGACATAGGGAATATTCTACCCACCATACCATTATTTAACCCTCACAGCAAGTTAAAACACTATGGTGTATGAGGTGGTTCATATGAGGCCTTGTGCAGGATAGTCTGGTTACTATTCGTAATGGTAATTTGGCGGATATGTTACAATGAACTATTGGAAAAAACTATTGGTTCTTTTTATGATCTAGAAATCAATTTTTTAAAATAATCAACAAATTGTGTGAGATCCATTAGATCAACCAATATCTAAAACAAGATATTTTTATAGTGTTAATCCTAATTATGTATAGAATGATTGTAATGTAATAAGATAATATTACATCCCATGTCTGATTTATCTCCATGGTTTCCCTTAATATTGTACCAATTGTAGCCACATATAATTTTGTCACTATATTATTGGGAAACATTAATTTTTTTCTAAGCTATGAAAATATCCATAATTTTGAATCAATTATACTAACACCTCACTATTTCAATTAAATTCAACAATAAAATAAATTAAAAATATATATGAGATCCTAGGTTGTTTCATAATATCAATGAGACTAGCTATTTATATAAACTACTATTTGAGAATGTCCATCACAACCATGTTGGAACTCTACTATAGTTCACCGTAGTCTCAATCAATAACAATTACGAACATATTAATTGGATAATAATTATACAGTATTTCCTGATATCATAGTTTTTTGTAGTCATTAATAGGAGTAGAATTGAACATCTCTCTATACACCCTCATATAACAATGGTATCATATTTCATGTTCACACATTATCCCATCATCCAACACTCAGTGTCAAAAAAATATAATTATCTAGTAAATTATCAGGTTGCGATATTATCAATACATAAATTTGATATTATTAACATAGAATTGTAATATCATGTTACATTAGTAAGCCAATATAATTTATTTTCGATATTTTATGTAGTTAAAAAATATATTATAATTAATGTGGTAAATCATATAAATGAATATTATTTTAACATAATCCCTATTTTAAAATATTATTCCTGAAAAATTTATCCCTAAAAAACTATGTGATGCGTAAAACTATTAAAAAATACAATCGAAAACATCCTCAAAGTCAAAAAATTAATATATAATCCAAAAAAAACTAGGAACAATAATCACACCCCTAAACTCAAGGAATTATTATATATGTATTTTATGTTTGCATATATAAAATGAGTCATTGGTTCTCACCAAATATTATCTAAACCTAATGGGACCAAATAGTATAACAAAAAATTGATTATAATACCACAATAGAACATCCCTCAAACAATATCTCTCCTTAGTAATTGAGCCAACATTCTATAAGTCATATGGTGTTCCAACTATTCTCTTTGCTGGTGATTAATACTGAATGTATGATAATAAACATTATTATTATATAACCATGATCATGTAAACAAAGATAAAAATAAATTTTTATTAAATATCAGGCATCATAAAAAATTGGAATTTTGAAGTAATTCATTAAAGATATGTTCAAATATATGTAAAGAATATTAGGCATGATATAAAATTTAATTCAAGTATAATTCAACACATATTACATATATATTTACAAGATTTCACATGAAATGATTATAAAAAGAATTAAAAAATGTGTATAAGAAATATATAAAACCATATAATCAGTCATAAGTACTTTTCCTGGATAATATAATGAGTATTACATGTTCCACATAACAATAATTAACTATAGTAGGGCCCTTTATGTTTCCATGGTGTGAAAAATGATGTTTTCTCTAGTACCTTGGAGATTGATCTGAGATTGTGTATAACAGAGCATTCCACAACCAATGTAATCCCCATATATATGTAGTATGTATAATAACATGACTTTGTGAAACTAATAATATTAATATATCAGAATTAAATAAATACTCATAATATCTATATATATAATTGTGAAACCAAATATCAACCACACAATCATTAGTTAGTTTTAAATATTTTTATAATTATTGCACTTAACATAACCATGGGTCTGAAAAACATCCACCACTTATTTCACCAAATCAAGAGTTTAAATAATAATTTGTTGTATACAATAAAATAGGATCAAGAACATTGATATTTGAAATCAATCCAAAAACATTAAAATGGAATATCTATCGGTGGTAGAACACCCAATTTGTGATTCAATCACATAACTGATGGTAATACACCAAAACATAACCTCAAATGTATAAGGGCAATTCTATTAAATATTAGGTATCATAATTTTTTAGTAAATATTTAAAATTCATAAATTCATAATGATATTGATGTATTAGTTTTATAGAAAATCTTGTCCTAAATATTACCTAAAATCTAATATAGTATATGGCATAAGATTTTACATAGTATCCATCACTACACAATATATAAAATTTAATATGTAAAAACATTTCTCATAATGAAAAGTTTTTAGGTCTTTAAACTTTATTTCTCCCTTATTCATAAACATCCTTATAACATATATTTTTTTAAACATGGAATGTTCAATGAAATAAAAGTATTATAAATAAAAAAATAGATAAATATGTTAGTCTTTTTTAAACACCTATTATCATTATTGTTTTTTTCATTCGACATAATATATCGAGAGACAAAATAATCTTTTATTTACTCATGAAATCAACTATTAATACCAAATGATTTCACAAACCAGTTTATATGTAATTATAATGAAAAATTAATAATCATGTGTTATTCAATGAATTGATTTGAGCCAATGAAAAATATTTTCTTTAGACAACAAATTTTTACCTAAAGGGGAATAACAATATATTTAAAATAAAATAAAATATTTCTTCATTTTGAAATCATTCAATTTTCATGAATAAACATGTGAATAAATATAAATTACCTATTTTTTTAACGTGAAATTATATTTTTATACCAGATATAAGAACCCTTACAATTGAGATAAATAATACTGTCAACTTCCATCATATTTATATAGAGAACCAAATCATTACCTAATGAATTAGAGAGCTATATCGAGCTCATCCATCATCTGATCTATATCAGGAATAACAATATTCATGAACTATATTAGGATCATTTGTTTTTAAAAAGTTATTGTACAATATAATAATTACAATATTATAATATTAAACATGATCATCATTAACCATTGAAATAATATTTTCTATCAATATGAATAACACATTTTGATATCGAAATATCGATTCAATTTAGATCCCCATTGACTGTACTAATGATTCAATAACATAGGTAAGAGGTTGTACATTGATTAATTAATTGAATATTTTAAGGGAATCTAAACATAAAATAACAATTATGGTGGTGGAGAAATCGTTTCACAACATGTGCATTAAAACAGAACATTCTGTTCTACCTTATGTAATATATGTCAAATCATATTGTATAAAATATAAAAAATAATCATTTTAAAAATATTGAAATAAAGTAAAAAAGCTATTTATGGTTCGTTTATTTCAATATCAAAACCATTAAAAAATAATTCCATGAATATTAACATGAAAGAAAATGATTTATAATATGTATCATCAAAACTTTTGAAACATTATTTTTAAAGAAATGTGTCTCCTAAATAGAGTCTCAATCATAATTTTTGTACGTTCTGATCAAGAAAAATTAAATTATGTTAATTATATATAAGATTAGGATCCTTATTTGAGTTCACTATTACTATTAATTTAATTAATATAACTTTCTATTAAATTAAAAAAATAAATAAAATCATGTTTGATAATTTTGTGATATTTGACACATTTTTCTAAAATCAATTTTATATGTTGAATATTGTAATTTTAGTAATTATATATGAATTTATCCGATGATAATCAGGAAATAATTATCATTTATATACCCAAATTATTATTATATAACCATAAATGAAATATGGTTTTTTAAAATTAACAATGTTATAATCATGTACAATATAGTTTGTACGTACGAATGACAAACATTTATATTTTTTAATTATTACGATGGGGGGAAGGAAATTATTATCATATCATACCATAATATTTTTTTAATCAAAAATAAAATATTATTTATTTAAATTAAAAAATAAATAAATTCTATGTGGTGAGATATTGATAATATAATCACATTGTTTCTTGGAAATTATAATCCAATCTTATAATCAAATGAAATTATAACATTATAAAGAATGAAATGGATAGGGAAAATATGATATATTAAATTTTAATAATGATAACTATTTTATTAATATATCTTAATAAATATAAATCCATACAATAATTTTAAAAAACCATGAGATGCAATGATGGATAAGGAAAAAATCGAAACATTGAGGTGGTGGTCCACATGTACACAAGTCCAATATTTTTTCCCATTTGATAGAAGAGGACAATGATAAAAAAAATTATTAGTAAAATTATAATGTCTTAGTATGTGTATGATATTTATTTTATTATATCATCATCCTTGAATATGATTTTATGGATTCATATGAGGATGTAAAATGAAAGTGTATGGTTTAGAACTATTCCTATTATTCTAACATCCTCTACTATTTTAAATTAAAATCCTTAGTTCAATAGAATAATATTAAAACATGGTAAGATTAAAAATTTAGATGATTTTGGGAACACATTATGTTATTTCATGGATAAGGAATAGTTATTATATGTTTATGTGAATAAAAGTAAGGATGTGGCCTTTTATAAGTGAGGGGGACACTCTGTATCACGACCAAAATTAAATCCATATAAAATAATTTTCAAAGAATCCTAGATCTAATTTGATGTAAATTTTATATATTATTCCTACGAATATATATTTTACCATTAGATAATTTTTTTACAAATTTATGTGGTATTATGAATTATATATCATTATTATAGCACACATTAACTGTTTTGACATTTCTTATTATGTCAAATTTTTTAACCAGTGGAGTCATGAGTGTTTATATTAATAGGAAAGAGGCCTATTAATATAAATTGATTGATATTATAAACAATATAAAATTAAATTTTCATGAATATAGTATTTATGTTAATTATGAAATAGTTTATAATAAATAATTTTTCTAGAACATCCTTAAAGTCATTATTGGAAATTAAAATTTAATTTAAATTCCAAAAAAATATAAAAATAAAATAATTTAATTTTAAACAATTATCAAATCTATAATATTTTATCTTCATATAAATAAATTAGGGAACTCCAATAGTCATTTAAATTATTTTACATTTAGTATTTTTAACTTTTTTTATAATATTTCAGTTAATTGAATAAATGTATTTCCGTTATATTGTAATATTTTAATGTAATTATTTAATCACAAAAAATATAAACATATTATATAAATAAAATTTTCATTAAAATAAATATCTACATCTCAGAATATTTTTTTTATCCCCAAAAAATATATTTTTGATATTAAATGATAGATAATGCCATTTTAGACATTATATTTAAATAAAATAATATTACTATTATAACCTATGGTATGTGGAGTGAAAAAATACACATTTTAAAAAACATATTTTCATTGCGGAAAAATACATATAAAATAAAATGAATATAATTTCTAGGGATCGATGAAGATCATTTAAATTTTTTTTAACCTTAATTTCTTGATTCACTCTTACATGGATGATAAAATAATAACATGATTTCTATACGTAATGAACAATAATAAAAGTTTCTAATTTACAATAAATATACTTCAAACTTCAAAAAAAAGAATTCATTTTTCAAAATTATATTCCTGGAAGAGGTAGATATATATTTAAAACCATATTTTATAAATGTGATAATTTTATTTAAAATAAATTCTATTTATATTTAAAAATATTTTAATACATTAATGACATATATAATTCAATTTAAAGAAAATAATTTTACTATATTTATTCATTTTGCAATAAATTTTATTTATATCTATTCAATAATATAATTTTAACATTCAAATAACAGAAATTAAAATATATTATTAAACAATATTTATTAATTTCACTATTTATTTAAAAATCAATTTTTGTAGAAAAAATATTTATAAACTAGTAGTATTATAATACTATAATGTCAATAATTAAGATCATTATATCAAATTAAAATTATATTATATGGATATAAGGATATCATATTTAAAATATAATGCATTGATTCCTAGTTTGGTTATAAATTTTGATTTTTCCTTTTGATAGAAAAATCACCTCAAATATAGATAATAAATAAGAATCAATAAAAGATAAGTAAAAAAATTCAAATTTATTTATTTTTAAATTACATTAGATGTTTCAACATGTATCCATTTTGAGAATTAAACCATACCAACATCAAATTTATAACCATGTATGGGACTACAGATAATATTTATAGAAAATATTCCTCCAATACATAAGTTGGAATTACACACAAAATTATCATCCCATATATTCATAATTATAATCTCACCAAATCATTCTTCAATATAATTTCCTTATTTCCATTTTACCAATCCGCATATGAGTCTACAATACTTTTATTGTTTAACCCCACCTATCATTATTCAGATACTCTGGATGGAATTAACACTATCATTCCTATAACAAACACCCATAACATACAAAAGATAAAAGTAACAGAATATATTGACTTGTTAAAATTTATAATGTTTAATAATTTCATTATAGAGGGAAAATTATATTATAATAATCAATATGTCATTGAGTCATTACCAACACCGATATGTATTCTATATTATGTTTTTATTACAAAAAAAATAACGTATCCATATTTTTTATTTTTATCTCGTATCACATCTCTTTTAGTCCCTCATGATTATTAAATTTATTAACCTATTAAAATCAATGTTACATGTAATGATATGTGTGACCTATACATTTCAATGAAAAATGATATGATTTTAATAGAATTTGTGATTTAATTTGTTGAAAAAGAGTAAAAAATCATATAGAGTTCTCAGAGTACAAATTAGAGGGCACCATTGTGTTCAATGAAATGACATTACCATATGTTGGGCATGTTCTCGAATAGAGTGGGTCAAGGGTTAATGCTAGTTTATGGACCTGTGTGTCATTAGAATATTAATAATATATATTAAATTATACAGTGTTTGATTTATTTTATTTTGGTCATTTCTTCATAATTACAGGATTCTAACCACTAGCCTAGGAATCCAATGTGGCAAGGATATGTATCCCCCTCTGACGAATGCCAAATGATTTTCGACTCAAGATCATAACATAGATCAAACATCGGTGGATCGATAAACAACGATGATGTATCATATACCTTTTTCAATGATCGTTCCAAACTTATAGTAGAAAATTTTATGTTTTGATATAATTTACCAAATAATAGAAAATATGATGAATTTGGATCAACAAACAAATAGTTAGACCTATGGTTCAATTTTTCTTGCAGCAAGGATCAATTTTAATGGATTATTTTTGGAGATAATTCACTTATTAATTATTTATTATAACGATAATGAACAAGGTTGATATAAAAGAATAATGAGGTTTCGTCCATTGGGAATTATTGTGCCTCTCCACATCAACTATTTTTTATGACCTACGTTCATCCTGAGATTTGAACATATCCTCATTATTCCTTATTTCATTTGTGAAGAAATCCATATTCAATGTCATGATGATGGGAGGCCTCACTAGAGGTGTGACATCCTCGGCGATCAAGAAATCAATGAATGATGGAAGATATAAAATTTTTTGAGATATAACATTTTTTGAGATTAATCATCCCGCCGAAGGGGTCTTTGGTGTACCGCCTCGAGAAGGGGTGCACAACAGTGATGACATAAGGGAGGCACCGCGTGCTAATAGGGAACCATGGAACAATTTTGTTCCAGGGTTCTAATAATGGCTCAAGGACACAAGGCACATATGACGGATGGATGACCACATGATAATGGTTCAGCGTCACATTTACAATAAATGATGAGACCATGGTGGGACTTTGTTGCCATGTACACACTATCCCTAATGAGTCATCACACGCCAATATTTCTGGGACACTCCAGGTGGCTAGGGGTAGCCGGCCCAGCTGGCTGAGCCCAGTGGGATGTGCCCTGATGGCCAACCTGATGGGCTGAGCCAATAGAACAGGTTGGGGCCTGTCGGGATTGGTCGGGATGGACCTAACAGGTCAGTTGTGTTCGGTCCTTCCGGTTCGAACAATACCTTGACCCAACCGTCACGTTATCCCAAATTTTTTTTGAACTCTCAAACTGTGTTTCCACTTGACGAGTCATTTGTAGTGTTGGGATACTCATGTGGTGATGGTCCATTTGAAAAACTCTTTCTGAGTTTTTGGGGATTTTTTCATATGGCATATAGGCTCGAGGATTTGATTTTTCCAGAATGTGAATACTATGAGAAGATATCTCCTTACTAAAACGTATGATGTGTAATCCTATTTAAAATGTGACATTAGAATAGAGTGTCTCTAGCAAGGATGCAGAGTGGGTGTCCTATAAGGACATAGATTGGGTCTTTTGTTAATATATGTCCTTGGACTCCTGCAAAGTGGCAGAGTGGGACATCTGTGTAGATGTGTAGTGGGTCTCCTACGATGACTCATAGTGGGCCTCTTGGGAAGACACAGAGTGGGTATCCTACAAAGACATGGAGTGGTTCTCCTATGAAGATGCAATTTGGACATCATTTGATGATATAGAGTGGGTCTCCAATGAAGATGCGAATTGAGTCCACTTTTGATATTGTATGTCTCATGGTATTAATATATTCATATATTCATGTTGTATTCCTTTACATAGTGCTAGATAATATAGTTGGTCCTAGTATGATGTTCCAAATGGAGTGCATCTCTCAATTGGGTGCTATCTATGTTTGATAAGCTCATGTATCGTGTCTTCCTATTTATCGTATTACAATTGGATCCTATGAATATAATATTATTTGTAAATATATGGATGGATTCATATGATACCCAGTGTCTGGAATGAGATTATTTGGATTATCACGATATATGTTTCATAGATATATATATATATATATATATGTGGAAATGACATTCTTCCTTGGTGTGATTTCTGTAATATTATATTGTGGCATACATGGTGTAATTCTCTTTGTGGTGTATTTGGTGTACATTCCTTGGTGGTGTACATGGTGTACATTAATTTTATTCATGATGGGTATACATTACATCATAGTGTACTTTTAATACTTTTCTTTGTGGTTTAGGGTTTTCATAATCAGTATTTTTTTACTCATCCCTACATTTGATTTCCCAACACATGTCATGTATTTTGAATATGATAAACGATATGTTTGATCCCTATGGCGAACAATAGTTGATGGTGAATAGAGTTTAAAAAATGATTATTTATTACTAAACAACATTATATATACTCCCTACACTTGTCCATTAAGATGAATTTTCACTGAGGAGTTTCGAGAACATATGACATCAATTTTAAAGACTTGTCCTTTTTGTGGGATTGAATTCTATCCCCATTTACCTTCCTATTTTCTATTTTCATAATCTTCTAGTGGTATTCTTTGTGTTATAAATACTTTTGTAATTATTTTTTATCTCTCATCATTTGTGGGATTGGAGATCTATGTGTACGTGCATGTAAAAAGAAAGGCCGCCCATGTTAGTGTTATGCCTAAATGGTACTAGCCACATACCACTAGATTTTTAGATGTTGTATTGGGGAGTTTTGGAAAGGGACCTACTTAAACGGGTCATTATATAGTTGTATCATAGACGTTCTGTTCCACATTGTGACATGGATTTTATAATATTGATTGTGGGGAACAATGTTTTGTGTTTGTGTTCTTATTTTTTCCAATGGACATAGTGTTGGTGAAGTGACAAAAATATCCAAACACCAAGACTTTGGGCACCATGTTTTCATCTCTGGACATGAGAACACTAGTGGATGTGAAATGAATGGTTATGTATAATAGTGATATGTGTCAAGTTTTTTGATTCCTTTAATAGTCTGCTCTCTAAATACACACTATTGATTATCGTACATCTTTTTTTAATTTATGAATCATCCACTTTAAAAACCAACTAGGATAAGTCTTCATGATCATGAGTATGATAAATGGGGTGATGAGGCATCAGTACATGGATTTTTACTAGAAAAAGACCATTTGAGTGTTGTACTAACTACACGACCACCAGAAAAGTAACACATGGTATATATAATATTATTATATGAATTGCACTTGTTAATCCCACTTCATGAGATTCATTTATAAAGACGCATCTGGAGGTTGAGGACTAACATGAGGCAATGACACAAGTATTATTCCTTATTAGGGCACTAGCAGATGAGATGGTGGTCCTGGAAACATGCCTTTTACATGGTTCGACAGGGTGATAGTTTTGTTTGGTTACCTGATCTTATGATGAGGAATCAATAACATGGAGGGAGTATGGAAAACATTTTAATAGATATTTCACCCCTTATCAGGTATGTACTATTCCAATCCATGAGAATCAATTGTTCTTGTAGGACAACATTTTGGTATCTGAGTATTCATCATGGCATATCGCCCATCCCTAGTACTAGATGGATATGTTACACAAATAGTTCTTGAAGGATTAGTCCTCTGAGCTGGCTGTCATTCAGGACATCCAAGACTATTTTATTCTTCAATGCATTTACACATATTCTAGAGTACTAGGGAAATCATGTTTGGTTGAATGTCCCTTGGTCAAGCAGATAAATCTAGTGGATGTTATTAGTGGGAAATTAGAAGATGAAATCTCAGGAGTAGGATGCTGAATTCAAGGTTAGAGACAAGGGCAGGTGAAACTTTCCATGAGGAGGTCCCATGATAGGGGATCTAATTCTCATGTACCATAGGGTTAGTCTAGTCATCTAGGAGATATGAAATGGTTTTCACGAATTGACATGGGACAACTCAATAGTTATTGTCTATAATTTTATGTTGTTGATAGGGAAATGGTGTATGTACCATCATGGTAGAGATCATAACATGAACTGATAGATCTATAGGATGAAAAACAAGTTATATGAGATAAGGGAGTAGAAGGAGTTTATGTACATTTATACATGTTACCTCCATCACCCCAACTTGTCCACCACAGGATCAGGGAGCTAGTGGTTATGGGTGGGGAATAATGCAGGCAATTGAGGCATATAACCCACGAATTAGATAAATGATTTATAGTATGATCTATGCCTACTACTACTAGTGGAATTAATAGACCCTAGTTCCAATCATTATTTCATGTCCATAATCTTATTTTTGACCTAGACATTGTGATTAAACCATTAACGAAACCCTTATTTATCGTGTTACCTACGAGGGGAGACTCTATAATCACACTTTTTCTAATAGTGTGATATGAACCATGAGGCATGAATTCTGATTTGATGCTCTTGGTGGAAGCATCGAGACCCTGTGATGTCATTCTTAGTATGGATTGGTTTCCGATTGTCAATTGTCAAAATGAATATTTTTGTCACAAGGGGCAATATGTATTCAGATATGGAATATGGTTTTCCTTTCTATGAGTTAAATGAAATCTAGGAAGCAGGAGGTGGATTTATACATTAAAGGGTGATTCCACTAACTCATGGATTGCCTTCCAAACCCTCAGAGTAGTAGATGTTCAGAGTTGTCATGTATCTTATAGTTGTGGAAATTTTGTATTGGATACAAATGAGGATGAGACCGTGGCATTGTAAATATTTCCTCAAGGACTATGAATTTTCAAAATTCTATACTCATTGGAAATGGATCATTACATTATATATTATCCACATGATATATTTATTTGTGTTACTAGACAAGGAATCATTGATTTTTTCCTCATAAATGTTATCCTTTGTCGATAGTGATGGAGTAGCTTACCTACAGTCCATATTTGTCACCACTACACTTATATAGTTAATTAGGGAGGCACATATTGGGGATGCCAACTATGAGACCATACATTCTATGATTTCCATTATGAATACCCTATATTTGAATTATTAAGGTTGGTAACACATCAATTTTTTCTTCAAATGATCCGTCATAATACCAGTGATGTTAAAGGATAATGATCTGAGCATGTCCCATGAATTTACATTTTGAGTTATACATCTCCTTTGAGGCATGGAAAATATTGTGTGGGGAGTGTAAATGCATTACTTTAGGGCCAAAATCCCAGTTTCTAGTAATGATTCCAGGTTCTTGTGATTTAACATGAGCCTGGGTTGGGTAATCCTTAGGGGATTTTGTGGTATGTGGGGTAGTGAGCGCCTCTTCTCATAGTATAAATGGGAGATATGGGAGGTGAGACGAATTGGTATATTCATTATGTTTTTGGGGAGGACACCATGAATGATAGAAGAAGTTTATGATTGGACTAAGAGATGATATAAAATGTGAGAATTTTTTTGAACTAGTATCATGGTTTGTCAACTCACAATATCGATCCCCCCAAGAGAATGAAGAGGTATCTCATTTATTTATTGTCATGACAGGATGAAAGGGTGCAGGGATAAGAATGGAATTCATGGTGGGTTCTCCAAAAATTTCCCTTAAGAATGATTCTGTCAGGGTTATCATTGACTATCACACCCAGTAATCCAAAATCTTATCATTTCTAGTGTAGTTTTAAGAATAGATCCTAGGATTCCTCTATGTGAAGTAGGCAGTTCAACTCTATTGAATTCCATCGATGATGGTTTTAAATTTTGAGACACTCTTTTCAACATGGTTGGGGAGAACAATGACTAAATGGATAGAGATCCTTCATGGGAGAGATATTACTTTAGTATGTGTCTAGTGACAACAAATGAATCTATAAAAGATAATTTTTGAGTGGGAGGCTTGGGATAATGCTCAGTTCCCTCACCCTTTATGTAACCCTTGGTTTGGATTTAATTGATATAAATCTAAATGGTGGGGTGAATGTAACATCTCAAATTTTCATGATTCATTTTTTAGAAAATCATAGGAAATTTTAACATACGTTGTGATGAGATAGAATGTGATTCTATGTCCCAGGGTACCTGGAACATTCTGTTGAAAAATGTTGAGTTCATAAAATCAAACAAGAGAAATTTTCATGTAAAAGTGTAATAACATCTAATTGTTTTACCAAATCAATTATATGAAGGAACTATTGCATTCTTTGTAGAGAATTTACTATCGGAGGGGCCTAACCATTACCAATAAAGGTTGAGGGTGAATGTTAATTTTTAATGTAAGAAATATTATAATATTAATTAAAATATTTTAATTGATGCATCATCAGATTTTTTTTAATATGTATTTTTTTTTGAATTCTCAGGTTGTCTCTAGAACCATGGGAATTCAATAATGTACATAGAAGGATCACCCACTAGAGAATTCCATTATTTTGGAGACTCAATATTAGAACATGGATCACATATTGGGGTATCAATGAACAACGAAGAAATCGATTCTCCCTTCATAAATAATTTATCAAAACTCTATGTTGTGAATTTGGGATTTTATTTCATTTTACCATTATTAGAATAAAAAATTAATGACAATCTACAAAAAAAAATTTGACCCTCAGTTTGAACGTTCTTGTGGGAGGTCCTATATTATGGGGATTGTATTGGGGGATTTCTTTCTTTTTCGATCATTATTCTAATGATAATGTATAAAGGATGATAAAAAAAATTATCCGAGATTCATTTCCTTGTGAGTTATTGTTTCTCAACTCTTCCCATATATTAATGAACTCTTCATTATCCATGGGATATTAAGATATGATCTTTTCACATCAGCATATGATTGCAATGATCTAGAGTCAAATATGCAATTTCAAGACAATGCACTGGAGGTGCGCTGCCATCGTTGATATACATATCAAATTTAGAAAAGATATATCACAATTTGAGTGCATCTAATTGGATGGAATTTTTTATTTATTGGACCCCAAGGGTTTGTTGAATGTTATCAAAGATCACAGTAGTATCACTATTTTGATAAACGAAGCACCAGAGAAGGATCAGTAGCAGCGTATGGGAGGAGGCGCGCATTGGTGGCAACAGTTGTGACATGAAACCGCAGATGGGATAAAACCTTGTTTCAGGGCCATGGGGGTCATGGAGCAGTGTGATTAACATGTGAGAATAGTTCAGCGCTGCATTGAATGGATAGGAAAAAGTAAATGTGGGAGACATCTAGTGTATTCAAACATGCACGCATGTGGAAAGCCACACCGGAGGGGCTATGCCACTCCATGAAGCTGATTCCATTGGGCTATGAATAGAGGGTCAGACCCGATGGGTTGGGAATTTGAGCCCAGGGTCAGGTCCAACCAAACATAGACATATTTATCCCATTTTCACTATATGTCCCGAAACTCTCAAACCATGTGTCTGCTTAACAAGTTGATTGCAACCTTAGGTCCCACAAGATGTGGTAGGACCTTTGTGAGACACTATGTGGGTTTTAATGAAGGATTTCATATGACCTACTGTATCTAGGAGTAGGTGATCCTAGAACAAGTATTTCAATATTGGAAATCATGTGACTAATGCATACAAGGAGTAATCCTCCATTGAATTGTGATGTACACGGAGTGGGTATCGTGTGAAGAAGTTGGGTGGGGTCTCTTGTGAAGAAGAAAAGTGGGTATCCAAGGAAAACATGCAGTTGTTCTCCTATGAATACATAGAGTGTGTCTCCTATGAAGACACCAAGTTGGTCTCATATGAAGGCACATAGTTGGTCACCTGTG
The DNA here is from genome assembly GCA_963277665.1 of Viscum album. NCBI lineage: Eukaryota > Viridiplantae > Streptophyta > Magnoliopsida > Santalales > Viscaceae > Viscum > Viscum album. Next base: position 1,140,020,564 of record OY728127.1, read on the forward strand.
AAGAGGGAAAAGTGGGTCTTCTGCATTAATACTAATTGGGTATCATTAGAAGAGGGAATGTTTCTCTCATGTGAAGATGTGGATTGAGACCCTTAAAATACAATATCTATCATCATATTTGAATATTTCTAGACATTTATCATTATATTCAGGTTATTTTCTTGTACCTAGTGTTGTGAACTACAGTTAGATCCAATGAAATGTTCTTGATGGAGTGCATCTATCAGACTAGTTCCATCAGATATGGATAATCTTGTGGGGTGTGTCATTCTACATATCTTGTTACAATTTTATCCTATCATGAGAAACATGATGATGAAAATAAGTTTGGAACCATATAGTACTTATTTTATAATGTCTGTATATATAGATATTCATGATATATGTGTTGTAGACATATATGTCTGTGGAGAATTCCTTCCGTTGTAGTGTACTTGGTGTAATTTTTCTTTGTTTTGTACTTCCATTTTTTGGTGTACATGGTGTACGTTCCTTGAAGGTGTAAATGGTGTAATTTTATTTTGATGTGTAATTGTTTTACATTTATTCGTGGTGTTATTTCAGTAACATCCATTATGGTTAATGGATTTCTTACTGAGTATTGTTTTACTAACACCAACACATCATTTCCCAGAACATTTCATGTATTTTGTAGATGATCATTGCATTGACAGAGTCCTAGGTGGTCCTGGAATTGGTGGTTTTTAGTGTGATCTAATATATGACATGTTCTTCAATAACTTTAGATAGAGTTCGTACACCTTCCCTTCTAGTGGGGTATTTTATGATGAGTTTGGGAACATTTTTTTTCTCTATTGTCGACAATTTTTTTGGTGGGCTTGAATTCTAGCCATGTTTACCTTCTAGTTCTCTGCATTTATACCATTTTACTGATAATCTTAGTGTCATTCATAATTTTATACCTAGTTATTTTAAATTTCATCCTTTCTGGTCTTGGAGATGTCTGTGTGCATACCTGTATATAGGAAATGCCTCCCATTTAAGTGTTATGCCTTCTCATTGCTAGTCATGAGCCCTAGGATTTTTGGCGGTCGGATTGGGGAGTCCTGGCATGGGCCCCATAGGAGTGGTTCATGACATAACTCATAAATTCTCTTTGAATCCTCTATATATCCATGAATAATCATGTGGATCAATACATAATATTTATAACTCACATAGTTTGGTACACAAAACCATCAATGTTAATTTCAAATTAAATATAACATATGAGGGAATGTTATTATCCCTTATAGGTATTTTTACATTTAAAAAACTTGGAATTCTAGTTTAATTATTTTAGGGTCATGTATATATGGATGACATGACAACATTTCACACGAGGTATAAAAACATTCATAAATCACCAGGAAATGTCATGGACAACTATTACCATATTTTCATAAATTATCCCAATAATATTCATTCAATAGAATTACCTATGGTATAATAAAGAGATTACCCTTATTGAAACCACAAAATTAGGCTAAAAATGGTATAAAATATCATGATAATGACAGAATTGATGGTTGGAGTGTAGCATGGTTTTATCCATACTATTTAAAATCAACTGGTACGGGAAAAACACATTCCCATCAATGAACATAATTGAATCATTCTTGAAGAAGAGGAGATTGGGTTCTGAGTGCAGATGTTTGTAGTACTAAAAAAAGGAAAAAGAAAATGGATATATTGGTAATAATTTTTTTAACCTTTTACTAAAAATCAAAAAATTATTGATTACCATACAGCCTACTTGTTACACCCCGAGCTTTCATGATACGCCTCTCTTTCAATAATGCAATAGCTTGCATTTTACGCAAGATCGAGTTCTAACACACCGCGACTAATCAAAGTAGTCGTTATGAATAGTAATACCCACTTTTTAAAATTATAGAAATTTTATATTTCAAAATGGAATTCATTTTTGTATTCTTAATATTTAAATTATCCTTTGTTGAATTTTTTGTAATTTTCTGAGAACTTCCAAATTTTTATGAATAGTGAAAAATACTTAAAAACAACTTTTTTAATCAAAATAATTTATAGTGATAAATTATACTATTGAGTTTTTTATTGTATAATTATAATATGTTTTTACCATTTTATCAAATGGTGGTCATTATAATTAATTTCACTTTGAAATTGGACATAAACAATTGTCAATCTTTTGATATAAAATGTTTCTTAAAAACACGCTATTTGTTGTGACAGTGGGAATTAATTATAAAATTAATTAATGAAACTTATATGTTTGGAATTTTGTAAAATAGAAATCATTTTTGAATTCGGAATATCAATTATAGCTTAGGGTGAAATTTTGGCATTGTTCGGAAAAACATTAATTTTTGATGAATAGTGAAACCACTAAGTGGTACTTAGAAAACTGATTTTTCGTTTAAATGAAATTTTACCACTTTTGTGTTTTGAATTTCAAAAATCTGACATACATGGTTTTCATTAAGAAGTAAAATGTGGTTTAATGAGATTAAAATAATTTTTGGTGAATAGTAACTTTTAAGTTCTTAATCACGATTAGAGGTAATTAGTGTAGTTTAAGGTAAAAATAATGTTTTTAATAATATGCGATCAGCTTGAAAAATGTCCTAACCTCATTGGATGTGTCATGGACGACCAAGACAATCCATGGGTCAACTTGGGGACCCCATGGAGCCACTGTAGTTGGAAAATGACATAAATACCTTTTATTTAATGTTAAAGTAAAAAATGACACAAACATGAAATGTTTTACTAAAACAATTTTTACATGGGGTTATACAAGTCATATTTTTGACTATAAATAGTCATTGTAAAGATAAAAAGATTTCCTAAATCATAGTATTTTTTTTATAATTTTTAGACATTAAATAAATTAAATTATTTATGACATCATGATGATGCATCGATGACCTTATTATTTAACGATTTAAATAAAATGAGAAGATAATGTAAAATCCAAGGATTACACTTGTCCAAAGACTATTGGATGGGTATATTTCGAACCCTTTTCACCTTATCCTCGAATTATATAAGTGTGGGACCTCTAAAATCCGAAAATCATTTTATAATAAAGTGACTTTTCTTTACTTTCCAAAAGTGACCCTCCTCTCCACTTATAAAAGGCCCCCACCTCTACCACCTCATTCACACTTTCAAGCCATTTGGCTCGGCCAACCTCTGCCAAAATACTCTCCCAACTTCCCCCTCTAACTCCTAGAAGCATCACTTTGGGCAGAACTCTTCCCAAGGAAGCCTTTGCCTCAAATCAAAAAGTGTTACCCGATTTTTAGGTAATGTCTTCTCTAATGTTGTTTTGTTTTATTTTTATTCTCCAACCCCCTAAACTCTTTCTATTCTTTTATTTTGTTACAACACCAGTATCCTCAATATACTAGGATGTTTTTATAATAAGGATTCGAGCTACACTTACACACACCTACACCTAATAGTTAAAGAACATACTGTTTCTGTGGATGGCGAATTTCTGACTCATGAAACGATGATTGTTCAAATTCTTTTAACACCTATAATGGTGGCCATTTTTATGAAACTATTTTCATATATGATATATATATTATGTTTATGTTTTCCTTATCCTTCTTTATTTCTCATTTATGGCATACTTTATGATTTCCATTATTGGTAAATGCGATAATTTCATTTTAGGAAGTGCGGACTACCGCCCCCTCAAAGTGATTTGAATCGTTAATGCCATATGTGGGATGTATAAAGGATGGAGTAAATGGTATTATACATTATATTATACATGAATTATATTATAACTTTATATAATTATAACTTCATTCCATTAAATATGAAATATAAATGAAAGTAGCGTTCATTCGTACGTACGGCTTATCGTCTCCATGAATGGTGCATTTCATTTCTTACCTCTAAATGTCATGTAATATTATGAATGAATGTATATACTGGATATATATGAGAAATATGATATCTATATCATGAATATAATTCTGGATATAACGGATATTTCCCCACATGAACAACTCGTAATTATAAGAAGTCTATTTTTGACTCAAGTACCAAAGATCGACAAAACGACCGTTATTAACTTAAATAATTACATAAAGTTCCTAACATTGTAATAAGTGATATAAAAGGGATAATGAACTTGAAAAAGGATCTTAATAAAGTAGATATTAACTCTAGTTTATTATTCAGGAGGTTAAAGAACGGTCGAATCAAGTCGGACACAAGGTAAGGGAATTTCTTAACCCAACTTCCGTTATTTGGGTTAATCTCCTACTTTCAAATTATGTCATGATATTATTATGTCCTATTTTTTATTTTTACTTTCTTTATGTGTACCTATAGTGAATACACATAATAGATCTATTTTATTTTAAAAATGATCTTTTTAAGGACTTCGTCTCAATCTCCTTTCATTGAGGCATATTTGGTTTTATATACAACTTTCTTTTATGTGGTGTATAAACCCCTTTGACTTTTACGTTTATTCAAAAGGTATATTTTTATACGAAGCGTTTACTAAACGACAAAAGGGGATGTTTTTGTCGTACGTATGCGGTGAAAACGACTTCACCGCCGCCGTGACCATTATTTCAGTTTCGGCTTCCTCTACAAGCCATACTTTTTAAAAAAAAAGAAAAATAAATACAAAGTTTTAACTTTCTTTTATTTTGGTATTGAAAATGGTTTTGAAAGTGTTTTCATTATATCAATGTTTTTTATTGATATCTTGTGATTGAAATGTGGAAATTTTATGTTTCCTTTATGCATGTTTTATGTGATACTATTATGTTATGGTTTATGATATGTTTAAACCTATTCATATGAGGAATGCATTGGACTTAATAAGTGACGGGTGGAGCCCGCTATAGCTCCTCGATGCATCGGCAGGTCTCATGAGACAAACTAGTGTCTTGGCACGAGGCCTTGACAAAATCTTATTTGTGGTCTTGGCACGAGGCCTTGGCTACGTGGTTATGATAGTCTAGAATTATGCGTTCCATCATTATGAAAGTGGTTATTGATATTGCATGTGATTATTCGACAAGTAGAATATCCATGTGAATAAGTAAATGGAATTATCTCATTTTACTTTTCCCATATTATGTATAAGTTCATGTTTAAAAGGATTTTGTTTTAGTTATACATTTCCTTAAATGTTAATTTTTATTTACGAAAGCTTCCGCAATATTGTTATCCTTACTGAGCATTTGAGCTCACCCCTTTGAATGTTTTAATATTTTCCAGGATGTGAAGAAGTATTTTTATGAATGACCTGCAGGGATAGTCAGAAGAGGATATGAGTGTGGACTATGGAGACTTTGTTATTGTAGTTTTTCACTTTATGATGTAATGTAACGTTTACGAATGTATCTAGTGTTTCCAAGGCTACTAAACTAATCAGTCTTTCGAGACTTGATCTTTGGTGATCATGCCAATGTTACGAAGTAATGCACCGACTCTGGGTAGCTGGGGTTGGGGCGTTACAGTTGGTATCAGAGGCAGTTTAGTACTAACCTTGGAAGATATATTTAGATAAACTCTGATTAGAGCACATAGCACAAAGATAGAATTTGAGGATTAATATAGAAGAACTTCCTAGAATTTTGTTATTGTAGAGATTTTGTGAGTTTTCAAAGCAATACATTTCTGTCTGGATACGATCAGGTAGAGGCGGCTCTGGCACAGATGTACCTAGGGGTAAAACCTGAAAACACCGCTTTGAGCTAGACTTGAATGGAAACTGGTGCACGACAACGGGTCTTGCTACACTCTTGGTTACGACACTCCCGGGGGATATGGTTAGGATAATTCTCATTTTCTTTACAAACCACTATGAACGGTTATGAGTATATACTTTCTCAAATAAAACCTTTTTATGATTATGGATTATATCCATAAATAGTTCAATTTATGTTACGTATTTTACAAGTATGGAATTATGTATTTTGATTCATAAACTAATCTAGTTTATGCCATTGTTTAGAAATGGCGCCTAGTGGAAGGAATGGAAACCGTATCAATGCACGCACTCCGTGTAGGGATTGCCCTCCTGCTCAAGATAATTATTGTGGATCTGGAGATACAACTGGTGCTGATCAACTTATTACCATACTGGGACAACTCACTCAAGTTATGAATAATAACCTTACTCTTATGGATAACCCTGATCCACAACGTGGAGGATCAATGTTAGACCGCTTCATGAGGCAACAACCACCAACATTTAATGGGGGTAAAAATATGTTAGTAGCTGAGCAATGGATAAACTCCATAGAGAAAATATTCCATGCCTTGGGGAGTAGCAAAAGGGATAAGGTCGTCATGGCACTTTACCGCCTCACTGGAGATGCCGATCAGTGGTGGTCGCTGATTCAAAACACAAAGGAAGATGATGACGTATCGAATATGGAATGGAGGGAGTTCAAAGAGATTTTCTTAGAAAAATACTTTCCTCGTGACCATCAAGCAGATATGGAAAGGGAATTTCTGAGTCTGAGGCCGAAGGAGGATGAGAATGTCGCAAAGTATGAGGATAACTTTACAAGGTTAGCGAGGCATGCTTCCTATTATACACATAACCCAAGGAGTAAGATTGATCGTTTCTTTGATGGGTTAAAACCATTTCTCCATCGAGCTTTAGTATCACAATCCTTCTCATCATATGAAGATATTGTCTCGTGTGCTATCAAGACAGAAAAGATATTCTCTAAGTCTTATGACAACAAAGTAATGCAAGAGAAGAAGAGAACGGTGGAACAAGAGACAGATAAAAGGAAAAAGGGAAAGAAGGATTTTCCATTATGTGATAATTGTGGGAAGAATCACCCTGGTACTTTCCTAAAAGGAATGGGGGTTTGTTATAAATGTGGAGAAAAGGGTCACCAAGCTCCTGATTGCAAGGGAAAGACAGAAGCTATCAAGGTTGAATGCTACAATTGTAGAGAAATGGGTCATTATGCAAATTAATATCCTAAGCGTCAGGGAAACTTATCTCAGAAAAGGCCAAGGGATCAAGGACAATCTTATGCTATTACTACAGTTGAAGAAGAATAACTAATGTAATGGTGCTTTTGGACTCATGGATTATATTCTGGTTATTATAATAATGTGATATATATATAAGGATTGTACTGTAGTACTTGTTGATTTCAGTAAGGTTTTAATATGGTGAAGGTAATTATATTTTTAGTATGTGACAATAAGAGAAACTTTACTTTTTTTGGGGAATCTGATAAATTGATTTTGGAATTAAGAGACCTTTTAGAGAAAGTCTTGACAGAGGTATATTGGATAATTATAAAGGTTGGAGTGGATTAAGTTGGTCTTTGGATAGTATTGTTTAAGGTTAAAAAAATTTATGAAGATTATTTTTGGAATATTATGATACTATAGTTTTAGGAAAAGGACAACCTGCAGGGTGGGGCATAACCCGTCGCGTCGGACAATGCTGCAGGAATCGAACCCACAATCATGGTGCGACAGGCCTTTATTTCCTACCACTAGCCTACAAGAAGTCCCTGGTTATTAAAAAATAATTTTACTAATCTAAATGGTATGTGTTAACATTTGGAACCTTATACAATTAGGATAAGTATAATATTTTTGAGTTTTATTATCTTTTTGAGTGAAAGATGAGTTGATGGTTGAAACTCTAATTGTCAAGCATAAATATATATATACCTATCTCTTATTCAATGAATAAATTAATTCTTAAACTTTAGTAAAGGGATATTAAAACAAAAAAATGTGTTATCCTAATACCTTATGTCTTGTTGAACTGATGATATTTTAAATCAACATAGATTGAAGGCTTTGAGGCCCTCAATTTGACAGTTTATTGTGATTGATGACCACAATCACTCCCTACAAATATTTACGTTTTTCCTCCAATTATATGTCTCTTATTTCCACCAATGTTCTCCTAATCGAGATCATAATTGGGTGGTGACTTTTGCATTTCCCTTTCCCTCTTCTTAAGGATAAATTTTATTAATCTTATTTCCGATGTGGGTTTTCCTCATTTGTATTTTCTCTTTTCAACCTTTTATTTTCAAAGAAAAATTTCAAATTGTGAGGACGCAATTTATTGAAGGAGGGAAGAATGTTACACCCCGAGCTTTCACGATACGCCTCTCTTTCAATAATGCAATAGCTTGCATTTTACGCAAGTTCGAGTTCTAACACACCGCGACTAATCAAAGTAGCCGTTATGAATAGTAATACCCACTTTTTAAAATTAGAGAAATTTTATATTTCAAAATGGAATTCATTTTTGTATTCCTAATATTTAAATTATCCTATGTTGAATTTTTTGTAATTTTCTGAGAACTTCCAAATTTTTATGAATAGTGAAAAATACTTAAAAACAACTTTTTTATCAAAATAATTTATAGTGATAAATTATACTATTGAGTTGTTTTAGAGTATAATTATAATATATTTTTACCATTTTATCCAATGGTGGTCATTAGAATTAATTTCACTTTGAAATTGGACATAAAGAATTGTCAATCTTTTGATATAAAATGTTTCTTAAAAACACGCTATTTGTTGTGACCGTGGGAATTAATTATAAAATCAATTAATGAAACTTATATTTATGGAATTTTGTAAAATAGACATCATTTTTGAATTTGGAATATCAATTATAGCTTAGGGTGAAATTTTGGAATTGTTCTGAAAAACTTTAATTTTTGATGAATAGTGAAACCACTAAGTGGTACTTATGAAAACTGATTTTTCGTTTAAATGAAATTTTACCACTTCTGTGTTTTGATTTTCAAAAATCTGACATACATGTTTGTCATTAAGAAGTAAAATGTGGTTCAATGAGATTAAAATAATTTTTGGTGAATAGTAACTTTTTAGTTCTTAATCGCGATTAGAGGTAATTAGTGTAGTTTAAGGTAAAAATAATGTTTTAATAATATGAGATGAGCTTGACACATGTCCTAACCTCATTTTATGTGTAATGGCCGACCAAGAAAATCCATGGGTCAACTTGGGGACCCCATGGAGCCACTTTAGTTGGAAAATGACATAAATACCTTTTATTTAATGTTAAAGTAAAAAATGACACAAACATGAAATGTTTTACTAAAACAATTTTTACATGGGGTTATAAAAGTTATATTTTTGACTATAAATAGTAATTGGAAAGATAAAAAGATTTCCTACATCATAGTATTTTTTTATAATTTTTAGACATTAAATAAATTAAATTACTTATGACATCATGATGATGCATCGATGACCTCATTATTTAACGATTTAAATAAAATGAGAAGATAATGTAAAATCCTAGGATTACACTTGTCCAAATACTATTGGATGGGTATATTTCGAACCCTTATCACCTTATCCTCGAATTATATAAGTGGGTGACCTCTAAAATCCGAAAATCATTTTATAATAAAGTGACTTTTCTTTACTTTCCAAAAGTGCCCCTCCTCTCCACTTATAAAAGGCCCCCACCTCTTCCACCTCATTCACACAAAAAAGCCATTTGGCTCGGCCAACCTCTGCCCAAATACTCTCCCAACTTCCCCCTCTTACTCCTAGAAGCCTCACTTTGGGCAGAACTCTTCCCAAGGAATCCTTTGCCTCAAATCAAAATGTGTTACTCGATTTTTAGGTAATGTCTTCTCTAATGTTATTTTGTTTTATTTTGCTTCTCCAACCCTCTAAACTCTTTCTATTCTTTTATTTTGTAACAAAACCAGTATCCTCAATATACTAGGATATTTTTATAAGAAGTATTAGAGCTACACTTACACACACCTACATCTAATGGTTAAAGAACATACTGTTTCTGTGGATGGCGAATTTCTGCCTCACGAAACGATGATTGTTCAAATTCTTTTAACACCTATAATGGTGGCCATTTTTATGACACTATCTTCATATATGATATATATATTATGTTTATGTTTTACTTATCCTTCTTTATTTCTCATTTATGGCATACTTTATGATTTCCATTATGGGTAAACGCGATAATTTCATTTTAGGAAGTGCGGACTACCGCCCCCTCAAAGTGATTTGAATCGTTAATGCCACATGTGGGATGTATAAAGGATGGAGTAAATGGTATTATAAATTATATTATACAGGAATTATATTATAACTTAAAATAATTATAACTTCATTCCATTAAATATGAAATAGAAATGAAAGTAGCGTTCATGCGTATGTACGGCTTACCGTCTCCATGAATGGTGCATTTCATTTCTTACCTCTAAATGTCATGTAATATTATGAATGAATGTATATACTGGATATATATGAGATATATGATATCTATTTCATGAATATAATTCTGGATATAACGGATATTTCCCCACATGAACAACTCGTAATTATAAGAAGTCTATTTTTGACTCAAGTACCAAAGATCGACAAAATTACTGTTATTAACTTAAATAATTACATAAAGTTCCTAACATTGTAATAAGTGATATAAAAGGGATAATGAACTTGAAAAAGGTTCTTAATAAAGTAGATATTAACTCTAGTTTATTATTCAGGAGGTTAAAGAACGGTAGAATCAAGTCGGACACAAGGTAAGGGAATTTCTTAACCCAACTTCCATTCTTTGGGTTAATCTCCTACTTTCAAATTATGTCATGATTTTATTATGTCCTATTTTTTATTTTTACTTTATTTATGTGTACCCATAGTGAATACACATAATAGATCTATTTTATTTCAAAAATTCTCTTTTTAAGGACTTCGTCTCAATCTCCTTTCATTGAGGCATATTTGGTTTTATATACAACTTTCTTTTATGTGGTGTACAAACCCCTTTGACTTTTACGTTTACTCAAAAGGAATCATTTTATACTAAGCATTTACTAAACGACAAAAGGGGATGTTTTTGTCATACGTATGCAGCGACAACGACTTCACCGCCGCCGTGACCATTATTTGAGTTTAGGCTTCCTCTACAAGCCATACTTTAAAAAAAAAAGAAAAATAAATACAAAGTTGTAACTTTCTTTTATTTTGGTATTGAAAATGGTTTTGAAAGTGTTTTCATTATATCAATGTGTTTTATTGATATCTTGTGATTGAAATGTGGAAATGTTATGTTTCCTTTATGCATGTTTTATGTGATACTATTATGTTATGGTTTATGATATGTTTAAACCTATTCATATGAGGAATGCATTGGACTTAATAAGTGACGGGTGGAGCCTGCTATAGCTCCTCGATGCATCGGCAGGTCTCATGAGACAAACTAGTGTCTTGGCACGAGGCCTTGACAAAATCTTATTTGTGGTCTTGGAATGAGGCCTTGGATACGTGGTTATGATAGTCTGGAATTATGCATTCCATCATTATGAAAGTGGTTATTGATATTGCATGTGATTATTCGACCAGTAGAGTATCCATGTGAATAAGTAAATGGCATTATCTCATTTTACTTTTTCCATATTATGTTGTAGTTCATGTTTAAAAGGCTTTTGTTTCAGTTATACATTGCCTTAAATGTTAATGTTTATTTATGAAAGCTTCTGCAATATTGTTATCCTTACTGAGCATTTGAGCTCACCCATTTCAATGTTTTAATATTTTCCAGGATGTGAAGAAGTATTTTATGAATGACCTGCAGGGATAGTCAGAAGAGGATATGAGTGTGGACTATGGAGACTTTGTTATTGTAGTTTTTCACTTTATGATGTAATGTAACGTTTATGAATGTATCTAGTGTTTCCAAGGCTACTAAACTAATCGGTCTTTCGAGACTTTATCTTTTGTGATCATGCCAATGTTACGAAGTAATGCACCAACTCTGGGTAGCTGGGGTTGGGGCGTTACACTACTACATGGTATATACTCTTTATCCAAACATTATTTCCTTGTCCTCCACTATTTACCAAATATAGATTGGAATATCATTTTTTGGATTCCATCCATTACTTTTCCATTAAAATTTATTATATGACAACATCCTCCCACTCAGTAAATAGAACAATTCCTACATATTCCTAGTGACATTTATAAAAATGAAAGATGTTTCTGAACTATACTCAACATTCTAATTCATACCCTCAAGCATACATGAGAATATCTAGAATAAAAAAACATTAAAAATCATGAGGTTTCTCAAATATTAATTTAATGTATTATAAAAAATATGTTTTTTATATCAATGATATTCCATCTCAGATTACCTTAAAAGTAGATTATTTATTCAGAATTGTATAAAATGATGAGTTTGGGAGAATAATTTTATGAAATATATATAATGTGACATATAGTGATATGTAAGATATATACACATTCAAATTTAAATATATATGGTAGAGAGATTCATGGATGTTTAAAATTTTCTCATATATGAATTTAGATAATACATGAATAAGAGTATGATAATTGGTGGGGGAATGTTTGGATACATAATAGAATTAATATTATAACTATTTATTTTACAATTTTTGTGATGTTAGTAACGATATAGATCTCTATATTGTACATATTCATATTATTCAGTACAAATGGATTAATCAATCATTATATGATCAAAGTCAGTATTTTATACATTTAGTGGTTTATGAAATTGTTTTTTTGAGTTTCTTACAGTATTGAAATTATAATTTTTAGACAATAAATTATTGGAAATTCATAGTCCACCACGGTAAAGGAGACATCTAATCAAATATTATATTGGTTTAATATGATTTGGTTTTTATATGTTTTGAAAGGTGATATTGTGTACATAGTATAGATGATGGTTTTTTATCAATCAATTCAAACTGAAACATCGAATGATTGTGTTTTAAATTATTTCAATACCTAAGACCATCTATGATGTAGTTAGTGAGGTTAGGATATAGAGAATTTAGGTGGGGGTATAGTAATGGATAACAATAAGTTTTAATGATGGATGGCGTACAATGGGGGTAAATGTCAGTAATTTTATCAATGGTGTTACAACCACATATTTTAAATTATCTTATGTATTTATTAATATATGATATTCACAATTATTTATTACCATATCGTTTTGGAGGAAACATTCTCTTTAGGTGATAAGGATAAACAAAATATCATTATGTTTAATTACAGTTGATGTAAGAAATATTTTATTGTATTTTTTAAGGAAATGTTTGTTTGATCATAGTATTGAAAGGATGAAATAAAACATTATACTATTAAATATGACTCATTAGAAAGGAATTTTTAGAATCCATTGGATAGAATCATATCAAGATTGAATATTTTAATTGAGATGGATTATGTAAAGACACTATCTCATGTATAACATATTCATGTTCATACATTATTTCATTTTCATAATATACAATCAATAAAATCTTGAATGATTTATTTTCTCCTTATTTTAAATATATACATTCATGATCCACATATTACATTTGAAAACCCAATGTATAACATTTTAATAAATATTAAATTTATTTCTTCTATAATATAATAACAAATCTAATTTAGTACACTTTTTTTGATTTCATGGGAATGGAAAAAAAGAGTTAGATAAAATGAAAAATAAGGGTTATTTATAGTAGAATTTATCATGAATCATAAAATAATAATAATGGAAATTTAAACCAATAAGTAAAAATTAAAATGAAATTAAATTTATTGGAATAATCAATATGGAATGCTAAATAAATGAAATAAAATTCAATTTTGTCAATTAAATGAGAATGAATTAAATATAGTGATAAAATCATTATGAAAATTAAATTGAAAATAATAAATAAAATTCAGTTAATGGAAATTCATGTTTCATGGAAATCATGATCTATGGCATCATGGCACCAATAAAATTAAGACATTTTACAAAACAATTTATACTCATAGGTACATATAAACTAGAAACCAGTTTAACTAATTCTATAAATCTTATTTGTCTAAATAGACTATTCAGGCAAGGAGGGGATATTGATTACTAGTCCCCACTGATATATTCCTTTCCAATTTAATCCATATATATTTAATATTTTATATAATTAATGAAATATACAATTTATCAATTAATATAAGTATCATCGATGAAATATTGATTTGCAAACATTTCTCTAGTCAATAAAAAATCCTTCAATGTATAAACCTTTAATATGAAATAATATATGATTTAATAAGTAACAGTATCCTTTATAAAAAAAATGGAAATTTATGGAAATTTTAATTTCTAGTGATCATAAGAATCTAGATATTAAATGTGATTATTAGTTACAATAAAAAATAAATATAAATTTTTAATTCCAATACTGAACATTGAAAAAACTATCATAAACAATTCATAGAATAAATTATGATGGAATAAAAACTACATAACCCCAGTGTAGTATAATAAATACAATTGTTTTTTCATTTATCTATTTAAATACCATAGAAAGAACAATAAAAACAATTTTTACTAAAATATAATTTATATATTGTATAAATACTATTAAAACTAAATGCCCAAAAAAATGAAATTACACTCATTTTAATATTACCAAGGGATCATGTATAATAATAATTAAACGATAATGTGTTAAAGATAATGTAAAATTCCACACCTTCCATTTAAGTGAAAAAAATAATTATTATAAAATTTAATATCAAATAAATACATGATTTATTTTGAAAATGATAGGACGATCCATTTCAAAAAAATATATAAAAATATAACTGGTGTTAAATTTATTTAGTATATCATAAGGGGAATGATAAAAACATTTTTATATATTTTTTTACAATCATTTTTTCCTGGAAAACATATTCCATAACAAAAAGATAATGAAATATGAATGCTCATAAATAAAAATTGCCATTCATTTTACGTAGCAATTAAAGAAAATTGGAAATATTAAATTAGAACATGAATAACAAATTGGGAAGAAAATTAAAGTGTTATATTATATATTTATCAATAAATTTCATGTATCATATCAGAACCTAATGAAAAGAGAGCAGTGATTTTTTTGGAGGATCCAACACAACATTGAGGTCCAATACTAGGGTGTATATGTTTCCCATCCACCACATCAAGTCTACTATGAATCTAATTTCCATCCAACCATGATTATAATTCATATTAATTAATAAACACATGACAAAAAATTAATCAAAGTGAAAAGTAGAATATAATGAAAAAGTGTTATGTGTTTTGGACTATTGTACTACATTTGGGAGGGAAAGTGAACATCAAATACACTCAATACAGAAAAACATCAAGGTTAAATTAATTTCCACATTCTATAACTATACACATATCAACTTTTTATATGACGTGGAAATGGTTTTCTCCGAGAATATTCTATCTCCCGCCTTCATTTCACATTCCTTGTGGGTTTCTACGACCCACATTGGCTCTAGTGCCATTGATTTTTTGTGGTCATAGGTTGTCTTCACCAGATGCAGAGACACCTTTTACATTATAATCCTTTGACATCACTTGTTAGTTTTACTCAACAAATATCATCTCATCCATTTATATAGACCCCCATTCCATATATCAATTAATGTAGTTAACTTTTTATTAATCCATTAATATTAATTATTAAATATCAATTAATGTTGAGAGAAACTCTTATATTCATGTTGAAATAAATCTCTCCATTAAATATTTTCTCACTATCCAATAAATGTGAGAGAGAAAAATCAATTCTATATTTTGAATAATTTTCAAAGGTTTAGTCCAACAATCTCAAAATCAAAGAAAAATCTCATGGTACCAACATTATCGAAACTAACATAATTTCCATTCACCATTAATCTACAATGCATGCATGGTTTTCCAGTCCATGTTGATTCAATTGTACATGACTGTACAAAAGTAGTTACACTTTAATCTTTGGGAAATTCAATATTTTCGTTCCACAATCTTTGTGAAACACATAGGAATGCATCCATCTCATTTTTTGACAATGGATTTGAAACTACTTATATTACTTTGATTTACATTAAATTTAGAATTAAAGGATACAACATGAACCATATCCATGGATTAAATATATTTATATTCCATGAATTTTCAAAAACAATACTATGATGATTCATCACCACAAAAGAACTTTTTGGTACATTGAACTACCTCAAAAACATAAGAACATGAAATCATATAGAATTCATAGCATCTAGAAAGTCTGATTTCATTTTCATGATAAACTAACAATTAGTATTCATTTAGTAAAACCATTGAATCATGGCCCTTATATTCCACTACTTCCAGCTAGGTTCCAACACCTTGAAAGCCCAACTTTATCATAGAATCCCTTCTATTCTATTACTAATCCTTCAAAAGATCATAGTCATTCAACTGAAATATACAATATCCCTTCCCCATATTCAATGTCTTGTATAATTGGGGCACCATTGAGATCTTCCATTGAAAAGAATAACAATTAATGACTTCAACTTAAATATCATTCTAGGCATGAATGTCTTCTGTCACATGAATTAAACTACCAAAATAATACACGAGTTTGTATTGTCATCATGTTACTGTTATATTGCATTCTTGAAATTATGTAGACTTACCTCAACCTCCAAATTTCTCCCATTGAATCTAAAATATCCCGAGACATGTACATACAATAAGACTTTCGATATTTTAGCTACAATCATGACAATGCTTCAATATTCTGGTGAAATTATTCTTGTGGACTGATTGACAACCCCAACTGAGGAAACATAGTTGTCTTCTATGAATCTCATACATTCACTAAAAATAGAATATGCATCATTATTCAATATAACAAATTACACTTGTGATATAATAAAGATACATTTTCTATAGTAGTCATATGCAATTAACATCCTTAGTGTTCTTGATAATCTATATCACCATGATCCATCCATCAAGTTCATTCAATGATTATATTATCCCCAATTTTATTCCAAATGATGGAGAATATTATGGGGATAGATATGTTATTATTTAATTAGTATCAATTTACCATCATTTCAATCAATTTTAATTCTCGAAAAACATTATTTATTAAAATGTTATTTTTTAGTTAACCCTTACAAATATCACAACCGTGTTGTGAGAATTATTAAGTTAAATTATTATGGTTAAAAACATAAATACAAATAAAAAATGTGTAAATAGAATATAATATAGAAATATGTATGTAAACTAATCATTATATAATGCCTAACTTCAATAGTGATGATATATATATATATAATGAAAATAAATTGTGTTACAAAATTCATTACCACTTGTTAATTATCATGTTAAAAAACACTAGATGAAATAATTATAATTTAAAATCATTATAGAATAAATTTATAATTTTTTGAGAAGTTTAATGGAATAGGGATATTATATAATACATCTATATATTTATATATATATATGATATTACTGTTATTTCAATATGACAATCCCCAATTAAATGATATTATGACGAAACCACTTACCTCATTCTAATTTATTCATGAACATTCGTTAAAATATATAAAATTATTATTAAAATTGTTATTAATTAAAAAATAATAATTCTCATAATTATAATAGCATTTTTGATACATTATAAAATTTTTCCACACATTTTATACTAATATTTCTATATTTTCATTTTTTCCAGTATTAATTTCCCTAGTTTCTCATTTTTACTATGTCATGAAAGATCAAGTTACATGGTATATTAAATATTTAAGTCATATAAAAAATTATATTAATAATAATAATATCAATTTTCAAATTATATACATTTTTCTTATCACTCTAGAATGGTTGATAATAAAAATGCATCTTATCAATTCATGGAGACTGTGGGTCATATATAAGCATAATAAATGATTTAATTTCATTAATGAGTTAAAGTGTAAATAAGTGGGTCATATATTATTACTATATAATTAAAATTATATAATATATATTCAGTAAAAAATCCTTATTACATTCTAAGTTATGTGTATGAGAAAAAAGAAACACATCGCATCATGAGGTTGTAGTATGTCCTATACACAAGCGATATTATCACATTTTAAACAGAAAAGATGGTAAGAAACAATATGTAATATTATAATTAAGGTAATATATTGATATATTAAATATCATATAAATGTGTTATTTCCATTATTTTAAACAACAATTACTATTTTTTATGAAAATTTTGTTACATCCATTCGTGAGAAGGTAATCTATCATACAATGAATTGATGATTTCCTTTAGCATTTAATCAAAACATATATGGATATTGATCCTTACCACAACAAAATATAATATCTGAATATTTATTATACCATTTTTTATGTATAAATTTTTTTATAATGATTTATTTGGTAGTGGATGGAAAAAAATAAAAATGATCTTTTAAGAACTTTGACGTTTCATTTGATAGATTGAGTAGATTTTCAATGAAAGTATTCCCAGGATTTATTTCAAATTAAACAAACGCCTCTAAGATTGGTGGTGGGTGATAAAGTTACTTGAGTACATTTTTTGTGATAAAAGTGTATTTGGATGTCTTAATATGCAAAGATATGCGCTTACCTTTTATAATTAGTGGAGATGACACACATTGATTTTATGAAAATATTCAATTACCCACACTTTTTTATGTTATGAAATGCCAAAAGAAATTCATTATCAACAGTTATAGATGAAAATGTATTAGTATGTTAATTTATTGATAATGGGATATTTTGATTCGTCATATTAATTGTAATCTTTATAGTTTTTCCCTTCGTAAATCAAGTATAAACATAACCATGGTAATGAATTTTATCTTAAATTACTATTCATAGTTGTCAAAAATGAACCTCAAATTAATATAAAATATAACTTATTATTATTATTAGAAATAATGAATCAACATTTCAATACTAATTTCATATATTTATCTAGATTCTGGTTTAAATTAATCCCATATACGAAATAAAAAAGGGGTTTCAAAAATAAAATACAGATAAGTATAAATGTTTTAATATCAAAATTAAATAAGATATTGATTAAAAAGAAATAAAAGAGTTAAATTTTAATATAATAAAAGTAATATTATATGAAAATAAATTTAAAATATAAATCATCAATTTTATATATTTAAAAAATGTATATTTCAATAAAAATCAATATTTATCACCATTAATAATAAATGAAAATTTTCAAGAAATACCAAAAATACACATTAATATATAATATCTACACAAATTTAAAAAACTAATATCATTTTATAATATAAAATTTCTAAAATTTATATAAATTAATTTTAAATTTGGTGTGTAATGATTGACTAAATAGTCTTCTATAAAAAATATAGTATATAAGAAAACATTCCATTATTTAATAAAATGAAGCTGAAATTATCTATAATAAATAGATAAAAATAATTTTAAAATTTTGATATGTAATTTTCAGAATCACTAACATAATTTATATTTTATAATGGTATATAATATAACATCAAATTTAGAAAAAAGGATTCATTTATTTAAATATATCAAATATATGAAATTTATTGATATATAATTCATGGATTGTTTTAGATCGATGTTATATGAATCATATTGTTTAAAATAATTTATTGTTATTTTCAATTATTGAATGTTTCATTATCCCCATGATAAATAATCTTTTCAATCATAATTTTTTATTTCTCTCAAAAATCAAGGGATTTCTATTTCAAAATTTATTTGAATAAAACAGTAATCATAAAAATGGATAGTAAAGAAATCCATAAATTAGAGATCGAAGGAAGAAATAATTTTAGATGAAATAAAACATAAATTGTTTTTAATTAGATTAAAGGTTGTATTAATTGAAAACATGTCCTTATATGAAATGTGTAAATAATTAGGGAGAGTGATATAGGTAAATAATAATTATAAACTGAATGATCAATTAAATGAAAATGAATTCAATAATATAATTCTACGATGAATTAAAAGACAATATGAATCACCAAAAATGTATGAAATATGATAAATTTCATATTTCATGATCAATTTCTTATAGTTGATTAATTCGATTGTTATATAACATTATAATGATATGTATATTATTATTCTATTTTTTCATCATAAGAATAATTTCATCCTTAGGATGTTCTTCTATAAAATTACATTTCAACAATTTATAAACAAAATTAATATAAAAAAGTAATTTATTATTCATTAATAAAAAAAATTAACTTTTAATAGATCATAAGATCTATAAAAGGATTAAATGTCATTCAGTATGTCTCAAATTATTTTCCAAAACAAATACGGTTAGAAAATGATACCTAATAAAATGAATAAATCTCAAAACATAAATAGTGCACAAAATTATTATTCATTAGTCTATATTTTTAAAATTGGATAACAAAAAAATTTAGTTATTAACTAGGACATCACATATGGAATATGTACATGATAAACATTTATATTACTTCAATTAAATTTTAATCCCTTGTGGCTTATCCAAACTGGAGATATTTTTACATTGAATATTGTTTTAATGTTTTCTAAAAATATATTAATATAAATAATATATAATTGTCAAATAATGATGATAGATAATTAGTACAACTTATGTGAGAAGATAATCCTTAGTTGTTAACAATATATTTAATCATATGTTCAATTTTTTAGAGGAATTATTCATCACAGTACTTTTAATTATACTAAACCAATGGGATGATTCCCATAAAATATTATTGAAGAATATCTATAATAATGTTAGATTCCTACAATTTTTTCATTTCATGTTTTTGAATTTTATATTATGTACAATAAAAAACTAATAACCCAATAATTGTATGTATAAATATAAGTTTATTTTACTAATATTTTCTTCTAAAATTTTATCCAATCAATAGGAATTTCATGGATATTATAACAAAAATATTGTTGGTTAAAATAATTCATAAATTTAAATCATTAATACCAATATAAAATTTCATCATCCAGTTTTTCTAACAAAATATCATCAATGGTAAATTGGTTGACCATTAATAGTGGGAATTTACTCAGATAATTTCCTGGATCCCCACAATTAAGATACAAATATACAAAGGGATCTCTATGACAAAATTTGTTTCATTACATTATAATATTTTCTTTTCACTAGAAATTAATTTCTTTATGGATTTAATTTAACGACATAAAATATTTTCATATTCCATATAGGCACATTCCTTAATTCTGCATTAAATATATTAGACTTGAGGAAAACTGAGCCTTATATCCTCTACAGTATTTATTACAGTAAAAATTGGGGTTCTTCATCCTTATCTTCTTTGTTGAGTCTAAGAGTCAGTTAACTTATATATTTTGGATCATCATAAATGTCAAATGATTGTATAGAATAATCATGTAGTTGTCTTCTATAATAATCCCATTTGGTTTCTCATAGTCATCAAAAAATCATTTCATTAAATTTTATGAAAAAGTTTATGGGTTAAACCAATTAATAAATTCCAAATTTATAGTGTGGGAAATAATAATCATACTAGGAAAAATATATAATCATTAATTTGAAAATTTATACTAGATACAAATCTATTTCTAGTTAACAGATAAGGAAATATTTCTACTCATTATCATATAGTATCTTCCCTATAAAAAATTTATGATGATCCTCAATACATATCCTCAAAATGATTATAGGGTTATGAACTTTAATCTATTATTTCATAAATATAGTACCCGTGATTTGAATTAAAATTTATATAATACCAACTTCAATCACCATAAATTTATTAATATTGATTTTTCTACTATTTATTATTTTGATATAGATATTTGGAATCACATCTAGATGGAGCTAATATTTTAGTTTTTTTTAATATAAATAAAAAAAGTACTGATCATTACAATTAAAAACACATTTTTGAACATTATTAAGAATAAAATTGTAACATGTAGAACATCGTTTCATAATACATATCATATACTTATTGGATTCATATTAATTGCTAAAAAATATGGGTGATCAAAAATGATTGGTGAGGATTAGGTATAATGGAAGTGATCATAAATCAATATTTATTGTAATAGAAATGTAAATAAATGAACACAAATACCGTTAAAAATATCAGATATCAATAAATAATATATAATGGTATGAGATTAAAATAATTTTCATTAAATCCATATAATTAAAATAATTTAGTGATAAGATTAAATAAAATAGATTGGTAAATAACTGAGTGAATATCTATTTAATTAATAAACTATGAAGGAATGCATCCACAAATAATATCATTATTGATATATTATAGATAAAAATAAATAAATTTTTGGGGGAGGTTATTATTTAATATTCAAGTTAATGATGATAAAAATCATGAAATCTCAACTGTAAAGACCATTTAAATGATAATTTATAACATATGGATATATATACAAGAAAACCATTTATCTAGATCAAGGAAACTGATTCGTTTAATGATATTTTGGATTTATCAAATGCTATCTTTATCTAGGACCCACCATAATCTACATGACAAAATCATTAAAAAAATATTAAATGATCGATTTAATTCAAGAAAAACATAACTTATACACAAATTAATGTATTTTACAATGAATACTTGTTTATACATGTTTTCCTTGTTAATTAAACAACATTGAATGTATAAAACTATATATAGATATTACATATGGATTAAGAAAAAAATCAAGCCATGATAAATAATATGGATATTTTGGGTTAATTTAACATCTAATTATCATAGTAATGGTTATATTTCAATGTAATTTAAATGAAAAAAAGTAGATCGATAAGGTGAATGTCTATAATTTAATTAGTCAAAATGATCACAAAAATTTGATAAAACGAATACAGATGGTACAAATACAGCATATTTGTACTAAAATCACTTACCATAAACTTACAATCTATTTTAATGTTATTAATCCTATTTTAGAATAATATTAATCATTTTAAGAACATGGATCTTCTTTTCAGGTATGTCCTTCCTTTTTCTGTAGTTTTTTAGAAAAATAATGTTTCTGGAAATTTATGAAGTACGCGCCGTGTACTTTCAGAGTACATGTCGTGTACTCTTTTCCCACTCGAAGCCATGTATTGGCCATGTCAGGGCCACACACACGGTGTGTAGGGGTGACATAGAGGCCGATTTTGGCGTAGTACGGAAAGACCTAGTACACGTTGTGTGCTCTAAATGTACACGTCATGTACTATCTTTTTTTATTAAACGGACAAGGGTCGCGCATAACACACAGAAAGGTTTATTATAGGTTACATTCATCCGAGAGTGCCGAGGATCAGCGAATCTTCGATGAGCCCCCGCCACTCCATCCTTTCTCCTATTCAATCATCGTTGATTTCATTGGAATCATAGTGGTGAGTTATCCCTTCTTCTTGATCCTTGTTTTCCAACTCCTCCACGTTTTCAATTTATCATGGGTTGAGAGTTTTGGGTGTTTTCTAAGATCTTCTACATTCTAAGGAGAATCAGTTTTTGTGGTTCATGTATATCTATCTCCTAGGATCGAGGTAGGTGGTTTGTTCCTTTATGTAGAATGTCTTTGAGAATTTTGGGTAAATTCCACCAATACCCTTAAACGGGGTATTTCGTGTTTCATGTTTTTCCCTATTGTTTTCCTAGTTTGCTTTATTGCTTAAGTAGATGTGATTTCATGTGAATTTGGACAATTTTTATTTTGTTCCTGTGCATTGCCTTGCATTTTTTTCAAATTAGGCATTTTCTAGTTGCCATGCCTTCTTGTAGGATAGTGGAGTTGTTATACACTTATGCTGATGTGCCTTAGAATGATAGCCATGTAGTTCTTGAGGTATTCTTGGGCAATACACATGCCTTGAGCATGTTATTTTCATACAGGACTGTGAGAACCTAGTGTAGTTGACCATTGAGAGAATGGACATAAGGGCTTCTACAGAGTGACTTTTAATACGATGCGAGACCACAAGGGGAATTGACGATGAGTGCTTCCTCAGGAAGTCTGTAGTTTCTCGATGTTGGCCATAGGGGGAATGAGACGTTGACTGCTTCCCTAGAGAGCCTTTATCATGATACGAGACTATATGGGGAAATGACGGTGAGTTCTTTCTCATAAAGTCTACTCATAGCTGAACCAGAGGGGTGATACTTTGTGTTCCTTCTAGAGGGTTACTATTACTTGTAGGTTGAACCATAGGGGTTGGGCTATGAGAGCTACATAGAGGGTTACCTGTTTTCTACTTGTTGTTAGTTGTTTACTTGAATACATTATATGATGGAACTGTGGATTGTAGCTATTGTGTGCTTTTCTGCTTACTACTTCCTGCAATTTTACTTTCCTGGTATTCATTGACTGTAAGAAACAGGTCATTGGGCGATTGCCTACTAGGATTGTATCTCACACCTTATTTGGGTCATGGTTTTATGCCCAAGTAGGCTTTGTTGTTGCAGGTATAGATAAGGGAAAGCACCCTTCAACTTCCGGTACTTGATTGCATGGAGATGGAGAGCAGGGGACCATTCATAGGCTTGCGATGCTGCAGGAGTTGCTATTATTTTATCACTTTGTTTGTACTAGTATTTCATCATGTTATTGTGTTTGCTGCTTTCCTTAGAAACTTGTACCTGTTGCATCATTATCATAATTTCTATATATTCATTACTTCCGCTGTTTAGTTTTAGTTTCTTCGTATTGTTTACTTCTTCCGCTATTTACTGTTAATTATTTTCATTTGTACCTTACCAAATGAGGGAATAGTTTCCCCAAAACCATACCAAGGCCCTCACTTCTAGTCGGCAGCCTCTGGCGTTTGGGGAAATTCTCTTGAGGTCATGTGGCGAACCGGGCATAGGGCACCTCTGGGTGGCATCCGGAACCAGGATGTTACAAAGTGGTATCAGAGCTGTTTCATTTCTATTGAATTACTATTTGGAGCCTTTGTCCAAGGATATGATGGATTCAGTACTTGTTATTAAATTGTGCTCAGATGTAGCTAACCCGTGTATAGGAAAAATCCAAACTACCTTGTTTATTACAGTTTGCTAGTTTTGAGATTTTATTGTTGATATGATTTGTCCTAGTGTAATTCACATTCTTTGTGTTGTTATTATCATGACTATTGCGGTTCTATTTCTATTGCAACTCGATGAGATGAGTGCATTCCATCTCATGCATCATATAGGCACTTGAAGAAATCACATTCCATGCACTCTTGCCAGGCCATCTAGGGTGCATTATCAATTACATGCTGTTGTGATAGACATTGTGTAGATTATGCATGTGGTTGTGATGGATGCTTGATAGAATCTCTGATGCCTTGTTAGAGGATTGTTTGTATTCTTCCTTTCTTAAATGAATGCCACGTTTTGATTCGCGGGGAGTACGGGCCCCCATGATTCTGAATTTGGCACCTCATGGACTTGTTTTCTGTTTTTTTGGGCTTCTATGCAGTTTCAGAGCTACTGCCCAGAAAAACCAAGAATACACGATGTGTAATTTGACTACATGTCGTGTAGTTTTTAGACCATTTCACTGACCATGTGAGCAGGGACACGCTACTGGGGAAATAACATCAGGACCACACCTTGTACAGTTGGTACACGTCGTGTAGTTCGGAACCGTGTACCCGGCTGTGTCACTAACAACACGGGTCGGGGAAGCTCGAGTAGAGAACACAATGTTATAATTGAACAAACCATGTAGTTCTGTCCATTTACCCAGTCGTGTCACGAACAACACGAGTGGTCATCACCTTCTCTTAGACACGGAGTGCTGTTTTCGGAACACGTCATGTAGTCTTGTTCAGATACTGGGTAGTGTCACGGACAACCCAGGATGGTGTCACCTTCACCTATACATGTCATGTTTGTTCGAAACACACCATGTAAGGTTAAACAGTGTAGACAGTCGTGTATTTAACAACATGGACCACTGAAGCCCTGTCTAGTACACGCTGTTTTTGATCCAAACACGCTATGTGGTCTTGGGTTAAGTCGAACCGTGTTGGTTAGACGTGTAAAGAGACTCAGGCAGGGGAATAGTTTTCATGTACACGCCGTTTGTTGGGACAACAAGCCGTGTAGTATGATGTGTTACACGACCTGTACAGCAGGGGTACATGCCCATGTCAGTGGCTTAAGAAGACACACAATGTAGTTTTTATACACTCCATATAGTCGTATTTTGTAAACTTGTGTGTTTTCCTTCCCATATTCCAGTTTTGTACTCCATGGTTTTCTATCCTTGTTTTTCTGATCTAAGGTGCGATTTAGATCTTTTAGAGCCATGCCGCTGAGGCGTCCTCCAGTTTTACGTCAGTTGTTAGGCATTGATCAGATGCCAGATATGGCTAAATAGGGACTTCATGTCGATCATCCAGTCGGGCCAGCCTTGGCACCGACTGTCATACCAGTCGTTGGAGATGATGCGCAGTTCATGGATGGTTTTATGAGGATGATGTAGACCTTTCAAGGAGCACCTCCACCTTCCTAGACTACGGCTGACTTGATGTGGAGTTTCTAGCAGCAGCATCCTCCCACTTTCTTGGGGGAAGAGGACCTCAGTCAGTAGAGTCATGGCTAAAAGCAATATTGACCATCTTTTGAGCATCTGGAGACACCTCCCGAGAGGCGGGTCATGATCGATACCTATATTCTACAAGACTCTTCCAAGAGGTGTTGGGACGTGATCTCATAGGTGGGTCATTAGCAGGTTATGGCTTGGGAGGAGTTTCAGTGAAACTTTTATGACTACTTCTAACCGGAATCCCTGAGAGCCGACTGAGCCTGGTAGTTCATGAGCTTAGAGCAGGGTACTCTTGTTGTAATAGAGTATTCCTCTCATTTCACAGAGTTGAATCATTTCACACCCCTCAGGAAAGGCAGTGGGGTGTTCTTAGCTAGGAATTTCTGGGATGGTATCAGGTGGGAGATCCTCTTGCAGGTGAATATCTTATAGTTGATTTCCATCACATCCATCGTCAACCAGGCACTGATTACGGAGCGCAATCTGAGAGACTCCGCAGTTCGTAGCCAAGGCGGGTTTACTTAAAGAGCTAGTTTTCCTTCAGATATTTTCATGAACTGTCGTAGGGAGTCTATAGGTGGTGATCTAAGGAAATGAGATGCATCGTCTGGAAGACAGGTGATATGTTACCAGTGTGAATGGACAGAGCCCACGATGTCATAGTTCCAGAGAGTCCTCATGGAGTGACGATCTTGCGGAATGATAGGTCTCCTTCAGCGTTTCTGCCAGGTTTTCTCACCAGCAGCTGGTGACCAGGGATCTTCCATGAATCTTCATTCATGAGTAGCACCACCAGTTTCTCACCAGTCAGGGAACTGTAGTTCTTCCGGCTGTTCGGGATGAGGTGGAGGTCAAGACCGTAGCGGTCAGTCACCAGTCCCTCAGCACCAGCAAGGGGGATCCGCATAGAGTGGTCAGCCAGGGGTGTAGGTTCATGTTTCAGGCCAATCTTTCGCCATGGAGCAGACTTATCAAGAGCAGGATCCCGGACCTTATACAGTTCGAGATACGATTTTAGTAGCCTCAGTTTTATCTTTATCTCTTTTCGATACTGGTGCTACAGATAGGTTTATCTTTGTTCTTGTCGTGGAGAGCCTTGGGCTCTGCATCATTTTTTATGCCGACTCGTTGACAATAGACACACCTTTGGGGACAAGTACATCTAGTGTATGTCAGTGTAGAGAGTGTCGTCTTGAGGTTGCATGGTATCGTTTCTTATGGGATCTCTACATCCTAGAGATGAAAAGCTATGATGTCATTCTTGGGATGGACTGGTTGGTTCCCTTCCAGGAATTCGTCGACTGTTATCACCGCAGGGTGAGTTTCATTTCACTAGAGGGTGAATCTTTTCATCATATAGGCGAATGGGATGTTCAGGAAAGTTGAGCAGGACTTCAGCAGCATGGGCTAGGAAGGGTGACAACCCAGATTTCTAGTATTTATCTAGATGACCAGGGGACTTCACAGTTGGGCTTTCCTTCAGTGGTAGATCGTTTCAAGGATGTCATTCCAGAGGACTTTTTAGGTTTTCCTCTGGAGCGTGAGGTATAATTCTCGATTGAGCTCATTCTAGGAGCGGCAAAGATGTCCCTTCCCCCTTATAGAATGGCTACACCTGAGTTGTAGGAGCTCAATAAATAGTTGGAGGAGTTTAAGTAAAGGGTTTCATCTGACCCAATACTTCTCCTTGGGGATCAACAGTCCTATTTGCGAAGAATTTTGGGGGTACCCTTTGGCTTTGTCTGGATTATCAGAAGCTGAACCAGTTGATGGTAAAGAACCAATATCCCTTCATGAGGATTGATGAAAGTTTTGATCATCTTAGTGGATCCCATGAGTTATCAAAGATTGATTTTAGGTCCGGTTATTATCAGGTGCGCGTTTGACACTCAAATATACATCTGACAGCCTTCAAGAGTAGGTTTGGTCTCTACGAGTTTACTGTTTTGCCGTTCGGTCTCACGAATGAGCCATCAGTTTTCATGGCAGTGATGAACCGAGTGTTCCATCATTACATGGATTCTTTCATTGTGGTCTTTGGGGAAAATATCTTGGTGTACACGCACACTTGACACGACCATGATTCCCATCTTGAGATCGTTTTGAGTACACAAATAGAGCATCACCTTTATGCTAAACTCTTGAAGTGCCACTTCTGGATGGATCAGATTAGCTTTTTTGGTCATGTCATCTCAGAGGCAAGAGTGTCGGTGGACCCAGAGACTATGAGAGATGTAGTTTCCTGGGAGCATCGGAAAAACATTTTTGAGGTACATAGATTCTTAGGGATGGCTAGATACTACATATGCTTCATTCAGGACTTTTCATGTCTAGAAGTACCTTTGACTGGTCTGATCAAGATGGGGGCGAAGTTCTTATTGTCAGATTTGTGCAAGTCATCCTTTCAGGAGATGAAGGGTAGGCTGATGTCAGCACCGATACTAGTCTTTCCAGATCCAGGAAAGAGTTTCATAGTTTATTGTGATGCATTAGGTATTGGTCTGGGTGCTATGCTTATGCAAGGAGATGGATTAGTTGAATAAGGGTCTCGGTAGTTGAGGCCACATGAGAGGAAATACCCGACACATGATCTGGAGTTGGTAGCTATTGGTCATGCCTTACACTGTTGGAGACACAATCTTCTAGGAGAGCACTTTTTGGTGTTCACCGACCACAAGAGTCTCATGAATATCTCAACTCAACGTGATTTGAATCTGAGGTAGCGCAGGTGGGTCAAGTATCTTCAGTCTTTTCATTTCGAGCTTGCCTATACGCCGGGAACATGCAACGCAATGGCCGATGTGTTGAGTAGGAGATCTCGGATTCAGGCAGTTCAGGGGGCCAGTAGTGAGTGGCAGCTGATGGCTCTGTTCTTTTATATGCATCTAGAGGTTCAAAATAGACAGGGACATACATACCTATCTTCTGTAGTTATTACCTCGACGCTTCTTGATCCTGTACGGATGAGGCAGATATCAGACACAGAAGGCTTAGTCCTACGGGAGAGCGTGTCATGAGAGGACTCTCTTCCTGGATGGACAGTGGGCGACGATGAGATATTGAATTTCCAATGATGGGTATGGGTGCCAGCAGACATAACCGAGGAGCTGATGCGGGATTTTCATTCCTCAGTTTCGGCAGTTCATCCTATCGTCACCAAGATGTATCAGGATCTTCATCGCCAGATTTGGTGTCTAGGTATGAAGAGAGATGATGCTGGTTGGGTCATGAGATGTTCTAATTGTCAGCAGGTGAAGGCGGAGCATCAACGACTAGCAAGACTTTTACAGTAGTTACCCATTCCGGAGTGGAATTGGAACGATATCAGGATGGACTTCCTGACCTGGTTTCCATGGTCACCCTGTGGTAACGATGCTGTTTGGTTTGTCCTCGAAGGCTAACGAAAGATTCTCACTTCTTTCTGATCAATGAGACCTTCAGAGTCGATGATCTGGTATGACTTTACATCAATGATATCGTTTGTCTTCATGGAGTTCCATACTCTATTGTTTCAGAGAGGTATGCGTGCTTTACCTCTTAGTTCTTGGAGGGACTTCAGAAGGCCTTGGGTACACAGGTACATTTGAGTACAACATACCATCCCTAGACAGATGGTCAGTCTGAGCGTACTATCTAGGTGCTAGGGGATATGCACAGAGCTTGAATTCTGGACTTTGGCTATTCTTGGGAGAAGCATATCCCTCTGGTGGAGTTTTCCTACAACAACAGTTTTCAGGCAACTATTCAGATGGCGCATTACGAGGATTTGTACTATAGGCCATGCTGATCACCCTTATGCGGGCTGGAGGCAAGAGAGGCAGCTTTGATGGGACCTTGTCTTGTTCAGGAGACCTCAGAGCATATAGAGTTGATTCTAAATAGGATGGATACAGTACATTCTCAGAAAAAGTCTTATGCTGATCAATGGAGACGACCTCTGGATTTCGAGGTCGGGGATTAGGTTTTCCTACGTGTCACACCGAGGTTGGGACACAAGAGGATTCTGAGACATGGTAAGCAATCACCGTGGTATATCGGACAGATTGTGGTGTTTGAGAGAGTTGGGTTGGTTGCCTATAGGCTGCAGTTACCTCAGAGGTATCAGGCCACACATGACGTCTTCCACATTTGTCATCTACGGTGCAACTTTTCAGACCTGTCTCATGTATTTCAGCCTGAGGAGGTTGAGCTCAAAGAAGATGCATCATTTGAGGAGAATCCTATGCGGATTGTCGATCATAGTACGAAGTTTATATGAGGCCAGTCGGTTAATCTGGTACGGGTGATATAGCAGCACAGACAAGTACAAGACGAGACATGGGAGAGGGAGGTTGAGGTCCGATCGCAGTGGCCGGAGCTGTTTGTGGTTTTTTCTACTTCGCCTCTTTAGGGAAATTCGGGGATGAATTTCTTTATGGGTTGATGTTTGTAAGAACCCATATCTTTGTTTCAGGTATGTCCTTCCTTTTTTTATATTTTTTGACAAAAATAATGTTTCAAGAAATTTTTGAAGTACATGCCTTGTACATTCTGAATTCACACCGTGTACTCGTTTCCCACTTGAAGTTGTGTACAGGCCGTGTCGGGGCCACACACATGGTGTGTAGGGGTGATGTGGAGGCAAATTTTTGTGGAGTACAAAAAGACCTAGTACACAATGTGTACTCTAAAAGTACACACCGTGTACTATCATTTTTCATTTAATGGACCAGGGCCATGCCTGACGCACATAATGATATTCTTCTAGGATTCGTTCGTCCGAGAGCATCGAGGATCTGCAAATCTTTGATGTTCCCCCTCCTCTCCATCCGTTTTCCAATTTGAGCACTGTTGATTGCGTTCAAATCACAGCGGTGAGTTCTCCCTTCTTTTTGAGACTTGTTTTCCAATTCCCCCTTTTTTCATATTATCGTGGGTTGAGAGTTTTGGGTGTTTTCTCAGATCTTCGATGTTCTATGGAGAATCAGTCATCGTGGTTCACGTATTTAGATCTCCTTGGATCATGGTAGGTGATTTGTGACTTTCTGTACAAATTCTTTGAGTATTTTTTGAAAATTCCACCAATACACTTAAATGAGGTATTTTGTGTTTCATGTTTTTCCCTGTTGTTTGCCTGCTTTCCTTGATTTCTTATGTAGAGGTGATTGCTTGTATGTTTGGATAATTTATTCTGTGTTCTTGTGCCTTGCATTGCATGTTTTTCTTATTAGGTGTTTGCTACTTTCCGTGCCTAGTTATAGGATATTGGGGCTGTTATACTATTATGCTGTTGTGCCTTAGAATTATAGCCATGTATTTCATGAGGTATACTTGGGAGATACACACATGCTGAGCACGTTATTTTCACACAGGATTGTGAGAACCTAGTGTAGTAGACCATAAAGAGAATAAATGTAAGTGTTTCTCCCGAGTGTCCTTTAATACGATGCGAGACCACATGGGGAATTGTTGATGAGTGCTTTCTCAGATATTCTGTAGTTCCTGGACGTGGGCCATATGGAGAATAAGATATTGAGTGCTTCCCCAAAGAGCCTTTAGCACGATACGAGACTATAAAGGGAATTGAAGGTGATCGATTCCTCAAAATTTCTACTCTTAGCTAAACCAGAGGGCTGAGACTGTGTGTTCCTCCTAGAAGGTTGCTAGTACTTGTAGGTGAACCATAGGGGTTAAGCTGTGAGAGCTACCCCAAAGGTTACCTATTTTCTACTTGTTGTTGGTTGTTTACTTGTGTAAATTATATGCTAGAACTGTGGATTGTAGCTGCTTTGTGCTTTTCTTCTTACTGCTTCCTTCACTATTACATGCATTGTATTCATTGAATGTTAGGCACAGGTATTTGGGAGATTGCCTACTGGGATTGTAACTCACACCCTATTTAAGCCATGCTTTTTGGCCCAAGAAGACATTTTATTTGTAGGTATAGATACGGGAAAGCTCCTTTCAACCTCCGGTACATGATTGCTTGGAGCTGGGGAGAAAGGGACCAAGCTTAGGATTGTGATGCTGTATGAGTTTTTGTTATTCTAACACATTGTTTTTACTTGTATTTCATCACGTTGTTGTGTTTACTGCTTTCCTTAGAAACTTGTACCTATTGCATCATTATCATCATTTATATATATTAATTTCTTCCGCTGTTTGGTTTTAGTTGTTGCCTATTCTTTACTGCTTCCACTATTTACTATTAATTCTTTTCTTCTGTACCTTACCAAAAGAGGGCATAGTATCCCCAATAACTTACAAGGTCCCTCGCTGGTAGTTGGCAGGCTTTGGCATTTGGAGAAATGCTCTTGAGGTCATGTGGTGAACCGGGAAAGGGGCACCTCTGGGTGGCTTCTGGAACCAGGACGTTACAATCTTATTAGTAATTTATACATGAAACATATTTATATTTACTATATCAAATATTATAATTTTATAATAATTTACAAATGACATGATAATAATAAAAAATTTATTTTACCCTACAATTATTAGTTAACCCATTAATTGTGTCATTTTATGTTGTACATGAATTACGATACATTATTCATAGGATCTTACAATGTTTTCTGATGTGACAACTAGGATTTAAAGAAATGATATCAACATATCTAGGGAAACAATGTTCCCAAATCCATGAATCATTCCCATTGAAATATATATATATATATATATATATATATATATATTATACACAATTAAATATTCAAATTACCCAATAATAAATATCATGAACACTATAAATATATATACGTATTTAGGGATCTACCCATCAGTATCAAACATTCACTAAATCCACATTGATTTTTTTAACATTACTCTTCACATTGTATAATATACAATAACATGGGTGGCCTTATTAAAAGCAAATTATGGATATATTCTAAAACTCTTTGGAGTTATACTATAAAAATCACCATTTCTCACATCATATTTAATTCATTATATATATAATCCAATATCATTTCTAGATAAAAATTAAAATGATTTTTGATAAGAACCATGGATTTTGAAAAAATAAATAATTGTTCATTGAATCACAACATCTGACCTTATTCACTATTGTAATGTTTACAAAAAAACATGAATATTTGAATTCATAAAATTAATCATATATTGATATTTATTAATGGATCAATGTTTTGAAGCTACAAATGAATATGAAATAATATCCATAAAAACACACATACCATGGTTCCAATTTCAACCGTTAGTATTCCATACATGAATACAAAATCAAGTTAACTCTATATCTAATTCATCGAGTGACCATTGATAATATTTAATTTAAATGCCATATAGCCTTATCATATAATCAATATTCTTTGATTACAGACTGAACATGATAAGTAACACAACACATTTAATCTATATACGATAATGAACATATATAATGATTCTCAACCAATTAGATAAACACATTTGATGCACATTAAACAGTTATAAAAGTACAATTTCTCAATCAATCACAATTAAGGTCCCACATCTCATAATGGATAAAAATGATCATCATGTTGAATATACAAATAACTATAATATATACAATAAAACCTTTATTACTTATGACTAAAATATTTTGTATGAATGGAAACAAAGTATATATTTTATTATTAAATTTATACTTTTAATCCAACCTAATAACCATTTTGTTATACATGATCATATTATATGTCTTGGAAGAGAAATTATAATAAATTTATTCATAAATTTTCATTATATTCATTAATAATCAATGATGACAAATAATTAGTGATACGTAATATTATACTTTGATTGTTTAATTATAATTGCACTTTAACGAATATATAAAACCATTTTTAATCAAAAATAATTCTAAATTTTCTCATTTTTAAATATTATACGTTTTATAGAACTATTCTAATTAATAATTATAAAATCTAATACATATTTTCCTCTCTAATATTATTGCATATGAAATACCACCTAATAAGACAAAAAAATTGAAATCTTTTTGTTTTCTCAACTCAATACATCATTATATAACACTAATAGTATCTTTATGGGAGAAATAGGTAAAAAACTGTCTCTAAAATCCTTATTGATTGATACATATAAAGGAAAAAATTATTTAAAAATTATGCGACTATAGAATCATATTCATTATTTTTCAAATTTTCAACCAAATATTCAATCATTATAACAGAATAATATAAAATATGATGTTCATTATAACATAAATTATTATACAAAAAATATTTATAAGTTCATCGTCACCATTATTTTTTTAATTTTTATAAAAATCATTTTCATTGATATTTTTTCATTCAACGTGTATTTTTTGACATTATTTCATTAAAAACACTTTCTAAACTCCTTTTAGGATAAAAAATAACATTAATTTCATGGTTTAATGGTTAATTTTTTTACAATAATATTCTTGAAGAATATATTTTGTTTCATTAGACATTAATATAATATAATAACTACATCATATAATGAAAAAATGATTTTATTTTATAAAATTACACTTGTTTTCTATTTTGGAAAAATAAAATATAATCTATTATCTCTATATTTCATACGATCAAACTAGTACACTATGATGTTGTGATGATTCAATTGAGATAATACTTTAAAATTTATTATCAAATTAAATACAAAATTCAATCATTATTGTGTTCAATCAACTCTAATATGAATTCATTATGTCACATACACATTTATAAAATAAGAGCAATGAAAAAAGGTATTTTTACAGTGTTTCTATCACTCCCAAAAGATGTACTTCTTACCTGGTGTTATTAGTCTCACCAACCATGGATTATTTAATATAAGGAAAATTAAATATTCATTAAATGTAATGGTATTTAATTTCATTATCCATTTAAAGAGTCCCAGAAGGAAATAAAACATTGTAGTGAGGAAATTTTGAAATCTAATATTAATGTTAATTATGTCATTTGAGATCTGATTAGTTTAGAAATAGTATATGAATATCACCTTTCATGATCTTGAGAGTTATTTAATTAAATATTTAATACACTATAATTTATTTCATTTAGATAATAATTTTTTATTTTGAAACTCTAAAGACATTATAATAGATGAATATCAAATAAAAAAGTTGGTGTCTTCTAAACCTTGGGCTGATAACACCAATTATTTCTTACTTTTCTAAAACTCAGATTCGTGGAAATTCATATAACTTATCTCATTGAATGATTCCCATTATTTCATAAGATAATATATTTTCATATCATTTATCATAATAATATCTATTTCTATATAAACATTATCATTTGATCACTCTAGTGAATCATACACCATGATTATTTCACATAATCATTCTGATTGGTTCATTATCATTCCCATGATTTCTATAATCTTTTCATATATGTCGTCAGATTTTTATATTGTATAATTCAAATTCATTCCTTGTTTTAATTTGGTGGATCAGTGAAAACCATACTAGAGGAATCATTATAATTAATTATATAAAATAATTACTTAAAAAATTAATTTATGAATTACAAGAAATACCCATATTGTTCTTCTAATTAATGAGGATGGAACAAACATTCATCCAACATGTTACATAATGATCTACTATATAGTCTAAAACTCCCATAATATAAATAATGAACTAAAAATGTAAAAATTAATCAAAAATATACATATTATATGTTTATATTAATTATATGATTAAATGAATAACACATAATCATCAATTTAACATTATTAAAAAATATTTTGAGAATCATAAAAAACCAACAACATTATGACAATCTATTAGGGTTCTAGTTGCACAAATATTGAATCATTAAAACAAAATTTTTAGTGATCACCATTTCTATTATAATATATTATTTACATTCAATTAGATTATATATATATATAATATTTTAAACATTCATGAGCATCTTCAACATCACTGGTTTGAATTTATATAATAGTATAAAAATCTAGAAAAATAATATTTTATGTTTTCATAATCAATCAAAATTATCTAACAATTAATGGGGTATTTGAATATAATTTTTCAAATGGAAGTGTAAAAATGATTTTTTAATAAAATTTTATGTTAACACATATCATGGTTATGGAGTTTTATATATGTACATCAATTTGATGCTTGCATAGCTATGGTTACAAGATTCTTGAATATGTTATTGAATACATGTTTTACATAGACTAGAATAATTCCTATATATATATATATATTAATAAATATTATAAAAATAGTGTAATTTTGGTAATATAGATATACTAATCTAAAATTTATCTTAGAGAATAATTCAATATTTGATTCAAACAATCACTAATACTCTTGAATTTTTGTCTGTTCTGCTTATAATACCTCAAAAAAATTTACCTTGAAAAATTAACATTATTACATTAAATGTTAATAAATTATTTTTTATATAAAATAAAATCAATCAAAAACACTATGGAAACAAGAACCTATGACAATATGATAGTTTGAAAACCCCATTAAATATATCTGGATAACATAAAAAATGTTATAAATAAATATGTTTCTTTGAGACTAAAGTAATAATTGTATATATCATATATGGGGATTATTACACCCAACTACTAGATAATGGAACGAGTATTTATTGAATTATTTACCATGATGTCAAAAATTTTGGTCAAGTTGACTTATATGAACTCCACCATATCTAAAAAATTATTTTCTCATCTCTAACATCGATAATTAAAAATATCCCAATTAAAAAATATCCACAAATCTATATATATAATTTTTGTAACACATTTAATAATAGATTATATTTCATCACTCAGAGATAATGAATTATATAACAATTTAGACAGAATTATCAACACAATACAATGAATTGCTTGAGTGGTTATTTAAATACATATTCATATAAATAGAGAATGAAAAACATTACTCCTCACCCTCATCTTAGAAACCATCTAAATTTGTATAATTTTGTGAAGATATTACAAATATGATTTTTTTAGAAATATTCTCAATATTGATTTACTTATAACCACTCATATCAAAATGAAATGATAAGTGATATAAATTTATTTGGATTAATAATGATGGAGAGGGTTGTTTAACAAAAATTTTATAGTGTGAATATGATGACGTTCCTTCAGTTTCCAATGATTATCATCCCATAAATCAGATACATTTACCTACATCCATAATAAAAATAATGTTACATGGGTGGCTTCCACATACTCAAACTCATTTGATATATGTGATATTATTTTGTTCATTATTCTTTATTATTTTTTACAACCCTCAGAAATGTCAGAAGTAATACCAAACATAGATAATCTATATATACTATTTTCATAAAATGAATAATTATCAAATCCCATTATGATCAAATATATAATGCTCCTATAAAAGTTTCTATAATTATGTACTCAATTAAAAAATCTTAGATAACTATTTTCTATAACATTGTGTGACACTGTTATTTCGAGTAGAAAAATTTAAAAAATTGGGAAATATAATTATATTTATTGTATTGAAATTGTAAAATATAAAAACTATAAAACTACTCTTTTAATATAATATTTGGTCAACATTATGATAATTATCATTCTTATTGAGTTTCTATAAAACGGATATTAGAGTTAAATAGATCACATTAGCGAATCATTCAATGATTTTGAAATAAATATCATTAATATTTTGACATGGATAAAAATATTTAATTATATTTAATATAATTAATGAACATGGAATGTTTGCCAACAATCCCATCAAATACATTTCAAACTATTTTTTTCATCATGTAAGAATACACCATATAAATTTTCCCATTATAACTATAAATAATAATATAATCAATATATACTATGACAAGAATTATAAATATTGAAATATAGTTTAGATAGAAATTTTAGTCAGGAGTCCCCATATAAAAGATAATTTTAATATAAAAAAATCATATTTATAATAAATTCCCCCATGAAACTAATATTATATATATTAACATCTTTTATATGAATACATAACGTTAATTCATTAAAATAAATAGGGAAACATGTTGGTTTTTCAATAATGAAAAATTATTTTTGTTCACTCACTCATAAATTAATTTTTATTCAAATTACCATTAAATACATGGGACCAAATGTGGTGACATCCTAATTAATAACCAGAAATAATAAGTATAAATTAAATTATTTTTTTTGAATCATGGATAATGATTTAATCTTTGACTATGTCTTCATAAAGTCACCCAAATGGATGTCGCGTTGTTCCCCTCTATAAATATATGAGTTACCAATATGTTGTGGTTGATGAAAAATGTTAACTATCAGATTAAATTAACTAAATACAAGGAAAAACTAGTATTTTTTGTGTAGGAAAATATATAATATATTTTATTATAACTCCACTAATGATATTTTAATTTTATATAGGCATTATAAGAAGATACCAATATACTAGGATCTTGTTTCCCGCAAAAGGTTGTAATATGAACCATTAAATGTGTTTTATCTAAGGAACATTGAACAAATAGTACCACACAAAATTCAGCAACAAAACAATGCACTATGTACAAACTACCCATCGAAATTTATATGTATTCTATCTTCTTGAGGAATACATTTTTTAACAACACTTATGATGATATATTCATTATCATAACTAATGATCAATTTAATAAAGAGATGATCCATTCTATTTGAAATGGACATTTAATATGAATAAATATAATATTGTTCATCCTAAATAGAAAAAAAACAAAATTTAATGTTTCATATGATAATTATTTTTAGATTCAAAACCCATCTCTCATGTATCCAAACATTCCCAGAAAATCACATCAACCATGATGACACTGATTTTGATCTCATAGACATCACACTTATCCCTTTAATCTAGTTAGTTATAATGTTACGGATTGCAATATCATTTCCTAAAAATACCATCCACTATCAAATGAGAACCCATATTAATAATTTT
Source organism: Viscum album (assembly GCA_963277665.1). Lineage (NCBI taxonomy): Eukaryota > Viridiplantae > Streptophyta > Magnoliopsida > Santalales > Viscaceae > Viscum > Viscum album. The sequence goes on from OY728127.1 coordinate 1,140,059,866, forward strand.
CATTCATCCATATAAAATAAATGCTTCAATGATGCTATTTTTAGAATCATACATCACAAAAAACATAAGGCCATATGAGTTCCTTTTATCGAGATACTATCACTAATATTATTATCCTAATCCCATATCTTCAATACAAGTAATTTAATCTATTCAAGGATTTGCATTCACTTTTATTTTCCTCACACTCAGTAGAGACATCGTTTGATTGAATCGAAGAATGGAATTACCATGTGCAGAATAATCATTTTTCAAACACAAAAAATACACAGAAGTAAAGATTATCCACTCGAAGAATCATTTTATAGATGATCACCTATTTTTCTACTGGGTTATTAATAATATATTCAGGATTAAAACTAATATTGTTAATTGAAATATAATGAATAATATATTTTGTAGATGAAGTTCCAACCTACACAAATACCCTTATAACAGATGGTGTTTCCTAGAATAATAAATATAAATTACCCTAACCTAGTATCCCAATTTTGGATATTACATTATTATATATGATTAAGATATAAGTAAGTGTTTCCAAATGAATTTAATAGAGTAATGGTATTGGTATACTATATAGATACATTAAATTCACATGAAATTATAAAACATAAAACACACAAAAAATTTGTTTTATAATTCCATTAATCACCCTCTGTGTAACAACACATATCAATCAAAAAATACATCCACATATCCTAGGAAGAAGTGAACCATAATAAATGATTGTTCATAGATACTGTGTATGGATATCTGAATAGTGGAATCCTAGAGAAAAAAAGGAATTAAAAAATATTGAAATGTGAATAAATAAATAAAATTACATTAAATATAATAATGAAAATAATATGAATCAATAACTCATGATCAAATAATTACTTATAAATAATAATATGTGAATAAATCATAACAATTTATATTATAATATTAAAATAAATAAAAATTAATTGTCGTAACTTTTATCTTAATGATTGAAAATCGAATGTATTGATTTTAAATATTACATGAAGTCTTTGACAAATAAGTCTAGAAAAATACCAAGGCTCCTACCAGAACCCTATTAGTTTGTCTGAAGAGACCTAGTAATACTTTGAGAAGTAATAGAATGAACAAATCATTACAAAATAAGTCCAATTTTTTATACATATGAATAGGGTGAGACCTAAACAACCTAAAAATTTATATTTGAAAAGTAATAATATAGTATTTTAATTACTTTCCAAATAAATATACATATACCTAAAACATTCAGAGTAAAAAAGCTAAATTGAATCAAAATTGGTGATTGTTAACCATCTAATGAATGAATATGTTTGGTATTATTAAAAATATATAGAATGGGTCATATATAAAATAATTGGTTTGTGTCAATTTTGAATATAAATAATATTTAAAAACATTCATGAGGAGAAATTCAGTTTTCAATTTAAAAATTACATCAAAAAACAAAAATAAAAAAATATTTAAATTAATTTTCATTGAAAATAATTTTAATAACAAATAAATTATCATTTTAAAAAGTATATTTTTCATGATGTGTATATATTAATTTTATTTCCATGAAATTAATAAAAATATTCCTTTCTCATTTTCAATAATATCCAAATCGTTACTGTTTTAAAAATGACATGATGATTCATTTGAAAGCAATTTATAAAAAGTAAAAAATGATTAAAATGACTTCAACCAATTGTAAGAGATAAATATAATAATTTTTGGTTTTTTATTTAAAGCTAAACATGGAATATAAACAATCTATAGTTGATTATTAAATAGAATTAATATAATGTAATTGCATGATTTTGAATTAATCCCTTACTTATGGTCTGGTTTCCTCCACACATGTCAAAACCTAATTTATAGTACACACACACACACACACAGATATATATATATTCTAAATGATTTTACATAATATTTATTTTCTCATAATTGATCATCTTATATATTTTTATCCCTAGTTTTTTAATATTATTTCATTATTACCCATGTTTTTTGTGTTAGCTGTATCATTTTTTTATGAATGTTTTATCTTTTACATCTTGTTTCTTTTGCAATGGAAATGTTCACGAAACATATTGAATTATATTATGTTAATGGATATCATATTTATTAATTATATACATTATTATAATAATTCTTCAATGTTGAATATGAAAATGGATCTCGTAATGTTGTGGAGATGGTTGACGTATGTACGCCCGATCGATGAAGTCATTCTATTAATGGGGACTAGTTTATGATGTTAATTGTATATTAATTTTTTCCAAAATCATAAACATTTAATATAGTAAAATATATATTTTAAATCAATTATTACACCAATATATGTAATGTGTGGATTTAAAACATATTACACAATGTCATTGACATTGAAACCATATGTATGAACTTTTGTTCCAATCATTTCTCAGAGGTTAGATTATGGGTGGAATAATATTTTACCATATTCATAATAATATATCATAATATATATTAAACTGGATTAATTACTTTAAAATAGAAAAAAATATTATGGGGATGTATATTATTAAATATATTTGAATATGTGGATAAATAATATGACATATTTCTTTGTAGACATACGTTAACATCTTATTAGAGGAATCATTAAAAGAGATATTAGAAAGAAGAAAACGTCTTAAACATAAATAAGGATGTTAAAAGAGAAATGGGAATGGTTTGGTTTAGATAAATGTCTCAATGTTCTATTATGATGGGTTATAGGAGGATTTAATTTATAATTTTTCTTTGGGGAACTATCTGTTATCCTCAAAATAGTAAATTAGAAAAATGATATTTTTTAGAAAATACATACAAATATCATATAAATGACTACAGGAATAAATTTTGGACAAAATTTTATCCAATTATTATTTAATATTGTTTTATTCTTCAATAATTTAATAAAATATTAATTTAATAATCTATCATTAATTTCAAATTTGATATTGTTACTTAATTTATAAACTAAATGCATCATTATTATGTGGTAATTAGGATATAATGCATTCAAAAAACTATAATATGTCTTATGGTTCTATAAAATTTATTAGTAATTTTATATCATCCAAAATATACACATAAATAGTATTTTTAAGATAAAATATTTTTTATAAATTAATAAAATTGCTATATAGAATTAGAGAAGCATTTATGTTATTATAAAATTTATAAAAATAAAAAATAAAATTATATAAAAATTTGAATTTAATTTATATGAATATTTACATCTTTTTTAGTTAATATATTAATTATATCCCCATTTTCACATATAAAATATATTATATACAGAAGATGTAATTTTATAAATATCATTTATTTAAATAATATTTATGTTATTTTTTCAGGAAATGTGTCAATTAAAAAACTCTAATTCTATCATATTATGATAATTGAATAATAAAATTCATAAAATATCTTCATATACCTATATTGGTCTTGGATATACCCGTATATTTTCATTTTAACCATTTTAAACAACTTTACCTCTTATTATGACAACTATACCCTTACTATTTGAGGGTTTCTATCGTTTTTATTAAATATAAAATAGCCGTAAAATAATAATTGATGAAATTTTAATAAAATTATAATCAATTGCCCAAAAATTATATTATTATAAACTGTTTATAATTTAATATTATATTTTTTAATACAAAATATTCTATATGACAAGTCTTATACTATTCATTGTGTAACTTCTTAAAATTATAATAAAATCAATATATAAATTATATATAACATTTGAAACATCCACAATGTGTTATTGTCAATAATAAGTTCTTTTATGACATTAATAATGTAAATTTTTAATAATTTTAATTTTATTAATATCATATATAGAATATTTCGATTAGTTAATCAAATATTTCATCATCATTGTATAAATACATAATGTAATTATTTCATCAAAAAAAATTACCAAATAAAATTTCATGATGAATATAATTAATTTATCTTTGAAAATAGTATTAAAAATAAATTGTTTCCCATATGTATCTTCATATTATAATATTCATCTTTTAAAAAAAATGTATGACATGTTTGACTTTTCGTTGAATTAAATGTTATAATGTCTATATTATCATAATAATCCCTATAAAGGGTCACATAACTAGTATATTAATTTTTTAAGAAGAAAAATAATCATCCAATTTATTTGGGTCAAGTTTTATGGTTATTTTGATATATTTATAATATTATCATTACACTTGAACACTCGATTTATGTTTAATCATTGTAAAAAAATTATTTAACATACTATTAATATTTGATATAAATAAAATAAAACAATTCAATTACATCATATCATATTATTTAATGGTATTTTTGTTATTCCATGTTGAAAAATTAAAATAGGCTAAAATTATTTTGAATCTAATCAAATGGAGGGTGTGAAAAAATGTTTTTATCATTAATTGTGAAAACTTATTTAATATTTTTATATTCAAGTTCAATAAGATAATGATTCTAATGACCTCAATTGGATTTAATGATATATAATATAAATAATATTAATTTAATATAATTAAATATTATTAATCATTTATAATTATTTAGAGTAAATTACATTAATCAATTAAAAGGACTTGATTTTTAATTTTAATAAACAAATGTAATATATTAGAAAAAAATAAACTGCTTTTTTAAATATTCTATTTCAAAAAATTGAGTTGTTTTAAGAAAATAAATTATTTTTGTATAAAAATGTAGTTTTAAAACATGTGAGATATTAAAATTTGAGAAGAAATTCATTAGGAAAAATATATTTTTTAACTAAAAATTTCATTTATTCTTACCTAAATGCTATAAGATCATATAGATTATTTTAAAAACACTGTCTTTAAAAAACTAAATATATAAATTTTATAATATGTTTTATTTTATTTGATTCCTCATGTTTAACCATTATATTATAATAGTATTTCATTTTTTGTTTATTTTGAGTGCCACATGAAATATAATCTATCGAATAGATTATATTTAAAACGATGCATACAATAAAATATTGTGATATAACAATCCCATTCATCAATAAATTTAAATGATAAAATATAAAATTTCACAACAAAAATAAAATGTTTAAATTTGAATGTTCCTTCCTCAAAATCCCACATAATAAATATGGTTCATAAAAAATTATCCCAATAATATGTAATGGGAAAAGTGAATATCACCAAAAAACTAGGAATTTAAATGTGAATTCAATAGTGCGATGCTAATAAAATGGAAATAAAATCATTCATTCATTATATGATGGAGAGTGACAGTTAACATGTTCATCATATATTCAACAATTATGAAATAAATAATTTTTATATCAATGAAAAGAATGTTTTTTCTCATGATTAAATGTATGTTGATTATTTTTTATCATAAAATCTCTTTTCTGGGTGATGTAGAATTCTTTTATATATTTAGAAAACAAATTTAAAAAATAATCATACATTATTACATTAAATATCATATGAATATTATCATTCCTTGGTTGTTCATCGATCTATTTTCACTTCATTTCATACACCTATTGATAGATATTCAATAAGATTTTTATTACAGAATAACATTAATGTATCAAAAGGTCCAAAAACAATTTAAATCGTAATCTAAATTGTAAATGAAATAAAAATGGTTAGAACCTAAAAGATATAAAATCATACATTATCCTCAAACAAAAAATCCAAATTTCTATCCTAATACATTAAAACATTATGACAATTTTATAAATAACTATATCAAAATTCATTATCAAATAAATTATGTTGATGTATACTCAAATTAAAATATTAGAATTACATCATAATTTCCAAAAAATATATATTGGATTACTTTTTATCATATTGAAAAAATATGAATAACCTTATAACAATTAATAAATAGTGAAAATAACCATGCTTCTAATAAAACATTTTTAGTATATTTCCTTAATACAAAAATATGGTATACCCAAAACGTGATACCTAAACCATAAAATCCTAATCCACATTTATATTCACCAATATTAAGTAATAAAAATTTATTCCACATTATTATTGTAACATCTAGAATATATTAATGGTAATATTATATTAATCATGCATTTTCTAAAAGGCCAACATGCTACTGATAATGTTTAACTAGTAATTGGTACTATTGAAGACCTATATTGAAATTCAATAAGAAATTGTAATGCAGTATAATCCCAAAACATTCCATGATACATTTATCCTTGATATCATTGATAATATACTCTTGCAATAATATTAAAAGGTCAAAATTGAGGATAAAATTAATCGTTCAAATTTGACTCTAGTAATTCAATAAGATTGTATGTATTAACATTAATTCATTAGATATATATTTCCAATGATATATCGGGCATTCATGATGAGTGAAAATTTATCTTTTATATTTTTCCATTCTATTTTTTGGAAATCATAAACTACTTTTTAAATCCATAATTTGATAATAAATTATCAAAATATAACTTTAATAATTTTAAATAAAACAGATTAGAATATTTATTATAGCTATTTTAATGATAATAGATCTGATCATAATCAGACTCAACATTATTAGTACAAAAATGAAGATTCCATTTTGTAATCAACCAGGAAATATTAATAATCAGATAGTATAAAACAAATAATAATTTTAGTCATAGACATATTGGCCTTCGTAATGAAATGTATCAGATCAATATTTTTTCTATATATGGAAAACAAATTTATCATTTATAAATTGATTTTATATTCAAATAATAAAAAAATAATACAATATAATGATTTCTATTAGAATATATGTAAAACTGTGTTCTATATTCAATATTGTTCTTGCCATTTAAGTTCATTGAGAATATTTCAATTAATTATTTTATGTGAAAATATGATAGCTGGAGACCAGGTTGATTGGTGGAATAATTATATATAAATTTATAGATATATTTTATTTTTAAATAAAAATGCAAATGGGATTACATGTTGTGATTTTTCTATCTTGTTTCTAATGTGTAAAATAATTGAATAACTTTTTATTAAACTTATGTTTTACTTCAAATAGAGTTTCTTTACTATGGAAAACAGGTCAGGTTTTCTCCTTAAAAAATTTACTTGTCAAATTATATTTTTTGTTATTATGATGAAGGTATTAAAATTATAAGAAAGTATAAGAGATGATCACCATATTGTTCAAGTTCTTGTGTGGATAACAAGAATGAATCCATTCATCTTGTCGAGTATTTCATAGGATAGGAAAATAGAAAAATGTTGGTCAATATATATAGGGCTCTGAAGAATAGGGATACATAATATTATCATCATGTTTAGGACTTACCATGATTTGGTTAAGACATACATAATTGATATTGTAAATCAGGGGAAAATAATTCTAGTTTATTGGATACTCTTTTTATTTGGGCTAGAAGAATACATTTTAACTACTTATTTCATTACCAGTATACTATATTCAACCAAATTTATAATAAATGTTCTACTTTATATTATTTTTTTATTACTTTTTTCTTAATATAATTGATAATGATTATTTTTTTATTACTTAGATTAATGAAACTACTATAATAATGATTTTTTTTATTTTGAAATAAAATACACAACTTATTCTAGTTATGATTCTAACCGGGTTATGGTTGAATTATTTCATTAATAATTGTTACAAAACAAAAATATTAAAATCAAAATGATTATGGTATCATTATTAAATAGACCCATCTATTGTCTATTTTCTATTTAAATACAGTGAGTCAATTGTGAATTATTTTTTATAAATTATATTAACAAGAATTAAATCCTTCATTAATAAATTAAATTTTAAACATTCAATTCATCCAACATATATTATTTTTCCATTTACATATACATTTCGATCCAACATATTTGTATTATAGCATTTTTTGTTCTCTATAGTCCTGACATATTCCTTTAGTATATAATGTGTATTCACATTTTATAATTCATTTATATCATTAAATTTTCTAGTTGTAAATAATTTAGTTATAAAATTTTTTCATATAAATTTTTCTTAGTCTAATGCGTATGGTGGAATTTTTTTTGTTTTTAAAAAATTGAAGGACAAAATGTTGGTTCCATGGAAAATATCAGTCCTATGAATCCATAAGATTTAATGGTAATGATTATGAGTTTGTTGAGAAATAATGATGTCATTAATTATCATCAGTAGAGATGATAATTTTATTTTCATGCTCAGGACTACAAAATTCCTCATAATATGACCAGATGTAATACTAATTAAGAAAAATAGGAATATCTGCCGAATTAAAAGGTATGTTATTCATTTTTTTGATTGATAACTAGAAATATATATTTTTAAATTTCATTTTATGAACTAATTAATAGTATTTGGTTGAAAATTTTAATTTCTCAATTTATAAATTCTAATGATATTAATAACAGAATAAATATACATAGAGATGATTATTAGGAATTTGAATTTCTATATTGAATATTTATCGAAATTGTTCAGTAAGAATTTATGAAAATTTCAAATAGTAAAAAATCTACTGTTATAAAAGTATTAAATGATAATAATCTTGTTATAAAGATAAATAATATAATGCCCAATGAATGGGAATCTAAAAGAAGAATAATGGACGAGCCAATGAAGATATACATTCTATCTATTGATGATTTGTTTTTATCTCTAAAAAATAAAAAGTTATATTGAATAGAAATAAAAATAAAGTGAAAATTTTATACTAGTGGAGTTTATTTTAATACTACCTCAAATCCATCATATGATTTCCAAAAAATGGTGTTAATTCAATAAATAAATGAACAATTTAAAAACCATCAGAATAATGTTATTTTGAAAAATATTGAAATGATTGAAAAATATTTCCCTAAGGAATATGATGATTGTTGGAAAATATTATTTTCAATATCGATACAAGAAAATTTACAAGGATATGAATCTATAGAAGGATTCAGAGGTTACTTGTTATGAATGAAAGAGAATGTTAAATATTGTTCCTGAATGACCCATCAATAAATGGGAAAAAAAGAAATGACATGCATACTGATAAAATTTAAAAGATGCTTGGAAAATCAAAAGTTAATAACGTCTTGAAAGCTAATGAATCTTGGTGTTTAAGAGGTGTATATTATTCAAATTAATCATCATGTGATGAAAAATTTAAAGAATGGAATATTTTTCATTATTCCTTAATATATAATGAAAGTCAGGGTTTGATGGCCAAGGTACAATCATGTAGTTATATAAAAATTATTCAATTAAAATATACTTATCCTGATATAAAATATTATATTTCTTTATATGAAGAAACATGCTTAAAATAAAATGATAATTCTTTACATTCATACGATGAGGTATCTATAGTTTGAATGTTAAATGAAAATAAAAATTCTAATTAGTGTAAAAAACATGATAAAGAAAATAATAAAATAAATTAAATTACCAAAGAAGTATTATCTATTTTAAATGATAATGATGAATAAATATTTTAGAAAGATACTATTTCATAAAACTGTGAGAATGATAATTCTGATTTTGAAAATATTTCTATAGGATTTTAAAATTACATTTCTGATAAAAAAAATTAGAAAAAATGTTTTTTCAAAATCTTTTATTCAAGTGGATAAGTATTTAGTTATATAATGAATTTGTAAAATATTATCACTGATTAAACATGTATATTATTTCGTGATTTGAGAAGAAAATTTTGATATGATTTATAATCAAATATGTTCTCATGGAACTAAAAATGTAATGAGTTATAAAAATAATGAATCAATATTTAATAACAATAATTTTGATACAAAAATTGACCATTTTTAAAAAATTTCAAATAGTATGACATTGGAATGATAATTTTTATTTAAATAAAATTATATCATTGGAATTTCACAATTTAATTTTTCTAAAATAAATTTTGATTCCTAAAATTGTATATTTTAAAATTTCTTTACTGATGAATGTTTTGTTTTTGAAGATCTAGTTTTTTTCAAACAAAAAAATAAAAAATAAAAGAATTATGATAAAAGGATAGAATTTTATCCAAAAATATGAGTGGTAAAAATTTATTATTTGAAAATACGATGAAAATTGAAGGTAGAAAGGATACATTCAGAGATAATGCTCAAGGATTGATTATTGGTGTATGAAATATTTTTTTCTAGGAAATTATTTGATTTAAAATGTTTTTTGATGATTATATAATTCAAAACCATATATGAATATGTGGAAAATGTGATGAATAATTCCATTTGAATTTTAGAAATGATAAATGTGTATTAATAAATTATATGGATGAATTCTTTCTGTGTTATAAATTTCATTAGAATGATTATAAAATAATTTTAGAATTCCAAAATATCCAAGGTGTATATTGTCTTAGTGAAATGGAAGATCAATCATGATTATGGCATAGATGTTTAGGATGATGTATACAACGAATCCTAAATAAATTAACATTGAAAATAATTATTAATTTATTACTGAAACATATATTTTATCCTTAAAATGTTTGTGACTCCTGTAAAATTGGTAAGGTGTGTAAGTCATTCTGTAAATCAACTATCTATGTCTCAACTACTGATACATTATTTCTAGTTCTTATTAATTTATATATTCCTAAAAAAACCAGATATAATAAAGCCATGTACATTGTTTTTTTAATTATGACTACATGAGATTTTAATGGTTGTTATTTTATTTATAAAACATGATGAATTTTTCTATAACAAAACTTTTGTAGATAGTGTCAAAATTCAAAAAAATCGTCATATTATTTTTATTCATTGATATCATAGGGTATAATTTGTAAATAAATATTTCAAATCATTTGGTAGTAAGAAAAAAATTACTCATAACATCCCAACTCCTAGAACTCTTCATCAAAATGGTGTTGTTGATATAAGAAACTATATACATTGAGAGATTATTAGAACCATGTTTAATGAAAACTGAATTGCTAATAATTTTTGGGAAGAAACTGTTAGTAATGCATGGTATACTATAAATCATGTTGCATTCTAAATTTTATTAACTAAATACATTATGTATTGTTTATTGAATGATAACCCAATTAATTATAATTCAGATAATTTTGATTCATTGCATTGATTATAAAAATGAATGATATCACACAATGGTTTTCATTCATTTCTGATGAAGGTATATTTTTAGGTTATCTAATATTTTTTAAAGCTTATAGATCTTTCAAAAAACATCATGTACTATTGAAGAAACATTACATATAATATTTTATGAAATAGTTCATCTTGTTTAAAATACTATTCCTCTTACCTCTGATATGTTTTCCAAAACAGCTTCTGAACTTTTGAAAGATGACTCTTGTAACAAGAAAAATACTTGAGAAATTGTTTCTGATTGTTATAAAAATATATAATGTATAACTTATATTTATTAAAAAGACTTAGAATACTATTTTAGTTGTTTTATAATAATTGTCTGTGTGATAATATCATTCATAAGGTGAATCAACCATTAAAGAGTAGAAGTTATTAAATAAATGACATAGAACATTTAAATTTTCTTTCCCAATTTCATCATTAATCTACGGATGAATCATTAGTTTATGAGAATTGTATATGTCAATACAAGATGATATAAATGAATTCAAAAGGAGAAATTTTCACTCCTTGATTGAGAGACGAAAATAGTATTCTTTAATTGGTGTAATATATGATTTAGTAAATAAATGTGATGAAAATGAATCTATTATTATAAATAAGGAAATACTTCTTACAAAACGATTCAATCATCAAGAAGGACTAGCTTATGATGAATCCTATGCTCTGGTATTAAGACATGAATATATTCATATAGTATTACAATTCATTTAATTCTTTAATTTCAATCTTTTAAAATAGATGTAAAGTGTTATTTTCATAGAAGATATGATCACGACGATGTTTTTTATGAATAACCTCCTTGTTTTGATAATAAAAATAAAAATATATAAATTTATAAACAAAGAAAAACATTATATGTACATAAATATGATCTTAGATCAAGGTAAGAATGATTAAAATGATTTTTTTGAAAAAAATTATTTTATGGAATCTTCATTTCAAACAAATATTATAAATATAGTAGACAGGAAAATTGGGATTAGTCAAATCCATTTTGATGAAATTATATTCGAATCAACTCAATAATCAATTATTTATTCCTTATAGATTATATTGAATATGATTTTCAAATGAAAATAATTATATGATAACATTGTGCCATGGTTTTTATTTTTCTAAAACACTAGATGGTTCATTCATATATCAATATAAGTATATCAATTACATAGTTATAATGTATAAATATGAAAAACCCAAAATGTATTAATACTCCAATCATAACCTCAGATACCCCTCATATTGATTGATTTTGGAAACTACTGTATCAAAATCATTTTATAGGTAAGAGAGGATCATTACTTTACGAAATATATATTCATCTAGACATAATGTTTTCAATTTTTAGTGCAATGTATCAATAAAATAAAAAAAACCACATTTCAAAGATAATAAAACAATTATTCATTACATAAATGAATATAGGGATTTTGGACATTTCTATTTTTATATAAATTATTGTGATTTAATTTTTAATCAAATAAAGATTTTTTTTGGTTATAGAATGGATAGAATAATGTGTTCTGAAAATTCTAATTTCCTGGGAGATACATTAGATTATTGGTCATATATGAAAAACAACATGTTATTACTTTCCTCTACAAATACCGATTATTTGATAGTTCTATGTTGATGCACTTAGATGTTATTGATGAAACACACACTAAATAATAATGAAATGAGTTTTAGAAACACTCAAATAATTTGTGATAAAACATATTCCATTTATCACAGTAATATCCAAGAATATTACTCTCATTCAAATGAAATAGTTTTTGAGAACCAATTTCTTAGAGATCAACAAAAAAGTATTTATAATTCTACAATTTAAGGAAACACAAATTGAACACGCTGATATTTTATCAAAACCATTACTTTATGATATCATTGAATACATTTAAAAATGAGATGGATAATCACAGTAAATTAATCATTCATATCTACATTTTATGACAATATCATAACTTTATGTTACTCCATTCCACAATTGGATTACATTTTAATTTTATTCAATAGAACATTAATTTTTTATAAATAGTTACTTTTTAATAAAATTTCATAATATATTTATCAAATTCAATATTTTTTATAATAAATTTTACAAAACTATTCTGGAATCATATTTTCATAACATTATTATTCGAATTCGTGTGTAATATTTCTGGAATCTAGATTAATAAATATTTGATATTTTTTATACTCAATTTTTTATTTGAATAAAATTAGGATATTTATAATAGTATTATTTGTTATATATTGTATTTCTGTTTTTTAAACAACCATCATCAATTTAAAATAATTTAAGAAAAAAATATTGTATCATTGTCTTAACTATAAATGGTCTTTTTATTCATCTATAAATTTTTTAATATTCTATTCTTATTTTCTTCATTCTTTTATCCAGTTATTCATTTTTTCCAAATCTGTTTCTCCATTTCTATCTTATTAACCCAATATGATAAATATTTCCTAAAAAAAATTTGTTTATTCATTTTAATATATATCCCTATGCAGATTTAATATCCACTATCATAATGTATAGATTTGATATCACCCATTATATATTTATGTATGTTGAATCATATTTTCCAATCTCATATATAAAGGCACCACCCTCGTGTCCCACATCATTTCCTTCTAAATTTATTTGTGAAGTATAACCTCTATCAAATATCCAAATCCAATTTATTCTCCATGTTAAATCCTTTTATATCCTCTCTTAATGTGACGGATCCAAATACATAGTAAAAAAATGGATCATCTATCATGAATTGATATCCTCATTATCTATTATTAGATGAATGATTGCTCATCGAAAAGATTGATTAAATTTCTTGTGTGACAATTCTTCTATTGGGACCTGTCGTACTACAAGATTTTTTTGTTTTATCAATATCATATTAATGAATATTATGATTTAGTTATGTTCTTCGAAGAAGATGTGAATGGAATGTGATCATTCATTTTTATGTAAAATCGTATAATTTGTCTATTAATGGTTCTTCTAGGTTCTATAGTTTACCAGACGTGGTTGATTTGTTTTTTCTAATGCATAAGTTACTTGACTCAGTTGTTATGTATAAAAGGGAATGATATGGAAATTATTTATTCAATACATGTGATGATGTAAGGATGGATTTTATTTAATTTCATCCCGCAAACACTTTACTAAAAGGAATCAATCAATTCTGATTCAATGAATGGGATATAATAATACTTATAGGTTTCCAATTTTCTTGTTATAGATTATCTATAAATATGATAATGATTAATTTTGTTGAGATCAATTTTCATACTGTGACAATCATTATCTCTATGTCAATAAAGTATGAGATGATTATGTTACCTAGTTTGATAAGCCTGTTGATTGAAATGAACATGAGTAATTTCAACATCATTATAAAACTAGATTCGATACAGGAGAATATTTTGAATATTAGTTAAGAAAATGTCATAAGGATGCATTTTTTTATTCTAATTTATCAATTCTTGTTTAGAATTCATATGTGTAATAATTAGAGGAAAACCACCCTTTTCTAAAATAAGTAAGAAATATTAAATGTTATGGAAGTATGATTTTATTCCCTAAAAACATGAATATAATGAATGGAAATAAAAGAAATGTTATAATTTATCAAATGTTGTTACCACTAAATGAAGGAAAATGTAATAACCCAATATTTTATAGACAAAATACCCCTATTTTATTTAATAATATGTCTAATTATAAAAACACATGTACAATATTTTTTTTATTATTTATTAAAATGTATTTAAATTACTATTGTTTATCATTATCATTGGTAATTGTGTCTTTGAATTAAGATGAAGAAATTATAATAAACCTAGGGTTTTAGCAAAATCCTATTGATAGAGGCAAAGGAATTGATGGCCTCAACCCTAAAGATCCATCCATTTGAATTCCATTTGTAGAGCTTTCATAGGAGATAAATTTTTTATGATTTTTTAAAAACCATTCATATGTTGATAACTGTCAATGTAAGCATGAGTGAAACCATTTAATAGATAAGATCAATGTCATCAAGATCACATCCCAGTCGATGTTCAAAGAACGACCAAAAAAATCTCCACTCTCACACAACATGTACATAGGTAATATACATATCAATAAAATTGATTTTCACAATAATCTACTAATAATATATATATATATATATATATTAATTTTTAGATTAATACTTATATTTTCATTTGATTATTTTTACATTATATATGATTTTTATTTTGATACTTTAAAACAAATATTGTATTACTGGATAATATTAAAATTTAATTAATGAATATATGAGTTAATATATTTTTGAAATAAATTATAATTTATTTTGTTTTTATTAATAAATAATATATTTATCTAATTTTTTTTGATGACATAATTTTTATGATGTCAAATGAAATTTTTATAAACATTTGAAAACTGTTATTATCAACAACACCTCATTTACAATAAATGTTTTATTTTATTTTAAATACAAAAATTCAATAAATTAAAAAAATAATTAGATAAATAGAAAAATATATCTGAATATGAATTTTAATATTTTCTAAAGCGTTATATTTCAATATTTTCTGATACTGTGAAATTTTCAGGTTTAAATAAAATACAGTGTAAATATACATTCAGTTTTAAGCCATTATAATGACCCAAATGTGAGGAAATAATTTATATATTAAAGATTTAGAACCATATATATGTTTTAAATTTAATATATTGAGATTTTTTGTTTATTTAATTCCATTTATAAATCTATTATTAATCATCCAATAATTAAAATATATTTTATGATTATAAAATCATTTATAAAGAGGGTTATTCTCCTTAACATCACTAATGGTGGTATTGTAATTCCACTGGAAGTTGGACTTATAAAATAAATTGTATTATTAAATTTATATAGAAAACATGTCAAAAACCATGATATATATATTTTTATTCATTATATTATTATATTTTATTAAAAACCAAACAATTAATGAATTCCCAATCATTAAATATATAAACCCACCCATGATTCCAATTATCATCACTCAAACCTGTTGGATCACATTAAAGATATTCTTTATACTCACTTAATTCCTTCCAATGTACCACCTCAATTTATAGAAAACCCTCCCAAGTCATTACATTCATATACTCAATTTTGGGTTCTTTATATTTTTTGCATTATTCTAGTTTCTTCATCATATTATCACTTTTTTCAATTTATAATGTTGGGATATTATTTTTGACCATAAAATAGTTTCAAATCATTTAAAAATATTCATTGATTGTGTTCCCACTAATTAATCCACCTATGATCCATTATGTGCACTAGTTACCATTCAAAAATTTCAAAATGGTCCTTTGATTTTATCTCTTCCATCAATATTGTTTGTTATGATTTTACTTATAATTCTAATTCAATATGATGGAAAATATATTTAAATTTACATATTACATTCCTTTTAATTTCAAAATTATAATATATTCCATTATCTCTCATTAACCAATTTTATAAATTTTTAAGAAAATCTTCTTTTCTGTGAAAATTTAATTGTGATTTTCAATGTGAAAATAACTTTGTACTGAATACCATACTAATTTTGATATCACGTGTATTAATATTTATTAACATATAGTTATTTATTTTTTAAATACATGTATGTATTCGACATTCCATGATCATGTAGTAAATTTTTTTGTGATTGAATCCATGTCCTATGATTTTTCTGGCATATTTATGTTTCAAATTATATTATTTTTAAGAGAGACACTGACAGTGTTCCAATGCTCTAGGAAATTTTATTATCATGATAAAAATTGATTGCATAAGGTATTAACTAGTTTTATTATGGTGATTTTTCATCATGAAATTAATGTAGACTATCATTGACTTATGTTCATGATGTAGTGTTTCAAGGTATTTCCCTATTTACCATGTTATTATTATCATGCTACTTCATGACTTACTGTACATATTAATTTTATTAATTATTTATATTTCAATTGAATAATAAGTTTTATCACTTTCATTTAATTCATTGTTAAATACAATATATTGATTCATAGCTCATTCATTTTATTTTCTTGTCCTGAGGATATCCCATGATATAATATGTATGGTTGATAATAATGATCATGTTAAGGATGTTTTCAATAATTTTGTTATCTTTCATGTAATATGTTTTTCATGTAATGATATTAACTCCATAATTCACTATACCACTCGATTTTTTGGAGTTTAATAGTGCTTAATTTCATGTAACAAAAAGTTTTATAACGTGAATTAAATAAAAGGGTTATTTTTGTTGGTATCAAAACATGGTATAGTTATTTTATAGATTAAGATTAGAAAAATACAGTGAAATCTTTAGGAAAATTCCATTTATAATAAAGAATCCATATATTTTGTTTATTATATATGTAATGGATTATCATAAAAATATATATCTATGTTGATACAACTAGTGGATTTTGTTCTGACACATATGTACCAAGGAGTAACTGCTCAATCATGATGTTATGGGCCTGACATGGGGAAATAAATTACATGTCCCAGGGACATACTAACCACCATGTTTGACACTATATGTGGGATATTCTTTGTTAATATTTTATGAAAACACTGAAAAATTATTAGAGGATAGCAAAAATACCATTATAGTTTTCGTGATGAAAAAGATTATAGATTACATAGAATGATTTGAATATATACATAATTTAATGAAATTTATTTAATATTTATGTTTTCCATTTATGTCATTTGATTCCAATATTATCCTTAAATAATTCAAAAATAAATAATGCTTAATTTTTCATTATTCCCACCAATGGTTGGTAATTGGAGGAGTCAGGTTGAAAATCGATGTGGTGAGAAATGGTATGAGTACCCAAATGTGATACCCAATCTATTGGGATAGGGGATCCTGAACATGATGATTATAATCTCTTAACTGACTAATTTTTTGAATAGAAACCTAAATCCGGCAGAGCATCCTAATCCACATAAGAGCGAACAAGTTACTATAGGATAATTTTTTTTGACAAAGTCATACTACATTAAATGGATTATTGAATCCATTATTCTTGGAAAAAAAGAAAAAATAAATTAAAATGATCATATTAATCCTTCAATGTTTCGAAAAAGAGAATGTTTTATGGAATGTTTATCATATAAGGGACGATGTTATCCATATGTGGAAATATTTCAATAATTTTTTCCATAAAAAATATTCCTACACCCCCAATCCTAAAATGGAGCAGGATTTCCATGCACTCAAGAAAAAATATGATTGAAATATCGGAGAAAACATGTACAATATCATAGGACATTTAATATACACCATTAGTTTATTGTTACCCCTTAATACATGGTTGACTTTTTAATTGGTGGGATAAGGCCAAATCTATGAAAGTCTTTAGTGATCCACAACATTGATATTTATAATTAAATTTCCAAATGTACTGTTATTGTCGAAATTGAAATTGGTTAATCTCAATGGTATCATGGGAATAAAAATTGGAATGTCTTGTTCAATTCTTGTGGTTTAATGGGGATATCTAATGGTGCCCAAAAATTTCAGAATCAATCATCTTAATGGTATGTGAAGAGGAAACATTAAAATTGATTAATGGGGCCGACATCAATGATTTAGTGGTGGGAGGGAAGGACCCTATGCTAATAATTTCCAATAGGAGAAAGCCTATTTTTGAAATAGAGGAAGGGAGCACTCTATTCAAACCACTATGCATTTTTCATTTCTATATCTAATATTATCAAAGGTATAGTCAAAATAATTTCTCTTTGTAACAGTTTTTTTGGTGGAATGGAAGCACCACAAAGGTAGTAAGGGAAAGCATTTTCCATCAATACTACCGATGTGAATGCTAACAATGAAATTGTGACATGTACTCTAGCAATTCATTAATTAATTGAAAATATACATTTTTATTCTTTCATTAAACATTCATTCATATAAAAAATATTTTGTAGAACCATTCTATGACCAATAGAATGAATTGATGTAAAGATGTCAGTGAAAATGATATATAGAAAAACTATTAAATCAAGTGAATATAACTCCACCGTTTTAGTTATTCGATGGAAGAACATTACATGAAAACAACTCAAACTCTCTATTGTTGAATCTTATACAATTATATTCTTTGGTTGGATTTCCAAATATATACCGCTTATAAACTACCACAAGATGTAAATATCTCTCTACATTGTGAAACATCCTTAGATTCAATAAAAATGCACCGAAATCGACGAATCATTATTAGCACAATCATCTTTGGTATGGATGTTATTTCCCTATGATATTATTATCTTTCTCAAATTACTGAGTCTAATTGACTAATCTTCCTTGATTAATTTCCCACTGTGAAGGAATATATTAATGTGTTTCTCCAGAAATTTCACTGTCTTCCTAAAAAATGAGATGTTAAATTTTCGATTGATCTTATATAACTGATGTTACCAAAATCCAAAAATCTATATAGAATGTCTTTTATGGAACATTATGATCTGATGAAACAACTACAAGAGAGTCTTGATAATGCCATTATATAACCAAGTGCATCATAATGGTGTTCACTTGTCCTATTCATAAAAAATATAGATGGTTCAATGTGCCTTTTCATTGATTATCATGAGGTAAACAAGTACTTGGTAAAGAACTGGTATCATATGCCTCTGATTGATGACTTGTTCAATCAACTATGTAGAGCACAATATGATTCAAAGGTGGATTTCTAGTTGTGATATTATCATATAAGGTTGAAGAAAGATAATATCCCCATGAACGATTTTCATATAAGGTATGGGCACTATGAGTTCATAGTGATTCCATTTGGACACACTAATTCTCCAACAATCATCATGTATATGATAAATAGTGTGATTATAGGTAACCATGACTATTTTGAAGTTGTTATTATTGTTGATATTCTATTTCCCAATTAAAGAATGACCAAGATGATCATATGAGTATTATTTTAAATTCTTTGATAAGGAGAATCATTTTGAAAAGTATAGTATATATGAGTTCTTATTGAATGAATTCAATTTCATTTGTAATTTCATCGCATGACATTGGATAACATTATAACCTTTAAAGACAAAAGAAATTGATTGTTGGTAGAGGCCAACATCAGTACTAGAGATTTATAGTTTCCATTGGCTATAAGGGTATTATAACCAATTTTGGAGAAATTTATCATCATTTTCAAATAATCTTATTATGATAACATTGAATGGAATCATTTTTGATCGATTTAGGATATATATAGATATTAAATGAGTTGAAGAGGAGTATTATCAAATAAGATTTTCAAATCATCTTATTATGTTTTCCATTTATGTCATTTGATTCCAATATTAGCTTTAAATAATTCAAAAATAAATAATGCTTATTTTTTCATTATTCACACCAATGGTTGGTAATTAGAGGAGTCAGGTTGAAAATCGATGTGGTGAGAAATGGGATGACTACCCAAATGTGATACCCAATCTGATGGGATAGGGGATCCTGAACATGATTATTATAATCTCTTAACGGACTAATTTTTTGAATAGAAACCTAAATCCGGCAGAGCATCCTAATCTAAATAAGAGAGAACAAGTTACTATAGGATCATTTTTTTGACAAAGGCATACTACATTAAATGGATTATTGAATCCATTATTCTTGGAACAAAAGAAAAAATAAATTGAAATGATCATATTCATCCTTCAATGTTTCAAAAAAGAGAATGTTTTATGAAATGTTTATAATATAAGGGACGATGTTATCCAGATGTGGAAATATTTCAATAATTTATTTCCATAAAAAGTATTCCAACACCCCCAATCCTAAAATGGAGCAGGATTTCCATGCACTCAAGAAAAAATATGATTGAAATATCAGAGAAAACATGAACAATATCATAGGACATTTAATATACACTATTAGTTTATTGTTACCCCTTAATACATGGTTGACTTTTTAATTGGGGGGCTAAGGCCAAATCTATGAAAGTCTTTTGTGATACACAACATTGATATTTATAATTAAATTTCCAAATGTACTGTTATTGTTGAAATAGAAATTGGTTAATCTCAATGGTATCATGGGAATAAAAATTGGAATTTCTTGTTCAATTCTTGTGGTTTAATGGGGATATCTAATGGTGCCCAAAAATTTCAGAATCAATCATCTTAATGGTATGTGAAGAGGAACCATTAAAATTGATTAATGGGGCTGACATGAATGATTTAGTGGTGGGAGGGAAGGACCCTAGGCTAATAATTTCCAATACGAGAAACCCTATTTTTGACATAGTGGAAGGGAGCACTCCATTCAAACCAATATGCATTTTTCATTTCTATATCTAATATTATCCAAGGTACAGTCAAAATAATTTCTCTTTGTAACAGTTTTTTGGTGGAATGGAAAAACCACAAAGGTAGTAAGGGAATGTATTTTCCATCAATACTACCGATGTGAATGCTAACAATGAAATTGTGACATGTACTATAGTAATTCATTAATTAATTGAAAATATACATTTTCATTCTTTCATTAAAAATTCATTCATATAAAAAATATTTTGTAGAACCATTCTGTGACCAACAGAATGAATTGAAGTAAAGATGTGGGTTAAAATGATATATAGAAAAATTATTAAATCAAGTGAATATAACTCCACCATTATAGTTATTCGATGGAAGAACATTACATGAAAACAATTCAAACTCTCTATTATTGAATCTTATACAATTACATTATTTGTTTGGATTTCAAAATATATATCGCATATAAACTACCACAAGATGTAAATATCTCTCTACATTGTGAATCATCCTTAGATTCTATAAAAATGTACAGAAATCGACGAATCATCATTAGAACCATAATCTTTGGTATGGATGTTATTTACCTATGATATTATTATCTTTCTCAAATTACTAAGTCTAATTGACGAATCTTCCTTGATTAATTTCCCATTGTGAGGGAATATATTGATGTGTTTCTCCAGAAATTTCACTGTCTTACTAAAAAATGAGATGTTAAATTTTCCATTGATCTTATATAATTGATGTTACCAAAATCCAAAAATCGATATAGAATGTCTTTTATAGAACATTATGATCTGATGAAACAACTACAAGAGAGTCTTGATAAAGCCATCATATGACCAAGTTCATCATAATGGTGTTCCCCAGTCCTATTCCTCAAAAATATGATTGGTTAAATGTGCCTTTTCATTGATTATCATGAGGTAAACAAGAGCTTGGTAAAGAACTGGTATCATATGCCTATGATTTATGACTTGTTCAATCAACTATGTAGAGCACAATACAATTCAAATGTGGATTACTAGTTGTGATATTATCATATAAGGTTGAAGAAAGATAATATCCCCATGAATGATTTTCATATAAGGTATGGGCACTATGAGTTCATAGTGATTCCATTTGTACACACTAATTCTCCAACAATCATCATGTATATGATAAATAGTGTGATTATAGGTAACCATGACTATTTTGAAGTAGTTATTATTGTTGATATTCTATTTTCCAATTAATGATTGACCAAGATGATCATATGAGTATCATTTTAAATTCTTTGATAAGGAGAATCATTTTGAAAAGTATAATATATATGGGTTCTTATTGAATGAATTCAATTTCATTTGGAATTTCATAGCATGGCATTAGATAACATTGTACCCTTCAAAGACAAAAGAAAATGATTTTTGGTAGAGGCCAACATCAGTACTAGAGATCTATAGTTTCCATTGGCTATAAGGGTATTATAACCAATTTTGGAGAAATTTATCATCATTTTCAAATCATCTTATTATGATAACATTGAATGGAATCATTTTTTGTTCGATTTAGGATACATATAGATATTAAATGTGTTGAAGAGGAGTATTATCAAATAAGATTTGATAACACTACCCACTAGTGATGAGTTTTTTGTGAAACTAAACTATGTTTTGAAGAATGTATTAGGCTTCGAGTTGATGAAAAATTGCATATTTATTTCACACAAATGAATAAAGTTGATAATTTATGAGAACAAATATCACACGAATTATATTGTGTTTGTAGTTGTGATTAGTAAATAAATATTTCTGTGGTATTATCTCTATGGGGAGAAATTTTTGATATATACTGAACACAAGATCCACAGATATATATTCTAAAGAAAATGATTTGAATATGAGACAACCAATATGGTTATATCTCATCAATGATTACTAATTCTCAATTCAATACCATCCTGTTAAGGAGGGTAATGTTGTGGTTTCCCCATGTACAATTTACCTAGTAATTATATCATTGATGAGAATTCATAAGTATTTGATCTTCATGGATTTGAAGGGAATTTGCATTGGAATCATAATAGAAAGAATACCCTCAATTCATTCACAATTGATTTCATAATCTTCTCTTCTAGAATGGTTAATTGATTCTTAATGAACTGATGTTGTAATTCTGAATAAAGTGTGAAATATAAGAATACAGAAACCCTTGTGTTCAATGTTAATGAACAAGGAATTGTGAGATTATGGTAAAAACTAAGTATTCTATCATATCAGGAGTGAATGAATGAATTATTGTATGATTCACATAGTTTAAAATACTCTATTATCCCAGGATTCATAAATATGTATCATGCTATATGTTGCAACTATTGGTGGGACATTATGAATTTTGAGATCACTGAATATACATCAATTTGACTAGGATTCCATCAAGTGATGTTTGTGACATAGAAATATAAGGCGATGTTGCATACTTTACCCATACCAATGTGGAATTTGTCACTGGACATCCAAATACATCAAGGGGACATAATTATATATGGGTTTTTGTTGATTGAATTTTAAAAAAAAGCTCAATTTATCATAATCAGAGATGACTTCGTAGTAGATAAACTAGAGTGGATATATATCAGAGATGTTGTAAACATTCTATTAGTACCGGTATCGATTTTATATGATCGAGAACTATGATACACAAGCATATTCAAGAAATGTCTCCAACATGCTCTCAACAAGAAGGTAAACATCATTATGTCCTATCGTCGACATAATAATGGAAAATCTATGTGTACTATTCAGACAATAGATGAATTGTTGTGAGACTTTTCTATGAACATCAATGGGTGATGGGACCAACATAATAATTTGGTAATGATATGATATAAAAAATAACAAAAAATTGAGAATCAAAATGGATCCATATGAACACCATTATGAGATGAGGTGTATAAAACATGCATATAGGGATGATGACAGAGAATAAAAACATCTATGTCTGGAAATTGTCTAGGAAATGGTGGAGATGGTTATGGAAATTTAGCAGTACATAAAGGCTTATTAGGCTTTACAAAAGAGATATACCACCAATCATCGATGTGACCTAGAGTTCGATGTTGGAGACATGGTATTCCTCCAAATATCACCGTGGATGATAGTATTGATATTTCGGAAGAAGGGAATGCATTGTTAATGATTTTATGTCCCCTTTGAGATCCTTGATCGCATAAAATTAGTGGCATATCCACTATCACTCCCACTAAACCTATATCAAGAACAATATTTATTCCAAATATCCATCTTGAGGATGTCATACCAGAACCCACACATGTACTCAATCTAGTGGGGGTAGCACAGTAAAATGACCTTTCATAGGAGAATCCTCTAGTGAAGACCATATATGGTAGATAAAAAATTATATGAAATAAGAAATTATAGTCATCAATATTTTTTTAGAGAAACTGATAGTTTGATTAAGAAACATGGGAACTAGATAAGGTGATGAAAAAAATGTTACACTCATCTATTTTAGTCATGTAATGGAATATTTCAGGCCAAAATATTCTAAATTGGGAATGAATGTAACAACCAAAAAATTTTAAAATATATTCCCAATATATCATATAATTTTCTTACTATGAAAACACATGAACTTTTTTTATTATTAGATACCATTGGTTTAAGAATACAATTAATTATCATTAAAATTGTTAATATAAAATTAAAATAATGATAACATGAGTTTTATAATTATAGTGATTTAACAAATCATATTGTTATAGAAAATCGATGTGATGGCCTCAACCAGTAGGATAATGGCCTATGATGCCCATTTATTAAAGCCTCTGAGGTAGAGTGAATTTCAATGCATTTCCCATGACCAAGACGAAGATGGGATAAAAATTATTAAGTATGATAGAAACTGTTTATGTGATAAGTTCAATCTCATTGTGATCACGACTGAAACTATGTTCACTGAATGGCTCTATGAATGCCCCACCATCACACACCTAACACTTTTAGTGTATGATGATGTGTTCAAGAGTTATGTAAAAAGACACTAGTAATATGAAAATGCAAATTTTTATTTTTTGATTAAATAATATATTTATATACTAAAATTATTAATGTATATATAATTATTAATTATATATATTAAAATACATATTTTATTCTTGGTTAATATTCAAATTAAATTAATGAATTTATGTTTTAATGGATTTACAAATGAAATAATAATTTAATTTATTTTTTAAATAAATTATATATTTTTCAGATACGAACAGTCATATAATTTTGAAGATGTCAAATGAAATTTCTATTATGGGTTGAAAATTATTACTATTGAAAACACTTCACTTTCAATAAATATTACATTTTAAAAAAACAAATTGTAAATAAAAATATTTGTAAAATTAATTATATAAAATGAATATTATATTTCGAATATGGATATAGATATTTCTAATGGGTAATTTTTCATCAGTTTCAAATAAAATGGATTTCTTTGGTAAAAATTGAATACAATATAAATATATATTGTTTTTTATGACATAATAATGACCCAAATGTAATGTAATAAAATGAATTAATTGGAATAAATATGAAATATATTATTTAAAAATGAAAAATATTTATTTTATTATTTGATTTAATTTATATATCAATTATGAATCCACAAATAATTATAATGTATTTAATGAGTTTAAAAACATTTTTTCTTGATTGTGACACACCGCCACTTCACCAAGGGTAATATTCTAATGTATTTTTATTGTATACAAATATAATATCTTATAAAAATCCATTATTATCAAATCATTGTGAAAACACATCGTATATTTTTTATTGAATATTTTATTATGTAGTGTCCAAAACCTAAATATTACTAAATTCTCTATTTTTCCATTATAAACACACATAGGATACCATTTCTATACAGTCATACAATGTGGAGAACATATATAATCCACATTCTTCACCATAGAGTCATTTTAATTTCCCCATAAGCATTCATGAAGCCCCTTCCATGATATTGGTGTCATTTTCTCATGAAGGGGTTCTTTCCATTATCCAAATTATTAATGTTATTTATCAGGTTATTCCCTTTTAAAATTAATTATGATGGGGTATGATTTATAATCTTCTTGGTATTTTCATTTAAATTTAAAAATATTTTCATACCCATTTTTCTATGATTAATTCACCTATTATCCTTTAAGTGTACTTGTTACCATGACGAAATTTCATAAGGGTCATTTCATTTCTCCTCTTTATTCACATGTAATCATTATTAAACACAATATATAACATATTTAATGTGGTAGGACATTTTTTTACATCTCCATCATAGTTATCATTTCATTTTTAAATGATTTTATTCTCTTTTATCATTTTTCAAAGATAAATTAGGAATTTTAATGTTACACCACTATGCTACTGAAATTTCATTATGGTTTTCCATGACTACATACATGTTTAATGAATGGAATTCCCAATAATGTAATTAAAAATTTTATTCGATAAAAAATTATACATATTAATCATTCCATGATTTTATAATAAGTTATGATGTTGAATGATTCCATCTGTCATGATCAATGCGTCACACATTAGCATGAGAATGAAATTGTTATGAACGGTGTGTCAAGATATAACTCCAATGCATTGGGTAGTATTTTTTTCATGATACATCATTTTGGGACATGGTTTTAACTTATTCTGTGTCTTTACATTTTTACACCATGTCGTTATTGTAATTTATCTCTGAATTATGTTCACGGTGTAGTGTTTTATGTTTTTACACATTAACCTTTTTATGATTATCATGTAATTTCATGCCTTATATTCATGTTCCTATTATTGAATAATAATATCCTTATTTTCTAAGATGTAATGTTTCCATCAATTTGTGATAAATTTATTCCTTTTACTAGTTTTTTTAACTCACCATTTTCATATGTATGTCTTAATGATTTCCCATGCAGTTGTATGTTGTGTGGATTATCATGATCTTGTTGAGGAATATTTCAATAATGATTTTGTATTCCATGTTATATGTTATTAATGTAATGTTACTAATTAAAAAAATACACTAGAATTATTGATATTTCATTTTTGTTTATATTGTTTAATATCATGTTATCAATTATTTATTATAGTGTTTTAAAATTAAATATTTTTATAAAGATGAAAAATGCAATGAATTTGGGAGATCCCCAATTTGGTCATGACCAAGACCAAGCCACATATGTATTAGTTCCATAAGAAAATTTTATAGATATGTAAGATAAATAAATGGTATTGATGAAGAAACATCAATATGTGTTTCTGGATGAAAATCATTTGAAGAGTGTTGAATCAGCTTCTACCATAATTGGTTTACCATTTTTTAGGATTGTGTAATTATATGTGAACAATTATTGATCGTGTTGACTCCCCCCAATCAATGGAAAAGAAAAAGAAGTTAATTATTTTATAGAAGAGTTTCCCAATGATATAGAGGATTCTACTAATTATATATTAAAAGATCATATTTTCATTAATAAAATAGATGAATATGTAGAAGAAGAAAAATTATATAAAGGATAATGATAAGTAAATGTTGTAGTTAAAGAATTATAATACAAAATACATTGAAATTAAAATACAGTAAATCCATCGTTAGGTAAATATTAGGATTCATATAAAAAATTATATTAAATGGTAGATCATAATTGAAAGTTACTTATCCAAGAAATAGGAAATTCATCTATGAATCAAACAGATCTATATCTATCTATAAAGGATGAATAGATTAAAATTCATAAGACTAATGGGTGTATGCGAGTTTTTGAAGAGGGAATTTATATTTCTAATTAGAATAATAAATCATATTCAAGAAATTAGAAAGGAGTTTACTGATTGAAATCATTAGAAAAAGTAAAATAATCATTTATTTAGAATCTATAACCCCTAACATGACTAATTTTAAAGGATATGATAACAATTTTTAGACGTCGGGATGATTAGATAAGACCATCACTTATTTTTCATGAATAGAAACAATAATTGATTTTCTAAAGGAAAACCGTTATAGGGACATGGATTTAGTGAAATATCTATTGAAGAGTTTATAATGTTTCGAAAAATATTTTATTATTTTAAAAGATGAGTGTTAGTCACCTTGATTTTTTTGCAATAATATTTTTTTAATGGTCTTGATCTATTGATTAGGATTTTGATATTAATGAAGAATATAATTTTAATAATCCAATATGATAACATGTAATATTACTCAATAATATAGATCATGTAATCAAGAATACCATTTCGTTAATGAGCCTTCAAGTTTAGAACTACAATGTTATGCTTGGTTGGCATGGGGTATTGATCAATATGGATGACCTTCTAGGATATTTCTCAGGGTGTGTGTGATTGAAGAAAATGAACAATTGAAGGAACTAGTGTTGGTATGTGGGAAAATTAATTAGTCTGATGAACTAGTTGGGTACGTAGCTGGGCCCCCGGTTGGGGACAATGTGCCTATGGAGAAATAGGACGTACATGGTGGGACATGACCTAATGAACATGTTAAAGAAGTGTGTATGTTCCGTAAGTGGGGACCAGTTTTTAAATTTAATATCAGAGTAGGAACCCAAACATATGTGTGGCACACTGGCTATGATTAGATAAACAGTAAAACATGATTATATTGTTCTATATGAAGGGTAGGGGTGAATTTATCACACAAAAATAATAATGGATTAAATGTATTAAGGGAATAACTCATGTTAACAAGGTGAATCATTCATTTTTAGAGCCTACCATATTAGTTCTCCATTGTTAAGTGTGCAAGGAATGAGGTAGTGATCAAGGTGGGTGACCTTATGAGATGTTTCTAAATGTGTGTTTCAGGAAGGACAAAGAACAATGGAAAGACAAAGTTATTTTATATGGGGATAAACCATAGTCAGATGACCCATTCAGGTAGGTGGGTTGGTCCCATGGTGGGGATCACATGTCTACAGTTCCATATGTGTATGATACATGGTAGCATTGGTTGTTAGTTTTGGAAGAGTTCGCCGTCATTTTATTCAAATAATGTTTTAGGATGACTTTCCAAGAATGAATTTTTATCATAGTGGAGATAATTCAATCATATGTATCTGTATTTTCATCCATTTTTATCTTTATAATTGCCATATAAATATCACTAGGTTATCAACAAGATCCTCCATTGTAATTGGGAAGAAATTGGAAATTTTTTGTTGGATTTAATTGGGTACAATGTATAGATGTACAATTTATTAAACTAAGTAGAAGAATCATCATGTGTTACCAGGACGTACAAATAATATTTTTATTCCAACATTTCCCATCCTAAATTTACCCTAAAACACCCCTTATTCACATATTCAACCATTTCATGCATGATAATATCCCAACTTCCATCAAGGTTATTTGGAAAACATTGTTGAAGGGTTTTTAGTAGGAACCTTCAAAAAATTTCATATTAAGTATTATTTCTTTATTTGTTTCCTTCTCCTCATGGTTTATTCTACCGTTCATTTTGATTTAAATTTCCAGCATTTAGGGTTTCATACCTATGGTTGAATTTTGTCATTAATTGATGAATATTCTCATTTAGGTTTCATTTTCACACCCTTGTGGGGAGATTTTTTTGAAAATGAAATTTATCAAAATCATTTGTGGTTTTTTAAATTCAAGGTAGGTGGTTCCATGTGTATGTATTATTTGATGAGTTATTATTTCATTCGTAACCTTCCATGATTTTTATTGAAATTCTGTTTTTTAATGTGTAAATTATGTGGTATCATTTGAGGGAATTATATTACTTAAATGGCATGTTTATAAATTTTTTTCATGGCATTCATTTATATTTTGGTATGGTTTTGGGGTAATATTGTCCCCCTAACAAGGTTTTTGAATAAATTTAGTCGGAAAAGACTTGTTTTACTAATTGAAATGGTTTTATGATAATATTAAATTGTTTATTGAGTAAAAAAATGATGAAAAAGTATTGTGGGTATATTTTTGAATGTTTATGATTTTGAAATCGTATTTTTTAAGTTCAAATGGTATTTCATTACATATGGAACTTGTTCGAGAACACTGAGGGAATCCAAGGTACCTATGTGGGAGGATTACGACTACAATACTAGTTTTCCTAAAATGTACTCATCCTTATTTATGATAGAATGATAGAAAATTACAATATAACAAATCATTGATTATGTTTATGGAACATTATCCCACTGGGGGTTCCCCACATAATGGTTCATGCGTGATACTATTATTAGTTATGGTTACTTTTACACCGTTAAATGATGTACCAATGGTCCCACAACTATCAAGTTCCTTTGTGTGTTCACGTTACTATTAATCATAGAATATATTACACTTTTTGTCAACATATACTATATTTTTTGGAAAAATATAGTATCTTGTTTGTTTTCATTAAATGATCACAATTGTCAATTTTACCCCTTGAAATCTATTTTCATTTATAGTTTCATATTTTTGAAATTGATTCTGTCATTTATTGTTTATAAAAGCATGATATCATTTTTCATAAAATATATATCACATGAAATTTATTTGGGTGGAATCCTATTGGAATTTTGATCACACACTTATTATGCTTTCTAGTGTATGTTGACTTGGTAATTTTGAACACATCTAATATAGAGGTCATCGTTGATGGTGGTTTGGATTTTTAGCTTCTCTTATTGGTGCGACGTTGTAGTGATAGTTTGAGGGAGATTCCCCATGTTATGTGGTAGTTTTTATGTTAGAATCAATTATCATTTTGTGTTTATTACCTATGGGAGTTTTGTCTAATACAATATAATAGAATTTTGAATATTATTAAATGATTAATTGGATTGAATTTTTAGATTCAGTGTATTTATTGTTCTTGAATTTCTAATGTTTCAATACATGTGTAAATAAGTAAAAACATTTATTTAAAATTTCTTAGAACTTGTTCCAGCCCTTGGGGATAGGGAATTCCCTATGGGACATGACACAGACTATGCTCCAACCATGTTCATGGAACTCGTAGAAAACTCCTGTAACAAATTGTTTGACAAATTATATTCCAATATAAATTGAAATCAACTTTACATTAATGAGAATCACTAAAAAGCATTAGGGAGTCCATTTTTTTGTGAACATATGAAATGATGAGATAAATGAATATTTTCATGTTTTTTTGTCTTGAAATATTATATTCATATTTAACTAACTTTTTCAAAAGGTTAGGAAACATATTTTAACAAACTATGCTCCAACCATGTCCATGATACTCAAAGAAAACACATGTAACAAATGGTTCTAAAAATAATTTCCCAATTGTACCCAAGACCATTTTTCCATTTCAAATGAATTCTTAGGTAATATTTTTTTTATTTTTAAACTATATAAACCATGAGAAACCTCAGATATGTCCTCACCTTTCACATATTTATCTAGTGAATTTTGATAGTTTCCCCTATCTATTGTTATACATTGCACATTATATACTCCTTCTGAAACACTCCAAAATATCATAGAATATTCAGGATCCTAAACCCACCCAAAACATTGAACAAAAATTAATATTATTGTACTGAATACATGTATCTAATTGTTTAAAATTCTTACCATCATTTGGATATTTTTCATTAGATGTATATGGGTTGGTGGTTCATTGGTTGTGTTTGGAAAATTTATCCTGTATGAAATCCTATAATTACTATGCACCCTCCTAAATTTAACCATAATACCATTATAGCTTCACTAATCCAATTATTTTTCCATTAAATAGAATATATCATATTCTCAGGAAAATGGGGGAAAATTATAATATTTTGATCCCTTATCAATGAAATCCTTCTTAAGGCATTCATATTTTCCTTGTGTATTAAATTATTCCTTAATATGTGTTATCTTCGATTATGAATCTATAATTTTTTCTCTTCATAATAATGATTCACCTCTAGTTGAATTTTGTTTGGCTCAAAACTTGATATATATCTAGCACATACTTTTCAACATAAAATCACAATAAGCATTGTATAACTGAGATCAACATATAGACAATGAAACTTTGTAAGAAATTTACAACTATCTATATGATTTTATAAGGACTAATGAACCATGGACTCAAATTTCCCTTATTACCAAAAGTCGTAACACTTTGAAATGGTGACATTATAGGACTATCATGATCACCTTCCTCAATTGAAATTTATTCCTCCTATTATATGCATAAATTTTCAAACGTGATAGATTTTCATCAACTGTTTCTATATAACCTGAACTTTCTAATCCACTTCATCCTGTAATTCATGTTCCATGATCTTTATTTTCCTCATCTATATCCCAAAAATATGGAGTTCAGCACCACTTAAAATATAATTCTTCAAAAGGATCCATCAGTATACTACAATTAAAACTATTATTATATGAAAAAAACTATGGAAATTTGTTTATCCCAACTTTTATGATAATCCATTGAACAATCACAATGAAAGGGATTCAAATTCTCTATCATTCTCTCAAACATCTCATATCATTTAGGATAAAATGTATTACCAAATTTTATTTTTTTTCCAACTACCTATAAAGTCCTTTCCAAAAGTGAGAATTGAACCTCAGATCACATAAAAATACAATGGAAATAGGATCTCCTTGTAACATGAATACCACTTTGAGTTACAGTTAAGAATGTTAATTCAAGTACATAATATATCTAATTTGATTGAAATTAAACGATTTAGTCAGTTGGTCAACAAAAACATAGATTGAATTATTACATCGAGATTTATATGTTTTCAAAGTGAATCTTGTAAAGGATGGATTATAAAATTTGGTACCTACCTATCTACCTTATGTTATTGACATGTCCAATATTTCAAGGTAAAATCATGAATATCTCTTTTCGTTCCATCCCTCTATGATGAATCAATATCCTTTATATCCCTAGTATTCTTGATCATTGACCAAAACTAATTTGATTCACCATTGAAATGATAAATGGTAATACTAAACATTTGATTATCAGAATATGCAATTACAGAGAATATCTTTCTAGGGATATAATTCAACAATCAACTATTATTGGATCAGATTATCCATTGAAGGAATTAGGGTGTTACTTCATAAAATGTCCCACTATTGTCATTTTCCATTTAGATAGATATTTTGTATATATTTCATGGATTCCCCATACATTTATTTCAAGTGTCAGTGAATCGAATACTATTCTGATCTCCTCAGTTCCAATCCCTACCATCCAAGATATTGATGATGAAAAATATTGTTCTCTTGCTGCATCTGCACAACAACTTCCATATTTCCTCCACACAAAACATTTTTCAACAGACATATATTTTTTTCACAACATGGTAATAGTTAAATTCTATATTATTTCAAACTAACAATTTAGTAATAATATTTAATGGTGTTTTATTCAAAATATCTTAACACCTAAAGTTATTTAAACCATGTTATGATACCAACTTAAATGACTCGGTCATAAACATTACAAAATCTAGTTATTCCAACTAGATTTCACATCGTTACATCCCTAATGATTATTTCGTTATATAGTTTTATAATTTTAAAAAATAACACAAAAATATCAACCAAAATGTATACAATTTAGGTTCAATTAAAACAATATCCATTTCCTCCAAAACATAAAATTTTTAACATAAAAACAAAATTATTTCATTAAAAACCCATCATATCTTTTAACACGACTTCCTTATTTCTCATACACATCCTTATGACCAATTAAAAACATTAATAAATGGCATGATCAAAAAATGTTCAGTATGGTATATAAATTTCATTATATAATCCATTAGTCCATGAATACTTAAAAACATATGATATCATTTTCACACAGACATATATCAAACCGATATAATCTTACATTGTGAAAAATGGGATTTCAATAAAACATTACATTGCAATAACAATACCATAATGGTATCTTAAGTATTTAATTGATTTTATTGTAACTCCCATAGCTAAATAATGATTAGTTTCCTTCCCAACTTCCATACAAGGTAACCCTCAAATCGAATTTATAGTGCATCCTTCCCAGTTACAGTGGGAGTTACCATATAGAATATCTCAAACATACAGATACCAAATACAATAGAAAGAGATATAGGTCCCACCCTTCATCATAATAAATTCTCAATATCTATAAAATAATCATAAATCATGTAAAATTTTATAAAAACATTACGTTTGAATTTTTTAAATATAATATTTAAACACGATCTCTAAAGGAAACTCCCTTACAAATATCATATAATAGACATCATACATTAATAGAATTAAGGGATTTTGGGATTACAATTTAAATAACCAGAATAGATCATTATATAAACAAAAATGAATCAGAAATATAATCTTAAAATCACATTATGACTAATGTAGAAGGTTAGCGAGAAGAATGATAATTAGCTTAATAATTAACATACCACAGTTTATTCTTACATAAAACATGTTTAATCCTCCTATATAATGGTTAATAGAGTGTCATAAATATTTTGATGAATCATAATAATTTATATAAAACTTTATGTGGTGATTATATAATATAATTCAACCAATTTATAAATATCATTTTGTTATTTCAATTGTTTTGGGTTTGTACTTCACATGATTTTTATAGTTGGATCATACAATATTTTCTTTTCCAATGGAGGTGTAACACCATAAGTTGAGTAAAATCATATTAATATTTTTATAGAATATTAACTTATTCCATAAATTAGTTTGTTTGTATTTTATATTGATGAATAATTAGATAAATCATTAGTTATATCTGTTTATATAATTTTCGCAGTTCTTCAAGAATCAAGAACTTGTTTCGTAATAGAAGTTAATATTATGTATATATGTAAAATACAAATCATAAAAGATGATATATCATAAATATGAAAATATGATTCAACTTTTAACATGGTTTTAATATTATATTTTAATGAGGTAACGGAAATAGAAGACACCTTGTCCATGACGTGGGTAAATCAAGTGAACATGGGTGATTTTTTTATGTTTAGAATAAGAGGAATGGGAGAGGAAGTAAATTCATAGTGTTTTACATAAACATGATAAAATAAAACATATTACATATTCTGGATCATTCAATCCTCTTAGATAAGATGAGGATATTATAGTATAATAAATGAATGTAATTTTATGGAAAACTGAAGAAATTGAAAGAGGATCTTTACCTCTTGATCTCTTCTCCGTGTGATCCCCCTTAAGGTCTTTGTTTTTGTTCTTCTGATGACACCATATGGTGTTTTATGTGGGTATGATCCTTTTGGTGGCGGTTGGGAATAATTTCATAAAATTATTAATGATTGATTCATGTGAGAGTTAGAGTTGGGTGGGGTTGTATTTTTATTAAAAGTGGTGGAGTTTTTAATTAATTTCAAAGTACACATCATTAGTGGTATATAAAAAAATTGTTGGTTTTCTCATTGTTTTTTTCCTAATTTTTCCTGCATGGTCCACTAACCATCATATTTTAATCCTCTAGAGTATACCAGATTTATTACATCATTATTATGTCATTATTATGTCATTAAAAAACCGAAAACAAAAAATTTCATTTGTTAATAATCACCGAAAAATTAACTATTTCTGAAAAATCCCAAAAAACACCCCATCATTTTTTTGAATTGTAGAATTAAAAAACGAACTCCAAAATTAATAAAATATTTTCTATATATGATTAATTTAATTTTAAAATAGAATCCTAAATTATTCAAAAAATATAATAATAACTATAAATCATTTATATACCACATAGAAAAATTAATAATAACATTATAAACATATAATAATAATAAAATAAAATAATAATAATATTTATTATTCATACGGGTCATATTACTATTCATTGTACTATTCTTAATGGTATTTTACAGTTCGAAAAAAATAATTTGGGTCAATCTGACTCTAATAAACATATTAACTACAACTTTAGACGACTACTTTTTGATATTGAATTCACAGAAGCAGAAAAATAATTTATAATGGATTGTTTATAATAATATACAATAAATAACATTTCATGAATTTCAATTTTTTTAAGACCATGGGATGTTACACTTATCTAGTTGATTCTTTTTGGAATGGTTTTCTAGGAAATTCTATTTTTCTTCCACTAGATTAATTATGTGTTATTTTGGGAATGAATTTTTTTTATTTACATAAATATAAATAATATAATGGAATTTTAATATTTACATAAATATTAAATATTATAATGAAATTCTGTTCTTAATATTCCAAAATGAAAAACGAAAAGACTCTTTTTCATATGCCCTATAAAGAATGGACCTGGTTCAGTATTAAGAAATGACGATTATACTCTTGTAGAATTTTGATAAGGGGTCTATTAACAAATGTATATCATCATTGGATGGCCCAATTCTATTTTTAGGATGAAATATGAACCAATGAGGAACTATATTTATTTTTGAGAACACAACAAGATCAATATCAAGAATAAGTATCATCAACACAGCAATAATGACTTATTTGAACATCATATATGATATCAATATTTTTCTATGATTGATAATAATTTAATATATATTTCTCTACGGGTTATGAAATATGATATACCAAATAAAAATATATTACTATGGTAAGTAAATTAATATTTTGTATTGATTTAATTTGTTCTTACCAAGCCTCATTCTATTTTTTGGATTTAATGAAAAGAGTCATTGTATATTACATTGATTAGTTCAATGTTTTCTATATAGATTGTATTATTAGTTACTCAATTAGAAAGGAATATCATGATGATAATTTGATAACTGTCTTGAAGAAACAATGTAAGGATAAGCATTATGGAAAATTTGACCATTTTAAATTTTAGATTTTAATTGATTCATTTATGATTAAAATATAATCAAAATAGGGTATATAAGTTGACCATTCATAAACTCATATAATCGAGAATTGGTCCAGAAAAAACACTATGAATTCAATATGTAGTTTTAATGTATTAGATAGTTATTATCTATAATTTTTTCAGAATTATTCCTAGGTATCGAATCCACTCACTAGGATTACTCAGAAATGGTCCAAGTTCCATTGGATGGATAATAGTGAGGAATGTTTTATGGAACAAAAAAGGGTGATTATTTTTTCACTCTGTATACACTATACTATTTTGGATAATGGGATAGGAATATACAGTGATTCCTTTTATGATGGACTAAAAAGCATCATCATTTAGAATGTAATGTATTTAACTTTTGTATCATAGACATTATTGGTCCATTAAAACAATTTCTATACTTATGATTTATAAACACCTCGATAACTTTTATATATATATATGGAGTCTATATCTATATAGATAATAGTATGACATATATAACTAAAAAAACAATTTAATTAATATTTTCAATCAAATAAAGGTTAACATGAACTATAGAATTTAGGTGAATATGATTAAATATTAAAAAATCTAAGAAAATTACAAATCTTGGAATGTGAATAAGGTTCTCGATGCACTGATTCAAAATGCTCAATATATATTATCTATTTTGTAGATAAAAAAAATATTATTTATTACTATAAATTTAGTTTATAAATCATGAAAAACAATGGAATTGGGCAATATTAACTTTTACAAATTATTTTTCAATAATAATTCTATGCGATGATTGATGACTCGTGGAATGAAGATGTAGATCATAAAATGGATATGATAATTTCTAAAAACATAAAAATCTATTGTAGATTAATGATAATATTTAGGAACACTTTATGTGTGCCTTTAGTGGCATATTTGGATTAAGAACATATGGATTAGAATCAATGTTCTTTATTCTGCATTCACCATGGTGGTATACACTTGTATTGATAACATAAAGTTTATT
Organism: Viscum album; assembly: GCA_963277665.1. Taxonomy (NCBI): domain Eukaryota; kingdom Viridiplantae; phylum Streptophyta; class Magnoliopsida; order Santalales; family Viscaceae; genus Viscum; species Viscum album. Next base: position 1,140,098,232 of record OY728127.1, read on the forward strand.
TTTTTGTTGGAATAGAGAGAAATATTAAAGGGTATGTTTCTCAATGCTAGTTATAATAGAAGGTTATAGAAATAATAGTGATTACTAATGGGGTTTTAAATCAATAAATATATAATTTCAGAAATAGGTAAACATAATATTGTATATTTCAATAGACACCCCAATTCATCTAAATAGATTAATTCTATTTAGGTTTTAGCATATAAATATAAATATTCAGAATAATTATCGTTCAGTATATGAGAATAAACTCTTGATAAACATAATCAAGTATAAATTAAAGAAGTGGTATAACTTCATTCATTACTGCTATAAATTTTAAATTATTTGGATTTGGATATTAGCTATTTTTTTTTGGAGAAGTCATTATTAGTCTATGGATACAAAGATATGTTTCAACAATTATGTTTATCCATATTCATATGAATTGTCTAACATGACCATTAAAACTCTAGAACACATGTTTATATCATTCCCTATGTGTGTCAATACTGGTTGAAATAAATAGAATCTACTGGTTCAATATTCATACAAATATAGTTTCCATTAAAATATTCAGATGGATCGTTATGAAGGCATTTATTGTAGGACATTAAAACTACCATCATGAAGAAATGAATTTGTAATGGAAGGCTATTTGGACATGATCTCTATGTGGAAATGGAAGACATATTTATAGTTATCAAATATAAAATAAGAATATGTTATAATCAAAAAAAATTATGATGTACATTTAAAAAATAATATATTGTTTTATTTTTATCCAATAGAATGTTAATGAATTAATCATTTGAAGAGTGTGGAATTATAAATATTGAATGGAAATATAAAAATTATATATACATTATTCATTTCAAAATTATTTACATTATTAGGACAACATCATACAAATAGTTTCATCCATTGAATTACTCTCATAATAATGATATGTTCTTTGTATCACTAATAAAGAGGTAAATACATTATCCTTAACATGGAATAAACTCAGAGGTAATTCAATTGTATAATTTTTTTTAAATATAAAAATTAATTTCTTATTTTAAATCATAGAAATTCATTTCAATAAGATAAGAAAACTCATTGGTACTTAGTTTTGTGGAGAAACCACCAATTAATGAATGATTTTTAGGATCATGAGGATTTTATAAGGCCGAGGTATCCTCATTTATTTGTATTTATGTTTACAATTTCATGGGGAAAAATTATATTTATTCAGTGATAATGTGAAACACCAAGATTGTTATGAAATATTTTCCATCAAATTATATAATGTATTTTATTGCATTCATTAAACGCATCACAAAGTATAAAAGAACCACAATATATTCTTAAAATATTATTTTCTAAATGGCCATTATCACATTGTAATTTGATTGGATGGTATGAATAGTGAGGAATAAAATATCAAATGTTTGTGGTTATATGATTATATAATTAATTAATTGGATCTTAAAAGATTGAAAATTAAAATAAAAATGTTTTTAATCCCAGATATTTTTTTCCCGGGGAAATAGTATGTGTGTACTAAATTTATATTTACTACAATAAAATAAATTTATCGATGTTGCTAAAATATTTTTTTAATATATATGTAATATTTATATTTTAAATTTATGGACATATTTTTTCCATATAATTTGTAAAATTATATTTTTATGCTTAAATATGTTTTTAAATTGATGTTTTTAATGATATTTGCACTATAACATTAAATTTTTATATTTATATGTATTTAATTTTATAAAATTAACTAAATATTTAGAATTATTATGTTCACATTTGATAAATATGCTTTATTTACATTTATTAAATATGGATAGTAACTTTAGAAAAATTTATCACCATGAAAAATATTTAATCGTGTTAATATAGATTATGGATAAGGGAAAATGACATGATTATTCATAATAATTTCTATATAATTAATTTTTAAAACATTTTTAATATTTAAAAAATATATATTTATTGCACATATATATATTAAAATTATTTCTAGATTATTTTAATAATTGAATGTTATATAATTTCATTATATATTTTTTTGTATCCTATACATATCCACATTGGGAAAAATGAATGTTATAAACATATATAAATGTATATATTTGCATTCCTGAAATTATTTTCATAATATAATGATTTTTTAAAATTTTTGAATTATATATTTTCATAAAATTCATGTGAATATCAAATATATATGTTTATAATAAATAGAAAAATAAATAGTTATATTAATTTGTTTTAATATTGATAATTATATAAATTTATACTATTCAAGAAATTTGATCGGTTAATATAAGCTATTAGTATTTTTTAAAATATAATATATACATTCCAACTTCATATTTATGCTTTAAATTTTAAATTAAATAAATATTGTCAAAAATGGAAATGAATATAAATTACCAATATAATAATTTGATAAATTATATATAAATCATAAGGATATAAAAATAAAAAAAATGCATATAATGTATTCTATATTGTCTTAAATTTTTAATTTATAATAATTATTTATTCTAATAAGAAATAAAAACACCATCTAATATTGAAATGGTTTATACAAATGTTAACAAAATTGGTTAAATACGTGTTATTCTAAATGATCTTGAACGATATGAAACCAAAATATGTGAAAAATATATGGGTTGATGGGACTAAAAACCTATCCAATAATATATAAAATTATAGGGTAATTTTTTGGATTTTTAATTTAGAATATTATAATTATGATTTATTTTTTTGAGAAATAGCAATATTCCTCGAGATACCCATTAAAAAAGGCCCACATGATCCACTACTTCATTACACAACATTAAGCCATGTATATTTACAAAAAAAATACAAATTCATATTATAAAATTACATCTACACATTCTAGTTATTTTTTTTCGAAGACAAACCCAAGAGACCACTATATTATAACTAATACAGTCGTTTAAAAAAAATGTATAAATCACATTATTAGATATATTTGTTTTATACGATTGTATACATCAAGTAAATATATTATATGAATAATTAAATAATAACATCAGTATATTTACTGTAATAAAATATTATTAAGATTATTAAAACACCCTAATAATTACCCTTTCCCAAAAAGTGACATGTTGATGTATAATTCTAGGTTAACCATGTCTTACTATATCCACATAGAGATACAATTGATTTTGAATCACATAATTTTATGGATATTTATTAATATTTATTTTATATTTATATATTATAATTATCAAATATTTATAATTATAGAATAATAATATCACATCTATATAATTTCCATCCAATATTTTGAGAAATAATAACATCATTACTACCTACTTGTGGAATACCACATCCATGAGTGGGTGAATTTTTTAGTCATATTTTAAATGTCAGGTAATGTGGAATTAGATTATAAATACATAAGATATATGGAATGAATAATGTCTGTAACCTCAGGTCTTATAACTAATAAATCATATGATACATCATTTTATTTTTGTATATATTAATATAGGATTGAAAAAATAGAAAATAATCTGTTAAATTTAATCCAAATTGATTTTGAAATATGTTACTAAAAAATATAAATTATAAAAAATATAGAGGACAAAAAATTCCTAAAAATAACAGGGTAATCATATTATGGATTTATAAATAAATATTGTTTTGATTACAGGGGGGATAACAGTTCATATTGTATTTTACAAGACAAATTTTTTTATATACCTTCTATAAAAAACCTACGATGCATCATTAAAAAAAGGAAAATAATATTCTTCAATTTTATTCATAAGAAACTAAAATTTTTATATCTAAATTTAATAATTTTTCAAATGATATTATAATATTCATGAAAAAAATATATGTAAAATTATGAAATGATTCCATATTTAAGAGAGAAATGAAATAAGGTTTCGGTAAAAACAATATTTTTGTATCATGAGTAATTAATGGATATAAAATGATATAAAAAGAAATTATCTCCATAAATAAATATTTTAGAATAAATAAATATTATACGGGATACATATATCATATAATATAACCATTCAATATATTCTGCAAAAAGATAATTGTAAAAATTAGATTGTATCACAAAACCATTACAATTGTGGTTACTTTTGAATCATAACACCTATCAATGGAAAAAATCCAAAAAAATGAATAAATATCATGAAATTAAATATATTTCTGATAAAATATATCCATGGGTATATTGAAACTCTATTTAAAATAATATTGAATTTTAAAATCAATTAGGTTTTAATGAATCAAATTTTGACAAAGAACCATTATATCCATTGTTTAAATTGAAATGAATGTCATTTAATGATTGAAACTCATTTGTATCAATAAATATATTTCATAAATTCATGAAGTATTTAAATATAAATTATTTTTTCTGTATAAATGATAAATATAAAATATATTTAGAATAGTAAATCATGACTCAATAAGGAGAAATTGATATGAATGTCTAACATTATTTTTTATCTTATTTCTATTCACTATAGCCCGAGGAAAAATAAATTTATATATAATAAAATTTTATAGTTGATTTATATTTAAATGTATAAAATAATATATTTTCAACTAATATCATTTCAAAATCCATATGTTAGCTTATCTCTATTAACAATGTCATTTAGTGGGTTATTTTCCTCCTTTTAAAGTTTGTTTTAGTTTTACATTTTTTTTCATTTATGTTTGATCATTGTTGACACATATTATGAAATTGAATAAATATAAAAAGTTCATATATATTCATCAAAAAAATATTTAAATCCTTTTATATTGTGTGGTGTTGAAAAATGATTTACATCATTTTATGCAGATAGTAATTTGTATGTGCATATGATTGTGGTTTCATCTTTTTAATTGATGGAATAACATGTAAATAAAATTTCCAAAACATTAAATAATTATTATATAAAAAGTATCATAAATTTTCAATTAATGTAATATTTTTAATGTATATGTAGATATGAAATATTAAACAAATAACATCAAATTCTAGATTTGTTAGTCCACATGTATAATCAAATGACATTATCATTGTATAAAAGACCAGATAAGAATAAGGTAGGTCAGGTATTATAAGTCCAAAAATATAATTATATAATGAATAAAATATGTAAATATTCAATTTATTATTATAACCCCACATATATTAAGTTGATGTATAATTAATAAAATTACAACATGGTGTTTATAGTCCACACAAAAAAATAATATGATATATTTATTTCTAATTTGATGGATAAGATGTGTTAAAGGTTGTTATAACATCATAGAAATATTTGAAAATATCTATTATAATATATTAATTCTTTTCTTATCGAAAAAATAAATTTATACTATGTATATGATAAAAATTAAATGATGATGATTAGTAACTCTACCTATTATTTGAGAGACCACATTTAGATTAGAACAAAAACCATGAAAAATTGTTCTTAGGATAATACAAGAAGAAATATATTGAAGGAAATTAAATTTATAATGAAATTTAGAAGTTATTGGCTAATATAGAATGATAAAATAGTATTAACATATGATGGGGAAAGGTTCCCATATATATATATTTGTAGAGGGATAGATATGGAATTTCAAAAAGAATTACAATTTTATAAGGACACATTCCTGAGAATTTGGATAGAAATGGTTATTGATTAAAAATTAAGATAATATAATTTCGAAATATCTTCCTAAAATAATAATTATTTTGGTATGAGTGGATATACATCAATTATTATTTGGATTATACCTCATAAATAGTTTGTAACCTTTATTATGATAAACAAACATTACTTCTTATGTTATTCAATATGAATAATATTATGTTGAACTTGTTATTTATCATATAAAATAAATATTTGAAAATGTAAATTAATTTTACCACATTCAAATTCAATAAAACGTTGAATTTAATATTAAATAATATTGAATGTCACTACCAAAACAAGATTCAGAAAAATATATTTTTTGTAGAAAACATTATTTACCACCATTAAATTAATTTCAAAAAATATAAAATGTTATTTTAAAAAATATGATTGGATGTATAATTTAAAACATAAAAAATGATATTAAATATTTATTATTTTAACTCAATATGATAACAAAATCTATGGACATAAAATAGTTTTTATAAAAAAATGACTTCTTAATATCAAAATTAACTTATTACAAAAAGATGTATTATAATCACTATCATTTAATAAATTTGATAATACATATTTAAGGGGTTTTATGAATCCATTAAATGGAATTAAGAATATTATTTTGAATTTACCTAAATAGAAATTGATGTTTTTTACCAAATTGGTAATTTGTAATAATTGCTGAAAAATATTATGTTGTAAAAAATTAGAAAAATTATACACAAAATAATAATTTTTTATTGATGGAAAATATTTTATTAATTTCATTAAAAGATATTTCAATAAATGGTATAATTTAATTATAATATTCAATAAAAAAAGATTAATAAAATCCATTTTTTAAACCATATTTTGTATACATAAAATGAATTTTCTTAATATTAATTATAAATATATATATTATGAATATCTCATAACTTATTAACATTTTAAAAACAATAATGATATTTATCACTATTTAGTTAATAATATTATTAAATATTAAATTAATGACTATTTTTAATGGTTTACTATATCATATTTTATTATACTTTAGGTTTCTTATCATGAAAAATAATGAACAATTGAATTTATTTCATGAAAAATATACTCTAAAATCTAATAGAGTTACACAATATCCCATTTGTTAAATTAAATCATAAAAATTTTATTCATTTTAATAAATGGATTAATATTTGAAAAATCATTTTTTAGAACCCACCTCATGAATGTTAACAAGTAAGCATCCATTGAAATGTGAAAGTGGAAAACCAAATGGCTAAATCAAATTACACCTTAACAGATTCCCAAATAATGAGATAATTTGTGTGAAGTAAATATATATACATTTAGGGGAAATAAAACATTTCAATTACAACATTGGGTTATATAGAATATCGTCATGAGAATTTTAATAACCATGATACCTTATAAATGTCATGGATTAATACAACCATAATCTCCTCATAACAAGTATTAAATCGGATAAATTTTCATATGAATGATTATATTACCAAGATTTTAGTATTTTTATTAGAAAATATATGATAAAATATAAATAACATTTTTATTTTAATTTATCTGAATAATTTTACCCTTTGGTTGTTTTTTAAAAAAATTCTACTTATTTCTCATTACTAACTCAATGAAATTAACGTTTATGATGAATTTTCCATAAAGGATGAAATATGCTAAATCGAATTGGATAATAATATTTATAAAAGAAATAAAATTCATTCTTTATAGCTATAAATATATACCAATGAAAAAATTTCCAAAAAAGTGTTCTAGTATGGATAAAAATTCATATAATGAAACAATACATTAATATTAGAAACCTCAATGAAAAAAAATCACTATAAACCACTAAAGAACTAGTTATCATTGGTATTTATATAAAAATTGTCCTATAAAATTTGTAAAAAAATATTTAGATTATGGACAGATGTGTTAAAATTTTAATTTATCATTAATCCAAAAACAAATTAAAGTTCCTTTTACAGTCAAAAAATAATCATGCTAATACTATGCTCATATATTGTCCATAAATATAATAATACATTCATTCACCATAATAGATCAATGAAAACATAAATATTACTGAAGAAAAAATTTATTCTTAATCATTAAATAAAATAAAAAAAATCAAATATAATTCCTAAATCTAGAAAACATTAATGATTCATCAACACTAATATTAGTAAATTTATCCATAAAAAACTAATTTACTTCCTGGATGATAGTGATATCAAATTTAAATTATTAATATAATAAAACATGTTGTCACAAATAAACTATATTATTTCATCACAATATTAGTAGTAAGGGATATTTGTCCATCAATAATTGTATCCCAAAACATCACCTCCCTACTAAAAATAATTTTTATGATATTGGTATAGCTGAAGAAATTTTGGATAAACCATTAATATATATATATAACAATCCTTAAATGTTTAATTATTCTTATGAGCATATTATAATTAATAAAACAATTCCTTAACATGATTTCTGATTCCCAAAATTGAAATACTGACAACATCGAAATTCTATCATAAAAAAGTTTCTCAATTTATTTTAAAAACCAATATAATATATGTTATAAATCATTTTATCATATAGTAATATCAATTATATAGTTATATTCCATATAAAAATATTTTTTATTTTGCAAATCAAAAAATAAAATGTAAAAAATTATCCATCTCATATATATTTTTATGAGAATCTTATATATATATATATATATTATATTTACATTTTTATTATAACATTTTAAATCACTATACCAAAATTTAGCTACATTTAAATTTTATTATTTTTTATTAATAAAATTTAGTGACTAGTAACAAGTTAAAATTATTGTAAAAAAATTCATTTTGTTTAAATAAATTAATTAATTATTATGTACTATTTCGAACATATATATTATATTATCTATAGGGTCCCATTATTGAATAATTTTGATATGAAAAATTGTTGTTGAATTATTTCGATTTAAAATGTACAAGTTTGCCACACCCCACGCTTATAAAAAATCACCTACTCTCCTTCTCGCTTAATACCTTCATGACCCTATGGTTCATCCTAGAAAAACCAAAATTTCTTCAATAAAACCTATATATAATCCTATAAATCATTTTGTCATAAATAATATGGATGGACATGTAAATTTCAAGGATATTTTTTTTTCTTAAATTCTTTGGGTTTTTACGAGTGCGCAGTTTTTGACAGCACCTGATTCTGAGGCCCGATGTAAACGGAATAAATTTTGGAAGATTAGCTTGGGTACGTTCAGTGAACAAGGGAGCGGGTTTTTCTATCTTTTGAACCAGTGCGCAGAATCTAAATCTGAGGGCACCGTTGAAACCGCAGCACCGGTAATTGCATAAGAAGACCTTTTCTAGAGTTGTGTTTGCTTGTGTTGAGTTGATAAAATTTTGGATTAAGTTACGTAAAATAAAAGTTGTGTTACAATTTTTATTCCGCAACCATGTGGTTAAGTGAATGGGTGTTGGGGTGGGACACACCGTGTCCTAACCATTTTGTAGGATGTTAGTGAGGTGGGGCCCGCACGAGCCCCACCCTTTTCAAATTCTCTAAACCATTTCCATAAATTCTTGTCTTTCCTCCATAAATTATGAACCATTCACTCCACTCTCTTAATTATGCCAATGCACCCCCCGTTAATTCATGAGTAACATTATTTTTGAATTTTAAAATTTTTGTGTTGGCTTTGGAGTGAATTAAATAAGACTTAGTCTTATTTTATTTTTGTTGTTGACACGTTGGGAGAAAGCAGGTGGACTGGAGACTATCTTCTTCTTCGTTGAAGAACGTGAAGAACGTGCCAAGGCTTCGACAAAGAACACTGTCACCACAAGGAGATTCGTATCTTCTTCACTCAGCAGCCGGTGTGTGACGAGCGTGACGTTCGACGACGCCTACGAACTCTCCCACCACGTCGTCGAGATCGTGCATCGTTTTCAAGGTAGGGATTTCATTTGAGTTCATGATTATCTTCTTCGGCGTTCTTCGTTAATTTCTAAAACCGCATGATATCGAACTAACGGGAAGAGGCCAGACCACACGAACACGGCTGACTCTCCTCCCATCGTGTTTGTGGTTGTCACAGTTTGGGTGGAGGTGACGCGGTGTCGTCGCACCACGAGGGAACGAAGGAATCACGGCTGGTGTGGGCCGTGACGAAGAAGCGCGACGCCATTGAACGCGAACAAGGTCATGGTCGGAGTCAGGCCTTGGTAGAGGGGCACAGCGCCATCGCGCCGCACCTGACGGATGAAGGTTGCGGCATTGTTGGAAGGGGCTGCCGGAAAAACCAGTCGCCAGGGAGCTTGATGGGGCAACCTGAACTTTGGCCGCCGGTGCCGGGAGGCGCGAGACTGCGGGGTCCTGCGGAAAAGTCATGACCAGCCATGTTGGCTGGCCGTTTTGAGAGGATCCGGGGGTTACGACGCACGACAGTTTGGTCAATGCGGCCCCCGCGTGGGCCCGCAACATCTTGGAAGGAGGGGGCAACGCCCCCTCCATTCCATCGCATGTGGCCGCCGCGCCCGCACTGGCCGACCGGTCACGCCGGGCCGGGCCGGGTAGGGCCTGGCTGCGGTCGGGCCAGGCTGTGAGCCGGGCCTGACCCAGACCTGGGCCGGGTCGACCCGGTTCGGGGAAACCCAGGGGGACTTGGGCTGGGTCGGTACGGGCTCAAAACCCCCTAAATTCGGACAGACTTGTTTAAAGTCCCATTTCATCGGCTACGAACCTCTGATCGACGAACCGTCAGTTGTGATGCGATCTTTGGATTGATACAGTCGTTTGACTATATTATACTCAAGTTTTTAGAGAACTTTGGGTTTAGCAGGGTTGGTTCGAACACGAATCAAACCGGGCCCTCAGAGTGGAAATGATTATATCTTGAGCTCCGAACGTCCGATTGACGTGACGTCGACTTCATTGGATTCATCTTAGTGAGACAGACCTTTTGGCTTACTCCAGTCGAGGTTTTTACATGGTTGGAGTATGGTAGGGTTTGTTTTGACTTAAAAAACAGTCGGGCCCCTGAACGAAAAACCCAATAACTCTCAGACCGAGCGTCTGATTGACGCGCAGTTAGTCGTGTTGTGTTCCTTTTGTCATGACAGAACATTGTGATACATCAACTCTGGTCTACATGATAGTAGATGTATCAACCCTTGGCTCGTGGAACGTAACCTCCCGGAACGAGTGTGCTGTGTGCGGGAACCGTAGAGCTGGATGCGACTGCTTCGACTACTGTACTGAAATCCTCTGCTTGATTAATCGTATGCGGCATTTCTGATCGCATTGAAAAATGGTCCATTTATGCATTCCCTAAGAGAGTTCAGGGTACGGTTGAGATATTGTCGAGTTGGTTTGTAGACGAAACCAACCAGGCCCCCAGGACTAAAAGACTAAAAACTCACTGACCGGGCGTCCGATTGACGCGCTGTCCGTTGTGTTGAGACCCCTGTGAAGAGGCAGTCCTTTGAGATACATCTTCGTGGAACCTTGTGATATGTGGAGAATAAACCAGTAGCTCATGGAGCATACCCTCCTGAAGATTAGAGTACAGAGTGGAGAGACCAAGACCTGATGATTTCTTGACCGATTTGAGTCGGAGCAATTCGATTAGCCCAGTGGACGGAGCGCCCATTATTTGGAAGCAGACCCCTTGCGGACGGAATGCCTGGTTATTGGAAGGAGAACCTCAGTACTCGACAGCAAGAGTACCTCTAACGGTTATTAGGGGGAGCGCCCGGTATTTGGCAGCAGACCCACATCGGACGGAGCTCCCGGTATTTGCCAGAAGACCCGTGGTACTCGACAGGAGGAGTACTTCAGCAGTCTATGGTTAGTGGGTAGCGCCTCGGAGTCGTGACAGGGCTACTGTACTCGACATAGGAGGAGTTATACAACAGTTGTGGTTTCGATAATGAAAATCCTATTTTGAGCTGAGTCAATGACCTCTGTGTTTTCCTCATGATTGATATGGGTTATGTGATAACTTAGGTATATGTGTGGGCATATACTTGAGTAGATGTTATCCGTTTATTTCATATCTGTGTGTTACCTCATGATTGAGATGGGATACGTGATAACTTAAGGTATATGTACGAGCAAATACCTAATTAAAGGATGTCTTTTGAGATTCTTCTTTGTGGTTATTCTTGTTGGATTTGGTGAGACCATGAGGGTCTCGGTGTATTTACTGAGTATCTTTATACTCATCCCTGCACGGGCTACGCCTGCACCACATTGAGTTGGTTGCAGATGACAGACAACCCTGATCGTGGTTGAGGCTTGTTGAGCTAAACGGTACCCGAAGGTGGACTTCACGACGAGTCTGTACCCGGAGGTGGAAATAACGATGAGACGGCCCTCGGAGGGAGTTGACGGATGAGGATGGTGAGGAGGCTATCTGTACCTACCCTACAGGTAGGATTTGTGGTGGACGATCCAAGAGCTGCATTATCAGTACCTACCCTTCTGGTAGGATCCATGGTGGACGTCCCATGAGCTGCTACAATCTTCATGCTGTTTGTCTTTTCTTGTAATTTCCTTTAGTTGTAGTTTTTTCTTTCTATTGGGATTGTATTTCCGGTCCCTTTGTATTACGAGCTCTTGTTACTGATTACTTAGTGTTTACATTCTCTTTCACTATGGTTGTGTGTGTGTTTACTTTTTAAGAGGAAATTCTTTCCCAGTTTTAGGGATTTATGCCTTTGGTGCTAGTCGCTAGCCCCTGGACTATGGAAGGCGGGCTTGGGTTAGTTACGACACGGGCTCGGGGGACGGGTCATGAAAAATTGGTATCAGAGGAGTTTGTTTCTACCGTAGAACACATGACTCTGATCATTCTTCTATGTAAAGCAATAGTGTTAAGGGTATTGAGTGTAGTTATCAGTTGAGGGAGTCCGGTGTTGGTGCGGCGGTCGACGTATCCATACACCAGGATCCTGACAACTGATTTCCGACTCAGTGCACGAGTACATTGATTGCATGTGTGTTTCAATAGTTTCCTTTGTGGTCTCTTTCAGTCAGCTCACCAGGTATACTATTTGACCGCGGAACACCTGTTCCTTATCAGGATGTCGTTGCGAAAACAACAAGCTAGGGTTCTCGAAAGAGAGTACACGATGATGGCCCAATGAGCGATGAGACTCTGCTGTGGGGCCTTCATTCTATGTTGGCACCCTCGGGTGGTGTACTAGCAGCACCACCACCCATTAGGAAAAAGATGAAACCAGCGGTACTAGTGGATGGGACAGGCTGACAGAGCACGTTGCATGAGTTCCAGCAGCAGATGCCTCCGAGGTTACGAGGCAAGACAGATTCCCTGGAAGCAGTGGACTGGATGGAGGCGATTGATAGAGTTTTCCACCTAGCCAGGACACTAGTAGAGCGGGTGGAGGACGTAGTTTCTAGTGTTTCTCAGTGAGTGACCATGAGGTTGTTCCACATACTAATGAGGCTTCGGTACGTGGACTAATGCCTGAGATAGTTCCATTAGGTAGTGTTCTAGCTATATCACTACCTGTTTGTCAGCAGACACTATCGGCGGTACTAGTAGAGGATACTCGTTGGCTTAGTGCCTTACTTATGTTTCAGCATCATATACCCTCATGTTTCGAGGCGAGATTGACTTGCAGGTAGTCGTGGACTGGATTGAGGATGAGGTAGATATTTTTCTAGAGCTTATACAGCTTCATCAGGACGACATGTCGGAAGCTGAGCACTCAACGAGGCGTACCAATCGTTCCTGATATTCGTTGGATACGATGTGATCAGTGATTTAGGCTCGAACATCTGAACGAATTGTGTCTAAAGGACATCATAACCATCACTTTTCTTCTATGCATTCGAAATTATGCTAGGGTGCTAGAGAGAACCTTTGGGGTTGTGATTTCGTTGGATGATCGGTTATAGACATTGAACGTTAGTAGTGGGAAGGCAGGAAACTGGCGCCAGTCTCGGAGACTTGGGCATGTTAAATGTTTCAAGAAGGGGAAGTGTTAAGGACATATGAATCTGTAGAGGAGCAGATGTGGAATCAGAGCTTGGAGAGCAACATGTGGTGGTGTAAATTTCGACATGTTACAACCACCAGCCTTTGTAGTCCTCGCCAGGCACAGGGAGCCAGAGGGCAGGGAAAGAGAGTAGCTGCATACGGTCAAGGAGTGTAACCCAGGGGCTCTAAGAATGATTCGAGGTATGGTCTATGTCTACTACGAGCTGCCATATCAATAGACATAGGTACCAGTCATTCTTTCCTTCCACGAATCTTTTCCCAGACCAATAGGTTATGGGTAAGACGTTGACTTGATCCTCACATCTGGAGATACCATTGGCAGGAGACTCGACAATCACACTTATGTCAACGGTGGGATCTGACCCTCGAGTCGAGAGTTTCGGTTGGAATCTCTTGGTGGTAGCATCGAGGCCTTACGACGTTGGACTGGTTATGTATTGGATTCACAGTTCATACCTAGGATGACTGTATTAGGCAAAAAATTGCGGTTTCTCTACAACGTTGGGATGGGTTCTCCTTGGTCGGAGAAAAGGAAACCCCAGGTAGTAGGATAAACTCATGTATAGGAGGGTGTGATGGATCACTATTGAGTTGATCAACCTTACCCTCGTGGCGACAAGAGTTCCGAGTTTCAGTTCTAAACAAGATGTGAAGGGCTCTAGTTTTCGAGGATGACGACCACGTCCTTATACGGGTCTCACCTCGAAGAGGTTTGTGGAGTTGTGGCCGAGGAGGAAAGTGACTTCGGAAGTTCAACGGACATTATATGTCCTCATCAGGGTAGGCGGGGTGGTTTACTTCTTGAACATACCACCTCAGTTGCACCGGGTGCATGATGTCATCCATGTATCTCAGCTGAGAAGATACATGCATGATTTTCACGCGTCACCAACCACAGGGAGCTAGACGTTGACGATGGGTCGACTTTTTTGGAGGTCTCGGTGGAGATCGAGGATCGACAGGAGTGGGTCCTACGTGGGCAGTTGATTCCTCTTGTGCGCATCAGCTGGCCGCACGGGAAGCTCCAGAAGAGCACTTGGGAGCGGGAGGCTCATATGCATGCTCAGTACCCTCATTTTTTCCCTAGTTTGTGATGTATCATTATGGGGACGTAAATCCCTGAGGTGGGAGTAATGTAAAGACCCGTAAATTTTAAGGACATTTTTTTTAATTTCTTTGGGTTTTTACAAGTGCGTAGTTTCTGACGGCACCTGATTTCGAGGCCCGGTGTGCCAGGAATAAATTTATGAAGGTTAGCTCGGGTACGTTCAGTGAACAAGTGAGCGGGTTTTTCTAACTTTTGAACCGGTGCTCCAAATCGAAATCTGAGGGAAACGTTGAAACCACAACACCGGTAATTGCTTATGGAGACCTTTTCTGGAGTTTTGTTTGCTCTTGTTGAGTTATTAAAATTTTGGATTAAGTTACGTAAAATACAAATAGTGTTACAATTTTTATTCCACAACCATGTGGGTAAGTGCATGGGTGTTGGGGAGGGACCCACCGTGTCCAAACCATTTAGTAGGATGTTAGTGAGGTGGGGCCAGCATTAGCCCCACCCTTTTCAAATTCTCTATTCCTTTTCTATAAATTCTTGACCTTCCTCCATAAATTCTAAACCATTCACTCCACTCTCTTAATGATTCCAACGCACCCCCCCTTTATTTCTTAAGTAACATTTTTTTTGAAATTTAAAATTTTTTTGTTGGATTTGGAGTGAATAAAATAAGGCTTAGTCTTATTTTATTTTTTTTGTTGACACATTAGGAGAACACCGGTGGACTGGTGACTTTCTTCTTCTTTGTTGAAGAACGCGAAGAACACGCCAATGCTTCGATGAAGAACACAGTCACCGCAAGGAGAGCCGTCTCTTCTTTCCTCTACAGCCGGTGTGTGACCGACGCGATGTTCGATGACGTCTATGAACTCTCCCACCACGCCTTCAACATCGTGCATGGTTTTCAAGGTAGGGGTTTCATTTGACTTCATGAATATCTTCTTCGGCGTTCTTTGTTAATTTCAATTACCGCATGATATCGAACTAACGGGAGGAGGCCGGACTACACGAACATGACTGACACTCCTCCAATCTTGTTTGTGGTTGTCACAGTTTGGGTGGAGGTGATGCAGTGACATCGCACCGCGCGGGAACGAAGAAATAGAGGCCGGTGCGGGCCGTGACGAAGAAGCATGGCACCGTCGCGCCACGCCGTTTAACGCGAACGAGGGCGCGGCCTGAGTTGGGCCGCGGTGGAGGGGCGCGGACTGAGTCGGGCCACGGTAGAGGGGCAGAGCGCCTTCACACCATGCTATAGAGATGAAGGTCACGGCTTAAGCTGTGGCATTGCTGGAAGTGGCAACTGGAAAAACCGGCCGCCGGGGAGCTAGATGGGGTGGCTGGAACTCCGGCCGCGGGCGCCGGGAGGCGCAGGACCGCGGGGTCCCGCAGAAAAGTCATTGCCGGCCAGGCAAGGTGGCCATTTTGGGAGGAGGCAAGGGTTACAACTCCCGATGGTTCGGTCAATGCGTCCCCCTTGGGGGGGCCGCACCTTAGTGGAAAGAGGGGGCATCTGTAGAGACCCGAAGCCTGACGTACATGGACTTTACATTACTTTTGCGGAATACTTAGTACAAAACAAAAACACACACACAAGGATCGTAATAGTTTAGTGTCTTTGGAAACTCAGAATAAAATCTTCTAATCGTGGGGAAAGATCTTCAACATCTCCCATAAAGATCTTCCTTTTTTTAACCTAAAACCTTTCTTTATGTCCTGGGGAAAAGAAAACATAAAAGGGTGAGATCAAATGCTCAGTAAGGGTAAACAAAAGAAATATCAATCACATCATATTCATAAGAACATAACATTTTGAAAATCATAACCTGCAAAAGAGAGCATAATTTCATAACATGGGATAAATCATGGCAGTGAAATGTAATCACAATAATCATAACATAAAACATGGAACTTTGTGGCATACACACATAATCATAGGGAATCATTTCTTGTTAGTCAAGACTCATTTCCAAGACTATCTTAGTGGACAAAGTCCCTTTCTGAATCGAGTAATCCTCGTTTCAGTCCTGTTTCACTGAACCGGTATAACCTACCATTCCAGCCATGTCTATCTCATGAGATATAAAATCTTTACCCAATGCATTGGAGGGAGATATAGGTCCCACCCATCTCTTAATGAATCCTTTCTTATGTGTGCCACCAAATCATAAATCATACATCATTGCATAACCCATGTAATAAAAATGGGATTCTTAAACAACATGACATCATAAAACCATTCATATAAGATAAAGGAATTCATAAACATAATTCCATCACAACATAGTCAAATCAATGTAAAAATATGGATAGAAACAGAACCCTTTATTATCATTGATGAAAAATAATTTTGATAAAACACTTGAATTGAATTCTTGAGGAAAATATCCTTTTTTCTTCAAAATCAATTTCTTTTCACAAAAAATCATGCAATTTTAAAAGAAAGACATTTTATTGAAAATAGTCATGAAATCTTTTAGAGAAAGCTTCATGAAAATAAGGCTTTATAAAACAGTATAAATCCGTTCGTTCCGTATAAGTTAAAAAAAAACATTCTGCGTACTTTTGTCGGAAAAGTCAAAAAGTACCTCGTATAAAAAAACGACAAAAGATTCCGTTCATATCTTTTACTAAAAACTCACCGAAGGGTAAAATTGGATTTAAACAATTGTAGGTGGATGGAAATAATATTACATATTGAAGAAACATGGATGTGGATGATAAAATACACCCCAGTAAATACCAAAGTATAAACAATCTCGGATAAAAATGAGATTGTGATATTTCCCTTACCTTCGGTCCGATTTGCTTTGTTCGTGTCCGAAGCTCCTCTTCTTTGAAGCGCCTCTTTGAGACCTCCTCTTAGGGCACTAAAATTGGTCTTTGAGGAAGACCAGAACCTCTAGGATGTTTTCTAGGGAAGTGGAGAAGAGATTTTGGCAGGGGTTGGCCGAGCTTGAGTTCTCAAATTGGTGTGAGGAGGAGGGGGAGGAGGTGTCCTATTATAAGGGAGGAGAGGGGCACCTTAGGAATATCTCAAAATATTATTTTATATTAAAGTCAAAATCGGTTTATAATGGTTCCAAAGGGACTTATTTCGAAGATAAAGTGGGGATGGGTCGAAATCCTATCAACCAATAGGATTTAGACAAGTTTAGGGTATTATTTTAACCTTATCAATTAGATTTAACTCTAAGTTAAATAATTTAACTTTTACCGTGTCTTTTTGTTTTCTTTCACTATATGGTTAATAAACTTACTATAACATGCCAAACGAACCCCAAATTGTATATTATTAATACATATATCCTTATCTAAGTCATTTGGCCGAACCTTAGATTTTTAGGAATAAAATAACAATTAATAATATAATATTTGATTTAAAAACTATTTTGTGTCAATTTTGACACTATTTGATACATGATTTTTGTGAAAGTCATAACAAAATTATATGTTCTAACCAAGTTGGTTAAATCAACACTAATATATCATAGTAACCTAGAAAATTAGTTTAATTCATAAAAAGTCTCAAATTACATTTATTTTGGTGTTTATAACATCAATTATGTCAATATTTCATTAACAAGATAATTACTGCATCATCTTTGTGTCATAAATAAATTAATTTATTTGATGTCTAAAAATTACAAATAAAATACCATAATGTAGTAAATCGTTTTATCTTTCTAATGAATATTTACAATCGAATTTATCTTATGTATAACCCCATATTAAAAATGATTTACTTATTAAACTTTGATTTTAACTATTTTAACCCTTCTTTAAATAAATTAATAATAAATGTCCTAATCTAATCCAAGTGGGCCTAAATGGTCATATTTTATTCCTAAGTTTGTTTTTGGTCGAATTACACTTGTCCAATATAATTAGGACATGTGTTAGGGTAATATTAATATCATATTTACCCTTAGTTACCCTATTTACTATTAACCGCGGTAAAAAAAGGTAAAAAGTTACTATTTACCAAAAATTATTTTCATCTCATTGAACCACATTTTAGTCCTTGATATTAACCGTGTCTCTCGGATTTTCGAAATTCCATTCACAGAAGCGGTAAAATTAAGTTTTATGCAAAATTCAGTTTTTAACCTACCACTTAGTGGTTTCACTATTCATCAAAAATTGAAGTTTTTCAGAAAAATGCCAAAATTTCACCCTAAGCTATAATTGATATTCCGAATTCAAAAATGATTTCTATTTTACAAAATTCCCAACATATAAGTTGCATTAATTAATTTTATAAATAAATCCCGCTGTTAAAACAAATAGCGTGTTTTTAAGAAACAAAATCTATCAAAAGATTGACACTTGTTTATGTCTAGTTTAAATGTGAAATTACATCCAATGACCAACATTGTATTAAATTGTAAAAATATATTCTAAATATACTTTAAAACCACTCAAATTAATGATTTATCACTATTAATTATTTCGATTAAAAAAAAGTTGTTTTTAATTATAATTTAGTAATTTTCACTATTCATCAGAATATGAAAGTTATCCGAAAAGTACCAAAATTTGACCTTAGGCTAAATTCGATACTCCGAATCCAAAAATGAAGTCCATTTTGAGAGTTAAAATTTCTAAAATTTAAAAAGTGGTTATTACTATTCATAACGGCTAGTTTTAATAATATTTTAATAGCATATCATTGTTTCGTGAAACTCAGGATTACGTACCACACACGCTATCGAGGAAGGTTGCGATTGCGTGTAATGCAAGGCAAGTCAAGGATGCGTGTTGTGCAAGCTCCTTTTGGTGTAGCGTATAACACAAGACATTAGTAAAATAAAAAAGAATATTTTTCATAAAATCTCGGGCTGTTACATTCTACCCCCCTTAAAATGAATTTCGCCCTCGAAATTCGTCGGGGTTATAAATGGTTTACTATTCGAAAGTTTCTTTAATAGAAACCCACATCGTAAAAGGGAATACCAAAACTTGGCTTTAAAAACTAAAGTATTAAATGTAACGATTACCCAAATAAACTAATCACTGGGTTTCCACATAGGTGAAAATATGGATATGGAAGAGAAATCTAACCATCATGTTCTGATGGAGAGTGGTAGAGAACATGGCTATGGAAAAGCCAGTAATCACAAATCCATAAATTTGTGACGATCTAAGGTACCATCTGATTCATCAGGTATAAGAGAACTAGGACAACATTTTTGGTTTTCAAGGTCATTTCCCTAAAGTTAATGAATTTGAATTAGAATAAATACTTACTTTATTTTGGTACAATCTCACTGTTGTTCGTGCCTTTAACAATTTCCACTTCATCTCTTAAATAAATGATGTTGAATTTGTTATTCGTGAAGTGTTAGCAGATCATGTGATAGAATGACGGTTCATTCCATCTATTTCAAACAAAAGGTTAGCAAAATTATATACATAAGTCGATCTATAGTGAGATTAATCACATATGGTTTATAAAATGGACTTATACTTCATATATCATACTGTTTAATATAATAAAACTAGTTTCTACTAAACAGGGACTTCCTGTAGGCCAGTGGTAGGCGATAAAGGCCAGTCGCACTTCGGTTGTGGGTTCGATTCCTACAGCCTTGTCCGAAGCGATGGGCTGTCGCCCGTCCTGCAGGTTGTCCCTTTTTCTAAAACTACGTTACTATAACATCCCATCAATAATATCGAAAATCTTCTATCCTAACTTTTGTCCAACATAATCTATTCCAATCTTTAGACTTATCCATAATACTGCAGTCCATTGTCATAATATAGTGAAAACGATTACCAGTGATTTAATACCATCTTTGATCCCTATATATCATAAGATATGTCTTGTTGGTCATATTCCAAACATTCAAAGGCCTTAATCATGTATTCTCTTGAATACCCATTGATCCTTAGTGAAAACATGAATGCAGTTGAAAGTTAACACTTTCCACATACCAAAATCCTCAAAATTCTATATTCTCAAACCATGATATCACTTAGTCCTTATATCAATCATGAGCTCATGAATACTGTCAAATATTTCATTTTCTTATTTTCCCTTCATTATGCGCATATCATCTTTTTTCCAAAAATACCTCAATCACTTCGAATACCACATTAGAGCAATACATAAATATTCCAATACACCATAAAAGTACCTCAACAACATTATTCTTGAATACCAATACATAAACACTTCAGTCCATCCACATCAATGATTATCCTGGAATAAGTCCTTCCTTGATTTAGAAGTAACTTTTTAGGTCAGGGCATTGAGTTGGGTAATGCCCATGTTCTCCACAAATAAGACATTGAACTCCATAACAGTCTGTCACTCTATGACCCTTTTCTCCACACAGATAACATCGGTCCCTCCATTTGAGGTATTCCTCAAGGTTCTTCTTCCCTTCTTTAGAAATCTCAATCTTCCTTTCTTTATGCTCCTCAACATGCGAACATGCATAATAGTCTATCTTCCTCTTCTTTTAAGAATTAGGCATACCACTAAATTTCACCTTGTTAATCATATATCGCGATGATTGATTCGGCATAATCACAACATCTTTCTCTCTAGGCATTACACAATTTTGTTGCTCATAGTCACCAATTTGTCCATTGGATTCAATGTTAACTGAATTCCTTTTGGTTCCCTCCATTAACTAAAACACAAAAATAATTTTGTGAGAATCAAAAGTCATGCTAGGGAAGACAACATAGTAAAGGGGGAGCACCCTCAATATCTTACATCTTAGGATAAATTCTAAGATCGTTACCGTAGTTCTAGGACTATATCCTATACGTATACTTATCCTTAGGGACATCCCTAGACATACCTTAGAAATATCTCCAGGGATCTCACTAACGTTTTCGCATCCTAGTTTCCAAAGGTTGACTAAACCTTTCCTCTGATACCAACTGTAGAGACCCGAAGCCTGACGTACATGGACTTTACATTACTTTTGCGGAATACTTAGTACAAAACAAAAACACACACACAAGGATCGTAATAGTTTAGTGTCATTGGAAACTCGGAATAAAATCTTCTAATCGTGGGGAAAGATCTTCAACATCTCCCATAAAGATCTTCCTTTTTTTTACCTAAAACCTTTCTTTATGTCCTGGGGAAAAGAAAACATAAAAGGGTGAGCTCAAATTCTCAGTAAGGGTAAACAAAAGAAATATCAATCACATCATATTCATAAGAACATAACATTTTGAAAATCATAACCTGCAAAAGAGAGCATAATTTCATAACATGGGATAAATCATGGCAGTGAAATGTAATCACAATAATCATAAAATAAAACATGGAACTTTGTGGAATACACACATAATCATAGAGAATCATTTCTTGTTAGTCAAGACTCATTGCCAAGACTATCTTAGTGGACAAAGTCCCTTTCTGAATCGAGTAATCCTCGTTTCAGTCCTGTTTCACTGAACCGGTATAACCTACCATTCCAGCCATGTCTATCTCATGAGATATAAAATCTTTACCCAATGCATTGGAGGGAGATATAGGTCCCACCCATCTCTTAATGAATCCTTTCTTATGTGTGCCACCAAATCATAAATCATACATCATTGCATAACCCATGTAATAAAAATGGGATTCTTAAACAACATGACATCATAAAACCATTCATATAAGATAAAGGAATTCATAAACATAATTCCATCACAACATAGTCAAATCAATGTAAAAATATGGATAGAAACAGAACCCTTTATTATCTTTGATGAAAAATAATTTTGATAAAACACTTGAATTGAATTCTTGAGGAAAATATCCTTTTTTCTTCAAAATCAATTTCTTTTCACAAAAAATCATGCAATTTTAAAAGAAAGAGATTTTATTGAAAATAGTCATGAAATCTTTTAGAGAAAGCTTCATGAAAATAAGGCTTTATAAAACAGTATAAATCCGTTTGTTCCGTATAAGTTAAAAAAACATTCTTCGTACTTTTGTCGGAAAAGTCAAAAAGTACCTCGTATAAAAAAATGACAAAAGATTCCTTTCATATCTTTTACTAAAAACTCACTGAAGGGTAAAATTGGATTTAAACAATTGTAGGTGGATGGAAATAATATTACATATTGAAGAAACATGGATGTGGATGATAAAATACACCCCAGTAAATACCAAAGTATAAACAATCTCGGATAAAAATGAGATTGTGATATTTCCCTTACCTTCGGTCCGATTTGCTTTGTTCGTGTCCGAAGCTCCTCTTCTTTGAAGCGCCTCTTTGACACCTCCTCTTAGGGCACTGAAATTGGTCTTTGAGGAAGACCAGAACCTCTGGGATGTTTCTAGGGAAGTGGAGAAGAGATTTTGGCAGGGGTTGGCCGAGCTTGAGTGCTCAAATTGGTGTGAGGAGGAGGGGGAGGAGGTGTCCTTTTATAAGGGAGGAGAGGGGCACCTTAGGAATATCTCAAAATATTATTTTATATTAAAGTCAAAATCGGTTTATAATGGTTCCAAAGGGTCTTATTTCGAAGCTAAAGTGGGGATGGGTCGAAATCCTATCAACCAATAGGATTTAGACAAGTTTAGGGTATTATTTTAACCTTATCAATTAGATTTAACTCTAAGTTAAATAATTTAACTTTTACCGTGTCTTTTTGTTTTCTTTCACTATATGGTTAATAAACTTACTATAACATGCCAAACGAACCCCAAATTGTATATTATTAATACATATATCCTTATCTAAGTCATTTGGCCGAACCTTAGATTTTTAGGAATAAAATAACAATTAATAATATAATATTTTATTTAAAAACTATTTTGTGTCAATTTTGACACTATTTGATACATGATTTTTGTGAAAGTCATAACAAAATTATATGTTCTAACCAAGTTGGTTAAATAAACACTAATATATCATAGTAACCTATAAAATTAGTTTAATTCATAAAAAGTCTCAAATTACATTTATTTTGGTGTTTATAACATCAATTATGTCAATATTTCATTAACAAGATAATTACTGCATCATCTTTGTGTCATAAATAAATTAATTTATTTGATGTCTAAAAATTACAAATAAAATACCATCATGTAGTAAATCGTTTTATCTTTCTAATGAATATTTACAATCGAATTTATCCTATGTATAACCCCATATTAAAAATGATTTACTTATTAAACTTTGATTTTAACTATTTTAACCCTTCTTTAAATAAATTAATAATAAATGTCCTAATCTAATCCAAGTGGGCCTAAATGGTCATATTTTATTCCTAAGTTTGTTTTTGGTCGAATTACACTTGTCCAATAGAATTAGGACATGTGTTAGGGTAATATTAATATCATATTTACCCTTAGTTACCCTATTTAATATTAACCGCGGTAAAAAAAGGTAAAAAGTTACTATTTACCAAAAATTATTTTCATCTCATTGAACCACATTTTAGTCCTTGATATTAACCGTGTCTCTCGGATTTTCGAAATTCCATTCACAGAAGCGGTAAAATTAAGTTTTATGCAAAATTCAGTTTTTAACCTACCACTTAGTGGTTTCACTATTCATCAAAAATTGAAGTTTTTCAGAAAAATGCCAAAATTTCACCCCAAGCTATAATTGATATTCCGAATTCAAAAATGATTTCTATTTTACAAAATTCCCAACATATAAGTTTCATTAATTAATTTTATAAATAAATCCCGCTGTTAAAACAAATAGCGTGTTTTTAAGAAACAAAATCTATCAAAAGATTGACACTTGTTTATGTCTAGTTTAAATGTGAAATTACATCCAATGACCAACATTGTATTAAATTGTCAAAATATATTCTAAATATACTTTAAAACCACTCAAATTAATGATTTATCACTATTAATTATTTCGATTAAAAAAAGTTGTTTTTAATTATAATTTAGTAATTTTCACTATTCATCAGAATATGAAAGTTATCCGAAAAGTACCAAAATTTGACCTTAGGCTAAATTTGATACTCCGAATCCAAAAATGAAGTCCATTTTGAGAGTTAAAATTTCTAAAATTTAAAAAGTGGTTATTACTATTCATAACGGCTAGTTTTAATAATATTTTAATAGCATATCATTGTTTCGTGAAACTCAGGATTACGTACCACACACGCTATCGAGGAAGGTTGCGATTGCGTGTAATGCAAGGCAAGTCAAGGATGCGTGTTGTGCAAGCTCCTTTTGGTGTAGCGTATAACACAAGACATTAGTAAAATAAAAAAGAATATTTTTCATAAAATCTCGGGCTGTTACAGCATCTCCCCCTCTTTTCCAGTGCACGCGGGCGCCGTACCCGCGCTGGCCGACCGGCCGTGCCGAGCCGGACCGGCCGCTCGCCAATCTGGGCCACCGTCAGGCCTGGCCGCCCACTGGGTCGGGTCGCGCCCAAATGGGTCGGCCCCGGGCCGGGTTGGTCCTGGCCCAAAACACCCTAAATTCAGACAGACTTGATCAAAGGCCCATATCATGGGCTATGGACCTCTGATCGACGAACCGTCAGTGCGATGAGATCCTTGGATCAATATAGTCGTTTCGGTATATTATACTCAAGGTTTCGGAGAAATTTGGGTTCGGATGGGTTGGTTCAAACACGAAACCAACCGGGCCCTCAGAGCGGAAATTATTATATATTGAGCTCCAGACGTCCGATTGTTGTGCCGTCGACTTTGATGGATTACTATTAGTGATACAAACCTTTTGACTTACTCCGCTTGAGGTTTGGACGCATTTAGAGTACAGTCGGGTTGGTTTTGACTTAAAAACCAACAGGCCCCTCAGACGAAAAGGCCAATAACTCTCACACCGGGCGTCCGATTGATGCGCCGTCTGTCGCGTTGTGTTCCTTTTGACGTGGATGAATTTCGAGATTCATCAACTCTAGTCTAAGTTATAGTTGAGGTATCGACCCCTTGGCTCGTGGAGCGCACCCTCCCGGAACCAGTGTGCTGTGTGCGAGAACCCTAGAGCCGGCTGCGACTACTTCGACTACAGTACTGAAATCCTCCGATTGATGAACCGTCAGCTTTGTTGGTGATCACATTAAGAAATGGTCCCTTTGAGCATACCATGGGAGAGTTCTGGGTACATTTGAGATATGGTCGGGTTGGTTCGTACATGAAACCATCTGGGATCCTGGGACTAAAAGGTTAATAACTCACAGATCGGGCGTCCGATTGACGTCCATCTGTTGCGTTGAGACCCCTATGACGAGGCAGTCCTTTGAGATACTTCTTCATGGAACCTTGTGATACATTGAGTATCGACCAGTAAATCGTTGAGCGGACCCTCCTGGAGATGAGCGTACAGAGTGCAGAGACCTAGACCTGATGATTGCTTGACCGATTCAAGTCGGAGCGATTGGATTAGCCCAGTGGAAGGAGCGCCCGGTATTTGGCGGCAGACCCATGGCGGATGGAGCGCATGGTGGTTGGATGCAGACCTGCAGTACTCGACAGTCGGAGTGCCTCTGATGACTATTGTGGGGAGCGCCCGGTATTTGGCAGCAAACCCACAGCGGACAGAGCACCCGATATTTGGCAGCAGACCTGTGGTACTCGACTGGAGGAGTACTTCAGCAGTCTATGGTTAGTGAGTAGCGCCTCGGAATCTTGACAAGGCTATTGTACTTGACAGAAGAAGAGTTCTCCAGCAGTTGTGGTTTGGATAATGAAAATTCTAGTTTGAGCTGAGTCAACGACCTCTTTGTTACTCTCATGATTGAGATGGGTTACTTGATAACTTAGGTATATGTATGAGAATATACCTGAGTAGATGTTATCCTTTGATTTCATATCTATGTGTTACCTCATGATTGAGATGGGATACTTGATAACTTAGGTATATGTATGAGAAAATACCTAAGTAAGGGATGTCTGTTGAGATTTTTTTTTGTGGTTATCCTTGTTGGATTTGGTGAGACCTTAAGGGTCTCAAGGTCTTTACTGAGTATCTTTATACTCACCTCTGTATGGTAAATGCCTGCACCTCATTGTTTTGGTTGCAGACGATGGACATCACTGATCGTGGTTAAGGCTTGTTGAGCTGGACAGTACCCGGAGGTGGACTTCATGACGTGTCTGTACCCGGAGGTGGACTTCACGACGAGATGGCACTCGGAGGGGGTTGACGGATGAAGACGCTGAGGAGGATATCTATACCTACCCTTCATGTGGGATTCGAGGTGGATGATCCAGGACCAGCACTTTCTGTACCTACACTTCAGGTAAGATCCGTGGTAGATGACTCAGGAGCTGCTACCATCTTCCTGCTATTTATCTTTTCTTGTACTTTCTTTCAGTTGTAGCTGTATCTTTCCATTGGTCTTGTATTTAGGTCCCATTTGTATTACCATCTCTTATTACTACTTATTTAGTGTTTACTTCCTCTTTTACTCTGGTTGTGTGTGTGTGTTTATGTTTTAATGAGGCAATTCCTTCCCAGTTTTAGGGATTTACGCCTTTGGTGCTAGTCGCGAGCCCCTGGCCTATAGAAGGCAGGCTTGGGGTAGTTACGACACATGCCCCAGGGGATGGTTCATGACAAAATCCATCCAATGAAGGAATTTTCTACCAACCAAAATATGTTATTTAAAAAAGTGGTATCACCCTTTAATATCGATTATTTTTTCATTTCATACACCACCTCTATAAATTTATAATTATAAAGTACATTATAATGTACTAATTAATTTAAATATACATAGATGTTGTTATGTTATGTTAATATCTTAAATACATATATTCTTATATCAAATGGGTTATGAAATCAGTAATTGTGTGTACTTCGGACTATCGACTCATGAACTGAATTCATTGATTTTTCCTTAAGACTGCTCATTGTTGGTTATAATGATGTATATTAATTACATATATGATTTTTATAACATATTAATACATATATTTTCATTAGAATATATATATACATAGAATTTTAATTTATATTCCATTTTTTATACAATACAGTCACTCAAGTGTGTGGTGGGATACTCTATTGGGATGTGATTCTATTCATTTTTTCACTAACAATTAACATAGACTATGTTATGTTTAAATATAAAAAATATATATGACATGAAATGAATAATTATGATATTAATATAATATTAATTAATCATAAATGATAATTTATAATTTTATTTCATACATATTCAATCACTATGAAATGATAACATTGTTGATGAATTTATAGACTACTATTCTATTTTTAACTTATTCGAAAACCCAAAATATTTTGTAATATTTAATGTCCTTTTTTTTGGAATTAATTTTTTTATAATTTTTTCTAATTAATTGAAAATTGTTACTATATTTTTTAAATTTTGTTTTTGAAAATGTGGTTTTATCTTCATTTTTTTTGGAATATGAAATTAATTTTCATAGTATCTTATAAGAGTTTTTAAATGTTTTCTCTTGAAAAATTGAAAGCATTAATTTTTTTATTGAACATGGACATTATATATGATGAGTATTCCTAGATATCATCAACTAATAAGATTATAACATATATATTGGGATATCTTAAATAGTCCCCCAAGGAAATGGGTAATACATACAATCTTTAGAGAATTATATTGGATTGTATCGGTATGGTTAATAAAAAATTTATGGTTTAGGAATTGTTCATTAAGGGTTAAATGAAATGATGTCCCTAGGTACATTCATGATTTTCATATTAAATATAAATATTTTCCATTCAATAAATTTCTGTATAAGGTTATATATATGTACCTTTTAAATGAATGATAATTCCATTTATGGGTAATGATGATATGTTTATTTTGAAATATAATTTTTAGGGTTTTCCTTATTTCTCAATGTATTGTGTATTGTTTTTTCATTTATTGCCCATAATAATATTTTTATTATCATATAATATTTTATTTAAATATTTCACTATATTTATGTATGTGTAAAATAATATAATAATTCATATTCAATATCATGATGATTTTACAAGAATAGAAATCATGGTTTATGTTAAATGATTTCTGTAATAGTAATAAAGTAAACTTATCAAAAAATTGTGCATTGGATTATATGTTAATAAATTTATGAGTTATAAACTAATTATCTGGAACTCTAAACCTGATTAGGTCTTAAATTTGAATGAAAATAAATTCTCAACTAAAACTAAATATTATATAATGTATATGTCTGGGTCCTAATATTTGGTATCAAAGGTCATTTCAGATGAAATTAGAGGTTAGGATAATGTTTAGAACATTACTATTAAAGAATAAAATTATGTATATATTGAAATAAAAAATAATTTTATGATTAACATATTGCATCATCTAAACTATGCATGTTAATATGGTTTTTTGTATAATAAATAGGGAAGTTGTAGTGGGATGGAACCAAAAAGAAAATATATATCCAAATCAACATCACAAGATGTGTTGAATTAGAAAAAACGTATTTTCTTCCACAGATGGATCTGTTTAAAAAATAAATATAAATTTTGGTGGATTTAATTATAGAGATTAACATGATTTACCATGATAGAACATGTTTATTATGGTGAATTTAATTAGAAAATACCCACAAATAATTATAAGTTCAACTGAACCGAAGGTAGAGAAAAGGATTACAAATTTCCTACATATGATATTAAATGTCAAGGAATCCTCAGAAAGTAAATATTTTTTCATTTTTACTCATAATTTTTGTCGGGAATAATATTTGTAGAAGTCACTATTTGTGAATCATACATGGAATGATGATCTCAATTCCATGGAATTGTAACATTTTAGGATATTTTTATTTTTAAATATTTTCAGATGTTTCCTCAAATCATGATGAAAAACCAATTCATGGATTTGAGGAATAATGATCTAGAATATTTGTTATTGTATGATGACCAAATTATAAGGTCATATAGGTATATTTCATATAATGTTTAATAAATTATTAGTAAAATAAATATGATTTACCCATGATTAAAACCATATCAGATAAGATATATTTGAAAAACAAATTAAAAGTTTTGATAATGTAGTTCATATTTTAAAAAATGTGGACAAGGTGTTTTCTAACACATATTTTTCTTGGAATAGTGAATCTATAAATTAGACATTACAAAATTATATATTGAAAAATTCAACAAAAATATGAGGGTCAGATAAATTGGTTCCCATATCTTGGTTTCATTGGTAAATAACACTATGTTGAATGTCTTATGATATAATTGTACGGTTACTAATGTGAAATTATGGTCTATATTCTCTATGATTAAAAGAAAAAAACCTGATGAATTAAATAAAGGGGTAATTTATTGGAATAAATTTGTGATTCCTTTTTGAATTATTTATTTTTGAATATTATGCTATTGTATGATAAAATATGTTATCATAGGCTCTGAATCATCACTATTAGTGCAAATTTGGAGTGGAAAAATGTTTTCCCAAAATTATAATTGATGTTGGGAAATCAAATAATGTGGTTAATTTAATTCAACATGTAAACTTTAATTATTCTAATTACCTATTTCACATTGTATCACCACGTCAATCTATTTTTGTGAAATTAATTTTCAAATTTTTAATATCACATCATGAAATTATGATATAACGTTTTTTGAAATATCATGGTGGAAGTATTAAAGAAAAAAATATTTATAAAAATAATACTATTTTTATCATAGGAATATCACTTCCTAGAAATATTGTTGATCATACAGTAGTATAATTTCAAATCACTTGGATTGTGGAAAGGAATTTTATTTATCGTGATATGACATATTAATGTGATAAGTTTTTTTTTGTTCAAAGACATCATGCGTTAGAAAAAATAAAAAGAATATGAAAAAATGCCTATATTACTTTTTGAATACTAACTAGGTCAAATTGATGAAAATAATTAGTCATTTCAAATTAATACATGTATTTTTTTGTGAGTTATTCATGATCATGGGTTTTATGATACTATATTGTCATATCAAAATGATAATATTATTTATAAAACCTCCTTATCAATTGGATGACAATTAAAATATTTAATTGAAAAATATATTACAAGAATTATTAATTAATATATTCATTTGATCGATCACATTAACATGGGATATATTATTTTTAATATAAAAAATAATGATGTTTTAATGAGACTTTATTGAATATATTGGTTCGTATAACATCATTATTATAGAAAAGAATCATTTACAATATATTATGGATTCGTTGGATCATCTCTACTTAGAAATATAATCATTGAATGTTGAATTGATTTTGTGGAACCATCCATCGATGGTTAGGAAGAATGAAATATAGTTGACAATATTTTTTATTAGATTAGTGTATTATAAGTATTATGTTATGACTTTTATATTATCAAATTCAAAATCTCTATATAGGGACCACAAGAAAAATGCATTTTCCTTAGTTCATGGAGATGTTTTTGGTTGTTTATATTAATTAATTTTTTTATATTCTAATAGTTTGTATAAAAATGAAGGACACATAAGTTTTTTCATTCAATCAATAAATGAAAGTAATTTTTATGGGAAATTCAATAAATGTGATTGTTGGTTTTTATAAATTTCTGTACATTGACATATAGTTTCTTAAAATGGAATGATTATTGACCATGATAAAAAATAAATTTATGAATGGAAAATACCCAAACAAATCATATAGATTAATATATTTCTTGGATTAGTACATTAATGAAAACAAATACTGAAAATGTTACTTGATTGTCTTGATTATTTAATACATTAGCATAAAAAAGACATAAATTTGTCTCCAAAAATTAATGTGATGTTTTTTTCTAGGTACTGAAAAAAATGTTTCATAATTCTCTATTTTTAATTCCCTTCTATAAATGGAAAATTATTTATTTATAATGAGGTTTCATTGAATTTTTTTTCATATATAGAATGTTCATGAAATAGCTTATTCATTACATTAGTTGAAATATAATGAGATAAATTATCTTACACATGATCATTATTTAGCTACATTGGGATTTTATTTTATTTTTTATAATAATCTATATTGAGTAAATTTGGAAATATATGATAACTAAAAATGATGGAATTATATTTTTAACCATAACAAGTTAATAAATAGATAAAAAAATATTGTTGGAACAAATCAATGATTGTGATTAAATGATTCACTACAATCTTGGAAAAATAATCAAAGTTGTTGGTTCATTATGTTCAAATAATAATTCTATATTGATCACTTTTGGTATGAATTATGTCTTTTTTGGTTATTGATTAGACAAATTTCTCACTTGAAGTTCGGAATATAAGATCATCATCTATTTTTTTATGATTCTATGTCATTAACATTTCTATAAGGAATTAAGAATTCTCAAAAAGATAATTGATTTTTATGTTATATGATAAAATCCAATAGGAATGTTCTGATTCATTATTTTAATATTTATTTTGAAGGTGTTTTATGATTTGGAAAATGATTATTTTTTCCATTGATTTAAACCTGATGATTGTGATTTTGAATGGTTCAAATATTATTGTGTTCTCTATTCAACCATGCACCTCTAGGATATTCATATACCATTTGTAGTATTATATACTTAGAGGAATGAAAAGTGATATTGATAAAATACCTATGAAATAATTTACATGTCAAAAAGTTGATGAATAATTAACGATACATAATGGAATACTTCAATGTTTTCCACTATCAAGGTTTAATTAAAAAAAATTAATGGATTTTGTTGTTGGATTTCTAATTATATCTTGATATTATAATGGTAGTTGAGTTCCTGATGATTGATTAACTGAATCAAAATATTTATGTTCCATTTGAGATATATTTTCATCAAATTATCATTCATTAATATATCTAAAGGAGATTGTCAGGTTACTTGAAGTTTCATTCTTTTTGGAATCTTACACTGATCATAGGGTGCAATATATTTTTATATTGGACTCCAGAAGTCATATTGACATTAAATAAATTATAGTAAAAAAATTAAATCATCAATTTTAGGGATAGAGTAGAAAAAAAATTCCACATCAAGAAAATTTGATTTATAATTGTTAAAAGGACTACCTAAAAATTCAATATCAATATAGTTTTATTTTATTTTTCTTATAACAATATATTTCATTCAACTATAAATAAGACACCATTAATATAATTATATTAATTGTGGTGTAGAAATCCACGAATTTGGTTTTATGTATGAGAATTAATGTTTATAGGATATTATTTGTTAGAGGAAATTTCCTGGAATATTATGATGATTCTAGAATATATAACGACGAGCATGAAATATAATAATATATATGAATACACTCAGATTAAGAATATATATTTCGAAGTAGGTGATCATTTCATTCATAATGTATATATAATAAAAATGGTATTTCATTTTTTATAATGGGAAATCAAATTCTACATTTAAATTTATGAATGATATCCTATAGGGTGTTGGATTAGTTTCATACATAGTGGCATTTCATAAATGTTTAATTTAGATAGACATAATATTTTTATTTTTGATGTTGAGAAATTATTTTTTTGGGTTCACCACTTGTATATAAAAGTTTAGTAGAGAATTTAGAAAAGAATGATTCTTATTAGGGACATATAGTTCATAATATTTTACATAGTGATGAATTATTAGAGAATAATACTATTCACCATGACAAGGTTTTATTTTAAAATCATATGGATGAAGAAAACTATGATGGTTTTATGAATGAGAAACTGAAAAATTATATCTTATTTTTATATGATGAATTTATTGATATACTCACACTGATCTTTTCAGTTTTAGTAAATGGATGTTTCTAGCAGGAACCAAAGAAACATTGGATTTGATGAAAACTATGATGGTTTTATGAATGAGCAACTGAATGATATTGGAGATACAATAACAACTCTTGTGGTTATTCTCAACCAACTATCTGGAGTCCAGATTTCCCACTAGAACCTTAGTGATTTATATAAGGCATCATATATGTGAGAAAAAAATACCTAAGGAACTTCAGGTAATAATCATTAAGGTAAGTTTATTCAAAAACCAATGTCTCAAAGATGTGAAATGAAACACCTAGGAAAATGTTTCAAAGGGACAAAAAGATGCTATATATTTCGAAATGAAGGTCATAAGGCAAGAACCTGCCATGTAAAAAGGAATCATCCAGTTGATTCTAGGAAAGGGAAAGAAGTTCTTTTTGAATGATCAGTTGAATGTTTTAAATGTGGTGTTCATGGTCATTATGCAAACACATGTCCTATGAAGAAGTTTCTGGAATGGGATAACTATAATCATAGAAATATTTTTTTACCAATACCTAATGCTATTCCGATTAAGGATGAAGAAACTGACAATGACCAGTGACAGGTATGAATTATTTCTTTATATATGTTTTCTTAATTTTGAGATCTTATGATATGATTCATGATTTAGTTTGTAGGAAAGATGTATTGCAGAATAAGTTGGAAAGGAATGGTTAATGGATCATAAAGAATGATGAATGATTAAGAAGTCAACATAAAATAGATTCATGAGTTATGGTATATATTAGGATGGTGAAATTCATAAAAGTATTAAGGATCTTTTGATGATGGGATTGCATTAGAAAAATTTTTATAGTATGTGTAACCATGATGTTTGATATATGAAAATATTATTCAAGGAATAATAATATTTTCTTTTGTGGATATAGTTATAATGAACCATTTTGGATTATATGATCCTTGAATTTGAGGCAATAACCAGTTAATACATTCTGAGATGCAAAACGAATGTTATTAGGTATCCTTTTTTGTTAAAATATGTTATTGTAATTTTTGATTAATTTATTTATTTTTGGGGAATGTTATAAAATTATATAGTTTCTTTAAAGGGAGAACACGCAGACTGTTTGACAACCAGTCGCGTCAGACAAAACTGTGGGAATTGATCCTACAATCAAAGTGCGATTAATATTTATCGCGAAACACTGGACTACGTGATGTCCCCGGTTAGTATGACTTATTATTTTTAGTTGGATGATTTTATGAATCAATAATAAGTTTTTTTGGGTTATCTATAGAAATGATATACCTATCATGGAGGATATGTGATTAGGTTAATTACTTTTTCATATGAGACTTTAAGAGTAACTGATGTTATTTGGAGATAAATGTTAAGATTTATTTTGGAAAAAGATGTGATTAAATCCTTCGGAGATTTGGGATTAGAACTTAGTTTGGATTACATTGAAGAATTTTATGGGCATCTGTTTATTGAATGGTCATTGATGAAATTTGAGTTTTCATTACAAATTTTGGAGATTAATAGTAGTTTTTCATTATGAGAATGATTATCCTTTTTTGGAATAATCTGATCATGTACTAATTATTCTAATTTTTTCTAAGGTCTAAAGAAATGGAAAATATAAAGTTCATCTGTTATGGATTATGTGATTCTCTCGAAGTTGATTTTAGCTCTCTTAATGAGAACAAGTCATCTTGAATACTCATCATTTGGAGAAAATATGTGTTTTGGTTAAAAATCTAGTAAATGATGAAAGTCTACAAGAAAAGTGAGTATGATTCCTTACATTAAATTTAACCTCATAAATAAATTCCATAATGAAAAGTAACTTAAAACAAAAATGATTTCTGTTAACTATTCTGACTGGGAAAACAAATACTGTTTTACCCATAACATGTTTGTGATTTTTTAGTGGTTAACATTCTCCTAAAAATGATTTCTATCACTCTCTATCAGAAATTGACTGTTTTTTTTATCCTCCATATCAATGTTTTCATGGAAACTTAGTATGGGTTATTTCAAGTGACCATGGTACTTCATTTTCATCCTTTAAATGTGATAATTTTATGTACTCCATTTCTGATGTAGGGCATTCAATGAAGTTTCCTAGCCCAATTATAAAATTGCTAGTACGTAGTTTACAATAGCGGGAAAGGATGTAACATCCTATGTAAATAGGCAATATGACATTTTTAGAATTAATAATATTTTTGAATTAAATATTAATTTGACTTTGAAGGAGATGCTTTGTTCAATGGCGTACCCAATACACAACAATGAGTTTCTTTGAAAATATTACACTGCAAACTAATAATATAATATTATTATTTTAAATGGTAGTTAACGACTAGCCGTTGTAAAGAAGATAATGAATAGAACAAACTACAAAATGGTTATATATGTTTATCAATTTTTTTTTGACATTTATCAAATAAATGTTTGAGGCATAAAATGCGAATGAGTCCAATTATAAAAATAAATATTCTAATATTCTTTAAAAGGTCTGTTGACCGCCTTTTGATGGAGAACCATTTTTAAATCTATTTTCTATCATATTTATATGTTATATTTGACAAAATAAAATTTTTATTTAGAAACAGGAAATCAAAATTTACTTTGTGTAAATTTTCGATATTTTTCTGATAATGTTCATTTTTTAATTAAGAATGAAAAATGATGTATTTTAATTTGAAATATTTTTTTAATCTAATTTATTTATATGGATAGATTATATTTTTAATTGAATTAAAATTTTAATTAAAATATATTTTTATCATTTAATCCAATTGTGGTCACTAAACTTAATATCACTTTGAAATTGGACATATACCAGTGTCAATCATTTGATCGATATTGTGTCTTAAAAATAAGTTATTTTTTTGAAATTGGAAAATAATAATAAAATTAATTAATACAATTGATATGTTTCGAATTTGGTAAAATGGATATCATTTTTGAATTTGGATTATCAAAAATAGCTTAGGGTTAATTTTATTATATTTTTCTGAAAAATATCAATTTTTGATGCATATTGAAACCACTAAGTAGTTGCTAGAAACTGAATTTTTCATTTAAATGAAATTTTACCACTTCTGGGAATTTAATCTCAAAAATACAACATACATGGTTGTAATTATTATGTAAAATGTGGCTCATGGTTATGAAAATAATTATTGGTAAATATTAACTTTTGAGTTTTATTAACTATGATTAAAGTTAATTTGGGTATTTTAAAGTGAAAATAATGTCATAAAAATATAAAAATACCTTGAAACATGTCATAACGTTATTTTATGAGTCATGGACGACCAATACAATACATGGGTCAATTTGGGGGCCCCATGGAGCCACATGGGAATGATAATGACATTAATAACATTTTATTTAATGTAAAAATAAAAATGTCACAATCCTATATTGTTTTACTAAAACAATTTTCACATTGGGCTATATAAGATACCATTCAGACTAAAAATATTCATTAGAAATATAAAAATATTTCCCACATCATGTTATATTTTTAATAATTTTTAGACATCAAATAAATAAAAATAATAATGACACAATGATGATGCAGTGTTTACGTCATTAATGAATGATTTAAAAACATATAATGATAAAGATTAGAATAATATCCAACCATTTTTTAATTCTTATTGGATGATTTTATTTCAAACATGGGACACCTTATCATCGACCTTAATTATTTTTGGACCTTTAAAACCCTAAAATGATTATATAATAAAATAATATTTTCAAGTTTCCAATATAGCCCCTGTCCCTTATAAAAAGACCCCACAATATACCACTTTCTCACACTTCTCAAGCCCTTTGAATCTTCCATCCCCTAAAAACATTATATCCTATTATCCCTATCTTCATCCTATAAGCCTTACCTTAAGCATAATGCACTTTAAAAAAACCTTTTGTTTCAAACCAAGGAGAGTTACCCGATTTAATGGTATTGTCTTCTCCTACATTCTTTTGTTTTATTTTGCATCTCCAACCCTTAAAGTCTCTTTATTCCTTAATTTTATAACAACAATAGTATCTTAAATATTATAAGATGTTGTAATGAGATGTATTATAGCTACACTTACAAACACCTCCATATAATCGGTGAAAAACATACTGTTTCTGTGGACGACGAAATACTCACTCACGAAACAATAATTTTTCAATTATATCCTACCACCTCTCATGGTGTCCATTATGATGTCACTGTATTTATATATTATTTATATTATGTTTATGTTTTCCTCATGATTCAGTATTTTTCATTTAATCCATAGAATTATGGTTTTCATAATGGGTAAACGCGATAGTTTCATTTTATAAAGTGCGGACTACCACACCATCGAAGTAATTTGAGACGTTAATGACATTTGTGTGATGTATAGAGGATGTAGTTAATGATATTGTATATTATATTAAACTTTAATTTTAATATATCTTTATATCATAATGTTTTCATTCTATTAAATGTGAAATAGAAATGAAATTAGCGTTCATGCATATGTACGGCTTACCGTCTCCATGAAAGGTGCATTTCATTTCTTACCTTCAAATGTTATGTACTGGAATATATACATATATATACATATATATTGGATATGTATTACATATATGATATCTACATCATGAATATAATACTAGATATAATGGATATTTTACTACATAAACAACTTGTAAATATAATAAGGTCACTTTTGACTCAATTTCAAAATATCGACAAAATGACAGTTATTAAAATAAATGATTACATAATTTTTATAAAATTTTAATAAGTTATATAAAAGAAATTACAAACATGAAAAATTTTCTTTATCAAGTATAATTTAACTAAATTTTATGATTTAGGAAGAACAGGGAACATACTAGTGAGTTATGTCGGACACGTGGTAAGGGGGTTCTTATCTAGCTTTTAATTCTGTGTGATTTCCATTATTTTCCAATTATTTATTGAATTTGGTGTATTGAGAACTGACATTTGATATATATTGCCATGATTCTATTTATATTCATGGTATTCTATGATTCATTTTGTGCTTATTATCTTTTGTTCATATGACTCGATTTATTACAATGAGGTAAGGGTTTTCTAATATCGCTTTTAATTCTGTGAGATTTCCATTGTTCGCCCCTTATTTTTTTTAATGTGGTGTATTTTGTACTGAAATTTAATATATATTATAATGATTATATTTATAGTCCTGGAATTTTATTATTAATTTTGTGCTTATTATCTTTTGGTCATACGACTCTATTTATTACAACGAGGTAAGGGTTTTTTCTCACTTTTTATTCCTGTGAGATTAATGTTACATTTGTCACTATATAAATTGAGTGGTGTATTAATACCCATTACTCTACTATTTTTGTAATATAAATTCATTTATTTGTATTTATATCATCATTTTATGGTCCTTCTTTCATGTGGTGTATGTTTCGTAAGTTACCAAATCAGTAAGGAAACGTTCACCCACCTATTTTTTAAAAAGACTTTCTTTTTGTTATGACTTTTAATTTAAATCTTATTATATTGGGAAATGTTATTATATATCCATATTTCTGTAAATTTTTGGTCCAAGGGTTGATATTCCCTTTTTGTCTCTCATCAACCCATTTTCATAATTTTAAAGTGATGCTATTAGGCTGTTGAATTTCTGTAAGGAAACTTCTTTACCCAATTTCAATTCTTTGGGTTAAACCACGGCTTCTTGATTAAGTCATGTTATGAATATGTTTGAATGGCTTATTATTGTTTTAAAATTAATATCCTCTAATATTGGG
Organism: Viscum album; assembly: GCA_963277665.1. Lineage (NCBI taxonomy): Eukaryota > Viridiplantae > Streptophyta > Magnoliopsida > Santalales > Viscaceae > Viscum > Viscum album. Next base: position 1,140,137,494 of record OY728127.1, read on the forward strand.
TGTATTTATATTTCACACACATAATTATGTCATTGAGATATCCTTATTCTAAGGATACTATCTTTGTAAGGGACTTCGTCTCAATCTTCTTTCATTGAGGAATATTTTGTTTAATACAAGAAATTCTTTTATATGCTGTATAAACTCCTTTTACTTTTCATTTCATTCAAAGGGAATCTTTTTCTATGAATCATTTTACTAAACGAAATGAAATTTATCATTTAATGTACGCAGTGACAACGAATTTTACTCTGATGCGAGTATTACTTGATCATTGGTTTCTTTAACAAGCCATAATGTTCTTAAAAGGAAAAATAAATACCATATACTCTATTATGTATTTTTTTTATTGAAAATGGTTTTGATAGTGGATTTTTTATGTAAATATATTTAAGTGGTATATTGTGATTGAAATATGGAAATGTTTTCATTCTTTAATATTTGTTGAATGTGTTACCATTTTATAATGGTACTTGGAAATTTGATGGGTCGTTACATGATAAAAAAATGACGGTTGGTGCTATGATAAAGCAGGACGGTTGGTTACGTTATATCCTCAAATGTATTTTTTATGGAAGTCAGTCGTATGTCTATTCCATTTAGTGACATGTGTTGACGTTGATAGTATGGTTATTCTATTTAAGTGTGTTTACGTCGCAAGTTACCTTTATATGTTATGTGTTCTTTATATGTGTTTTTTGGTGATATTTTGTTCAAAAATGGTAATAAATGAACGTTTATTTAGTGATGAATATTTACTACTTCATAAAGGTGAAAATTATTACATATGGTGTAGTATTCATGATTTCTTATTGTTTTGAGAAACTTATAGTTTTCATTCTGTCTATATCCCATACTGTTCTTTTTATGCTCATCCTATGTTTTTGAAATATTTTCCACATGACATAAAGATGAATAGGGTAAGGGATGGTATCATGGAAAGACATGCTATCTAAAACATGGAACTGGACATGTTTCTTTTTAAGAGTTTTAATTTTATGAAAAAATGGAAACTAAGTAGAAGTGAATATTTGTAATCTATTGAGATGTAATAGTTATGGCCTAATTCTCTAAAACACTATACCTGAAAAGATCCTCAATGTGAATTATTCATTTAGTTCAAGATTATGTAATGTTTTAAGGATGGTTCCTTATAGTTTGTATCAATGGTCGGTTTTGATAACCTTAGAATTTAGGGTATTCATTAAGCATAACTGAAATTACCATAATGGTTAGGATATTAGAAAGAGTCGTGGTTTTTTTAGATAAAGTGAATGAGTTTATGATAACATGAATAATTATATCATTGTATTATATGATTATTTTACTGATATACTCACACAAACCATTTTGGTTTAAGTAAATCATTGGATCTAGCAGGCACAAAAGTAATAGTGGATGTGAAGAAAATTGTGACGGTTTTATTAATGAGAAACTGAATGATATGGGAGATAGAATGAGAACTCTTGGGGTTATTATTAAACAACTATCTGGAGTTATGATTGACCACATGAACCTTAGTTATTTTTATAAGGCATCATATATGGGAGGAACAAATCCCTACGAATGTTCAGTTAATAATCATAATGGTATGTTTTTTCAAAAACCGTTGTGCTGAAGATGTGGAATGAAATGCCTATGAAAATGTTTCAAAGTGATAGGAAGATGCTATAGATGTGGAAATGAATGTCATAAAGCAAGAACATACCATGTTAAAAAGGAATAATCTAGTTGAATCTAAAAAAGGGAATGAAGTACTTTCTGAAGGATCAGTTGAATGTTTTAAATATGGTATGCATAGTAATTATGAAAAAACATGTCTTACGTAGAAAATTCGGGAATGGGATCACCAGGATAATAGAAATATTTGTTTACCAATACATAATGTCATTCTGATTGAGGATGAAGAAACTGTCAATGACCAGTGAAAGGTATGGATTTTTTATTAACATATTTTTCCCTATTTTTGAAATCATAGTATATGATTCATGATTTTGATTGTTGGAAAGATGTATTTCATGATAATTTGGAAAGGAATGGTTAATTTATCATGAAAAATCTTGAATTAGTATGATGTCAACATATAAAGGATTCAAGAGTTATGGTATATTTTAGGATGGTGAAATTCATAAATGTATTAAGGCTCTTTTGATGATGGTATTACATTAGAAGAATTTTTATAGTATGTGTAACCCTATTGTTTGTAATATGAAAATTTTATTCAAGTAATAATTATTTGTTCTTTTTTGGATATACTTATAAAGAACCATTTGGGTTTATATGATCCTTGAATTTGAATCAATTACTAGTTAATACATTTTGGGATGAAAAAAAAGTTCTTACACAACTTTTGTGGATACATTATGTAATGGTTATTTTTGATGAATTTATCTCTTTTTGGAAAATTTTATAAAATTATATAGTTTTTTATATGGGACAACACACAGACAGTGTGAAAACCAGTCGCGGTGGACGATGCTGCGGGAATCAAACCCACAACCAAAGTGCGATTGGTATTTCTCAACATCCACTGGGCTACGTGAAGTCCCTTGGTTGTATGGATTATTCTTTTTTATATAGATTATTTTCTTAATTGAAAATAAGTTGATTTTGGGTTATCTATGGAAATGATTAACCTATAATGGAGGATATGTGATCAGGTTAATTACTTTTCAATATGAGACTTTAAGAGTAACTGATGTTATTTGGAGATAAATGTTAAGATTTATCTTGGAAGTTTATGTAATTAAATCCTTGAGAGTTTTGCGATTAAATTGTAGTTTGGATTTCATTGAAGAATTTTATATATATCTATTTATTGAATGGTATTTGATGAAAATTAGGTTTTGTTGGACAAATTTTGGAGATTAAGAGAAGTTTTTCGTTTTGTGAAACATTATCTTTTTTGTGGATTATCTGATCTTGTACTAACCATTTTTGTTTTGGTTAAGGTCTAATGACATGGAAAATATATAGTTCATCTTTTATGAATTATTTGATTCTCTCGAATTTGATTTTACTGCTCTTATTGCGAACACATCATCTTAAATACTCATCGTTTGGAGAAAATATGAGTTCGTGTTAGAAATATAGTAAAAGATGAATGTCTACATGACATGTGATTATGTTTCCTTATGTTTTAGTTAAGCTCATAAATAAATTTCTTAATGATAAGTAACTTAAATAAACGTTTTTTGTTAACATTTCATACTGGTGAATCAAATACTATTTTACCTCGCACAAGTATGTGATTTTCTGGTGGATAACATTATCCTAAACATGTTTTCTCTCACTATCTATCAGAACATGAAGGTTTGTTTTCTCCTCCATATCCATATCATCATTTAATACTAGTATAGGTAATTTTGGGTGACAATTTAACTTCTTTTTCTTTCTTTGAAAGTGATAATTTTATTTACCCCTTTTCCGATGTGGGGCTTTCAATGAAATTTACAAGCACAATTTTAAAATTGCGAGGACGCAATTTCCAAAAGGGGTGAAGGATTTAACATCAAAAGTAAATAATGAATATGAAATTTTCATATTTAATAATATTTTATAATTAAATAATAATTTTACTTTAATGGGGATGATATGTTCAGTGGCGTACCCAATACGCAACAACGATTTTCCTTGAAATGTTACGTTGCACAGTAATAATATATTTATATTATTTTAAATGGTAGTTAACACCTAGTCATTGTAATGTAAGGAATGAATAGAACTAACTACATAATTAATATATTTGTTTACAAAATATTTTTACATTTATCAAATAAATGTTAGAGGCCTAAAATTTGAATGAATCCAATTTTAAGCATAAATATTTTAATACTTTTTAAAAGGACGATTAACTACCTTTTAATAGTGATCCCTTTTTAAACCATCCATGTGTCAATTTTAAATGTAATATTATAAAAAAATAAATCCCTTCTTTATAATCTGGACAACAAATTATATTTTGTGTAATTTTTTTTATTTTTCCGATAAAGTTCATTTTTAATGAATAGTGAAAATGGTGAATTTTAATTCAAACAATCATTTTAATATAATTTATTTATATTGTTTTAATATCGTTTTAATTGGTTTTAAATTGTAATTAAAATATATTTTTAACATTTAATCCAATGGTGGTCATTGAAATTAATTTCACTTTGAAATTGGACATAAACATGTGTCAATCTTTTGATAGATATTGTTTCTAAAAAACAAGTTATTTGTTTTGACAGTAGGAATTAATTATAAAATTAATTAATGCATCATCTATGTTTATAAATAATTAAAATTTTCATCATTTTTGAATTTGAAATATCAAATATAGCTTAGGGTGATTTTTTTGTATATTTCGGAAAAACATCAATTTTTGATGAATGATGAAACCACTAAGTAGTTGATAAAAACTTATTTTTTTTGTTTAAATGAAATTTTACCTCTTCAATGAATTGAATTTATAAAATCCAACATACTTGGTTGTCATTAATAAGTAAAATTTGGTTCAATGGGATGAATGTAATTTTTGGTGAATAGTAACTTTTGAGTTTTATTAACTGCGATTAAAGGTAATTACGGTAATTTGAGGAAAAAAAATATTATAGAAACATAAAAATACTTTTACACATGTCCTAAATATATTTTATGAGTCATGGAAAACCAAGAAAATCCATGGGTCAATTTGGGGGGCCCATGGAGCCAGTTGGTTATGATAATGACATTAATAACCTTTTATTTAAAGTAAAAATAAAAAAGTCACAAACATGTATTGTTTTACTAAAAAAATTACAAGGGGTTATATAATAAATCCTTTTGACTAAAAATATTCATTAAAAATATAAAAATATTTCCAACATCATGGTAATTTTATTATAATTTTAAGACATCAAATAAATAAAATTATTTATGACCCAATGATGATGTTGTGTTTACATCATTAGTGAATGAATTAAATAAATATAAAGGTAAAGTTTATAATAATATTCAACACCTATAAAATACGTTTTGGATGATTTTATTTAGAATATGGGACATCTTAGCATTGACCTTAGTGATTTTTGGACCTTTAGAAACCGAAAATCATTATATAATAAAATTATAGTTTCAACCTTTCCAAAAGAGCCCCGCCTCTCTCTTATAGAAAGTCCCCACTTCCTACCCCTTTCTCACACTTCACAATCCCTTTGGCTCGTCCAACCTCTACTCAAATAAGCTCCCAGAATCCCACTCTTCATCCTATAAGATTAACATAGTCATAAAGCACTTCAAGAAACCCTGTTGTTTCAAACCGAGGGGAGTTACCAGATTTTAAGGTAATTTCTCTTCTTATGTTCTTTTGATTTATTTGGATTCTCCAACCCCTTAAAATATTTTTATTCCATTCTTTTGAAACATCATCAGTATCTTCAATAACTAGGATTTTTTTATGAGATGTATTCAAGTTAAACTTACACACACCACAATCTAATGGGTGATGAACATACTGTTTCTGTGGACATCGAACTACTACCTCACGAAACGATGATTGTTACATTATCTCCTAACACCTCTCGTGGTGCCATTAATATGAAAATTTATATATAAATGATATATATTTTGTTTATTTTTTCCTTATGATTCTGTATTTTTCAGTTTTTCTGTGCCTTTATGGTTTCCATAATAGGTAAACTTGATAATTTAATATTAGGATGTGTGGACTACGACCCCCTCAAAGTTATTTGAATCATTATTGCCATATGTGGGATGTATAAAAGATAATCTTAATGATATTATATATGATATTATATTGGAATTATAACATAATTTAATATGATAATGCTTTCATTCCATAAAATGCGAAATAGAAATGAAAGTAGCGTTCTTGCTTACGTATGACTTACGTTCCCAATGAACGATGCATTTAATTTCATACCTTCAAATGTTATGTACTGGTATAAATAAAATTATATATTGTAAATATATGATATATATATATATGATATCTAAATCATAAATATAATTTTGGAGATAATGGATATTTTACTACATGAACAACTAGTAAATATATGAAGTCCACATTTGACTCAAGTACAAAATCCCGACAAAATGACCATTATTAACTTAAACGATTAAATAATGTTTATAACATGGTAATAAGTAATTTAACAGAAATAATAAAACTGAAAAATATTATTATGCAAGAATAAATTAACTTATGTTTATCATTCAGGAAGAACCTGAACATACGAGTGAGTCATGTTGCACACACGGTAAGGGGTTTCTTATCTCACTTTTAATTCTGTGAGATTTCAAATGTCAAGCACTTATTTATATCATTTTCTGTATTGTGTACAGAAATTTAATATATATTATCATGATTCTATTTATATTCATTTTATTCTATGATCATTGGGTTCTTATTATCTTTTGGTCATACGACTAGATTTATTACAACGAGGTAAGGTGTTTCTTATCGATATTTTAATTCCCTGAGATTTCCATTGGTCCCCTCTTATTTATTGAATTGGTGTATTGGGTACTGCCATTTGATATATATTATAATGATTATATTGATATTCATGGTATTTTTTCATTAATTTGGTTCTTATTATCTTTTGGCCATACGACTCGATTCATTACAACGAGGTAAGAGTTTTTTATCTCACTTTTTTTCCCGTGAGTTTAATGCTACATTTTCACTATCTCATTTGAATGGTGTACGTACTAACCATTATTCTAATCTTTGTGTAATATACTATCATTTATTGGAATATAAATCAACTTTTTATGGTCCCTCATTCATGGGGTGTAATTTTCATAATTTACCAAATCAGTAAAGGAACCTTTCACCCTCCTATTTTTTAAAAATACTTCTTTTGGTTATGTATTTTATTTTACATCTTCATATGTTGGGATATGTTATTATATATCCTTATTGCTGTAGATATTATGTCCAAGTGATGAGATACAATTTTTATCCATCATCAACTCATTTTCTAAATTTTAATGTGATGTCGTTAGGCTGTCAAATTTCTTTAAGGGAACTTCTAAACCCAATTTCAATTATTTGGGTTAAACCTCTTCTTCTTGATTATGTCGTTCTATGAATATGTGTGAATGAAATATGATTTTTTTACACATAATATCCACTTATAATGGGTGTATTTATATTTTTCACACATAATTATATCATCGAGTTATCCTTAACCTAAGGATACCGTCTCTTAAAAGAACATCATCTCAATATCCTTTCAATGAGGCATATTTTGTTTTAATACATCACTTTATTTTATACTCTTTATAAAAACATTTGATTTTTCATTTAATTCGAATAGAATATTTTTCTACGAAGCGTTTTACTAAACAAAAAAAAGGAATGATTCTTTTAACGTACACGTTGACAAAGAATTTTCCACCACAACGAGTATTTCATAATCTTTTCCTTACTTAACTTTCCATAATGTTTTTAAAAGGAAAAATAAATACCATATACTCTATTAAGTATTTTGTTATTGATAATGGATTTGTTATGTCAATATATTTAAGTGATATATTGTGATTGAAATGTGGAAATGTTTTCTTTCCTTTATATATGTTTAATGTGTTACAATTTTAAAATGTTACTTGGACATTTGATGGGTGGATACGTGAAAAACAAAATAACGGGTGTTGCCGTGATAAACCAGGATGGGTGGTTATGTTATAACCTCCAATGCACTGGGTATGGAAGTCGGTTGTTTGGCTATTCCATTTAGAGACATCTGTGGTAGTCGACCGTATGGTTATTCCATTTAAGCATGTTTATGTCCTATGTTACATTTATATGTTTTTTGTTATTTATATGGGTTTTATGGTGATATTTTGGTTAAAAAGGGTAATAAATGATCTTTTATTCAATGAAGATTATTTACTACTTCTTAAAAGTGAAAAATATTACTAATGATGAAGTATTCATTATATACATGTTGTTTTGAGAAATTAATAGTTCTATTTCTTTTTGTATCCCTTACTGGTCTTTTTATGATCATCACATGTTTTTGAAATGTTTTAAAAAGGACATAATGATGAATAGGGTCAAGGATGGGATCAAGGAAAGGCATGCTATCAAAAACATGGAACTGGACATGTTTTTTTTTAAGAGTTTTTATTTTTTGAAAAAAATAGAAACTACGTAGAAGTGTCTACATTGTAATATTTTGAGATTTAATAGTTATGTCCTTATAATCTAAATCTCTATACTAGAAAAGATCCTATATGTGAATTATTCATTGACAGAATTGCCCAAAGGCCTAAATTTTTATTTGTTTTTGGATAATCCCACAATAAAGGATAAAGGTGGAAACCTCACATGACTTCAAGGACGTGCATACAACAAAAAAAAATAAAAGACCCAACCCATAAAAAGCCTCTTTAGAAAGACATCAAACCAGAAAAAAACTAATTTTGGTAAACCTCAACCATTCCATGAATGTTCATCATGTTGTCTCGTGTAGAAGAGCACGGGCCTAGTACCGATGGTTGAGCTATACCCTCTAAAACATAAAAAAAATTAGTCATACACGGTGAAAAGACCTGCTCCGATCCTTTTCTGAAGCATTTATTTATAGAATGTTCAGGAAAATCCATCCAAAAAAAAAATGCAAGATGATACCCTTCACCCTTCCGCTGAAGAAATGTACTTCCCACTCAATTCCTCAATAAAGAATTAACTATATTGATTTAGTTCCATGGCACGGCGCAACCAGACCACCGACACTAAAAAACTATAACTTCACCAGAAAAGAAAATCCACCCAAATAGATCATCAACTGCAAGACATAATGCATACACTTCCAAAACTAGAACATTAAACAAACAGAAGGAAACAACCACGATCATGATCGAATCCATCCAAATCGAGCTCGCCTCCTCAGATCACTGCGAATCACACAGAACACCGCATGAAAAATCACCACAAAGACGGAATCACATGCACCAAAATGAATCAAAAACCATACTGAATCAAAACATGAAATGAAAACACCTCATTGAATTGGATGCCACAAAATAATATTGGAGTCACCACAAGCAGAACCATAATACCATCGCCGACTTCAATACATCACTCGAAAAAAAACGCAAACCACCTGACAGATACATAGTCGACGCTGAAATGAGGTTGTTTCCCTCAGACCACAACAGCTGGTACCCGACCACTAGACATTCACCACACCGCCAATGGATTCCTTAGCCAGATAGGCGAAGCAGACGAGCCAGAAATGGTGATCATGGATGAGTGGACGAGCCCGGGAAGCCGCACGACGCCGTCGTTGAAAGAGGGGTAACACACCTCAATCATTCCGAACATTAGTGCTGAGGAGAGGGTATTCTGCCGATCTAAGATGGAAACGATGAAGGCGGAGACAGGAAGAATGAAACCCCCGGATGCGGAGCCCCTTATGGTCTCATCCATCCAAATAGTATCAATACATCAGAATTATTCATTTATTTCAAGAATATGTAATGTTTTAAGGCTGGGCCCTCATAAAAATAATATTTTTATTTAATGGACATTTATTAAACAATGTAGAATTTCAAAATTAATTATTTATTAACATATAAACCATATAAATAGGAAAATGTTTTGTAGCATTATAACATGTTTCAATGGAGTGATTTTGAGATTAAACCTTTACATGATATCTTAGTTTCCAAAAGCCCTATGAAATCCAATATATAAAATTTTAGTTTAATATAACATAAAAGTAGAATAATATTCATACATAAATTATCATATATGTATGAATAATAATATTTCATTTCGCATTTATCAAAAATTTATCTATTAAATTCAACATTTTAGGGGTTATTTTCTTTCCCTTCTAGGTGTAATTTAGATTGATGGTTTAATTGAATGAAATCAAGTCATTGTTATTTAATATTATAATAATAATACACATAAAAATTAATTATATAATAAGTAGATACATATTTAGAATCTTTCATATTATGTGGTGATGAAATATCAATTACGTCACACAATTGAGATAGTAATCTATATGTACACACAATTACTATTTCCACGTTTTGATAGAAGGAACAAAGGAAATTTAAATGATTATTAACCATTAAAAACATTATTATATCAAAAATATAATATACATTATTTATATTATCCTCATTTAAATCTCTGATATATATATTATAAATGATTAACATCGGTTCATAGATGTGGCAGCCCACATGTACATGTGAGGGTTCATATCATTTAACAATGGTACAATACTTTAAGTGGGTGTATATAATTTTTTAATTTTATAGGGATAATATTTTTATAAAAATAATATTTAAAAATAATGTTCATCATTGTAAAAATCCACAAATGATGGAGATATAAAACATGTGGGTAACAATGCTGCATTTCTTGTCAATGATTTTTCAATATTTGAATGGTGTGTTTAAGATGAAGTGGTGATTCTTTATGTTTTTATGGATTCATAGAATGGTATTATATATCATTCCTAGTAAACTATAACTATAAATTTTATCATTATTTAGGTAGGTTGTTGATATAATAAATGACAACTTTTAAATTTGATAATGTGCACATTATAAATTGATGAAAACATGGATATTCAATAATATTTGATGGAGAAAAAAATGTCTTCATTTCTAGCCGATACGTCAATGAAGAAATAAGTTTATATTTTCAATGAAGAACCATTAGTTATATATATTCCATATGAGGATGATCGATAACTATTCTGTATCACGAAATAAAAAATTGTAATACAAACAAACTATCTAAACTAAAGAATTGTGAGGGAATAGATAATATACATATTATAAAGAATTCCATCTCCCACATCATTTTGAATTTCTTTTGTGTGGGGAGTCACAAAGAACCAACATTGTGTTCATATGTGAAAATGATGGTTATGGGTAGGTGGGCTAGTGTTGGTTTGTGTGGCCATATAGCCCACAGGTGTGACTTTGTGCATACATGGGTAGACATCATGAAACACCGAAAATGAATTTTGGAACATGTTTTCATAAAGGTGAGATCACAAATAATGTTATCATCTATGAGCGATATTGGAGAATCAGTCATTTTTCATCAACCTTTTAATGATTATAGATAAATTGTCGTCATATGATGAGGTTAATCACATCCTTCAACTCATCGTGAGTGACCACCTTCAACATTTCAATGTCAGAGTCTTCCATTATACTATTTTAATATGTAATGTGAATGATATTATATTACATGAGATCCACATGGTTATTATGGGGACATGTTTTTTAGTTATTTTTAAAAAGAACCTTCATGCATATAATCTTCATCATTCATGGATTTTTTTTGAAAACGTCACTGCTTCTGGATGAAATGATCATGGGGTTCAGAAAAGGATTTTATAGTCGATGCAATGACTCATGATATATCATTTTATATGGGTGATAATCTACACATGAGTTTTATACTCAAACTCATATAAGAGATGCCATAATATTTATCAATGTATGATATTTTCGGATCATATTAATAATAAATAAAACTATATATTTTAAGACATGGTATACTGTTTGGTTCCTAAACTTCACATTAACATAAAAAATGGGTACTAGGATTTACAATTGAAGGTGATGTTTTAATATAGAGAATTTAACTTCAAAAAATGATTGTTCTATCATTTATTTCAACGAATAAAATTAATAAAAATCACTATTTCATAAAGGGATTCTATGTTATACATATATCACATAGATGAAGAAAAAATAGGTCTTGTTCATTTGTTTATCATTTTTGATTATCTTAATGTTTAATCAATTTTTTGAAATCCCATTTGGATTGCATGAATTCATATACCAGAGTGAGACAATGTGTACCGACATTTTATTTCGTGAAGGATATGATGTTATTTTATGTTATATGGATAATTTTTAATTTTATCATAAATTAATGAATCCATGAATATAAAAATATGTAAATAAATATTGACATTATTTCTTAAGAGGAATATTATATATAAATCATGATTCGTGAACCATTTGGGCGTACGATGAATGATATAGTTATCATACATGTGTGTGAACCCAAACATATATTTTTTATTTCTAATAATGAAAGAATAACAAATAAATTAATTTATTTCATATCTATCAATAAGTATTAAATTTAGTAGAGTACAATAAATTTAATGCACGAATAGAAAATAGATAAAAATAATCATAAATGAAAATCCTTGGTCTAAGGATTTTTTTTTGACAAATCATTGATTCCTACATAAATGATGAATGATTACTAGAATAAATTTATATTTTATATAAATTGTGAATCACATGGAAATATGTAGTGATGTTGGGACCCCATCAGAAGGATGAAACTACTGACCAGTATTCCATTGAGAAAAATGATCAAAAAATAGTGACCATAATTATTGCGCATAAATTATATACTCTTTTTGTTTCTATTTAAGTAACATGACATGTAGTTGATTAACATCAATAGGATATTTCATCGGGTAATATCAAAATACCATCCTATAGTGAACCCTTCCATGATGAAATGGAAAACATAATTCATTTGGGGAAATATGCATGTGAATTCTATTTATTATATCCAGGAGTTATGGATGAGGTTTAGTTATAGCAGAAATCAGATGAAGCCTCTTATTTTGAGTTTAGAATAAAAGAATATGGTTTTGTAGTTTATCAAAACATGGAAATAGTGTTGTATGTTTTGAATATAACAAAAATTAATTTATGTATCGGTTACTAGGTGGTATAAAAATTTTATTTCTAAATTGTTTTAAATGAAAATAAAAATATATCGGCAAATCAATTTTTTGGGGTATAACCAAATAGAAAAGTTTTATGTTTTTTTACAAAATTGTCTATACATTTTTTTATTTTCACTCTATTATTATTACTACATAAGACTTGAGATTGAGGCTATTACAATGAATATCGAACTCCATAAAAGGATCAACGGGTTTGATTAAAATATAATGTAATTACAAAAATAAATGTACTACTAATTCACTCCTCTCTAATTGGAAATTAATTATTATTGGAGAACTATATTCAATTTCAAGGGGAATGTTCTTTCTAAAATATCCATCAGTGTAATGACCTGACCCCAGTTACCCAGAGTCGGTTCATTTTTACATAACATTGGAATGATCACAAAAGATCATGTTTCGAATGACCGATTAGTATAGTAGACTTGAATCACTAGATACATTTGTAATGTATACATTACATCATAAAGTGAACAATAAAACAACATCTTGTATACACACTCATATACCCTTATACTATCCCTACAGGTCATTCATAAAATCTTCTTCACATCCTGGGAAAAATAAAAAATAGAAAGGGGTCAGCTCAAATGCCCAGTAAGGATAACAATATAGCGGAAACTTACATAAATAAGCATAAACATTTAAGGAAATGTATAACCTAAAAAAATCCTTTTAAACATGAACATCATCATAATATGGAAAAGATAAAATGAAATAATTCCATTTACTTATTCACATGGATATTTTAATAGTTTAATAATCACATGAAATATCAATAACAAATTTAATTATGATGGAATGGATAATGCCAGAATATCATAACCACGTAGTCAAGGACTTGTGCCAAGACTACAAATATGTTTTTGTCAAGGCCATGTGCCAAGACACTAGTTTTTCTCAAGAGACCTACCGATGCAATGAGAAGTTATAGCGAGCTCCACCCGCCACAAACTAAGTCCAATGCATTCCTTATATGAACATGTTTAAATATTACATTAATATTTGTATTAAAATTAGCATACGAAAATTCAATACATTCTCCATAAACAATGAATGGTATAAAAATACCACATCAACAGTTAAACATATCAAAAAACCATCAATGCATTATAGAAGTTTTGTATCATAATAAATCAACTTTAAATAAGCTTAAAATCCATAAAAGGATGTAGACATAGATTTAATGAAAACTATTTGAGAGAAATATATCTTTTTTTAATCATTTAAAAGTCACACATTTATAAAGGAAGTAATTTGAAAGAGATTTATGAATCAAATTTTCCCATAAAACAACAATATTTTGAAAAGAAATATAATTTCAAAACATTCATGTCCATATAAATAAATCCATAAAATCATTTTGAAAACATGGACATTAATTAAATATAATTAGAAATATAAATAATTGAAACACTTAAAAGTTTGATCTTGATAAAGTGTACCTTTCACAAAATCTTAAAATATTCATTTTGAAATCATTTAAAATTCACATATTTATAAAGTAAAACATTTAAATTCAAAATATTATTATCATCTTGTAAGGGAAGATTTGACGATTTTATAATGGTGGAAAATAGCCGCACCCGCCGCATAAGTTAAAAAAAGTCATTCTTACCTTAATTCTGTCGAAAAGGTTAAAAATGACCTTCTTTTGAAATCAATGGATAGATTACATTATAAAAATCTTATAAAAATTAATAAAATGTTATAAATTACATTAACCCATATTCAATAAAATAGTTAGAATGTCTTGAAATACATTTTTAATAAACATGGTTTTGGATGATAAAGTGGTCCCAATAGATAATTACGTATAAACAACCTTGGATAATGAAGTGATTGTGAAATAAAACCATACCTTGTACATTTTCTTGGTTAAGGGTAGGATAACCTCATGTATAATGATGGTATAAATGTTATTAAATTATAAAATAATCATATACATTAATATTATATCATATATGATCTTTTAACTTTGCTTTGTTAATAATATCTTAGTATTATTGTCGTTTCAGGTGTTAACTTACTTGTTTTCATTTATATGAATTGTTACGTAAGACATGATTTTATGGATAGTTTGTATCTTATTCATATACAGATTGATATCAATTCCTTACACATTACTTTTGATCATCAAATGAGAATTATTCATGAATGGATACGATGTAGAATGAATCTTATCGTGTTCCTGGAGACGGTAGTCCGTACGTATGCACGAGCGAAAATATCATTATTTTGATATTAAAATAATATAAAAATGGATGTTATATCATTTATACAGAATCATTATCATGTTATATTTATTTTTCACATAAATTACACATCATAATTATACCCATCAAAATAATAATGTTTTGAATAACAATCACACCACGACTTGGAGACAGTAAGGCGTATGTACGCATATATGGTGACATATCATGAAAAGGATGGATAAAATACTAAATATGGATGTACCATATTTATAATAACATAAAAATATATAGAATATAATTTGTTAATTATTTTAGTATGGAAATAACAAAGAATGAATAATTTGAAGAAGAAAGGAACTTGAAAGAGGGTGGTGAAAACATTACCTCTTCTTTAGGTTATTCTTTTTGATTTGATCAAAAAGTCTCCATAGGATGGCTTTCTGATCAAAATAAGGCCTCTAGGATAAATTGAGTGAAGATGAGAGAATATTTGGGCAGGGTTTGGCTGAGTCAAAAGGCTTTGAAGATATGAATTAGGTGGAAGGAGGAGTGCCCTTTTATAAGAGGGGTGATGGGCTCCTTAGGAAAAGATAGAAAAATTATATTATAATAAATTCATATTCAGTTTCTAATGGAAAAAATGTGGATTAGTTAAAGGTTATGGTGGGGATATATCAAGAACCACTCAACCAATGGGTTTTAGATAGTTTTGGGTCACTATATTAACATTATCTTTTTTATTTAACTCTTATTTAAATAGTTTGACATTTACCATGTCTCTTTGTATTTTTATATTATATAGTTAATAAACATAATATAAACTTCAAAGAGCCCTCCAAGTGGTAAATTAATAATACAACTATCATTATATAAGTCCATTGACCGAACTGTATATTTTTTTGAATATAATATCAATTAATAATATAATATTTGTTTTAAAAACTCATTTATGTCAATTATGACACTATTTAATAATTGATTTTTGTTAAAGACTTATCAACCCTAATAATTCAAAACAAATTCATTAATGAAATACTAACAAGTCTTATTAACAAATAAAATTTGTGTATGTCATCAAAAAATTCAAATTATATTTATTTTAACATTTGTAATACCAATTATTTGATTCATTCATTAATAAGGAAAATACTACATCATTATTGTGTCATAAATATATTTATTTATTTAATGTTTAAAAATTATAAATAAAAAACCATTTTGTAGGAAATCGTTTTATTTTTCTAGTGAATATTTATAGTCGAAAATTTAACATATATAACCCAATGTAAAAATTGTTTTTCTAAAAGATATATGCTTATATTATTTTTGTATTCACTTTAACTTCATTAATATAAACTGTAATTATCATTTAAAAGTGGATCCATGTGGTCCTAATATAGACCCAAATATTCACATGGTCGGACATGTATTAAAACATAGGGTTAGGACATGTTTTAGGGATTGATATTATTATAATATTATTATTTTTTACCCTAATTTACCGGATTTACCTTTTAACCATTGTAAATAAAATATTTAACGAAGTAATTATTCAAAATGTCTAAAAATAAAAGTTACCTATCTAACCAATTTGGAACTCCTTATTCTAAATATGGAATCCAATTTTCTAAATTCAAACACAGAAGTGAAAGAAATTAATTTAAAATTAATTCCAGTTTTTAAAATAAATGCGTGCTTTTAAGAGACAATAAATATCAAAAGATTAGCCTTGCTTATGTCCAGTTTAAATGTGAAATTATGTAAAATGACCAAAATTGGATTAAATAGTTAAAATATAATCTAATTATACTCTAAAACCACTCAAATTCATTTTTTATCACTATTAATTATTTTGATTAAAAAAGTTATTTTTATTTAAAATTTAGTAATTTTAACTATTCATCAAAATATGAATGTTATCCAAAAAGTACCAAAAATTCACCCTATGCTAATTTCGATATTATGAATCAAAAACTGAAGTCCATTTTGATAGATAAAATATTTAATATTTCAAAAACTGGGTATTACAATTCATAACAGCATGTTTGATTGGTTGTGGTGTGTGTTAGAACTCGAAGTTGCATACAACACATGCTACTGTATTATTCAAAGAGAATCGTACCATAGATGCTTGGGGTGTTACATTATCCTATCTGTTATTAAATTTCATCCTTTTAATTTCAAATTGTTCTTCAAAAATAAAAGAACAAAAATATAAAATATCTTTGTGGGAAAACCCACATCGGAAATTGGGTTAATACAATTTAGTTTTAATAAGTGGAAAAAAGAAATGAAAGGGTCACCACCAAATTATGATATCGATTTGGAGAAAATTGGTGGAAATTACTGACACATAATTGGAGGGAAAATGTAAATATTTATAGGGAGTGATTGAGGTCATCGGTCAAAAACTATTGTAGAATTGAGGGCTTCAAAGCCATTAATCCATGATGATTTAAAACGTCATCGGTTCAACAAAACATAAGGTATTAGGAAAACTCATTTTTTGATTTAAGATCCCTTACCTAATGTTTTCAAATTAATTTCTTCATAGAATACATGATATATATATATACACTTGACAAGTCGAGTTTCATCCTTCAACAAATTTCTACCACAAACTCAGCATTCACTCCAAAAGATAATAGAACTCAAAAATATTATATTTATTCTAATCATCTAAGGATCCAAACATTAATTTATAATTCACCTATTAGAACATAAAAATATAAATTATACACTCCAGGGAATTCACATAGTCTAGTGGTAGGCGATAAATCTCAATCTCACTATGGTTGTGGGTTCGATTCCCGCAACTTTGTCCGACGCGATGACTTGTCACACGGTCTGCGTGTTGACCTTTTTATAAATATCCAAAAATAATCTCAAACTATAATTATACAAAATACTTATGTCCGAACTCACAGTCCAAAATTTATAAGGAAGTTAAACACAATGAAGATTCTTTTTGTCATGTAATAACATGTGAACACTTTCATTATGTATTCTTTTAAAACACTACAACATCCTGAATTACCATAAAACCTTATTGATTACATTAATGCTCCCTTATTCCTTATAGAATACTGGATATTCTTTCTCCATCCATAAATGTTGTAAACTCCAACAATTATTGAAAATATAAATCATTATTCAGTTTTAAGGAAGTCAAAAATATCCAATATTATTTACCCAAATGCACTATCTCTTATTCCAAAATCTGTACATCAATATTAGGACAATATTAATGTTTATCTTTTCATCAACCAAGTAATTTCAAAATATATTAACTCGTTGTAGATTCAATTTTCACTGTACAATAAAATATTAAATCATCAATGAAATAGTATTGTAGATAAACTTTATTTATTTCTAACACATCATTGATACGACACTTAAATGAAATAATTCTTAAATAACAACATAAGAACAATATTCATTCCTCTACATCTGTAGTAGTATCATAACATGATTATTATCCAACAACATCATTTGCAGCATAGTCTGATGACTGGGACATTGGTTCTCATAGTGTCCAAACACCTTGCAGAGGAAGCATTGGAAATTTGAAACCTTTTCATACCCTTGCAGTCACGTACATGGTCTCTTTTTTCTCCACACATATAACAAACTCTAATTACTTTCAGGTAATATCCAGGGTGTTTCTTCCAACAGTTATCACATATAGGAAAATTCTTCTTTTCCCTCTTCCCTTTATCCATCTTTCCATGTTCCATATATTTCTTCTCTTGCTTCCCTTAAAAGCCATATTACTCTAGGAATTCTTTACTTATCTTTTTGACACATGATATTGTTTCTTCATATGTTTAGAATACAGGGGAGACAATTTCCCTTCAAAATGTTATCTTAATACTATGAAATATATGATCCTTCTTACTCATTGGATCATACGTATTGCTGGTGTTCACATTCCTTCTACTGGGCGCTATTTCTATATTATGGCACACATTAAGTCAGTTTATGAAATGTAATGAATAATTACAAAAAAGTCAAATAACTAATATAAAATGTACATTTTATAGATATAATCAATAATCATAAAAAAAATCATTGAGGAAGCATATACTCATAATCCCTTCATAATGGTTTGTAAATAAAATGATAATTTTCCTAAGAATACCCCCAATAGTGTCGTAACCAAGAGTGCAACAAGGCCCATTATCGTGCATTAGTGCTCGTTCGAGTCTAGCTCAAAGAGGTGTTTTTGGGTTTTACCCATAGGTACATATGTGCTAGAGCCGCCTCTACCTGCTCGTATCTAGATAGTGATGTATTCCTCGGAAAACTCACAAAATATCTACAATACCAAAAGTCTAGAAAGTTCTTCTATACTAATCCTCAATGTCTAACATATGTCTATGTGCTCTAATCATAGTTTATCTAAATCTAGCTCCCAGGGTTTGTACTAATCTTCTTCTGATGCAAACTGTAACGCCCCGACTCTGGTTACCCAGAGTTGGTGCCTTATAACATAACATTGGCATGATCAAAAAAGATCATGACTCAAAACAATGATTAGTTTAGTAGACTTGGAATGACTAGAAAAATCCATAATATTTATATTACATCATAATGTGAATACTACAACAACATCTTGTGTCCACACTCATATCAACTTATATTATCCCTACAGGTCATTCATTAAATACTTCTTCACATCCTGGGAAAAAATAAAACATAGAAAGGGTTGATCTCAAATGCCCAGTAAGAATAACAATAAAGTAGAATTTATAATAAATAAGCATAAACATTTAAGGCAATGTATAACTAAAATAAAAGCCTTTTAAACATGAACTTCAACATAATATGGCCAAGATAAAATGAAATAATGTCATTTTCATATTCACATAGATATTCTACCAGTCGTATAATCATATGCTATATCAATAACCACTTTCATAATGATGGAATGCATAATGCCAGATAATCATTACCACATAATCAAGGCCTTGTTCGAAAACGACAAATATGATTTTGTCAAGGCCTTGTGCCAAGACACTAGTTTGTCTCACTAGACCTACCGATGCATCGATGAGCCATAGTGGACTCCACATGTCACTTACTAAGTCTAATTCATTCCTCTTATGAACATGATTAAACATAATATAAACAGTCATATTAATAATAGAATACTAAATGTAAACACTTTCTCCATAAACCACGAATTGTATAAAAATAAAACATCCATAGAAACACATATCACAAAACATTAAATAAAAGAGGATGTTTCGTATCATAATAAATTATCTTAAAATAACAATAAAATCCAGCAATGTATGTTGACATAGATAAATTCAAAACTATTTGGGAACAATATCTCTTTTTTGAAATCATTTAAAAGTCAGACATTTATAAAAGAATTATTTTAAAAGTGATTTCTGAATCAAATTATCCTATAACACATTGAATCTTTTAAAAAGAAATATCATTTCAAAAAATTCATGTTCATATAAATAAATCATCAAAATCGTTTTGAAAACATGGACATTAATTAAAAATATTTTGACAGATAAATCTTTAAATCATTTAAAATTTTGATCTTGATATAGAGTTCCATTAAAAAATTCTTAAAATATTCATTTTGAAATCATTTAAAAGTCACATAATTATAAAATAAAAAATTTAATTTCAAAATATTCTAATAAGATTGTGAGGGGATCTTTTATTATTTTATAACGATGGAAAATAGCTACACCCGCCGTATAAGTTAAAAAAGGCATTCTTACCTTAATTCTGTCAGAAGGATAAAATGGATCTTTTTTGGAAAATGATAGAAATATTCCATTATAAACATCTTATGAAAAGTCTAACAAAGGTATAAATTAATTTTACACATATTCTGTAAAATAGGATGAATGTTTTCAAATACCTTTTTAATAAATATGGATATGGAAGATAAAGAGGTTCCAGTAGATAATTATGTATAAACAACCTCGGATAATGAAGAGATTGTGAAATAAAACCATACCTTTTACATTTCCTTGGTTGAGGGTAGGATAAACAACTGTATAATGGTTAAATAATTGTTATTAAATTATAAAATTATCATATACATTAATATTATATCATATATGATCTTTTATCATTGCTTTGTTAATAATATCTTAGTATTATCGTCATTTCAAGTGTTAACTTACTCATTTTATTTTATATGTTTTGTTACGTAAGCCATTTTTTTATGGATAGGTTGTATCATATTCATATACAGAATGATATCAAGTCCTTAAACATAGCTTTTAATCATCAAATGAGAATTAGTATTGAATGGATATGATGGGGAATGAATCTTTTCGCGTTCGTGGAGACTGTAGTCCGTACGTACGCACGAGCGACAATATCATTCTTTTGATATTAAAATAATATAAAATTGGATGATATATCTTATATAAATAATAATTATCATGTAATATTTATTATTTTAATCAATTACATATCATTATCAAACCCATACAAACAATAACGATTTAAATAACAATTACACCATGACGTTGAGATGGTAAGCCGTACGCACGCACGTATGGTGACATGTCATTCAAAGGATGGATAGAATATTAAATATGGTTCTACCTTATTTATAATAACATAAAATTATATATAATATACTGGAATTATTATTTTAGAAAGTAAATAACAAATAAATAAGATGTTTAAGAATAAAGGAACTTGAAAGAGGGTGGTGAAAACATTACCACTTCTTCACGTTCTTCCTTTTGATTTGATCAAACAGACTTCATAGGATATATTTATGATCAAACTAAGGACTCTTGGTTTAATTGAGTGAAGTTGAAATAATTTTTGGGTAGGGGTTGACTGAGCCCAATGGCTTTGATGGTGTGAATTAGAGGGAAGGGTGAGTGCCTTTTTATAAGAAATGTGAGGGGCACCGTAGGAAAAGCTTGAAGTTTTATTTTATAATAAATTAATATTCGGTTTATAATGGATAAAAAGTGTATTATTTAAATTTTAAGGTTTTTATAGGTCTAAAACCACTCAAAAAATAGGTTTTATAATGGTTTTGGTCACTATATTAACATTATATTTTTATTTTTCTCTTAGTTAAATAGTTTGACATTCACCATGTCTCTTTGTATTTTTATATTTTATAGTTAATAAACCTACTATAAACATACAAGAGACCTAAATGTGGTTAATTAAAAATATAAGTATAATTAATTAAGTCCTTTGGCCGATCCGTTGATTTTTTAGAATATAATATCAATTAATAATATAATATTTGTTTTAAAAACTCATTTATTTCAATTTGGCAGTATTTAATAATTGATTTTTGTAAAAGTTTTAAAAACATTTTTAATTCGAACCAAATTAATTTAAGCAATACCAAAATGTCATATTAACAAATAAAATTCATTGACGTCATCAAAAAATTCATATTATATTTATTTTTACATTTATAATTTCAATTATTTGATTAATTCAATAATAAGGAATATATGGTATCCTTATTGTGTCATAAATATATTTAAATATTCAATGTATAAAAATTAAAAAATAAATACCGTTATGTAGGAAATATGTTTATATTTCTAATAACTATTTATAGTGGAAAATATAACATATATAACAATATGTAAAAATAGATATTTTAAAAGATATATGATTTTGTCATTTTTGTATTTACTTTAACTTAATTAATATAAAGACACATTTTCACATAAAAGTGGATCCATGGGGTCCAAAAATTGACCAAATTATTCCCATGGTCGGACATGTATCAAAAAATAGGGTTAGTACACGTTTTAGGTTAATTTATTATAATTATAATATTACATTTTAGCCCTTATTTAGCGGATTTACCCTTTAACCATAGTAAATAAAACATTTACCGAAGTAATTATTCAAAATGTCTAAAAAAAGTTATATATTTACATAATTTGGACATTCTGATTCTAAATATGGAATCCATTTTTCTAAATTAAAAATATTGAAGTGGAAGAAATTAATTTAATATTAATTCCCATTGTTAAAACAAAAAGCGTTTTTTAAGAGATAATAACTATCAAAAGATTGGCACTTGCATATGTCCAGTTTAAAAGTGAAATTATTCCCAACGAACAACATTGGATTAAATGGTAAAATTATAATCTAATTATGCTCTACAATCATTCAAATTCATAAATTATCACTAGTAATTATTTCGATTAAAAAAGTTGTTTTTAATTAAAATTTACTAATTTTCATTATTCATCAAAATATGAATGTTATCTGAAAAGTACCAAAAATTCAACATAAGCTAATTTAGATATTCTGAATCCAAAAATGAATTCCATTTTGAATGAAAAAATTTATAAAATTTCAAAAAGTGGGTATTACTATTCATAATGGCTAGTTTGATTGGTTGTGGTGTGTGTTAGAACTCGAAGTTTCATACACCACGCGCTAAGGTATTATTCAAAGAGAAGCATGTCGTGGAAGCTTGGGGTGGTAAAAGTAGTGTATTTATGGAGAGTAGAATTTATTAAATTTGTATACTATATCATATGGTGAAAAGGAATATAACCCTTGTAGTACTAATATAGAGTTTTAAACCATGACTCATAAAAACAAGATGAGAATACATGAAATGATGAAAATTAAAAATCTTATTTGAATTAAGGGATACATGTAACATAATATAATATTTACTATATAACATAAAATAATTTTAGTAATTTTTCTTTTTATTAAAACCCATTACAATCTATGATGAATATGTTTCAATTAGTGGAACTCATTCAATATTAAAATAAAATTATAATAAAGTTCTAAATGAATTATAAATTTTATTATTAGTGGAATCAATTTAATTCATTTCAATGAAGAACAACTATATGAATAAGTTGATTAAATGGATATCACAATATACAATAACATAAAAATGTGATTAATAATATAATGTATTATAATCTAGGGATAAATCAATTAATGGAATTTGACAATTATATTAAAGGTATCACTCTAGAAAAATAATATGAATGATTGTTTATATGGAATATTTACATGATTGTGAAAACTTTCACTATGATTCCATAGAGTTAAATGATACTCATGTATATGTTGTTTAAAATTATGTGAAGGATCTAGAAATTAATTCAGGAATCTAAAGGAAATTAATACATAAAAATTGAATATGTTTAAGGAGAATGAAGATGTAATATCAGGATTTTTTAGAATGAGATGAACACTATCAACATAAATTATTTGGAGTTATAGGGTAAATTGGTGATTCAAGAATCACCAAAAGCATGAACATGTCATATTTTGTGAATATTAGTTTCATAAAAACAATTGTCAAATTTTTATAATTAATCCAATAATATCAATTTATGATTCTATAGAAAAATGAAAAAATTTCATGAATAATGTTTCCTATTAAATAAAAAATTATTATGTAATAATGATTATTAAATAAATTTTATTGGATTCAAACATAACACATGGAACATATGCATACTGAAAAAAAAACTAATCATCCAACAAAATCATATGTGCATGAGAAAAAATTTATGTATTGTTTATTCATTATATGAGTAAAAAATATTTCGGGTTCAACCTAAAAATGAAGGTTCCATAGTCTACGAAAATAGTAAATACATTAATAAAATGTATAAAAGAAAATCAATAGGTTATTGTTATTGTTTCTATTGTTTTAATCAAAAGTAATATCAATATTTTCAAAACAATACAATTCATAAAAATAATATAAGGCATGTATTTAGTTAAAAAAATATGAATATTTGATATGAACTGCACTAGATAATATAAATCCATAGAAATTAAAATGTATATATATATAATATATTTAAATTATTTTAAAAATATTTTGAGTAATAATAAATGAAGTTTATTTTTGATAAATTTTAGCATGATACAATATTTCACATACCATATAATATAATTAATAGAATTATATAGAATATTGGAAGGTTTTTAATACATAAGGGATAAATCCTCAATGAAATTTGAAATAATAAAAATAATTATAAAAAATTTGTCAGTATAAAAAAATAAAATTATGATCAGAAACTCATCCATGATGATAATTCAAAATAGATAAAAATTATTAAATTATGTTTTTAATAGATGTCTTTATAAGTAACACATCATATTATTGTTCATAAAAAACCTATATAGAGATATTCCCAATGTTGTTAAATGGATGATACACCAATAGAATCCTAGAGTGAAGGCAGTCGATGATTCAAAGAAGATATATAATTTTATGAAAGAATGTATAGTTGTTTTTTAGAGTCAACAAAAGATATATAATTATTTAGAAGAAATTGAAAATATAGAAAATCTAAATGTTATCAGGTGGCTATTTAAAATTTGTTAGAGACATACATTCCACAGATAGTTGCTGAGTAGTTGATGAAGCTTGCGATTAATGAATGGCATTATTTAAGAGAGTTATTTTCATGAATTCCACTCTATAAGATCAATATGTTTCCTCCTATATCATTATTATGATATATAATTTCTTTAATGAATTAAATGTAATTGAATATGGGGGATGTAACCCATGAGGGGGATAATTTATGAGATAATGATATATAATCTTCAATATGTTGTTTTTGTGAAATTTTAATTATCTATATGAAATTAGAATTTATGGTATGTCAATCACATATTCGTTCATTATTCGTAGTTTCAATAATATAATATACTATGGTGGGTTTCATGGTTGATGAAAAGATTTGATAAAGGTTAAATTATATAATTTTTTCATCAACATTTTGATGTGTCTGTTGATGTGTGTGCATGATTTAGAATTTTATTTTTAAATTTCATTAGTTACAAAAATTAAATTATAATTTAAAATTTCTAATCATGACTTCACAAACATGGTAGTTTAGGAATAATATTGATATCATTGGTTGGTTATCACTTCTGTTATACACTAGATTTCACTATGTAGACTTATAGTTGACTAACTGATGGTAATATACATACTATAACAATTGATATCATCCATCACTCTATTGAAGTGGAATGGAACCTAGAATTCCATAAATGGAAATTGAAATGATAAGAAGACCCCCACATATTGGATTCATTTGATTTTCTAAATGGGGGTAATGTCCATGAAAACGTTTTGTCTTTTATAATATAAAAATAAATATAAAAAAATATATATTGTGTTTCTATTTGAAAAAATGTATCATTTATTATAAATAACATATAAAAATATATTTGGTTATTAAAAAAATTAACTTGTAATTATAATATATTTCATATTAATTCAAATAATCTGATCTAATTTCTTTCAAAATAAATCATTAAATTAATAATAATTATTATTAATGTGATCTTAAATGGAACAAAATCTATTTAAGAATTTAATGATGTTTTCATTCAAAAAGAATTTAAATACTACATTATAAATTTAGATTTCAAATATATTTTAAATAATGACATTATATAAATTAATTATTTTGTTATAAGATGTCCATGAAAAAATTTATTTATATTTTCAAGAATAATTATTGATTATAAGGATTTTGATTGTTACGATGCTAGGAATATGTTTTGTAAGGATTATATGAATGACATGCTAGGACAATTGGCCTCCTAGAAATAGGTACTGTTATAGTAGGGGAAAACCATTTACAAGGGGGACAACCACTCCAAATAGCATGGTGATATGGTGACAGAGTGGCCCAAGGAATAGTATCCCAATAGTGTATATAGGCCAAAATGAATGAAATGGATTTCCATGCAATTGCAGGTCCACATGGCCTATGAACCCACCTAGGGGCATGTTTTTATATGTTATAGGACTCTATTAAACTTATGGAGTGTTAAATGGACCATGTTTTAATACACTGGATAACACAAATGAAATAAGAACCTATTTTTTATAGTATAGGTTCCTCAATTTTTATATGAATATAAAATGATATATTCTAAAGAAGTCAATTCGATATAGTTTTCTTGAATCTTATTGTCACTATGAGAAATATAATGAAACATATCAATATTGGTCTATTCCAGTACACCATTTTAATCAATTCATAGAATGATAATATCGATTTTAATCTCTCCAAATAAATTTTCATTCTTTTATCGTAATATTATGTTACAAATAACCTCTAATCATAAAATCACTTTCATACATGAATGAATATTCTTTTTAGATCTTAACTAGTGATTGAAGATATCAATACGAAGATCATATGAGGGTTTGTAGATTCATGTGATGATTTGAACTATATTGACACACTAACATAAGATCCTAACATAGATAAGTACACTAACAGTCATGTAAAAGAAGGTAAAATGTTTTTTAATTTATGATATTTGGTGATAACTGAATTCCATGTGAAATTTAAAAAATTGGTGATGTGGTTTGTTTTATTGATACCCAAAATAACCTGAATGAAAAAAAAAATTTCTAAAATGTAATATAATCAGAATCACTAATGATAATGTAGAAGTCCTCCACATGGGGGATATACATTATTTAATAATAACACTGAACTCTGACCAGTATTTAATGAGTAGATTCTAACAGTCTAATTTTTCAGTAAGAATAATAATACCAAGTGACTATAATAAGTTTTTATGACACTCAATGAGCTTCATGTATGACTTTTTTAATGGAATACATTGTGTTTTCACAAACTAATTTATATACCATGAGACATTTTATAACAGCATTTTATTATTGTTAAATATAGTAAACACATGACTTATATACAATGTATTTTATTACTATTTCATATAGAGAACAATATGTTCATACATTCATAAGTAAATGTATTCGATGATGAAAATGTAACTGAAATAGAACTAAAAAATTGAGATACAAGAACATTCATTGTGTAAAATGAAAGATATAATTAAAATTCATAAGTGAGGTACAATAAATAAATCAGTATTCACAATGAAAAATACTATATAATTGAAATATTACTAAGCCACATGTATTTGTATGTGTGATTATATGGAAGATAAAGTTTTTTTAAAGAACAATATGAAATCACATGAAATAATAATATGTAGAACTATTTGGTCAATGTATTTTGGATTATATTTCCATAAATTAATTAACATATTCTTTTAGAGTGAGAAATAACATAAATATAAATATCATATTTGGTTTGAATCACATTCACAGATGTATGAAATTAAGGAAATTAGTAGATATAAAATTTTCCATTGAAGTGTTGAACATATGAAACTAATCAATTTCATGTGATCAGAAATATGTATCCTTACAAAAATACTATTTTAGTGGTTATTCAAAGGACATGATGATAATAAATGAATTTTTGACTTATAATGATCTTTCAGTAAGATAATAATATCATACTAGATTGGATCAATCCACGATTAATGGTAGAATTATTTTTGTTGGATCATATAGTAGGGAAAACAATTAGTTGGAGTCAATATGATGGGAAGAATTTTTTAAAAGATGTAATAAGAAGAAGTATCATATTTTGAGATGAAGGATTGAGAAAGGTAATGGGGGTATAAAAAATTAATGTATAAGCGTAGAACTATAGGGGTATACCCTATATCAATGAGGGGATCTATTATATGTGGTTATAAAAAGTTACTTCATGAATAGTTTTTTTTAATAATTTGAATATATTTGAATATCAATGTTTTCTTGTAGTATCTTTATAAAAAACAGTATCTAATTATTCATAACCCTGAAAATATTTTTTTATAATTTATTATTATTATTAATAATTCACATTAGGTGATACTGAGAGATACAACCACAATGATCTTGAACTATAATAAGATGAAGAGTCTTATTTCAAGACAAAATAAATTCAGATAATTAGTGTACCATTGATTTACAGTCTATCTCAGTGTTACCTAATATGATTGGGGCCTCTAAAATTTTAATCATATAAGTAAATGGTAGTGGTAGTCTATAATTATTCTTGAGATGAAAATTTTATTTCCTTATTGATTTTGAATATTTGGTGAATGTTTTTTAAATAAATTAATTAAAATTGTGGTATATTTTTAATTTAGTAGTTATATTGTTTCACTAGATAAAATATTTAGAAATGATATAAAAGAAGAAATTAAATAAAAATATATTTATTACCATCAATACATATTCTTTGAGAGGAACCCGTCCATATAAAAATTAATCTATAGAATATTTATCTTATGATATAATAAGTAGCACTAGGACAAATGGAAAGATTCTAGGATGTATTCTGAGTTAGTCTTATCTAAGCCGGATGTCATAAATATTTCCATTAAGGGATGAGGATAGGTTCCCTTTATAATGTGACGGTATAGAAATAAAATGGATTTCTTGATAGATATCTATTATATAAAAGAAACAGTAATTGGAATTTGGGTCCTTGTGGACATGGATTTGATAGTAAGAAAGGATATGTATGAAATATTTTCAGACAATAGGAATTATAGATGTTTGGATAGAAATACAATATTTTTTTTTGGATTAATCCTAGATAAACATGTTTTATCCTTATACATGGGAAAAAAATTTAACTCATCCACTTTTGACAATGAAAAAAAAAACAGTAAACGTAATAAATTATTTAAATAATTAGTATACCAAACATGGAATATTTTTTACTAAATTTATTTTTTATATGTGATAGAATTTAATTTTAAATATATGCGAAAATCCATGAAAAAATATAACCAACATCCATACACCATTTTCTATCTAATAGGCAGTGATATTATTATTCCTAGGTTACAGTCCCAATACACCAAAAAATGTAAATAAATTCAATGGTGTTCATTATAGTATTGGTATGATCATCCCAATGATAATAAATAAACTATCCCATGAATACCATAACCCAACAACAATCATATGATGCATTATATAATTGTAGTAAACCAAAGGTAAACCAATTGAGAACAAAACCAAATAACAACAATAATACATAACAGACTACGAGTGGAAATAAATCTGAACATAATCTAATTATAATCAGGAATCAATGACTAGGATGACACATAAACCCTATGAAATATCAAAACATCTCTGAATATCCTTTATTTCCATACTATACAATCCATGTCAAAGGTATCAGGAATAATCTCTAAGAAATTATATGTCATTCCACTACATGTGTCGGGATAAAATATATCAACAAACACAACAATTTTCAAAATCAAAGGTTGAGTATAAAATGTAATAAATTTCCCACAAATTAAATTACTACCCACTCTCCTAGAATATAATATGTTTGCATATTTATATTATTCAATTTCAAAAAATTAATGATATAAAAAAATTCCATCAAAACATTTATTATATGAAAGAGATCGTGAATGTACACCAATGAATTCTTAAAATCCATTACTTACAAATCATACCATTAAAAACATTCAAACATCAAAAGATGAATTTTTATGTGACAAATCCATACTCATGAGAGGTCTCACATTAATCCACCATGTCATCATAAGGGAATAGGATTCGATGTTCCCCAATGGTACAAACCCATTTCACGGGGTCACATCAACAAAAATGAGTACACCCAAACCATTTATTCAAAATTCCATAAAATGAAAATAATTCAAATCCATTTAAATAAATCATTTATTTTATTTAAAACATTTCAATCAATAAATTTAAATAAATAATGATATTATATTTCAAATAAAATTTTTAAAATATTGAATCAAAACAAAAATTTCATAACAAAAACCTTCCAATTATATAAAAGCATCACAATAGAAGGTTTTTACCAATATATGAAATCCAATTTCAAAATTGTAATCATGAAATTAATTAAATTTGATGTTAGGCATTCATATTTTATTAAAATGAGTCGAGATTGAATCCATCATCTATGAAAACATATGATAAAATTTATAACTGAATGAATTTTTCAACAATATGTCTTTAATATAAAAATTTCATTTGTATATATTCATTCGTAACATAAATAATCATATACCATTATTAATGTAATTAAAATATGTATATATTCCCATTTAATTAGATATATTAAACCATTAAATGTAGGAAGATCAAATATATAGAAATAAATCATGATCGAGAACATAACATGGAATAAAAACCCGAATGCACAATTAATCTCATATATATAGCTCTCTGATAATGAGGATGTTACTCTATAGCCATTGGGAGGAAAATAATTCGATTTAGGGTCTATTTATGGGAGAAATGAGTTTTTTTGTTGAAAATATAAATTTAACCAGAAAAATTATATCTTGTTTTTAACACCGCAATGTTAGGGTGCATGGTTAAGAAAACTATACACTAGCCACATCCCCAAAACAACACTCACATGGTTGCATCCCATGGTTACTAAATTCATTGGATAACCCTAAAAACCACATTATATTAATTTCTTGTATTACTCTTTGATACTAATACAATTTTTCCAAAAATTAAACATAACTGTGAACCTACCCAGAGCCCATTGCCTCCCCTTTTACTATCTCATGTAGGTGTTTCAGGATTTCTAATCACCATTCCCAATTCATGGACCTCTGGAAAATCCCAATAAACTTTTTAAAACACCACTAACCATCCAAACACATATCCCAATACATTTTTATATCTACGATAAATAAATAAATTATAAATTTTTTAATATAGGTGATGATATATTCTACCAATCATTATCATTATAGTATATATACTTTAGAAAACCACCAATTCCATGTATGATATTGTGAAATACACAAACATTTCCTATTTTGGTTCACATGTTTCATCCAGATTCTCATCATGTTTCACCAAAAACCTCATCAGACATTTTCATTTACCATTAAATTCCTTCTCAATCCATAAAAAAATATAATATAATATTAACCAATAAATTTCAATGTCTTGGTCAATGTAATTCTATCAAATCATACGGTCAGGATATGGCTATGACTTTTTCAAATATGATACATGAAACACCTTATGCACCGAATTGTTCCCTGGTGGAAAATATAACCAATATGGAACAAAACCAAACTATTCAATTATCTGAAAATGGTTGTTTT
The DNA here is from genome assembly GCA_963277665.1 of Viscum album. Lineage (NCBI taxonomy): Eukaryota > Viridiplantae > Streptophyta > Magnoliopsida > Santalales > Viscaceae > Viscum > Viscum album. Next base: position 1,140,169,439 of record OY728127.1, read on the forward strand.
ATCTATGAAATAACATTACCTTTTCCCCAAAATGATAATTCCCCTACCACGGGGAGAATCTCAAGAACACAGGACCACTCAAATCAAATGATATCAACCGTCTATGATGATATGCATATGATTTCAAATGTCTATGATCCTTTTTAAATATTTTCATGATCAATAGAATATTCCCTATAATATGTTGATCAATCCATTCCCCAACCAGTTATATATCAATTATTTCCTATAAATAAATTGTAGAACAAATATTAATCCCACACAATGAATTAAAATAAGACATATATATTGATTCCAGCAATCTTTATTTATTTGAGAGTAATAATTACTGTGTTTTCTCCTAATAAGAGAAAAAAACTATTACACAAGATTGAAGCTTTATTCAAATGCCAATATCATACATTATAATTTCCCACCGTGTGATGGTGATACAATATATTCTTATTCGTCTAACTACCAATGTCAAGCGATAAGGATTTCTGGAAACGAGTCTTAAACATCAGATATATACTTAATACTAACGAATCTAGTAATCAATGCATCATTACCATGTCATTTATTTTTATTTTAGAATATTCATCCCTAATATGTGATTCATGAATATGGATGATATGGGTCAACTAGGTATTTTCATCCCCATCACCTATATGGTATCATGTTTCCAAGCCATCATTCTATGAACAGTCCAAAATTCATGGCTATTGTCTCCCATTCAAAAAATGGAATTGTTAATGACATCAATAATACATTTTTATGCTACAGATCATAAAAACTTTTTTATAAGAGAGGTAACTCATAACAATCTTAGAATCTTCCTTTTCTGTCAAACACATCAAAATTGTTCTTCCAATTCCTAAAACATCATATTAAATATATTATGAACAAACCATTCAGAATTGTGCTAAATATGAAGTGTTCTATTTTACCATGGCATAGGTCATCAATATGATATCAAAAATATATATATCTAGATTGAATCCATAATCCATATCATTGAGTTTTTTCCTCATTGAAATAGAATCTGAATTAGTTTTTTGTTCCACTTTTTCCATCTCTGCTATATTATAAACAGGAGAAACTATGATGAAAAAAACAACAGAACCTCAGTCTTTACAATCATAGTTCTTTTCGGTTATCACTAAAATCAATTTACTATGACCTGATGCTTTTTTACCAATTTTTTATATGAATTTTTTCTAAATGCCTCTACCACTAAATTCCATATACATGATATATTCATCATGTCAATGTAAGACAGTTGGATAACCATCATCCATGCTCATTATATTAGATTCTAATATATTTGTGAAAAAACTGTCTTTTATGCTGTTATTATTCATAAAAAATATATATTTCCAACTAAAGGGGAAATAAATCCACTTATTCAATTAATATACTATATTGGATAATTCTAAATCCTTTTTTTAGATGTATTTCTAATGAAACCATAACATGTGTGAGAAATATTCATAAACATCACCTATACATAAGACGACACATATAATCCCACCTCAAAAAGCATCGTAATAGACTCTATTACCATGTACTAATTTCATCATTATCCATATTAATATTGATATATGGAAACCATTAATATTCTAAAACTACTTATGAAATTCATCATTTAATTAAAATGAATCACTTTTCCATGTAAAAGATGTTGATGGTGAAGAAAGTAATGAAATTTCAGACACAGAGATTCAATAGTAACTAGATACACCAAGGAAACTACATATCTCAATGACATTATTTTGGGTATTAAATGGTATCACATCCTCTATAATTTTTGGATAAGTTGAAACACTGTTTTTAAAGATATCATGGCCCAGGAAACATACAACATGTTTCAAAAAATAAAATTTTTAATGATTTTCATAAAAACATTTATATCGAATAATTCCAAACATAGTCTCTATATATTTCTACTTCTTAATTATTTTCATATAATTCACCAATATTTTATCTCTATACATAAATATAAATGAATATATATACCATTTAAATTCCATATACATATTTTCCAGAAATAAAGATGGTTCATTCAAATTATATAAAATCATAACCACGTAATCATAATGGACATGTCTACTCGAAAAAGATATTATTGGAATATCCCCCTTCCAAATCCAGACACACCTACTTATTTTCATAATCCCAACAATAGGACTGATGCCGAATGATTAATCAACTCCATGACCGATTGAGAAATATCATTTTTTCCAAACTAAATTTTGTACTTTTCATGACTCATACCATTTGTAAGATCCCACCCCTAACTATTGTATTGGGATATATCATTAATTTTACTATTACATACTACAATTCCCATTCAAAATTAATGCTAGTGAATAATGTTATGTGATGCATAATAGATTTTTAATAATTTTTCCATTTAAAATAAATCAATCTAAACATGAATATCATACACATAAAATTAATATATGATTCATAAGAACATTTTAATATTAACAAATTAAACTAATTCGATAAAATATCAATCTACAATCATGAAACATAACAAAATTTTTGTGAAATCAAAGAAAATAAAATCATTGTACGAATTTGAAAAAAATATAAAAAAAATTGATGATCCAATGGCATGAAACCATACAATCCAACATGTTTCATGTTACAAATCCATATTCCCTGTCAATGATATCATGAAGGATCACAAAATAAAATAGATAACATTCCATTACATATTTACTAGAAAACATTATTTGAAATCACTATAAAGTTCCCATGAAGGTGGTGAATATAAAACTCAGTTGGTTTTCCATGAATGAATTCCCAACTCTTTAAATGTGGAAATAACATGTTATATATTACATATAATACAATGTTTTGTAGTTTTTCAAATTCACAAAAGTTCTTTAACCAATACTTTTTTAATGAAACAAAACATGCACTTTAAGACATTTTGAAAACTAGTTGGTATATCCCATTACATTTCACAAATTCACACATACCCACATGAATGAATATTTTAATTTTCTATAATAATTATAGATCACTATTCAATATAGAATTCTCCATAAGGTAACCATATACTAGGTTCTAGAATGGACATGCTGCTTCAACAGGGTCATGTTCATGATACTGGACACAAATAAACCTTTTTTGCCAAATCACATTCCTAATAAACTGTTAAAACCCATTTCAATAAAACATATATATTATTGAAAACATTTATATTAAAAAATTCATTAATAAGAATCAAATATTAAAATCAACATATTAAATTCATGAAACAAAACACTTTTCTCAAAAAACAATTCCCACAATTTCCAAAACAATCACAAAATAGGGTTTTTATAAAGTGTTTCAAATCAAATTAACATATCAGTTCATAAAATTAAATCGTGATAAAATAATGTCTTTATTTTATAAGAAGATTTTCCAATTGTAAATCCACATACATTATATTATTTTGATGAAATGATTATGGATACCAATTATTCAATAAACAATTCACCAAACTCCACAACCCATGCATACATATCCTTCCCTCATATCCAAAAATCCATATATGTTACCTCTTATCATCATGAAAACACAAATCGTTCCCCAATGGATGATATTCATAATTAAAAGAGAGAGAATACGGCGAAATTTAAGGAAAATAACCAAAAATACCCCTTACCATGGAATCCAGAACTCCGACGAATAAAAAATCAAAAATGGATTGCTCCTGCATCATGAGGAAGGTGTTCCATATCCACTAAGAGGTTGGTAAATCCGGTTAGATTATTATTAGCGGAATAACACATTTATTTGAAATATGGAATTAGATCCAAAAAATTTGGATATTTTTTTATATGTGAGCATTAATAGCACATGACTAGGAAAACCGTGCACAAGCCATGAACCAACCATTGTGTCCGAACAGAGCTCGCATTTTTATATCACATGGTTAGAAAAAAAAGTTTTATAATTAGAAACCATGTCATTTTCACATTTCATGGTAATTTTAATGTGGTGGAATGGTTTTCTATAACCATGTGAGAAGTTGTGTGCATACCTCGAGCCCACTATCTCCACCTTCACACTTTCCTAGAGGTGCTAGATTGTTTCTACCAATCAAGATAAATATTTGAACCTCCATAAATGACAGATAAACAATTAAAAACACAATCAAACATCCAATTAAATAACCGAATGATATAATATACATAAAATATAAAAAATAAATGTTTAATTAGTGAAACATAGTGTTGCTGCAAAAACCATATTTAGAATTATAAAATTTAAAAAATAATTCATAACATACAATGATTTTAATCCAAATAATAAAATAAAATAAATGTAATTTTATATTATTTAATATATAATATATAAAGGAGATATGTTATGATGGATAAATCATTATATGGAAGAAACTTCAAAAATGTTGTTAGATTTATATTTGGACAAATATATCTGTTATGATTAATAATCATCTATCTTACTTTTTTATCTCGTTCCACTAATTCATTCATCCCAAAATTTGGAATGATCATTCGCGGAGGAGGTATTTGTGGAACATAATGAAAATGCACTAGATGTGAATAAAAACATCTAATATCCTATATATAAATGAATCTTTTTCATTGAAGTGTTGTATGGATTATACATCATGATTAATTCGTCTTCAAAAACCAATACTCAAATATGGATGGAATATGGGTCATTTTTAGTAACTATTTAACACTGATTATATTCAAAAGATGGTATATATGTGAATATTATAACTTATAGGGTTCATGATCTATTAAATAAAAAAATATAATTGTTAATTATTCTATCATATGCCATAAATCTCAAACTTATGGAATTTTGGTATATAGATATTAATAGAAAATGAGAAAGGATTTTTTTTGACATCATTCTTTGGGGAATGTATTATTTTATCCCTTCATAGATCCATGAAAAACGTAACCTAATGTTAGGGGTCTTTAGAATTTTAGAATGGTATATCAATTAAAACACAATTTATAAAAAACAATTCAACCAATATTTGTATTTGTATCCATCGAATGTGATGGGTATTATTGAGCCATAAAATACTGAGTGACATCACTCCCTATATTGGAACTCCTATAAAATTTTATCAATTCACACATAGTGGTTAACTAGATATATATTCTATGATTATTCTTGAGGAATATATATAATCAATGGTATATAATTCCAATAAAATTATTTATTATTATCAAAATGAATACGTTAAGGTATAATGTTAGTACAAACCCTATTTTTTATGCCAATAAGATTGTGAGTATTTATTTTACTATCTATGAGTACATTTGGAAAGAGATGATTCCACCTCTTATCCAAATGGCTGGAAAGAATTGTCTAGAAATAAAAAAGTCAAATAAATAATCATTTATAAATGCGGTCCTTCAAAGAAGTGGTATTTAATTATATGGGTAATGAAATATGTACACCATACATCTTATATATCAAAGGAATCAAGGGGTAGTCTAGTTTAAAGTCACGAAAACCATGTCAAAGTGGATATTGTTTGTACAATTTTATTAAAGGATTCAATGAACATCATTACCCCCATGAAATCTAGAAATGTAAATGAAGTGATGTAAACTTCATAAAATATAAACATTGAGGGAAATATTTTATAAAATGTAGCATAGAATCCTAATAAATATGTATACAACATGAATATAGTCACTTCTAAATCTAAAAACCCATTAAGCATGAATCTTTTTTAATATAGAGTATTGGCCAACCAAAAGACTAACTATAATTGATTTGTAGAAAAAAATTAGAGAGTAGTTATTTTACCATCCCTATAAAACCTTATAGTCATATATGAAGGCCTTATGGTCCAACATACAACATAAAACATCATTGAAAATTTTGATTGATCCATCCCCTTTCAACCTAGTCCCTTAAAAGGAACACAAACAAATGGCAGTAGCATATTGAAAAATACTCTTCATTATGATAAAAACTCTACCAATATAGAATTTTGTTTTTTATTGAAAATAAAAACGAAAAATTTCTATTATAGACAATAAAGGACACATTAATGTTGCTGAAAAAAATAATGACCCAATAAAAACTACTAGCCCTACTAATCATGATGGCATTCTTGGAAATGGTATCACAAAGTGTTTTCAAATGAGTTAATCTACTAGGAAAAAAAATTTGACTAATGAAAAATTGGCGTTCTACACCAAATTAAATATTTATATGATTCATTTATTTTGGAACTATCAGGTAGTGGAAAAAAATTATAGTTCCACATCTATACAAAATTTCACTCATATTCATAATAAAAATATTATTGACATTACTAAGATTAAAAAATATTATTTCTTATGTTATTCCATCCTGGTAATTATAGGTTCTATAATTATTAGAGTAAATAATGCATGTGGTAAAATAGATGCTTTAAAGATCATTTCCCATAATTTAATTATTGATCCTTCTTCCATCAATGTTGATGGAAAAAATATTTAGATGCCTAAGGAATGATTTAGAGCTACTCATCACAACATATCCTCAATGGAATTCATATATATCAATAATAGAAAAACATAAAATCAAAATAAATATTTTTGGATCCATTTAAATCATGAATTGGTGACTAAAAACATAAATGATGATGGCATACTTGATCGTGCCTTCACTAATGATGATTCCTGATAGAAATAGAATGATATCACTAGCATTATCGTACTAATAATTAACTATTTCCATCATCCAATTTTGTATAACCTAATTATTAGGGAACTCAATCCATGAATTAATTTTTGATTATTTAATTAATTGGACAGAAATTCTAATTTAATAAATTTAGTCATAAATTCTTGGAATACTAATCAATATAGAAATTTTTCTTTTCCAGACAACATGAAGCTTTTCCAATTGAAATACAAGTTTTTATTTCTGGGAAAAGAAATTTTAGTTATATGGACATTGATATTTTTTACACCCCATGGTTTCAAATAAATATTTAATGAAATTCATAATTAATTTAGTATCTACATAATAATAATATTTTTAGGTAAAACTTTTCTGCTCCAAGGATTTTAATTTTTAAAAATGGACATTAATAGTTTTGATTCGTATGTTATTTGGAGGCTGATCAAACCAACATGTTTTTAGTGAATAGTAATATACATTAATGAATAGTAATATGAATAGATATATGAACCTTATGAATAGTAAATAATTATATAATATTATTTTTAATGGTTATAATATTATTATATGTTTATTTATTTTTCATGGTGAGATAAAATCAGTTATAGTTTCAAAATAATTATTTTTTAATTAATTATGATATCATTTACAACTTAAATTAATCATATATAGAAAATTATTTCAAAAAATGGTGTTCATTTATTAATCATTCACCTTGAAAAATTGTTAGGGTAATTTTTTTGGGATTTTTAAAAAATATTTGATTTCTTTCTTAAATACTAAAATATGGTAATAAACAAAATATGTTAAATAAATGAATTTTGGAATCTTGGATAATGAAAATGGCCATTGGATTAAACATACATGAAATTATTACAGTTTTGGGTCACATTAATCAATAATATTCATAGTCCTTGGAAAAATATATTAACAAAATGATTGAAATAATGTAAACCCCTTCTTTCCTCCACTATATATAACATCCTCACCCCCTCTTCATCTCACACATATCAAGCATTTATCCCCGTATATGTTATGTCATATAATCCTTCCAATCCCCTCCAATGAACACATGACCTATTATTCACCACAAATGTCCTAAACTAAGGGCATAATGGATGAACTCAATGAGAGGATATCAATTGGTAAATATCGAATTTAATTTTCATTTTTTTTTCTTTTAAATTATTTTATTTTCTTATACTATCATATCCTCCCCTTATCCAAGTGGAATGAAAGCTCATGTATAATATATATTATTTTCAATTATAATGTTTTTGAAAAAAAACACAACATTCTTCCTATTATCATCCTCATACTCAAAAAATAATAACATTGTTCACGATTTGTCGATTTACCTTCATCATGGACGATGTGTCATAAATTTCCATAACATCAGTAAAAACTAGATAAAAATCAGTTTTAATGGTAAAAATATATTTCAAATTGTATTATATAAGCTATTTCAATTTATTTACATAAAATATATACTTAATATTATGTTATATTATTAATCTATTTTGTGATTATCAATGAACCGCCAAAATGATCTAACCATATATCATTAATGATTTGTCTGATGATTCATCCTAATACTGTAGAAAAAAAATTATTTATGGGATTATTTAATATTATGTAAACATAAGAATACTATATCATTCCACTTTTATAATATATTTTCCATATTACGTAAAATTAAAATTCAATCCGGTTCTGGAAATCATTTAGAAATTGCACCTGAAACAATATAAGGAACACATTTCTAAAAATTAATGGTTCAAATGATGTTTTGAAATGATCATATATGTTTTTGTAACCATGAATATCGTTTTGTAATATATTAATAAAAGTCGATTAACAATTATAACTTAGGTTCAAACCTATTTGATGTACGAGCAACCTAGGGTAAATGAATTCTAAACCAAATTTACATCTTTGGATTCAACTTCTATTTAATAAATTTTGTGGATATAAATATATTTATTTAAATAATTTAATCCATTTTATTTTATATACTGAGTATGAGTAGTGCATAAAAATATTAAATTAATTTTAACAATTATAAAATCAATTATTTTATATTATTAATGGTGTTTTTATTAAAATTTATCTTCAGAAAATCTACTTCACGAAATTCAAATGCACTGTTTTTGTGAATTTTTTCCTATTTTATGATAATGTTATAGTTCTTGGGAAATTTTTATGATGATTGGTGGGACCTATATCTCTGTCCAATTCATTGGTTATGTGTAATTTAGATGTTGTATGTATGGTTACATAATGTGTAACTATGATGGATACAGAATAAGGATGTTGTGAGGGTATCATTATATGGTAGTTGTAACGGTTAAAAATCATAAGGTATCCTATATGTTTACATGATTATGTATGAAATTAACCAAGATACCCTTATGGTTTTATATATGTTCTTTAATGTTTTAAGGAAATATCATGTTTCATAAAGTAAGTATAAATCAGTGGGTAGTATGTCTTTGTGAAATTGATTTCATATATTTATATGGTATCAAAGACAAATGAATGATTTCCGTCATTTTATATTACATACATAGATATTATTGTTCTTAAATTGTTTTTAATGTTTTATATAGTTTATTAGTATGTTTAAAATAATGGAGGATGTCATGATTATTGTTCTGATGTTTTTTCAACGTAATCATGTTGTTTATTTGTGTTAAAAATTTCATGTTTTGGAAGAAATGGATACAGTCAAAATAGTACTCACATTGTATTCTTATGGATTGATATGTATTTATAATAAGATAACCATTTTAAAATATATACTAAAATGATTTACTGAACTGTAATGATGTGAAATCTAGTTGAAATAACTAGAATATGTACTGTATAAGGCCGAGTTCTTATATTTGGTATGAAATCATAGTTTATATAAAATTAGAAGTTTGTATAATGTTAATAGAAAAATCTATATTATTTTTATCATATTTTAATTTAAATTTTATTGAATTTAAATATTACCATGTTTCTTCATCTAAGATAAGTTTGTTCAGATTGGTTTTCTATAGAAGAAATAGGGAAGCTAATGTTTGAAGGAATTTAGAGGATGATATCATTCTAATTCTGTATCCAGAAGTGATGGGAATTTAAACTGAGATGGTTTATATAGTAATGGATCAAAAAATGATGGTAATAAATTTTGATGTAATCCATTCAACAGAAAAACAAGAGTATCATAAAGGAACATAATGATAATGGATCATTTTTGGAGGAACCACCATTATTATTTCAATGGAACATCTGACATAGTATATTTTTAAGGATGAATTAAATCCCAATAGAATATATTCCATATTATGGTATGTTCAATCAATCAAAAGGTAAATCTTCCAATATTTCATTTTAATGGTGAATCTGATATGTGGTGTTCCATTCTCAAGAAAATTAAAGAAACAGGTTATTGAATCGTTATAGGGGGATGAATTTAAATAAATTTTATTTGAAATATAGTTTCATAATCGGGTTGACATATTATGGTGGTGTAATTCCATTATATAAAGAAAAAATAGAATGATTCAGTTATTGTGTATTAAGAAAACATCACCTGACCACAAAGGTATGCTCTAAATCTTATTCTAATCTTGATATAAAAATAAAACATAATTACCTAGGATTGAAGCCACAATATCTAAGGGAATTGGCATCACATTAGTTCAAAAGTCATGAGAAACATTTTTCATGTGCTTTGAGGGTTCAAATGGAATTTTTTGGTGATCACAATCAGTTACAAAATATCATGATGAAGAGGTCCATATGGAAGGAGATAAGAAAGATTCGATCTAGGAAATCTGATTTTAAGAATGAATTATTCCCAATTTGTGAAAATTTTGGAACAAATATCCCTATGAATTATTTAACAAAACATGGATGTGTTTATGATGTGTTAGGTTTGGATATATGAAATTATATTATAATTAAAATGATTATTTTTTAATCATAATGAGAAAAATGTAAAATGTTTTAAATGTGGTGAGATAGGTCATTATGGAAATTTTTTCCCAAAGATTTATATGAATGATGAAAAAATAACCAGAATATAATTAAAATGGTGTAGGGATAACTGTTGCGACAATGTAAGTAGAAATTATGCCATAAAATGAATTTTTATCAGGTACCATGTTTTTGATCTCATATTTCTCTAATGTTTTGTTTGATTCGGGGTTTACAAATCTTTTATTTATGAAAATTTTCTGGTAAATTGGAAATATCACCCAAAAAAATGAGGCTAGAAAACACTAGGGTGAAATATGACAGAAATGATGAATTATAAGTATATTTATATTGTGTTCTGTTGCAATAATATACATACATACGTTGTTTTTTCCCTTAGTAGACTTTTATGTCATTCTGGTATGGATTGGATTTCTGTTTATCATTCTTAGATTGATTGTAGAGATAAATATGTTGTTTTTTGGATATTAATTTATTATGTATTGAATAATAAGATCAAAAAATAGATAACATGCCAAGAAGTTGAAAAGGTTCTGAAATATGAAATTGAATGTTATCATACTTATATTTTTGAAAATAGAGAAAAAATTTAGATTCATGAGCTTCCAATGGTAAATGAATACTTTTATGTTTTTTCTAATGAGTTACCTAGTGTTATACCTGAAAAGAAATTTGAATTCACAAAATACATAGATCTTCTTGATAAGACAATTTCGAATCCCCCTTATCAAATAGATGAAATATACCTTCTTGAAATAAAAAATAAAATGCAGGAGTTTCTTGATAATGGATTCATTCTCCCTAGAACATCACAATAATGGGGTCATGTTTTGTTTTTTAAAAATAATGATGATTCCATGAGAATTTTCACTGATAATATTGCCATAAATAACATAAATTTTAAAAACAGATATCATTTTCCTAATATCACTGAATTTTTTGATCAACTACTAGGGGAACAATATTTTTAAATGGTTCACCAGAGGTCGGGGTGTCGTCAGTTGAAATTAATTGAATTAGACATCCCAAAGAACTAATTTAGTAATAGATATAAGAATTATGATTTTTTTATGAAAATTTTCTTAACTATTTCACCTTTTGTATTCATTGATCATACCAATAGAATATTTAATGATTTCATGGATATGATTGTATTTATGTATTTTAATTACATTATTTTATTTTCTCAATGTAATGAGTATCTTGAAAAACATATAAAAATTGTTTTAAAATCCATAAAGGAAAATAAATTGTATGGAAAATTAAGAATGTCTGATTTTGGGAAGAGACACATTTATTTTCATGGGAACATTGTAAATAATGATTGAATAAAGGTTAATCTTTCAAAAAAAATGTTTTTCATAATGACCAAGACATATAAATATTTTTGAAGTTCGAATTTTTAATTATTTGTCAGTTTATTACTTACTGTTTTCTAAAAAAATTAATGGCTTTATATCTCTCTAACTATGTTAACACAAAATGGAGTAAAATTTATTTTGATAGAATAATGTGATGTTTCATTTTATGAATTGATTCAGAGGTTGTTTATTTTTATTGTTTTGGATTTTCCATCCAGAAATGGAGGGTTTTTCATCTACAGTGATTATTCGTTTAAGGGATATGGTGGTGTTTTGTTGCAGAACAATCAGGTATTTTGCAGTCTTCAAGTAAACTAAAACCTAATGTGTTACTGTATGCCACACATTATTTTAAAAATACCATCTATGGTTTTTTTGTTGAAAATTTGGTGGCATCATTTATTTAGATCCAAATGAGAAAAACATACTAACCACAAAATACTGAAGAATAGATTAGCATTAAATTAATTATACATGAGGAAGAGAATATGGATTTAATTGATAAAATATTATGATTTCTCATTAAAATACCATCTTGGAAAAGGAAATAAATTGGTAGATACCGTGAGTCCAAAACATCCTGAATAAATAACAATTTAACTTATAGAACAAAAAAATTATTAAGGATTTGATGAATTTTGGATTTGATGTTTTTGGGGTTGAAATTACAATGTTTTGCCGTAGATTTTAGTTAAGTCATATTTGTCCGAGATAATTAAGCAAACAAAGATGGTTAAAGGTGAGTAACATAAAATTTTATACATAGTTGAAATTTTTGTGTTTCTAGAATTTAACATTGATATATATTGTGTATTGTGATTTGGAAAAATATTTTATGTGCCTTGTGATTATTTATTGATTATTGAGAAGATGTGTGAAGATCATTGTTTTCCATTTGCAGTTCATCTTGGTAGCACAATGAAGAACAGAGAACTTCAGAAGTATTATAGGGTTGATGGAATGAAAAAAAATTCCAAATTTTACCGTTAAATGTTTTACATGTCAGCAGGTTAATGAAGTGTGACTTTTTCTGTAGGGGATACATCATCCATTAACTATTCAAAATGGTAAATACAAAAATAATTTCATGAAAATTGTGGTGGTACAACCCAATACATCTATGGTAAACAATGTGATTTTGGTAATTGATGATTGAAAAACTAAATTTACACATTTCCTTCTTAATCATGTTACAACTCCTTTAGAAAAGATTAATCGAGTGTACATCGATGTGATTTGAAGGATACATGTAGTGTCTCTTTCTATGGTATTTGATTGTGATAATAGGTTCACGTCTATCTTTGAGAAATGCCTCCAAAAGTATTTGGGACCCAAATTAAATTACAGACATTTTTTTATCCTCAGGGCAGTTAGAACAGACTATTTAGACTTTGGAAGATATGCTTCGATCTTTTCCAATGGATTAACAGGGAACATAAGATCAAAATATATATTTAGTTTATTTTCCCTACTACAATAGTTTTCATTCAACTGTATAGATTCTACCGTTTGAGTCATTATATGGGAAGAGATGTTGAACTACATCATTTTTTAATGATTTGGGGGGGGAGGATGGTGATGGGAATAGAATTAGTAGATGAAGTGGCTGAGAATGCCAAGAAGATATATCAACACATGATAACATATCAAAAAATGAAGACAATTTATGTATATAAAAGGAGAAAAACATTTCCTTTGAGGTAGGTGATCACGTACTTCATAGAATGTCACCATGGAAAAATGTTATGTGTTTCTGTATGAAAGGGATGCTATGCAAAATATTCACTGAACCATATAAAATATTGGTGAAATATGGAACAATATACTACCTATTATATTTGCCTCTAGGTTTATCTTATTTACAACATGTTTTTCAATGTTCGTTTTTGATAACGAATGTGTGATATTCATCTCATGGTATGAGCCTAGAAGTATTTCAGTTTGAAGAGAACCTTTCTAATACCGAGATACATGTTTATATTCTCAATCATAGTGAACCATTATTGTATAATATGATAATCCACTATGTAAAGGATTTGTGGACAAATCACATGGTTGAATATGAAATATTGGAATATGAAAATGCTATGATGGAAATGAACCCTCACTTCATTAATAAGTAAATAAAAAATTGTGAGGTACCAATTTACAAAAGATGGGTAGAATGTAACACCCCATGAGTTTATAAATAATTTTAATGAAAATCATAAATAATAGAGTCTCTAAATAATGAAAAAAATTAGTATAATTTTTCTACTTTTATGAATTTTTTTTCAAAAAATGAACATGAACAATTGTGATCTGAATGTTATTTTGTGTCTGATAGGATGAACTTATTTGTTTTGTGAATTGTAAAAAATCTTTAAGAATTGTAATCTGAATAGTTGTATGACCCTTAAGAAATCTATATAATAATATTATTTTATTTTCATAAAATTATAAGATAATTAAATCTTTATTAATATTCCAATGTGATATAAAATGAATTATGGTTCTATAATCATTACATTGTAATAAAGAATAATTTTACATAAAAATTAAGTTATTCATATTTTAAAAATTATTTTTAATAAAAAGAGTTCATTTATGAATTCCATAAATCAAAAAATGGTTAGGGTGAATGTTTATGGATATATTATGAAATACATGAATTTATGGAGAATAATGAAATATAATAATTAAAAAAAACGCTAAATAAAGGAAGTTGTGCATAATTCCTAATACATGGATGATGTAAATGGTCATTGGTTGAATATCACATGCACATAATATTGTTTTTGGTCACATGAATCACAATTATTCATATTCATTAGAAAAAATATTAAACTAATGATTAATATAATGTAAATCCCCTTCACTCTTCCACTACAGAAAATCCATGACATGAATTGGGAACCCAATTCATCTCCCAATTAATTTGTTATGTTTTAAATACTATAAGAAAACGAGGTGTATAAATCATACAACAACATGTACTGAGGGGGAACTAACCAATATTAAAGAGAGTGGCTATACAAAGAACCACATTTAGTAGGTGATATCAAGCAGAGGCATACTGTACCTTATTTTTCATGGAGATATGTTCAAAAAGAGATCTAATACCTCATATAGTGGAAAAATAACAACCCCATAATTTCCTAAATCCATATTTTCTTCAAAAAAATAAGATATCATGTCATACATGTCCTCTAATGTGTTACATTCTGAGAAGTATAAAGCCAATGGTGTGTCAACATGTACTAGATGGAAGAGCTCCATCATATTTTTAGTTACTATCAAACATGATAAATGGGTGTAATTTCTTTATAAGATCATTTAAATCCCTCTCATGCAATTTATCATTAAAAACAACATTTTCATACATGATAGAAAATAATATTTGTGTCCTCACAGACAACAAGTTCCTCATGCTAATTTGTGTGGGGTAATCAAAAACTGATGTTTAAATTTATACAATTATCCCATGTGATCTCATTACCCATACTGATTAAGGAGAAATTAATAGCCCTTCAACAACAATAACACAACAAATACACTCTTCCATGAACCGCCTTTGGAAAGATGAGGGATGGGGGGAATAGTTCCCCTCCCATTATTCCTCAAAACGATGACGAGATAACGACCCTTAGTCATGCCTCTAGTAGGCCCATGAGTGGTTATTATAAAAAAGGGTATATATATTCACTATATAAACAATTGGTGCTACTCTACACTCTAGGGCCTATTGGAGGTTGTACTTGGCGGTCAATATCTATTCTTTGTCTTGATTCTGGAATGGAATGGGTTTTTTCTGCCCCTCCACTCATTTTTTCAAAGGAAGGTCGTCATAGAATAGTATCAGTGATTATTTTTTGAGATATTGGAAAGAGTTTTCAGTTAGGAAAAATGATAATTACATTGGATGCTAGGACAACAGTGCTATGAAATCATGTTGTGTGACAGAGGTCAGCGAAGACAAGCTTGGAGACAAGATATTAAGGCCCCTCATGATCAATTTCAAGGACTCTGAGCCTACCGAATGACCAAGTTCACCTACATAAAATGCAGTGTAGAGACCCTCGGAAAGTTTCATGCATCATAATGACTTGTGTTCCTACATGAATTGGATTGTCTTAGGAAGAAAATTTAATAAGATAATAAATAAATATAATTTAAAATTCCTAGATACTCGGGTATAGGATTTCATTTTTTACCATGTAGTTATGGAACCCAGACGTCTTTCACATGTGGTATGGGTAGTTGATGCTCAACATGTTTTTATGGACGATGAGAAGTGGTCTGATCAAGAGGAGGTGGATGAGTTGTGGAATCAGATTCCTCATTCCATCCACAATCATACCCTCCAGAAGTACGAGGGTAGCATCCTTGATGTAGAAAAAGAATGTTCGATTAAGGATTTGGGATCACCTTCACCTTGATCCATGCTCTATGGTAGTACATGGTCCCGTTGTAGTTAGTGAGATGAGAGGATTTGCACGTCATTGGTGGTTGCTCTAAATATTAGAAAAGATAGAGACTACAGTTTCATGGGATGTTTTTAGAAAGGATATTTGAGATTAATTCCTTTCATGAATGGAATAATTAGTTAAGTGACAATAATAGATCTACCTTCAACAAAGATGAATTTCGGTGAGAGAATTGGGTATCATGTTCAAATATCTCCATGATTTTTCTCTGGACCACTTTTTTGATGATGAGTCTCGGGCGAGACAAATAGAGGATAGTCTTCAACCATCTCATTAGTATGTTTCTACTCTCATTACCCTACCGAGAGATTAGGAAATACAGAAGAAGGCTGAGGTAGTGGAAAGGATGAACAAGCAATGAGGTGTGCTACATGATGGGAGTCATTCGGGTTCGTCAAAGGGAAATGTAGTATATAACATATCTCCACAGACAAGGCCTTATCGATTTCTACTAGCTGGGAGTAGGCCTCAGCTATTCCAGTTTCGATCCTCCAGTCCTCTAAATTTTCTTAATTTCTTGGGACCGAGATGCTCTTCATGTGGATTTTTCATGGACATTCAAAGATGATGCCCTGCTCATGCTCAGTATGGTGGGGGTGGGTAGGTTCAGCACCCACCTAAGTAGAAAAAGTTTCTAACGAGGCCTTTTTAGCAGCATGACCCAGCACCTCCAAGGGCAGACACTGATGGGGGAGACCAACCTCATGGTTCTTCTCAGGTACCTCAAGTGTGGCATGGTATGGTGGTGGACGACAGCAGAGAGGGAGAAGAGCTGGGCACAAACAATTCCATGCAACAGAGTTATCATTCCTAGCAGGGCCATATGATTTTCGAGGTAAAATCTTTTTGTTCAGCACTCAAGATTAATCTTTGTTTAATTTAGGGTCCTCGCACTAAGTTGTTTCACGCGATCATGCCAATGATCTAGGTCTGGATACAGATAGACACCCCTTTCCCCAGGATTTATTACACAAGTAGGAGGTCAGTCCAGTTTTTTTATGCTTTATGGTTATGTAGACTGATATTAGGGCGACATTAGTCTAGTGGTGATCTTCTTCAATTACAGAAGCATCAGTATTATGTCATTCTAGGAATTTATTTCATGTTCATTGTCTGTGCTACTATAAAATGCTTCCGAATAAGATTTGTTTTTTATGAGTAAGGTCAGCATGTGGATTTTGATGGTGAGTGGAGTTGTCAGATGGGAAGCTGGAATTTGGAGCCTCTTCTTTATATGTTGTTTAGACTGTTAGCGGAGTCGGCAGATGAATATATGGTGGGAGTTTCAGGGGTTTTAATTTTTTTTGGATGTTTTTCATGTGGAGGATGTGACAGTACACCCACGATGTGTCGTTGAGTTCGGTATAGACTTACAACCTGGTTCCCACCTAGTTTCGATGTCCCTATATAGGATAGACCATATATGTGGTGAGATTTGCATATTCAGATTAACGACTAGATGAAGAAGTGTTATTCCCGACATAGCATGCCACCATGGGGTGCTCCAGTTTTGTTTGTAAAGAAGGAAGATGGTGGACTTAGTCTATGAAAAGACTACTGGTGGTTGAATCACGTAACGATCAGGAACTATTTCCCACTCCCAAGGATAGATGATATCCTCAATCAATTGGAGGGTGTAGGATGGTTCTCTATGATCGATTTTTATTTAGCATATCACCAGCTGAGGGTTAACGAGATTGATATCCCAACCATAGATTTTAGGTTTAAGTATGGGAACTTTGTGTTTGTAGTTATGTAATTCAGTGTCAAGAACTCACTATCAATGTTCATGAGCCTATAGAACTCTGTTATCCATGAGTTTCTGGACATATTCTTCATTGTTTTATTCGACAAAATTATGATCTACTATAGGATATAAGAGAATAATGTTGAGAATCTTAGAACATTATTGGAGGTCCTTCTATGCCACCAGCTCTATGGGAATTTTTCAATGTTCAAGTTCAAGACACTCGAAGTTCACTTCCTTAGACACATGGTGACTTAGAAAGGGGTAGCAGTGGAACCATCAATGGTGGAGACAATTTTTTAATGAGAACACACAAAAATGTGGTGTTTGTTTGTAGTTTCTGGAGATTGGAATCTTTTACCAGATGATTGTTCTCAAATTCTCTCCAGTTGAACCTCCACTGATAATTTATACTTTGAAGGACTAGGCATTCACATGGTGTGAGCTGTTTCAGGAAACATTCAGCTATCTGTAGTAGAAACTAGTCAGCACTCCAGTGCTCGGATTTCCAGAGGAAAGTGATTTTTTAGGTGTGTTGCGTTTCATTTGGTATTGGTTTGGTAATTGTGTTGATGCAGTAGCAGGGTGTGATCTCTTATTGGTCTATGATGTTACATCCTTAAAAGTGTAACTATTCCTTCCATTAATGGATCTTGTAGTTGTATTGTTTGCATTTATGTTGTGGCAGCATTACCTCATCGGGGATGACATTGTGGACTTCATTGATCATAATTGTTTAAGGTATATCTTTTCTAAGATAGATCTTAATTTCCATCCATAGAGATTTATGTAGTTTTTTGTGAGACTAATACTCCATGGTCACATTAACTAAAGGTAAGGGGTACATTGTGGCGAATGCCTTGAGCAGAAAATTGCAGAAGAAAGTAGTTCGAGTGTCCTCAAATTCTTGGAAGTATTGGGAGAATTTGATGCCTTGAGCCTATAGGCAAGGGAGGATTGAAGAAGAGATTTTTTGGTTTCAGATGACGGTGTGGACATCTCTAATGAAAAATATGGAGCAAATTCATTCAAGAGAATCAGTTGGAGAAGTTATGTATGATCGCGTTGAATAGAGAAATTCTCATGAAGGGTGGTTGGAGGATAGTTACAATCAGATGATTTTTTTGTGGAAGGTGGTTTTTTTTTGTGATTCATGGTGGAGTTCTTGGTGAGTTACACAACATATCCATAGATGTACACCCTGGAGATTCCATAATGTATCGAGGCCTGTGGGGATTGTTTAGGTGGTATGTGGTGAAGATAGATGTGGCAGAGTATGTGGAAATGTTCTTGGTCTGTCATCAGGTAATGTTTGAACATTGTCCGCATGGAGGTTTGCTTCAACCATTATATATAACTGAGTGGAAGTAGATGACATATCAATGTTTTTTATAGGGCTACCAAGGACAGAAGGAGTATACGATGATATCTATGTAGTGGTGGATTGGATGAAGAAATTGGCTCACTTCATGGTGATCAAAAAGTCATGTCGGGTGAGTGCCTTAGCATAAAGGTATGTAGATGAGGTGGTGATTTTGCAAGGAGTAATGAGGATCTTTCTCTCATACTAGGATTCATGGTTTATCTCATGAGTCTGGAGGGGAATGCAACAAGCTTTTTCCTCCTAGATATGTTGTCACACTACCTTCACCCCAGACATATGGGTACATAGAACGGACTATCCATACATTGTAGGGCATGATCTGGGCATGGGTTCTTTGTTTTGGGGGATCATGGATATGACCCTTTCCATTGGATGTGTTTATATAACACAACTTCTACCACTATAACATTGGCATGGCACTATTCTAGACATTGTATGGAAGACCGTTTCATTCACACGTGTGCTAGATAGAGGTTGGTGAAAAGGGAGTTCTTGGGTCAGAGGTGTAGCAGAGCACCATAGAGAACATTCAGCTTTTGCATGAGAGGATGAACACAACATACTACAAGAAGAAGTCATATTCCATTCGTATGAGGAGGCCTTTAGAGTTTGACATCAGAAACCATTTGTTCTTAATTGTAACCCATCATGGTGGGAAGCAATGGTTTGGTCATAGAAGTAATCTTTCACCATAGTTTGTTGGAACGTTCATGGTTATTTCTCTTTTTGGAGCCTTGGATTATTATATATCACTTCTCTCATAGATGAACCTGATACATGATGTTTTCCATGTATCACAACTCAGTCATTTTCTTCATGACGACTCATGTGTCATCGATTGGAGAGAGATCGATGTTGACAATGATGCGAACATTGAGGAGTATCCGATAGAGATCTAGGAAAACAAGGATATGGAAGTATGTGGGTTTTCTATTCGATTAGTTCATTTGTTTTTTCTACATATTGGTGTCGAGTAGAGTTGTTGGTAGTGGGAATCTCAGATGATTTTCTAGTACCTATATATTTTTTAAGTTGGTGTGCTGGGTTTTTATTAAATTCTATCATTTCAATACCGTTGATATGATGTTATTATTTATTTTTTTGGATATGTAATGTATATTCCCTTGTTCCCTAGATGTGTGAGATGTGTCCAAATGTGTGGTAAAGGGATGTCCTGACTGCTAATCAAGATGCATTAATTTGGATGTGATTAAACTCGTGCAGTCGAGTAAGTGTCACTCAATGCGGATAATATCCAATCATTTAGTATTTAAATCCTTGACTCATGTGTCATGATAGTGAGATATTAAGATGTTGAGGTTTTTTCCATCATTCAAGAAACTAAGGGTGGTTTTACCATGAGAGATAACATAAGGGGTTGTTGTTTGGAAACCACTTTTCATCTGGGTTGGTTTTGAATTCTCAGGGAATAGAATTTTTTGAGAGGTATATAATGTAATGGTATGGACCTCTCTGGTTAGTTTCATTGCTGAAATATTTTTTTTATAGGTGTTCTCAGAGGTCAATTCAACTTATTCTAAATACTTTTCAAAATTTGTAGTTTGTGAATAGTTTTTCCATAATATCAACAATCCAACATCAGCCTCTATTTCCAGTGCCAAATTTGTAGTTCATGAATAGTTTTTCTAGATCAGTGAGGTTCCAATAGCATCCTCTACATTATTTACCAAATTTCGAGTTCGTGAGTAGTGTTTCAAGACCACTGAGGTTCCAACAGCAACCTCTATTTCCTTTGCCAAATTTTGAGTTCATGAATAGTCTTTCTAGACCAGTGAGGTTCAAACAGTAGCCTATATTTCCATTTCCAAATTTTTAGTTCATGAACCGTGCTTCCAGACCATTGTGGTTTCAATAGAAACCTCTATATCGTTTGCCAAATTTCGAGTTCATGAATAGTTTTTCAAGACCAGTGATGTTCCAATAGAAACCTTTATTTCCTTTGACAAAGTTCAAGTTCATGAATAGTGTTTCCAGATTAGGGAGGTTCCAACAACATTCTCTATTTCCTTTTCCCAAAATCAAATTCATGGACAGTGTTTCCAGACCAGTGAGGTTCCAATATCAACCTCTATTTCATTTTCCATGTTTTGAGTTCATGAACAGTTTTGCAAACTAGTGAGGTTCCAACAACATTATTTATTTCCTATTCAAAATTTAAATTTCATGAACAGATTTTCTAGATCAATGAGGTTCCAACAACACCTCTATTTCCATCGCTAAATTTTGAGTTCATGAATAGTTTAACCAAACCGATGAAGTTCTAACAGTGGCCTTTTTTTCTTTTTCAAATTATTATTTCGTGTATAGTATTTAAACCATCCTATAATTTCTCTCATTTGACATTTTCATTGATATAAAACTCTTTCAAAGCCTTGTTTTATGGTATTTATGGCCGAATCAAATACCATATCACCTATATTAATTTTCTTAATGCTTGCGAATATTTTACATGGTCAAACCACATGATGAAATGTTGTCCTTTTTTAATGTTAAATCCCACATATCATAGACCACAACTCTATTAAATATTATTAATGGAGGAGATACACTTTTTCCAAGGTTATTCATTCTTATTCACTAGTGAGAGATGCTAGAACCCTTCCTCTATTATCATGAAGTTGTGGGATCAATCTGGACTCCTCTAATCATCCCTTCAATGGAGTTTAATAGCTACTATTTCACCCCCCACCATTTTTGGTGCAACCATGTCGTATCAATCAAGAACAAATATAATTTCTCAACTTGAGGAAGAAACAACAATCTTTGAACATCAGTTAGGAAATTCTACCTTTGTCTCTCTTATACTGGAATCATGTGGGGTGGGTATGAATATGTCTCCATGAGACATAAATGAAATCAATACATTAATAATGATAATAAATGGATGTAAAATTGATGTGCTTTGAGGCAGTGAAGATGTTGTTATTATTATTTTCTACATTGTGGATTGTATTGGCATAAGCCTACTAAAAATTGTCACTGTTGGTTGTCCTCGTTTTCACACTGGAAATGTTCAGTTGTCTTGACATGGTATTGATTAAAAAGGTTCTAAATGAGAAAAAATGGTTAATCACATATACCTCACTATTTAGATGGATAATGATAAATGTAACCCATGTTTGATCACCCATGATAAACAAACGAAAAAGTGGAACATGGTGACCAATGATGGTGGAATATGTAAACTGCTTTGTTGTTTTTATTTAATTGGTGTTCCTCCTTATGGTTGGGCCTATTAGTTTCCCATTAGTGATGGAATAGTTTAACTATAAATTGTAAATCATGATAACATGAATGTTGTTTTTTTGGATTGTTGTTTTATGCATATCGTAGTGGTAGAAATGTTGTCGCACATGAATGGATCATTGTTTTAGAATACATTGGATGGGAAGAGTTATTTTTAGGTATTAATCATGTATTTTTATATTGTATAGAGAGAACCCCAACCATGTTAACCACCTAGTGTTGAACACCCCCATCTCATGGGGGTGGGTTATTCCCCCGGTCATTAGATCTTTTCTTCCCCCTCTCAAAGAGGCTGCAATACTCTTAAGTGGTTACATTTTACAAAGACAATTAGATCATGGTGTGATGTATTTTCATAGATCCATTGGTAAATTTTCAATTAGGTATATGAGTACTATGTGTTTTAAGTAATAATTTTACCAACTGTCTTCAGGATGAGGCCGAAGACTCTTCGGGCATGGGGTGTGGTTGATGTGTCCCAAGTGTCTTCTGGATGAGGCGCAGGTGTCTTCGGGCGAGATGTGTGACTATTGTGGATATGAGATGTCTGTATGTAGATGTGTGTGGGATGTGATTTTTATAGGACCTTGGTGTTCTAAGGCTGTATATTTGGATGGTAGTGGCATAGGTGTGTCTGGGAAGATATGTCATTGGAACTTGTGGGGGAGGTTTGACGTGTATGATGTTTAGATGACCAGTGGGAGGGTGGTGTGAGTTTCCCTATAATGATGTTAAATACTATTATATACTTGTCTTGTGATATATTGGGAGTTTAACCTCTATGGATGGGTGGTTAGTCTCTTTTCTCGTTGTCTGGTTAATTTTTTTCACTGGGCATTAGATTACCTCCCCAATTGTGCATGAAATATTTAGGTTCTCTTTTCAGTATACTAATATCCTCACCCTATGTTTACTTTCACATTTACAAGAGGGATTGGAGGACCATGCGAGACCCTAATAGTCTTGATGTGTATAGTTTTTTGCTAGAAGATGATTAGTTTTCTTACAGCCACTAATTTTTTTTTCCATTTTTTGTTATTGCACATTCGATGATTCTTGTACTTTTGATTTGGTTTTCTTATAACAATCATGTGGTCCATAATTGGGTATATTTTTATACATATTATTCATTGGTGTTGGTGGATCGCTTCTCTAATCATTGAATCTTTTTAAAAAATTGTAATTCCTCACATATTGTGAAAATATATACCCATTGTGCTAGTCACAACTATGAGGCCTATTAAAGGCAAGAATAGTTGGTCATTATAATGTCGTTATCTTGAGGAATGAAGGGCGGGGTAGTTTTCCAAACCTTCCCTCATCTTTCCAATGGCACTTCGTGACACACTCAATAATGTATCATATCATTCTTCAGCTAAAACAATAATCATGTAGGCTTGTAAAAGCATCACTCAAAATGGGGGAGCCACATTAATACATAAAATGTTTTAATAAATATTTGGAATCATGGGTTTCATGTCTAGAAAACCAAATTTTTAAGACTCATATTGAATTAACCAGTGAAATAGTCACAAAAAGTTATCAAAATGGCTCAAATACAAGGTATGCACATAATGTTGAGATTCTGGTTCTTATTGTCTACGTCAACCATGCTTATAAAAATTCTTATTATGAATTCATGGTATGTTTCAATTGAGATATTGCGATTGACATATTTCATGTTAATTATATCTTCTTGTTCATCCATCCAGACACCATGTTCCTCATCCACTTCATCCTCAATAAAATCGGAATCTATTTGTACATGATCTTTGTTCATATCATATTCCTCCTCTTAATCAACAATTTCAATAGGTTCAGCAATATGTTTCAGAGGCTCAACATCTTTCCTAGAGTCTTAGAGGGATCTTGTTGCTATTTTTCATTCAATATCAGAGTACTCTCTACATTTCCTTGTTTTTATGGGATTGTGGTTAATGAATCCATCATTGTCTGCCATTTATTTTTTTTCCTTAGCACATGATTTCAGGTAGTATTCCTCAAATTGATCTGATGGGCCATGTTTGTCATGAAGTGAGTTATCAGAGATATTATTTATTCTATGTCTCTTGTGTCATGATGATTGTGCTAATTACCTTGATCTATCTCCCTAAAAAATGAAGTACTGGAGACACTAGTTAGAGAAATAACATAATCCACAATGGCTAACATTTCATTATTTTCAATAGGATTTGAAATATTGGAAAAAAATTCCTTATACCAATAATTCATTGGTCCTTCATGATCGAATCAAGATGTTACCGTTTTATACATAGTCCCATCTAGTAAAAAATTATTCTATCCATTTTCTATCTAAGTCATCCTCTTGAACCCAGTACCAACCATTGTATTTCCACGTCAATTGTAGTCATATACCGTGTTAAAAAATTATTATAGTAATCTGTATGTTTTCGTAAAAAACCACTTTTGAGAATCTATTTTTCACCATTATGGATCCAAATGTGAAAGGGTAGATGCTAGGATACATATATTTCCACAAAAAGTATTTCAATAGAATGCATTCCAATAGTTCATGTCACTATTTCTAGTTTCAATGGTTATCAAATGAGTTTTGATATTATAAAATGATCGTTTTGTTTGAACAGTGCAACGATAGCCCAGGGAATCCAACCCATATTGTAACTATTAGAGATTCTTGAAATGGATCCAAAACCAGGGTACATTTGAGGACATTCATGGAAGATTCCCCAAAACAACATTAGTGTTTCAACCAAATCAAATAGTAGTCCTCCGAGGAAGATAGGCGAAACATAAAATAAGAGGTGTTATGGAGGCTGATACAAAAACCCAAGAAAAAAGTGTTTCAAGATATTATATTAGGAATTTCATCATAGTTATATGATTAAAGACTTTCCAAAAAAGAAAAAAATGATGATCCGTAGCAATATGATTTACCTCTTTTGTTATGAAGGAAATATCCAATTGATCACAGTGCTGAAGAGACATAGGGTTGATAAGATGTTCAGAATCGGTGGTGATATTTTGGGGGAAAGGGTCTCAGGTTTTATGGTTCTATCCTAACAACCACATATGTGAAGGATCAATGATTTTATGTGGGGTTTCAATCACACCAAATTGGGATAAAATCATGTCTTTCATGAGTCTACCTCTACATTGAATCGCCCATCTGGGTATAAGTTTATTTTCCTCCACTATAAATACAACCTTCACCCCCATCTTAATATCACACATTTCAATCCTTGATCCATATATATGTTATAACTAATAATCTTCCTAAAAACATACCCCACATCCAATACATTATTGTTTCCCCAAAATTTCATATGTAAGGGCCCCAAGGATGATCTCATGTAGTTGACGTCATGAAATACAGATCTTATTTCATTTTCTTGTGTTTAATGTTCAATTAATTTATTTTCTTATAATCTATTATCCTCCCCTTATCCAAGAGGAATGAATGATCTATTATATATATTATATATTTATATCATTTTATGGAATAATTATCAACATTATTCTTCTAATATTCCTCTTATTATATAAATAATAACATTATTTCTCATGTGTCAATTTACAGACATAATGGACGACGTGTCTTCAATTTCCATTACATCTTTAATAAATTGTTATAAAACCTGTTCAATTGATGAATAATATATTAAATTTAACATATATCCCCTTTATTTTTCTAGAGTTAGCATATATATATATAATATTATATAACAAAATGAATCTAGTTTGCGATTATCAAAGAAGAGCCAAAATGACATCAACATATATATGTAATTATTTATATAATTATTAATCCAAATGTCATAAAACCAAAATGAGATAATTTAATATTTAATATTCAGGATACAAATTAAAACTATTTAATTACACATTAGGAATTTAATTTCCATACAATAAGAAAATAAAACACAAACAGGGCATGGAATCATGTGAAGAATGCCCTAGAAACAACAGAATGAATGAAATGCTAACAACTAACATGTAAATGATGTTATGAAATGACCATATAATGATTCATAATCATTATTTATTTTATTTATTATATTAATAAAAAACTTTTAACCATTTTACATGATGTTTATATGCATTTTATGTAAGTATGCCTTGAGGTAAAGTAATTCTTCACCATATTTACATTCGTTGGGTTATCTTTATATTTCATTAATAATGTGGTAATATGATTATTTTTGTAATAAATTTTATTAATATTAAATTTTATTATTTTTACATATATTGTATGCACATATTACATTAATTTTATAAAATCTCACATTAATTGTATGATATTTTTAATGTAATTTTAAATAAAAAATCTCGTAATAAATTCTATTTTAAAAAATCAAAAGAATTATTTTTATGAAATTTTTTACGTTTTATAATTATATTCTAGTTCTTGAGAATTTTTTACGAGGAAGGGTTGGAACTATATATCCATCCAATGCAATAGTTATGTGTATGTTGGTGGTCGACCATATGGCTACACAATGTGTAACTTTGATAGTTACACAATATGGTATCCATGAGGATTACATTATATGGTATCCATGTACGATACAAATCATAAGTTAGCATAGATGGTCTGAAGATTATTTATGTAATTACCCTAGGCACCCATATTTGTTAATATATGTTCTTTAATGTTTTATGGAAATTTCATGTTTCACAATGTATGTATATAAGTGTGTAAGTATTTTATTGTGAAAATTATTTCATATGTATATATGAAATCAAGAAAAAAATTATTTATGTCCTTATTTATATAAACTTACTGAGATTTTTATTTTCATTCTATATTTTTTAATGTTATTTTTATGTCATAAGTATTTTTAAGAAAAAGAATAATGCGACATTATCTTTTTGGAGTTTTTTTTCATAGAGATCAATTTTTTAGGGTATCCTAAATTTTTTGGTTTCTGAAGAAATTGATATTGTTTTAATTGTACCCACTTATTATTCATGTGGGTTATTCTATATGAGTTATTTGATAACCATAAAATACTCAAAAACGAAAATATCTTTATGAATTTATTGATGTGAAATATTTTGTTAATAACATGAATATGTAATGTATATATTGAAGTCAATGATTCTCATAAAACCAAAAATAAATTGAAATAATTAGATGCCACCAATTCTGACATCTAGGTGAATATTCATTTAGAAATTATTAACTCCTTAGTGAAATTTCTACCTTCCCTCTCTATGAAAATATTAAAAAATAAAACAAAAATGATATATTTTTCTTGGATGAGGATATTAAAACATTTTATAATAGTCACCAATGATTTAATAATGCTTGTAGACCCCTAAAACTTATTAAATATTGAGATAGAATCATTGAAAATGAATAATCACTATATTATAATATTGTAAACTATTTTTCATTTCTATTTAATGGAACATATCTAATAAAACATTTTGATGCCGGAATTATTCTACATTTGGTACGTTATGAGGAAAAAATCAGACTTAATATTATTCCACATTACATAGATATCAGATAATATGATTTTAATGTGATGGCTAATATTTCCACGATCCTTCAATGCATTACTAATTAATTACACAAAATATTTTTGGATGTTACTAATATTTATGTTTTCATTCTTGTTGAAAGACTATTCTCATGATATTTTTACTTCCGTGTTTTAATTCATAAATCCTCACACTTATCTCCACAGAGGGAAATACCATTTAAATACATCATTTCTATATTATTTCTATTTTTAACACCAGCAAAAATATTATAAGTAGTTTTTTAGAAAATTTCATCACAACAATTCCAAGAAAAATTTCCTATTCATAAAATGTCTTATTTTATGAAGGAAGAGCCATTAAATATTGGAGTAGTGTGTCATCTAAATATGTCAATATTAATTATCAAATAACAATAATTGGTTATATATATCTCATGTTGGAACTTAAAGAGGTATTCAAAACATCATATTGGGACATTTTTTATAATGATCTTTACAAATTTTGCATCCATGGAACTTTTTTGAATTGGGTGAATATTATTTTTGAGACTTATAATATTTATTTTCTTATTAATGTCTCGTAGATGGGATGTTTACAAAGATAAAAAGGAGTTGTGAAAGGTGATCCACTCTATGTAGTTTTTTTATACAATGTGTAGGATTATCTGTGAAATCTTATTACACATATTAGCGAGTTAATATAATGTAACCCTATTCAATTTTAATGTTACCTAAATGATCTATCTCAACTAATATTATATGATTACATGATAATTTTTAGTAATGTTAGAAAAAGAAATATAACAAATCAATTGAAGTCAATATCTAAATACAGGGATGTTTTATGGAAGGTTATCCGATGGAATAATTCCATCATTTATTTTGGGACGAACACGACATCATGTTGATGATATCATTTTTTTAGATATTTGAATGAATGATTCTCCATACCCATTCAATATAATGGATTACCTATCTTCATGGGAAATCCTAAAGATAATAATTTTAATAAATTTTATTTTCAAATAAATAATATATACTTTTCCAAGTGTGGGAATATTTACTCTATGGATTGTAGGATTTAATTTTTGTTAAATACATCATTGTATCCAAAAGTTTAATTGTATTATGATATATAAATGGACCATTTTACTAATAAAAACCTTACTGTCTATATCACAATAATTTCTCATAGTGTAAGAATAATAGAATGAAATTTGATAAATATATTATTGAACAAATAGTTCAATCCAATTTATAAAGTATCTATGGGAGTAAAAAATCATGTTATTCAATAATGTAATACAATCTAGAATTACCTGAATCATTTTATTTGTCCCTCAAGGTCACATAAATTTCTTCTATATAAATTAATTGACAAATGGAAAAGGTGTAGTAATTATTATATTGGATATTTAGTTTTTCCATCCCTTAAATCACCATTCATCAATATGATGACTCACTCTAGATGGATTAGATCCCTGGATTATTCACTTATCATTTTAGTTTACAATCAGATGTGATCATGCATTATATTTTTTGTTCATTCACAACATCTACCTATAGAATCTAATGTCTCCTTTCATAATTTCATGGATATTCTTAATATGAGGACGACAAAAATTCGCCACAACCTACACAACAATTATGTCACTGTTCCAAATAATGTAACATTAACATGAAAATTATCCAATAAAATAATTATTAATTCCAAATGTTTTTCTTAATCCATTTATGAATTAAATATTCACTTATATAGTCCTAAATGTTTTTAAAATTAATGAGACATACCATCAATACAAACACTTATACGGGGTCATGGACACAATAAAATCCCTCATATTTACTACATAATATATTGTGGGATTATATTATATTTTAGGTGATCGTTCCATATCCCACACTTAATGTAAATGAAACATCATTTATTATCTTATTTCATAGACTTATATCACAGGAATATACTTCATAACATATTCGAAATCATTCTGCCTAAAATACCAAACATTACTGATATGATACAGAATTCTATTATGTTTAGGCTACCCCAACTAAAACAATTGTTATTGGAAACTGTTGCAGAAAAAATGTATATCCTTTTGGTTAGAATTAATTCAGTTATGCATGGGTATAATTACCTCTCTATTCATGCAGATCTAGATCATCTCATCACTAGAATAATAAATAGAAAAATTCCATACATTTTGGACTAAACAAATAATCCGTTCAAGGCTTCATGGTCTTCAAAATAATTAGAGTACATATAAAATAAAAGAATAAAAAACATTGATGAATTTTTATGGAAGAAACCTTACATGGATAACCTAATATGAACGTTTAAGGAGAATCCAAGGTAAGCACGGTCCAGAATGATGTGCTACTCTATTTTGGAATAACAGTGGAAAGGTAGTCAGATGTGTCTTTTTCTCTGTTGGAATCTACTCCTCAATAGAGGATTAAATTAATAGAATTATTCATGATTTACTCTTTGATAATATTAATTTAATGTCTAATATTTGTATTGAAGGTAATTATATAATGGGTTTTCAAGCTATTAGTAATAGATTGATATAGTAATCATGGCAATTCTAATCATTGGAATTCACTAAAATATAAAGGAAGTGTCCCAAAATCCATTTGGATCGTAATTACATTGTCATATACATGTACTAGTAAGTGAAAAAGATTTTATATGATCTATAAAATAATGGAATCAGTAATTATCATAAGTTTTTTGGTGATTTAGATGTCTATATGAATCATATATTTGTGTATTTCTGTAATAAATTCCTTTCATTTCAACACATGAAAAAAATATTTTTTTAATATGTTTATCTTGTAATATTTGGATGAGATGACCCATAAATAAATATAATATATAACATCAGTAAAAATTCTCATAAATAGTTATTTATATAATTTCTTGTTATAAAATACACATTATATTCATTAAATAGTTTTTAGATAATTTTATTTAAAATAGATAAAATTATCATACAAAAAAATATAATCTTTTTATGAAGTATTTAAATAATTTAAAAAATAAAATATGATAATTTATTCACATTACAATCAATATTAAAACTTATTGTGTCGTTTTAATTATAATTTTAAAAGAAATAGTTTTTTCACAAATTTATTAAAAATGAATATTTTTACAAAAAATCTTTTAATTAACCATAAATTAATAAGTGACATGATTATTTTAAATACTACATTAGCGTCATAATATAATAGTACTAAAATTTTAAAAAATGAAATATGATTTTATTATTTTATAATGATGATAAATAAGATATTTGATTGAATCTAAATTTTCATGTATAATGTGTCATTACAAAAAAAAGAGTAACTATAAATTATGTCTTCATTATTATTTTATAACTATATTAAACATTTATAAAATATTTGAATAATTTTTCTATTACTATTTATACTAACATAATTAATGGTTAGGTTAAGAAAATTTAATGTACCATGATTCATATACACTTAATGTTTTTGTAAAACTAAACCTATCAACCAAATTTAAATTATTTAAATAAAAATTTATTCTAAAATCATTTTTATTTATAAACTCTATATAAATTATTATTAATATTATTATTTCTATAATCTAGTAGTAATTAAGCGACATGTCAGAGCAGTTTAGTATATCCAAATCATCTTTTATTAGGTTGTTTGGTCCAAATATAATTTATAACAAAGGGTAGATATATAAATATAGAAAAAAGTATATAGGGTGTATTGAAAATCAATTTTTATTAAATATTTCTTCCCAACAAAACCCCGTAATTTGAAATGTGGATGAGAGCAAATTGGGGAGTTTATGGTGTCCATATTTAATACTATCAAATTCATTGTTCACTACTAAACTAATCATTTCCTATATAAAATCATTCAGTATTTGTTAAGATAATATTGGATTAATGATAATATATTATTTACTAAGAGGATTTTATATTAATGATGATGACCCAATTTATATCAAAATATTGGTCTAGGATTCCCCATCAACTCACACATTCCACTCAATCACCTGATGTAATTATAAATAGTAGTTGTTCATTCACATTTGTTTTGTAGTGGGATCCCCAATAAAAAAATGAACGTTGTCCCATATTTATATATCATCATGACCCTTATATTTTATTGAACCCCAATACCTAGGATATTGTTATTCTCTTTGCATGTAAAAAATTAAAAAAAATCATGGTTATAATATATAAACAACCAAAAAGAGATATGCACACACAGTAGTCTAGGTCCAAATCATACATAATGTCCCAATTTGAGAAAATATATAAGGAAAATTCACTATACCCAATATTAATTAGCCACACATGTCATAAAAACCCCATTAATATTATCCAAAATAGAGTGAAAAAATACTTATTGCTCAAAAATCATGGGTGGACTAAATCTCTTATATATGATTGTAAATTCCAATCATTTACATTACCAAGATGCATCATTTTAGATTGTTTTAAAATATATTGAAATAGAAAAATATTATTTAAGGATTATTTGAGTCATGATATTTCCCTATGTCATGTATTATTAACACAACACATATGTCTATTCTTACCTAGAGGATATAAAATAATGTTCACTCTATGCATGCTATATAATACTAATAGTACTTCATTTTACATGATCTTTTAGTAATATGAAATGAGTGTCTCAATCATCTATCATTAATCTCATACATACGCTATGAAAATATCCCACAAATATCTAAATATACATTTTTTGTGTAAACACATGCACTCTCACAGGGTATTATAGTTTTAGATAAATCTCATTATAGTGGAAATATATCTTTTTAATCCAATAATAAAAATCATATTTTTTAATTCTTATCTATGAAATTGGTGAAATAATAGTAGTCATTGGATCTCATGAAGGTCGTTATCAACCATAATTATTTGTATTTTTATAATTATTCCTAAAATCCTAAATGTTTATTGAGTATCTCTCTATCATCTCATGTTAATATGTCACATTAATTATGATAAGTGGAAATGATTATTGTGTAATACTATATAATATTGCTATGAAAAAACATATTACTATACAAGTCAATAATAATTCATTTTAAACTGAATTAAACATTTTATGAACACCACCTTCCCATAATCCAATACATTTATTATATTGCCAAAACATCCATTCTTGTTGAACCATACATTAAACATTATATTGGACTTTTTGATATAAAAGAATATAATACATCATAAAACATGATACTGACATATTATAGAACATAAAAATCATGAAAAATTTATAATTTATAAGCATATATGGATTGTATTTAATATAATAATTTTAATATAAGAAGACATGTTTCGAATGACATGAATACATGGAATAAAAAATCCCATTCAATGAATCCTAGTCATTAATAATAATATATTTAAAAATAATATTAATTTTTTATTTATGTTTTGGATATTATGAAACACCTTATATTTATGCTTATAAAACAAAAAACCATAAAAATGCAGAATGATATTTACACTTATCAATTCCAAAATAATGATCCCTAATATTATGAATTAAAAACATGCACCTAATATTGAATCTAAAAAAATTGGGATATACGAATAGTAATCGTGGATCTACATTAAGTAACTCTGGTTCCACCATCATTATAATGGACATAGATTATTTATCGGTTAAATCCGATATCCCAAATGTCTAAACATTTGTCCAATCTCAGTTATATTTTAAAAATAACATTAAGTGTGTTCTAATAAAATATTCTAGTTATTATGAACATATTAGATGATAAACTCTAGGATAGGTCAAAATGATCTTTATAATATCTTCTTAATTTCCTAATATATCACATTTCATAAAATAATTACATCTCAATCATCATTAAAAAACATTAGAGTTCCCTAATTATTTCTATATAGGGGAATATAAGTATATAGATGAATGCAGGAGTGAATACAATTTATGTATAATAACATGACTAGAGTTTCATGTTGATCCCAATAACATTTTAAATTAGTAGAACACAATATATCAATTTCCTCTTGGGTTTGAATTATTGTCTCAGAGAAAATATATATTTTTGGAATGATATCAAATGTTTCAAATAAATTCTCCATCATAATATTTCAGAAGGCTTTTTCAGAACATGGGGGAAAATTATGATCACTATTAGATATAATATATAACATATTAATTCATTCAACCTTAACAAATAATTATTTGGTATTATAGCAGTTTGATCTTAAATTAAATATTCTCTGATAGCGATTATGTGTCGTGATTTGTAAGTAGATCAACTACATATTATATATCATGATTCCCATTATATTTATTGAGGATTTTGAATAAAAAATCTGTTTTGATTTATTCCCATTACCATTATGTTATAGGATATTGTAGTAACATCCAATTAAACATTTGTATCTCATCCTTAACATTCTGACATTAAATGAACTGAGATATATTCTCTACATTATCCCTATAAATGTCATCCACTAGAAATAATCTTTCTAATTTCTATTGATATGTTTTGTTCATGAATTAATATAGAATGAAAGACTTTCATCATCTTATAATATCTCCGTATTGAAATGTAATATTAATGATACAAATTCATGTTTCATATACCATTTTATTTCCACAATATCAAGGCTGTAATGATAAAAATTTATCACCATCTGTAAATTGTATATATTATCGTTATATTCCCCTTCAATTATCAACTTGATTGACAATTGAACATGTGACATCCTAGATCTAGATTCCACTCAAAGGTTCCCCATATGTGGACGGATAAATATACTCAAACAGATTTCCCAAAATTCTAGAGGTTGTTGACTTGAAGAGATGGTTTATGTATAATATTGGGGAATGCATTCCCTCTTTGGAAGAGTATAACGCAACATAATACAGTACTAAATCAAAATCATGGGTAGTAATTCCATTCAACTAAATGAAACAACATAGGGATGATAATAAAACTAACCATATTTATTTTCACATGATCAAGGAATAATGCCAAAACATGTTACACTGTATTTATAATTGAAAAAAGTGTCTACTGTTCAAAAATATCAAATGAAAATCAGAATCATTGCTAGCCCCAACTTGATCACATGCCATCATTCTCCTATATTACAGATCATTTACCTGTAGAATTTTGTATTACCAAATCGACACCTAAAAATATACAATATTTGGGATCCCTAAATCATGTCCCAAATATATTGGGATAAGATGTCACAGTAGGAAACCACCCACTGTCTATGCCAACCTATTATTGATTATAAATAACATGCATTGTAAAATAGTGAATACAATAATCTAAGAGGTACTCAAAAGTAAACAGTCCTACAAGAACTTATTTATATTTATAATAATATCATGTTCATAAACATTTCGATTACATTTAATTATATATTTATTCGGATTTGTTCTTGTCCTCACACCCCAATATAAAATTGATCATAATAGATACTTCAGAAGGCAATCTATACATGTTTAAATGAACGCTGAATGTAATATTTTTATTTGTATTGGAAAATTCATCATAAGAAAATTCATTTAATTATTGAATTTATAACCTTATTCCACAAATTAAATTGTTATGTAGGAATTAATGTATTACTCTGGGTGTGAAACCGCCTACATCAAATGAGCTTGTCTGTACGATCTTCTTCGAATACCGGTGTCACTATAGATGTGGTGTGACTATATGCTAACGGGGTTATCCTTGGAACCTAAAAATAAGACCCAATATCTCTAATGACATATAATCATTGAAAAATGATCTCATCCATGGTATCCCTCATCCCATGACTTCTTCGACCTGTAATCATAGTCTCTATGAGTTCGACCAGCACTTTCGTGGATCGGTCATAACATAGCATAATAATATACTATTGGAGTCCATCAATGGAATTATAAACTTAATCCATGGTTTAAATATAATATAAGGTGAAATAGTCATATGAATCTGTCCTTGGAGTTATAATTTGAATCCATTTTCCAACCAATTTAATTTACCATTTACTCATAATAAGTTCAATTAAATATTTCATTAGGAGTGCAGTGGTCCAAACCAAACACATCTAATAAAATATAAATAAAGAGACTCATTAGTCTTGTCCATTCAATTATTCACATCCCAAATTCATATAACCTACAACATATATTTGATAAACTATTATAATGATTAACCATGATAAATGCACAAGGGCATAACTCATATAATAAGAAACACATGTAAATTTATCTATTTCATGTATTATTAATTGATAAACTCACATTTGATCATATTATAAGGCAATACTAACATGTAATTTACACAATCAAATGTATTAACCATTAATTATATAATGTTGGAAGAACACTTATTCAACCAACATCAGTTTAAACAACCCATGAAGGGAAACAAAGAATGCCTCATAGGTACACTTGGCGAAATGGACACAATATTCCATCCAAGGGAAACACACCCATGGGGTGAACATAATCCAATTTAAACATCGTAAACATTCTTAAGTACCATATAATCAATTACCTAAACAAAAATAAGAAATGATAATAGTAGTTATTCATTCATGGAGACACCTAAAAAATTGGCATGTGCCACTCTAGAATATATAATCTACTTGACTATTAGTGAATGGTATGAGACAACCTAAATCATACCTGTACGACTCTCCCTATAAAACAACATCCTCTAATTTGACATAGAATGTAGTACATATATAAAACGATAATAACATCCAATCATTCAATAACTAGGTTGGGATAAGAAATCATAAAGAATGACTTAAGCAGAATCAAGAATACA
Source organism: Viscum album (assembly GCA_963277665.1). Taxonomy (NCBI): domain Eukaryota; kingdom Viridiplantae; phylum Streptophyta; class Magnoliopsida; order Santalales; family Viscaceae; genus Viscum; species Viscum album. The sequence continues at coordinate 1,140,206,591 of OY728127.1, forward strand.
ACATGGGGATTCCAAAGCATTTGATAGTGCATAAATTTGCATTTATATGATGATTCAAGAGAAAAACATATATTTGGGTGGATATGGGTGTTGGTGTTCATGGTCTAGCTGGTGATCTTCTATACATTTTTACATATATGAGGATACTACTTGTTTAGAAAAAAAACAAAATACAAAACATGTACTTGAATATACATTCCCTTTATATGCTCGTTTCAGTAAAATATTACCTCAAGCCCCAGACATCATGTTTAGGTCCTATCGATAGGACTTATATGTTGTGTATTGGGATTTCAGGACATATAACACCTAGTCACGTCATGTAATTGGTGTACAGCATGTGCGTTGAATATTGTGCTCATTTTTCAGTAATAAAAATAAATGGATAAGATATGAACCCCATGATTAGGGCATGGTTCCTAAAAACATCCCACATAATAATAATTTTACAAGAATTTCCCATTCAAGTGTGGTGAAGAAAAAATCAATGAAAATTATTGGCCACTAAAATCGTACATTTTCATCCATCTCCCATGTCTCATCCTGCACTCAGCCTAGATGCCATATCACCAGAACTAAATGATCAAATCAGACATAAAAAACATTTCTTGTAGGATGCAATATTCATATAGGATGCTCCAAAAAGGACAAATCAACCAGTAACTCAAACTATTCTGGTGTAAAAGCAATAAAAAAAATATCAAATTTAATATTGTAACTCTGAAATGTGGAATATGTCGTTCTGATTTTGGTTCCTCTATGGAAACATCAGCCAATAGGCAACTGGTTCCCATCACTCAAGAATCAAGAATGGCCCGTCGTGTATCGGTGAAAGATAAACCTATCTCTAAATCAACGTTTTTCCCACCCAGGTGAAATTGGAATGAAAATTTGATCCCTTACATGGAAATCTACGGTGATTGGGGTACAATTTCTGATTAGGAAGTGCACTAGCAATTCACCTCTGTATCAAATACACCAGGTCAGTGGGGTCTTATAAAATAAGAGGTCCGAACAGAAGTGACTATCATGACTCCATCAAAAATAGGTATTATTTGAGTGGCCTATCCTATAAATCTGTATATGTATCTTTCTTAATAGTTTCCTGAAATTTATATTAAAAGGTGAACTCATACATGGATAAGTCTCTCTACCTGGAAGCCCTAAAATCCCTGATGCATTCCCAATGCATGTTCGATAGCACCTGAATCATGTATTTTGACTGGTCATTTATCTAGTTGTGGTATGCTGTTCTCAGAAGCACCTATGTACCCAGTTCTGTTTTTATCCCTTTCAAGAAGTGATATGTATACTAGAAATCCCTATCTAAAATGATATAATGTGAGACACCATGATGACATACATTCTCATGGATGTACAATCTCCAAATCTCATCAACATTGAAGGAATCCTTGATTAGTAGGAAATGTGTACCCTTCCTGTTCCTATCAACAACAACCCATGTAACATCATTACGTCGAGGTGACCATGATAATCTCTTCACAAAATCGAACACTACATAATTCCATTTACATTTTGGCATAGGTAGCAGTTCTAAATGTCTGAATGGTCATTGTGACAACTAGATTCCCTACCCATATAGGGGCATGAAAATACAACATCAACAACTTATACATATCTATTGAAACCCATTAATGACCATGTAAATTCTTATCATTATCCTTGCCTATGGTCAGACCAAGAAGAGGTTCCTCACATACCACACACTCTTATAGAACGTGGCCTTTTGAATCAGATTGCTTCCTCATCCTCACTCCATCATGTAGGTTTAGGTAACTGGTACAGATGAAATAAACATCTTGCCTCGTTTGTCATGAACCTCCAAATCCATATCAGCTAACAATTTCATAACCATTCAGTCATTAGTAGATTCATCAGTACCTATAATATAGTCATTATACTCAAGGCATCAGCCACTGCATTGGCTTTACCATGTGTGTAGTCATGATCAGAGTTGAATGAATGAATTTTTCCAACCACCTCTGCAGCCTCAGATTCTAATCATGCTATGAAAATTTGTTCTTAAGGCTTTATTGTTACGGGTAGGACAAAATATGCTCTCCTAGAAATTAACGTATCAAAAAACATAAATCATGAACAACTAAAACAAACTCATTATCATGGGTTGGGTAACTCGTCTCATGTGGCCTCAACTAACATGATCTGTATGCAACAAATTGATCCCCTGCATTAGAATTGCTCATAACACAATACATGAGGTGTCATAGTAAACTGAGTATCTCCTTTCTAGCTCTAGAAATATCTTTATCGATGCAGAGGTCATTATCCCTTTCAGTTCCTAAAACTCTCTTTTAGAGGAATTTATAAATAGCTATATCCCAAACCTTTTAGTTAGGACTATTAATGGCATGACTAAACAGGAGTCATATTATATGAAATTTCTTTTGTAAATATCTATCCCTAGAATAATATAGATCTAAAATATGTTCTTGGGATAATCACAAGAATCATTTTCTCTCTTTAATCAGAGTCTGCTGATACTCTTGTCATTGAGATTAAGTCTCCTAATAAGTGAAATTGATTCATCCGTAAGTGGAACATTGAATCGAAAAAATATAATTGATTCTCTCTCATTGTACTCAAAATGATTTGAGGATGTGTGTAATAGTCATTTCGATTATGAGAATACACACATATATCATCAACAAAAACTACAAAAATATCAATATAACGATATAACACTCAGTTCAACCATTAGATATTGTTTTCCAATTCGATCATGAGACTAAACCGAGTTAATAAATAATCATACAGACCATACCAGCTCTGAATTTCTATGAATGGTATGTATAATTATTTAACACGATATTGATGACAACCATATCCCAAATTTATCACTTAGAGTACCTAAGATCTAGTAATATGGACAAATAAATCATTTTTCCTTTTTAAATGATGAAATTTCATAACCATCTACATGTTAAATTTTTTATAATATAAAAAAAATCTTAAGGGTACCATCCACATTTTTCTCCAAAAGCACAAGAAAACCCTGTGGAGAATTATTGGGCCATAAGAAACCCTTACCCTCAAAATCCTCTATGTATTTCTTGAGCTCTTGCAACGATATCATAGTCATCATCTAAGGTGGAATAGATACTGGTTCAGCTTCTGGTTCATGCATGATATTAAAATCCACAACTCACACAAGTGGAAAATATGAAAATTCCTCTGGGAAGATGTCCAAGAAATGATCATCCAATCAATGGAAATCTTCCTCACGTCTTCCATGTTCATACAAATGTAAATTGAATCATGGGATGCCATCCAACCACACCCATAATACTTGGGTGTATCTCGGAACTCCAAGACTTCAAATTTATCATTGTATAGAATCAATCCCCCCTTCGGTGTTGTGAAACACTCCTTGTGGGGATATAAATCAAAAAAGACTCTGATGTGAAACAAACAATCCATTCTAAGAGATACATCAATTCAAATCAAATCTAATACATAGAGGTACCATACTATGTGACACCCACTAATCTCAAGGTAGAACTCCTTGAACTGATTCACACCTCACATTTTCACCCCTAACGGTGTGCATAGAATAATAAAGTACCATTATGTATTATAAAATAACCCAAGGCACTCTAAACATGAAAAACTACAAATCTATATGTATCCCCTATATTAAAATGTCCAACAGCTAATGAGGAGGTGACTAGAATAATGACTATGAAAATATAAGGATAAGGATCCTACTCATTCTGGGACTATTTCACTTTATAACAATGACCTGTACTGTGGCCCTGTATCACAGTCTGGCTAACCTATGATGATACACCCAGCTATTTTGAGCACATGTGGCCAATCTACTGCATCCACAACCACAATATTGGGCTTAATGACATGACGTAAACTATATCATAATATGATGATAAGCTAATGACCCTACTCCTAAAAGTGGAGTCATTACAAACCCACTCTATCGAGTCATTTATTGTAAATGTACTGCTGAGGAATTGTAGAAAATACATCTTTCAAAATTATCTACACAGGACTAGGTACATCAAGACAGACAATGTGAGGCATTGTACATGTGGTTCCCTAGGTAACATGAGAGAAGTTATCCTATATGGGATACATAGCTGTAAGGATATGGAAGAATTCTACAGATGATCCTCAAATGATATTCAATGAGGGAATCCTTCACTGGAGATCCTCATGATCATTTAGTCTCATGGACTCATAGGGGATAAGTTAATGTCTAATAAGTGGAACGTCCAAAAAAATAGGTCCTGGATGTTAGCTCAAAACTCATCATAGATGAACATATCAACTAGATTGGTCCAAATGCGTAACCTATCTCCAAATCCATGTCTCAATCGCATATGACAACTAATGAATGTAACTAAAGGAAGAACATATCCATTTAGATAAAATCATCATAACACCAACTAGATGTAATCAGAATGCTCCACTAGTTCCCTTATCACGATCAATGTGGAAAACAATTCACAATAGACTACTCATGGGTCCAAATCTAACTCCAGGGAAATAAAAAATTAAGGACCCTTATAGAGTTTCCAAAAGATGAGTAGATTTCTTTTAGAGGCCACACATGACATTTACAATAAAGATTTAACACGGTCATGTACTCCCATCAGCCCGGGCATGTAAACTCCAATGTTACACGTAACATATGACTAGTAAACAATGTGTACTGATGTCTCCCCTCAGGTAAATGTACTATTACTATGCCTGAGCCACATAGAGTATACCAATGTAAATATACACATTGTGTATCTAAAGATCAAGAAATGAACTATCAAATAATGATCATTATATGTTCTCTCACACACGAACAGAAAAAAAATAATTACCACACGTTGATTAATCAGAGTACCTGATGTGTACTTATGAAAATTCTTTCATACCAAACAGAATAATACATGGCATGTGTTTTATAGAACAACATGCACTGTTGTATGGGTTTTCAAACAGAAAATTATATAATCATCATGAAACAACCATTTTCAAAAGTTAAAATAATGGTATTCCAAACACCAATCCCTGTGGTTACATACTATCAAATAATCAGAGCAATGAATCAACATGTAGAAGAAGTCAATAAATTTCAATTCATGGTAAAAACATGATCCCAAAAATTTTGAACCAAGAGGGATCTTACACCATAGGGACCAAAGATTGGAATCCATCTAATTCGAACCATATCATGAACCAATAATCCTATTACAACACAAGATATATCAATCAAGGTACATTTCACAACAAATTTATATTAGTCATGAACCTAAATGTAATGGGAAGAATGAATGGAATTGGATTTATTACAACTTCTAATATGATGCAAGAGATGGAATACCATCATCTCATTAGTTAGAAACAAAATAAATCTATAATGATATAAATAATATCATCACAACATAATTGACTCATCTAATGGTGATATCGAAAAAAAATTAATTGCGAAATATCCAAAAATCACAATTCAATTCAAGAAACATGTATTTTCCCATTACACAATGTAGCTACTCCGAAGCAAATATTATTTCCAAAAACCATGGAATTTATATATCTCAAAAAAACCACCATTCAATAATGGAATCTAGAAATGAAATGATACATACAACTTGTTAACATCTCGTATATGGATGCCACTCAATGGTGATGTGCACCGAGGCTCTCACATGGCATCAAGATCACTTCTGCAAATTCTAGAGTTTGCTGACTAGCAGCGAGGGCCTAGGTATGATATTGGAAAATTAATGCCCTATTTGTTATAATATATCACAATGTAATAAAATAATAAATCAAAACTGGAAGTACTAATACCATACAATATATCTAAATATTGGGAGACTGCTAAAATAAATTTCAATATGTCTTGTCACATGTTCTTGGGAATCATCCAAAATAGGATATGTCGTAGTAATACATTTTATACGTGAAAAAGAGTAAAAAAATAACAAATGAATATTAAAAGAATCGCAACCCACAACATGGAATGATGCACTACTATTCATAAAATTCATTTTATGTACCTATATAAGGGGACATTCCCTTACTGACTGTAGCAACTTCACAATCTATTTTGGCCCAAAATCAAGACCCAAATTGGTTGTCAGACCATGTCCTAGTTGGGAACCACTAGTGAACTATTCTAATATTTCAACGAATATATATAAAAGGTAGTGTACAATATTTAAAGAAGTATGTTTGGTGGTACTAAAAAATTCCCTTAAATATTTGGTTTTTATTTATAATCATTTCACGTTTAATAAAAGTTCAGTCACATTTTATTATATATGTCTCAGGATGCTACCTAACCCCAACATCTCTTTGGTAAATGTATGCAGAACATATTCATTAGAAGGCTATCTAAACATGTATAATTGAATATCTTATCCATGATTGTGCATCGTCATGTAAACCACTGCATAATACATTTCATTTAAATAAACAATTTTAAAACTGATTTTGTCAATTACATTCGTATGTTGGAATTCATGTATTACTCATGGTGAAACACAACCTACATCCTATGATCCTGTATGTATTATCATATTTGAATACTGGTCTCTATCAATGTTTGGTGCGAGTATATACCAATTGTATATTCCTTGGTTCCAATAAAGAAGGCACAATTGTCTTACAAGAAAGATAAACCTTAAAAATAGAACTCATTCTTGTTATCCCTCCTTCCATGTATCGTTCAACAATTAAACATATTCTACATGACCTAACCACTACATGTTTGGATCAATCACAATTTAACATATAATAATCACTTTGATTCCATCCATGGAATTATAATATGAATCCATGGTTCACCCAATGTATAAGGTTAAATAGTCATAAGAAACCATCATGGAATTCTAATCTGAATCCATGGTTAAAACATTGCTATTTACCTTTTCCTAATATGTTCAGTTAATCATTTCATTAGGCATTAAACTGTCAAATCCAAAATAATCCACTATAATCTCCAGAAGGGAATAACCTCATAAGCCCTGGACTTTAAAATAATCACATGGGAATTTCATATAACAAGAAATACATTTAATTTAAACAATTACAAGTCTAAATCATTATCATATCATGTGGGAATAATTAACATAATTAGAAACATGTGTTAATTTCTCTATTTCATGACTTTATAATTGAAAAACACACATGTGAACCTATTATAAAACAATCTAATCATGTAATTTAATCCATCACAATTCTTAACCTTAAATTATCTCACATGGGTAAAACACTTATTTATCCAACTTCATTTTATAAATCCCAATAATGGAAAAAAATAATTCCTCATAGTAATCCTAGTCTAAACAACCCTAATCCATCTTCCAATGCAAACACAGCTAGGGGTTTCTATAATTAAAAGTAAACATCCTAAAAATGATTCTAGAAAACTTAACCAATTAAATAATCAACAATAAGAAATGAAACTAGGAAATATTCATTTAATTAGACACCCTAAAATGGGTGTGTGTAAATATGGAACATATAACCGACCGTACAATTATAAAAATTCAGGATACCACCTATCGCATACTCGTACGAATCTCCTTTTCTAGTGCCAGCCTCTCATTAGACCTAGAATGCTGTAGATCTACAAAACGAACAAAATGATAATGTGTACATAAATATGGTTCGAATATAAATCAAAAATAATAGATCACTAAGAATTTTGAATTCACTATGGGGATTCCAACACAACTTTCAGTGTTCAGATCAGAGTTCAGATGACAAATTGGGAGCCAAACCAAGACATGGAATGAGATGGCCACTATAGTATGTGAACGACTGGGTGATCTTGTGTCCACTTTCCCAAAAAAGAATCTACTATCTATTATGAGAAATAATAAATGACATGTACAAGAATATAAATGTCGTGTATGTGTTTGTTTTCTCCAAATATTCTGACAAACGTCACACATCATGTTCAATTACCACAAACATGCCATACACGACATGTATTGGAATTACATGGAATGTAACCCCTAGTCACATCGTGTAACAATACAACATCCAGTATTTGTATGGTTTCATCCCTTTTCATAAATATAAACCAAAAATTAAATGATATGTACCTAAAAAGGGTAACCAGGTTCTTACAAACATCCACCCTTAATGAAATTTGTCCATGAATTTCCATTCCAATAGAGGTGAAGAAAATATATGATAATGACTTCATCCACTGCGATCATACATTGTCCACACTCTCCCTGGATTCATATTGCACTCTTTCATTCTATATAGCTCCCATACTAAGGAAATAGGCTTGTCTGGGATAACCATCATGCTATGATCCCCAATTCATTTATGATTCTCTTTATGGACACATCAACATATAACATAACCTCTTCTAGATGAAATGCATGAGATCGGTCTCAAAAGTAAAATCGAAACTGGGAAACATGGAATATGTTGTGCATTACCCAATACCTCTCAGGTAAATACTACTGATAGTAAACATTACTGAAACTCTCCATAATCTTAAATGGCCTGACATATCTCGTTGAAAATTTCCCATTCTTCGGATCCTATTATGTCCCATCCTCGGTACAACATGTAGAAAACCCCAATCACAAACCTCGAAATGCAATGGTCGTATGAGGCATTAGTGTACGATATGTGATAGGACTTCATAGAATATATTATGATCTGAATCAACTTCTCCTACTCATATTTTTCTTATAAATGATTAGGTCCTGACATAACATCCACTCTAGCCACCAACTAGCACTGGGGTGATCGGTAGGGAATACCATATAAAGTCTCATATCATGAAATTTAAAAAGTATCCAAAAATCTATTATTGATGGAAACCTAACCATTAGTATGTTACACTCCCAAAAACCATCAAAATACAGGAATCATGCCCAAAGAATATCCTCATGCACCAAATAATGTCTTCAGAATTTCCATTTGTTTCTTGTTGGTAAGTTATTCTCAAAAGCCATAGTATACCCTGTGCCCTCAATATCTATTTTGTAGAACAAGATTTAAAAATTTATATCCTTGTTTGAAATAATAGAATGTGGAACCCCATGTAGTCATAAAATATTATGGATGTACAACCTCCCCTGATCATCAACACAAATGGTTTCCTCAATTAGGCGGAAATGTTAAACCTTTGCGAGATTGTCAACAATAACTCATACAACAATATTATCTTTAGGGGGAGTCTATAATACCCTTAAAAAATATATCACAACATAATTTCATTTATACATAAGGATGTGTAGATGATGTAAATTAACATCTGGTCGCTAGTGTTCGACCTTTAATAAATGATAGGTGGAGGACCTCATGATAAAAAACAACTACATTACATTTCATACTTGACAATCTGTTCCGACGATGTATTTCCTGATACACCATGGTGACACAAAGATGCACTACACATACATAGTTATAAAAACACAATATCATTTAATCACACATGTCATCAGTAACCCATAAGAGACCATTTCAATACAGAACATAATCATCGCATATACTCCACTCAGGAGGGGATTCCACACCAACCACACTCTTCTGGTGAACTAATCCTTCTGAATTTGATAGGTTCTTCATCCCCATTTTTATTTATATAGTGGAGGTAATAGTATATGTTGAAAGAAACGTCTTCCCCTGATTGTCGTTCACCTCCAAACGAATTTAGAAAATATTACAAGATGATTCCACTCATCACAATCCTACTACAATGGCTACAAATGAGTCCTCATACTCAAAGCATAAACCATTTCATATCCTTTACTAGGAATTTATGCAACATTAATTTCAAAAGACTATAGTATTCCCCCAACTATCTCTAACTCAAATTAAATAAAAACTCCATAAATATGTGCATGAGGATTTTTGTGTTTTATGTACACCCCAAAACTCTCCCCCAATTTGTAATGTATCCAACAACGTAAAGCATGAACAACTACAGTTAAATCGAGATCATGAGTCAGGTTACACTTCTCAAGTGGCCTCATTGTTCGAGACCCATACGCATCAACTAAATACCCTTTCACAAGACAACTCATAGAATGATACCTAATGTGTCACTGTACATGGTTTAATTCCTTCCCGTTTAAATAAATATCAATATAGGCACTGAATACTCTCATCTATTGAACTCCTCAAAGGTTGTCTCTTAGGAATATGTCCATAGATAATTCACACCATTTTTATTCAGGACCATCAATGCTGTTTATAATAATGAAAAGTCCTATATGAAACAACTATAATAACCATTCAACCCTAGAAAATAATAGAAAACCTTATCAAGATGTGTGAAATTGTCAGTTTGATTATGACACTACACCATGTTACAGTCCATGAAACCCAAAAAAAAATCATGATAATGATGAAACACTTGGTTCATTAGTTCAATAAATACTATTGGTGCATTCATGGCACAAAAATACATTACCATATACTAATATATAAAATTCCTTCTCAAAATGTTTAGAGACCTAGTTTTCACCTTGTAACACATTAAAATATTTTAATATATATTTCAAAAGATAGGAAATTAGACAGTGTGCAATTCATGGGTTATGGGGTTCCTGAAATAAATTAAATATGATTTGGAATATTTTATACTATTCATAAAAAATAAATGGGTTAAATCTTAAATGATATATCAAATAAATAATATGATACCATAGTTGAGTCTAAAACACGTTGTTTACCCTAGGAAAGACATAACATTCCTTAACACAAGACTACTATAGAAAAAACATTCCAAGAGAAGAATATTAATTAATTTTAATTATGTTACCCCTAATTTAATGATAAATTATGTTCAAATGGGGGCTCTGATTGGAAATATAAGATCAACATTTATTACTGAATATGGTGTTTTTCCTTGGTGCGACATAAAATGAGAGGGTGAGAAAATTTTAGTTTTCCCCGCCGAACGAGATAACTATAAATAGAGAGTCATGTTTAATATTAGGATTAAAACAATAATATTTATTGCTCTCTACACAATTATGATATCTCCCTATCTCTCTCAATATCCATTAATCTCTGTTGATCATTGGTTATATTGTAAAACTCTGCAAAATTGTCGGAAGATCATTGAGGGAGCACCGTGGATGCATCACCGACAACGAACTGCTAGATCGATGTACTATTTATCATATTTTTAAATTATGATTCAATTTATCAATTGAATATTCAAATTCATGGAATAAGTTTTTATTCTCCCCTTAACTCATTATTCAACAAATGATGATGTAAATCGATCAATGATTAAACCATCGTTTTGTATCTTTTCTTCGTGTTTCTGGTAGACATCCTATTGTAACACAAGATCACTAGTGGTTCATTGATTTGTGACCAATGTAGGGATGGTGTCATCATAAGGCTACCAGATATACTGATAAATTCATGATTTGATGAATTGATCGAGCCCAATAGTCAGTGGAATTGAACTTCGGGGTACCGACGTCGTAGCGGCTAGAAATGGCCATTGGCATCGAGCAGCACCACTGTCAGATAGTGGATTGGTAGTGGCACCATGGAACCGATTGATCCAGGACATGGCTATGTCTCAAGACCCCATTCAGTGACTTACACTACCATTCTTGTAGATGATATGTATGTTGATGCCGACGAGACCCACTCTTGGAAGTTGGTCGGGTGGCACCGGGAGACCATGTTAGGATAGTGGCTCAATTCAGGTAAATATGTAGTGTCTAATCCAACCGTTCATACCTTAGTTTACTGTTGATATACTATTTTTATTGTTTTCATAGATTGGGGAATATTCCAACGGTGTACTGTGGGGCGGTCAAATGCAGACCGAACTGATTGCGGGGTGGTCGACTTTGGACATTACATAGAATGGTGGTCGACAGAGGTGGTTGGTGGACCTACATCTTGTGAGTCCACCAAACTCATGACCAAATATTGGGGGTTTTAATATCCCATATCATATATTCCAGAAATCTATTTTACAGGTTGTCTACGGATGTTAGTTCTTATCATTAATAATAAAAATTTCAGGTATTTGTTTTAATTTGATGTTTGGTGTAGCAATGTGAGCACCAATTTAAAATGTTTGGGTTTTATGATGTGAAAAGCTCATTCTTAACCAATTGTCCATATTGGGAAAATAAATTTACAAACATAAATGTGTTTCTATGTGTAACATGATAGTCACCTTAGGATTGACATCCAGATTATGAAGAAAGGATTTCCAATCATGATTCTCATCTTGTAGCGTTCTATGACAACATTGATGGATGTGATGGTATTACAGTCACTAGAGCAGTTCTAGGATACCCTCTAGTGGGGATGGAGAGCTGTCCAGAGAGGTTCGGTAGTGAGGTTTGTCATTTACTATTTTGGGATTACCCTCTTGTGTGGTTGGGATGTGAGTTTTTCCAATTACACGTCAGGGCATACCCTCTAGTGTGGCTGGTTAGTGAGGAATATCATTTACTATTTATTGATTACCCTCCCACATATAACCCTTCTGCGGGGTTGGGTTGTGGTGTTCATTGATGAATCACGTATGAGGCCTGGTTTGACAAAATCACGGGCTTCGATCAAAGTGGGGATAATTCCCAACAAAGATGCATCCAAGTTACAGGACCTAAAACAACAAGGACAAGATATACCAGTTCAATGAGGATAATATCAAAGTGTGTTGTTTGAGCCCCTTTGACATACAATTTATGGAAGACATGAAAACTATGGTCATTGATGGTAGTTACTCCTGGAATAGTTTGTAACTCATTACATGTGATGATAATTGAGATTTACATCCTCTTACAATATCTCATTTTGGATTATTTGGTTTAAGAATATATATATATATATTTCACACCCTGCTGCATCACACTCCCTTTTGGTTTTGGTTACACTCTTTCCAGGAGATGAAAAGAAGTGTGGTTCATGCCACGTTAATTCCATTTGTATATTCTTTTGGATGTATTAGGCTACATTTATACTATACGTAGTGGAGACTATACATGATTTTAAATTTCTCACCATCTCCAGATACTCGTGTTTGGGTTATCTTTTTTCAATAACTAGTTTGTTGAGATTCACTCATTTACAATATTACGATTTTATCTATATTACATCCATTTCTTTTTATATATTACTACTCCCTTCCTCTTTTGGGAATCATACTATGTATGTTTATACTCAACCCTTATGGTCTTTTCCTGTACATATTATGCAGATGTCAGACATATTTGATCAGAATGTCAAGGAGCTTAGGATCACATGTGATAGGTAATGTGCGGTGGAAATAGATGGAATCCTAAAGCAGGTCTTCCTCTAAAGGTTTATATTCAATTTTCTACCAGAATTGGACATTTTACTCTTTGGGCATAGATTTTTCCATTTTTTTTCATTTCTGTATAATTTACAGTACTCGTACCATTTTAGTGGACAACCATGTTAGCATTTACTTTTATAGCATTCATCAAAATTTTCATTCTCTCCCTATGGAGTATGCATAAGTTTGGATGTGAGTGTGTATATAGATACATTGGAATATGAATCCCAATGTTTTATGTGCCTTCTATTCTAGTCACCACCCCCTTACCTATAGTGGAGTGCTAGGGGATTTTGAGGCTCAGTCCTCAATACAGGTCGGGTCGTTGCAACAAGGTATCAATGGTGGTTTGAAGCTTTGGACATTGCTTGTAATTTCCCTAAAAAGTTATTGGTTGGTTATAGTAAAATAATGTCGATGTGCCTTGAAATAAACTCTCATAATAGGGATCCTAGTGATGGTGCTTCATCTGACATAGCCATAAAGCAGCACCATTATTACCCACATTTCAAATCTGTAGGTCGAGACACATATTGATGAGTTTAATGGTTCATGAATCATATAAGATATAGTATTTGATTGTCATTGTTCAGTTAACACCCATATTTTTAATGTTATATATATATATATTAATCTAATTGTGGTAATCCTTGATAAATTTTCATACACCCTCCACAAATGATATCCATCTAGGTTACCTGCATGACATGTGATGACGACATCACGAGCGATGATGCCTCAGTTCAGGGGCTATCACATGACCTCTTTCCTCTAGGTGGAAAAGTTACAACACCTCCATCTATGGTGAAGCATTTAGTACCATCATCACATGCAGAGGAAGAATTTAGTCTTAGCATGCTTCATGAGTTCCAGAGGAAAAGTCATCGATATTTCATGGTGATCTAGAACCTCAGGAGGCATAAGACTAGATTGAGTAAATGACCTGAATTTTATAGTCCATCCAGAACCCAATTAAAAAAAAGGTATCCTTTTCTACATGGTTATTCCTCAGGCCGGATGGACACAAGTGGGTTTTAGTTACCCAGATACATTAAAATATATCTGCCTCATGGGATGAGTTTGTTAGGTTTTTTATGATGAATTCTTCCCTCGATCATACACATCGCCAAGATTCTATATCCTCAATAAAAATAGCAGGTATCCATCATTGTAGATGAATACATTGATAGGTTTGTTGATCATACCCACTACTACCTTGATGTTATCTGTGAATGTTACTTCTCTACTTGAATTTTTGAGAAGGGTCTCCACCAAGAGATATATGCAGGCTTAGTGCCCCTATGTGTCACTACCTGTGTTGTTATTCTAGAGTACACAATCATGAAAGAGTGTTTCCATGAAGAGGGGAACCAATAATCTAGGAATGTAGTAGTCACTTCGGAGCATAAACATCCACATCAGGTGATATGCCTCAGGTAAAATATCATTGACATAGGGAACCATTCAAGGATTAGGATAGTCTATGTGATCAGACAATAGTAGGGATGCACATTGATGCAAGGCATTACAGAGAATACCAATTCAATGCATGTGAAGGAGGGTCTCTTGTACAATACAGTATGACCCAACATGTTGAGAATGTCAATAAAGAATTAGGTGGATCACCATGACATAGGTAGCATCTTGATCAGGGTGCCCCCTAGAAGTAAGGGATGTTAGAAAAGAATTATCAAGAGAACCATGTTGTGGGGGAAAGTGCTACTTTTTCTCACCACAACCACCATGATTAGCACATAAGGCTCAGTGATTTTGTGGTTAGGGGTGCAAGAAGATATAGGATATATATGTTTTTGATTCAATAGTGCATGATATGATCCATTGTGTGACCTGTGATTATTATACACATTCATTTGAATTATTCTACATATGATATAGTCAATATTTTGTCTCGTTATTCCTTGTATGGGAGTTGGATCTCCAATTAAATTTGTTATCAAATTGTATTTATCATTAGGTTCCTAAGGAATTCTTATCTTCTATTTATTTTATATATGAGCATTGTAGACATTGATTTGCAGAAGAAATTATCCCATGGAATTTACTGGTCATCAAGATGGATCCTTATGGAATCATATTGGACATGGAACATCTTTCCCTTTTTGGAGCCAAGATTCACAGACTCAACAAGATATTTATATTTCAATATACTGATTGTACATGGTTCACCTTTCAGGGAGAATGAAGATTCATAGAAAGGAAGGAAATACATTGGAGTAAGAGACTCTAACCTTTTCCACTCAACTTCTGAGAATGTCCATTTTTATAGTGCACACCTCATGCACCAGGGTTCCTTCAGTTTTGAATGATTATAGGGAAATCAACCTAGAAAATCTCCAGATACTGATTTGAATCTAGTAACATCCCCAATTTCATTTATGTCATATTATATTTCACCCATTGTGTTCTAGGAGGTACTTTTTAATATAAAATTACTTAGAGAGAATGGTTTTATTAGTCATAGTGTGTACCCTTGGGTGGAACTAGTTATAATATTGAATAAGGAAGATGTGAGTTGGTGGCTTTCTATTTATTATTGTCACCTGATCCAGTACACAATAAAAAAATATATCCCTTAATGAGGATAGACAACCTCTTCATCCATTTGAGGGGTGTGAGTTGGTTCATCATGAACGATCAGAGATTGTTCTACCACCATTTGTGTGTTTGTGAGGCTGATATTCTGAATATGTCCTTCCAATGGTGCTACATGAATGACGAGTTCTTAGTGATTCACTTCAGTGTGAAATCCACCCCCAGCATATTCATTGTTCTGACGAACAGTTACATCCATCAATATAAGGACTGGTGTCATTTCTTATTCATTAAGGACATACTCATCTACTCTTTGTTAGAGGAGGATTATAATAGAACATGAGTATTATACGTGATTTTCTCTAAGATTACTTGCATTATGGGTGGCTCTCAAAATATCAGTTTTGTATAAATAAGGTTCACATTCATTTTCATGTCATTTCTCATGAGGGTTTATCCATAGAACCCATAAATATAGAGGTGGATAATACTTTGGACTATCCTCATAATGAACAAAGGGTTCGTAGTTTTCATGTGTTGTCTAAGTACTACTAGATATTTGTTGATGAATTCTCCAAGATTTCATCCCCTTTGACAACTCATTGGTGGATGTGGAAACAATATACCTGG
The DNA here is from genome assembly GCA_963277665.1 of Viscum album. Lineage (NCBI taxonomy): Eukaryota > Viridiplantae > Streptophyta > Magnoliopsida > Santalales > Viscaceae > Viscum > Viscum album. The sequence goes on from OY728127.1 coordinate 1,140,223,083, forward strand.
TCTGAGTAGTGGGAAAATTCATTTGAGGTGTTGAGGTAGTGGTCGATGAGAAATCACATTTTTATCCTACCATATGAGTGTGTGGAGATCAGAGTGTACTATGATGCCTCATGAGCTGGATATTGTGGCGTTTTGATGAAAAGAGAAGCAGTCATTGGGTACGGGTCAATGTTGTTGAATCTGAATAAGGTGAAAAATGTGACTAATGACTTGGATCTAGAATCGGTGGACTTTGTCCTTGGGATGTGGAGACACTATCTCTTGGGTGAGGGATTTTTGGTTTACCCCTACCACTAGAGCCTCAGGTATATCTTCACATAGATATATCTTAACCCGAGGAATCAATAGTAGTTAGAATTCTAGTAGGACTACAACATTAATATTTTCTATATGATAGGGTTGGGAAATGTTGTAACATAATTCCATAGAAGTAATTACCTAGATTTTATTGGGTAGGTAGCCCTGGATAAGATAGATTGCATACATAAGACCTTATTAGGGCATGATGCTATGTTTATTCTATAGTTAATGGTGGGGACACCTTCGGTCCTTGTGAATATGAGAGATTTGCAACCAGGATATATCTTCATTGAGATTCTATGCAACATGTTATTCACTGGTGTTGCAGCTGATTGGTATTATAAAAGAAGGAATCACATGACCATGTTCCATTGTAGAATAATGATATCAGTTGCGATGAGGGAGAGTAATTCATCAGTTCCATACATCACCCTTAGTTTTACACCCCGATGTGTGGATGATGTAAAGGGACCTTAAACATAAGTTTTATTTGTTCATCATGTGATTAGGAATTACTGAGTTCACCTCATGATGCCTCTCATGTGAGAAGGTGGAGGATGAGCTTTATGTTCTGGGTGGGTTTGTTGAATCCCATCCACTACCAAGTGTGGAAGTTGGATGACATATACATGGAATTCATCACAGATATTTTGTGAATAAAAAGGTCCATGACTACATCTTGGTTATAATTGACTGACATTCCATGCAGGAACACTTCCATCATATCTGGGAGAACACATCTGGGGAGATTTTGGGATAACACTCCATGCAAGATATCATATGCCTCCATTGGGTCCCCTTAAGGATTTCCTCCAGTTGCGACACATGGTTTATGTCACGACTATGGATATGACTTCATGTAGAATTTGGGACCTAGTTGTAGATGAGTAAATCCTTTCTTCCCCATATTGATGGTTAGATTAAGTTCACTAACAAGGTTCTAAGGATATTTTAAGGGAATGCAAGCTATATTTCCACACGAAGTGATTGGATCTCCTATAATCAGTAGTGTTTTCATAAAATAGCTACTAGAACGTTACCATTTTTAGGGAACATTGATGTCTTATATAGGAAACCATCCCACTCATCATTGTTTTGTATGAAAATTGGAGAATTGTCCCTCATGGTCCCATAGTTGGGGTGATCCATGATGGAGAAGCTCCAGGTCATCCATGAAGAAATGAAGATGTAACTGAGAACATGAAAATTGTATTCAGACCGCTGTTATCAGCCCTTGGAGCTCAATCAGGGAGACCATGCTTTCTTGAGAGTATACCTATGATGCGAAATGCTGAGATTCAGTAGGGGAGGCATGCTATCTCTGATGTTCATCATGTTGTCTGAGATCATGGGAAGGGTTGTTGAGTGTTCCAACCAACTTTTCCTACCCCCACAGCTCAACAGGGTTCATGATGTCTTCCACATGTCAAATAGAGGGAGATATGTGGAAAATCATGTGCACATCATTGACTGGGGTGAGCTGGACATCAAGTATGGATCCACTTTTATGAAGCACCCAGTGGAGATCGAGGATCAATAGGATCAGACCTCATCTGGATAAGATATTCAATTATATTGAGTCTGGTGGCATCACAGAATCAGGTAATAATGTTCGTGTGATTAGTATAGGAAGATAAGGATATGTATTCCATGTTATTATAAAAGTAATTGCTTTTCGGGGAAAAATTGAAATATGGAATTATGTAGATACACATTCGTGTACTTGTAACCAATTAGAATATTCTAATATATATTACCGGAGAAAGGTGTTAGACAACATGTAATTTTTTGTCCTTGTGTGCCCCAAATAAATTATATAATATTTGTGAAAAAAATTTCTTATTAATGTAAATGAAATGGAATAACACTTATATAGTAGAACAGATCAGATATCCATGGCCGTGAATCAGTCCAGAACATTTAATTTACCCTATGTAGGGTATAATATTTGTCAGGAAGAGACTCCTATGGAAAACGAAATCAAGGGGTTGAATCATATTTAAAAATAAATATGTTGAACTTGATTTTGTGCTATATATCCTTAAAACAGTTTTTTGGATCGGATATCTGAGAATTTTTTTGTGTTCAAAATAGGGTGTTTTTCCTAGGTGTGTCATAAAATGTGAGGGAGCCACGGTTTTAATATTATTTTCCGATCGAGTTCAATATAATGAATGAATTATGTTTTATATTTGAATTAAAACCATAATATCTATCTTCTTATTCAATTAATATTTATTTCTCTATATAATTTCTTCATTGTTCTTCGCCATATAGGGGGCTAAACTATTCCAAATAATCGATAAATCGAGGCGGCAACAACGTTGATGCATCACCTTAAATTAATGGCCAGATTAACGTAGCATTTGTTGAATATTTTAATTTCTATTCAATTTATCCAATGAATAATCAATTTTTGGTTACATGTTACTTTATATATTATCAATTAAATAATTCCAACATGAACATGTCCATAGACCTATGTTTAAATAGTTGTTTTGTGTCTCTTCTTCACTTGTTTGGATGATAAATTATGGGTGCACAAAATCACTAGTGGATCATCAATCAAATATAATTGTAGGGAAGGATCTGTCAGTATGTTTATATCTATATAGATGAATTCATGATCATTTTAATGGATTGAGATTGATAGTTGGGTGTCGAACCATGGCATCAGTAGTTTCGTGACATAGCCGCACCATGTGGCCCAACTGTCAGTTGTTTGGGGTCGCATCTCACAACCCCAATTGGAAACCACTTCCTCCTATCTATAGGCAGATGGCATGACTAATGTATGAAAAAACAATTGTTAGTGAGATGGGTTATACTTGGAAACCTGGTCGGGCTAGTGGTCTGGGTATGGTAAATGATCTTCATCCAACCTATTGGGTCAGACCTTGAGAACCGAGTCAGTGGAGGATTAGATACAAGTCAGTCTATTGACCACAGACTATAAGGACCATGACAGGTGACTACAGTGGTCAACCACGACAGTAGCTGGACCATTTGTGAGTTAGTCCATTGACCCAGTGACCTCTTTTTTCAATCACACATAACATTTAAAACAAGAATATATTTAAATTGTTTTTTCTAGAGGTGTGTTACTAAAATTTGATTAAAAAAATTTGAGGTATGATTTATAATGAGATTTTTAGGTTTATAATGTGGATACATCATTGACATGGTCAGGTGTTTTTTTCTAAAAATCACCCTTTCCTTGTTGATTCATTATTGGAAAAATAAATTGCATGTCCGATGGGTTTTTTAAATTAGAACAAGATGGGTTCCTCATTTTCATAATCCGATTTATGAAGAGAGGTGTTCCAAACATGATGGTCATCTAGGAGAATTTGATGATAGTAGTGATGGTCGTGATTATTTCAGAGTGACTAGAGTTGTATTGGAATACCCTCCAAAATGGTTGGGAGGTGAGGTTAGACATTCTTTATTTCAGGAGAAACCCTCCAGGGAGGCTGGACAATGAGGTTCATCGTTTACTCTTCTGGACATACCCTCTAGTGAGGCTGGTCAGTGAGGTTCACCAATTACTCTTCAGGACATACCCTCCAGTGGGTGTGGGTAGTGATGTTCATCATTTACTATTTAGGGATTACCCTCTACTATTGAACCCTTGAGTGGGAAGGGAATTTTATTTGTCGATGACTTTTGGAAAATGGATGTTTTGATGCTATCGTGATATCAAAAGTTAGAGGCTTACTTTTCCACCCAGATTCATCTAGTTGATGTGAACTAAATCCATGCAAATGAGATAGACCAGTTCAAATCTGGTAGTATAAATGAATGGCGTTTGATCCCCTTTTACTTGTAGTTTAGGGAAATGTGATGAATATGAGAATATATTGTGGTTACTAATAGAATTGTGGTCAACTAATTACCTGCACAATGATTTGAGATGGGTATCTCCTTACAAACTCTTGTTTGGGTTTTGTTGGTTTGAGAAATTATATATATATATATATATATATATTCACACCATTTTTCAAGACACACTCTTTAGGTTTTGGTTATAATATTTCGTAGAGTGGCGAAGACACATGGGGTATACCACATCATTTCCAAGCCTATCTAATCATGTGTAGACAATCCTACTCTCCTACTTGAGGTAGATTAGACACAATGTGTACTGATGTCTCCCCTTAGGGAAATGTACTATTACTATGCCTGAGCCACATAGAGTATACCAAAGTAAATATACACATTGTGTATCTAAAGATCAAGAAATGAACTATCAAATAACGATCATTATATGTTCTCTCACACACGAATAGAAAAAAATGATTACCACACGTTGATTAATCAGAGTACCTGATGTGTACTTATGAAAATTCTTTCATACCAAACAGAATAATACATGGCATGTGTTTTATAGAACAACACGCACTGTTGTATGGGTTTTCAAACAGAAAATTATATAATCTTCATGAAACAACCATTTTCAAAAGTTAAAATAATGGTATTCCAAACACCAATCCCTGCGGTTACATACTATCAAATAATCAGAGCAATGAATAAACATGTAGAAGAAGTCAATAAATTTCAATTCATGGTAAAAACATGATCCCAAAAATTTTGAACCAAGAGGGATCTTACACCTTAGGGACCAAAGATTGGCATCCATCTAATTCGAACCATATCATGAACCAATAATCCTATTACAACACAAGATATATCAATCAAGGTACATATCACAAAAAAATTATATTAGTCATGAACCTAAATGTAATGGGAAGAATGAATGGAATTGGATTTATTACAACTTCTAATATGATGAAAGAGATGGAATACCATCATATCATTAGTTAAAAACAAAATAAATCCATATTGATATAAATAATATCATCACAACATAATTGACTCATCTAATGGTGATATCGAAAAAAAATTAATTGCAAAATATCCAAAAATCCCAATTCAATTCAAGAAACATGTATTTTCCCATTACACAATGTAGCTACTCCGAAGCAAATATTATTTCCAAAAACCATGGAATTTATATATCTCAAAAAAACCACCATTAAATAATGGAATCTAGAAATGAAACGATACATACAACTTGTTAACATCTCGTATATGGATTCCACTCAATGGTGATGTGCACCGAGGTTCTCACATGGAATCAAGATCACTTCTGCAAATTCTAGAGTTTGCTGACTAGCAGCGAGGGCCTAGGTATGATATTGGAAAATCGATGTCCTATTTGTTATAATATATCACAATGTAATAAAATAATAAATCAAAACTGGAAGTACTAATACCATACAATATATCTAAATATTGGGAGACTGCTAAAATAAATTTCAATATGTCTAGTCACATGTTCTTGGGAATCATCCAAAATAGGATATATCATAGTAATACATTTTATACGTGAAAAAGAGTACAAAAATAACAAATGAATCTTAAATGAATCGCAACCCACAACATGGAATGATGCACTACTATTCATAAAATTCATTTTATGTACCTATATAAGGGGACATTCCATTACTGACTGTAGCAACTTCACAATCTATTTTGGCCCAAAATCAAGACCCAAATTGGTTGTCCGACCATGTCCTAGTTGGGAACCACTAGTGAACTATTCTAATATTTCAACAAATATATATAAAAGGTTGTGTACAATAGTTAAAGAAGTATGTTTGGTGGTACAAAAAAAATTCCCTTAAATATTTTGTTTTTATTTATAATCATTTCACGTTTAATAAAAGTTCACTCACATTTTATTATATATGTCTCAGGATGATACCTAACCCCAACAACTATTTGGTAAATGTATGCAGAACATGTTCATCAGAAGGCTATCTGAACATGTATAATTGAATATCTTATCCAAGATTGTGCATCGTCATGTAAACCACTGCATAATACATTACATTTGAATAAACAATTTTAAAACTGAGTTTGTCCATTACATTCGTATGTTGGAATTCATGTATTACTCAGGGTGAAACAAAACCTACATCCTATGATCCTATATGTATTATCATATTTGAATACTGGTCTCTATCAATGTTTGGTGCGAGTATATACCAATTGTATATTCCTTGGTTCCAATAAAGAAGGCACAATTGTCTTACAATAAAGATAAACCTTAAAAATAGAACTCATTCATGTTATCCCTCCTTCCATGTATCGTTCAACAATTAAAAATATTCTACCTGACCTAACCACTATATGTTTGGATAAATCACAATATAAAATATAATAATCACTTCGATTCCATCCATGGAATTATAATATGAATCCATGGTTCACCCAAGGTATATGGTTTAAATGTCATAAGAAACCATCATGGAATTCTAATCTGAATCCATGGTTTAAACATTTCTATTTACCTTTTCCTAATATGTGTAGTTAATCATTTCATTAGGCATGAAACTGTCAAATCCAAAATAATCCACTATAATCTCCAGAACGGAATAACCTCATAAGCCCTGGACTTTAAAATAATCACATGGGAATTTCATATAACAAGAAATACATTTAATTTAAACAATTACATGTCTAAATAATTATCATATCATGTGGGAATAATTAACATAATTAGAAACATGTGTTAATTTCTCTATTTCAGGACTTTATAATTGAAAAACACACATGTGAACCTATTATAAAACAATCTAATCATGTAATTTAATCCATCACAATTCATAACCTTAAATTATCTCACATGGGTAAAACACTTATTTATCCAACTTAATTTTATACATCCCAATAATAGAAAAAAAGAATTACTCATAGTAATCATAGTCTAAACAACCCTAATCCATCTTCCAATGCAAACACAGCTAGGGGTTGCTATAATTAAAAGTAAACATCCTAAAAATGATTCTAGAAAACTTAACCAATTACATAATCAACAATAAGAAATGAAACTAGGAAATATTAATTTAATTAGACACCCTAAAATGGGTGTGTGGAAATATGGAACATATAACCGACAATGCAGTTATAAAAATTCAGGATACCACCTATCACATACTCATACGAATCTCCTTTTCTAGTGTCAGCCTCTCATTAGACCTAGAATGGTGTAGATCTACAAAACGAACAAAAATGATAATGTGTACATAAATATGGTTCGAATATAAATCAAAAATAATAGATCACTAAGAATTTTGAATTCACTATGGGGATTCCAACACATCTTTCAGTGTTCAGATCAGAGTTCAGATGACAAATTGGGAGCCAAACCAAGACATGGAATGAGATGGCCACTATAGTATGTGAACGACTGGGTGATCTTGTGTCCATTTTCCCAAAAAAGAATCTACTATCTATTATGAGAAACAATACATGACATGTACAAGAATATAAATGTCGTTTATGTGTTTGTTTTCTCCAAATATTCTGACAAACGTCACACATCATGTTCAATTCCCACAAACATGCCATACACGACATGTATTGGGATTACAAGGAATGTAACCCCTAGTCACATCGTGTAACAATGCAACATCCAGTAGTTGTATGGTTTCATCCCTTTTCATAAATATAAACCAAAAATTAAATGATCTGTACCTAAAAAGGGTAACCAGGTTCTTACAAACATCCACCCTTAATGAAATTTGTCCATGAATTTCTATTCCAAAAGAGGTGAAGAAAATATATGATAATAACTTCATCCACTTTGATCATACATTGTCCACACTCTCCATGGATTCATATTGCACTCTTTCATTCTATATAGCTCCCATACTAAGGATATAGGCTTTTCTGGGATAACCATCATGCTATGATCCCTAATTAATTTATGATTCTCTTTATGGACACATCAACATATAACATAACCTCTTCTAGATGAAATGCATGAGATCGGTCTCAAATGTAAAATCGAAACTGGGAAACATGGAATATGTTGTGCATTACCCAATACCTCTCAGGTAAATACTACTAATAGTAAACATTACTGAAACTCTCCATATTCTTAAATGGCCTGACATATCTCGTTGAAAATTTCCCATTCTTCGGATCCTATTATGTCCCATCCTCGGTACAACTTGTAGAAAAACCCAATCACAAACCTCAAAATTCAATGCTCGTATGAGGAATTAGTGTACGATATGTGATAGGACTTCGTAGAATATATTATGATCTGAATCAACTTCTCCTACTCATATTTTTCTTATAAATGATGAGGTCCTGACATAACATCCACTCTAGCCACCAACTAGCACTGGGGTGATCGGTAGGGAATACCATATAAAGTCTCATATCATGAAATTTAAAAAGTATCCAAAAATCTATTATTGATGGAAACTTAACCATTAGTATGTTACACTCCAAAAAACCATCAAAATACAGGAATCATGACCAAAGAATGTCCTCATGCACCAAAATAATGTCTTCAGAATTTCCATTTGTTTCTTGTTGGTAAGTTATTCTCAAAAGACATAGTATACCCTGTGCCCTCAATATCTATTTTGTGGAACGATATGTAAAAATTTATATCCTTGTTTTAAATAATAGAATGTGGAACCCCATGTAGTCATAAAATATTATGGATGTACAACCTCCCCTGATCATCAACACAAATGGTTTCCCCAATTAGGTGGAAATGTTAAACCTTTGCGAGATTGTCAACAATAACTCATAAAACAATATTATCTTGAGGGGGAGTCTATAATACCCTTAAAAAATATATCACAACATAATTGCATTTATACATAAGGATGTGTAGATGATGTAAATTAACATCTGGTCGCCAGTGTTCGACCTTTAATAAATGATAGGTGGAGGACCTCATGATAAAAACAACTACATTACATTTCATACTTGACAATCTGTTCCGACTATGTATTTCCTGATACACCTTGGTGACACAAAGATGCACTACACATACATAGTTATGAAAACACAACATCATTTAATCACACATGTCATCAGTAACCCATAGGAGACCATTTCAATACAGAACATAATCATCGCATATACTCCAGTCAGGAGGGGATTCCACACCTACCACACTCTTCTGGTGAACTAATCCTTCTGAATTTGATAGGTTCTTCATCCCCATTTTTATTTATATAGTGGAGGTAATAGTATATGTTGAAAGAAACGTCTTCCCCTGATTTTCGTTCACCTCCAAACGAATTTAGAAAATATTACCAGATGATTCCACTCATGACAATCATACTACAATGGCTACAAATGAGTCCTCATACTCAAAGCATAAACCATTTCATATCCTTTACTAGGAATTTATGCAATATGAATTTCAAAAGACTATAGTATTCCCCCAACTATCTCTAACTAAAATTAAATAAAAACTCTATAAATATGTGCATGAGGATTTTTGTGTTTTATGTACACCCCAAAACTCTCCCCCAATTTGTAATGTTTCCAACAACGTAAAGCATGAACACCTACAGTTAAATCGAGATCACGAGTCAGGTTACACTTCTCAAGTGGCCTCATTGTTCGAGACCCATACGCATCAACTAAATACCCTTTCACAAGACAACTCATAGAAAGATACCTAATGTGTCACTGTACATGGTTTAATTCCTTCCCGTTTAAATAAATATCAATATAGGCACTGAATACTCTCATCTATTGAACTCCTCAAAGGTTTTCTCTTAGGAATATGTCCATAGATAATTCACACCATTTTTATTCAGGACCATCAATGCTGATTATAATAATGAAAAGTCCTATATGAAACACCTATAATAACCATTCAACCCTAGAAAATAATAGAAAACCTTATCAAGATGTGTGAAATTGTCAGTTTGATTATGACACTACACCATGTTACAGTCCATGAAACCCAAAAAAACAAATCAAGATAATGATGAAACATTTGGTTCATTAGTTCAATAAATACTATTGGTGTATTCATGGCACCAAACTACATTACCATATACTAATATATAAAATTCCTTCTCAAAATGTTTAGAGACCCAGTTTTCACCTTGTAACACATTAAAATATTTTAATATATATTTCAAAAGATAGGAAATTAGACAGTGTGAAATTCATGGGTTATGGGGTTCCTGAAATAAATTAAATATGATTTGGAATATTTTATACTATTCATAAAAAATAAATGGGTTAAATCTTAAATGATATATCAAATAAATAATCTGATACCATAGTTGAGTCTAAAACACGTTGTTTACCCTAGGAAAGATATAAAATTCCTTAACACAAGACTACTATAGAAAAAACATTCCAAGAGAAGAATCATAATTAATTTTAATTATGTTACCCCTAATTTAATGATAAATTATGTTCAAATGGGGGCTGTGATTGGAAATATAAGATCAACATTTATTACTGAATATGGTGTTTTTCCTTGGTGCGACATAAAATGAGAGGGTTAGAAAATTTTAGTTTTCCCCGCCAAACGAGATAACTATAAATAGAGAGTCATGTTTAATATTCAGATTAAAACAATAATATTTATCGCTCTCTACATAATTATGATCTCTCCCTATCTCTCTCAATATCCATTAATCTCTGTTCATCATTGGATATATTGAAAAACTCTGCAAAATTGTCGGAAGATCATTGAGGGAGCACCGTGGATGCATCACCGACAACGAACTGCTGGATCGATGTACTATTTATCATATTTTTAAATTATGATTCAATTTATCAATTGAATATTCAAATTCATGGAATAAGTTTTTATTCTCCCCTTAACTCATTGTTCAACAAATGATGATGTAAATCGATCAATGATTAAACCATCGTTTTTTATCTTTTCTTCGTGTTTCAGGTAGACATCCTATTGTAACACAAGATCACTAGTGGTTCATTGATTTGTGACCAATGTAGGGATGGTTTCATCATAAGGCTACCATATCTACAGATAAATTCATGATTTGATGAATTGATCGAGCCCAATAGTCAGTGGAATTGAACTTCGGGGTACCGACGTCGTAGCGGCTAGAAATGGCCTTTGGCATCGAGCAGCACCACTGTCGGATAGTGGAGTGGTAGTGGCACCATGGAACTGATTGATCCAGGACATGGCTATGTCTCAAGACCCCATTCACTGACTTCCACAACCATTCTTATAGACGATATGTATGTTGATGTCGACTAGACCCACTCTTGGAAGTTGGTCGGGTGGCACCGAGAGACCATGTTAGGATAGTGGCTCATTTCAGGTAAATATGTAGTGTCTAATCCAACCGTTCATACCTTAGTTTACTGTTGATATACTATTTTTATTGTTTTCATAGATTGGGGAATATTCCAACGGTGTACTGTGGGGCGGTCAAATGTAGACCGAACTGATTGCGGGGTCGTCGACTTTGGACATTACATAGAATGGTGGTCGACAGAGGTGGTTGGTGGACCTACTTCTTGTGAGTCCACCAAACTCATGACCCCATATTGGGGGTTTTAATATCCCATATCATATATTCCAGAAATCTATTTTACGGGTTGTCTACGGATGTTAGTTCTTATCATTAATAATAAACATTTCAGGTATTTGTTTTAATTTGATGTTTGGTGTAGCAATGTGAGCACCAATTTAAAATGTTTGGGTTTTATGATGTGAAAAGATCATTCTTCACCAATTGTACATATTGGGAAAATAAATTTACAAAAATAAATGTGTTTCTATGTGTAACATGATAGTCACCTTAGTATTGACATCCAGATTATGAAGAAAGGTTTTCCAATCATGATTCTCATCATGTAGCGTTCTATGACAACATTGATGGATGTGATGGTATTACAGTCACTAGAGCAGTTCTAGGATACCCTCTAGTGGGGATGGAGAGCTGTCCAGAGAGGTTCGGTAGTGAGGTTTGTCAATTACTCTTTTGGGATTACCCTCTAGTGTGGTTGGGATGTGAGTTTTTCCAATTACACGTCAGGGAATACCCTCTACTGTGGCTGGTTATTGAGGAATATCATTTACTATTTATTGATTACCCTCCCACATATAACCCTTCTGCGGGGTTTGGTTGTGGTGTTCATTGATGAATCACGTATGAGGCCTGGTTTGACAAATTCATGGGCTTCGATCTAAGTGGGGATAATTCCCAACAAAGATGCATCTGAGTTACAGGACCGAAAACAACATGGACAAGATAGACCGGTTCAATGAGGATAATATCAAAGTGTGTTGTTTGATCCCCTTTGACATAAAATTTATGGAAGACATGAAAACTATGGGCATTGATGGTAGTTACTCCTGGAATAGTTTGTAACTCATTACATGTGATGATAATTGAGATGGACATCCTCTTACAATATCTCATTTTGGATTATTTGGTTTAAGAAAATATATATATATTTCACACCCTGCTGCATCACACTCCCTTTTGGTTTTGGTTACACTCTTTCCAGGAGACGAAAAGAAGTGTGGTGCATGCCACGTTAATTCCATTTGTAGATTCTTTTGGATGTATTAGGCTACATTTATACTATATGTAGTGGAGACTATACAAGATTTTAAATTGCTCACCATCTCCAGATACTCGTGTTTGGATTATCTTTTTTCAATAAATAGTTTGTTGAGATTCACTCATTTACAATATTATGATTTTATCTATATTACATCCGTTGCTTTTTATATATTACTACTCCCTTCCTCTTTTGGGAATCATACTATGTATGTTTATACTCAACCCTTATGGTCTTTTCCTGCACATATTATGCAGATGTCAGACAGATTTGATCAGAATGTCAAGGAGCTTAGGATCACATGTGATAGGTAATGTGCGGTGGAAATAGATGGAATCCTAAAGCAGGTCTTCCTCTAAAGGTTTATATTCAATTTTCTACCAGAATGGGACATTTTACTCTTTGGGCATAGATTTTTCCATTTTTTTCATTTCTGTATAATTTACAGTACTCGTACCATTTTAGTGGACAACCATGTTAGCATTTACTTTTATAGCATTCATAAAAATTTTCATTCTCTCCCTATGGACTATGCATCAGTTTGGATGTGAGTGTGTATATAGATACATTGGAATATGAATCCCATTGTTTTATGTGCCTCCTATTCTAGTCACCACCCCCTTACCTATAGTGGAGAGCTAGGGGATTTTGAGGCTCAGTCCTCAATACAGGTTGGGTCGTTGCAACAAGGTATCAATGGTGGTTTGAACCTTTGGACATTGCTTGTAATTTCCCTAAAAATTTATTGGTTGGTTATAGTAAAATAATGTCGATGTGCCTTGAAATAAACTCTCATAATAGGGATCCTAGTGATGGTGCTTCATCTGACATAGCCATAAAGCAGCACCATTATTACCCACATTTCAAATCTGTAGGTCGAGACACATATTGATGGGTTTAATGGTTCATGAATCATATAAGATATAGTATTTGATTGTCATTGTTCAGTTAACACCCATATTTTTAATGTTATATATATATATATATATATTAATCTAATTGTGGTAATCCTTGATAAATTTTCATGCACCCTCCACAAATGATATCCATCTAGGTTACCTGCATGACATGTGATGAAGACATCACGAGCGATGATGCCTCAGTTCAGGGGCTATCACATGACCTCTTTCCTCTAGGTGGAAAAGAAACAACACCTCCATCTATGGTGAAGCATTTAGTACTATCATCACATGCAGAGGAAGAATTTAGTCTTATCATCCTTCATGAGTTCCAGAGGAAAAGTCATCGATATTTCATGGTGATCTAGAACCTCAGGAGGCATAAGACTATATTGAGTAAATGACCTGAATTTTATATCCCATGCAGAAACCAATTAAAAAAAAGGTATCCTTTTCTACATGGTTATTCCTCAGGCCGGATGGACACAAGTGGATTTTAGTTACCCAGATACATTAAAATATATCTCCCTCATGGGATGAGTTTTTTAGGTTTTTTATGATGAATTCTTCCCTCGATCATACACATCACCAAGATTCTATATCCTCAATAAAAATAGCAGGTATCCATCATTGTAGATGAATACATTGATAGGTTTGTTGATCATACCCACTATTACCTTGATATTATCTGTGAATGTTACTTCTCTACTTGAATTTTTGAGCAGTGTCTCCACCAAGAGATATATGCAGGCTTAGTGCCCCTATGCGTCACTAACTGTGTTGTTATTCTAGAGTACACAATCATGAAAGAGTGTTTCCATGAAGAGGGGAACCAATAATCTTGGAATGCAGTAGTCACTTCAGAGCATAAACATCCACATCAGGTGATATGCCTCAGGTAAAATATCATTGACATAGGGAACCATTCAAGGATTAGGATAGTCTATGTGATCAGACAATAGTAGGGATGCACATTGATGCAAGGCATTACAGAGAATACCAATTCTATGCATGTGAAGGGGGGTCTCTTGTACAATACATTATGACCCAACATGTTGAGAATGTCAAGAAATAATTAGGTGGATCACCATGACATAGGTAGCATCTTGATCAGGGTGCCCCCTAGAAGGAAGGGATGTTAGAAAAGAATGATCAAGAGAACCATTTTGTGGGGGAAAGTGCTACTTTTCTCACCACAACCACCATGATTAGCACATAAGGCTCAGTGATTTTGTGGTTAGGGGTGCAAGAAGATATAGGATATATATGTTTTTGATCCAATAGTGCATGATATGATCCATTGTGTGACCTGTGATTATTATACACAATCATTTGAATTATTCAACATATGATATAGTCAATATTTTGTCTCGTTATTCCTTGTATGGGAGTTGGAGCTCCAATTAAACTCGTTATCACATTGTATTTATCATTAGGTTCCTAAGGAATTCTTATCTTCTATTTATTTTATATACGAGCATTATAGACATTGATTTGCCGAAGAAATTATCCCATGGAATTTACTGGTCATCAAGATGGATCCTTATGGAATCATATTGGACATGGAACATCTTTCCCTTTTTGGAGCCAAGATTCACAGACTCAACAAGATATTTATATTTCAATATACTGATTGTACATGGTTCACCTTTCAGGGAGAATGAAGATTCATAGAAAGGAAGGAAATATATTGGAGTAAGAGACTCTAACCTTTTCTGCTCAACTTCTGAGAATGTCCATTTTTATAGTGCACACCTCATGCACCAGGGTTCCTTCAGTTTTGAATGATTATAGGGAAATCATCCTAGAAAATCTCCAGATACTGATTTGAATCTAGTAACATCCCCAATTTCATTTATGTCATATTATATTTCACCCATTGAGTTCTAGGAGGTACTTTTTAATATAAAATTACTTAGAGAGAATGGTTTTATTAGTCATAGTGTGTACCCTTGGGTGGAACTAGTTATAATATTGAATAAGGAAGATGTGAGTTTGTGGCTTTCTATTGATTATTGTCACCTGATCTAGTACACAATAAAAAAATATATCCCTTAATGAGGATAGACAACCTCTTCATCCGTTTGAGGGGTGTGAGTTGGTTCATCATGAACGATCAGAGATAGTTCTACCACCATTTGTGTGTTTGTGAGGCTGATATTCTGAATATGTCCTTCCAATGGCGCTACATGAATGACGAGTTCTTAGTGATTCACTTCAGTGTGAAATCCACCCCCAGCATATTCATTGTTCTGACGAACAGTTACATCCATCAATATAAGGACTGGTTTCATTTATTATTCATTAAGTACATACTCATCTACTCTTTGTTAGAGGAGGATTATAATAGAACATGAGTATTATCCTTGATTTTCTCTAAGATTACTTGCATTATGGGTGGCTCTCAAATTATCAGTTTTGTATAAATAAGGTTCACATTCATTTTCATGTCATTTCTTATGAGGGTTTATCCATAGAACCCATAAATATAGAGGTGGATAATACATTGGACTAACCTCATAATGAACAAAGGGTTCGTAGTTTTCATGTGTTGTCTAAGTACTACTAGATATTTGTTGATGAATTCTCCAAGATTTCATCCCCTTTGACAACTCATTGGTGGATGTGGAAACAATATACCTGGTCTGAGTAGTGAGAAAATTAATTTGAGGTGTTGAGGTAGTGGTTGATGAGAAATCACATTTTTATCCTACCATATGAGTGTGTGGAGATCATAGTGTACTATGATGCCTCATGAGCTGGATATTGTGGTGTTTTGATGCAAAGAGAAGCAGTCATTGGGTACGGGTCAATGCTGTTGAATCTGAATAAGGTGAAAAATGTGACTAATGACTTGGATCTAGAATCGGTGGACTTTGTCCTTGGGATGTGGGGACACTATCTCTTGGGTGAGGGATTTTTGTTTTACCCCTACCACTAGAGCCTCAGGTATATCTTCACATAGATATATCTTAACCCGAGGCATCAATAGTAGTTAGAATTCCAGTAGGACTACAACATTAATATTTTCTATATGATAGGGTTGGGAAATGTTGTAACATAATTCCATAGAAGTAATTACCAAGATTTTATTGGGTAGGTAGCCCTGGATAAGATAGATTGCATACATAAGACCTTATTAGGGCATGATGGTATGTTTTTTTCTATAGTTAATGGTGGGGACACCTTCGGTCCTTGTGAATATGATTGATTTGCAACCGGGATATATCTTCATTGAGATTCTATGCAACATGTTATTCACTGGTGTTGCAGCTGATTGGTATTATAAAAGAAGGAACCACATGACCATGTTCCATTGTAGAATAATGATATCAGTTGCGATGAGGGAGAGTAATTCATCAGTTCCACACATCACCCTTAGTTTTACACCCCGATGTGTGGATGATGTAAAGGGACCTTAAACATAAGTTTTATTTGTTCATCATGTGATTAGGAATTACTGAGTTCACCTCATGATGCCTCTCATGTGAGAAGGTGGAGGATGAGCTTTATGTTCTGGGTGGGTTTGTTGAATCCCATCCACTACCAAGTGTGGAAGTCGGATGACATATACATGGAATTCATCACAGATATTTTGTGAATAAAAAGGGCCATGACTACATCTTGGTTATAATTGACTGACATTCCATGCAGGAACACTTCCATGATATCTGGGAGAACACATCTGGGGAGATTTTGGGACAACACTCCATGCAAGATATCATATGCCTCCATTGGGTCCCCTTAAGGATTGCCTCCAGTTGCGACACATGGTTTATGTCACGACTATGGATATGAATTCATGTAGAATTTGGGACCTAGTTGTAGATGAGTAAATCCTTTCTTCCCCATATTGATTGTTAGATTAAGTTCACTAACAAGGTGCTAGAGGATATTTTAAGGGAATGCAAGCTATATTTCCACACAAAGTGATTGGATCTCCTATAATCAGTAGTGTTTTCATAAAATAGCTACTAGAACGTTACCATTTTTAGGGAACATTGATGTCCTATATAGGAAACCATCCCACTCATCATTGTTTTGTATGAAAATTGGATAATTGTCTCTCATGGTCCCATAGTTGGGGTGATCCACGATGGAGAAGCTCCAGGTCATCCATGAAGAAATGAAGATGTAACTGAGCACATGAAAATTGTATTCAGACCGCTGTTATCAGCCCTTGGAGCTCGATCAGGGAGACCATGCTTTCTTAAGAGTATACCTATGATGCGAAATGCTGAGATTTAGTAGGGGAGGCATGCTATCTCTGATGTTCATCATGTTGTCTGAGATCATGGGAAGGGTTGTTGAGTGTTCCAACCAACATTTCCTACCCCCACAGCTCAACAGGGTGCATGATGTCTTCCACATGTCAAATAGAGGGAGATATGTGGAAAATAATGTGCACATCATTGACTGGGGTGAGCTGGACATCAAGTATGGATCCACCTTTAAGAAGCACCCAATGGAGATCGAGGATCAATAGGATCAGACCACATCTGGATAAGATATTCAATTAGATTGAGTCCGATGGCATCACAGAATCATGAAATAATGTTCATGTGATTAGTAGAGGAAGATAAGGATATGTATTCCATGTTATTATAAAAGTAATTGCTTTTCAGGGAAAAATTGAAATATGGAATTATGTAGATACACATTCTTGTACTTTTAACCAATTAGAATATTCTAATACATATTACCAGAGAAAGGTGTTAGACAACATGTAATTTTTTGTCCTTGTGTGCCCCAAATAAATTATATAATATTTGTGAAATTTTTTTCTTATTAATGTAAATGAAATGGAATAACACTTATATAGTAGAACAGATCAGATATCCAAGGCCGTGAATCAGTCCAGAACATTTAATTTACCCTATGTAGGGTATAATATTTTTCAGGAAGAGACTCCTATGGAAAACGAAATCAAGGGGTTGAATCATATTTAAAAATAAATATGTTGAACTTGATTTTGTGCTGTATATCCTTAAAACAGTTTTTTGGATCGGATATCTGAGAATTTTTTTGTGTTCAAAATAGGGTGTTTTTCCTAGGTGTGTCATAAAATGTGAGGGAGCCACGGTTTTAATATTATTTGCCGATCGAGTTCAATATAATGAATGAATTATGTTTTATATTTGAATTAAAACCATAATATCTATCTTCTTATTCAATTAATATTTATTTCTCTATATAATTTCTTCATTGTTCTTCGCCATATAGGGGGCTAAACTATTCCAAATAATCGATAAATCGAGGTGGCAACACCGTTGATGCATCAGCTTAAATTAATGGCCAGATTAACGTAGCATTTGTTGAATATTTTAATTTCTATTCAATTTCTCCATTGAATAATCAATTTCTGGTTACATGTTACTTTATATATTATCAATTAAATAATTCCAACATGAACATGTCCATAGACCTATGCTTAAATAGTTGTTTTGTGTCTCTTCTTCACTTGTTTGGATGATAAATTATGGGTGCACAAAATCACTAGTGGATCATCAATCAAAGATAATTGTAGGGAAGGATCTGTCAGTATGTTTATATCTATATAGATGAATTCATGAACATTTTAATGGATTGAGATTGATAGTTGGGTGTGGAACCATGGCATCAGTAGTTTCGTGACATAGCCGCACCATGTGGCCCAACTGTCAGTTGTTTGGGGTCGCATCTCACAACCCCAATTGGAAACCACTTCCTCCTATCTATAGGTAGATGGCATGACTAATGTATGAAAAAACAATTGTTAGTGAGATGGGTTATACTTGGAGACCTGGTCTGGCTAGTGGTCTGGGTATGGTAAATGATCTTCATCCAACCTATTGGGTCAGACCTTGAGAACCGAGTCAGTGGAGGATTAGATACAAGTCAGTCTATTGACCACAAACTATAAGGACCATGACAGGTGACTACATTGGTCAACCACGACAGTAGCTGGACCATTTGTGAGTTAGTCCTTGACCCAGTGACCTCTTTTTTCAATCACACATAACATTTAAAACAAGAATATATTTAAATTATTTTTTGTAGAGGTGTGTTACTAAAATTTGATAAAAAAAATTGAGGTATGATTTATAATGAGATTTTTAGGTTTATAATGTGGATACATCATTGACATGGTCAGGTGTTTTTTTCTAAAAATCACCCTTTCCTTAATCATTCATTATTGGAAAAATAAATTGCATGTCCGATGTGTTTTTTAAATTAGAACAAGATGGGTTCCTCATTTTCATAATCCGATTTATGAAGAGAGGTGTTCCAAAAATGATGGTCATCTAGGAGAATTTGATGATATTAGTGATGGTCGTGATTATTTCAGAGTGACTAGAGTAGTACTAGAATACCCTCCAAAATGGTTGGGAAGTGAGGTTAGACATTCTTTATTTCAGGAGAAACCCTCCAGGGAGGCTGGACAATGAGGTTCATCATTTACTCTTCTGGACATACCCTCTAGTGAGGATGGTCAGTGAGGTTCACCAATTACTCTTCAGGACATACCCTCCAGTGGGAGTGGGTAGTGATGTTCATCATTTACTATTTAGGGATTACCCTCTACTATTGAACCCTTGAGTGGGAAGGGAATTTTATTTGTCGATGACTTTGGGAAAATGGATGTTTTGATGCTATCGTGATATCAAAAGTTAGAGGGTTACTTTTCCACCCAGATTCATCTAGGTGATGTGAACTAAATCCATGCATATGAGATAGACTAGTTCAAATCTGGTAGTATAAATGAATGGTGTTTGATCCCAATTTACTTGTAGTTTAGGGAAATGTGATGAATATGAGAATATATTGTGGTTACTCATAGAATTGTTGTCAACTAATTACCTGCACAATGATTTGAGATGGGTATCTCCTTACAAACTCTTGTTTGGGTTTTGTTGGTTTGAGAAATTATATATATATATATATATATATATATATATTCACACCCTTTTTCAAGACACACTCTTTGGGTTTTGGTTATAATATTTCTTAGAGTGGTGAAGACACATGGGGTATACCACATCATTTCCAAGCCTATCTAATCATGTGTAGACAATCCTACTCTCCTACTTGAGGTAGATTAGACACAATGTGTACTGATGTCTCCCCTCAGGGAAATGTACTATTACTATGCCTGAGCCACATAGAGTATACCAAAGTAAATATACACATTGTGTATCTAAAGATAAAGAAATTAACTATCAAAAAATGATCATTATATGTTCTCTCACACACGAACAAAAAAAATGATTACCACACGTTGATTAATCAGAGTACCTGATGTGTACTTATGAAAATTCTTTCATACCAAACAGAATAATACATGGCATGTGTTTTATAGAACAACACGCACTGTTGTATGGGTTTTCAAACAGAAAATTATATAATCTTCATGAAACAACCATTTTCAAAAGTTAAAATAATGGTATTCCAAACACCAATCCCTGCGGTTACATACTATCAAATAATCAGAGCAATGAATCAACATGTTGAAGAAGTCAATAAATTTCAATTCATGGTAAAAACATGATCCCAAAAATTTTGAACCAAGAGGGATCTTACACCTTAGAGACCAAAGATTGGAATCCATCTAATTCGAACCATATCATGAACCAATAATCCTATTACAACACAAGATATATCATTCAAGGTACATATCACAAAAAAATTATATTAGTCATGAACCTAAATGTAATGGGAAGAATGAATGGAATTGGATTTATTACAACTTCTAATATGATGCAAGAGATGGAATACCATCATCTCATTAGTTAAAAACAAAATAAATCCATAATTATATAAATAATATCATCACAACATAATTGACTCATCTAATGGTGATATCGAAAAAAAATTAATTGCGAAATATTTAAAAATCACAATTCAATTCAAGAAACATGTATTTTCCCATTACACAATGTAGCTAATCCGAAGAAAATATTATTTCCAAAAACCATGGAATTTATATATCTCAAAAAAACCACCATTCAATAATGGAATCTAGAAATGAAACGATACATAAAACTTGTTAACATCTCGTATATGGATTCCACTCAATGGTGATGTGCACCGAGGTTCTCACATGGCATCAAGATCACTTCTGCAAATTCTAGAGTTTGCTGACTAGCAGCGAGGGCCTAGGTATGATATTGGAAAATCGATGTCCTATTTGTTATAATATTTCACAATGTAATAAAATAATAAATCAAAACTGGAAGTACTAATACCATACAATATATCTAAATATTGGGAGACTGCTAAAATAAATTTCAATATGTCTTGTCACATGTTCTTGGGAATCATCCAAAATAGGATATTCCATAGTAATACATTTTATACGTGAAAAAGAGTACAAAAATAACAAATGAATCTTAAAAGAATCGCAACCCACAACCTGGAATGATGCACTACTATTCATAAAATTCATTTTATGTACCTATATAAGGGGACATTCCTTACTGACTGTAGCAACTTCACAATCTATTTTGGCCCAAAATCAAGACCCAAATTGGTTGTCAGACCATGTCCTAGTTGGGAACCACTAGTGAACTATTCTAATATTTCAACGAATATATATAAAAGGTAGTGTACAATAGTTAAAGAAGTATGTTTGGTGGTACAAAATAAAATTCCCTTAAATATTTGGTTTTTATTTATAATCATTTCACGTTTAATAAAAGTTCACTCACATTTTATTATATATGTCTCAGGATGCTACCTAACCCCAACATCTCTTTGGTAAATGTATGAAAAACATATTCATCAGAAGTCTATCTAAACATGTATAATTTAATATCCTATCCAAGATTGTGCATCGTCATGTAAACCACTGCATAATACATTACATTTAAATAAACAATTTTAAAACTGAGTTTGTCCACTACATTCGTATGTTGGAATTCATGTATTACTCATGGTGAAACACAAACTACATCCTATGATCCAATATGTATTATCATATTTGAATACTGGTCTCTATCAATGTTTGGTGCGAGTATATACCAATTGTATATTCCTTGGTTCCAATAAAGAAGGCACAATTGTCTTACAAGAAAGATAAACCTTAAAAATAGAACTCATTCATGTTATCCCTCCTTCCATGTATCGTTCAACAATTAAACATATTCTACATGACCTAACCACTACATGTTTGGATCAATCACAATATAACATATAATAATCACTTCGATTCCATCCATGGAATTATAATATGAATCCATGGTTCACCCAAGGTATAAGGTTAAATAGTCATAAGAAACCATCATGGAATTCTAATCTGAATCCATGGTTTAAACATTGCTATTTACCTTTTCCTAATATGTTCAGTTAATCATTTCATTAGGCATGAAACTGTCAAATCCAAAATAATCCACTATAATCTCCAGAACGGAATAACCTCATAAGCCCTGGACTTTAAAATAATCACATGGGAATTTAATATAACAAGAAATACATTTAATTTAAATAATTACATGTCTAAATCATTATCATATCATGTGGGAATAATTAACATAATTAGAAACATGTGTTAATTTCCCTATTTTAGGACTTTATAATTGAAAAACACACATGTGAACCAATTATAAAACAATCTAATCATGTAATTTAATCCATCACAATTCTTAACCTTAAATTATCTCACATGGGTAAAACACTTATTTATCCAACTTCATTTTATACATCCCAATAATGGAAAAAAAGAATTCCTCATAGTAATCATAGTCTAAACAACCCTAATCCATTTTCCTATGCAAACACAGCTAGGGGTTGCTATAATTAAAAGTAAACATCCTAAAAATGATTCTAGAAAACTTAACCAATTACATAATCAACAATAAGAAATGAAACTAGGAAATATTCATTTAATTAGACACCCTAAAATGGGTGTGTGGAAATATGGAACATATAACCGACCTTACAATTATAAAAATTCAGGATACCACCTATCGCATACTCGTACGAATCTCCTTTTCTAGTGTCAGCCTCTCATTAGACCTAGAATGGTGTAGATCTACAAAATGAACAAAAATGATAATGTGTACATAAATATGGTTCGAATATAAATCAAAAATAATAGATCACTAAGAATTTTGAATTCACTATGGGGATTCCAACACATCTTTCAGTATTCAGATCAGAGTTCAGATGACAAATTGGGAGCCAAACCAAGACATGGAATGAGATGGCCACTATAGTATGTGAACGACTGGGTGATATTGTGTCCATTTTCCAAAAAAAGAATCTACTATCTATTATGAGAAATAATACATGACATATACAAGAATATAAATGTCGTTTATGTGTTTGTTTTCTCCAAATATTCTGACAAACGTCACACATCATGTTCAATTCCCACAAACATTCCATACACGACATGTATTGGGATTACAAGGAATGTAACCCCTAGTCACATCGTGTAACAATACAACATCCAGTAGTTGTATGGTTTCATCCCTTTTCATAAATATAAACCAAAAATTAAATGATCTGTACCTAGAAAGGGTAACCAGGTTCTTACAAACATCCACCCTTAATGAAATTTGTCCATGAATTTCCATTCCAAAAGAGGTGAAGAAAATATATGATAATAACTTCATCCACTGTGATCATACATTGTCCACACTCTCCATGGATTCATATTGCACTCTTTCATTCTATATAGCTCCCATACTAAGGATATAGGCTTGTCTGGGATAACCATCAAGCTACGATCCCCAATTAATTTATGATTCTCTTTATGGACACATCAACATATAACATAACCACTTCTAGCTGAAATGCATGAGATTGGTCTCAAATGTAAAATCAAAACTGGGAAATATGGAATATGTTGTGCATTACCCAATACCTCTCATGTAAATACTACTAATAGTAAACATTACTGAAACTCTCCATAATCTTAAATGGCCTGACATATCTCGTTGAAAATTTCCCATTCTTCGGATCCTATTATGTCCCATCCTCGGTACAACATGTAGCAAAACCCAATCAGAAACCTCTAAATGCAATGCTCGTATGAGGCATTAGTGTACGATATGTGATAGGACTTCGTAGAATATATTATGATCTGAATCAACTTCCCCTACTCATATTTTTCTTATAAATGATGAGGTGCTGACATAACATCCACTCTAGCCACCAACTAGCACTGGGGTGATTGGTAGGGAATACCATATAAAGTCTCATATCATGAAATTTAAAAAGTATCCAAAAATATATTATTGATGGAAACTTAACCATTAGTATGTTACACTCCCAAAAACCATCAAAAAACAGGAATCATGACCAAAGAATGTCCTCATGCACCAAAATAATGTCTTCATAATTTCCATTTGTTTCTTGTTGGTAAGTTATTCTCAAAAGCCATAGTATACCCTATGCCCTCAATATCTATTTTGTGGAACGATATGTAAAAATTTATATCCTTGTTTGAAATAATAGAATGTGGAACCCCATGTAGTCATAAAATATTATGGATGTACAACCTCCCCTGATCATCAACACAAATGGTTTCCTCAATTAGGCGGAAATGTTAAACCTTTGCGAGATTGTCAACAATAACTCATACGACAATATTATCTTGAGGGGGAGTCTATAATACCCTTAAAAAATATATCACAACATAATTGCATTTACACATAAGGATGTGTAGATGATGTAAATTAACATCTGGTCGCTAGTGTTCGACCTTTAATAAATGATAGGTGGAGGACCTCATGATAAAAACAACTACATTACATTTCATACTTGACAATCTGTTCCGACGATGTATTTCCTGATACACCTTGGTGACACAAAGATGCACTACACATACATAGTTATGAAAACACAACATCATTTAATCACACATGTCATCAGTAACCCATAGGATACCATTTCAATACAGAACATAATCATCGCATATACTCCAGTCAGGAGGGGATTCCACACCTACCACACACTTCTGGTGAACTAATCCTTCTGAATTTGATAGGTTCTTCATCCCCATTTTTATTTATATAGTGGAGGTAATAGTATATTTTGAAAGAAACGTCTTCCCCTGATTTTCGTTCACCTCCAAACGAATTTAGAAAATATTACCAGATGATTCCACTAATCACAATCATACTACAATGGCTACAAATGAGTCCTCATACTCAAAGCATAAACCATTTCATATCCTTTACTAGGAATTTATGCAATATGAATTTCAAAAGACTATAGTATTCCCCCAACTATCTCTAACTCAAATTAAATAAAAACTCTATGAATATGTGCATGACGATTTTTGTGTTTTATGTACACCCCAAAACTCTCCCCCAATTTGTAATGTATCCAACAACGTAAAGCATGAACAACTACAGTTAAATCGAGATCATGAGTCAGGTTACACTTCTCAAGTGGCCTCATTGTTCGAGACCCATACGCATCAACTAAATACCCTTTCACAAGACAACTCATAGAACGATACCTAATGTGTCACTGTACATGGTTTAATTCCTTCCCGTTTAAATAAATATCAATATAGGCACTGAATACTCTCATCTATTCAACTCTTCAAAGGTTTTCTATTAGGAATATGTCTATAGATAATTCACACCATTTTTATTCAGGACCATCAATGCTGTTTATAATAATGAAAAGTCCTATATGAAACACCTATAATAACCATTCAACCCTATAAAATAATAGAAAACCTTATCAAGATGTGTGAAATTGTCAGTTTGATTATGACACTACACTATGTTACAGTCCATGAAACCCAAAAAAACAAATCAAGATAATGATGAAACATTTGGTTCATTAGTTCAATAAATACTATTGGTGTATTCATGGCACCAAACTACATTACCATATACTAATATATAAAATTCCTTCTCAAAATGTTTAGAGACCCAGTTTTCACCTTGTAACACATTAAAATATTTTAATATATATTTCAAAAGATAGGAAATTAGAAAGTGTGAAATTCATGGGTTATGGGGTTCCTGAAATAAATTAAATATGATTTGGAATATTTTATACTATTCATAAAAAATAAATGGGTTAAATCATAAATGATATATCAAATAAATAATCTGATACAATAGTTGAGTCTAAAACACGTTGTTTACCCTAGGAAAGACATAAAATTCCTTAACACAAGACTACTATAGAAAAAACATTCCAAGAGAAGAATCATAATCAATTTTAATTATGTTACCCCTAATTTAATGATAAATTATGTTCAAATGGGGGCTCTGATTGGAAATATAAGATCAACATTTATTACTGAATATGGTGTTTTTCTTTGGTGCGACATAAAAGGAGAGGGTTAGAAAATTTTAGTTTTCCCCGCCAAACGAGATAACTATAATTAGAGAGTCATGTTTAATATTCGGATTAAAACAATAATATTTATCGCTCTCTACACAATTATGATCTCTCCCTATCTCTCTCAATATCCATTAATCTCTGTTCATCATTGGATATATTGTAAAAATCTGCAAAATTGTCATAAGATCATTGAGGGAGCACCGTGGATGCATCACCGACAACGAACTGCTGGATCGATGTACTATTTATCATATTTTTAAATTATGATTCAATTTATCAATTGAATATTCAAATTCATGGAATAAGTTTTTATTCTCCCCTTAACTCATTGTTTAACAAATGATGATGTAAATCGATCAATGATTAAACCATCTTTTTGTATCTTTTCTTCGTGTTTCAGGTAGACATCCTATTGTAACACAAGATCACTAGTGGTTCATTGATTTGTGACCAATGTAGGGATGGTTTCATCATAAGGCTACCATATCTACAGATAAATTCATGATTTGATGAATTGATCGAGCCCAATAGTCGGTGGAATTGAACTTCGGGGTACCGACGTCGTAGCGGCTAGAAATGGCCTTTGGCATCGAGCAGCACCACTGTCGGATAGTGGAGTGGTAGTGGCACCATGGAACTGATTGATCCAGGACATGGCTATGTCTCAAGACCCCATTCAGTGACTTCCACCACCATTCTTATAGACGATATGTATGTTTATGTCGACTAGACCCACTCCTAGAAGTTGGTCGGGTGGCACCGGGAGACCATGTTAGGATAGTGGCTCATTTCAGGTAAATATGTAGTGTCTAATCCAACCGTTAATACCTTAGTTTACTGTTGATATACTATTTTTATTGTTTTCATAGATTGGGGAATATTCCAACGGTGTACTGTGGGGCGGTCAAATGCAGACCGAACTGATTGCGGGGTGGTCGACTTTGGACATTACATAGAATGGTGGTCGACAGAGGTGGTTGGTGGACCTACTTCTTGTGAGTCCACCAAACTCATGACCCCATATTGGGGGTTTTAATATCCCATATCATATATTCCAGAAATCTATTTTACGGGTTGTCTACGGATGTTAGTTCTTATCATTAATAATAAACATTTCAGGTATTTGTTTTAATTTGATGTTTGGTGTAGCAATGTGAGCACCAATTTAAAATGTTTGGGTTTTATGATGTGAAAAGCTCATTCTTCACCAATTTTCCATATTGGGAAAATAAATTTACAAAAATAAATGTGTTTCTATGTGTAACATGATAGTCACCTTAGTATTGACATCCAGATTATGAAGAAAGGTTTTCCAATCATGATTCTCATCATGTAGCGTTCTATGACAACATTAATGGATGTGATGGTATTACAGTCACTAGAGCAGTTCTAGGATACCCTCTAGTGGGGATGGAGAGCTGTCCAGAGAGGTTCGGTAGTGAGGTTTGTCATTTACTCTTTTGGGATTACCCTCTAGTGTGGTTGGAATGTGAGTTTTTCCAATTACACGTTAGGGCATAACCTCTAGTGTGGCTGGTTAGTGAGGAATATCATTTAATATTTATTGATTACCCTCCCACATATAACCCTTCTGCGGGGTTGGGTTGTGGTGTTCATTGATGAATCGCGTATGAGGCCTGGTTTGACAAAATCATGGCCTTCGATCTAAGTGGGGATAATTCCCAACAAAGATGCATCCGAGTTACAGGACCTAAAACAACATGGACAAGATAGACCGGTTCAATGAGGATAATATCAAAGTGTGTTGTTTGAGCCCCTTTGACATTCAATTTATGGAAGACATGAAAACTATGGGCATTGATGGTAGTTACTCCTGGAATAGTTTGTAACTCATTACATGTGATGATAATTGAGATGGAAATCCTCTTACAATATCTCATTTTGGATTATTTGGTTTAAGAAAATATATATATATTTCACACCCTGCTGCATCACACTCCCTTTTGGTTTTGGTTACACTCTTTCCAAGAGATGAAAAGAAGTGTGGTGCATGCCACGTTAATTCCATTTGTAGATTCTTTTGTATGTATTAGGCTACATTTATACTATATGTAGTGGAGACTATACAAGATTTTAAATTTCTCACCATCTCCAGATACTCGTGTTTGGATTATCTTTTTTCAATAACTATTTTGTTGAGATTCACTCATTTTCAATATTATGATTTTATCTATATTACATCCGTTGCTTTTTATGTATTACTACTCCCTTCCTATTTTGGGAATCATACTATGTATGTTTATACTCAACCCTTATGGTCTTTTCCTGCACATATTATGCAGATGTCAGACAGATTTGATCAGAATGTCAAGGAGCATAGGATCACATGTGATAGGTAATGTGCGGTGGAAATAGATGGAATCCTAAAGCAGGTCTTCCTCTAAAGGTTTAATTTCAATTTTCTACCAGAATGGGACATTTTACTCTTTGGGCATAGATTTTTCCATTTTTTTCATTTCTGTATAATTTACAGTACTCGTACCATTTTAGTGGACAAGCATGTTAGCATTTACTTTTATAGCATTCATCAATATTTTCATTCTCTCCCTATAGACTATGCATCAGTTTAGATGTGAGTGTGTATATAGATACATTGGAATATGAATCCCAATGTTTTATGTGCCTTCTATTCTAGTCACCACCCCCTTACCTATAGCGGAGAGCTAGGGGATTTTGAGGCTCAGTCCTCAATACTGGTCGGGTCGTTGCAACAAGGTATCAATGGTGGTTTGAACCTTTGGACATTGCTTGTAATTTCCCTAAAAATTTAATGGTTGGTTATAGTAAAATAATGTCGATGTTCCTTGAAATAAACTCTCATAATAGGGATCCTAGTGATGGTGCTTCATCTGACATAGCCATAAAGCAGCACCATTATTACCCACATTTCAAATCTGTAGGTCGAGACACATATTGATGGGATTAATGGTTCATGAATCATATAAGATATAGTATTTGATTGTCATTGTTCAGTTAACACCCATATTTTTAATGTTATATATATATATATTAATCTAATTGTGGTAATCCTTGATAAATTTTCATGCACCCTACACAAATGATATCCATCTAGGTTACCTGCATGACATGTGATGACGACATCACGGGCGATGATGCCTCAGTTCAGGGGCTATCACATGACCTCTTTCCTCTGGGTGGAAAAGAAACAACACCTCCATCTATGGTGAAGCATTTAGTACCATCATCACATGCAGAGGAAGAATTTAGTCTTAGCATGCTTCATGAGTTCCAGAGGAAAAGACGTCGATATTTCAGTGTGATCTAGAACCTCAGGAGGCATAAGACTATATTGAGTAAATGACCTGAATTTTATATCCCATGAAGAAACCAATTAAAAAAAGGTATCCTTTTATACATGGTTATTCCTTAGGCCGGATGGACACAAGTGGGTTTTAGTTACCCATATACATTAAAATATATCTCCCTCATGGGATGAGTTTGTTAGGTTTTTTATGATGAATTCTTCCCTCGATCATACACATCGCCAAGATTCTATATCCTCAATAAAAATAGCAGGTATCCATCATTGTAGATGAATACATTGATAGGTTTTTTGATCATACCCACTACTACCTTGATATTATCTGTGAATGTTACTTCTCTACTTGAATTTTTGAGCAGGGTCTCCACCAAGAGATATATGCAGGCTTAGTGCCCCTATGTGTCACTACCTGTGTTGTTATTCTAGAGTACACAATCATGAAAGAGTGTTTCCATGAAGAGGGGAACCAATAATCTTGGAATGCAGTAGTCACTTCAGAGCATAAACATCCACATCAGGTGATATGCCTCCGGTAAAATATCATTGACATAGGGAACCATTCAAGGATTAGGATAGTCTATGTGATCAGACAATAGTAGGGATGCACATTGATGCAAGGCATTACAGAGAATACCAATTCAATGCATGTGAAGGGGGGTCTCTTGTACAATACAGTATGACCCAACATGTTGAGAATGTCAAGAAAGAATTAGGTGGATCACCATGACATAGGTAGCATCTTGATCAGGGTGCCCCCTAGAAGGAAGGGATGTTAGAAAAGAATGATCAAGAGAACCATGTTGTGGGGAAAGTGCTACTTTTTCTCACCACAACCACCATGATTAGCACATAAGGCTCAGTGATTGTGTGGTTAGGGGTGCAAGAAGATATAGGATATATATGTTTTTGATCCAATAGTGCATGATATGATCCATTGTGTGACCTATGATTATTATACACATTCATTTAAATTATTCTACATATGATATAGTCAATATTTTGTCTCGTTATTCCTTGTATGGGAGTTGGAGCTCCAATTAAATTCGTTATCACATTGTATTTATCATTAGGTTCCTACGGAATTCTTATCTTCTATTTATTTTATATACGAGCATTGTAGACATTGATTTGCAGAAGAAATTATCCCATTGAATTTACTGGTCAACAAGATGGATCCTTATGGAATCATATTGGACATGGAACAACATTCCCTTTTTGGAGCCAAGATTCACAGATTCAACAAGATATTTATATTTCAATATACTGATTGGACATGGTTCACCTTTCAGGGAGAATGAAGATTCATATAAAGGAAGGAAATATATTGGAGTAAGAGACTCTAACCTTTTCCGCTCAACTTTTGAGAATGTCCATTTGTATAGTGCACACCTCATGCACCAGGGTTCCTTCAGTTTTGAATGATTATAGGGAAATAATCCTAGAAAATTCCCAGATACTGATTTGAATCTAGTAACATCCCCAATTTCATTTATCTTATATTATATTTCACCCATTGAGTTCTAGGAGGTACTTTTGAATATAAAATTACTTAGAGAGAATGGTTTTATTAGTCATAGTGTGTACCCTTGGGTGGAACTAGTTATAATATTGAATAAGGAAGATGTGAGTTTGTGGATTTCTATTGATTATTGTCACCTGATCCAGTACACAATAAAAAAATATATCCCATAATGAGGATAGACAACCTCTTCATCCATTTGAGGGGTGTGAGTTGGTTCATCATGAACGATCAGAGATCGTTCTACCACCATTTGTGTGTTTGTGAGGCTGATATTCTGAATATGTCCTTCCAATGGCGCTACATGAATGACGAGTTCTTAGTGATTCACTTCAGTGTGAAATCCACCCCCAGCATATTCATTGTTCTGACGAACAGTTACACCCATCAATATAAGGACTGGTGTCATTTCTTATTCATTAAGGACATACTCATCTACTCTTTGTTAGAGGAGGATTATAATAGAACATGAGTATTATCCTTGATTTTCTCTAAGATTAATTTCATTATGGGAGGCTCTCAAATTATCAGTTTTGTATAAATAAGGTTCACATTCATTATCATGTCATTTCTTATGAGGGTTTATCCATAGAACCCATAAATATAGAGGTGGATAATACTTTGGACTAACCTCATAATGAACAAAGGGTTCGTAGTTTTCATGTGTTGTCTAAGTACTACTAGATATTTGTTGATGAATTCTCCAAGATTTCATCCCCTTTGACAACTCATTGGTGGATGGGGAAACAATATACCTGGTCTGAGTAGTGGGAAAATTCATTTGAGGTGTTGAGGTAGTGGTCGATGAGCAATCACATTTTTATCCTACCATATGAGTGTGTGGAGATCAGAGTGTACTATGATTCCTCATGAGCTGGATATTGTGGCGTTTTGATGCAAAGAGAAGCAGTCATTGGGTACGGGTCAATGCTGTTGAATCTGAATAAGGTGAAAAATGTGACTAATGACTTGGATCTAGAATCGGTGGACTTTGTCCTTGGGATGTGGAGACACTATCTCTTGGGAGAGGGATTTTTGGTTTCCCCTACCACTAGAGCCTGAAGTATATCTTCACATAGATATATCTTAACCCAAGGAATCAATAGTAGTTAGAATTCCAGTAGGACTACAACATTAATATTTTCTATATGATAGGGTTGGGAAATGTTGTAACATAATTCCATAGAAGTAATTACCTAGATTTTATTGGGTAGGTAGCCCTGGATAAGTTAGATTGCATACATAAGACCTTATTAGGGCATGATGGTATGTTTTTTTCTATAGTTAATGGTGGGGACACCTTCGGTCGTTGTGAATATGAGAGATTTTCAACCGGGATATATCTTCATTGAGATTCTATGCAACATGTTATTCACTGGTGTTGCATCTGATTGGTATTATAAAAGAAGGAATCACATGACCATGTTCCATTGTAGAATAATGATATCAGTTGCGTTGAGGGAGAGTAATTCATCATTTCCATACATCACCGTTAGTTTTACACCCCGATGTGTGGATGATGTAAAGGGACCTTAAACATAAGTTTTATTTGTTCATCATGTGATTAGGAATTACTGAGTTCACCTCATGATGCCTCTCATGTGAGAAGGTGGAGGATGAGCTTTATGTTCTGGGTGGGTTTGTTGAATCCCATCCACTACCAAGTGTGGAAGTCGGATGACATATACATGGAATTCATCACAGATATTTTGTGAATAAAAAGGGCCATGAATACATCTTGGTTATAATTGACTGACATTCCATGCAGGAACACTTCCATGATATCTGGGAGAACACATCTGGGGAGATTTTGGGACAACACTCCATGCAAGATATCATCTGCCTCCATTGGTTCCCCTTAAGGATTGCCTCTAGTTGCGACACATGGTTTATGTCATGACTATGGATATGACTTCATGTAGGATTTGGGACCTAGTTGTAGATGAGTAAATCCTTTCTTCCCCATATTGATGGTTAGATTAAGTGCACTAACAAGGTGCTAGAGGATATTTTAAGGGAATGCAAGCTATATTTCCACACGAAGTGATTGGATCTCCTATAATCAGTAGTGTTTTCATAAAATAGCTAATAGAACATTACCATTTTTAGGGAACATTGATGTCCTATATAGGAAACCATCCCACTCATCATTGTTTTGTATGACAATTGGAGAATTGTGCCTCATGGTCCCATAGTTGGGGTGATCCACGATGGAGAAGCTCCAGGTCATCCATGAAGAAATGAGGATGTAACTGAGCACATGAAAATTGTATTCATACCGCTGTTATCAGCCCTTGGAGCTCGATCAGGGAGACCATGTTTTATTGAGAGTATACCTATGATGTGAAATGTTGAGATTTAGTAGGGGGCATGCTATCTCTGATGTTCATCATGTTGTCTGAGATCATGGGAAGGGTTGTTGAGTGTTCCAACCAACTTTTCCTACCCCCACAGCTCAACAGGGTGCATGATGTCTTCCACATGTCAAATAGAGGGAGATATGTGGAAAATCATGTGCACATCATGGACTGGGGTGAGCTGGACATCAAGTATGGATCCACCTTTATGAAGCACCCAGTGGAGATCGAGGATCAATAGGATCAGACCACATCTGGATAAGATATTCAATTAGATTGAGTCTGGTGGCATCACAGAATCATGAAATAAAGTTCGTGTGATTAGTAGAGGAAGATAAGGATATATATTCCATGTTATTATAAAAGTAATTGCTTTTCGGGGAAAAAATGAAATATGGAATTATGTAGATACACATTCTTGTACTTGTAACCAATTATAATATTCTAATATATATTATCGGAGAAAGGTGTTAGACAACATGTAATTTTTTGTCCTTGTGTGCCCCAAATAAATTATATAATATTTGTGAACATTTTTTCTTATTAATGTAAATGAAATGGAATAACACTTATATAGTAGAACAGATCAGATATCCAAGGCTGTGAATCAGTCTAGAACATTTAATTTACCCTATGTAGGGTATAATATTTGTCAGGAAGAGACTCCTATGGAAAACGAAATCAAGGGGTTGAATCATATTTAAAAATAAATATGTTGAACTTGATTTTGTTCTATATATCCTTAAAACAGTTTTTTGGATCGGATATCTGAGAATTTTTTTGTGTTCAAAATAGGGTGTTTTTCCTAGGTGTGTCATAAAATGTGAGGGAGCCACAGTTTTAATATTATTTGCCGATCGAGTTCAATATAATGAATGAATTATGTTTTATATTAGAATTAAAACCATAATATCTATCTTCTTATTCAATTAATATTTATTTCTCTCTATAATTTCTTCATTGTTCTTCTCCATATAGGGGGATAAACTATTCCAAATAATCGATAAATCGAGGCGGCAACACCGTTGATGCATCACCTTAAATTAATGGCCACATTAACGTAGCATTTGTTGAATATTTTAATTTATATTAAATTTCTCCAATGAATAATCAATTTTGGGTTACATGTTACTTTATATATTATCAATTAAATAATTCCAACACGAACATGGCCATAGACCTATGTTTAAATAGTTGTTTTGTGTCTCTTCTTCACTTGTTTGGATGACAAATTATGGGTGCACAAAATCACTAGTGGATCATCAATCGAAGATCATTGTAGGGAAGGATCTGTCAGTATGTTTATATCTATATAGATGAATTCATGATCATTTTAATGGATTGAGATTGATAGTTGGGTGTGGAATCATGGCATCAGTAGTTTCGTGACATAGTCGCACCATGTGGCCCAACTGTCAGTTGTTTGGGGTCGCATCACACAACCCCAATTGGAAACCACTTCCTCCTATCTATAGGCAGATGGCATGACTAATGTATGAAAAAACTATTGTTAGTGAGATGGGTTATACTTGGAAACCTGTTCGGGCTAGTGGTCTGGGTATGGTAAATGATCTTCATCCAACCTATTGGGTCAGACCTTGAGAACCGAGTCAGTGGAGGATTAGATACAAGTCAGTCTATTGACCACAGACTATAAGGACCATGACAGGTGACTACAGTGGTCAACCACGATAGTAGGTGGACCATTTGTGAGTTAGTCCACTGACCCAGTGACCTATTTTTTCAATCACACATAACATTTAAAACAAGAATATATTTAAATTGTTGTTTGTAGAGGTGTGTTACTAAAATTTGATACAAAAATTTTGAGGTATGATTTATAATGAGATTTTTAGGTTTATTATGTGGATACATCATTGACATGGTCAGGTGTTTTTTTCTAAAAATCCCCCTTTCCTTAATCATTCATTATTGGAAAAATAAATTGCATGTCCGATGTGTTTTTTAAATTAGAACAAGATGGGTTCCTCATTTTCATAATCTGATTTATGAAGAGTGGTGTTCCAAACATGATGGTCATCTAGGAGAATTTGAAGATAGTAGTGATGGTCGTGATTATTTCAGAGTGACTAGAGTAGTACTGGAATACCCTCCAAAATGGTTGGGAAGTGAGGTTAGACATTCTTTCTTTCAGGAGAAACCCTCCAGCGAGGCTGGACAATGAGGTTCATCATTTACTCTTCTGGACATACCCTCTAGTGAGGTTAGTCTGTGAGGTTCACCAATTACTCTTCAGGACATAACTTCCAGTGGGTGTGGGTAGTGATGTTCATCATTTACTATTTAAGGATTACCCTCTACTATTGAACCCTTGGGTGGGAAGGGAATTTTATTTGTCGATGACTTTGGGAAAATGGTTGTTTTGAGGCTATCGTGATATCAAAAGTAAGAGGGTTACTTTTCCACCCAGATTCATCTAGGTTATGTGAACTAAATCCATGCAAATGAGATAGACCAGTTCAAATCTGGTAGTATAAATGAATGGTCTTTGATCCCCTTTTACGTGTAGTTTAGGGAAATGTGATGAATATGAGAATATATTGTGGTTACTAATAGAATTGTTGTCAACTAATTACCTGCACAATGATTTGAGATGGGTATCTCCTTACAAACTCTTGTTTGGGTTTTTTTGGTTTGAGAAATTATATATATATATATATATATTCACACCCTTTTTCAAGACACACTCTTTGGGTTTTGGTTATAATATTTCTTAGAGTGGCGAAGACACATGGGGTATACCACACCATTTCCAAGCCTATCTAATCATGTGTAGACAATCCTACTCTCCTACTTGAGGTAGATTAGACACAATGTGACGTTCACCTTCTACCCATATATAGCTACTCATATATAGATTATATTTTCTCACTACCTTGTACGCTTTATATCCCCACATTTAATTTACTATAAATCCATCTATTGTTCATAATTTAATTTGTTTCTCTTACTGCTACAACTCCACTTCATATAATTATTATTGACTATGTTTATACTCACTGATACATGGTCATTTCTTACACGTATCCTTTTTATGAAGATGAGGGACACGATTGATCATGATGTTAGTGATCATAGGATAGCATGTGTCTAGGACACATGTGGTGGTCACAGTTGGATTCCAAGAGTAGAGATACCTCTACAACATTACACTAAATTTTCCATCATGTTGGGACATAGTAGTGGTTTGGAAAGATTTTTTTTCATTTTTTATATCTATTTAATTTAAAATAATTTTTCTTTTTAAATGATCCATGCATTCATGGGATTAATTTTAATGAATGTTTAATCTTTTTCTTCCATATCACTCTACACTTTTCATCATGTATGTTGTGTGTGTGTGTGTGTATACATGTACATTGAGAAGGTCCTTCCTATGTTTTTGAGCCTTCAGTGCTAGTCGGTACCTAATATCCAATGGAGGTTGGATTGGGGTTGTTGTCACTCGGGCCCCGGTACAGGTCAGGTCATGACAGAATGGTTTTGTAAGGTATGTATGATTATATATCAAGTGATTGAGGATAACTAGATCATAAATGGATCTCCAAGAATACCAAATATTCTCAAATATGGTATATGAGATCATATATCCATGACAAAGGATTCCGATTCAGATCCGTCAAGCTTTTTAATTTCTAATAATCCACAAAATGCTTGAGGGGTATCATCTACCTGTTTCACAAAAAGTATCGGAAAACCCCATGGACAATACCTAGGCATGGATGAATGTCATAGTCTAAAAAACCCTTGGCTTCCTTATATCTCATTCCACAATTTAGTACCTATTTTTAAAGGTGAAATGGATACAGGTGAATCTCCTTGCACTAGGCCAATAAAGAACCACACCTCTCTCACTTGTTTTCAACATGGAAATTCATTCTGGAATACATCTGTGAAATGATAAACCACTAGGGTGAAATCCACATGATGTGATCCCTGGTCATCCTGATATAATCTCATAGCCTTGGTTTTCATCCCACCCAACACCCAATTATAATGTCCATATCGGCTTACATGGACATCACATTATCCTTTGTATAGAATCACTCCACACATTTCTGACGTGAAACTCACCCTCTAGTGATATCAATCATCATTTCCATTAAAGGGAACAAACCACTCTAGTTCAATAATGAAATCATGTCCACTCATCTCTAATACATAAAGGTTCCAAATGATGTGACACTAACAAATACATAGGGGAACATCATGAACTGACACACACACACACACCATTCTCAACCAAAACAGTGTGTCTAGAGTCATAACATCATCATATTTAAATAATACAGACCATATCACTCCACAACAGGCATTGATATTAAAAAAGTGAATCCCCTCTATCAAAAAGTGTAGAAGATAAAATTGAGGAGACTATATTAGTACATATACAGTAGAATGTCATGCATCCGGCCCCTTGAGGGTCTATTTCACTGTAGAAGTCTAACATGTACCATGACCATAAGGGAATCCCTGACTAACCTTAGTTATTAAACCATGCCTTCATTGAGATCCTGGTGTCTAGTACAATGACCACAATCTTCACATCAGCCTGAACGACCTGATGTACCCCAACTCCATATTTTCTAACCCTCCTACAAAAAATGGTATTTTCATAGACCCTTTATCACTAGTTGTTGGGGTAAACGTCCTACAAATGTTTTATAGGTGGTAGATCATTCCAAAAGATTTGAAATACACTAGTCCCATCAATTCAAACTCTAAGAGGCATCCAACAGAGGATCCTACAAATAACACGAGCTATGGAATCCTATATGGTATCCATAGCTGAAAAGAAATGGAGGAATCCTACACTGGATACTCGAATGATATGCAACTATGGAATCCTACAATGGGGATCCTCTACTGCATCTGGTCTCATAGCCTCATTGGATAGAAGGGAAGATCTCAAAATGGGGAAATGTACAATGAATAGGTTATGGGAGAGAGCTCATAGCTCATCTCATATCATGATCTCAACTAGGTTGGTCTGAATTTCAATCATATCTTCAACTCCATGTTTCACTTTCAGGTGACAACTGAATAGACTAACAGAAGAAAGATCCTCTCCATTTAGATATAATTCCCATAACACCAACTAAAATACATCAAAATTCTCCATAGGTTTATCTATTATGATATACATGGAAAACTATTCATAATGGACTACATAGTGGTCTAATGCTTACACAAGGGAATAGACCATGAAAATAACCTTCAAGGGTTATGAAAAGAAGATTACACAATGTGTAGAATCGATACACGACATTTTCCCTCTTTATCCTACATGGTTGTGTACTCCCTATAGAATGGGTGGGTAAGGAACACCGATACATGACTTGTAAAACTATTACATGGTGTGAACTTATGTATCCCCTCCAGTCCATGTACTTTTACATGGCCAATCCCACATGGATTCTACCTTTATAAAATTACATAGTGTGTATCTAAAGTATATAATATGCACTATCCAAAAACCATCATTTTGTGTTCTCTCCCACACGATAGGGCACATGGTCATTACCAAAAGGTATGTAGTCAGAGTACACATCGTGTAGTTGAGAAAATCATTCTTCTAGAACAATGGATTTCCTGACGTTTTTTCAATGAACCAAAAAACATTTTATTTGTTTTTTCGCACATGAAAAATGTTATAAATTACCTAACACCCCATATTAAAATGATAAAACATTTTCATGCCCAATTCTGATCAGTGGGGGTTAAAAAACCCATGGAATAAAATCTTGAAATCCACCTTTACCACAATTCCATACAACTCAATTCAAGTTCGAAAAGTGTTCAACCAAATTCCAATCCAAGTAGGATCACACAGCTTATGGAACAAATTATTGTGTCCATAAAATTCAAACCATTGTGTGTACCAAAAATCCAATGACAACAACATGATTATCTATCATTGTACCTATCACAAAAACATGCAATCATCAATTCTCCAAAATTTAATGGATGTAATGCATGAAATGTGATATCTAACATGTTCCTATATGATTCAAGAGTTTTCATAAAATTATATCAATGGGTTGAAATAAAATAGATCCATAATGATATCAATTATATAAGAAAAATATAAGTGTGTCACCCAATGGTCAAATATAATAAATTATAATATCTAAAAATTAAAAAATCACAATTCAATTCAAGCGAATTGGAATTTTTCCTACACTCATGGTAGCTACTACCGGGCAAAACATATTACCAAATCCCATTAAATTTATATTTGTTTCTACCTTCACAGAATAGTAATTCCATCCCAAAAAGTAACATCTGATTCCACTTTGTAACATCTTGGATCTAGATGCCTGTTAATGGCCCCTCTAACCTAGTTGGCCACATTTCCTTGGGTATATTTCCCAAAAAAAATCCAGATGCATCCGGAAAGCACTGAGGGCTCAGTTTGACAGTGGGGAAACTACTCCCTAATTTGAAGAGAGTAACATATTGGAAAACAATAATAAAATAATAATAATAATAATTAATACCATACAATAGAATTAAATAGTGTATGATTGATAATATAAATTTATATATCTTATATCACATGTTTATGGAAAACAGCCAATATAGTATAAATTTTATTAATAAATGATATATGTTCTATAGTAAAAATATAACAAATATAAACTCAAAATAATCACAAGAATCATCTTGGTAACATGGACACATTCTCATAAACATCATATCAACTATGTGTATATGGGAACATTATTTTTTCAACAACTAAAACAATATAATATGATTGGACCAAAAAACATGACCAAAACAAATTGCGACAAAAAATTCCAGTAGGAATCCAACCATGGGATATTATATTCTGTCAGTCTATATATATAATAAGAAATGTAGAATAGTGAAACATTATGCCAAGAGATACTCACAAGTTAATAGTCCTAGAAGAACTAGTTTCCATTAATAATCATTTCACATTCATTAATAGTTCAATTACATTGAATTTTAAAAATATCAAGATCCTTCATAATCCCAACATACAATGTATAAATGTATGAACAATAGTCACCTTAGAATTCTATCTAAACAAGTATGAATCAAAACAGAATCAAAGATTTTAGTTTTTCTCGATAAAGGATTCACATGAAATACCATTTAAATAACAAATATATAATCATTTTATTTCTATTACATTCCTATTATGTAATTCAGGTTATAAACCAAGTGAGAAAGAACCTAAATCCTAGAATCCCATCTGTATAATCATCTCATGAACCTCGTCTGACTCTATGTGTGGTTCGAGAGTATGCAAACAGGTCCAAACATGTATGTTTTAAATCATACCAATGTATCTCTCAAGACATATAAACATGGAAAATGGAATATTCCATGGTACTCCTCATTCAATGACTCATTAAAAAATTAAAAATTGTATCCATTTTCATAACCACTACTTCCATGGAATACTCGTTACATAACATAATAATAACCTATTTGATTTAATCCATGTAATTATTCTTTGAATCCATGGTTATCCCATGTTATATGGTGAAATAGTCATATGAATACATTCATGGAATTGTAATCGTAATCCAGGGTTCACCCATTTCAATTCACCTTTTAATCATAATAAGATAAACTATTCATTTCAATAGGCATGCAATAGTCGAAACCAAAAGCATCCAATATAATATCTTGCAAGGACCAACCTCATAATAAATGGTCATTAAATTACTCACATGGGATATTCATATAACACGAAACTCATTTAAATTAAAATATTACATTGATTAATCATTATCAACTCATGTGGGCATAATTTAAAAAATATGAAACACATGAAAATTTCACTTCTACACGGCTTAATCATTTATAATCTCACATGGGAACATAATATATAACAATCTAACCATGTAATTTAAACAATCACAATGATTATAAATTGATTATCTCACATGGAAAAAACAATATTCAACCCAAATAATTTCAAACAACCAGTAAATGGAAAATAAGGCAAGCCTCACAGTCAGCCTTGGCTAAATGGAAATAATCGGTCATCCAAGGTAAACACACTCATGGGGTGGCCCAAATTTAAGGTATAGAACATGAAAATTCTTCAAAAAAATAAAAAAAAATATATATAAACAACAATAGTAATGAAAATTGGCAATATTTATTGTTGGGGACACCCCCAAAATTTGTCTGCGACACTCCGACACATAAAATAAACATTAAAATTAGCGGATGGTTGGAGACCACCTATCACAAATGTGAATGACTCTACCCATCAAACATTGTCTTCTAATTCGACAATAAATTCAACGAATCTGCCAAAAAATAATTGAAACCAAATCTTTGATAAATAAGTTGATCTAAAAAATCCAGAATAAGGGCTCAAGAGGAATAGATATGTCACCGAGGAGATTCCAACACATCGGACAATGTTTGAATTAGATTTCAGGTGATGAATCAAGAGTTAGACATAGAATTGGGGTGATCTGGGCGCTGCTGTTTGTGACCCAATGGGTGATCTTATGTCTATATTTAGAAAAAATATGCTACTGAAAATTTTAATAAAAAAATCACGGTGTTTAACAGAATATACAGTCCATGTATAATATTATTTTACAAAAATTTACTGACAAGCCTCACTCATCCTGTTCATGTCCTGCCGATGTTCATTAATAAGCGTGTACTGGGATTACACGGTGTGTAACCCATAGTCATATCATTTAATAGG
The DNA here is from genome assembly GCA_963277665.1 of Viscum album. Classification (NCBI taxonomy): domain Eukaryota; kingdom Viridiplantae; phylum Streptophyta; class Magnoliopsida; order Santalales; family Viscaceae; genus Viscum; species Viscum album. The sequence goes on from OY728127.1 coordinate 1,140,265,873, forward strand.
CCTCTAGCCAGTGCACACTATGTTTTCATACAATTAATCAAATAGAAACAAAAATCAAAATATTTGTACCTCAATAGAAAAACCGGTTATTATAAAACATTTATTTGAGAATTAAAATATTTACCCCTCTAATAATTATTTAGAGATTAGAAATTTTAAATTTCCCAAATATTGGATATTTATATTTCTCTTCATAAATAAACTATATTTATCTTTCAACTGAAACCATGAGATAAGCAGTTCACATTCCTTGTGTGATAATATATTGATTTGTAGTAATGAATAATCAGCTCCATCCAAATTCATTGGAACATGATTAATTTTTTTATATGAATATATAAATTAAACTTTTATGATAATTATATATATCAATCCATTCACCATAAATCTAATTTCTCAATATTATTGAAGCAAAATTTCAATATCTAAATCTAAATCATGAATTGGGTTATATTTATCATAAAACATGATTTTTTATAGGAATATTCAATCACTATATCATTCTTCATAAGTATGCAACCAATAATACTTTTTGACACATCACTATTTAATTAAATACCTAGTATACAATTTTGTTGTATGTGAATATGTTTTATTACGAAACATCTCTACAGTTCATTGAAATATTCTTATCATTCTTCCATCTATAAGAACTAGACTCCCATATGAGTTGACAAGGTGAGTGTATTATAATGTCATTATGAATTCACTATTGTAAGAATCCAGTTTTAGTCTTGACGTACGAGTTTCTACCATTCCCTTTTCCTTAACTGTTTTTTCAGAAAATAAGGAAATGGTGAAAAATTGTAAATTTTGAAAGTACACGCCGTGTACTTTTTCCACACGTCGTTTAATTTTGGCCGTGTGGGATGAGTACATGGGGTGTGTGCCCATGTCGGCGATGAGGGGTGTAGAAAACGACTACTCGTCGTGCAGTAGACCTTTACACGCAATGTAGTCAGTCGACGAGAGGATAGTAAGGTGGTGGCCAGCTGTGCGACATCACATGCCCTGTACTCAAGAAGACACTCCATGTAGTCATGTCGGCACATGAACAGTGCCACACTGGTGGGAAACCGCCAGAGGAACAGTTAAAAATGGGAAGTACACGCTGTGTAAATGGAAATACAGGCTGTGTACTTTGTATTATTCACTTAAAAATTGCAGTAGGCTCCCCTGTTCATTGGGAAGGCATAAAACGGGAAGAGGGATTGGTAAAGGTTATCCAGGGCTTTGGAGAACAACCGAGCGCACGTTGAGAATCCATTTCCACCTCGGATGATCTTGTTGGAACCGCAGGGGTAAGACCTACACTCTCCTTTAATCGTTCTTGCAAATTCTTTCCCTAAATGGAATTATTTGTGTATAAGTGAGAATTTTTTTATCCCAGATCTACGGTGTTCTTGGACTTTTCCGAAGGCGTCGTTTGCATATATCGTTCGTGGGTGATAAAGTAGGTGACTTGGTGTTTATTTCCAACTGTCATGCATTTTTTGTGTTTTTGAGCTACGAACCCATATTTGGGGTATTGTGTGGCTGAGCCCGTGGCTATTTATAATACCTAGAAATGCATAGGTGATTAAATGAAATTGTAAAACTATTGTTTGGGATCACTGCTAGGATCCATGACAACCCTAGGGATGCGTTCCTCTATTTAGCTGTTTGGCCAGGATACCCGAGGGTATGCCATATTTGATTATGCATTACTTGTACAAAGGTAAAACATATGTAAATTGCATGTTTAATTGTTGGGAATGGCCCAGTTACTTATCCCTTAGTGTGGTGTTTTTCTATACCCTGAGGGCATGACAATATTTTGCATGAGGGCGTGACTGTAGGCGTGACTGTATTTAGCCTGAGGGCATGTTGATTAGCCCGAGGGCGTGGTTCTATTAGCCTAAGGGTGAGATTCTGTATTGCCTGAGGGCATGGTTTTACTATATTAGCCCGAGGGCATGATTCTGGTTGGCCTGAGGGCGTGGTTGTGCTGAGAATAGAATATTATTTTATTAAATGGTTAAAAATTAATATTAAAATGAAAATATAACTGGTTAAGTTTGATACTTTTTATTTATACTTACATTATTACATTTTACTACTGCACATTGTTGTTGCATATTTCCACACAATTGGGCACAAGCCTTTGGTGGGTGCCTACTAGGATTCATTTCTCACACCCTATTTTGTTCATTCTTTTCCGCCCAAACAGACTACGTTTCTAAATCATTATCATATCATGTGGGAATAATTAACATAATTAGGAACATGTGTTAATTTCTCTATTTCATGACTTTATAATTGAAAAACACACATGCGAACCAATTATAAAACAATCTAATCATGTAATTTAATCCATCACAATTCTTAACCTTAAATTATCTCACATGGGTAAAACACTTATTTATCCAACTTCATTTTATACATCCCAATAATGGAAAAAAAGAATTCCTCATAGTAATCATAGTATAAACAACCCTAATCCATTTTCCAATGCAAACACAGCTAGGGGTTGCTATAATTAAAAGTAAACATCCTAAAAATGATTCTAGAAAACTTAACCAATTACATAATCAACACTAAGAAATGAAACTAGTAAATATTCATTTAATTAGACACCCTAAAATGGGTGTGTGGAAATATGGAACATATAACCGACCATACAATTATAAAAATTCAGGATACCACCTATCGCATACTCGTACGAATCTCCTTTTCTAGTGTCAGCCTCTCATTAGACCTAGAATGGTGTAGATCTACAAAACGAACAAAAATGATAATGTGTACATAAATATGGTTCGAATATAAATCAAAAATAATAGATCACTAAGAATTTTGAATTCACTATGGGGATTCCAACACATCTTTCAGTGTTAAGATCAGAGTTCAGATGACAAATTGGGAGCCAAACCAAGACATGGAATGAGATGGCCACTATAGTATGTGAACGACTGGGTGATCTTGTGTCCATTTTCCCAAAAAAGAATCTACTATCTATTATGAGAAATAATACATGACATGTACAAGAATATAAATGTCATTTATGTTTTTGTTTTCTCCAAATATTCTGACAAACGTCACACATCATGTTCAATTCCCACAAACATGCCATACACGACATGTATTGGGATTACAAGGAATGTAACCCCTAGTCACATCGTGTAACAATACAACATCCAGTAGTTGTATGGTTTCATCCCTTTTCATAAATATAAACCAAAAATTAAATGATCTGTACCTAAAAAGGGTAACCAGGTTCTTACAAACATCCACCCTTAATGAAATTTGTCCATGAATTTCCATTCCAAAAGAGGTGAAGAAAATATATGATAATAACTTCATCCACTGTGATCATACATTGTCCACACTCTCCATGGATTCATATTGCACTCTTTCATTCTATATAGCTCCCATACTAAGGATATAGGCTTGTCTGGGATAACCATCAAGCTACAATCCCCAATTAATTTATGATTCTCTTTATGGACACATCAACATATAACATAACCACTTCTAGCTGAAATGCATGAGATCGGTCTCAAATGTAAAATCGAAACTGGGAAATATGGAATATGTTGTGCATTACCCAATACCTCTCATGTAAATACTACTAATAGTAAACATTACTGAAACTCTCCATAATCTTAAATGGCCTGACATATCTCGTTGAAAATTTCCCATTCTTCGGATCCTATTATGTCCCATCCTCGGTACAACATGTAGCAAAACCCAATCAGAAACCTCAAAATGCAATTCTCGTATGAGGCATTAGTCTACGATATGTGATAGGACTTCGTAGAATATATTATGATCTGAATCAACTTCTCTTACTCATATTTTTCTTATAAATGATGAGGTGCTGACATAACATCCACTCTAGCCACCAACTAGCACTGGGGTGATCGGTAGGGAATACCCTATAAAGTCTCATATCATGAAATTTAAAAAGTATCCAAAAATCTATTATTGATGGAAACTTAACCATTAGTATGTTACACTCCCAAAAACCATTAAAATACAGGAATCATGACCAAAGAATGTCCTCATGCACCAAAATAATGTCTTCAGAATTCCCATTTGTTTCTTGTTGGTAAGTTATTCTCAAAAGCCATAGTATACCCAGTGCCCTCAATATCTATTTTGTGGAAAGAGATGTAAAAAATTATATCCTTGTTTGAAATAATAGAATGTGGAACCCCATGTAGTCATAAAATATTATGGATGTACAACCTCCCCGGATCATCAACACAAATGGTTTCCTCAATTAGGTGGAAATGTTAAACCTTTGTGAGATTGTCAACAATAACTCATAAGACAATATTATCTTGAGGGGGAGTCTATAATACCCTTAAAAAATATATCACAACATAATTGCATTTACACATAAGGATGTGTAGATGATGTAAATTAACATCTGGTCGCTAGTGTTCGACCTTTAATAAATGATAGGTGGAGGACCTCATGATAAAAACAACTACATTACATTTCATACTTGACAATCTGTTCCGACGATGTATTTCCTGATACACCTTGGTGACACAAATATGCACTACACATACATAGTTATGAAAACACAACATCATTTAATCACACATGTCATCAGTAACCCATAGGAGACCATTTCAATACAGAACATAATCATCGCATATACTCCAGTCAGGAGGGGATTCCACACCTACCACACTCTTCTGGTGAACTAATCCTTCTGAATTTTATAGGTTCTTCATCCCCATTTTTATTTATATAGTGGAGGTAATAGTATATGTTGAAAGAAACGTCTTCCCCTGATTGTCGTTCACCTCCAAACGAATTTAGAAAATATTACCAGATGATTCCACTAATCACAATCATACTACAATGGCTACAAATGAGTCCTCATACTCAAAGCATAAACCATTTCATATCCTTTACTAGGAATTTATGCAATATAAATTTCAAAAGACTATAGTATTCCCCCAACTATCTCTAACTCAGATTAAATAAAAACTCTATGAATATGTGCATGAGGATTTTTGTGTTTTATGTACACCCCAAAACTCTCCCCCAATTTGTAATGTATCCAACAACGTAAAGCATGAACAACTACAGTTAAATCGAGATCATGAGTCAGGTTACACTTCTCAAGTGGCTTCATTGTTCGAGACCCATACGCATCAACTAAATACCCTTTCACAAGACAACTCATTGAACGATACCTAATGTGTCACTGTACATGGTTTAATTCCTTCCCGTTTAAATAAATATCAATATAGGCACTGAATACTCTCATCTATTCAACTCCTAAAAGGTTTTCTCTTAGGAATATGTCCATAGATAATTCACACCATTTTTATTCAGGACCATCAATGATGTTTATAATAATGAAAAGTCCTATATGAAACACCTATAATAACCATTAAACCCTAGAAAATAATATAAAACCTTATCAAGATGTGTGAAATTGTCAGTTTGATTATGACACTACACTATGTTACAGTCCATGAAACCCAAAAAAACAAATAAAGATAATGATGAAACATTTGGTTCATTAGTTCAATAAATACTATTGGTGTATTCATGGCACCAAACTACATTACCATATACTAATATATAAAATTCCTTCTCAAAATGTTTAGAGACCCAGTTTTCACCTTGTAACACATTAAAATATTTTAATATATATTTCAAAAGATAGGAAATTATACAGTGTGAAATTCATGGGTTATGGGGTTCCTGAAATAAATTAAATATGATTTGGAATATTTTATACTATTCAAAAAAAATAAATGGGTTAAATCATAAATGATATATCAAATAAATAATCTGATACCATAGTTGAGTCTAAAACACGTTGTTTACCCTAGGAAAGACATAAAATTCCTTAACACAAGACTACTATAGAAAAAACATTCCAAGAGAAGAATCCTAATTAATTTTAATTATGTTACCCCTAATTTAATGATAAATTATGTTTAAATGGGGGATCTGATTGGAAATATAAGATCAACATTTATTACTGAATATGGTGTTTTTCCTTGGTGCGACATAAAATGAGAGGGTTAGAAAATTTTAGTTTTCCCCGCCAAACGAGATAACTATAAATAGAGAGTCATGTTTAATATTCGGATTAAAACAGTAATATTTATCGCTCTCTACACAATTATGATCTCTCCCTATCTCTCTCAATATCCATTAATCTCTGTTCATCATTGGATATATTGTAAAACTCTGCAAAATTGTCGGAAGATCATTGAGGGAGCACCGTGGATGCATCACCGACAACGAACCGCTAGATCGATGTACTATTTATCATATTTTTAAATTATGATTCAATTTATCAATTGAATATTCAAATTCATGGAATAAGTTTTTATTCTCCCCTTAACTCATTATTCAACAAATGATGATGTAAATCGATCAATGATTAAACCATCGTTTTGTATCTTTTCTTCGTGTTTCTGGTAGACATCCTATTGTAACAGAAGATCACTAGTGGTTCATTGATTTGTGACCAATGTAGGGATGGTGTCATCATAAGGCTACCAGATATACTGATAAATTCATGATTTGATGAATTGATCGAGCCCAATAGTCAGTGGAATTGAACTTCGGGGTACCGACGTCGTAGCGGCTAGAAATGGCCTTTGGCATCGAGCAGCACCACTGTCGGATAGTGGAGTGGTAGTGGCACCATGGAACCGATTGATCCAGGACATGGCTATGTCTCAAGACCCCATTCACTGACTTCCACAACCATTCTTATAGACGATATGTATGTTGATGTCGACTAGACCCACTCTTGGAAGTTGGTCGGGTGGCACCGGGAGACCATGTTAGGATAGTGGCTCATTTCAGGTAAATATGTAGTGTCTAATCCAACCGTTCATACCTTAGTTTACTGTTGATATACTATTTTTATTGTTTTCATAGATTGGGGAATATTCCAACGGTGTACTGTGGGGCGGTCAAATGCAGACCGAACTGATTGCGGGGTGGTCAACTTTGGACATTACATAGAATGGTGGTCGACAGAGGTGGTTGGTGGACCTACTTCTTGTGAGTCCACCAAACTCATGACCCCATATTGGGGGTTTTAATATCCCATATCATATATTCCTGAAATCTATTTTACGGGTTGTCTACGGATGTTAGTTCTTATCATTAATAATAAACATTTCAGGTATTTGTTTTAATTTGATGTTTGGTGTAGCAATGTGAGCACCAATTTAAAATGTTTGGGTTTTATGATGTGAAAAGCTCATTCTTCACCAACTGTACATATTGGGAAAATAAATTTACAAAAATAAATGTGTTTCTATGTGTAACATGATAGTCACCTTAGTATTGACATCCAGATTATGAAGAAAGGTTTTCCAATCATGATTCTCATCATGTAGCGTTCTATGACAACATTGATGGATGTGATGGTATTACAGTCACTAGAGCAGTTCTAAGATACCCTCTAGTGGGGATGGAGAGCTGTCCAGAGAGGTTCGGTAGTGAGGTTTGTCATTTACTCTTTTGGGATTACCCTCTAGTGTGGTTGGAATGTGAGTTTTTCCAATTACACGTCCGGGCATAACCTCTAGTGTGGCTGGTTAGTGAGGAATATCATTTACTATTTATTGATTACCCTCCCACATATAACCCTTCTGCGGGGTTGGGTTGTGGTGTTCATTGATGAATCACGTATGAGGCCTGGTTTGAAAAAATCACGGGCTTCGATCTAAGTGGGGATAATTCCCAACAAAGATGCATCCGAGTTACAGGACCTAAAACAACATGGACAAGATAGACCAGTTCAATGATGATAATATCAAAGTGTGTTGTTTGAGCCCCTTTGACATACAATTTATAGAAGACATGAAAACTATGGGCATTGATGGTAGTTACTCCTGGAATAGTTTGTAACTCATTACATGTGATGATAATTGAGATGGACATCCTCTTACAATATCTCATTTTGGATTATTTGGTTTAAGAAAATATATATATATTTCACACCCTGCTGCATCACACTCCCTTTTGGTTTTGGTTACACTCTTTCCAGGAGATGAAAAGAAGTGTGGTGCATGCCACGTTAATTCCATTTGTAGATTCTTTTGGATGTATTAGGCTACATTTATACTATATGTAGTGGAGACTATACAAGATTTTAAATTTCTCACCATCTCCAGATACTCGTGTTTGGATTATCTTTTTTCAATAACTAGTTTGTTGAGATTCACTCATTTACAATATTATGATTTTATCTATATTACATCCGTTGCTTTTTATATATTACTACTCCCTTCCTCTTTTGGGAATCATACTATGTATGTTTATACTCAACCCTTATGGTCTTTTCCTGCACATATTATGCAGATGTCAGACAGATTTGATCAGAATGTCAAGGAGCTTAGGATCACATGTGATAGGTAATGTGCGGTGGAAATAGATGGAATCCTAAAGCAGGTCTTCCTCTAAAGGTTTAATTTCAATTTTCTACGAGAATGGGACATTTTACTCTTTGGGCATAGATTTTTCCATTTTTTTCATTTCTGTATAATTTACAGTACTCGTACCATTTTAGTGGACAAGCATGTTAGCATTTACTTTTATAGCATTCATCAAAATTTTCATTCTCTCCCTATGGACTATGCATCAGTTTGGATGTGAGTGTGTATATAGATACATTGGAATATGAATCCCAATGTTTTATGTGCCTTCTATTCTAGTCACCACCCCCTTACCTATAGTGGAGAGCTAGGGGATTTTGAGGCTCAGTCCTCAATACTGGTCGGGTCGTTGCAACAAGGTATCAATGGTGGTTTGAACCTTTGGACATTGCTTGTAATTTCCCTAAAAATTTAATGTCTGGTTATAGTAAAATAATGTCGATGTGCCTTGAAATAAACTCTCATAATAGGGATCCTAGTGATGGTGCTTCATCTGACATAGCCATAAAGCAGCAACATTATTACCCACATTTCAAATCTGTAGGTCGAGACACATACTGATGGAATTAATGGTTCATGAATCATATAAGATATAGTATTTGATTGTCATTGTTCAGTTAACACCCATATTTTAATGTTATATATATATATATATATATTAATCTAATTGTGGTAATCCTTGATAAATTTTCATGCACCCTCCACAAATGATATCCATCTAGGTTACCTGCATGACATGTGATGACGACATCACGAGCGATGATGCCTCAGTTCAGGGGCTATCACATGACCTCTTTCCTCTGGGTGGAAAAGAAACAACACCTCCATCTATGGTGAAGCATTTAGTACCATCATCACATGCAGAGGAAGAATTTAGTCTTAGCATGCTTCATGAGTTCCAGAGGAAAAGACATCGATATTTCAGTGTGATCTAGAACCTCAGGAGGCATAAGACTAGATTGAGTAAATGACCTGAATTTTATAGCCCATGCAGAAACCAATTAAAAAAAAGGTATCCTTTTATACATGGTTTTTCCTCAGGACGGATGGACACAAGTGGGTTTTATTTACCCAGATACATTAAAATATATCTCCCTCATGGGATGAGTTTGTTATGTTTTTTCTGATGAATTCTTCCCTCGATCATACACATCGCCAAGATTCTATATCCTCAATAAAAATAGCAGGTATCCATCATTGTAGATGAATACATTGATAGGTTTTTTGATCATACCCACTACTACCTTGATATTATCTGTGAATGTTACTTCTCTACTTGAATTTTTGAGCAGGGTCTCCACCAAGAGATATATGCAGGCTTAGTGCCCCTATGTGTCACTACCTGTGTTGTTATTCTAGAGTAAACAATCATGAAAGAGTGTTTCCATGAAGAGGGGAACCAATAATCTTGGAATGCAGTAGTCACTTCAGAGCATAAACATCCACATCAGGTGATATGCCTCAGGTAAAATATCATTGACATAGGGAACCATTCAAGGATTAGGATAGTCTATGTGATCAGACAATAGTAGGGATGCACATTGATGCAAGGCATTACAGAGAATACCAATTCAATGCATGTGAAGGGGGGTCTCTTGTACAATACAGTATGACCCAACATGTTGAGAATGTCAAGAAAGAATTAGGTGGATCACCATGACATAGGTAGCATCTTGATCAGGGTGCCCCCTAGAAGGAAGGGATGTTAGAAAAGAATGATCAAGAGAACCATGTTGTGGGGGAAAGTGCTACTTTTTCTCACCACAACCACCATGATTACCACATAAGGCTCAGTGATTTTGTGGTTAGGGGTGCAAGAAGATATAGGATATATATGTTTTTGATCCAATAGTGCATGATATGATCTATTGTGTGACCTATGATTATTATACACATTCATTTAAATTATTCTACATATGATATAGTCAATATTTTGTCTCGTTATTCCTTGTATGGGAGTTGGAGCTCCAATTAAATTTGTTATCACATTGTATTTATCATTAGGTTCCTACGGAATTCTTATATTCTATTTATTTTATATACGAGCATTGTAGACATTGATTTGCAGAAGAAATTATCCCATTGAATTTACTGGTCATCAAGATGGATCCTTATGGAATCATATTGGACATGGAACATCATTCCCTTTTTGGAGCCAAGATTCACAGACTCAACAAGATATTTATATTTCAATATACTGATTGGACATGGTTCACCTTTCAGGGAGAATGAAGATTCATATAATGGAAGGAAATATATTGGAGTAAGAGACTCTAACCATTTCCGCTCAACTTTTGAGAATGTCCATTTGTATAGTGCACACCTCATGCACCAGGGTTCCTTCAGTTTTGAATGATTATAGGGAAATCATCCTAGAAAATTCCCAGATACTGATTTGAATCTAGTAACATCCCCAATTTCATTTATCTTATATTATATTTCACCCATTGAGTTATAGGAGGTACTTTTGAATATAAAATTACTTAGAGAGAATGGTTTTATTAGTCATAGTGTGTACCCTTGGGTGGAACTAGTTATAATATTGAATAAGGAAGATGTGAGTTTGTGGCTTTCTATTGATTATTGTCACCTGATCCAGTACACAATAAAAAAAATATCCCATAATGAGGATAGACAACCTCTTCATCCATTTGAGGGGTGTGAGTTGGTTCATCATGAACGATCAGAGATCGTTCTACCACCATTTGTGTGTTTGTGAGGCTGATATTCTGAATATGTCCTTCCAATGGAGCTACATGAATGACGAGTTCTTAGTGATTCACTTCAGTGTGAAATCCACCCCCAGCATATTCATTGTTCTGACGAACAGTTACACCCATCAATATAAGGACTGGTGTCATTTCTTATTCATTAAGGACATACTCATGTACTCTTTGTTAGAGGAGGATTATAATAGAACATGAGTATTATCCTTGATTTTCTCTAAGATTAATTTCATTATGGGAGGCTCTCAAATTATCAGTTTTGTATAAATAAGGTTCACATTCATTTTCATGTCATTTCTTATGAGGTTTTATCCATAGAACCCATAAATATAGAGGTGGATAATACTTTGGACTAACCTCATAATGAACAAAGGGTTCGTAGTTTTCATGTGTTGTCTAAGTACTACTAGATATTTGTTGATGAATTATCCAAGATTTCATCCCCTTTGACAACTCATTGGTGGATGGGGAAACAATATACCTGGTCTGAGTAGTGAGAAAATTCATTTGAGGTGTTGAGGTAGTGGTCGATGAGCAATCACATTTTTATCCTACCATATGAGTGTGTGGAGATCAGAGTGTACTATGATGCCTCATGAGCTGGATATTGTGGCGTTTTGATGCAAAGAGAAGCAGTCATTGGGTACGGGTCAATGCTGTTGAATCTGAATAAGGTGAAAAATGTGACTAATGACTTGGATCTAGAATTGGTGGACTTTGTCCTTGGGATGTGGAGACACTATCTCTTGGGTGAGGGATTTTTGGTTTACCCCTACCTCTAGAGCCTCAAGTATATCTTCACATAGATATATCTTAACCCGAGGAATCAATAGTAGTTAGAATTCCAGTAGGACTACAACATTAATATTTTCTATATGATAGGGTTGGGAAATGTTGTAACATAATTCCATAGAAGTAATTACCTAGATTTTATTGGGTAGGTAGCCCTGGATAAGTTAGATTGCATACTTAAGACCTTATTAGGGCATGATGGTATGTTTTTTTCTATAGTTAATGGTGGGGACACCTTCGGTCCTTGTGAATATGAGAGATTTGCAACCGGGATATATCTTCATTGAGATTCTATGCAACATGTTATTCACTGGTGTTGCATCTGATTGGTATTATAAAAGAATGAATCACATGACCATGTTCCATTGTAGAATAATGATATCAGTTGCAATGAGGGAGAGTAATTCATCAGTTCCATACATCACCGTTAGTTTTACACCCCGATGTGTGGATGATGTAAAGGGACCTTAAACATAAGTTTTATTTTTTCATCATGTGATTAGGAATTACTGAGTTCACCTCATGATGCCTCTCATGTGAGAAGGTGGAGGATGAGCTTTATGTTCTGGGTGGGTTTGTTGAATCCCATCCACTACCAAGTGTGGAAGTCAGATGACATATACATGGAATTCATCACAGATATTTTGTGAATAAAAAGGGCCATGAATACATCTTGGTTATAATTGACTGACATTCCATGCAGGAACACTTCCATGATATCTGGGAGAACACATCTGGGGAGATTTTGGGACAACACTCCATGCAAGATATCATCTGCCTCCATTGGGTCCCCTTAAGGATTGCCTCCAGTTGCGACACATGGTTTATGTCACGACTATGGATATGACTTCATGTAGAATTTGGGACCTAGTTGTAGATGAGTAAATCCTTTCTTCCCCATATTGATGGTTAGATTAAGTGCACTAACAAGGTGCTAGAGGATATTTTAAGGGAATGCAAGCTATATTTCCACACGAAGTGATTGGATCTCCTATAATCAGTAGTGTTTTCATAAAATAGCTACTAGAACGTTACCATTTTTAGGGAACATTGATGTCCTATATAGGAAACCATCCCACTCATCATTGTTTTGTATGACAATTGGAGAATTGTGCCTCATGGTCCCATAGTTGGGGTGATCCACGATGGAGAAGCTCCAGGTCATCCATGAAGAAATGAGGATGTAACTGAGCACATGAAAATTGTATTCATACCGCTGTTATCAGCCCTTAGAGCTCGATCAGGGAGACCATGTTTTCTTGAGAGTATACCTATGATGCGAAATGTTGAGATTCAGTAGGGGGGCATGCTATCTCTGATGTTCATCATGTTTTCTGAGATCATGGGAAGGGTTGTTGAGTGTTCCAACCAACTTTTCCTACCCCCACAGATCAAAAGGGTGCATGATGTCTTCCACATGTCAAATAGAGGGAGATATGTGGTAAATCATGTGCACATCATTGACTGGGGTGAGCTGGACATCAAGTATGGATCCACCTTTATGAAGCACCCAGTGGAGATCGAGGATCAATAGGATCAGACCACATCTGGATAAGATATTCAATTAGATTGAGTCTGGTGGCATCACAGAATCATGAAATAAAGTTCGTGTGATTAGTAGAGGAAGATAAGGATATGTATTCCATGTTATTATAAAAGTAATTGCTTTTTGGGGAAAAAATGAAATATGGAATTATGTAGATACACATTCTTGTACTTGTAACCAATTATAATATTCTAATATATATTATCGGAGAAAGGTGTTAGACAACATGTAATTTTTTGTCCTTGTGTACCCCAAATAAATTATATAATATTTGTGAACATTTTTTCTTATTAATGTAAATGAAATGGAATAACACTTATATAGTAGAACGGATCAGATATCCAAGGCTGTGAATCAGTCCAGAACATTTAATTTACCCTATGTAGGGTATAATATTTGTCAGGAAGAGACTCCTATGGAAAACGAAATCAAGGGGTTGAATCATATTTAAAAATAAATATGTTGAACTTGATTTTGTGCTATATATCCTTAAAACAGTTTTTTGGATCGGATATCTGAGAATTTTTTTGTGTTCAAAATAGGGTGTTTTTCCTAGGTGTGTCATAAAATGTGGGGGAGCCACAGTTTTAATATTATTTGCCGATCTAGTTCAATATAATGAATGAATTATGTTTTATATTAGAATTAAAACCATAATATCTATCTTCTTATTCAATTAATATATATTTCTCTCTATAATTTCTTCATTGTTCTTCGCCATATAGGGGGATAAACTATTCCAAATAATCGATAAATCGAGGCGGCAACACCGTTGATGCATCACCTTAAATTAATGGCCAGATTAACGTAGCATTTGTTGAATATTTTAATTTATATTAAATTTCTCCAATGAATAATCAATTTTGGGTTACATGTTACTTTATATATTATCAATTAAATAATTCCAACATGAACATGGCCATAGACCTATGTTTAAATAGTTGTTTCGTGTCTCTTCTTCACTTGTTTGGATGATAAATTATGGGTGCACAAAATCACTAGTGGATCATCAATCGAAGATCATTGTAGGGAAGGATCTGTCAGTATGTTTATATCTATATAGATGAATTCATGATCATTTTAATGGATTGAGATTGATAGTTGGGTGTGGAATCATGGCATCAGTAGTTTCGTGACATAGCCGCACCATGTGGCCCAACTGTCAGTTGTTTGGGGTCGCATCACACAACCCCAATTGGAAACCACTTCCTCCTATCTATAGGCAGATGGCATGACTAATGTATGAAAAAACTATTGTTAGTGAGATGGGTTATACTTGGAAACCTGGTCGGGCTAGTGGTCTGGGTATGGTAAATGATCTTCATCCAACCTATTGGGTCAGACCTTGAGAACCGAGTAGGTGGAGGATTAGATACAAGTCAGTCTATTGACCATAGACTATAAGGACCATGACAGGTGACTACAGTGGTCAACCACGACAGTAGGTGGACCATTTGTGAGTTAGTCCACTGACCCAGTGACCTATTTTTTCAATCACACATAACATTTAAAACAAGAATATATTTAAATTGTTGTTTGTAGAGGTGTGTTACTAAAATTTGATACAAAAATTTTGAGGTATGATTTATAATGAGATTTTTAGGTTTATTATGTGGATACATCATTGGCATGGTCAGGTGTTTTTTTCTAAAAATCCCCCTTTCCTTAATCATTCATTATTGGAAAAATAAATTGCATGTCCGATGTGTTTTTTAAATTAGAACAAGATGGGTTCCTCATTTTCATAATCTGATTTATGAAGAGTGGTGCTCCAAACATGATGGTCATCTAGGAGAATTTGAAGATAGTAGTGATGGTCGTGATTATTTCAGAGTGACTAGAGTAATACTGGAATACCCTCCAAAATGGTTGGGAAGTGAGGTTAGACATTCTTTCTTTCAGGAGAAACCCTCCAGCGAGGCTGGACAATGAGGTTCATCATTTACTCTTCTGGACATACCCTCTAGTGAGTTTAGTCTGTGAGGTTCACCAATTACTCTTCAGGACATAACTTCCAGTGGGTGTGGGTAGTGATGTTCATCATTTACTATTTAGGGATTACCCTCTACTATTGAACCCTTGGGTGGGAAGGGAATTTTATTTGTCGATGACTTTGGGAAAATGGATGTTTTGAGGCTATCGTGATATCAAAAGTAAGACGGTTACTTTTCCACCCAGATTCATCTAGGTGATGTGAACTAAATCCATGAAAATGAGATAGACCAGTTCAAATCTGGTAGTATAAATGAATGGTGTTTGATCCCCTTTTACGTGTAGTTTAGGGAAATGTGATGAATATGAGAATATATTGTGGTTACTAATAGAATTGTTGTCAACTAATTACCTGCACAATGATTTGAGATGGGTATCTCCTTACAAACTCTTGTTTGGGTTTTTTTGGTTTGAGAAATTATATATATATATATATATATATATTCACACCCTTTTTCAAGACACGCTCTTTGGGTTTTGGTTATAATATTTCTTAGAGTGGCGAAGACACATGGGGTATACCACACCATTTCCAAGCCTGTCTAATCATGTGTAGACAATCCTACTCTCCCACAAGAGGTAGATTAGACACAATGTGACGTTCACCTTCTACCCATATATAGCTACTCATATATAGATTATATTTTCTCACTACCTTGTACGCTTTATATCCCCACATTTATTTTACTATAAATCCATCTATTGTTCATAATTTAATTTGTTTCTCTTACTGCTACAACTCCACTTCATAGAATTCTTATTGACTATGTTTATACTCACTGATACATGGTCATTTCTTACACGTATCCTTTTTATGAAGATGAGGGACACGATTGATCATGATGTTAGTGATCATAGGATAGCATGTGTCTAGGACACATGTGGTGGTCACAGTTGGATTCCAAGAGTAGAGATACCTCTACAACATTACACTAAATTTTCCATCATGCTGGGACATAGTAGTGGTTTGGAAAGATTTTTTTTCATTTTTTATATCTATTTAATTTAAAATAATTTTTCTTTTTAAATGATCCATGCATTCATGGGATTAATTTTAATGAATGTTTAATCTTTTTCTTCCATATCACTCTACACTTTTCATCATGTATGTTGTGTGTGTGTGTGTGTGTATACATGTACATTGAGAAGGTCCTTCCTATGTTTTTGAGCCTTCAGTGCTGGTTGGTACCTAATATCCAATGGAGGTTGGATTGGGGTTGTTGTCACTCGGGCCCCGGTACAGGTCAGGTCATGACAGAATGGTTTTGTAAGGTATGTATGATTATATATCAAGTGATTGAGGATAACTAGATCATAAATGGATCTCCAAGAATACCAAAGATTCTCAAATATGGTATATGAGATCATATATCCATGACAGAGGATTCCGATTCAGATCCGTCAAGCTTTTTAATTTCTAATAATCCACAAAATGCTTGAGGGGTATCATCTACCTGTTTCACAAAAAGTATCGGAAAACCCCATGGACAATACCTAGGCATGGATGAATGTCATAGTCTACAAAACCCTTGGCTTCCTTCTATCTCATTCCACAATGTAGTACCTATTTTTAAAGGTGAAATGGAAACAGGTGAATCTCCTTGCACTAGGCCAATAAAGAACCACACCTCTCTCACTCGTTTTCAAAATGGAAATTCATTCTGGAATACATCTGTGAAATGATAAACCACTAGGGTGAAATCCACATGATGTGATCCCTGGTCATCCTGATATAATCTCATAGCCTTGGTTTTCATCCCACCCAACACCCAATTATAATGTCCATATCGGCTTACATGGACATCACATTATCCTTTGTATAGAATCACTCCACACATTTCTGACGTGAAACTCACCCTCTAGTGATATCAATCATCATTTCCATTAAAGGGAACAAACCACTCTAGTTCAATAATGAAATCATGTCCACTCATCTCTAATACATAAAGGTTCCAAATGATGTGACACTAACAAATACATAGGGGAACATCATGAACTGACACACACACACACACACCATTCTCAACCAAAACAGTGTGTCTATAGTCATAACATCATCATATTTAAATAATACAGACCATATCACTCCACAACAGGCATTGATATTAAAAAAGTGAATCCCCTCTATCAAAAAGTGTAGAAGATAAAATTGAGGAGACTATATTAGTACATATACAGTAGAATGTCATGCATCCGGCCCCTTGAGGGTCTGTTTCACTGTAGAAGTCTAACATGTACCATGACCATAAGGGAATCCCTGACTAACCATAGTTATTAAACCATGCTTTCATTGAGATCCTGGTGTCTAGTACAATGACCACAATCTTCACATCAGCCTGAACGACCTGATGTACCCCAACTCCATATTTTCTAACCCTCCTACAAAAAATGGTATTTTCATAGACCCTTTATCACTAGTTGTTGGGGTAAACGTCCTACAAATGTTTTATAGGTGGTAGATCATTCCAAAAGATTTGAAATACACTAGTCCCATCAATTCAAACTCTAAGAGGCATCCAACAGAGGATCCTACAAATAACACGAGCTATGGAATCCTATATGGTATCCATAGCTGAAAATAAATGGAGGAATCCTACACTGGATACTCGAATGATATGCAACTATGGAATCCTACAATGGGGATCCTCTACTGCATCTGGTCTCATAGCCTCATTGGATAGAAGGGAAGATCTCAAAATGGGGAAATGTATAATGAATAGGTTATGGGAGAGAGCTCATAGCTCATCTCATATCATGATATCAACTAGGTTGGTCTGAATTTCAATCATATCTTCAACTCCATGTTTCACTTTCAGGTGACAACTGAATAGACTAACAGAAGAAAGATCCTCTCCATTTAGATATAATTCCCATAACACCAACTAAAATACATCAAAATTCTCCATAGGTTTATCTATTATGATATACATGCAAAACTATTCATAATGGACTACATAGTGGTCTAATGCTTACACAAGGGAATAGACCATGAAAATAACCTTCAAGGGTTATGAAAAGAAGATTACACAATGTGTAGAATCGATACACGACATTTTCCCTCTTTATCCTACATGGTTGTGTACTCCCTCTAGAATGGGTGGGTAAGGAACACCGATACATGACTTGTAAAACTATTACATGGTGTGAACTTATGTATCCCCTCCAGTCCATGTACTTTTACATGGCCAATCCCACATGGATTCTACCTTTATAAAATTGCATAGTGTGTATCTAAAGTATATAATATGCACTATCCAAAAACCATCATTTTGTGTTCTCTCCCACACGATAGGGCACATGGTCATTACCAAAAGGTATGTAGTCAGAGTACACATCGTGTAGTTGAGAAAATCATTCTTCTAGAACAATGGATTTCCTGACGTTTTTTCAATGAACCAAAAAACATTTTATTTGTTTTTTCGCACATGAAAAATGTTATAAATTACCTAACACCCCATATTAAAATGATAAAACATTTTCATGCCCAATTCTGATCAGTGGGGGTTAAAAAACCCATGGAATAAAATCTTGAAATCCACCTTTACCACAATTCCATACAACTCAATTCAAGTTCGAAAAGTGTTCAACCAAATTCCAATCCAAGTAGGATCACACAGCTTATGGGACAAATTATTGTGTCCATAAAATTCAAACCATTGTGTGTACCAAAAATCCAATGACAACAACATGATTATCTATCATTGTACCTATCACAAAAACATGCAATCATCAATTCTCCAAAATTTAATGGATGTAATGCATGAAATGTGATATCTAACATGTTCCTATATGATTCAAGAGTTTTCATAAAATTATATCAATGGGTTGAAATAAAATAGATCCATAATGATATCAATTATATAAGAAAAATATAAGTGTGTCACCCAATGGTCAAATATAATAAATTATAATATCTAAAAATTAAAAAACCACAATTCAATTCGAGCGAATTGGAATTTTTCCTACACTCGTGGTAGCTACTACCGGGCAAACCATATTACCAAATCCCATTAAATTTATATTTGTTTCTACCTTCACAGAATAGTAATTCCATCCCAAAAAGTAACATCTGATTCCACTTTGTAACATCTTGGATCTAGATTCCAGTTAATGGTCCCTCTAACCTAGTTGGCCACATTTCCTTGGGTATATTTCCCAAAAAAAATCCAGAGGCATCCGGAAAGCACTGAGGGCTCAGTTTGACAGTGGGGAAACTACTCCCTAATTTGAAGAGAGTAACATATTGGAAAACAATAATAAAATAATAATAATAATAATTAATACCATACAATAGAATTAAATAGTGTATGATTGATAATATAAATTTATATATCTTATATCACATGTTTATGGAAAACTGGAAATATAGTATAAATTTTATTAATAAATGATATATGTTCTATAGTAAAAATATAACAAATATAAACTCAAAATAATCACAAGAATCATCTTGGTAACATGGACACATTCTCATAAACATCATATCAACTATGTGTATATGGGAACATTATTTTTTCAACAAATACAACAATATAATATGATTGGACCAAAAAACATGACCAAAACAAATTGCGACAAAAAATTCCAGTAGGAATCCAACCATGGGATATTATATTCTGTCAGTCTATATATATAATAGGAAATGTAGAATAGTGAAACATTATGCCAATAGATACTCACAAGTTAATAGTCCTAGAATAACTAGTTTCCATTAATAATCATTTCACATTCATTAATAGTTCAATTACATTGAATTTTAAAAATATCAAGATCCTTCATAATCCCAACATCCAATGTATAAATGTATGAACAATAGTCACCTTAGAATTCTATCTAAACAAGTATGAATCAAAACAGAATCAAAGATTTTAGTTTTTCTCGATAAAGGATTCACATGAAATACCATTTAAATAACAAATATATAATCATTTTATGTCTATTACATTCCTATTATGTAATTCAGGTTATAAACCAAGTGAGAAAGAACCTAAATCCTAGGATCCCATCTGTATAATCATCTCATGAACCTCGTCTGACTCTATGTGTGGTTCGAGAGTATGCAAACAGGTCCAAACATGTATGTTTTAAATAATACCAATGTATCTCTCAAGACATATAAACATGGAAAATGGAATATTCCATGGTACTCCTCATTCAATGACTCATTAAAAAATTAAAAATTGTATCCATTTTCATAACCACTACTTCCATGGAATACTCGTTACATAACATAATAATAACCTATTTGATTTAATCCATGTAATTATTCTTTGAATCCATGGTTATCCCATGTTATATGGTGAAATAGTCATATGAATACATTCATGGAATTGTAATCGTAATCCAGGGTTCACCCATTTCAATTCACCTTTTAATCATAATAAGATAAACTATTCATTTCAATAGGCATGCAATAGTAGAAACCAAAAGCATCCAATATAATATCTTGCAAGGACCAACCTCATAATAAATGGTCATTAAATTACTCACATGGGATATTCATATAACACGAAACTCATTTAAATTAAAATATTACATTGATTAATCATTATCAACTCATGTGGGCATAATTTAAAAAATATGAAACACATGAAAATTTCACTTCTACACGGCTTAATCATTTATAATCTCACATGGGAACATAATATATAACAATCTAACCATGTAATTTAAACAATCACAATGATTATACATTGATTATCTCACATGGAAAAAACAATATTCAACCCAAATAATTTCAAACAACCAGTAAATGGAAAATAAGGCAAGCCTCACAGTCAGCCTTGGCTAAATGGAAATAATCGGTCATCCAAGGTAAACACACTCATGGGGTGGCCCAAATTTAAGGTATAGAACATGAAAATTCTTCAAAAAAATAAAAAAAATATATATAAATAACAATAGTAATGAAAATTGGCAATATTTATTGTTGGGGACACCCCCAAAATTTGTCTGCGACACTCCGACACATAAAATAAACATTAAAATTAGCGGATGGTAGGAGACCACCTATCACAAATGTGAATGACTCTACCCATCAAACATTGTCTTCTAATTCGACAATAAATTCAATGAATCTGCCAAAAAATAATTGAAACCAAATCTTTGATAAATAAGTTGATCTAAAAAATCCAGACTAAGGGCTCAAGAGGAATAGATATGTCACCGAGGAGATTCCAACACATCAGACAATGTTTGAATTAGATTTCAGGTGATGAATCAAGAGTCAGACATAGAATTGGGGTGATCCGGGCGCTGCTGTTTGTGACCCAATGGGTGATCTTATTTCTATATTTAGAAAAAATATGCTACTGACCATTTTAGTAAAAAAATCACGGTGTTTAACAGAATATACAGTCCATGTATAATATTATTTTACAAAAATTTACTGACAAGCCTCACTCATCCTATTCATGTCCTTCCGATGTTCATTAATAAGCGTGTACTGGGATTACACGGTGTGTAACCCATAGTCATATCATTTAATAGGCCTCTAGCCAGTGCGCACTATGTTTTCATACAATTAATCAAATAGAAACAAAAATCAAAATATTTGTACCTAAATAGAAGAACCGGTTATTATAAAACATTTATTTGAGAATTAAAATATTTACCCCTCTAATTATTATTTAGAGATTAGTAATTTTAAATTTCCCAAATATTGGATATTTATAATTCTCTTCATAAATAAACTATATTTATCTTTCAACTGAAACCATGAGATAAGCAATTCACATTCCTTGTGTGATAATATATTGATTTGTAGTAATGAATAATCAGCTCCATCCAAATTCATTGGAACATGATTAATTTTTTTATATGAATATATAAATTAAACTTTTATGACAATTATATATATCAATCCATTCACCATAAATCTAATTTCTCAATATTATTGAAGCAAAATTTCAATATCTAAATCTAAATCATGAATTGGGTTATATTTATCATAAAACATGATTTTTTATAGGAATATTCAATCACTATATCATTCTTCATAAGTATGCAACCAAGAATACTTTTTGACACATCACTATTTAATTAAATACCTAGTATACAATTTTGTTGTATGTGAATATGTTTTGTTACGAAACATCTCTACAGTTCATTGAAATATTCTTATCATTCTTCCATCTATAAGAACTGGACTCCCATATGAGTTGACAAGGTGAGTGTATTAAAATGTCATTATGAATTCACTATTGTAAGAATCCAGTTTTAGTCTTGAGGTACGAGTTTCTACCATTCCCTTTTCCTTAACTGTTTTTTCAGAAAATAAGGAAATGGAGAAAAATCGTAAATTTTGAAAGTACACGCCGTGTACTTTTTCTACACGTCGTTTAATTTTGGCCGTGTGGGATGAGTACATGGGGTGTGTTCCCATGTCGGCGATGAGGGGTGTAGAAAACGACCACTCGTCGTGCAGTAGACCTTTACACGCAATGTAGTCAGTCGACGAGAGGATAGTAAGGTGGTGGCCAGCTGTGCGACATCACATGCCCTGTACTCAAGAAGACACTCCATGTAGTCATGTCGGCACATGAACAGTGCCACACTGGTGGGAAACCGCCAGAGGAACAGTTAAAAATGGGAAGTACACGCTGTGTAAATGGAAATACAGGCTGTGTACTTTGTATTATTCACTTAAAAATTGCAGTAGGCTCCCCTGTTCATTGGGAAGGCATAAAACGGGAAGAGGGATTAGTAAAGGTTATCCAGGGCTTTGGAGAACAACCGAGCGCACGTTGAGAATCCATTTCCACCTCGGATGATCTTGTTGGAACCGCAGGGGTAAGACCTACACTCTCCTTTAATCGTTCTTGCAAATTCTTTCCCTAAATGGAATTATTTGTGTATAAGTGAGAATTTTTTTATCCCAGATCTACGGTGTTCTTGGACTTTTCCGAAGGCGTCGTTTGCATATATCGTTCCTGGGTGATAAAGTAGGTGACTTGGTGTTTATTTCCAACTGTCATGCATTTTTTGTGTTTTTGAGCTACGAACCCATATTTGGGGTATTGTGTGGCTGAGCCCGTGGCTATTTATAATACCTAGAAATGCATAGGTGATTAAATGAAATTGTAAAACTATTGTTTGGGATCACTGCTAGGATCCATGAAAACCCTAGGGCTGCGTTCCTCTCTTTAGCTATTTGGCCAGGATACCCGAGGGTATGCCATATTTGATTATGCATTACTTGTACAAAGGTAAAACATATGTAAATTTCATGTTTAATTGTTGGGAATGGCCCAGTTACTTATCCCTTAGTGTGGTGTTTTTCTATACCCTGAGGGCATGACAATATTTTGCATGAGGGCGTGACTGTAGGCGTGACTGTATTTAGCCTGAGGGCATGTTGATTAGCCCGAGGGCGTGGTTCTATTAGCCTAAGGGTGAGATTCTGTATTGCCTGAGGGCATCGTTTTACTATATTAGCCCGAGGGCATGATTCTGGTTGGCCTGAGGGCGTGGTTGTGCTGAGAATAGAATATTATTTTATTAAATGGTTAAAAATTAATATTAAAATGAAAATATAACTGGTTAAGTTTGATACTTTTTATTTATACTGACATTATTACATTTTACTACTGCACATTGTTGTTGCATATTTCCACACAATTGGGCACAAGCCTTTGGTGGGTGCCTACTAGGATTCATTTCTCACACCCTATTTTGTTCATTCTTTTCCGCCCAAACAGACTACGTTTCTAAATCATTATCATATCATGTGGGAATAATTAACATAATTAGGAACATGTGTTAATTTCTCTATTTCATGACTTTATAATTGAAAAACACACATGCGAACCAATTATAAAACAATCTAATCATGTAATTTAATCCATCACAATTCTTAACCTTAAATTATCTCACATGGGTAAAACACTTATTTATCCAACTTCATTTTATACATCCCAATAATGGAAAAAAAGAATTCCTCATAGTAATCATAGTATAAACAACCCTAATCCATTTTCCAATGCAAACACAGCTAGGGGTTGCTATAATTAAAAGTAAACATCCTAAAAATGATTCTAGAAAACTTAACCAATTACATAATCAACACTAAGAAATGAAACTAGGAAATATTCATTTAATTAGACACCCTAAAATGGGTGTGTGGAAATATGGAACATATAACCGACCATACAATTATAAAAATTCAGGATACCACCTATCGCATACTTGTACGAATCTCCTTTTCTAGTGTCAGCCTCTCATTAGACCTAGAATGGTGTAGATCTACAAAACGAACAAAAATGATAATGTGTACATAAATATGGTTCGAATATAAATCAAAAATAATAGATCACTAAGAATTTTGAATTCACTATGGGGATTCCAACACATCTTTCAGTGTTAAGATCAGAGTTCAGATGACAAATTGGGAGCCAAACCAAGACATGGAATGAGATGGCCACTATAGTATGTGAACGACTGGGTGATCTTGTGTCCATTTTCCCAAAAAAAGAATCTACTATCTATTATGAGAAATAATACATGACATGTACAAGAATATAAATGTCGTTTATGTTTTTGTTTTCTCCAAATATTCTGACAAACGTCACACATCATGTTCAATTCCCACAAACATGCCATACACGACATGTATTGGGATTACAAGGAATGTAACCCCTAGTCACATCGTGTAACAATACAACATCCAGTAGTTGTATGGTTTCATCCCTTTTCATAAATATAAACCAAAAATTAAATGATCTGTACCTAAAAAGGGTAACCAGGTTCTTACAAACATCCACCCTTAATGAAATTTGTCCATGAATTTCCATTCCAAAAGAGGTGAAGAAAATATATGATAATAACTTCATCCACTGTGATCATACATTGTCCACACTCTCCATGGATTCATATTGCACTCTTTCATTCTATATAGCTCCCATACTAAGGATATAGGCTTGTCTGGGATAACCATCAAGCTACGATCCCCAATTAATTTATGATTCTCTTTATGGACACATCAACATATAACATAACCACTTCTAGCTGAAATGCATGAGATCAGTCTCAAATGTAAAATCGAAACTGGGAAATATGGAATATGTTGTGAATTACCCAATACCTCTCATGTAAATACTACTAATAGTAAACATTACTGAAACTCTCCATAATCTTAAATGGCCTGACATATCTCGTTGAAAATTTCCCATTCTTCGGATCCTATTATGTCCCATCCTCGGTACAACATGTAGCAAAACCCAATCAGAAACCTCAAAATGCAATGCTCGTATGAGGCATTAGTGTACGATATGTGATAGGACTTCGTAGAATATATTATGATCTGAATCAACTTCTCCTACTCATATTTTTCTTATAAATGATGAGGTGCTGACATAACATCCACTCTAGCCACCAACTAGCACTGGGGTGATCGGTAGGGAATACCCTATAAAGTCTCATATCATGAAATTTAAAAAGTATCCAAAAATCTATTATTGATGGAAACTTAACCATTAGTATGTTACACTCCCAAAAACCATCAAAATACAGGAATCATGACCAAAGAATGTCCTCATGCACCAAAATAATGTCTTCAAAATTTCCATTTGTTTCTTGTTGGTAAGTTATTCTCAAAATCCATAGTATACCCAGTGCCCTCAATATCTATTTTGTGGAAAGAGATGTTAAAATTTATATCCTTGTTTGAAATAATAGAATGTGGAACCCCATGTAGTCATAATATATTATGGATGTACAACCTCCCCTGATCATCAACACAAATGGTTTCCTCAATTAGGCGGAAATGTTAAACCTTTGTGAGATTGTCAACAATAAATCATAAGACAATATTATCTTGAGGGGGAGTCTATAATACCCTTAAAAAATATATCACAACATAATTGCATTTACACATAAGGATGTGTAGATGATGTAAATTAACATCTGGTCGCTAGTGTTCGACCTTTAATAAATGATAGGTGGAGGACCTCATGATAAAAACAACTACATTACATTTCATACTTGACAATCTGTTCCGACGATGTATTTCCTGATACACCTTGGTGACACAAAGATGCACTACACATACATAGTTATGAAAACACAACATCATTTAATCACACATGTCATCAGTAACCCATAGGAGACCATTTCAATACAGAACATAATCATCGCATATACTCCAGTCAGGAGGGGATTCCACACCTACCACACTCTTCTGGTGAACTAATCATTCTGAATTTGATAGGTTCTTCATCCCCATTTTTATTTATATAGTGGAGGTAATAGTATATGTTGAAAGAAACGTCTTCCCCTGATTGTCGTTCACCTCCAAACGAATTTAGAAAATATTACCAGATGATTCCACTAATCACAATCATACTACAATGGCTACAAATGAGTCCTCATACTCAAAGCATAAACCATTTCATATCCTTCACTAGGAATTTATGCAATATGAATTTCAAAAGACTATAGTATTCCCCCAAATATCTCTAACTCAAATTAAATAAAAACTCTATGAATATGTGCATGAGGATTTTTGTGTTTTATGTACACCCCAAAACTCTCCCCCAATTTGTAATGTATCCAACAACGTAAAGCATGAACAACTACAGTTAAATCGAGATCATGAGTCAGGTTACACTTCTCAAGTGGCCTCATTGTTCGAGACCCATACGCATCAACTAAATACCCTTTCACAAGACAACTCATAGAACGATACCTAATGTGTCACTGTACATGGTTTAATTCCTTCCCGTTTAAATAAATATCAATATAGGCACTGAATACTCTCATCTATTCAACTCCTCAAAGGTTTTCTCTTAGGAATATGTCCATAGATAATTCACACCATTTTTATTCAGGACCATCAATGCTGTTTATAATAATGAAAAGTCCTATATGAATCACCTATAATAACCATTCAACCCTAGAAAATAATATAAAACCTTATCAATATGTGTGAAATTGTCAGTTTGATTATGACACTACACTATGTTACAGTCCATGAAACCCAAAAAAACAAATCAAGATAATGATGAAACATTTGGTTCATTAGTTCAATAAATACTATTGGTGTATTCATGGCACCAAACTACATTACCATATACTAATATATAAAATTCCTTATCAAAATGTTTAGAGACCCAGTTTTCACCTTGTAACACATTAAAATATTTTAATATATATTTCAAAAGATAGGAAATTAGACAGTGTCAAATTCATGGGTTATGGGGTTCCTGAAATAAATTAAATATGATTTGGAATATTTTATACTATTCATAAAAAATAAATGGGTTAAATCATAAATGATATATCAAATAAATAATCTGATACCATATTTGAGTCTAAAACACGTTGTTTACCCTAGGAAAGACATAAAATTCCTTAACCCAAGACTACTATAGAAAAAACATTCCAAGAGAAGAATCCTAATTAATTTTAATTATGTTACCCATAATTTATTGATAAATTATGTTTAAATGGGGGATCTGATTGGAAATATAAGATCAAAATTTATTACTGAATATGGTGTTTTTCCTTGGTGCGACATAAAATGAGAGGGTTAGAAAATTTTAGTTTTCCCCGCCAAACGAGATAACTATAAATAGAGAGTCATGTTTAATATTCGGATTAAAACAATAATATTTATCGCTCTCTACACAATTATGATCTCTCCCTATCTCTCTCAATATCCATTAATCTCTGTTCATCATTGGATATATTGTAAAACTCTGCAAAATTGTCGGAAGATCATTGAGGGAGCACCGTGGATGCATCACCGACAACGAACTGCTGGATCGATGTACTATTTATCATATTTTTAAATTATGATTCAATTTATCAATTTAATATTCAAATTCATGGAATAAGTTTTTATTCTCCCCTTAACTCATTGTTCAACAAATGATGATGTAAATCGATCAATTATTAAACCATCGTTTTTTATCTTTTCTTCGTGTTTCAGGTAGACATCCTATTGTAACACAAGATCACTAATGGTTCATTGATTTGTGACCAATGTAGGGATGGTTTCATCATAAGGCTACCATATCTATAGATAAATTCATGATTTGATGAATTGATCGAGCCCAATAGTCAGTGGAATTGAACTTCGGGGTACCGACGTCGTAGCGGCTAGAAATGGCCTTTGGCATCGAGCAGCACCACTGTCGGATAGTGGAGTGGTAGTGGCACCATGGAACCGATTGATCCAGGACATGGCTATGTCTCAAGACCCCATTCAGTGACTTCCACAACCATTCTTATAGACGATATGTATGTTGATGTCGACTAGACCCACTCTTGGAAGTTGGTCGGGTGGCACGGGGAGACCATGTTAGGATAGTGGCTCATTTCAGGTAAATATGTAGTGTCTAATCCAATCGTTCATACCTTAGTTTACTGTTGATATACTATTTTTATTGTTTTCATAGATTGGGGAATATTCCAACGGTGTACTGTGGGGCGGTCAAATGCAGATTGAACTGATTGCGGGGTGGTCGACTTTGGAAATTACATAGAATGGTGGTCGACAGAGGTGGTTGGTGGACCTACTTCTTGTGAGTCCACCAAACTCATGACCCCATATTGGGGGTTTTAATATCCCATATCATATATTCCAGAAATCTATTTTACGGGTTGTCTACGGATGTTAGTTCTTATCATTAATAATAAACATTTCAGGTATTTGTTTTAATTTGATGTTTGGTGTAGCAGTGTGAGCACCAATTTAAAATGTTTGGGTTTTATGATGTGAAAAGCTCATTCTTCACCAATTGTCCATATTGGGAAAATAAATTTACAAAAATAAATGTGTTTCTATGTGTAACATGATAGTCACCTTAGTATTGACATCCAGATTATGAAGAAAGGTTTTCCAATCATGATTCTCATCATGTAGCGTTCTATGACAACATTGATGGATGTGATGGTATTACAGTCACTAGAGCAGTTCTAAGATACCCTCTAGTGGGGATGGAGAGCTGTCCAGAGAGGTTCGGTAGTGAGGTTTGTCATTTGCTCTTTTGGGATTACCCTCTAGTGTGGTTGGAATGTGAGTTTTTCCAATTACACGTCAGGGCATAACCTCTAGTGTGGCTGGTTAGTGAGGAATATCATTTACTATTTATTGATTACCCTCCCACATATAACCCTTCTGCGGGGTTGGGTTGTGGTGTTCATTGATGAATCACGTATGAGGCCTGGTTTGACAAAATCACGGGCTTCGATCTAAGTGGGGATAATTCCCAACAAAGATGCATCCAAGTTACAGGACCTAAAACAACATGGACAAGATAGACCAGTTCAATGAGGATAATATCAAAGTGTGTTGTTTGAGCCCCTTTGACATACAATTTATGGAAGACATGAAAACTATGGGCATTGATGGTAGTTACTCCTGGAATAGTTTGTAACTCATTACATGTGATGATAATTGAGATGGACATCCTCTTACAATATATCATTTTGGATTATTTGGTTTAAGAAAATATATATATATTTCACACCCTGTTGCATCACACTCCCTTTTGGTTTTGGTTACACTCTTTCCAGGAGATGAAAAGAAGTGTGGTGCATGCCACGTTAATTCCATTTGTAGATTCTTTTGGATGTATTAGGCTACATTTATACTATATGTAGTGGAGACTATACAAGATTTTAAATTTCTCACCATCTCCAGATACTCGTGTTTGGATTATCTTTTTTCAATAACTAGTTTGTTGAGATTCACTCATTTACAATATATGATTTTATCTATATTACATCCGTTGCTTTTTATATATTACTACTCCCTTCCTATTTTGGGAATCATACTATGTATGTTTATACTCAACCCTTATGGTCTTTTCCTACACATATTATGCAGATGTCAGACAGATTTGATCAGAATGTCAAGGAGCTTAGGATCACATGTGATAGGTAATGTGCGGTGGAAATAGATGGAATCCTAATGCAGGTCTTCCTCTAAAGGTTTAATTTCAATTTTCTACGAGAATGGGACATTTTACTCTTTGGGAATAGATTTTTCCATTTTTTTCATTTCTGTATAATTTACAGTACTCGTACCATTTTAGTGGACAAGCATGTTAGCATTTACTTTTATAGCATTCATCAAAATTTTCATTCTCTCCCTATGGACTATGCATCAGCTTGGATGTGAGTGTGTATATAGATACATTGTAATATGAATCCCAATGTTTTATGTTCCTTCTATTCTAGTCACCACCCCCTTACCTATAGTGGAGAGCTAGGGGATTTTGAGGCTCAGTCCTCAATACTGGTCGGGTCGTTGCAACAAGGTATCAATGGTGGTTTGAACCTTTGGACATTGCTTGTAATTTCCCTAAAAATTTAATGGTTGGTTATAGTAAAATAATGTCGATGTGCCTTGAAATAAACTCTCATAATAGGGATCCTAGTGATGGTGCTTCATCTGACATAGCCATAAAGCAGCAACATTATTACCCACATTTCAAATCTGTAGGTCGAGACACATATTGATGGGATTAATGGTTCATGAATCATATAAGATATAGTATTTGATTGTCATTGTTCAGTTAACACCCATATTTTTAATGTTATATATATATATATATTAATCTAATTGTGGTAATCCTTGATAAATTTTCATGCACCCTCCACAAATGATATCCATCTAGGTTACCTGCATGACATGTGATGACGACATCACGAGCGATGATGCCTCAGTTCAGGGGCTATCACATGACCTCTTTCCTCTGGGTGGAAAAGAAACAACACCTCCATCTATGGTGAAGCATTTAGTACCATCATCACATGCAGAGGAAGAATTTATTCTTAGCATGCTTCATGAGTTCCAGAGGAAAAGACATCGATATTTCAGTGTGATCTAGAACCTCAGGAGGCATAAGACTAGATTGAGTAAATGACCTGAATTTTATAGCCCATGCAGAAACCAATTAAAAAAAAGGTATCCTTTTATACATGGTTATTCCTCAGGACGGATGGACACAAGTGGGTTTTAGTTACCCAGATACATTAAAATATATCTCCCTCATGGGATGAGTTTGTTATGTTTTTTATGATGAATTCTTCCCTCGATCATACACATCACCAATATTCTATATCCTCAATAAAAATAGCAGGTATCCATCATTGTAGATGAATACATTGATAGGTTTTTTGATCATACCCACTACTACCTTGATATTATCTGTGAATGTTACTTCTCTACTTGAATTTTTGAGCAGGGTCTCCACCAAGAGATATATGCAGGCTTAGTGCCCCTATGTGTCACTACCTGTGTTGTTATTCTAGAGTACGCAATCATGAAAGAGTGTTTCCATGAAGAGGGGAACCAATAATCTTGGAATGCAGTAGTCACTTCAGAGCATAAACATCCACATCAGGTGATATGCCTCAGGTAAAATATCATTGACATAGGGAACCATTCAAGGATTAGGATAGTCTATGTGATCAGATAATAGTAGGGATGCACATTGATGCAAGGCATTACAGAGAATACCAATTCAATGCATGTGAAGGGGGGTCTCTTGTACAATACAGTATGACCCAACATGTTGAGAATGTCAAGAAAGAATTAGGTGGATCACCATGACATAGGTAGCATCTTGATCAGGGTGCCCCCTAGAAGGAAGGGATGTTAGAAAAGAATGATCAAGAGAACCATGTTGTGGGGGAAAGTGCTACTTTTTCTCACCACAACCACCATGATTAGCACATAAGGCTCAGTGATTTTGTGGTTAGGGGTGCAAGAAGATATAGGATATATATGTTTTTGATCCAATAGTGCATGATATGATCCATTGTGTGACCTATGATTATTATACACATTCATTTAAATTATTCTACATATGATATAGTCAATATTTTGTCTCGTTATTCCTTGTATGGGAGTTGGAGCTCCAATTAAATTCGTTATCACATTGTATTTATCATTAGGTTCCTACGGAATTCTTATCTTCTATTTATTTTATATACGAGCATTGTAGACATTGATTTGCAGAAGAAATTATCCCATTGAATTTACTGGTCATCAAGATGGATCCTTATGGAATCATATTGGACATGGAACATCATTCCCTTTTTGGAGCCAAGATTCACAGACTCAACAAGATATTTATATTTCAATATACTGATTGGACATGGTTCACCTTTCAGGGAGAATGAAGATTCATATAATGGAAGGAAATATATTGGAGTAAGAGACTCTAACCTTTTCCGCTCAACTTTTGAGAATGTCCATTTGTATAGTGCACACCTCAAGCACCAGGGTTCCTTCAGTTTTGAATGATTATAAGGAAATCATCCTAGAAAATTCCCAGATACTGATTTGAATCTAGTAACATCCCCAATTTCATTTATCTTATATTATATTTCACCCATTGAGTTATAGGAGGTACTTTTGAATATAAAATTACTTAGAGAGAATGGTTTTATTAGTCATAGTGTGTACCCTTAGTTGGAACTAGTTATAATATTGAATAAGGAAGATGTGAGTCTGTGGCTTTCTATTGATTATTGTCACCTGATCCAGTACACAATAAAAAAATATATCCCATAATGAGGATAGACAACCTCTTCATCCATTTGAGGGGTGTGAGTTGGTTCATCATGAACGATCAGAGATCGTTCTACCACCATTTGTGTGTTTGTGAGGCTGATATTCTGAATATGTCCTTCTAATGGCGCTACATGAATGACGAGTTCTTAGTGATTCACTTCAGTGTGAAATCCACCCCCAGCATATTCATTGTTCTGACGAACAGTTACACCCATCAATATAAGGACTGGTGTCATTTCTTATTCCTTAAGGACATACTCATCTACTCTTTGTTAGAGGAGGATTATAATAGAACATGAGTATTATCCTTGATTTTCTCTAAGATTAATTTCATTATGGGAGGCTCTCAAATTATCAGTTTTGTATAAATAAGGTTCAAATTCATTTTCATGTCATTTCTTATGAGGTTTTATCCATAGAACCCATAAATATAGAGGTGGATAATACTTTGGACTAACCTCATAATGAACAAAGGGTTCGTAGTTTTCATGTGTTGTCTAAGTACTACTAGATATTTGTTGATGAATTCTCCAAGATTTCATCCCCTTTGACAACTCATTGGTGGATGGGGAAACAATATACCTGGTCTGAGTAGTGAGAAAATTCATTTGAGGTGTTGAGGTAGTGGTCGATGAGCAATCACATTTTTATCCTACCATATGAGTGTGTGGAGATCAGAGTGTACTATGATGCCTCATGAGCTGGATATTGTGGCGTTTTGATGCAAAGAGAAGCAGTCATTGGGTACGGGTCAATGCTGTTGAATCTGAATAAGGTGAAAAATGGGACTAATGACTTGGATCTAGAATCGGTGGACTTTGTCCTTGGGATGTGGAGACACTATCTCTTGGGTGAGGGATTTTTGGTTTACCCCTACCTCTAGAGCCTCAAGTATATCTTCACATAGATATATCTTAACCCGAGGAATCAATAGTAGTTAGAATTCCAGTAGGACTACAACATTAATATTTTCTATATGATAGGGTTGGGAAATGTTGTAACATAAT
The DNA here is from genome assembly GCA_963277665.1 of Viscum album. NCBI lineage: Eukaryota > Viridiplantae > Streptophyta > Magnoliopsida > Santalales > Viscaceae > Viscum > Viscum album. The sequence goes on from OY728127.1 coordinate 1,140,299,877, forward strand.
TCCATAGAAGTAATTACCTAGATTTTATATGGTAGGTATCCCTGGATAAGTTAGATTGCATACTTAAGACCTTATTAGGGCATGATGGTATGTTTTTTTCTATAGTTAATGGTGGGGACACCTTCGGTCCTTGTGAATATGAGAGATTTGCAACCGGGATATATCTTCATTGAGATTCTATGCAACATGTTATTCACTGGTGTTGCATCTGATTGGTATTATAAAAGAAGGAATCACATGACCATGTTCCATTGTAGAATAATGATCTCAGTTGCGATGAGGGAGAGTAATTCATTAGTTCCATACATCACCGTTAGTTTTACACCCCGATGTGTGGATGATGTAAAGGGACCTTAAACATAAGTTTTATTTTTTCATCATGTGATTAGGAATTACTGAGTTCACCTCATGATGCCTCTCATGTGAGAAGGTAGAGGATGAGCTTTATGTTCTGGGTGGGTTTGTTGAATCCCATCCACTACCAAGTGTGGAAGTCAGATGACATATACATGGAATTCATCACAGATATTTTGTGAATAAAAAGGGACATGAATACATCTTGGTTATAATTGACTGACATTCCATGCAGGAACACTTCCATGATATCTGGGAGAACACATCTGGGGAGATTTTGGGACAACACTCCATGCAAGATATCATCTGCCTCCATTGGGTCCCCTTAAGGATTGCCTCTAGTTGCGACACATGGTTTATGTCACGACTATGGATATGACATCATGTAGAATTTGGGACCTAGTTGTAGATGAGTAAATCCTTTCTTCCCCATATTTATGGTTAGATTAAGTGCACTAACAAGGTGCTAGAGGATATTTTAAGGGAATGCAAGCTATATTTCCACACGAAGTGATTGGATCTCCTATAATCAGTAGTGTTTTCATAAAATAGCTACTAGAACGTTACCATTTTTAGGGAACATTGATGTCCTATATAGGAAACCATCCCATTCATCATTGTTTTGTATGACAATTGGAGAATTGTGCCTCATGGTCCCATAGTTGGGGTGATCCACGATGGAGAAGCTCCAGGTCATCCATGAAGAAATGAGGATGTAACTGAGCACATGAAAATTGTATTCAGACCGCTGTTATCAGCCCTTGGAGCTCGATCAGGGAGACCATGTTTTCTTGAGAGTATACCTATGATGCGAAATGTTGAGATTCAGTAGGGGGGGCATGCTATCTCTGATGTTCATCATGTTGTCTGAGATCATGGGAAGTGTTGTTGAGTGTTCCAACCATCTTTTCCTACCCCCACAGCTCAACAGGGTGCATGATGTCTTCCACATGTCAAATAGAGGGAGATATGTGGTAAATCATGTGCACATCATTGACTGGGGTGAGCTGGACATCAAGTATGGATCTAACTTTATGAAGCACCCAGTGGAGATCGAGGATCAATAGGATCAGACCACATCTGGATAAGATATTCAATTAGATTGAGTCTGGTGGCATCACATAATCATGAAATAAAGTTCGTGTGATTAGTAGAGGAAGATAAGGATATGTATTCCATGTTATTATAAAAGTAATTGCTTTTCGGGAAAAAAATGAAATATGGAATTATGTAGATACACATTCTTGTACTTGTAACCAATTATAATATTCTAATATATATTATCGGAGAAAGGTGTTAGACAACATGTAATTTTTTGTCCTTGTGTGCCCCAAATAAATTATATAATATTTGTGAACATTTTTTCTTATTAATGTAAATGAAATGGAATAACACTTATATAGTAGAACTGATCAGATATCCAAGGCTGTGAATCAGTCCAGAACATTTAATTTACCCTATGTAGGGTATAATATTTTCCAGGAAGAGACTCCTATGGAAAACGAAATCAAGGGGTTGAATCATATTTAAAAATAAATATGTTGAACTTGATTTTGTGCTATAAATCCTTAAAACGGTTTTTTGGATCGGATATCTGAGAATTTTTTTGTGTTCAAAATAGGGTGTTTTTCCTAGGTGTGTCATAAAATGTGAGGGAGCCACAGTTTTAATATTATTTGCCGATCGAGTTCAATATAATGAATGAATTATGTTTTATATTAGAATTAAAACCATAATATCTATCTTCTTATTCAATTAATATATATTTCTCTCTATAATTTCTTCATTGTTCTTCGCCATATAGGGGGATAAACTATTCCAAATAATCGATAAATCGAGGCGGCAACACCGTTGATGCATCACCTTAAATTAATGGCCAGATTAACGTAGCATTTGTTGAATATTTTAATTTATATTAAATTTCTCCAATGAATAATCAATTTTGGGTTACATGTTACTTTATATATTATCAATTAAATAATTCCAACATGAACATGGCCATAGACCTATGTTTAAATAGTTGTTTTGTGTCTCTTCTTCACTTGTTTGGATGATAAATTATGGGTGCACAAAATCACTAGTGGATCATCAATCGAAGATCATTGTAGGGAAGGATCTGTCAGTATGTTTATATCTATATAGATGAATTCATGATCATTTTAATGGATTGAGATTGATAGTTGGGTGTGGAATCATGGCATCAGTAGTTTCGTGACATAGCCACACCATGTGGCCCAACTGTCAGTTGTTTGGGGTCGCATCACACAACCCCAATTGGAAACCACTTCCTCCTATCTATAGGTAGATGGCATGACTAAGGTATGAAAAAACTATTGTTAGTGAGATGGGTTATACTTGGAAACCTGGTCGGGCTAGTGGTCTGGGTATGGTAAATGATCTTCATCCAACCTATTGGGTCAGACCTTGAGAACCGAGTAGGTGGAGGATTAGATACAAGTCATTCTATTGACCACAGACTATAAGGACCATGACAGGTGACTACAGTGGTCAACCACGACAGTAGGTGGACCATTTGTGAGTTAGTCCACTGACCCAGTGACCTATTTTTTCAATCACACATAACATTTAAAACAAGAATATATTTAAATTGTTGTTTGTAGAGGTGTGTTACTAAAATTTGATACAAAAATTTTGAGGTATGATTTATAATGATATTTTTAGGTTTATTATGTGGATACATCATTGACATGGTCAGGTGTTTTTTTTCTAAAAATCCCCCTTTCCTTAATCATTCATTATTGGAAAAATAAATTGCATGTCCGATGTGTTTTTTAAATTAGAACAAGATGGGTTCCTCATTTTCATAATCTGATTTATGAAGAGTGGTGTTCCAAACATGATGGTCATATAAGAGAGTTTGAAGATAGTAGTGATGGTCGTGATTATTTCAGAGTGACTAGAGTAGTACTGGAATACCCTCCAAAATGGTTGGGAAGTGAGGTTAGACATTCTTTCTTTCAGGAGAAACCCTCCAGCGAGGCTGGACAATGAGGTTCATCATTTACTCTTCTGGACATACCCTCTAGTGAGGTTAGTCTGTGAGGTTCACCAATTACTCTTCAGGACATAACTTCCAGTGGGTGTGGGTAGTGATGTTCATCATTTACTATTTAGGGATTACCCTCTACTATTGAACCCTTGGGTGGGAAGGGAATATTATTTGTCGATGACTTTGGGAAAATGGATGTTTTGAGGCTATCGTGATATCAAAAGTAAGAGGGTTACTTTTCCACCCAGATTCATCTAGGTGATGTGAACTAAATCCATGCAAATGAGATAGACCAGTTCAAATCTGGTAGTATAAATGAATGGTGTTTGATCCCCTTTTACGTGTAGTTTAGGGAAATGTGATGAATATGAGAATATATTGTGGTTACTAATAGAATTGTTGTCAACTAATTACCTGCACAATGATTTGAGATGGGTATCTCCTTAAAAACTCTTGTTTGGGTTTTTTTGGTTTGAGAAATTATATATATATATATATATATATATATTCACACCCTTTTTCAAGACACACTCTTTGGCTTTTGGTTATAATATTTCTTAGAGTGGCGAAGACACATGGGGTATACCACACCATTTCCAAGCATATCTAATCATGTGTAGACAATCCTACTCTCCTACTTGAGGTAGATTAGACACAATGTGACGTTCACCTTCTACCCATATATAGCTACTCATATATAGATTATATTTTCTCACTACCTTGTACGCTTTATATCCCCACATTTATTTTACTATAAATCCATCTATTGTTCATAATTTAATTTGTTTCTCTTACTGCTACAACTCCACTTCATAGAATTCTTATTGACTATGTTTATACTCACTGATACATGGTCATTTCTTACACGTATCCTTTTTATGAAGATGAGGGACACGATTGATCATGATGCTAGTGGTCATAGGATAGCATGTGTCTAGGACACATGTGGTGGTCACAGTCGGATTCCAAGAGTAGAGATACCTCTACAACATTACACTAAATTTTCCATCATGTTGGGACATAGTAGTGGTTTGGAAAGATTTTTTTTCATTTTTTATATCTATTTAATTTAAAATAATTTTTCTTTTTAAATGATCCATGCATTCATGGGATTAATTTTAATGAATGTTTAATCTTTTTCTTCCATATCACTCTACACTTTTCATCATGTATGTTGTGTGTGTGTGTGTGTGTATACATGTACATTGAGAAGGTCCTTCCTATGTTTTTGAGCCTTCAGTGCTAGTCGGTACCTAATATCCAATGGAGGTTGGATTGGGGTTGTTGTCACTCGGGCCCCGGTACAGGTCAGGTCATGACAGAATGGTTTTGTAAGGTATGTATGATTATATATCAAGTGATTGAGGATAACTAGATCATAAATGGATCTCCAAGAATACCAAAGATTCTCAAATATGGTATATGAGATCATATATTCATGACAGAGGATTCCGATTCAGATCCGTCAAGCTTTTTAATTTCTAATAATCCACAAAATGCTTGAGGGGTATCATCTACCTGTTTCACAAAAAGTATCGGAAAACCCCATGGATAATACCTAGGCATGGATGAATGTCATAGTCTACAAGACCCTTGGCTTCCTTCTATCTCATTCCACAATGTAGTACCTATTTTTAAAGGTGAAATTGATACAGGTGAATCTCCTTGCACTAGGCCAATAAATAACCACACCTCTCTCACTCTTTTTCAACATGGAAATTCATTCTGGAATACATCTGTGAAATGATAAACCACTAGGGTGAAATCCACATGATGTGATCCCTGGTCATCCTGATATAATCTCATAGCCTTGGTTTTCATCCCACCCAACACCCAATTATAATGTCCATATCATCTTACATGGACATCACATTATCCTTTGTATAGAATCACTCCACACATTTCTGACGTGAAACTAACCCTCTAGTGATATCAATAATCATTTCCATTAAAGGGAACAAACCACTCTAGTTCAATAATGAAATCATGTCCACTAATCTCTAATACATAAAGGTTCCAAATGATGTGACACTAACAAATAAATAGGGGAACATCATGAACTGACACACACACACACACCATTCTCAACCAAAACAGTGTGTCTAGAGTCATAACATCATCATATTTAAATAATACAGACCATATCACTCCACAACAGGCATTGATATTAAAAAAGTGAATCCCCTCTATCAAAAAGTGTAGAAGATAAAATTGAGGAGACTATATTAGTACATATACAGTAGAATGTCATGCATCCGGCCCCTTGAGGGTCTGTTTCACTGTAGAAGTCTAACATGTACCATGACCATAAGGGAATCCCTGACTAACCTTAGTTATTAAACCATGCCTTCATTGAGATCCTTGTGTCTAGTACAATGACCACAATCTTCACATCAGCCTGAACGACCTGATGTACCCCAACTCCATATTTTCTAACCCTCCTACAAAAAATGGTATTTTCATAGACCCTTTATCACTAGTTGTTGGGGTAAACGTCCTACAAATGTTTTATAGGTGGTAGATCATTCCAAAAGATTTGAAATAAACTAGTCCCATCAATTCAAACTCTAAGAGGCATCCAACAGAGGATCCTACAAATAACACGAGCTATGGAATCCTATATGGTATCCATAGCTGAAAAGAAATGGAGGAATCCTACACTGGATACTCGAATGATATGCAACTATGGAATCCTACAATGGGGATCATCTACTGCATCTGGTCTCATAGCCTCATTGGATAGAAGGGAAGATCTCAAAATGGGGAAATGTACAATGAATAGGTTATGGGAGAGAGCTCATAGCTCATCTCATATCATGATCTCAACTAGGTTGGTCTGAATTTCAATCATATCTTCAACTCCATGTTTCACTTTCAGGTGACAACTGAATAGACTAACAGAAGAATGATCCTCTCCATTTAGATATAATTCCCATAACACCAACTAAAATACATCAAAATTCTCCATAGGTTTATCTATTATGATATACATGGAAAACTATTCATAATGGACTACATAGTGGTCTAATGCTTACACAAGGGAATAGACCATGAAAATAACCTTCAAGTGTTATGAAAAGAAGATTACACAATGTGTAGAATCAATACACGACATTTTCCCTCTTTATCCTACATGGTTGTGTACTCCCTCTAGAATGGGTGGGTAAGGAACACCGATACATGACTTGTAAAACTATTACATGGTGTGAACTTATGTATCCCCTCCAGTCCATGTACTTTTACATGGCCAATCCCACATGGATTCTACCTTTATAAAATTACATAGTGTGTATCTATAGTATATAATATGCACTATCCAAAAACCATCATTTTGTGTTCTCTCCCACACGATAGGGCACATGGTCATTACCAAAAGATATGTAGTCAGAGTACACATCGTGTAGTTGAGAAAATCATTCTTCTAGAACAATGGATTTCCTGACGTTTTTTCAATGAACCAAAAAACATTTTATTTGTTTTTTCGCACATGAAAAATGTTATAAATTACCTAACACCCCATATTAAAATGATAAAACATTTTCATGCCCAATTCTGATCAGTGGGGGTTAAAAAATCCATGGAATAAAATCTTGAAATCCACCGTTACCACAATTCCATACAACTCAATTCAAGTTCGAAAAGTGTTCAACCAAATTCCAATCCAAGTAGGATCACACAGCTTATGGAACAAATTATTGTGTCCATAAAATTCAAACCATTGTGTGTACCAAAAATCCAATGACAACAACATGATTATCTATCATTGTACCTATCACAAAAACATGCAATCATCAATTCTCCAAAATTTAATGGATGTAATGCATGAAATGTGATATCTAACATGTTCCTATATGATTCAAGAGTTTTCATAAAATTATATCAATGGGTTGAAATAAAATAGATCCATAATGATATCAATTATATAAGAAAAATATAAGTGTGTCACCCAATGGTCAAATATAATAAATTATAATATCTAAAAATTAAAAAATCACAATTCAATTCGAGCGAATTGGAATTTTTCCTACACTCATGGTAGCTACTACCGGGCAAAACATATTACCAAATCCCATTAAATTTATATTTGTTTCTACCTTCACAGAATAGTAATTCCATCCCAAAAAGTAACATCTGATTCCACTTTGTAACATCTTGGATCTAGATGCCAGTTAATGGTCCCTCTAACCTAGTTGGCCACATTTCCTTGGGTATATTTCCCAAAAAAAATCCAGAGGCATCCGGAAAGCACTGAGGGCTCAGTTTGACAGTGGGGAAACTACTCCCTAATTTGAAGAGAGTAACATATTGGAAAACAATAATAAAATAATAATAATAATAATTAATACCATACAATAGAATTAAATAGTGTATGATTGATAATATAAATTTATATATCTTATATCACATGTTTATGGAAAACAGCCAATATAGTATAAATTTTATTAATAAATGATATATGTTCTATAGTAAAAATATAACAAATATAAACTCAAAATAATCACAAGAATCATCTTGGTAACATGGACACATTCTCATAAACATCATATCAACTATGTGTATATGGGAACATTATTTTTTCAACAACTAAAACAATATAATATGATTGGACCAAAAAACATGACCAAAACAAATTGCGACAAAAAATTCCAGTAGGAATCCAACCATGGGATATTATATTCTGTCAGTCTATATATATAATAGGAAATGTAGAATAGTGAAACATTATGCCAAGAGATACTCACAAGTTAATAGTCCTAGAAGAACTAGTTTCCATTAATAATCATTTCACATTCATTAATAGTTCAATTACATTGAATTTTAAAAATATCAAGATCCTTCATAATCCCAACATCCAATGTATAAATGTATGAACAATAGTCACCTTAGAATTCTATCTAAACAAGTATGAATCAAAACAGAATCAAAGATTTTAGTTTTTCTCGATAAAGGATTCACATGAAATACCATTTAAATAACAAATATATAATCATTTTATGTCTATTACATTCCTATTATGTAATTCAGGTTATAAACCAAGTGAGAAAGAACCTAAATCCTAGGATCCCATCTGTATAATCATCTCATGAACTTCGTCTGACTCTATGTGTGGTTCGAGAGTATGCAAACAGGTCCAAACATGTATGTTTTAAATCATACCAATGTATCTCTCAAGACATATAAACATGGAAAATGGAATATTCCATGGTACTCATCATTCAATGACTCATTAAAAAATTAAAAATTGTATCCATTTTCATAACCACTACTTCCATGGAATACTCGTTACATAACATAATAATAACCTATTTGATTTAATCCATGTAATTATTCTTTGAATCCATGGTTATCCCATGTTATATGGTGAAATTGTCATATGAATACATTCATGGAATTGTAATCGTAATCCAGGGTTCACCCATTTCAATTCACCTTTTAATCATAATAAGATAAACTATTCATTTCAATAGGCATGCAATAGTCGAAACCAAAAGCATCCAATATAATATCTTGCAAGGACCAACCTCATAATAAATGGTCATTAAATTACTCACATGGGATATTCATATAACACGAAAATCATTTAAATTAAAATATTACATTGATTAATCATTATCAACTCATGTGGGCATAATTTAAAAAATATGAAACACATTAAAATTTCACTTCTACACGGCTTAATCATTTATAATCTCACATGGGAACATAATATATAACAATCTAACCATGTAATTTAAACAATCACAATGATTATACATTGATTATCTCACATGGAAAAAACAATATTCAACCCAAATAATTTCAAACAACCAGTAAATGGAAAATAAGGCAAGCCTCACAGTCAGCCTTGGCTAAATGGAAATAATCGGTCATCCAAGGTAAACACACTCATGGGGTGGCCCAAATTTAAGGTATAGAACATGAAAATTCTTCAAAAAAATAAAAAAAATATAAATAACAATAGTAATGAAAATTGGCAATATTTATTGTTGGGGACACCCCCAAAATTTGTCTGCGACACTCCGACACATAAAATAAACATTAAAATTAGCGGATGGTTGGAGACCACCTATCACAAATGTTAATGACTCTACCCATCAAACATTGTCTTCTAATTCAAAAATAAATTCAATGAATCTGCCAAAAAATAATTGAAACCAAATCTTTGATAAATAAGTTGATCTAAAAAATCCAGAATAAGGGCTCAAGAGGAATAGATATGTCACCGAGGAGATTCCAACACATCGGACAATGTTTGAATTAGATTTCAGGTGATGAATCAAGAGTCAGACATAGAATTGGGGTGATCTGGGCGCTGCTGTTTGTGACCCAATGGGTGATCTTATGTCTATATTTAGAAAAAATATGCTACTGACAATTTTAATAAAAAAATCACGGTGTTTAACAGAATATACAGTCCATGTATAATATTATTTTACAAAAATTTACTGACAAGCCTCACTCATCCTGTTCATGTCCTGCCGATGTTCATTAATAAGCGTTTACTGGGATTACACGGTGTGTAACCCATAGTCATATCATTTAATAGGCCTCTAGCCAGTGCGCACTATGTTTTCATACAATTAATCAAATAGAAACAAAAATCAAAATATTTGTACCTCAATAGAAGAACCGGTTATTATAAAACATTTATTTGAGAATTAAAATATTTACCCCTCTAATAATTATTTAGAGATTAGAAATTTTAAATTTCCCAAATATTGGATATTTATAATTCTCTTCATAAATAAACTATATTTATCTTTCAACTGAAACCATGAGATAAGCAGTTCACATTCCTTGTGTGATAATATATTGATTTGTAGTAATGAATAATCAGCTCCATCCAAATTCATTGGAACATGATTAATTTTTTTGTATGAATATATAAATTAAACTTTTATGATAATTATATATATCAATCCATTCACCATAAATCTAATTTCCCAATATTATTGAAGCAAAATTTCAATATCTAAATCTAAATCATGAATTGGGTTATATTTATCATAAAACATGATTTTTTATAGGAATATTCAATCACTATATCATTCTTCATAAGTATGCAACCAAGAATACTTTTTGACACATCACTATTTAATTAAATACCTAGTATACAATTTTGTTGTATGTGAATATGTTTTATTACGAAACATCTCTACAGTTCATTGAAATATTCTTATCATTCTTCCATCTATAAGAACTGGACTCCCATATGAGTTGACAAGGTGAGTGTATTATAATGTCATTATGAATTCACTATTGTAAGAATCCAGTTTTAGTCTTGAGGTACGAGTTTCTACCATTCCCTTTTCCTTAACTGTTTTTTCAGAAAATAAGGAAATGGGGAAAAATCGTAAATTTTGAAAGTACACGTCGTGTACTTTTTCCACACGTCGTTTAATTTTGGCCATGTGGGATGAGTACATGGGGTGTGTGCCCATGTTGGCGATGAGGGGTGTAGAAAACGACTACTCGTCGTGCAGTAGACCTTTACATGCAATGTAGTCAGTCGACGAGAGGATAGTAAGGTGGTGGCCAGCTGTGCGACATCACATGCCATGTACTCAAGAAGACACTCCATGTAGTCATGTCGGCACATGAACAGTGCCACACTGGTGGGAAACCGCCAGAGGAACAGTTAAAAATGGGAAGTACACGCTGTGTAAATGGAAATACAGGCTGTGTACTTTGTATTATTCGCTTAAAAATTGCAGTAGGCTCCCCTGTTCATAGGGAAGGCATAAAACGGGAAGAGGGATTGGTAAAGGATCTCCAGGGCTTTGGAGAACTACCGAGCGCACTTTGAGAATCCATTTCCACCTCGGATGATCTTGTTGGAACCGCAGGGGTAAGACCTGCACTCTCCTTTAATCGTTCTTGCAAATTCTTTCCCTAAATGGAATTATTTGTGTATAAGTGAGAATTTTTTTATCCCAGATCTACGGTGTTCTTGGACTTTTCCGAAGGCGTCGTTTGCATATATCGTTCGTGGGTGATAAAGTAGGTGACTTGGTGTTTATTTCCAACTGTCATGCATTTTTTGTGTTTTTGAGCTACGAACCCATATTTGGGGTATTGTGTGGCTGAGCCCGTGGCTATTTATAATACCTAGAAATGCATAGGTGATTAAATGAAATTGTAAAACTATTGTTTGGGATCACTACTAGGATCCATGACAACCCTAGGGGTGCGTTCCTCTATTTATCTGTTTGGCCAGGATACCCGAGGGTATGCCATATTTGATTATGCATTACTTTTACAAAGGTAAAACATATGTAAATTGCATGTTTAATTATTGGGAATGGCCCAGTTACTTATGCCTTAGTGTGGTGTTTTTCTATACCCTGAGGGCATGACAATATTTTTCATGAGGGCGTGACTGTAGTTGTGACTGTATTTAGCCTGAGGGCATGTTGATTAGCCCGAGGGTGTGGTTCTATTAGCCTAAGGGTGAGATTCTGTATTGCCTGAGGGCATGGTTTTACTATATTAGCCCGAGGGCATGATTCTGGTTGGCCTGAGGGCGTGGTTGTGCTGAGAATAGAATATTATTTTATTAAATGGTTAAAAATTAATATTAAAATGAAAATATAACTGGTTAAGTTAGATACTTTTTATTTATACTTACATTATTACATTTTACTACTGCACACTGTTGTTGCATATTTCCACACAATTGGGCACAAGCCTTTGGTGGGTGCCTACTAGGATTCATTTCTCACCCCCTATTTTGTTCATGCTTTTCTTCCCAAACAGATTACGTTTCTAAATCATTATCATATCATGTGGGAATAATTAACATAATTAGGAACATGTGTTAATTTCTCTATTTCATGACTTTATAATTGAAAAACACACATGTGAACCAATTATAAAACAATATAATCATGTAATTTAATCCATCACAATTCTTAACCTTAAATTATCTCACATGGGTAACACACTTATTTATCCAACTTCATTTTATACATCCCAATAATGGAAAAAAAGAATTCTTCATAGTAATCATAGTCTAAACAACCCTAATCCATTTTCCAATGCAAACACAGCTAGGGGTTTCTATAATTAAAAGTAATCATCCTAAAAATGATTCTAGAAAACTTAACCAATTACATAATCAACAATAAGAAATGAAACTAGGAAATATTCATTTAATTAGACACCCTAAAATTGGTGTGTGGAAATATGGAACATATAACCGACCATACAATTATAAAAATTCAGGATACCACCTATCGCATACTCGTACGAATCTTCTTTTCTAGTGTCAGCCTCTCATTAGACCTAGAATGGTGTAGATCTACAAAACGAACAAAAATGATAATGTGTACATAAATATGGTTCGAATATAAATAAAAAATAATAGATCACTAAGAATTTTGAATTCACTATGGGGATTCCAACACATCTTTCAGTGTTCAGATCAGAGTTCAGATGACAAATTGGGAGCCAAACCAAGACATGGAATGAGATGGCCACTATAGTATGTGAACGACTGGGTGATCTTGTGTCCATTTTCCCAAAAAAGAATCTACTATCTATTATGAGAAATAATACATGACATGTACAAGAATATAAATGTCGTTTATGTGTTTGTTTTCTCCAAATATTCTGACAAACGTCACACATCATGTTCAATCCCCACAAACATGCCATACACGACATGTATTGGGATTACAAGGAATGTAACCCCTAGTCACATTGTGTAACAATACAACATCCAGTAGTTGTATGGTTTCATCCATTTTCATAAATATAAACCAAAAATTAAATGATCTGTACCTAAAAAGGGTAACCAGGTTCTTACAAACATCCACCCTTAATGAAATTTGTCCATGAATTTCCATTCCAAAAGAGGTGAAGAAAATATATGATAATAACTTCATCCACTGTGATCATACATTGTCCACACTCTCCATGGATTCATATTGCACTCTTTCATTCTATATAGCTCCCATACTAAGGATATAGGCTTGTCTGGGATAACCATCAAGCTACGATCCCCAATTAATTTATGATTCTCTTTATGGACACATCAACATATAACATAACCACTTCTAGCTGAAATGCATGAGATCGGTCTCAAATGTAAAATCGAAACTGGGAAATATGGAATATGTTGTGAATTACCCAATACCTCTCATGTAAATACTACTAATAGTAAACATTACTGAAACTCTCCATAATCTTAAACGGCCTGACATATCTCGTTGAAAATTTCCCATTCTTCAGATCCTATTATGTCCCATCCTCGGTACAACATGTAGCAAAACCCAATCAGAAACCTCAAAATGCAATGCTCGTATGAGGCATTAGTGTACGATATGTGATAGGACTTCGTAGAATATATTATGATCTGAATCAACTTCTCCTACTCATATTTTTCTTATAAATGATGAGGTGCTGACATAACATCCACTCTAGCCACCAACTAGCACTGGGGTGATCGGTAGGGAATACCCTATAAAGTCTCATATCATGAAATTTAAAAAGTATCCAAAAATCTATTATTGATGGAAACTTAACCATTAGTATGTTACACTCCCAAAAACCATCAAAATACAGGAATCATGACCAAAGAATGTCCTCATGCACCAAAATAATGTCTTCAGAATTTCCATTTGTTTCTTGTTGGTAAGTTATTCTCAAAAGCCATAGTATACCCAGTGCCCTCAATATCTATTTTGTGGAAAGAGATGTAAAAATTTATATCCTTGTTTGAAATAATAGAATGTGGAACCCCATGTAGTCATAAAATATTATGGATGTACAACCTCCCCTGATCATCAACACAGATGGTTTCCTCAATTAGGCGGAAATGTTAAACCTTTGTGAGATTGTCAACAATAACTCATAAGACAATATTATCTTGAGGGGGAGTCTATAATACCCTTAAAAAATATATCACAACATAATTGCATTTACACATAAGGATGTGTAGATGATGTAAATTAACATCTGGTCGCTAGTGTTCGACCTTTAATAAATGATAGGTGGAGGACCTCATGATAAAAACAACTACATTACATTTCATACTTGACAATCTGTTCCGACGATGTATTTCCTGATACACCTTGGTGACACAAAGATGCACTACACATACATAGTTATGAAAACACAACATCATTTAATCACACATGTCATCAGTAACCCATAGGAGACCACTTCAATACAGAACATAATCATCGCATATACTCCAGTCAGGAGGGGATTCCACACCTACCACACTCTTCTGGTGAACTAATCCTTCTGAATTTGATTGGTTCTTCATCCCCATTTTTATTTATATAGTGGAGGTAATAGTATATGTTGAAAGAAACGTCTTCCCCTGATTGTCGTTCACCTCCAAACGAATTTAGAAAATATTACCAGATGATTCCACTAATCACATTCATACTACAATGGCTACAAATGAGTCCTCATACTCAAAGCATAAACCATTTCATATCCTTTACTAGGAATTTATGCAATATGAATTTCAAAAGACTATAGTATTCCCCCAACTATCTCTAACTCAAATTAAATAAAAACACTATGAATATGTGCATGAGGATTTTTGTGTTTTATGTACACCCCAAAACTCTCCCCCAATTTGTAATGTATCCAACAACGTAAAACATGAACAACTACAGTTAAATCGAGATCATGAGTCAGGTTACACTTCTCAAGTGGCCTCATTGTTCGAGACCCATACGCATCGACTAAATACCCTTTCACAAGACAACTCATAGAACGATACCTAATGTGTCACTGTACATGGTTTAATTCCTTCCCGTTTAAATAAATATCAATATAGGCACTGAATACTCTCATCTATTCAACTCCTCAAAGGTTTTCTCTTAGGAATATGTCCATAGATAATTCACACCATTTTTATTCAGGACCATCAATGCTGTTTATAATAATGAAAAGTCCTATATGAAACACCTATAATAACCATTCAACCCTAGAAAATAATATAAAACCTTATCAAGATGTGTGAAATTGTCAGTTTGATTATGACACTACACTATGTTACAATCCATGAAACCCAAAAAAACAAATCAAGATAATGATGAAACATTTGGTTCATTAGTTCAATAAATACTATTGGTGTATTCATGGCCCCAAACTACATTACCATATACTAATATATAAAATTCCTTCTCAAAATGTTTAGAGACCCAGTTTTCACCTTGTAACACATTAAAATATTTTAATATATATTTCAAAAGATAGGAAATTAGACAGTGTGAAATTCATGGGTTATGGGGTTCCTAAAATAAATTAAATATGATTTGGAATATTTTATACTATTCATAAAAAATAAATGGGTTAAATCATAAATGATATATCAAATAAATAATCTGATACCATAGTTGAGTCTAAAACACGTTGTTTACCCTAGGAAAGACATAAAATTCCTTAACACAAGACTACTATAGAAAAAACATTCCAAGATAAGAATCATAATTAATTTTAATTATGTTACCCCTAATTTAATGATAAATTATGTTTAAATGGGGGATCTGATTGGAAATATAAGATCAACATTTATTACTGAATATGGTGTTTTCCTTGGTGCGACATAAAATGAGAGGGTTAGAAAATTTTAGTTTTCCCCGCCAAACGAGATAACTATAAATAGAGAGTCATGTTTAATATTCGGATTAAAACAATAATATTTATCGCTCTCTACACAATTATGATCTCTCCCTATCTCTCTCAATATCCATTAATCTCTGTTCATCATTGGATATATTGTAAAACTCTGCAAAATTGTCGGAAGATCATTGAGGGAGCACCGTGGATGCATCACCGACAACGAACTGCTGGATCGATGTACTATTTATCATATTTTTAAATTATGATTCAATTTATCAACTGAATATTCAAATTCATGGAATAAGTTTTTATTCTCCCCTTAACTCATTGTTCAACAAATGATGATGTAAATCGATCAATGATTAAACCATCGTTTTTTATCTTTTCTTCGTGTTTCAGGTAGACATCCTATTGTAACACAAGATCACTAGTGGTTCATTGATTTGTGACCAATGTAGGGATGGTTTCATCATAAGGCTACCATATCTACAGATAAATTCATGATTTGATGAATTGATCGAGCCCAATAGTCAGTGGAATTGAACTTCGGGGTACCGACGTCGTAGCGGCTAGAAATGGCCTTTGGCATCGAGCAGCACCACTGTCGGATAGTGGAGTGGTAGTGGCACCATGGAACCGATTGATCCAGGACATGGCTATGTCTCAAGACCCCATTCAGTGACTTCCACAACCATTCTTATAGACGATATGTATGTTGATGTCGACTAGACCCACTCTTGGAAGTTGGTCGGGTGGCACCGGGAGACCATGTTAGGATAGTGGCTCATTTTAGGTAAATATGTAGTGTCTAATCCAACCGTTCATACCTTAGTTTACTGTTGATATACTATTTTTATTGTTTTCATAGATTGGGGAATATTCCAACGGTGTACTGTGGGGCGGTCAAATGCAGACCGAACTGATTGCGGGGTGGTCGACTTTGGACATTACATAGAATGGTGGTCGACAGAGGTGGTTGGTGGACCTACTTCTTGTGAGTCCACCAAACTCATGACCCCATATTGGGGGTTTTAATATCCCATATCATATATTCCAGAAATCTATTTTACGGGTTGTCTACGGATGTCAGTTCTTATCATTAATAATAAACATTTCAGGTATTTGTTTTAATTTGATGTTTGGTGTAGCAATGTGAGCACCAATTTAAAATGTTTGGGTTTTATGATGTGAAAAGCTCATTCTTCACCAATTGTCCATATTGGGAAAATAAATTTACAAAAATAAATGTGTTTCTATGTGTAACATGATAGTCACCTTAGTATTGACATCCAGATTATGAAGAAAGGTTTTCCAATCATGATTCTCATCATGTAGCGTTCTATGACAACATTGATGGATGTGATGGTATTACAGTCACTAGAGCAGTTCTAAGATACCCTCTAGTGGGGATGGAGAGCTGTCCAGAGAGGTTCGGTAGTGAGGTTTGTCATTTACTCTTTTGGGATTACCCTCTAGTGTGGTTGGAATGTGAGTTTTTCCAATTACACGTCAGGGCATAACCTCTAGTGTGGCTGGTTAGTGAGGAATATCATTTACTATTTATTGATTACCCTCCCACATATAACCCTTCTGCGGGGTTGGGTTGTGGTGTTCATTGATGAATCACGTATGAGGCCTGGTTTGACAAAATCACGGGCTTCGATCTAAGTGGGGATAATTCCCAACAAAGATGCATCTGAGTTACAGGACCTAAAACAACATGGACAAGATAGACCGGTTCAATGAGGATAATATCAAAGTGTGTTGTTTGAGCCCCTTTGACATACAATTTATGGAAGACATGAAAACTATGGGCATTGATGGTAGTTACTCCTGGAATAGTTTGTAACTCATTACATGTGATGATAATTGAGATGGAAATCCTCTTACAATATGTCATTTCGGATTATTTGGTTTAAGAAAATATATATATATTTCACACCCTGCTGCATCACACTCCCTTTTGGTTTTGGTTACACTCTTTCCAGGAGATGAAAAGAAGTGTGGTGCATGCCACGTAAATTCCATTTGTATATTCTTTTGGATATATTAGGCTACATTTATACTATATGTAGTGGAGACTATATAAGATTTTAAATTTCTCACCATCTCCAGATACTCGTGTTTGGATTATCTTTTTTCAATAACTAGTTTGTTGAGATTCACTCATTTAAATATTATGATTTTATCTATATTACATCCGTTGCTTTTTACATATTACTACTCCCTTCCTCTTTTGGGAATCATACTATGTATGTTTATACTCAACCCTTATGGTCTTTTCCGGCACATATTATGCAGATGTCAGACAGATTTGATCAGAATGTCAAGGAGCTTAGGATCACATGTGATAGGTAATGTGCGGTGGAAATAGATGGAATCCTAAAGCAGGTCTTCCTCTAAAGGTTTAATTTCAATTTTCTACGAGAATGGGACATTTTACTCTTTGGGAATAGATTTTTCCATTTTTTTCATTTCTGTATAATTTACAGTACTCGTACCATTTTAGTGGACAAGCATGTTAGCATTTACTTTTATAGCATTCATCAAAATTTTCATTCTCTCCCTATGGACTATGCATCAGTTTGGATGTGAGTGTGTATATAGATACATTGGAATATGAATCCCAATGTTTTATGTGCCTTCTATTCTAGTCACCACCCCCTTACCTATAGTGGAGAGCTAGGGGATTTTGAGGCTCATTCCTCAATACTGGTCGGGTCGTTGCAACAAGGTATCAATGGTGGTTTGAACCTTTGGACATTGCTTGTAATTTCCCTAAAAATTTAATGGTTGGTTATAGTAAAATAATGTCGATGTGCCTTGAAATAAACTCTCATAATAGGGATCCTAGTGATGGTGCTTCATCTGACATAGCCATAAAGCAGCAACATTATTACCCACATTTCAAATATGTAGGTCGAGACACATATTGATGGGATTAATGGTTCATGAATCATATAAGATATAGTATTTGATTGTCATTGTTCAGTTAACACCCATATTTTTAATGTTATATATATTTATATATATTAATCTAATTGTGGTAATCCTTGATAAATTTTCATGCACCCTCCACAAATGATATCCATCTAGGTTACCTGCATGACATGTGATGACGACATCACGAGCGATGATGCCTCAGTTCAGGGGCTATCACATGACCTCTTTCCTCTGGGTGGAAAAGAAACAACACCTCCATATATGGTGAAGCATTTAGTACCATCATCACATGCAGAGGAAGAATTTATTCTTAGCATGCTTCATGAGTTCCAGACGAAAAGACATCGATATTTCAGTGTGATCTAGAACCTCAGGAGGCATAAGACTAGATTGAGTAAATGACCTGAATTTTATAGCCCATGCAGAAACCAATTAAAAAAAGGTATCCTTTTATACATGGTTATTCCTCAATCCGGATGGACACAAGTGGGTTTTAGTCACCCAGATACATTAAAATATATCTCCCTCATGGGATGAGTTTGTTATGTATTTTATGATGAATTCTTCCCTCGATCATACACATCGCCAAGATTCTATATCCTCAATAAAAATAGCAGGTATCCATCATTGTAGATGAATACATTGATAGGTTTTTTGATCATACCCACTACTACCTTGATATTATCTGTGAATGTTACTTCTCTACTTGAATTTTTGAGCAGGGTCTCCACCAAGAGATATATGCAGGCTTAGTGCCCCTATGTGTCACTACCTGTGTTGTTATTCAAGAGTACACAATCATGAAAGAGTGTTTCCATGAAGAGGGGAACCAATAATCTTGGAATGCAGTAGTCACTTCAGAGCATAAACATCCACATCAGGTGATATGCCTCAGGTAAAATATCATTGACATAGGGAACCATTCAAGGATTAGGATAGTCTATGTGATCAGACAATAGTAGGGATGCACATTGATGCAAGGCATTACAGAGAATACCAATTCAATGCATGTGAAGGGGGGTCTCTTGTACAATACAGTATGACCCAACATGTTGAGAATGTCAAGAAAGAATTAGGTGGATCACCATGACATAGGTAGCATCTTGATCAGGGTGCCCCCTAGAAGGAAGGGATGTTAGAAAAGAATGATCAAGAGAACCATGTTGTGGGGGAAATTGCTTCTTTTTCTCCCCACAACCACCATGATTAGCACATAAGGCTCAGTGATTTTGTGGTTAGGGGTGCAAGAAGATATAGGATATATATGTTTTTGATCCAATAGTGCATGATATGATCCATTGTGTGACCTATGATTATTATACACATTCATTTAAATTATTCTACATATGATATAGTCAATATTTTGTCTCGTTATTCCTTGTATGGGAGTTGGAGCTCCAATTAAATTCGTTATCACATTGTATTTATCATTAGGTTCCTACGGAATTCTTATCTTCTATTTATTTTATATACGAGCATTGTAGACATTGATTTGCAGAAGAAATTATCCCAATGAATTTACTGGTCATCAAGATGGATCCTTATGGAATCATATTGGACATGGAACATCATTCCCTTTTTGGATCTAAGATTCACAGACTCAACAAGATATTTATATTTCAATATACTGATTGGACATGGTTCACCTTTCAGGGAGAATGAAGATTCATATAATGGAAGGAAATATATTGGAGTAAGAGACTCTAACCATTTCCGCTAAACTTTTGAGAATTTCCATTTGTATAGTGCACACCTCATGCACCAGGGTTCCTTCAGTTTTGAATGATTATAGAAAAATCATCCTAGAAAATTCCCAGATACTGATTTGAATCTAGTAACATCCCCAATTTCATTTATCTTATATTATATTTCACCCATTGAGTTATAGGAGGTACTTTTGAATATAAAATTACTTAGAGAGAATGGTTTTATTAGTCATAGTGTGTACCCTTGGGTGGAACTAGTTATAATATTGAATAAGGAAGATGTGAGTTTGTGGCTTTCTATTGATTATTGTCACCTGATCCAGTACACAATAAAAAAATATATCCCATAATGAGGATAGACAACCTCTTCATCCATTTGAGGGGTGTGAGTTGGTTCATCATGAACGATCAGAGATCGTTCTACCACCATTTGTGTGTTTGTGAGGCTGATATTCTGAATATGTCTTTCCAATGGCGCTACATGAATGACGAGTTCATAGTGATTCACTTCAGTGTGAAATCCACCCCCAGCATATTCATTGTTCTGACGAACAGTTACACCCATCAATATAAGGACTGGTGTCATTTCTTATTCATTAAGGACATACTCATCTACTCTTTGTTAGAGGAGGATTATAATAGAACATGAGTATTATCCTTGATTTTCTCTAAGATTAATTTCATTATGGGAGGCTCTCAAATTATCAGTTTTGTATAAATAAGGTTCAAATTCTTTTTCATGTCATTTCTTATGAGGTTTTATCCATAGAACCCATAAATATAGAGGTGGATAATACTTTGGACTAACCTCATAATGAACAAAGGGTTCGTAGTTTTCATGTGTTGTCTAAGTACTACTAGATATTTGTTGATGAATTCTCCAAGATTTCATCCCCTTTGACAACTCATTGGTGGATGGGGAAACAATATACCTGGTCTGAGTAGTGAGAAAATTCATTTGAGGTGTTGAGGTAGTGGTCGATGAGCAATCACATTTTTATCCTACCATATGAGTGTGTGGAGATCAGAGTGTACTATGATGCCTCATGAGCTGGATATTGTGGCGTTTTGATGCAAAGAGAAGCAGTCATTGGGTACGGGTCAATGCTGTTGAATCTGAATAAGGTGAAAAATGTGACTAATGACTTGGATCTAGAATCGGTGGACTTTGTCCTTGGGATGTGGAGACACTATCTCTTGGGTGAGGGATTTTTGGTTTACCCCTACCTCTAGAGCCTCAAGTATATCTTCACATAGATATATCTTAACCCGAGGAATCAATAGTAGTTAGAATTCTAGTAGGACTAGAACATTAATATTTTCTATATGATAGGGTTGGGAAATGTTGTAACATAATTCCATAGAAGTAATTACCTAGATTTTATTGGGTAGGTAGCCCTGGATAAGTTAGATTGCATACTTAAGACCTTATTAGGGCATGATGGTATGTTTTTTTCTATAGTTAATGGTGGGGACACCTTCGGTCCTTGTGAATATGAGAGATTTGCAACCGGGATATATCTTCATTGAGATTCTATGCAACATGTTATTCACTGGTGTTGCATCTGATTGGTATTATAAAAGAAGGAATCACATGACCATGTTCCATTGTAGAATAATGATATCAGTTGCGATGAGGGAGAGTAATTCATCAGTTCCATACATCACCGTTAGTTTTACACCCCGATGTGTGGATGATGTAAAGGGACCTTAAACATAAGTTTTATTTTTTCATCATGTGATTAGGAATTACTGAGTTCACCTCATGATGCCTCTCATGTGAGAAGGTGGAGGATGAGCTTTATGTTCTGGGTGGGTTTGTTGAATCCCATCCACTACCAAGTGTGGAAGTCAGATGACATATACATGGAATTCATCACAGATATTTTGTGAATAAAAAGGGCCATGAATACATCTTGGTTATAATTGACTGACATTCCATGCAGGAACACTTCCATGATATCTGGGAGAACACATCTGGGGAGATTTTGGGACAACACTCCATGCAAGATATCATCTGCCTCCATTGGGTCCCCTTAAGGATTGCCTCCAGTTGCGACACATGGTTTATGTCACGACTATGGATATGACTTCATGTAGAATTTGGGACCTAGTTGTAGATGAGTAAATCCTTTCTTCCCCATATTGATGGTTAGATTAAGTGCACTAACAAAGTGCTAGAGGATATTTTAAGGGAATGCAAGCTATATTTCCACACGAAGTGATTGGATCTCCTATAATCAGTAGTGTTTTCATAAAATAGCTACTAGAACGTTACCATTTTTAGGGAACATTGATGTCCTATATAGGAAACCATCCCACTCATCATTGTTTTGTATGACAATTGGAGAATTGTGCCTCATAGTCCCATAGTTGGGGTGATCCACGATGGAGAAGCTCCAGGTCATCCATGAAGAAATGAGGATGTAACTGAGCACATGAAAATTGTATTCAGACCGCTGTTATCAGCCCTTGGAGCTCGATCAGGGAGACCATGTTTTCTTGAGAGTATACCTATGATGCGAAATGTTGAGATTCAGTAGGGGGGCATGCTATCTCTGATGTTCATCATGTTGTCTGAGATCATGGGAAGGGTTGTTGAGTGTTCCAACCAACTTTTCCTACCCCCACAGCTCAACAGGGTGCATGATGTCTTCCACATGTCAAATAGAGGGAGATATGTGGTAAATCATGTGCACATCATTGATTGGGGTGAGTTGGACATCAAGTATGGATCTACCTTTATGAAGCACCCAGTGGAGATCGAGGATCAATAGGATCAGACCACATCTGGATAAGATATTCAATTAGATTGAGTCTGGTGGCATCACAGAATCATGAAATAAAGTTCGTGTGATTAGTAGAGGAAGGTAAGGATATGTATTCCATGTTATTATAAAAGTAATTGCTTTTCGGGGAAAAAATGAAATATGGAATTATGTAGATACACATTCTTGTACTTGTAACCAATTATAATATTCTAATATATATTATCGGAGAAAGGTGTTAGGCAACATGTAATTTATTGTCCTTGTGTGCCCCAAATAAATTATATAATATTTGTGAACATTTTTTCTTATTAATGTAAATGAAATGGAATAACACTTATATAGTAGAACAGATCAGATATCCAAGGCTGTGAATCAGTCCAGAACATTTAATTTACCCTATGTAGGGTATAATATTTGTCAGGAAGAGACTCCTATGGAAAACGAAATCAAGGGGTTGAATCATATTTAAAAATAAATATGTTGAACTTGATTTTGTGCTATATATCCTTAAAACAGTTTTTTGGATCGGATATCTGAGAATTTTTTTGTGTTCAAAATAGGGTGTTTTTCCTAGGTGTGTCATAAAATGTGAGGGAGCCACAGTTTTAATATTATTTGCCGATCGAGTTCAATATAATGAATGAATTATGTTTTATATTAGAATTAAAACCATAATATCTATCTTCTTATTCAATTAATATATATTTCTCTCTATAATTTCTTCATTGTTCTTCGCCATATAGGGGGATAAACTATTCCAAATAATCGATAAATCGAGGCGGCAACACCGTTGATGCATCACCTTAAATTAATGGCCAGATTAACGTAGCATTTGTTGAATATTTTAATTTATATTAAATTTCTCCAATGAATAATCAATTTTGGGTTACATGTTACTTTATATATTATCAATTAAATAATTCCAACATGAACATGGCCATAGACCTATGTTTAAATAGTTGTTTTGTGTCTCTTCTTCACTTGTTTGGATGATAAATTATGGGTGCACAAAATCACTAGTGGATCATCAATCGAAGATCATTGTAGGGAAGGATCTGTCAGTATGTTTATATCTATATAGATGAATTCATGATCATTTTAATGGATTGAGATTGATAGTTGGGTGTGGAATCACGGCATCAGTAGTTTCGTGACATAGCCGCACCATGTGGCCCAACTGTCAGTTGTTTGGGGTCACATCACACAACCCCAATTGGAAACCACTTCCTCCCATCTATAGGCAGATGGCATGACTAATGTATGAAAAAACTATTGTTAGTGAGATGGGTTATACTTGGAAACCTGGTCGTGCTAGTGGTCTGGGTATGGTAAATGATCTTCATCCAACCTATTGGGTCAGACCTTGAGAACCGAGTAGGTGGAGGATTAGATACAAGTCATTCTATTGACCACAGACTATAAGGACCATGATAGGTGACTACAGTGGTCAACCACGACAGTAGGTGGACCATTTGTGAGTTAGTCCACTGACCCAGTGACCTATTTTTTCAATCACACATAACATTTAAAACAAGAATATATTTAAATTGTTGTTTGTAGAGGTGTGTTACTAAAATTTGATACAAAAATTTTGAGGTATGATTTATAATGAGATTTTTAGGTTTATTATGTGGATACATCATTGACATGGTCATGTGTTTTTTTCTAAAAATCCCCCTTTCCTTAATCATTCATTATTGGAAAAATAAATTGCATGCCCGATGTGTTTTTTAAATTAGAACAAGATGGGTTCCTCATTTTCATAATCTGATTTATGAAGAGTGGTGTTCCAAACATGATGGTCATCTAGGAGAATTTGAAGATAGTAGTGATGGTCGTGATTATTTCAGAGTGACTAGAGTAGTACTGGAATACCCTCCAAAATGGTTGGGAAGTGAGGTTAGACATTCTTTCTTTCAGGAGAAACCCTCCAGCGAGGCTGGACAATGAGGTTCATCATTTACTCTTCTGGACATACCCTCTAGTGAGGTTAGTCTGTGAGGTTCACCAATTACTCTTCAGGACATAACTTCCAGTGGGTGTGGGTAGTGATGTTCATCATTTACTATTTAGGGATTACCCTCTACTATTGAACCCTTGGGTGGGAAGGGAATTTTATTTGTCGATGACTTTGAGAAAATGGATGTTTTGAGGCTATCGTGATATCAAAAGTAAGAGGGTTACTTTTCCACCCAGATTCATCTAGGTGATGGGAACAAAATCCATGCAAATGAGATAGACCAGTTCAAATCTGGTAGTATAAATGAATGGTGTTTGATCCCCTTTTACGTGTAGTTTAGGGAAATGTGATGAATATGAGAATATATTGTGGTTACTAATAGAATTGTTGTCAACTAATTACCTGCACAATGATTTGAGATGGGTATCTCCTTACAAACTCTTGTTTGGGTTTTTTTGGTTTGAGAAATTATATATATATATATATATATATATATTCACACCCTTTTTCAAGACACACTCTTTGGGTTTTGGTTATAATATTTCTTAGAGTGGCGAAGACACATGGGGTATACCACACCATTTCCAAGCCTATCTAATCATGTGTAGACAATCCTACTCTCCTACTTGAGGTAGATTAGACACAATGTGACTTTCACCTTCTACCCATATATATCTACTCATATATAGATTATATTTTCTCACTACCTTGTACGCTTTATATCCCCACATTTATTTTACTATAAATCCATCTATTGTTCATAATTTAATTTGTTTCTCTTACTGCTACAACTCCACTTCATAGAATTCTTATTGACTATGTTTATACTCACTGATACATGGTCATTTCTTACACGTATCCTTTTTATGAAGATGAGGGACACGATTGATCATGATGTTAGTGATCATAGGATAGCATGTGTCTAGGACACATGTGGTGGTCACAGTTGGATTCCAAGAGTAGAGATACCTCTACAACATTACACTAAATTTTCCATCATGTTGGGACATAGTAGTGGTGTGGAAAGATTTTTTTTCATTTTTTATATCTATTTAATTTAAAATAATTTTTCTTTTTAAATGATCCATGCATTCATGGGATTAATTTTAATGAATGTTTAATCTTTTTCTTCCATATCACTCTACACTTTTCATCATGTATGTTGTGTGTGTGTGTGTGTATACATGTACATTGAGAAGGTCCTTCCTATGTTTTTGAGCCTTCAGTGCTAGTCGGTACCTAATATCCAATGGAGGTTGGATTGGGGTTGTTGTCACTCGGGCCCCGGTACAGGTCAGGTCATGACAGAATGGTTTTGTAAGGTATGTATGATTATATATCAAGTGATTGAGGATAACTAGATCATAAATGGATCTCCAAGAATACCAAAGATTCTCAAATATGGTATATGAGATCATATATCCATGATAGAGGATTCCGATTCAGATCTGTCATGCTTTTTAATTTCTAATAATCCACAAAATGCTTGAGGGGTATCATCTACCTGTTTCACAAAAAGTATCGGAAAACCCCATGGACAATACCTAGGCATGGATGAATGTCATAGTCTACAAGACCCTTGTCTTCCTTCTATCTCATTCCACAATGTAGTACCTATATTTAAAGGTGAAATGGATACAGGTGAATCTCCTTGCACTAGGCCAACAAAGAACCACACCTCTCTCACTCGTTTTCAACATGGAAATTCATTCTGGAATACATCTGTGAAATGATAAACCACTAGGGTGAAATCCACATGATGTGATCCCTGGTCATCCTGATATAATCTCATAGCATTGGTTTTCATCCCACCCAATACCCAATTATAATGTCCATATCGGCTTACATGGACATCACATTATCCTTTGTATAGAATCACTCCACACATTTCTGACGTGAAACTCACCCTCTAGTGATATCAATCATCATTTCCATTAAAGGGAACAAACCACTCTAGTTCAATAATGAAATCATGTCCACTCATCTCTAATACATAAAGGTTCCAAATGATGTGACACTAACAAATACATAGGGGAACATCAGGAACTGACACACACACACACACCATTCTCAACCAAAACAGTGTGTCTAGAGTCATAACATCGTCATATTTAAATAATACAGACCATATCACTCCACAACAGGCATTGATATTAAAAAAGTGAATCCCCTCTATCAAAAAGTGTAGAAGATAAAATTGAGGAGACTATATTAGTACATATACAGTAGAATGTCATGCATCCGGCCCCTTGAGGGTCTGTTTCACTGTAGAAGTCTAACATGTACCATGACCATAAGGGAATCCCTGACTAACCTTAGTTATTAAACCATGCCTTCATTGAGATCCTGGTGTCTAGTACAATGACCACAATCTTCACATCAGCCTGAACGACCTGATGTACCCCAACTCCATATTTTATAACCCTCCTACAAAAAATGGTATTTTCATAGACCCTTTATCACTAGTTGTTGGGGTAAACGTCCTACAAATGTTTTATAGGTGGTAGATCATTCCAAAAGATTTGAAATACACTAGTCCCATCAATTCAAACTCTAAGAGGCATCCAACAGAGGATCCTACAAATAACACGAGCTATGGAATCCTATATGGTATCCATAGCTGAAAAGAAATGGAGGAATCCTACACTGGATACTCGAATGATATGCAACTATGGAATCCTACAATGGGGATACTCTACTGCATCTGGTCTCATAGCCTCATTGGATAGAAGGGAAGATCTCAAAATGGGGAAATGTACAATGAATAGGTTATGGGAGAGAGCTCATAGCTCATCTCATATCATTATCTCAACTAGGTTGGTCTGAATTTCAATCATATCTTCAACTCCATGTTTCACTTTCAGGTGACAACTGAATAGACTAACAGAAGAAAGATCCTCTCCATTTAGATATAATTCCCATAACACCAACTAAAATACATCAAAATTCTCCATAGGTTTATCTATTATGATATACATGGAAAACTATTCATAATGGACTACATAGTGGTCTAATGCTTACACAAGGGAATAGACCATGAAAATAACCTTCAAGGGTTATGAAAAGAAGATTACACAATGTGTAGAATCGATACACGACATTTTCCCTCTTTATCCTACATGGTTGTGTACTCCCTCTAGAATGGGTGGGTAAGGAACACCGATACATGACTTGTAAAACTATTACATGGTGTGAACTTATGTATCCCCTCCAGTCCATGTACTTTTACATGGCCAATCCCACATGGATTCTACCATTATAAAATTACATAGTGTGTATCTAAAGTATATAATATGCACTATCCAAAAACCATCATTTTGTGTTCTCTCCCACACGATAGGGCACATGGTCATTACCAAAAGGTATGTAGTCAGTGTACACATCGTGTAGTTGAGAAAATCATTCTTCTAGAACAATGGATTTCTTGACGTTTTTTCAATGAACCAAAAAACATTTTATTTGTTTTTTCGCACATGAAAAATGTTATAAATTACCTAACACCCCATATTAAAATGATAAAACATTTTCATGCCCAATTCTGATCAGTGGGGGTTAAAAAACCCATGGAATAAAATCTTGAAATCCACCTTTACCACAATTCCATACAACTCAATTCAAGTTCGAAAAGTGTTCAACCAAATTCCAATCCAAGTAGGATCACACAGCTTATGGAACAAATTATTGTGTCCATAAAATTCAAACCATTGTGTGTACCAAAAATCCATTGACAACAACATGATTATCTATCATTGTACCTATCACAAAAACATGCAATCATCAATTCTCCAAAATTTAATGGATGTAATGCATGAAATGTGATATCTAACATGTTCCTATATGATTCAAGAGTTTTCATAAAATTATATCAATGGGTTGAAATAAAATAGATCCATAATGATATCAATTATATAAGAAAAATATAAGTGTGTCACCCAATGGTCAAATATAATAAATTATAATATCTAAAAATTAAAAAATCACAATTCAATTCGAGCGAATTGGAATTTTTCCTACACTCATGGTAGCTACTACCGGGCAAAACATATTACCAAATCCCATTAAATTTATATTTGTTTCTACCTTCACAGAATAGTAATTCCATCCCAAAAAGTAACATCTGATTCCACTTTGTAACATCTTGGATCTAGATGCCAGTTAATGGTCCCTCTAACCTAGTTGGCCACATTTCCTTGGGTATATTTCCCAAAAAAAATCCAGAGGCATCCGGAAAGCACTGAGGGCTCAGTTTGACAGTGGGGAAACTACTCCCTAATTTGAAGAGAGTAACATATTGGAAAACAATAATAAAATAATAATAATAATAATTAATACCATACAATAGAATTAAATAGTGTATGATTGATAATATAAATTTATATATCTTATATCACATGTTTATGGAAAACAGCCAATATAGTATAAATTTTATTAATAAATGATATATGTTCTATAGTAAAAATATAACAAATATAAACTCAAAATAATCACAAGAATCATCTTGGTAACATGGACACATTCTCATAAACATCATATCAACTATGTGTATATGGGAGCATTATTTTTTCAACAACTAAAACAATATAATATGATTGGACCAAAAAACATGACCAAAACAAATTGCGACAAAAAATTCCAGTAGGAATCCAACCATGGGATATTATATTCTGTCAGTCTATATATATAATAGGAAATGTAGAATAGTGAAACATTATGCCAAGAGATACTCACAAGTTAATAGTCCTAGAAGAACTAGTTTCCATTAATAATCATTTCACATTCATTAATAGTTCAATTACATTGAATTTTAAAAATATCAAGATCCTTCATAATCCCAACATCCAATGTATAAATGTATGAACAATAGTCACCTTAGAATTCTATCTAAACAAGTATGAATCAAAACAGAATCAAAGATTTTAGTTTTTCTCGATAAAGTATTCACATGAAATACTATTTAAATAACAAATATATAATCATTTTATGTCTATTACATTCCTATTATGTAATTCAGGTTATAAACCAAGTGAGAAAGAACCTAAATCCTAGGATCCCATCTGTATAATCATCTCATGAACCTCGTCTGACTCTATGTGTGGTTCGAGAGTATGCAAACAGGTCCAAACATGTATGTTTTAAATCATACCAATGTATCTCTCAAGACATATAAACATGGAAAATGGAATATTCCATGGTACTCCTCATTCAATGACTCATTAAAAAATTAAAAATTGTATCCATTTTCATAACCACTACTTCCATGGAATACTCGTTACA
Source organism: Viscum album (assembly GCA_963277665.1). Taxonomy (NCBI): domain Eukaryota; kingdom Viridiplantae; phylum Streptophyta; class Magnoliopsida; order Santalales; family Viscaceae; genus Viscum; species Viscum album. The sequence goes on from OY728127.1 coordinate 1,140,330,480, forward strand.
TAACATAATAATAACCTATTTGATTTAATCCATGTAATTATTCTTTGAATCCATGGTTATCCCATGTTATATGGTGAAATAGTCATATGAATACATTCATGGAATTGTAATCGTAATCCAGGGTTCACCCATTTCAATTCACCTTTTAATCATAATAAGATAAACTATTCATTTCAATAGGCATGCAATAGTCGAAACCAAAAGCATCCAATATAATATCTTGCAAGGACCAACCTCATAATAAATGGTCATTAAATTACTCACATGGGATATTCATATAACACTAAACTCATTTAAATTAAAATATTACATTGATTAATCATTATCAACTCATGTGGGCATAATTTAAAAAATATGAAACACATGAAAATTTCACTTCTACACGGCTTAATCATTTATAATCTCACATGGGAACATGATATATAACAATCTAACCATGTAATTTAAACAATCACAATGATTATACATTGATTATCTCACATGGAAAAAACAATATTCAACCCAAATAATTTCAAACAACCAGTAAATGGAAAATAAGGCAAGCCTCACAGTCAGCCTTGGCTAAATGGAAATAATCGGTCATCCAAGGTAAACACACTCATGGGGTGGCCCAAATTTAAGGTATAGAACATGAAAATTCTTCAAAAAAATAAAAAAATATATATACATAACAATAGTAATGAAAATTGGCAATATTTATTGTTGGGGACACCCCCAAAATTTGTCTGTGACACTCCGACACATAAAATAAACATTAAAATTAGCGGATGGTAGGAGACCACCTATCACAAATGTGAATGACTCTACCCATCAAACATTGTCTTCTAATTCGACAATAAATTCAATGAATCTGCCAAAAAATAATTGAAACCAAATATTTGATAAATAAGTTGATCTAAAAAATCCAGAATAAGGGCTCAAGAGGAATAGATATGTCACCGAGGAGATTCCAACACATCGGACAATGTTTGAATTAGATTTCAGGTGATGAATCAAGAGTCAGACATAGAATTGGGGTGATTCGGGCGCTGCTGTTTGTGACCCAATGGGTGATCTTATGTCTATATTTAGAAAAAATATGCTACTGACAATTTTAATAAAAAAATCACGGTGTTTAACAGAATATACAGTCCATGTATAATATTATTTTACAAAAATTTACTGACAAGCCTCACTCATCCTGTTCATGTCCTTCCGATGTTCCTTAATAAGCGTGGACTGGGATTACACGGTGTGTAACCCATAGTCATATCATTTAATAAGCCTCTAGCCAGTGCGCACCATGTTTTCATACAATTAATCAAATAGAAACAAAAATCAAAATATTTGTACCTCAATAGAAGAACCGGTTATTATAAAACATTTATTTGAGAATTAAAATATTTACCCCTCTAATTATTATTTAGAGATTAGAAATTTTAAATTTCCCAAATATTGGATATTTATAATTCTCTTCATAAATAAACTATATTTATCTTTCAACTGAAACCATGAGATAAGCAGTTCACATTCCTTGTGTGATAATATATTGATTTGTAGTAATGAATAATCAGCTCCATCCAAATTCATTGGAACATGATTAATTTTTTTATATGAATATATAAATTAAACTTTTATGATAATTATATATATCAATCCATTCACCATAAATCTAATTTCTCAATATTATTGAAGAAAAATTTCAATATCTAAATCTAAATCATGAATTGGGTAATATTTATCATAAAACATGATTTTTTATAGGAATATTCAATCACTATATGATTCTTCATAAGTATGCAACCAAGAATACTTTTTGACACATCACTATTTAATTAAATACCTAGTATACAATTTTGTTGTATGTGAATATGTTTTATTACGAAACATCTCTACAGTTCATTGAAATATTCTTATCATTCTTCCATCTATAAGAACTGGACTCCCATATGAGTTGACAAGGTGAGTGTATTATAATGTCATTATGAATTCACTATTGTAAGAATCCAGTTTTAGTCTTGAGGTACGAGTTTCTACCATTCCCTTTTCCTTAACTGTTTTTTCAGAAAATAAGGAAATGGGGAAAAATCGTAAATTTTGAAAGTACACGCCGTGTACTTTTTCCACACGTCGTTTAATTTTGGCCGTGTGGGATGAGTACATGGGTTGTTTGCCCATGTCGGTGATGAGGGGTGTAGAAAATGACTACTCGTCGTGCAGTAGACCTTTACACGCAATGTAGTCAGTCGACGAGAGGATAGTAAGGTGGTGGCCAGCTGTGCGACATCACATGCCTTGTACTCAAGAAGACACTCCATGTAGTCATGTCGGCACATGAACAGTGCCACACTGGTGGGAAACCGCCAGAGGAACAGTTAAAAATGGGAAGTAAACGCTGTGTAAATGGAAATATAGGCTATGTACTTTGTATTATTCGCTTAAAAATTGCAGTAGGCTCCCCTGTTCATAGGGAAGGCTTAAAACGGGAAGAGGGATTGGTAAAGGATCTCCAGGGCTTTGGAGAACTACCGAGCGCACGTCGAGAATCCATTTCCACCTCGGATGATCTTGTTGGAACCGCAGGGGTAAGACCTACACTCTCCTTTAATCGTTCTTGCAAATTCTTTCCCTAATGGGAATTATTTGTGTATAAGTGAGAATTTTTTTATCCCAGATCTACGGTGTTCTTGGACTTTTCCGAAGGCGTCGTTTGCATATATCGTTCGTGGGTGATAAAGGTAGGTGACTTGGTGTTTATTTCCAACTGTCATGCATTTTTTGTGTTTTTGAGCTACGAACCCATATTTGGGGTATTGTGTGGCTGAGCCCGTGGCTATTTATAATACCTAGAAATGCATAGGTGATTAAATGAAATTGTAAAACTATTGTTTGGGATCACTGCTAGGATCCAGGACAACCCTAGGGGTTCGTTCCTCTATTTAGCTGTTTGGCCAGGATACCCGAGGGTATGCCATATTTGATTATGCATTAATTTTACAAAGGTAAAACATATGTAAATTGCATGTTTAATTGTTGGGAATGGCCCAGTTACTTATGCCTTAGTGTGGTGTTTTTCTATACCCTGAGGGCATGACAATATTTTGCATGAGGGCGTGACTGTAGGCGTGACTGTATTTAGCCTGAGGGCATGTTGATTAGCCCGAGGGCGTGGTTCTATTAGCCTGAGGGTGAGATTCGGTATTTCCTGAGGGCGTGCTTTTACTATATTAGCCCGAGGGCATGATTCTGGTTGGCCTGAGGGCGTGGTTGTGCTGAGAATAGAATATTATTTTATTAAATGGTTAAAAATTAATATTAAAATGAAAATATAACTGGTTAAGTTAGAAACTTTTTATTTATACTTACATTATTACATTTTACTACTGCACACTATTGTTGCATATTTCCACATAATTGGGCACAAGCCTTTGGTGGGTGCCTACTAGGATTCATTTCTCACACCCTATTTTGTTCATGCTTTTCCACCCAAACAGATTACGTTTCTATAGGTGTGGATAAGGGTAAGGGTCCTTATATAGGTAATTGATTGCTGATGAGAAGTAGGGGAGCATGGGACTGGGCTTAGGCTCGCGATTCTTCGAGCTACTTGTTCTGTTTTCCTTATCTGTACTTGTACTGTGTTGTACTACTATGTAACATGTTTGGCTGTTTTCATTGTTTTCTAGGCATGTTGCATCATTATTATATACTGGTTTGTTATATCTAATGTCGTTGTTTATTTCAGTTGTGTATGATTTACTTCTTCCACCGTTGTTGTAGGTTTTATTTCATTCCGTTGTGCTACACTTTTAAAAATAAAGGCACGGTTTCCCCACTATCAGACCTCGGCCATCTCTTCTAGTCAGCAGCCTCTAGAATTTTGGGAAATTCTCTTGAGGTCATGTGGAAAATTGGGTTCAGGGAACTCGTTGAGTGGCACCCAGATCAAGGATGTTACAAAGTGGTATTAGCGGGCATTCATTTTTTCGACATACTATTTGGTGCCTTAGTCAGGGGTAGGATGTGAATGGTAGTTGGAAATAAGCTGTGCCCGGGCATAACTAACCGATGTACAGTCAAAAGCCAATTTACATTGTATTGTAATTATTTATGATTTTGCAAATTTTACAGTTGTTTTGATTTTACCATTTGGTGATGCACTTGGGATTATGATGTTTATATGATATTAATGGGTTCTATTTAGTTTCAACCCGATGAGATGAGGGTATGCCGTCTCATGCATCATTTAGGAACAAGCTAGAAATCACATGCCGGGAATAGTTCCTTGCAATGTAGGTGCATTAGAAATTGCATGTTGTAGTGATAATTGTTGTGCTAGAAAAGCATGCTGCTGTGAAATCAGCTTTGATAAATACATGCTATGTGATAGTGTATTTTCTTATGTGAGCCGATTTATAGAATGGACGCCAAACATTGGTTTTTGGGGAGTACTGGCCCCCATTGACTGGAATTTGGTGGATCATTAACTATTATTTTTGTAACGACATAGATAAGATGTCAAACATTAATTCGTGGAGTATGGGCCCTCATGGATCGAAATTTGACACTTAGTTGTTGTTTTTAGTATTTTCTGGGTTTCTAGGATGTTAATGCGGCATAATGTCCGGAAGACCTAGTACACACGATGTGTATTACTACAGACACACCGTGTATGGCCTTTTGTTCAGGAATAAAAATAATCTTTTTGAGTACACGCCGTGTACACAGACTACACGACGTATAGTCTCTTCTCGTGTCCCAAACTGTGTGGGAGGCGACATGGGGAAGGGAATACCGTGGGGAGAACATGTCGTGTATCATATGTACACACCATGTAGTGTTGACCCGGAGTCTTCCCGTGTAATGACCAACACAAATGGAGGAGACCTTAAGACATACACGCCATGTCCACTGTGGAACACGCCATGTAGTGTTACCTGGGGGGCCAGCCATGTAACTAACAACATGGTTTGGTGTTATCCTCTTCAGTGCACGTTGTGTAATTGATGAACACTCTGTGTAGTGTTACCTAGGGACTTGGTCTTGTAACTAACAACACGGGTTGATGTCACCCCTCCTTGAACATGTCGTGTACCTGTGGGATACGCCGTGTAGTCTTCTCCGAGGGCAGACCGTGTGAACATAGCCATGTGGCTGGAATCGTGGGTGGTGTACACGCCGTCTTCAGGTGTCACACGCCATGTAGTTTCAAGCCGAGTAGTCGGCCATGTCACAAACGATACAGGCAGTTGGAAATAACACCATACACGCTGTGTAGATGATATACACGCCCTGTAGTTTTGCTCAAACGGGTGCTGTGTTGCTTAGCCGTGTAGAAGGACCCGGGTAGGGGAAGGGAAGTCAGGTACATGTCGTGTAGTCGGTAAACACTACATGTTGTCTTGTTTTTAGAATTTTGAATGCCTTATTCCTTCTGTTCCCTTCTGGGTTTCATCGTTTTCGGTCGTTGTTAATCTTGATATAATGGTGTGCGTCTGACCTTATAGAGTCATGCTGCCGAGATGACCACGTGTTTCTCACCAGGAGAGTGGAGATGTCTATACTACAGATATGGTGGTCCATGGGCTACCAGTTGATCCTCCACCAGAGCCAGATGTTGCACCATCCGTTATACCGGACACAGGCGTGGAGGTGCAGTTTAGTGAAAGCTTCATGCGGTTCATGCAGACCTTTCAGAGAGCACCGCAGGCTGCCACATCTATGGCCGAGCTTACTCGTATCTTATATCAGTAGCATCCGCCTACGTTTTCTAAGGGATGGAGGACCATAGGCTATAGAATCTTGGCTAGGATCGTTGCTAAATATTTTCGAGCATCTTGGGACGCCTCTAGGGCGGAGGGTCAAGCTTGTGACGTATATGATAAGGGATTTTGCCAAGAGGTGGGGGGATGTTACCACCCAGTCAAAGAATCACAGAGACATGGTGTGGGATAATTTTCAGGCAGTCTTCTATGAAATCTTCTTTCCAGAGAAGTTGCGTGCAGATAGAGCTCGAGAGTTCCTGAATCTACAGCAGGGCACTATGTCGGTGATGGACTATTCTGCTCGATTTACCTACCTTCAACGCTTTGCACCCATTCTGGTGGGTGATGAGACATTGAGGGGAAGGTGTTTGATGTATGGTCTTCGTTATGACATCTGATCACTGTTGAATGTATTCAAGTTGACTTTAGTACATGATATTGTGATCTATGCACTGATTTTAGAGAGTAACCTGCGAGAAGCTAGTGGTGTGGGCCAGGGCGGTTCAACACCAGTATCTGGTACAATTTCTTCTTATAAGAGGAAGAGAAAGATGATCTTTTTTCAGAGTGGTAGTACCAGCCTAGAAGCTTCTTCAAGGGGCTCGATCAGGTGCTACCAGTGTAGTTAGGAGGGACACAAGAGACCACAGTGTCCACGAGACGCAGTGGAGTGTCGATCTTGCGGCAGAATGGGACATCCGCATCGCTTCTAGAGGACAATCTCACCAGTGACTAGTGAGATGGGTTCTGTACAGACTGCCCGTGTGGGTGCGGGACCAGCAGCTTCTTACTTGTCAGGGAACTGGAATACATCAGGGCGTGCAGGCCGAGATGGTGGTCGTGACCGTGGTAGCCAGACACCAGGATCTCAGAGGTAGAAGGGCAGGATAGCTCAGGGTAGCCAGACTGAGTCGTAGGGCCGCGGCACTGGATAGGCATATGCAGTGCAACAGACCCAACATGAGCAGCATCCAGGACCTTCTATAGTTAGAGGTACTATTCTAGTAGCTTGTGTCTTATCTTCTGGACTTTTTGATATGAGTGCTATAGATAATTTCATATCTGTTCCAGTTGTAGAAATCATTGTGCTTTGTGTTTCTAGTTTTTCTGATATCATGAAGCAAGACACTCTGTTGCGGGCTAAAATGGATGGTGTGCGTCAGTGCAAGGAGTTCCCCCCTGAGGTTGGTGGGAGTCAATTTTTATGGGACCTTTATGTCTTCGAGCCTTTTTAGACTGCTACAGTCATAGGGTGCGTTTAATGTCACCAAAGGGTAGAGAGTTTCAATACAAAGGTTAATGGGATGTTCAGGCGAGTCGAGCTGGACCAGATCATCATGGGCGAGGTGGAGTCACAGCCCAGATTGTGAGATTATATCTGGATGATTAGGGGACTTGTCAGATAGATTTATATCTAGTTGATGATTGTTTCAATGATTTCTTCTCGGACGACTTTTTAGGTCTACCTCTGGAGTGATAGGTGGATTTCTATATATATCTTGTTCCAAAAGCCGCACCGGTGTCCATTCCTCCTTATAGGATGGACACACCCGAGTTTCCAAATATTAAAAGGTAGTTAGAGGAGTTACATGTAAAGGGTTTTATCTTACCTTGTACTTCTCCTTGGCGTTCTCCAGTCCTTTTTGCGAAGAAGGTGGATAATACCCATAGACACTCGGTGGATTATCAGAAGTAGAACTAGTTAACAGTTAAGAACTGATATCCCTTACCCAGGATAGATGATATTTTTGATCAACTTCGTGGAGCACGAGTGTTATTGAAGATTGACATGAGGTCCAGATATCATCAGATGCACGTGAGACCATCGAATATACCACCTATATCCTTTCGGGGCATATATGGTCTGTATGATGACTTGGTAATGTCATTCGGACTCACGAACACACCAGCAATTTTCATGGTTCTGATGAATCTTCTGTTCCATCCGTATCTGGATTCTTTTATAGTAGTATTCGTGAATGAAATCGTCTTGTACTCTCACACTCGACACGACCATGCCACCCCTCTTTAGATCGTATTGAGTACAATGATAGAGCATCAGCTATATGGTAAACACTCAAAGTTCCCCTTTTGGATGGACCAGATTCACTTCCTGGGTCATATCATCTCAGAGGCAGGAGTTGCAGTAGACCTAGAGCAGGTGAGATCAGTAGCATCCTAGGAGTAGCCTAAGAATGTTTTTGAGATAAATAGTTTCTTAGGGCTGGTTGTTTACAACAGACGCTTCATACTGTACTTCTCCCACTTAGCATCAGCATTGCCGGGCTTGACTAAGAAGTATGTGATGTTCAGTTGGTCAGAAGCTTGCAAGACAGACTTTTAGAGCCTGAAAGGAAGGTTGACTTCAGCACCGATCCTAATACTCCCAGAACAGGGGAAGAGCTATACAGTTTATTGTGATTCATCAAGTATTGGGATGGGAGTAGTGATGATGTAGGGCGATCAAGTTTTTGCATACGGTTCTCGGTAGTTGAGGCCACATGAGAGGAATTACCCGAAACATGATCTAGAGTGGGCTGCAGTTGTTCATGTGTTGCATTGTTGGAGACACTATCTATTGGGAGAAAAATTTGAGGTTTTCACCGACCAAAAAAGTCTCAAATATATCTTTACTCAGCGTGACATGAATCTAAGGCAGAGGAGGTGGTTTGAATACCTTCAGTCATTCGATTATGAGCTTGTATGTACACCTGGAAAGGAAACGCAGTAACTAATGAACTGAGCAGGAGGACTCATATATAGGTTGTGTAGGAGGCCTGTTATGAGTGGCAGCTTATGGCCTTGTTCTCTGAGATGAATTTGGAGGTGCAAGACAGTCAGGGGAAGACTTATCTTTCATCTTTAGCTGTGACTTCTACCCTCCCGGATAATGTGAGGATGAGAAAACTATCTGATTCAGAAGGCCTAGTTCTATGGGAGTCGGTGGCAAGGGAGGACCCTCCTCATGGTTGGATTATAGGCGATGATGAGTATCTGCATTTCCATCAATGAGTATGGGTTCCAGGGGATATACGTGAGGAGTTCATGTAGGAGTTTCATGCTTTAGCTTGGGCAGTTCATCCTGGGGTTAATAGGATGTACCGTGACTTGAGACGTCAGTACTGGTGGCCAAGTACAAAGAGAGATGTAGCAGGTTTTGTTACGAGGTGTTCCACCATTCAGCAAGTGAAGGCAGAAAATCAGAGGCCAGCTGTGCTGTTACAGATGTTACCCATTCCGGAGTGGAAATGGGATGATGTCATGTCGGATTTCGTGACTATTTTTATGAGTTCATCTTGAGGCAACGTTGTTTTGTGGGTTTTTGGGATAGACTCACGAAGGCAGCTCACTTTTTGGGGATCAAGGAAACCTTTGTTGTTGACGAGCTTGAGAAGTTATATATCAGAGAGATCGTACGTATTCATGGGGTCCATCGTTCAATCATTTCTGATAGGGACTCCAGTTTTACTTCTCGTTTCGGGCAGAGTTTTCAGTGGGCACTGGGTACACAGGTTCTTTTGAGCATATCATACCACCCCCAAACAGATGGCATGCAAGAGCATACGATACAGGTTCTAGAGTACATGCAGCGTGCATGTGTCCTAGAAATTGGGGGCTCATCAGAGACAAATTTTCCCTTAGTCAGGTTTGAATATAATAACAGATTTCAGGAAAATATCGAGATGGAACCATATGAGGCTTTATATGGCAGGCCATGCTAATCACCAATGTGCTGGTTAGAGGTAGGAGATGCAACTTTACTGGGTCCACATCTTGTGTAGGGGAATTCTGAGCAGGTCTAGGTCACTCAGAAGCAGATGGCTACCATGCAGTCTCATCATAAATCTTATGTTGATCGCCGTATATGACCTATAAAGTTTGTGGTCTAGGATTAGGTTTTCTTCCGTGTTTCGCTGAGGATGGGACACAGGTGGATCAGGAGACAGGTTATACATTCACCGAGGTATGTGGGGCCATTTGAGATTATGGAGAGAGTCGGGTAGGTTGCCTATCAGTTGCAGTTACAGCAGAGGTACCGAGCCATGTATGATGTCTTCCATGTATCTTTGTATCTCCACTATCATTCATACACATCTCACACCTTTCTACCATAGGAGGTTGAGCTGGAGGACGATGCGTCCTCTGATGAGAATCTGATCCGTATCTTTGATAGATGCACTAAGGTTTTCCGAGGTCGGTCAATTACTCTCGTACGAGTGTTGTGACAGCATGTCCGAGTGTTGGATGAAACCTGGGAGCGGGAGATCGACGTACGTGCTCAGTGGCCAGAGTTATTCACAGTCATATCTTCACCACCCTTGGAAGGGAAATTTGGGGGCGAATTGCTTTAAGGGGGATGTTTGTATGAACCCGGTTCTTAGTATTTAGGTATGGGTTTCTTCCTTTCACATTTCCTTATGTGTTCTTCAGAAAATAAGGAAATGGGGAAAAATCCTAAAATTTGAAGGTACACGCCGTGTACTTTTTCCACACACTGTGTACTTTTGGCCGTGTAGGATGAGTACACATGGTGCGTGGCCATGTCGGCGATGAGGGGTGAAAAAATAGACTACACGCCGTGTAGTAGTCCTTTACACGCCATGTAGTTAGTCGGCAGGAGAATAGTAAGGCGGTGGCCAGGTGTGCGACAGAGCAAACCGTGTACTCAAGAAGACATGCCCGGTAGTCATGTCGGTAGATGAACAGTGCCATGCTGGCGGGAAACCACCAGAGGAATAGTTATAAAATGGGAAGTACACGCCGTGTAATTGAAATAAACATCGTGCACTATGTTTATTTCACTTAAAATGGGTATTAGAATCCCATGTTCATAGGGAAAGCATAGAACAGGAAGAGGGATCGAAAGAGGAGGACTGGGGCTTTAGAGATCCGCAGAGTGCACATCTAGAATCTGTTTCCTCCTCGGATGATCTCGTTGGAACCGCATGGGTAGGCCCTCCACTCTCCTTTAATCATTCATACCAATTATTTCCCTAATGGTAATTATTTACGTTTAATAGGGAATTATTTTACCCTAGATCTATGGAATTTTTGGATGTTTCAATAGGCGTCGTTCACGTATATCATTCGTTGGTGATAATGGTATGTGGTTTGGTGTTTATTTACAACTGTCATGCATTTTCTATGTTTTTGAACTACAAACCCATATTTGGGGTGTTGTGTGGCTGAGGAAGTGTCTATATTAAATACCTATATATGCATAGGTGATTAAATAAAATTTTAAAACTATTATTTGGGATCACTGCATGGATCCAGGACCACCCCAGGGGTGCGTTCCTCTGTTTAGCTGTATTGCAAGGATACTAGAGGGTATTCCATGTTTGATTATGCATTACTTTTACAAAGTTGAAATATATGTAAATTGCATGTTTAAATGTTGGGCATGGCCTGGTTACTTAAGCCTGAGGGTGGTGTTTTTCTATAACCAGAGGGTGTGACTGTATTTAGCCTAAGGGTGTGATTGTAGTCATGACTGTATTTATCCTGAGGGCTTTTTGATTATCCAGAGGGCATGGTTCTATTAGCCCGAGGGAGAGATTCAGTATAGCATGAGGGTGTGGTTTTACTATATTTTCCTGAGGGCAAGATTCTGGTTGTCCTGAGGGCATGGTTGTGCGGAGCACAAAATATTATTAAATTAAATGGTTAAAATGAATATTAAAATGGAAATATAACTGGTTAAGTTAGTTTCTTTTTAATACTGCTTACATTATTGCATTTTACTACTGCACATTGTTGTTGCATATTTCTACATAGTTGGGAATGGGCCTTTTGTGGGTGCCTACTATGATTCATTTCTCACACCCTGTTTGGGTCATGCTTTTCGGCCCAAATAGATAACATTTCTACAGGTGTGGACAAGGGTAAGGGTCCTTATACAGGTACTTGATTGCAGCTAAGGAGTAGGGGGCATGGGACAAGGCTTAGGCACGCGATACTACCAGTTTCTTGTTCTGCTTTGCTTTTCTATACTTGTACTATGTTATACTGCTATGTAACATGTTCTGGCTGTTTTCATAGTTTTTGAGGCATGGTGCATCATTATTATATACTGGTTGGTTATATATACTGCAGTTGTTTATTTCAGTTGTGTATGCTTTACTTCTTCCATCGTTGTTGTAGGTTTTATTTCATTTTGCTGCTCTAGAATTTGACAAATGAGGGCATAGATTCCCCACTATCAGACCTGGGGACTCCCTGCTATTCTGTAGCCTCTGGTGTTTGGGGAAATGCGCTTGAGGTCACATGTTGAACCGGGTTTGGGGCACCCGTTGAGTGGCACCAGGATCTGGGATGTTACAATGTGGTATCAGAGGGCGTTCATTTCTTTGAAATTCTATTTGGAGCCTTATTCAGGGGTAGGACATGATCGGTAGTTGGTAATATATTGTGCCCGAGCATAGCTTACCCGTGTACAGGGAAAATACAATTTACCTCGTATTGAAATTTTTTCTGATTTTGCAAATTTTACAGTTGATTTGATTTCACCATTGGGTGACGTACTTGGGATTGTTCTATTTATAAGTTATTAATGGGTTCAATTTTGTTACTACCAGATGTGATGAGGGTATTCCATCTCATGAATCATTTATGTACATGATAGAAATCACATTCCATGCATAGTTCAATGCCATGTAGGTGCATTAGAAATTGCATGTTGTTGGGATAGATGTTGTGCTATAAAAGAATGCTGCTATGATAGCTGCATTGATAAGTACCTGCTATGTGATAGGATACTTTCTTATGTGAGATAATTTATAGAATGGAATCCAAACATTGATTTTTGGAGAGTATGGGGCCCCATTTACCAGAATTTGGTGGACCATTAACTATTTTTCTTGTTACAACACAGATAAGATATCAAACATTGATTCGTGGAGAGTATGGGCCCTCACGGATCGGAATTTGACACTTAGGTGTTGTTTTTCAGTATTTTCTAGGTTCTAGGAAAAAAATATGGGGCATACTTTCTAGAAAACCCAGTATACACACCATGTAGTACTATAGACACATCATGTATGGCCTTCTGTTCAGGAAGAAAAATAAACTTTTTGAGTACACACAGTGTACCCATAGTACAAACCGGGTAGTCTCTTCCCATGTCACAAACCGTGTGGGTGGTGACTCGGGGAAGGGAAGACCTTAGGGAGAACACGCTGTGTACCAGATGTACTTGTCGTGTAGTGTTGACCCGAAGTCCGCCCGTGTAACGACCAACATGGATGGAGGAGACCTTAAGACATACACACCATGTCCATTATGGAACACGACGTGTAGTGTGACCGGGGGACTTGGTCGTGTAACTAACAACACGGGTCAGTGTTATCCTCTTGATTTCATGTCATGTCAATGATGAACACGTCGTGTAGTGTGACATGGGGACTCGACCATTTAAATAACGACACGGGTCAATGTCACCCCTCCTTGAACACGTCGTGTACCTATGGGACACGCTGTGTAGTCTTTTCCGAGGACAGACCGTGTGCACATAGCAATGTGGCTGGAAATCGGGGTGGTGTACACGCAGTGATTGGGTGTCACACCCTGTGTAGTTTCAAGTCGAGTAGTCGACCGTGTCACAAATGATACAGGATGTTTGAAATAACACTACACACACCTTGTAGATGGTATACACGCCGTGTAGTTTTGTTCAAATGGGAGCCGTGTGGCTTAGCCATGTAGAAGGACCTGGTCAGGGAAAGGGATGTCAGGTACATGCCGTGTAGTCAGTATACACACCGTGTAGTCTTGATTTGAAAATTTTGAATGCCTTCTTCCTCCTGTTCCCTTATGGGTTTCTTCATTTTCGGTCGTTGTTAATCTTATTCTAAAGGTGTGCATTTGACATTTTAGATTCATGCCACCGAGACGACTGCGTGTTGTTTGCAAGGGGAGCAGTGATGACTATACTCCAGTGATGGTGGGACATGGGTGGCCAGTTGATCCTCCAACAGAGCCAGATGTGGCACCAACCGTTATACCGAACACATGTGCAGAGGCGCAGTTTCGTGAAAGCATCATCCAGTTCATGAAGACCTTTCAGGGAGCACCGAAGGATGCCACATCTATGGCCGAGCTGACTCGTATCTTCTAGCACCAGCATCTGCCTACGTTTTTTGGGGATGGCGGACCACAGGCTGCGGAATATTTTCTAGGATCGATGCAGACTATTTTCGAGCATCATGAGACGCCTCCAGGGAAGAGGGTCAAGATCACGACGTATATGCTGTGTGATTATGCCAAGAGGTGGTGGGATGTTACCACCCATTCAGAGCATCCCAGAGACATGGCGTGACAGGATTTTGAGGCAGTCTTCTATGACATCGTCATTCCAGAGATGTTGCAGGCAGATAGAGCTCGAGAGTTCATGAATCTGCAGCATTGAGCTACGTCGGTGATGGACTATTCTGCTCGCTTTACCGAGATTTAGCGATTTGCACCTATTATTATGGGTGATGACACATTGATGGCCAGGCGCTTGGAGAATGTTCTTCTTTATGACATCTAAGCAGTGGTGAATGTTTTCAGGAAGCCTTTATTACATGTTATTGTGAAGCAGGCTTTGATTTCAGAGAGGAACTTGTGGGAAGCTAGTGGTGTGGGCCAGGGTGGTTCAACAGCAGTTTATGGTACTATTTCTGATGGTAAAAGAAAGATAATGATATAATTCTCTTAGGGTGGCAGTACCAGCAAAGAAGCTTCTTCAGGTGGACCGATCAGGGGATACCAGTGTGGTAACTAGGGGCACAAGAGACCGCAGTGTCCACAAGTCCCAGTGGAGTGCCGAACATGCAGTAGAATGGGACATATGCAGTGCTTCTACGTGGCATTCCCACCAGTGACTAGTGAGAGGGGTTCTGTAAAGACTCCACATGTGGAAGCGGGACTAGCATCTTCTTACAAGTCAAGGAACTGGAATACATCAGGGCATGCAAGGTGAGATGGTGGTCATGGTCCTGGTAGCCAGACACCAGGATCTCAGAGGCAGCAGGGTGGGAGAGCTCAGGGTAGCCAGGCTGTGTCATAGGGCCGCAGCACTAGACAGGCATATGTAGTGCAACAAACCCGGCAAGAGCAGCATCCATGACGTTCTACAGTCTGTGGTACTATTCTATTAGCTTCTTTCTTATCTTCTATACTTTTTGATACTTGTGCTACACATAGTTTCATATCTGTGCCGGTTGTGGAAATCCTTGGGCTTTGTGTTTCTACTTTTTCAGATATCATGATGCTAGACAGTCTTTTTTGGACTAGAACAGCTAGTGTGCATCAGTTCGAGTAGTGCCCCATTGATTTTGGTGGTTGTAACATTTTATGGGACCTCTATGTCTTATAGACGACAGCTTATGATGTCAATCCTGGGATGGACTGGTTGGTTCCCTTTCAAGAAATTATAGACTGTTATCATCTTAGGTTGTGTTTCATGTCACCAGAGGGTGGAGAGTTTCTATGCAAAGGTGAATGGTATGTTCAGGTGAGTCTAGCTAGACTAGAGAATCATGGGCGAGGTGGAGTCAAAGCCCAGATTGCGAGTTTATATCTGGATGATCAGGGGAGTTTTTAGACGTATTTCCCTTCAGTTGTTGATCGTTTCAAGGATGTCTTTCCAGACGACATTTCAGGTATACCTCAGGAGAGAGAGGTGGATTTCTCTATCATGCTTGTCCCAGGAGCAGCACCTGTGTCCATTCCTCCTTATAGGATGGCCACGCCCGAGTTGCAGGAGCATAAGAGGAAGTTATAGGAGTTATAGTAAAAGGGTTTTATCCGACTCAATACTTCTCCTTGAGGTTCACTATTCCTTTTTGCGAAGAAGGCAAATGGTACCCTCAGACTCTATGTGGATTATCGGAAGCTGAACCAGTTGACGGTTCCGAACCTATATCCCTTGCCGAGGATAGATGATCTTTCTAATCAACTTCATGGAGCACGAGTGTTTTCGAAGATTGACCTGAGGTTAGGATATCATCAGTTGCGCATGATACAATCAGATATACCACTTACAGCCTTTCATAGCAGATATGGCCTGTATGAGTACTTAGTTATGCCATTCGGACTCATGAACATGCCAGTAGTTTTCATGGCTCTGATGAATCATGTGTTTCATCTGTATCATGATTCTTCTGTTGTTGTATTCATGGACGACATCGTGTTGTACTCTCACACTCAACACAAACATGCCACCCATCTTGAAATCTTATTGATTACACTGAGAGAGCATCGGCTATATGCTAAACACTCAATGTGCCACATTTGGATGGACCTGATTCATTTCCTAGGTCATATCATCTCAGAGGCGGGAGTTGTAGTAGACTCAGAGAAGGTGAGAGTTGTAGTTTCCTGGGAGCATTCTAAAAACGTGTTTGAGGTACATAGTTTCTTAGGGCTGGATGGTTACTATAGACACTTCAAACATGAATTCACCCGCTTACCAGCATCATTAACGGTCCTGACTAAGAAGGATGTGAAGTTAGTGTGGTCAGAAGCTTGTGAGATAGCATTTCAGGACATTAAAGGAATGATGACTTCAGCACCGATCCTGATACTCTGAGAATAGGGGAAGAGCTATACAGTTTACTGTGATCCATCAGGTATTGGGCTGGGATCAGTGTTGATGTAGGGCGATCACGTTGTTGTGTACGGTTCATGGCAGTTCAAGCCACATGAGAGGAATTAACTGATGCATGATCTCGAGTTTGCTACAGTTGTGCATGCGTTGTGCTGTTGGAGACACTATCTTTTGGGAGAACGTTTTATGGTTTTCACCGACCACAAAAGTCTCAAGTATATCTTTACTCAGCGTGACATGAATCTAAGGCAGTGGAGGTGGGTTGAATACCTTTAGTCCTTCGATTTTGAGCTTTCCTATACACCTGGAAAAGGCAATGTAGTAGCTGATGCACTGAGCAGGAGGACTCAGATACAGGCTGTGCAGGAGGCCAGTGATGAGTGGAAGGTTATGGCCATGTTCTATGAGATTCATTAAGAGGTTCATGACAGTCAGGGGAAAACATATTTTTCATCTTTAGCTGTGACTATTTCCCTCCTGGATTAAGTGATGATGAGACAACATTCTGATTCAGAAGGCCTAGTTATACGGGAGTCTGTGGTAAGCGAGGACCCTCCTCCTTGTTGGACGATAGGCGATGATGAGGTTCTGTATTTCCATGGATGAGTATGGGTTCCATGGGCTATAAGTGAGGAGCTGATATGGGAGTTTCATGCTTCATCTTGGGAAGTTCATCCCAGGGTTACCAAGATCTACTGTGACATGAGATGTCAGTACTAGTTTTCGGGTATGAAGAGAGATGTAGCTGGTTTTGTTACGAGGAGTTCCACTTGTCAGTAGGTGAAGATGGAACATTAGAGGCTAGCTGGGTTGTTATAGTAGTTACCAATTCCGGAGTGGAAATGGGATGATGTCGTGATGGATTTCATGATTTGTTTTACGAGGTCACCTCGAGGCAATGATGTCCTGTGGGTTGTTGTGGATAGACTCACGAAGGTAGATCACTTTTTTCCGATGAAGGATACCTTAGGTGTTGACGAGATCAAAATGTTATATATCCGAGAGATTGTATGTCTTCTTGGGGTCCCTGGTTCTATCGTTTCTGATAGGGACGCCCGTTTTGCGTCTTGTTTCGGGAATAGTTTTTAGAGGGAACTGGGTACACTGGTGCTTTTGAGCATAGCATACCACCCTTAGAGAGATGGCCAGTTAGATCATACGATACAGGGGCTAGAGGACATGTTGGGTGCATGCATCCTAGTCTTTGGAGGCTCTTGGGAGAAGCATATACCCCTAGTCGAGTTTTCAATTAATAACATATTTTTGGAAACTATTGAGATGGAACCCTATGAGGCATTATATGGCAGGCCATGCCATCCACATTTATACTGGATAGAGGCAGTTGAGGCAGCTTTACTGGGACCATGCCTCATTCATGAGACTTCTAAGTAGGTCTAATTGATTCAGAAGCGGATGTCTACAGTAGAGTCACGTCAGAAATCTTATGTTGATGACCGTAGATGACCTTTAGAGTTCCTTGTCAGGGATCAGGTTTTTTTGTGTGTTTTGCTGAGGTTGGGCCATAGGAAGATCAGGAGATTGGGTAAACATTCACCATGTTATGTGGGGCCATTTGAGATTCTAGAGAGAGTCGTGCCAGTTGCCTATCGGTTTCAGTTATCGCAGAGGTACCGAGCAATGCACAACATCTTCCATGTATCTCAGTTGTGTCACTATCATTCAGACTCGTCTCACACCTTTCAGCCATAGGAGGTTGAGATGGAGGAAGATGCGTCATTTGATGATCATCTGATCCATATCGGTGACAGAAGATCTAAGGTTCTCCGAGGCCGGTCAATTCCTCTCGTACGAGTGTTGTGGCAGCATGGCTGAGCGTAGGACGAAACCTGGGAGTGGGAGACCGACGTATGTTCTCATTGGCCGGAGTTAATCACGGAAATATTTTCACCACCCATGGAAGGGAATTTCGGGTATGAATATCTTTAAGGGGGAAAGTTTGTAAGAACCTAGTTCTTAGTATTGAGGTAAGAGTTTCTTACTTTTTCTTTTCCTTAATTGTTTTTTTGAAAAATAATGAAATCCGGAAAAACCGTAAATTTTGAAAGTACATGCCATTTACTTTTTCGACACGCCATGTACATTTGGTCATGTGGGGTGAGTACACGAGGCGTGTGGACATATCTGTGATGAGGGGTGTAGATACTGACTACATGCCATGTAGTGGTCCTTTACACACCGTGTAGTCAGTCGGTAGGAGAATAGTAAGGCGGTGGCCAGCTGTGCGACAGCACACATCTTGTACTCAAGAAGACACGCCGTGTAGTCATATCGACTGATGAATAGTGCCACGATGGTGGGAAATCTCCAGAGGAACAGTTAAAAAATGGACTGTACACACCATTTAATTGGAAATACACGTTGTGTACTTTGTTTTTTTTGCTTAAAATCGGCAGTAGCCTACTCTATTCACACGGAAGGCTCAAAATGGGAAGAGGGCATTGGAGAGGGATTATAGGGCTTTGGAGATCTGCCAAACGCATGTCAGGAATCCGTTTTTGCCTCGGATGATCTCATTGGAACCGCACGGGTAAGCCCTCCACTCTCTATTAATCTTTCTTTCCAATTCATTCCCTAATGGGAATTATTTACATTTATGCGATAATTCTTTTACCCCATGTCTACGGTGTTATTGGATGTTTAAGAAGGAATCCTTCGCGTATATCGTTCATTAGTCATAATGGTAGGTGGCTTGGTGTTTATTTCCAACGGGCGTGGGTTTTGTGTGTTTTTAAGCTACGAACCCATATTTGGGGTGTCGTGTGGATGAGTACATGGATATTTTAAATACCTAGAAATTCATAGGTGATTA
Source organism: Viscum album (assembly GCA_963277665.1). Taxonomy (NCBI): domain Eukaryota; kingdom Viridiplantae; phylum Streptophyta; class Magnoliopsida; order Santalales; family Viscaceae; genus Viscum; species Viscum album. The sequence continues at coordinate 1,140,349,645 of OY728127.1, forward strand.
AATAAAATTTTAAAATTGTTTTTTGGGATCACTGCTTGGATCCAAGACCACCCCCGAGGTGTGTTCCTCTGTTTAGCCGTTTGGCTAGGATACCTGAGGGTATTCCATGTTTGATTATGCATTACTTTTACAAAGGTGAAATGTATGTAAATTGCATGTTTAAATGTTGGGCATGGCCCAGTTAATTAAGACTGAGGGTGGTGTTTAACTATTTCTTGAGGGCGTGATTGTATTTAGCCTGAGGGCGTGACTATAAGCGTATCTGTATTTAGACTGAGGGATTATTGATTAGCCTGATGGTGTGGTTCTATGATCCTGAGGATGAGATTCGGTATAGACTAAGGGCCTTGTTTAACTATATTAGCTTGAGGGTGAGATTCTCGTTGGCCTAAGGGAGTGGTTGTGCTGAGCACATAATATTATTAAATTAAATAGTGAAAATGAATATTAAAATGGAGATATAACTGGTTAATTTAGTTACTTTTTAGTACACCTTACAATATTGAAATTTACTACTGCACAATGTTGTTGCATATTTCCACATAGTTGGGAACGAGCCTTTGGTGGGTGCCTACTAGGATTCATTTCTCACAGCCTGTTTGGGTCTTGCTTTTTGGACCGAATTAATTACATTTCCACAGGTGTGGATAAGGGTAAGGGTCCTTATACAGGTACTTGATTGCTGTTGAGGAGTTGGGTAGCATGGGACCGGGCTTAGGCTCACGATGCTACCGGCTTCTTGTTCTGTTTTGCTTTTCTGTACCTGTACTCTGTTGTACTTCTATGTAACATGTTCTGGCTGTTTTCTTAGTTTTTAAGGCATGTTGCATAATTATTATATACTGGTTGGTTATATCTAATGCAGTTGTTTATTTCAGTTGTGTACGATTTACTGCTTCCGCCGTTGTTGTAGGTTTTATTTCATTCTAATGCACTACACATTGACAAATGAGGGCATAGTTTCCCCACAATCAGACATGGGCCCTCACTGCTAGTTGGCAGCCTCTGATGTTTGGGGAAATGCGCTTGAGGTCACGTGGTGAACCGGGTTCAGGGCACCCATTGAGTGGCACCCAGATCCAGGACTTTACAACTATAAACCCTTAAAATATTGAATATATTCCATCAAATATATGGAACTCAATCATAATTGATTATATGGGACAAGTTTATGTAGTCTCCATAATTAAAGATTCCCCAATATATTATCACATGAAATGATATGACCCAAAAATGAATTTTTTGTATCAAAAATTCACACATAATAAATTATTCTTATAGTTGATACATTATTATTATGTTTAGAATAATTCACAAGTTATTTTTATCCCCTTCATTCAATTTGATTATATAATAATGATGTTAATAAAAAATTCCACCAATTGATCGATGTTATATCAAAGGACTCCATTTGTTAAACCCATTAATATAGTAGGGTAATTATTAACACAAAAATGAAATCACAATACATTTTTACTTACTATTCTATAATGAAATATTCTCATGGGGTTGTCCTCATTTTTATCCCTTAATTTATTATACCCTAAATTAGGGTCACCCATGTACAATATTTTGATCTCTAATTTTTTTTTAAAAAAATCAGTATAATGGTTTTGAGGATATTTAATTATTGTTGTGATTTTTTATGTTCTCAATAATCAATACAAATTCATGTTGATCTATAATTCATTTTTATAAAAATCAATGGCTTCTAAAAATTTGAAAAACATGGCCAAATGAATACATTTTAAATATTTTCATGGAGTTCCTTCTTCAATTCATTCTACACAACTATGTCCATTCAATTTGATTATTTGAAATATGTGTAAAACTAGGAAAGACTTCTAACTAAAAAAATTTGGATTATCTAGCGATATTTCATTAATATTGCTAATTAAAAATCCACGAATGATGCCCTTTTTTAGCACTATAAAATAACACATAAAGGGGTCTTTAATAGATCTTTTTTATGTGATGTTAATGGTGGTCTTTCACAGTGCTAAAATAAGTTTACATAAGGGGTTTCCTATATTAGTTTTTTTAAAAGTGTTCTGATACATGGTTTCTTTTATATGCCTTTGTAAAAAATCACTAATAATGGGGGGGTTTTATCCATGATTTTGAAGAAGCATTGATTAAAACAACCATTATTTGCACGTTTGTACAAGTGAGGATAAAAGTAAATGTAGAAATATAATATCTCATTAAAAATAATATATTAGTATATAAATATTTTTATACTGATATAAATACATTATATAATTTTAAATACTATTTAAATAATAATTAATAGACATTTAAACATATTATATAAGACATTTAGTGGGAAAAAATTATAAAAAAAATATCAAAATTGTATTAATTAATAATTTATTAATTATTATAGAATAATTGACATTTAATAAAAATTTAAAGCTACCAAAAATATAAAAAAATTATGGAATATATAAAATAATTTCAAATCATCACTCAATCATCAGACGACCACAACTTTTTATTCGGGTGTCCATTTTGGCTTTACCACATATCAAATTGAATCCTATAATGAGATCTATTCCATTAATGACAGATGTAAGCATCAATTACAATTTTCATTGTTAAAAAATCCTGGAATGCCTCCAATGATTCATGTTTTTTGGGGTTCCCTGATTTTTAACATATAATGGATTTTCATCCTCATTTAAATGGGCATTTTTTCCCATTATAGATGGGAATAAATTTATTCCTAGGTCATACATTCATATTTATCTTATTTTTTTCAATTTTATCATTTTCTAAGAAGATAATTTTATTTATAATTAATTATATACCATTTTTTATATTTACATATAATAAATCATGAATATAAAATCATATATGAACATATTTAAGTAAAACTGTATACTCTAATATATGTCAATAAAAAAAGTTATATAAATTTATTTAAAATAAAATCTACCCATTTTATACATTATAAAAAAATATATATAATGATTATATTTACCTATGTCTATTTATTATATATATATATATATATATTTAACAAATGTATATACATGAAAATAAAATATAACATTAAATTTAAATTTAATGTATATATATATAACACACAAATATAAAATATAATTTTTTCTAAAAATATTTATATAAATATACGAAAATATATATAAATATCATTAAAAAGATAGTAAAACAACACGATATAGTTGTAATGTTGTTTCGTCTTTCAAGGATATTTTTAGGGTTCGGATCCAAGTGGGATCCCATGAGGGAAAATATTCACAACGATCTTATTAATGTTTTGGTGGGGAGAAAATAGTGATAAAGAGTGTGTGGAGAACTAATAAAAGGTTCACTCAATAAATGATATAGGGGTCCAGTGCGCATTGTTGTAAGAAATTTTTTTACCCCTTTTAACAGTGCTTTGTTTATCAGCAATAAAAATAATTGTTAAAGTTATCCTTTAATAGAACTAAAAATGTGTTGTTAAACGTTTCGTTTATTAGCCATAAATGTCGTTGTTAAATGAAAATTTTAGCATTACATTTTTAGCACTGTTAAAAGGATACATTAACAACCCCTTTTAGTGTTGATAAATTTTATAAGATTTTATCCAAGCTTTGATTATCAGTTCATTTTTAGAACTAATAATGGACTTTTCTAGAACTATTAATTCACTTCCTGTGTAGTATTTTCTATTGGGAAATAAACATAATGATTCAGAAGAAGGCTACACAAATCTTCCCTGAAGGAATAGATAAATTCTTATATGATATAAATTTAATCAATTTTATATATCTCCAAAACCGACAGTTATTAAAATCCATTTGGACGAGGAATCTTGACCTATAAAATGGGAGAGATGTCCTTCTAATCTACATATTTACTATCACAATTATATTTGATCCTATATAATTTTAGAATATCAAATGATACATCCTATAATTATAAATTGATTTTGAATTTATATAGATAAGTCTAATCTATTCCTATGTTAATAATAGATTATTTTAGAGGTAGAATAAAAATATATCGAAGAATAACATTCATATGGACTTCATCTTGTGGTGAATAATAAATTTTAATTCAATCATCAATTCATATAGGGGGTTTCAATTATAATTCAACATCAAATGATTGAGAATCAACATAGACATCCATAGATACCTTTAATGATATAATTGAAATTACATAACTATTTTTAAATAGGTTACTTAATGTTTTAATTATAACTATTACAACATTACCATCATCATTCAATCCTAAATTCAATATTAAAACTGAAATGATCATCAATTTATTTAGAATGTTTGATCACCGAGAGAAATAATTAAAATTCATTATCGATTAGTACACCTTTTATCAAACTATGACACCTTCAGTTTATTATAGGTCATTTATTATAATTAATCAAATATGTATTTATAGTTCATGAAGAGTTTCTAAATTTCTAAATATATCCACTGAGTGTGTCAACATTGGTGTGCTGAAAGGCCTATATTCATACACTGGGGGTGGTCAAGTACAAGACCCAATGAATCAGTTTTTATGTAATTACATCAAAATTTAACTATGAATAAGACATATGAACATATAATATCCAAACAGTGGTGTAATTTCATTAAAACCAGTCATTCCATCATTCAGAGTAAATCACTTATATTTTCCTGTAATTATTCTTATCCTTATGGATCTGATTATTTTTTTTATCCTAGTCTTTAAAAATTTACTTTTCCATTATTTAGTAGTATCAATTAATTAAAAATATTTTCATTCATACACATTACATCAGAATATATAGAGATTCATTGCATTAAAAAAGGTCTATATTGAATTTGATTGTTCCTGTTTCATTGGAAATGTTTAAACATGAAACAAATTGTTCATATTTGATCAATATAATATATTATTATTTTCATTATATCTTTCACACTCCCCAGAAATATAATTCATAATACCTTTCCTTATTTAATGTGAAAAATAATCTTAATAAAGTGTTAGATCGTATGCTCAATATGGATAATTAAGAAAAATATTAATATAACATGATTATAGGGTATCCTGAACTTGAGAATTAAAATTTAATACAATACCATATATATGTATATAATATCACAAATATTATTCATAAAATAAATTGTGTTAGTTTCTAATACATGAATCAAAATGGAATTTGAGTACAAAATCCATAAGATCATTACATTGAAATAATTCATATATTTTTGGAAATTCCATCATCAAATAAAATCATTAACATTGTACACAAGGTTATTTGTAAAATCTATCATAGTGAAATATGACTATGATACAAACCATCTATGTAGTCATAGGGAAATACCAATACGATCATAGTGGAAAAATTCCTTTACTAAAATGGTTACACAATATTTTCTATTTCTATTAATCTCTGATGATATTAAAATTTAGCAAAAATAATTGGATGGAGATATAGGTCCCACCACTAACATAATAAATATTATATCCCATAGATTTTATTAATTAAATGATACAATTTATAAGAAATATATTCATTGAATAATATAAAAAATATATTATAAAGTCATATAATAATAGTGTCATTGGAAACACTGAATTATAAACTACATTTTCATTAAATATCTACAACATCTCCCACTTATTTACTTTTATCTAGCTCCCTAATATTAATATCATACATTATTGATTTATTCATATCATTTTATGGGAAAACATAGAAAGCTAGAGCTCAGATGATTTATACGGAAAATTTTCAATATAAAAAGTATTTCATAATCATAATATTTGTATAGCAGTATAAGAAAATGAATAAAACATTTGGATATTTTACCTTTCATATTATATGTCATAATACTGAATGTATGAATAAATCTTTGAAGTTCATAAGAAATGAATCATAATTAATTAAAATATAATGATCCGTGATTTAATAATATAGCAATAATACATTAAATCAGTTGAACTAACATAATTAAATAAAATAATTTCCAAATTAGTTAAGCATCCCTTCTCATATTATCATATTGGAAAAGACGTTTTATGAAACAAGGATTACTCCACATTATAGCACAATAAAACACTGTATTAAACTCGAGTTCCATCCCTTTCTTACTAAATGAGGATCACTCCAATTAATTTTGGTTCAAGCTAACGATGAGGGTGTTTTTTTTCATGTTTTTTTTCAATTTTCTGAAATCACACGAATATGTTTTCATAAATAATCTTACTGACCATTGTTCTGATTAGAATCATAGTCATATTTTCCAATGAAATGGATTCACTATGAAATTATATCATATCATTGAGAATCAGTTTAGATGAAGTGATTCTGATCAGGTTCACCTTCTGTATGATTGAATGTGAAAATAAATTACTTGATGTAAATGGTCATTAGAATCACTTTGTAGTTAAGGTGGGAGATGTAGTTGTTTTATAATGAATTAGTGTATTTGTGACACCAATAAATTATATGTGATGACCCCATGAAAATATTTTATATCATATAAATGAAATGTTTAATTAATAACATGTGATTCAATATGATTGAAAAGGTGGTGCTGATTGAATGGATTGTACCGATTTAAAAGGTGGTGCAGATTGAATGGGTTGTACCGATTTAAAAGGTGGTGCCAATTGTGTTGGTGATGATGATTTACTATAGCATCTATTTTCCATCATAAGTTATAATAAATTTTCTTAATCAGAATGATCATATCATGGATGATAAACACCTACATAATTGTACCTAGATTGGTCATATTTAGAATGATCATATTCAGGACATTAGTAATCAGGATGAGTTGGACGGTTGATCGAAATGCTGATGTAATAGAGAGATGAACAATATTTTTTTTCATATGACTTCATGAAATGGTTCAAGAGTTGAATTAAATTGTTTTCAATTCGTGTGATTTTCTCTAGATGGTCAATTGAATTGTATAATAATAGCCTTTGTAATATAAGTGGACTATGAGACGTGTTGATGAGAAATAGATGCATATTTTTTCAAGGGGGAGATTGAATTTCAATGAATTATTTTTTTCTTCATACATTTTATCTTCAAATGGTACAAAAAATTGCTTTTATGAAATCATCATGAGATAATATCACTTATCAATTGAAATTGGTATTAGGAAATGAAATTGGACAGGATATTCAAATGAATGTAAATAGAAGGATTTTATGTTTTATGAAGAATCAAGAAGCATTTAGATGATTTGAAAATGTCAAAATAAATTCTGTGATTTCAAGAGAAATTTTAATTTGGGTGTATTTTATGGATAGGGAATGAATTCTTTAAATCCCACAAATTCCTCTCATAGATCACATATAAAAGGAAATGATGGTTAGACATTCAGATAGTTGATGTAATTTTCCCCATAGTAGAGTTATATGCTCTATGATTTTAGTAAGAGAATGATATATCGTATTGATATATGATGAAGTCATTTTGATGGCAATAAGAAAAGGCAGAATAAACAAGAACTAAATTTTTCAATTGAATAAAAATTTTAGTCATGAATCATCATATTTAGTAGATCTTCAAATTTGACATATCAATTATATTTTGGGGATCATAATATCAGGTTGAATTAATTAGTGTCGAAATTTTCATATTAGGATTCTCAATCTATAGAGTAATCAAACTGATTTTTATTTTACAAAATGATTGAATTTGTGATGACTCATTTTAATTTCATTTAAAAATAAAATTGGATAATAATAATTGTTTTTTACAATTCATACTAGGTGAAATAGAATAGGAGAATCAGGCAAATTAAAATCGGACTGAGATTTCATAATAAAGAAGATGAAGCTCTTACATTTCTTTTGGGTAATGAATTAGAGAGTCTCATTACAAATTAATACATTTGATTAATTGAAAAGGTGGATAGGTAGCATGACTTGTTAAAAATCATTATATTAACCTATTTGTGATAAGATGGTGCACACACACATGTGGATTGATTTCAAATGTTCTACGTGTTTTATAGGTCATATCTTAATCATTATAGTACAAGGGTTTATTTCTATTGGATTGTATGGTGTTGGATAATTTCCAAACCTTAAAAAGAATGTATAAATTCTTATTAAATAGTCACAGTTGAAAATAATAATGATCCATTGGATGTGGGTTGAATTTTTTTCAATGGAGAAATGAAATCTATAATAGGAGGTAAACTGTGATTCAATTGAAATCAAACCTAATGGAAAAATTAAATCACTGATTCACCCCTCCCCCTCGTAGTGATTCAATCAAACTTACTAATAACATTTAATTTGTATTAGAGAAGAGGGTTCCTTTCATTATTCATTGATAATGGAGAATTTGAATTTTGTAAATTGTAAACACATTCAAGTGTCAGATATAAGGAATTATAATATAAAGAAATAAATAATGTTATAATATATTATGTCTACTTATTATGATGTTATTGAAGATGGAAATGATGGGTTTCCTCTTATTGATGACAAAACTATAATTATATCTGTCAAAAATAAGTCTCTTATGAAAAATGGATGGAAAAAATGATATAATATCATCACATTATAAAATTTAATTATGGAGGTTAAAAGGACATTCCATAAAAAAATGAATGAATAATAAATTTAAAAACATATTTGAATTTAATACCAAATTCAGAAAAGAAAAACGAGAAATTTGGAGGTTGAACTATGAATACATGAATATGGGTGAATATGAGTATATTATAGGCATCATTATCAAAGTCATGAAACTATGATTTCTATCAGATGTATTGGTTAAATGATGGATTTCACTATATTTGTGGAAAATATATTGAGAATCCTACATTAAAAATGTAATGCTAAATTAATTCATTGGAAGACAAATATCCGTAAAAAAATTCTGTTTATTATTTAAAAAACACACATGTCACTTATGAAATGATAAGAGAGATGGATATGAAGAGAAAAACAATGGTTGATTTTGAAATTTCTTTCATGTTTGTTATGATGGAAAATAAAAAATGATTATTATAGAAGATAAAGTTATTGACTATGAATCTAAAAAAAGGCATGTAAAAATATCAGTGATATATTATCATTGTTTTTTTTAAATCGGAAAAAGGTGAATGTAAATACAATGGTAAAATTTCTTTGATGTTTTTCCAATGTGGAGGTCTTGGTAATTTAGTGGAAAATTGTACTCTAATAAAGAAATATTCTGATACTGAGGAAAAATAATGAAATCTAATAAGATTGTGGAATTAATAGGAAGAATATTAAATGTTAAACACTAACTGTAATGATATAAAATCCATCAAATTAAAAAGTTAAAGATTATTCGCTACTAATGAAGATGATGACTGCGATATAGAATCTGAAATATTACATGAGTATAGTATTTTTCACGAATCGAATATGGTCTCCATCAAAATAAGCACCCAACCTAGCATGTGGCACGGCTTGATGGGCATTCTTGATAGCCACAGACTGTAACAAGTGCCTCGGTATCACAAAATTAAAATTGGGAATGATTTACCCCAATTTATAAACATAAAACAACAATAAAATTAAACATAAAAATCGTGAATTTTCAAAACAAACTATATTTTACAAAAACTCAAAATTGAATTAAAAAATATAAAAAAATTATCAAAGACATTAAAAATGAAGAAACCAAAAATGGAAATCCCAAGATCCTCCTCATGGATTGTGGAATGGACCTCAATCCATCTCCATGACACTACAACATGAAGGACCGATAGAAACCCAAAACATTGGAACTAAATGCATTCCTATAACCAATGACAAAATAACCAAGTCTACATACACCAAATAGTGTATCTAGGGTGTGATCCAATGGCTATTAGGATCATACCACTAAAAGATTCAATGTGACATAAATCCATAGATGAAAATATGGCAAGTTTTCATAATCATGAAATGATAATAATGATTTTAAAGAGATGAAACATTATATAATAAATGTTTTCAATTTTGCTAATTTAAAATAATCAACAGATTTAAAAATAATTAAAAATATAATGTATTATCAATCCAATGATACCATATTCTAATGGTAAGAATAATTTATCTGATGAGCACAGTCAATGGGAAATAACCCCTAGGCACTAGCTCACTGTGGGTCCTATGTACCTTATGTCTCAGTTAAAGTAACCATTAAAATATCCATCACCATGAAAATCACACACTATTAGAGTGGATACCCTTATCCCGGTGCTTTCCAATCATCATCATTATCATCATTGTTTACATAGATTTTTTTTCATCAATATTTCTACATGAAACTAAGTCCGAATCCCACATGATCACTAGCATACTAGTACAAATTGAACCATGTAGATACCTAGGTATCCCTCTTATGCTCAAAAAAGTTCATCAACCCTTGAAATATAATTTTAACCTGAAAATACAACTTATACATCATGCACCTACAAAACATAGCACAAAATTGTCACATAATACTCCTTTCACAATCCAAATTCAATTTCCACATCATACTCACACAAAACATCCTACAAAATGTGTTCTTCTCCTTTCTTAAAATTTGAAAAAATATTTTAGAAACTTATAAAACATTGTAATTTTTTAAAATCATAAATAAAAAAATTACCCTTAAAAACTAATATTAGGTTAAAACACTCACCGAAATAGTACATGCACATAATTTTTCAAATTTTTTTACCTGAGCAAATCAATTACAGTTTTCAGAAAATAATCCATGGTGGTATAGCCATGTTTTTTCGCAAAAACCTATTTCAAAACCATCTTTCCCGACCAAAATCAGACTAATACCACTCCAAAACATAATTTTAATCCCTATAAACATATATTAAACAAATCTATATTGTTATAAAATTAACTCAAATAATAGCACAAAAGATAAACATGAAGATCACACTTTTTCATAAAACGCATTCAAAATGTATTGCATGGTTTTACATGTAAAACCCATTAAATACCAAAAATTGAGGAACAAATGAAAATAAATCATTTCCATACAATATTTTTCTTCCCCTTATAAAAAATAATAAATAAAATTCATATTTTATTAAACTACCAAAAAAGATATCACATGAGTAACATTTGGAAAATAAAAAAGATTAAAAAACGTGACATTAATACCAAATGCAACCCTGATGATAAAAAAATGGATTTTCACCTCACAAAATAGAATATGAACATTATAAATTAATTAATCAAGAATGATAGATAATAAATAATTTCTTACACATGTAATAAACTACCGTTTGTGTCAAAATCCCCAAATCATGGGACGAAACATCAACTGCAACACTAACGCACCACAAGGGATTGGAAATGAACCATAAACTATATGATTTTACTAAAAAATCATTAAATAATTACATAGGTACGAACCCACACTTATGGAAATATTAATTCTTATGGAATGTGGGAGGAGACCATAAGGATAAGGAAACAAATGAAGAGAGAAACATTTACATAAAGAAATATTGAAGAAATCTCCCCAAGTCCAACAAATTATGAATATCCAATTAACCAAAACTAGTAGGGAGGCTCGAATGAGTCATATTAGGTCATGTGGGGAATGAGATGGGGGGAAATGGTGGATATTGAATTAGTTATTATTAAAACAATTATCTCTTCAAATCTGACAGAGTTGAAAATTATAAATAATGATCTCCCTAATCCATGGGGGAGATGAGCTCCAAAGTGGTAAACTCAATAATGGGGTTGAGCCTTTGGTGGTTGTCTTCGAGTGGGAGAGGGAATTTGGGAATAATATAAAAAAAATATTATTAAAATGGAAAATAATAAAAATAATTTAAAGTAGGAAATGGGCTTACGGGAGGCCAATAGCATAACAAAAAACTGAAATCCATATTGATTATGGACTCCTATGAAGTCCAATTGGATATAGTGGTTTTAATATACCGGTACATTCCAATTGGGTAGTGGAATGGGAGTAAAATGATGAAATATAAATGAGACATTAAAGAAAAAAATAATTATTAAAATTGGAAACTAGCTCATGGTTTGGCCCAAATATTGAAAAACCACCATTTCCATAAAAATTAACGGGAAATCCCAAATAATAAAACATATTTGATATTAAATTAAAAAATAAATTTAAATGATGTAATGTATGTAAATATTCACCCTACCAAAATATGTTCCACCCTAAAAATTCCTCATTATGATAAAAAGAAAATACCAAACTCAACTGAAGGCCAAAATGGACTTCTTTTACACATTTTTCCCACCCCCAAAAGACCAAAACACATCCAATTGAGCAATCATAGAAGTAATAATCTCACCAACCAAAACATACATCACATCTTGAAATGATAACGAATATTCAATTTACATCACAAAATAAAACTCCTTAAAAACTATCTGAACAAGACTAAATCAATATCCTCAAATGAGCATCAACATCGAACAGGTTTACCACTACTATACATTTATTAAACATTTGGGCTCGCTCCAATCCCAATGATTACCCCATGATGATATTGGTGGTCGGATATATTCAAATGAGACTACCTACCACCATTCCAATGACATGGAATAATCTGAGTTACTAGTAAAAGGCGAAAAAAATTGGCTCTGAACCATAAGAGTGGACATAAATATTCCCAAGATAGAATCGGGATACTAACCTAGGGATCCCCAAATAGTCTCCCAAACATAAGGGGTAAAAATACATTAGACATTTACAAAAGAAAATACATGAGGCTTATAGTGGGTCTCCCCACCGTATGAAAAATCCATCTTAACAGACCTATACGGGCCAGTATAGAAAGACCCAAAAATATAAAGAGATGTGGCAGTCGCATAGTTAGTCTCCACAGTTTGGTAGTCTAGGTGATAAATTTATAGATAATGTTGTTTGTATTGGTTCCTAGAACACATTCATTACTAATCGTTCACACACCATGTCCTCAACCCATCTGGAGAAATTTCAAACGATTCCCAAAAAACAATGGAATCCAAAGGATGAAGGATTTACATTGGGCGATAACATATACACGAGGTCCTCCCACCTATTTCCATAAAATAGAAAAAACAAAATAAAAATGAAAAAAGAAGAGGGGTCATATATTCCCATCAGTCATAATGAGTATATGAAATTTTAAAAGGGTTTAATAAACCCAGTGATTTTTACTAACTCGACCCTAGATTCACTCCAAGACCTATTGTGACCAGATTTTCCAAACGGGTTTCTTGACATCATCCCTCGCTTAAAAGAGATTGGCAGAGAACCCTGAGGCCCTCATAGAGAACATCCAAAACTATAAACCCTGAACTACTGTCACATTTGAAGATATTGTTAACTAAAAAACTATGGTACCTTTGAACCTTCCACGATTACTATACCATTTCAAGAGGATTAAAAACCCAAGAATGGAAATGGTGTAAAATCAATATGAAAATCTTGAGAAACATATTCCTTATATTGATCAACTAGAGGATCTTCTATGCAAATATACATTATGTGATGCAGTTTATATGGGAACTTACCCATGATTGGGTCATACATTATCCATGGAGAGAACTCATGGGACAAAAAAAGATGTTCTATTAGTCCATTAATACCACAAACCAGAACATAACACTTGAGGAGGACCACATTAAAGGCTTCCATAAATTTTATTAGAAGAGACCACTATCCAGCCCTTCAACCTATCTTACTGACCAAACACATACCCAAAACACCGTTCAAACAAGAGGTGTTTTTGGAATCAAAACAACCCAAAAAAATAACATTTTAATAATTACATAAGACATATCATTACATACTAGTAATCAAGACATCACGTTTTCCTTTAAAATCAAATTTTATAAAATAAATGGTTTGGTAGTTAGAAAATCCACCAATGGTACCCCATGGACCTAACACATTAATGGTTATATTCCACATCAAGCACCCTCTGCATATCCATCCATGAAACATGTCCTGTCATGCAATTATCCATCCACCCTCCCTTGTAACCCCATGAAAGTGGTATCTCATGGAAATACCCAAGGTTAAAACATTAAATCCTTCAAAATTTACCAAATAAAATAGTTAACCAATATTTCTTTCTTATCAGGCCCACATACCAAAATATCAAACCTAATTTACATCTTATAAAACATTTCAAAATGGAAGCATCATTCAACCAAAAACTCAATTTTATACTATTAAATTAAAATTCAAAACATCTCATCCCATTAAAACACATCTAAATAATATATAGAACTATATTGGAAACACTTTTGCAAAAAAAACCTATAACATAATGTATGACTTTCAAAAGAGGTTTAAACACACCAATTATTATTTCAAAGTAAATTCAAAAAATGTAGTTCCACCACCTCCCAAATCAAATACTTATCTCTTTATTATAAAATCATTTCCGAAAAACATTACGCATCATAAAACAATGAATTTTATTGATTAAAACCAAACATCCCAGATTTCAAAAATAAGGGCCACAAAAAAAATGTGGGAGGAAAATAGTTTCAGTTTGTGACTTCGGTATATGATTGGAATCCATATTCCAATCACCTCACCATCACATAGAATTTTATAATAAAATTTCCCATCATTGTACTGCTTTTCAGGCCCTACTTGCTCACTGATACCATTAGCCTAACTCTCTTTTAATTTCCCCAGATCATTATCAATCCTATAAAATCAAAGGACTCAGATGAATCCTGACATCCACTAGAGACATGAATTAAATCACTTGGTGTCCTATCCATGAACCCAACTCTTAATCTGATTGTCAATCCCCCACAATATTTTCTCCATACTCTCCCAACTCTTCCCTAGATAACATGATGCAAGAGGAAGAACCTCCTCTGATACAATTTTGTTACAAACTGAATTTGGTCTCCATCAAATCTGGAACCCAACCCACCCCTTGGAATGGCCCATATGGCATTCCCAATCCCCATGGGATGGATCAATTTCTTGGGTATCACAAAATGTAATTTCGGAATGATTTACGTATGTTATTAAACATAAAACAAAAAACAAATAAAACATAACCAATATGGATTAAAAAACCTATTTTTCAAAAATTCATATTTGAAATACAAACTATAAAACAATTATCAAAGACTATGAAAAATGAATAAACCCATAATGGATAGCCCAAGAACCTCCTCATTGAAATAGGTGCCTCCCTCAATCCATCTACAGGGCACTTCACCAAGATGGACTAATATAAACCCGCACAATTGGAACTAAATGAATTACCCAAACCTACGAAAAATTAACCATGTCTACTTACACGCAAGGGTATAGGTAGTGTGTGATCTAAATCCCAGTAGGACACCATAACTATGGGATTCCATGTTAATAGAATTCAAACACGAAAAGCTTTCTAATATTCATAATCATGAAATGATAATAATGATTTTAATGAGATGAAACAATAATAAAAACAATGGTCAAGTGGGCTACATTAAATAACAAAATCATTTAAAAATAATGCCAATGATAATGAATTTTCCATACAATCATACATTATTTTAATGGTATGAATAAAGTACCCGATGATCACAAGTAACGGGAAATAACCCCTAAGCACTAGCTTGTTTTTTGTCTCAGGTACCGCATATCGTGATGAATATAACCATCACAATATTTCTTCTCATACACATGATCCCCTAGTAGGGAGCATACCCATAAACTAGTGGTTCCTGATAATCATAATCATAGTTTAGTTAAAATTTCCATCCTAAAACATACTATGTTATACTTTGGACAAACCCCATGAGATCCCTAACATAATAGAACATTTCCACCCACCTAGATACAAAGGATTCCCTTATAGGCTCAAACAAGTTCAAAAAGTAATGAAATATAAAATTCACATGATAATACCATTTCCACATCACAAAAACACCAAAAATACCACACCCAAGTCACATAATACTCCTTTCACAAACAAAATTCATTTTTCACATCATATTAACATAAAACATCCCATTAACGTGTTTTATAACATTCTTGAAATTTGATAAAACATTTCATCAATTTATAAAACATTCTAAAAAAAATTTATATCTTAAATAACCATTTTATATCTCAAAAACTCATATTAGGTGAAATAACTCACCAAAACACTACATTCACATCCTTTTCCTACTTGTTTTAACTTAATAAGTCATTTACAATTTTTATAAAACAATCCCTAGGGGTATAGCCATGTTTTTCATAGAAACCCATTTCAAAACCCACTATTTAGGCCAAAATCACATCAATAACGATCAAAAAAATTCAGACCTAGAAACGATTATTAAAGTACTCATATGTGAAACTGATATGTAGCTCATTCAAATGGGATCCTATTTATAGGAAAATCTCCAACAGTCGGCTCCCTCCTCCAATGGTCATTTTTTCCTTAAATCTTAGGGGGACCTGTACACGTGTCATGAAACCAATGGTTAGTTAGTAATAGAATGAATGACATCGTTTCATATCTATAAAAAGAGTAAGAAAAATATGGTTTCATAACCAGATCTGGGTTTTTTAGTCTAATGAAATATTCACAGTCTAATAAAAATGGGATTTAGAGTCTATAATACATGGATATTTAGACTATGTTTTCAAATAATTAGGAGTTTGAATTTTATGACTTATAGTGTCTGAATTCTATGAATTCTGAGTTGGAACTCAGAATATTCAGAGTCTGAACTTAGAGAGGTCAAATTCAAAACTCAGAATGTACGGAGGCTGATATATGAGAATTAGGAGTCTGAATATAGAATTTTCGGAGTCAAAATTCATAGAATTTGGAGTCTGAACTTAGAATGAAGAAAGTATGAACTCTGTGAATTTGGAGTCTAAACTCATAATGTTCGGAGTTGAAATTCAATGAATCCAATGTTTGAAATCAGAATGTTTGGAGTCTGAATTCAGTGAATTTGTATTCTGATCTTAGAAAGTTCATAGTCTGAATTTAGAGAATTCGGAGTCTGAACACAGAATGTTCGGAGTCTGAATTCAATGTTTGAAAAAAAAATACTCTATATCCTAGTATTTATAGAATTATGAGGTTTTTGATAATAAACCATTTTTTAGAATTTGAAATAAAAATAAATAGATTTAATTATACTAAATAATGAACAATGAAAACTCATGTACGGAAAAAAAATTCCTTGAGGAAGGAAATTTTACGTAAGGAAGAAAAATTTTCCTTATTAAGATAATATAAATTTTTCTTTAAATTGAGTGTTTTTTATTTTCAAAACATAAAGGAATGTAATGGTCATAAGGAAACCGTATTGACTCTACATTTGGGAGTTTATTTTTTTAGATATGAAAGGTGTAACCTATAGAATTTTTGTTCATGAAGGTGAAAACATAATCATTAATTTCAACACACCTGATTGAAGATGATATAAATGTTTCAAAGAATAATGTAGAATTAATTTTTATTCAATTACAGTGAATGCGATTGAAATATATGATAATGATTAACATGTGCAGCCATACAAGGATGTTGAGAAATATGAAGCAAATAATAAAGATAAGGACAAAACCAATTGTAATCCTTGTAAAATAAATAAATAGATGTAGCTATTTCATATTATGTGGATTAAAATTGACAAAATTATCCAAGGCTGAGAAAACAATTTGATGCCCAAATTATTATTGCTGATCAATATCAAAATGCTCAAACTAGAAAATCAAAAAATTGTACTACACAAACATCTTTGTATTCAAAAGTAGAACCCAATAACGCGAAAAAAGATTTTGATCATACAGAATGGATTTATGGTATGAATGATGGATTGGATAATGTCGAATGGAATGATACATCATAACTCATAGTCAACCAAAAATAAAAAAAACATTTTTGGCATAATGTGGGATTTCAGTAATAAGATAAATGATGAAGGTACTGTTATAAGAGGCCATGAAATATTAGAATGTATTGGGTATTGAAAAATTTATTGAAATTATATTGATGAAACTTCTTCTCTGATGGACATGTTAGGATCAGTTAGAATCATTCAATGTATTGTCTCACAATGAGGATACACGATCTTTCAAATTGATGTTATTTTTATATTCCAAAATGGAGATCTTTTAGAATATGTTTATAACGAACAACCAAATAGATTTGTTATTATAAATAATGAATGTTATCTATATAGAGTGATGAATACATTTTTTATGATAAAAAATATCTATAGTCATTGTATTCTAGATTGAATATATTCTTAAGGATGAAGAATTTCAAGAAACTGTAGCGGATAAAAATCTATATATCATTTAAATTCATGATTTTTCCATCATTTTAATCATTTATATTGATGTTACTATTTTTATGTGAATGATGAAACTTGTTGACAAATATTTATTGAAAAAATGACGAATATGGTTGAAATATCCTTGGTTGGGTAATGAAATACTTTCTTGGATAACAAATTTTCAAAACAATGAAAACTATTTTCTCTCCCACGAAATGCATTTTAAGGATCTTATTATGTGGTTTGGAATAGAAAACTGAAAACCTATTTCCACACCAACTATAGGGGGACTGAATATATATAGATATTGATATGGAAATGAAGTTGATCATAATTAATATAATAAGTTGAATTAAAGTCTATTTTATTTAAATTTTTCATGACTCGGCATAGTTTATAATTTTACCTTATGTAAGACATTTCACAGTGATCCAAAAGAGTAAAATATTATTTCTAGAAATAGAAAAACTAGATACTTCAATATAATAATAGAATTTGGCATTTCATAATATAGTTCATATGGTATTGATTTTTTTTATATTAACATGAATATAAAAAATGTAATTTTGATGAATGATTATCCACATCTGTTTGAGTATTCATTCTAGTAAATAATTGTTTTACTATTCATTCATTGAAAAAAATTCAGAAACTCTCAGTTTGGCTATTGTTGAATATGTTTCTATTTTTCAGTACACTAAAATGTTTATTTTGATGTAAACACAATAGGAAAATTTACGTATGGAAGTAAACTAACCCTTACTCGTGGGTTGTGATAATAAATGGGAAATTAATATCACAAGGAATGCAATTCTATTTTTTTTTCAAAACGTGTTCATATAAAATATCATATCATCAAAGAGATAGTGGATATGAATAATTTGATGATATATTATATTACAAAATCATCACTAGTGGATGATATTATCACAAAACCATTATAAAATGAATCATTTTCATTATTGAGGCTAAACAAGAGAATCTATCAACCTTATCATAATGTTTTAGGAATTTGATTCCATTTCCAATATTTTTTACCCTTGGATTGTATTTTCATGTTGGATAATAGTTTCATAAATCAATTCTTATTTTTTTAAGAGAGTGTTGTGAGTATTCTGTGAATTGTGTAATGTTTTGTTGTGCAAAAAAATCTAACTATTTGTTTGTGTGGTTGTAGGAAATAATTCCCATTAAATTACAGGAAGTAATAAAAAAATGTGATGAGGTATCATAATGAAGAGTTTTGTCAAAATCACTACATTTTTAAAACATGTTATTATAATTTCAAATTATTTATGATGAAGTGTGTTGTCTTAATTTTCTTCAAGTCTTATATTTTTAATCAATTTATGTGAAGGACATCAAATTGTTTTTCCAAGTGATCGTACTGAACATTTTTTTGAAATGAATCATACTCATGTCCTAAAAATAATAAAATTATGTATGAATATAAATTGTTCTAAGAAGAAGTCATTTAGAAGATGTGAATATTTTTGATGCACCTCAGGTCCTACTAAAATATTATTCATATTGATGGATGAAACATTTTCATCAGCATCAGTCTCTAGAGCTGATATAAGTGATGTAGTTGTTTGATTATGTATTAGATTCTCTATGACAAAAATAAAATAAATTTGGGGATTCCATAGACATTTTTATATCATATAAATATAATGTTTAATTGAGAACATATAAAAGAAGCATATTCAAATATTGGTGACAATTAAAATGGAGGGGCCGATTGAATAGGCAGTTTTGATATTCTATAGCACCCAATTTCCAACATAAGATATAAAATATTTTTGTACATAGAGTTATTTTATCAATGGTGATTAGTATTAGAATAATCATACCCAGAACATTAATTTGTAGAATGATCATACTCTAGTCATTCAATATCAATATGAGTTGGATGGTTGATTATGAAACTGAAGGGAGAGATAGATGAACTATTATTTGTTTTTATATCACATCATCATGTGGGTTAAAAGTTGAATTAAAATTTTCCCTTAATGTTAATTACTCAATATATTCAACAGAAGTTGATAAAAGATGGGTTTTATTATAAGTGGATCCGGAGCAGTGGTCAAGAGAAATTGATGAATATCATGTTGAGGGGGATTTTAAATATCCAGGATTATTTTTTTTATTCATTCATTGTAGCTTAAAATTATACAGAGATTTTTTTTGATGAAATTGGAAAGAGAAAATATGACTCAGCAATTGAAATTAGTTTCATCAAATGAAATCAAACTTCTGATTCGAATGAATATATAAACAAGGAGATGGTGTTTCATGAAGAATGAATAATCCTCGAAAAGAGTTGACTATGTCAGAATGCATTATGATATTTTAAGAGAAATTAAAATTTGGTTTCATTTGTTTGAGAATGAAAGAATTTTTGGGATCCCACCAAAACCTCTCATGGGTCACCAATTAAAAAGAATCTACTTTTCAGTTTATAGGTATTGTTTTATTGATCAATAATATATAAATAGAAACTCTATGTTTTACATTATATAAAGAGATGCCATATTGATCTATGTTAAATGCATTTTGGTAGGCATAATAAAAATGATACAAAACATATTGAATCATTGAATTTAGCTAAACATCACATTCCAGGTTGATCATATCAAACAAATAAACTTATTCAACATATTTATTATACTTTTTTGATTATATTATTGGGATGAATTTACAAATATTTAAGATATCTATATAGGTATTCTTAGACTGAGGAAGAATTAGATTGTGTTTTAACATACTCAGCGATTGACGTGTCACAGATTTATTTCCATTTCAATATGAAATAAAATTGGACAAGAATATTAGTCATTCAAGAATCATACTCTGAGAAATCGGACTACAAGAATCAGACCTAGGAAAATTAGAATATTTATTCACAAAAAATTACGAAGGATCATAACATTCATTAGGGTTAGGAGTTGAAGAATTGTATTTCAAATTATTATAATTAATAATTTTAAAATATGAAAGGGTAAAATGACTTGTTATAAAATAATTATATTATAATGTATGTGAAAAGATGGTGCACATGATTTGTTGATTGATATTAATGTGCTAGATGGGTGAAATTGTATATTTTAATCACGATAATACAAGGATTATTTTTTAGTGTATTGTATAGTTTTGGATCATTTACAAACTATAATAAGAATATAGCTCTTCTAAATGAATAGTGAACATTGTATATATTTGTGTTCTTGTGTATGTGTGTTGGATTTGTTTTCATCAGGGAATTGAGATTAATAATAAGAGATGAAGGTTGTTTCGATTGAAAAGGAACATAAAAGAAAAAGATAATAATTGATTCACGCCTCTCCTTCTTAGTGAAACAATAATATTGACTGGCCACATTCACTATTCCAATATTTTCATTCATAACATTTGTCATACCCCATTCGCGCCATGTCTAACTGAACTACATACTCTCCAATTCCTTCAATGTCTTATTGAAACATGTTCACTCATTGTTCAATATTTTTATATATTAGAAAAAAAAATTAATTTTCCAAATTCATTGGCAGGAAGATATATCAAACACATCTCATAATGGAAACCATATTGTTTTGTGATCCATGAAAATAAATCATTCATCACATCAAATCCAATGAAATTAAATGGGTTTCATAACTATTTCATCGTAGCATAACACAATTAAATGTAATGGGAATAATAATAATTATGCCACCATAAATAATGACCTTCATGAGAACCAATAAGGATTGAATCCTAGTATCATATCTCTATTAACTCAAAAATAATATAAAATAATATTTTCTATAAGGGAAATTAATTTTGAATAATTACATTAAGTATGTTATCAGGAAAATGTCACTTCCATTATGATGTTTTTTCCAAAACGAACATAAACAAAAGGGAAAAAATTTCATTTAAAATTTACTTAAATAACATTACAGTAATATTAAATTATTCGACGCTTCATGATGGGGGGAATCTCTTATCATTTCATTTTTGTTATGAAAAATTCTTTCCAAAATTTTAATGGAAACATAATAGTGTACCATTTTTGGAAAATGAGAAACATTTTGCATTAAAATTGTTTTAAAAAATGATAAACATGGAAAAAATTTATGGCTATCATTATAAAGAGAATGGTAAACTTATTTTTCAAGATATCTTTAGAAAATATGGATATTTTCTAGAAATATTCCCCAGTGGATAATTAAACCTAAACAATATTGAATAATCATGACATTGTGAAATAAACCATTACCACCTATCATGAAATTCATTATTATTATCCCTAAGTCCTACATAATAAATATGGATATATAAAACATTTTTTCCATTTCAATAATTTTTACATTTGATTTATTATTTATTTATAAAATCATATCATGTCATTATTAATAATATATTATGGAAATCATTCTTCTATGTGATAAGTAAATAAATTCTAATTATTGTTTTTGTATAGAATCCATGGTTCATATAAATATAATCATGGAATTGTAATTTCTAGAAAGATACTCATGGAATCTAATTCACATATAATAAACATTTTCATATTAAAAGTAATTCATTTAATGTAGAGAATGAAAAAAGATTTATAATGTTTATTAAATTTAAAGCAATACCAAATTAAATTTTTAAATTTTAATGATTTTATAATATATTAATAATATAATAATTATTAACTCAATAAAATATCAATATTTTAAATTTGGATATTAATCACTACATTGGGTTTGAAAAACATCCAGAAAAAATGTAAATTTTGAATCAATTATATTAATATGTTACTATACTTTGAAAGTAACATATAGAACTCATGTATCACCATAAATATTTAAATTATATTACATTTAATATGTTTATAATTTTTTATTTAATTATTCATTTAATTAAATAATGATTTTATCTATGTTGATAATATAATACTTAATAAAAATAAAAGTTTTATATTTTACCACATTCATTGAATTTAATGGACTTGTAATATATTTATTATATGTATAAACTCATTATACCCTATATAGAGGAAATTAATTCTACCACATTTAATAAAAATATTATCTAAAATTAAAATGATTTTTAAAAAAAAATTAAATCCTGAGGATAAATATATTTTCCAGTATTAAAAATTCAAAAACACTGAAATTTCAATAAATCATTTAGTATAAATAGTCAAAACACTGTGAAAGAATATATCTCTAAAATATGTCATTTTGAATCATAAATTATTTTAATACTATATTAGGGTATTAAATATAAATAATATATATATAATGTAATTATTTTTAATCAATTAGAACAAATGATAATTTTGAAAAATATATTATCATTTTATACTGTGAAAAAAAATAAATTAAAATATATTTTTTAAAAAAATAATTAACTTTATCACTATTCCATAGAAAATAAATGTTTTTATAAAATTATGAACAAATAATTTGAAGAGAATTTAAAATTAATATTTAAATAATGAAATTATTATTTTTCAATAATATATATGGGATATATATAAATTAGTATTTAGTAACAGAAGAATGAAAAACTCATTTTTGATTATGCTTTATTTTTTATTAACTTAATTATGATAAAAAAATTAAATGCGTGACCATTTTATTTTAATATACCAATACATTAATGTTGAAATGGAAATTTATATCAATAATTAGGTATTTATATTAATTATCACGAAAATAACTTCATGGTTATAATGGATACATATTCATTTTATAAATCTTCATGGTTCATATAATCATGCTATTGTTTAAATTGAAATAAACCAATTAAATAAAATTATTTAAAAATATATTTCCATAATATCTAATGGTGTTACAGTGTAAACAGTATAAAATGAATATCACCATTGTAAATAATTTTTTTCATAAATTTTTTGTCATTTTATTACTCATTCGTAGAAACTAACATCATATAAATGAATAATAATACATAAAATAAAAATGGATTGATGAAAACATAAATAAGACGAGAAGAAACACATAACAATGTCTCCACATAGGTAAAATAGTTGGGAATATTAAAAGGCTGATATAGATGGGAAATATAATTTCCAAGATCTATGATAAATTTATATAGTACATGATCAACATAATGTTAGTGACCCTAAAATTATATACCAAATAGTTATAAATTTTTAATTTATATCATAAGTAATGATGATAATTGGATGAAATTTTATTTCACACTCATTTGAGAAGATAAACATTGATGATTTAATTCCATAAATAAATTATTATTATTTTGATGTTACTTTATCAATTGATTCTTGATCACATAATCCATTAAATAATGATGAAATTTTAATTAATGAAGAACTAGAGGATTATAATATCATTAATGGTATGATATGTCAATCTTTCCTTCACTAAATATTATTATAATAAAATGATTAGCACAGAATATCTAATATGTAAAAATATTCCCATGTTAATGAAAATTTCATACAAATTCAATATTAATAATTGTATAGACAGTTATCCATTATAATGATAGAAAAGTATAAAATCAACAATATTTTAAAGTATTTCACAAAATTTACAAAATAAACCTATCATTAATTCTCCATGATACACAATATAGCTCTTTATGGTCAGTAACTAATCTTTTGTATACCATTATAATGTATTCTTTTTAAACATTGTAATAAAATATATCATATAAATACAGTGAAAATGAAAAAATTCAAAAAGAATCTCTTTCCTCATACACTAAATAAAAAAAGTCAATCCATTATATCATAAACCACATTTTTTTAAAATTACTAAAAATTTCCCGGGGATTCAGTATAAACCCTTATATCCCAATCAAAAAACAGTTATTCTAATCATTCATTTATTAGAGGAAATATCTCCCATAATCATTAGTTCAAAAAAAATATCACCTTACAACATCAATATCTATTCATGGTTACCAATACAATGGAACATGTTCTTCCAAACCTGTAATCACTAAGTATATTATTTCCATATTTATATGTTTCATTATTCTAAAATATTTTAACAATATATCAAAAAAATACATGAATTCCAATAAATAAACATTAAATAACCCAATTACATTTTAAAAAAATTAACAGTGCTTCTTCATTATATTTATATTCTATTAGCTCATATCATATGCTATTCATAATCTTTTCATCATCATCAATATATAAATTATTCAAAATACATATCCATTTTTCATAACAATATTTCTGCATTTGTAATCGATTTTAATATTTAAATAAATTAACAATTTAATTTATTATTATTATTGATGATACCATAGGAAAACCACAACATTCATCCATTAAGTTTAATAATACTTTCAATATAACTTGTATAGTAATTTTTTTGTATATTTTCACACCCAATGAGTCTTTTAGATCATTTCAAACATTCTATATAATTCCTATTCAAACATGATTTACATGAAGGAAATTGGTCATTATATCAACTGTGGTAACCATGAATCTCCTTGATTATCTTATTAATAGGGTCGTAAAAATCACCCATTTTATATTATTCATCACATAATGAAATTTTTTTTTACAAAAAATAATAATGAGTTTCCTTCAATATCCTATTTCAATTGGTTTTCCGTGAGGATGATTATTATATTTTCCATCACTTCATCATTAACATGAATCATCCATGTTCTAGATGTTTTCAAAAATGGGGTTGAGTTTTGTGAGAAAAATGAAATCATTGATGAAAAACACATAATCAATGGGAATTATAAATAAAATTATAGTTTATTAAACCCTATTTTTAATACTTTATTATTCATTATTGTTTACAACACATTATTATTCAATCCAATACATATAAGAATCCATAGGTATCCTATAATGGTTTTCATATCCTAGATTATAATGGTTAACTAATTCTTTATTTGATATCTTATATAACAGCCCATGCATTTTGATACATAGATACTACGTATTTCTTAATGAATATTATTTCTAATAAAAAAATCACAAAATATAATAATTTATGACCTATGACATTTGAAACATGGGATTTTGAACAACATGTTTATAAAATATCTAAATATTCTCCTAAATGTTACCAAATTACTAGATCCCTTCTAGTCTTCTAGAAATTTTATCAGAAAAAACCACTATCCATCCCTTCAACCAAGCTTACTGAATGTAGAGACCTGAATCTTGACGTACATAGACATTACATTACTTTTTCGGAATACTTAATACATAACAAAAACAGACACAGAAGGACCGTAATAGTTTAGTGTCTTTGGAAACTCGGAACAAAATCTTCTAATCATGGTGAATGATCTTCATCATCTCCCATAAAGATATTCCCCCTTTTTTTCTTAACTAAAACATTTCATTAAATCCTAGGGAAAAAAACATATAAAGGGTGAGCTCAAATGCTCGTTAAGTGTAAGAATAGGGAACATAAAACAATCCATAAACATTTGAATGCAAAAACATGATCATAAAATATAAACATCAAAATCATGAGCAAAGACATAAATCTTGGAAGTACGTAAGGCATATATCATAAAGCTACATTAATCATGATAAAATAGCATGGGAATAAAACATGTAATTGTGGAATCCATTAAGCACGTGTTATGATTTCCATAGTTGCCAAGGTATTACTGCCAAGACCATCTTAGTGGACAAAGTCCCATTCTGCATCGTGTTCACTCCTCGTTCTAGTCCTATACTGAAACGGATTAACATAACGCTCCAGCCATGTCTATCTCATGAGATATAAATCGTTACCTATTGCATTGGAGGGAGATATAGGTCCCACACATCTCATAATGAAATCATTCTTACTTGTGCCACAAAATAAACATACATCATTCATAATAACCCAACGAATAAAATGGTTTTCATAAACATCATCCCATCATCACATAATCCATTTAAAATAAATGGATGTCATTTCATAATAATAAAATTGAAACCATTTAAATCATAGAGATATTATACTTGAAACATACACTTATGAAATTTTTTCATCTTACATGGAAAATGGTTTTGAAGAAATACTTGAAATGAATTCTTGAGGAAAATATCCTTTATTCTTCAAAATAATTTTCTTTTCACAAAATTTCATTCAATTTTAAAAGAAAAGTATTTTGTTAAAAATAGTCATGAAATCTTTTGAAGTAAGCTTCATGAAAATAAGTCTTAATAAATCCACAAAAACCCTTTCATGCCGTATAAGTTTAAAAAAACATTCTTCACGTACTTTTTCCGAAAAAGTCAAAAAGTACCTCATAAAAGAAATATTCTTTACATACCATGTAGTAAAAGTAAAAAATGGGTAAGAATGACATTAAACACACATGATACCATTTTTAGAAAAAAGATACATGTGTGACAAATATAACCCCAGTAAATACTTGCGTATAAACAATCTCAGATAAAAACGAGATTGGAAAAGTTATCCCTTACCTTAAGTCCGATATGCTTCGTACGTATCTTAACCTTCTGTATAATGATTTAAATAACATCATTGACTTATTAAAGAATCATATTAATTGTTATGATATCGTATAAGGTTCACTTATGACTTTATATTCCCCGTTCTTTTGTAAATTCCATGTCAAAGAAAGCGTTTTGGGTAAAATCGTTACATTTATCGTAGGCGTTTGGACTTGTTCTTCTTGAAATTATTATTAATTATATCATTATTTACTTACTTACAGAATATAAAACATGATTTATATATCATATATATTAAGTATATATATATAATATATAGATAAATGAAATGAAACACACCGTTCATGGAGACGGTAGTCTGTACGTATGCATGAACACTGTTTTCCTTTACTTATTGTCTTGAAAGGAAGTAAGTAGATGACATAAATATATATATAAATAAATCCAGTTGATTTTTAATGTCATATATTTCATTATTATTCATTAAATATACTTTATAATCATTATTTAATGGTTAACATGGAGAATGAATCTCATCACGTTGTGGAGACGGTAGTCCGTACGTACGCACGAGCGATGATATCGTTCACATTATCGTGGAATTGTATTGAAGTGTATGTATACTATTTCAGAATCAATATCACTTTACAATAATTAAGTATAGTTATTATTTACACCATTATACTCATCCAAGTAAGGTGGTGGTGGAAAACAGATTACACCACGGCGTGGAGACGGTATTCCGTATGTACACACACGCAGTGACTTCATTTTCCGTAGGATGGATAGAAGGTGAAATAGGATTGTTTCATATTTATAATAACATATCAGTATATAAGTAATACTGATGTTATTACTTTATCATGAAAAAACTAAATAAGAAGAAGTTGAAGAAGAATGAAATTGAAAAAGAACGGTGATGGATTTTACCTCTTCTTTGAAATGCCTCTTCTTAACCTTTTCTTAGGCAACTAGAGATGGTTTTTGAAGAAGACCAGGACCTCTAGGATGATTCTAGGGACGTGGAGAAGATATTTTGGTAGGGTTTGGCCGAGCTTGAATTCTCAATGTGGTGTGAGGAGGAGAGGGAGAAGGTTTCCTTTTATAAGAGGGGTGAGGGGCACCTTAGAAAAAACTCAAAATATTATTTTATAATAAAGTCAAATTCGGTTTTTAATAGATCCAAATTAATTTATTTCAAAGATAAGGTGAGTAAGGGTCTAAATACTCTCAAACAATAGAATTTAGACAAGTTTAGTTTACTATTTTAACCTTATAATTTAGATTTAACTCAAAGATAAATAATTTATCTTTTACCGTGACTTTTTGTTTTCTTTCCCTATATGGTTACTAAACTTACTATAAAAAGTCAACAAAACCCCAAGTGGTTAATTATTAATATATATATATATTTATCTATGTTATTAGACTGAATCTTAGATTTTTAGGAATAAAATAACAATTAATAATATAATATTTGTTTTAAAAAATATTTTATGTCAATTTTGACATTATTTGGTACATGATTTTAGTGAAAATCAAAACAGAATGATAAGTCCAAACCAAGATTATTAAATAAACACTAACATGTCACATTAACCTATCAAATTAGTGGAATTCAAAAAATGTATCAAATTACATTTATTTGGTCATTTTTAACACTAATTATGTTAATATATTCTTAGTAAGGTAATTACTGCATCATCGTTGTGTCATAAATAAATTATGTTATTTAATGTCTAAAAATTATAAATAAAATACCATTATGTAGGAAAGTTTTTTTTATTTTTAATGAATATTTATAATATATTTTTTCATATGTATAACCCTATATTAAAAATGTTTTAGTTATTAAACGTTGATTTTAACTCTTTTAACTCTTCTTTAAATAAAATAATATTAGATGTCCTAATCTAATCCAAGTGGGCCTAAATGGTCATATTATATTCATAAGGTTGTTTTTTGTCTAATTAAACTTATCTAATAGAATTAGTACATGTGTTAGGGTAATAGTAATATCATTTTTACCTTTAATTACTACAAATACTATTAACCGCAGTTAAAAAAGTAAAAATTTACTATTCACCAAAAATTATTTTCATCTCATTGAACCACATTTTTCTAACTGATATCAACCGTGTCTCTTGGATTTTTGAAATTCCTTTCACAGAATCGGTAAAATTAAGTCTTATGAAAAATTCAGTTTTTTTAACTACCACTTAGTGGTTTCACTATTCATCAAAAATTGAATGTTTTCAGAAAAATACCAAAATTTCACCCTAGGCTAATTTCGGTATTCCGAATCCTAAAATGTACTCAATTTTGAAATATAAAATTTTTAAACTTTCAAAAAGTGGTTATTACTATTCATAACGGCTATTTTATATATCATATAATTGTTTAGTGAAACCTGGTATTGCGTACAACCCACGCTATCGAGGAAAGACGTGATTGCATGTAATGAAAGCCAGGTCAGGGTTTCATGTAGTGCAAGACTACTTTGTTGTTGCGTATAACTAAATCCAACCATATTTCATACATATATATATATATACACTTAATCTTGCATTAAATAACTACTATCAAACAATCTTGAAATTGTGTTTAACACGATCCATGATTAGTGTTGCGTATATTGCAAGCTAATACGGTGATAATTTTGTTGTAGTGTACAACACAAGACATTAATGAAATTAAAAAGATTAATTCTTATGAAATCTCAGGTTGTTATATTCTACCCCGCTTAAAATTAATTTCACCCTCGAAATTCATCAGGGTTATAAATTGTTTACTTCTTGAAATTTTCTTTAATAGAAACCCACATCGTAAAAAGAGAATATCAAAACATATCTTTAAAAACTAAAGTATGAAATGTAACGGTTACACAAATTAACTAATCACTGTTTTTTCACATAGGTTAAAATATGGATATGGAAGAGAAATCAAACCATCAACTTCTGATGGAGAGTGGTAGAGAACATGGCTATGAAAAAGCCAACAATCACAAAGCCATAGATTTGTGATGATCTAAGGTACCATCAGATTAATCAGATATAAGCATACTAGGACAACATTTTTAATATCCTTTCCCTAAAGTTCAAAATATGAATTAGAAGAAATACTTACTTGATTTTTGTACAATATCACTGTTGTTTGAGCCTTGAAAAATTTCCACTTCATCTCTTAAAGAAATGAAGTTGAATTTGACTTCCGTGAAGTGTTAGCAGATCAAGTGATATAATGATAGGTCATTCCATCTATCTCAAACAAAAGGATATAAAAAGTAATTAAATATACATAAGTCTATCAATAGTGAGATTAATCGTATATAGTTCCTAAAATGGACTTATAATTTATATATCATACTGCGTAATATAATAAAACTAGTTTATACTATCCTGGGACTTCCTGTAGGCCAGTGGTAGGCGATAATGGCATGTCGCACATTGGTTGTGGGTTCGATTCCCACAGCCTTGTCCGACGCGATGGGTTTTCACACATCCTATGGGTTGTCCCTTTTTCTAAAACTACACTATTATAACATCTCTACAGTAGTATCGAAAAATGTTCTAGCCTTAAACAATTCAATCTGATGTTCCACTTAATCCGTTCCCACCATCAGGATTATCGAAAATACTTCTGTCCAATCTTATAGTATAAAGAAAACGATTACTATAAATTTCATCAACCAAGAATGTGAATACCATCTTTTATTCCCCATATATCATACGATATATCGTGTTGGTCACATTCCAAACATGTGAATACCTTAATCATGTATTCTCTTGAAAAATGAATACCCATTGAACCTTAGTGAAAACATGAATGCTGTCAAAAGTTATCCCTTTCCACATCCCAAAATTTCTATATACTAAAATCATGATTTTACTTAGTCCTTATATCAATCATGAGCTCATGAATACTATCAAAAGTCTCACTATCTCCTTGCCCTTTCATTATGAACATATCATCTATCTTCCAAAAATATTTGAATAACCTTTCATGGTTACCGGTACCATCCAACATATACTTTCAAATACATTAGGAAAAACAAAAGTGTAACAATCCTTAGATGTGTCTTTATTCCATAGTACCATACATTATTCTTCATAAACAGATAATCATTACACTACTATCTTAAACCACTGACTGAGCTTCATCATTTCTTCCATCTCATATATCATTTGTATTATCTTCATCATCATCCACATAAATACTACCTATATGACCATGATGATTCCCTTTATGAGATTTTTCCTTAGGGAATTGGTTTGCATAATGCCCATACATCCCACATTTAAAACACTTAACCATTATTGATGTCTTAGCAATAATATTATCCTTCTCCATGGTGTTAACTAAACCTTTTCCTTTACAATTACTAGCATTGTGTTCTTCTTTTCCACACCCAAAGAATCTTCTAGTTCAGTTGAAACATTCTCCTTGATGCCTCTTCCCACATGATTTACATGGAGGAAATTGAACTTTCTTTCCTCTATGATCATCATGAAACTCTATCTTTCTCTTATTAGCTGAGTCAGGAAACCTACAAATGTTGAGATTATTGATCATATTATGAGATTGCTGATTAGGAATAATAATTATATTTAGACTTCCAAATCCCATTCCATTTTCTTGATCATGAAAAATATAATTCCATTTTCCTTCATATCCTCCATTATCATGAATCTTCTTCTTTCCAGCCATTTTTTAAAACCCAAAAATAATAGTGTGAGAGGAAAAAATCATGATATGTAAAAAAACAATATAAAGGGGGAGTAACTTCAATATCTAACATCATAGTTTTAATTCTATGATTTTTACCATAATTCTAGGACTATAACCTATACTTATACTTATCCATAGGGACATTACTAAACATTAGGGACATCCCTAGACATACCCTTGAAATATATCTAGGAATCTCACTAATGTTCTCAAATCCTAGTTTCCAAAGGATGACTAAACCTTTCCTCTGATACCAGATTTTGAGGCCCGAAGCCTTAAGTACATAGAAATTACATTACTTTTGCGGAATACTTAATACATAACAAAAACAGACACAGAAGGACCGTAATAGGTTAGTGTCTTTGGAAACTCCGAACATAATCTTCTAATCGTGGTGAAAGATCTTAAACATCTCCCATAAAGATCTTTCCCTTTTGTTTTCTTACCTAAAAAATTTCCTTAAATCCTAGGGAAAAGAAAAAATATAAAGGGTGAGCTCAAATGCTCAGTAAGGGTAAGCATAGAGAACATAAAACAATCCATAAACATTTGAATGCAAAAACAGGAACATAAAATATAAACATCAAAATCATGATCAAAGACATAAATCTTTGAAGTACGTAAGGCATATATCATCAAAGTACATTAATCATGATAAAATAGCATGGGAATAAAACATGTAATTGTGGCATCCATTAAGCACGTGTTATGATTTCCATTGTATCCAAGCCATTACTGCCAAGACCATCTTAGTGGACAAAGTCCCATTCTGAATCGAGTTCACTCTTCATTCTAGTCCTGTACTGAAACGAATTAACTTACTGCTCTATCCATGTCTATTTCATGAGATATAAATCTTTAACCAATGCATTTGAGGGAGATATATGTCCCAACCATCTAATAATGAAATAAATTCCTACTTGTGACACAAAATAAACATACATCATTAATAATAACCCAACGAATAAAATGGGTTTCATAAACATCATCACATAATCACATAATCCATATAAAAGAAATGGATTTCATTTCAGAATAAGAAAAGTGAAACCATGAAAATCATAGAGACATTATACTTGAAACATACACTTATGAAATATTGTCATCTTAGATGGAAAATGGTTTTGATAGAACACTTGAAATGAATTCATGAGGAAAATATCCTGTCTTCTTCAAAATCATTTTCTATTCACAAAATGTCATTCAATTTTAAAAGAAAATGATTTTTTTGAAAATAGTCATGAAATATTTTGAAGGTAGCTTCGTGAAAATAATTATTTATAAAACCGTAAAAACCCTTTCATGCCTATAAGTTTAAAAAAACATTCTTCTCGTACTTTTGCCGAAAAAGTCAAAAAGTACCTAGTAAAAGAAATATTCTTTACATACCATGTAGTAAAAGTAAAAAATGGGTAAAAACGACTTTAAAAACACATGAAACCATTTTTAGAAAACAGGGACATGGATGATAAATATAACCCCAGTAAATACTTACGTATAAACAATATCAGATAAAAACGAGATTGGAAAAGTTGTCCCTTACCTTATGTCCGATATTATTGATACGTATCTGAACCTCTTGTATAATGATTTAAATAATGTAATTGACTTATTACAAAATCATATTAATTTTTATGATATAGTATATGGTTCACTTATGACTTTATATTACCCGTTCTTTTGTAAATTCCATTTCAAAGAAGCGTTTTGGGTAAAATCGTTTCATTTATCGTAGGCGTTGGGACTTGTTGTTATTGAAATTATTATTACATATATCATGATTTACGTACTTCATGAATATAAAACATGATTTATATATCATATATATTCAGTATATATATATATAATAGATAGAAAAATGAAATGAAACACACCGTTCATGGAGACGGTAGTCTGTACGTACGCATGAACGATGTTTTCCTTTCCTTATTGTCTTGAATGGAAGTAAGTAGATGACATACATATATATATACATAAATACAGTAGATTTATCATGTCATATAGTTCATTATTATTCATTATATATACATTATAATCCTTCGTGAATGGTTAACATGGAGAATGAATGTCATCGCATCGTGGAGACGGTAGTCCGTACGTATGCACGAGCGATGATAGTGTTCCCATGGTGGTGGAATTTTATTGAAGTGTATGTATAATATTTCAGAAACAATATCATTTTACAATAATCACATATAGTTATTCATTACACCATTATACCCATCCATGTAAGGTGGTGGTGGAAAACAGATTACACCACGGCTTGAAGACGGTATTCCGTACGTACGCACGCGCGGTGATTTTGTTTTCCATAGGATGGATAGAAGGTGAAATAGGATTGATTCATATTTATAATAAAATATCATTATATAAGTAATACTGATGTTATTACTTTATCAAGAAACAACTAAATAAGAATATGTTTAAGAAGAATGAAATTGAAAAGGATCGGTAATTGATATTACCTCTTCTTTGAAACGCCTCTTCTTAACCTCCACTTAGGGAACTAGAGATGGTCTTTGAAGAAAACCAGGACCTATAGGATGATTATAGGGAAGTGGAGAAGATATTTTTGCAGGGGTTTACCGATCTTGAATGCTCAAAGTGGTGTGAGGAGGAGAGGGAGGAGGTTCCCTTTTATAAGAGGGGTGAGGGGCACCTTTGGAAAAACTCAAAATATTATTTTATAATAAAGTCACATTCGGTTTTTAATAGCTCCAAATTGATTTATTTAGAATATATGGTAAGTATGGGTCGAAATACTCTCAAAAAATATAATTTAGACATGTTTAGGTTACTATTTTAACCATATCATTTAGATTTAACTCTAAGATGAATAATTTAACTTTTACCGTGACTTTTTGTTTTCTTACATTATATGGTTACTAAACTTACAATAACAAGCCAAACGAACCCCAAGTGTTTAATTATTAATATATATATCCTTATATAGTTTATTTGGAAGAACCTTATTTTTTTAAGAATAAAATAACAACTAATAATATAATATTTGTTTTAAAAACTATTTTATGTCAATTTTGACACTATTTGGTACATGATTTTTGTGAAACTCAAAACAAAATGATAAGTTCAAACCAAGTTTATTAAATCAACCCTAACATGTAATATTAACCTAGAAAATAAGTTTAATACAATAAAAGTCTCAAATTACATTTATTTGATCATTTTTAACATCAATTATGTTAATATTTTCTTCATAAGTTAATTACTGCATCATCATTGTGTCAAAACTAACATAAATTATTTAATGTCTAAAAATTATAAATAAAATACCATTATGTAGGAAATATTTTTTTTTCTAATGAATATTTATAATCTAATTTATCTTATGTATATCCCTATATTAAAAATGTATTAGTTATTAAACATTGATTTTAACTCTTTTAACTCTATTTTAAATAAAATAATATTAAATGTCCTAATCTAATCCAAGAGGACCTAAATGGTCATATTATATTCATAAGGTTCTTTTTTGTAGAATTACACTTATCCAATATAATTAGGACATGTGTTAGTGTAATAGTAATATCAATTTTACCTTTAATTACCCTATTTACTATTAACCGCGGTAAAAAAAATTAAAAGTTATTGTTCACTAAAAATTATTTTCATCTCATTGAACCACATTTTACTTAATAATATCAACAGTGTCTCTCGGATTTTCAAAATTTCTTTCACAGAAGTGGTAAAATTATGTTTTATGAAAAATTCAGTTTTTTTAACTACCAGTTAGTGGTTTCACTATTCATCAAAAAATGAAAGTTTTCAGAAAAATGCCAAAATTTCACCTAGGCAAATTTTTGTATTCTGAATCCAAAGATGAAGTCCATTTTGAATGATAAAATTTATAAAATTTCAAAAAGTAGTTATTACTATTCATAGCGACTTTTTTATATATCATATCGTTGTTTAGTGAAACCGGGTATTTCGTACAACACACGCTATCGATGAAGGTTGTGATTGCATGTAATGAAAGCCAAGTCACAGTTTCGTATAGTGCAAGACTCCTTTGTTGTTGCGTATAACTAAATCCATCCATATTTCATATATATATATATACACACTCAATATTTCATTAAATAACTACTATCAAACAAACTTGAAATTGTGTTTAACACGATCCATGATTAGTGTTGCGTATACTGCAAGCTAATATGGTGTTGCGTATAGCACAAGATAATTTTGGAGTAGTGTACAAAACAAGACATTAATGAAATTAAAATGAATAATTCTTATAAAATCTCGGGTTGTTACACTAACCAAACAAATACCCAAAACACCGTTCGAAGAAGAGTGGTTTTTGGAATCAAAACAACCCCAAAAAAACAACATTTTAATAATCACATAAGACATATCATCACATACTAGTCATCAAGACATCACGTTTTCCATTAAAATAAACTCTTATAAAATAAATGGTTTGGTAGTTAGAAAATCCACCAATGGTACCCCATCGGCATAAAACATTAATGGTTTTATGCCACATCGGGCACCCTCTTCATTTCCATCCATGAAACATGTCCTGTCATGCAATTAACCATCCACCCTCCCATGTAACCCCATGAAAGTGGTCTCTCATGGAAATACCAAAGGTTAAAACGTTAATTCCTTCAAATTTTCCCAGACAAAATGGTTAACCAATATTTCTTTCTTATCAGAACCACTTACCAAAATATCAAACCTAATTTACATCTTATAAAACATTTCAGAATGGAAGCATCATTAAACCAAAAACTCAATTTTATTCTATTAAATTCAATTTCAAAACATCTCATCCCATTAGAACACATCTAAATTGTATATAGAACTATATTGTAAACACTTATTAAAAAAACATAATGTATGGCATTCAAAAGCGGTGTAAACACACCAATTTTTATTTCAATGACAATTCGGAAAATGTAGTTCCACTATCTCCCAAATCAAACAATTATATCTTTATTATAAAATCATTGCAAAAAAAATTATGTGTCATAAAACTATGACTTTTATTGATTAAAACCAAACATCCAAGATTTCAAAACTAAGGGACACAAGAAAATGTGAGAGGAAAATAGTTTTAGTGGATGACTTTGGTATATGATTGGAATACATATTCCAATCACCTCACCATCACATAGAATGTTCTAATGAAATATCCTCATCTCTGTAGATATTTTCAGGACCTACTTGCCCACTGAGACCATTATCCTAACTCTCTTTTCATTTCCCCAGATCATCATCAATCGAAAAAAATCAAAGGGCTCATATGAATCCTGAATTCCACTAGAGACAAGAATTAAATCACTTGGTTTCCTATCCCGGAACCCTACTCGTAATCTGAATGACAATCCCCCAAAATATTTGCATCATACTCTCCCAACTGTTCCCTAGATAACATGATACAATAGGAAGAACCTCCTCTGATACCATTTTGTTACAAACTGAATTTGGTCTCCATCAAAAATGGCACCCGACCCACCCCATGGAATGGCCCAAATGGCATTCCCAATACCCACGGGATGGAAAAATTTCTTGGGTATCACAAAATGTAATTTCGAAATGATTTACATATGTTATTAAACAAAAAACAAAAAACAAATAAAACATAACCAATATGGATTAAAAAACATATTTTTCAAAAGTTCAGATTTGAATTACATAACTTAAAACAATTATCAAAGACTATGACAATTGAATAAACCCAAAAAGGATAGCCCAAGAACCTCCTCATTGAAATAGGCGCCTCCGTCAATCCATCTACAGGGCACTTCACCAAGATGGACTAATAGAAACCAGCACAATTGGTACTAAATTAATTACCCAAACTTATTAAAAAATAACCAAGTCTACTTACACGCAAGGGTATAGGTAGTGTGTGATCCAAATCCCAGTAGGACACCACCACTTAGGGATTCCATGTTAACCAAATTCAAACACGAAATGATATATATTTTTCATAAACATGAAATGTTAATAATGTTTTTAATGAGATGCAACAATAATAAAAAAAATGTAAAGTGGGCTATATTAAAGAACTAAATCATTTAAAAATAATGCCAATGATAATGAATTTTCAAAACAATAATAATTTATTTTAATGGTATGAATAAAGTACCTGATGATCACAAGTAACGGGAATTAACCCCTAAGCAAAAGCTTGTTGTGGGTCTCAGGTACCTTGTATCATGATGAATGTAACAATCACAATATTTCTTCTCATGAACATGAGCCCCTAGTAGGGAGAATACCTATAAACTAGTGGTTCCCCATAATCATCATCATAGTTTAGTTAGTGTTTACATCCTAAAACTTACTACGTTAAACTTTGGACAAACCCCTTGAGAACCCTATCATAATAGAAAACTTTCACCCTCCTAGATACCAAGGATTCCCTTGTAAAGACCAGTAAATTTCAAGGAAATTTTTTTCTTAATTTTCTTTGGAATTTTACAAGAACGCAGTTTCTGACGGCGCCTGATTCCGAGGCCCGGTGTGCCCGGAATCATTTTCCGAATTTTGGCTCGGGTACGTTCAGTGAACGGACGAGCGGGTTTTTCTAACTTTTGAACCGGTGCCTGGAATCGAATTCTGAGGGCACCGATGAAATCGCAGCGCCGGTATTCGCTTAGAAACGCCTCTTCCGGAGTTGCGTTTGCTCGGGTGTGGTTTTTAATTTTCGGGCATAAAGTTAAGAAATAAAATAATTTTGCGACAACTTTATTTTATTTCACTTAAGCCACTTGGAAGCCACTTGAAGCCACTTAAAGGCGGCTTGAACTGAGTTGAACTGGATAGGATGCTATCCAGAAATATCCTACCCCCTTGGTAGGATATTTGTGAGGTGGGGCCCGCACGAGCCCCGCCGTTTCTTTCCGCTAAGAAACGCACCCGTGAAAACCCGTCTTAATGAAAGTCAACCGACGCGTTTTCTAAATTCTTAACAGACCATTTAATTGGGCGGTTTCTTTCGTGAATTAAATGGGTTGTTTCTTTTGTTGAATTAATTCAACGAATTGATGGATCGTTTCTTAACCAGTTTTTCAATTCGTTGGCGTATTAATAAAATAAGACCAACGCTTAACCTCTGGTTATTTGCGCTTGAGAAGATTTGGGAGAACCCTCGCAACTTCTCCTCCCTCGCGAAGAACGCGAAGAACGCCGAACCCGAAATTCGACGACGCCTTCGCCTGAGACGCTCTTCCGATCTCCGATCTCCGATCACCGACCATTCGAGGTGAGTGCTTTCGGATTTCCTCTCAAGTTCTTTTCTTTGGTTTTAAACGAAACACAGATTTAAATATTAATAAATTAAATCTGTTGTTCTTGATTCGTTGAGCTCGCCGACTCAACGCCGGAATCCGCGACGACGCGACGCCTCCCCGCGACGACGCGACGATCGATCTCTTCCGCGACGGTCTCTTCCGCGAAGAACGCCCGCGCACGACGATCATCAAGGTAGGGATTCATTTTGGAAAATTACCCCTTTTTAAATTTTCTCATGAACGTTCTTGAAAATTTAAAAGCCGGTTTTCAATGAACAATTTTATTTTAATTAAAATTGTTAGATCATGTGTTGATCGTTTTTCTCTCGGTTGTTTATCTCTAACGCGGAGGGTTCGGGCCAAACGAACACGGCCCGACGACCCTCCGTCGTTCTTCGTTTTGTGCGAATTTGGCGGACGACGACGGAATGTGCCGCAGCGGAGGTTTGTCGATTCCTCAGTGAAGGAAGGATCCCAGGAGGAACAACGGCGCAGACGGGAAGGAAAACGGGCCACCGGAGCGACGCCAGCGGCCCGCGGAAGTCGTCGGCGGCGCGGGTCACCGGCGCGGCGGCGCCGGCGGCCGGAGGCGGCGGCGCCCCGGCGCGCCGCCGGACGAGATCCGCCGCGGCTTCAGCTGCGGCGGCGGCGGCCAACGGACCCGCGGCGGCGGGTCCGGTTCGTCCAGGCGGACGCGGCTCAGCGCGTCCGCGGCTCGCCGGCGCGGCCCGAACGCGGGCCGCGGTTTTCCCTCAAGCCGCGGGTCAGCGCCCGCGGCTTCCACCCGCGCGGCTCGGCCAAGCCGAACCGGCCGAGCCGGCCACACCGGACAGGCCCTGGCCGGGCCGGGCCGCGCCAGCCGGGTCGACCCGGTTCGGGTTGACCCGGTTCGGGCCGACCCAGGGGGGGTCGGCCCGGGCCCATACCCCCCATCTTCGGACGTTTTCATTCAAACGCCCGTAACTTGAGCTTCATGCTTCCAAACGACCCGCCGTTAGCGGAAACACGATCCTTGGATCGAGACGGTCGTTTCGGTATATCGCACTCAAGGTTTCGGAATACTTTGAGTTCGGCCGGGTTGGTTCGTACACAAGACCAACCGGGCCCTCGGAGCGGAAACGCTCATATCTTGAGCTACGGACGTCCGATTGACGTGCCGTCAGCTTTGTTGAATTCCTCTATGTGAGACGGATCTTTTGGCATACTCCGCCCGAGGTTTGGACGCAGGTGGAGTGCGGTCGGGTTGGTTTTGCCTTAAAAACCAACCGGGCCCCTGGGACAAAAATGCCAATATCTCTCAGACCGGGCGTCCGATTGACGCGCCGTCTGCGACGTTGAGTTCCTGTTGACGATACGGAACTTTTGGATACATCAACTTCGGACTTCGTGTCAGTTGATGTATCAGCCTCTCGGCTCGTGGAGCGGACCCTCCCGAACGAGCTTGCTGTGTGCGGGAACCCTAGGCTGGCTGCGACTGCTACTTCGACAGCAACGACCGTGCAGAGATCATCAGTGGACTGCGGCGACGACTGTGCAGAGATCCTCCGTGGACTCCGACGATGACCGTGCAGAGATCCTCAGTGGACTGCGGCGACGACTGTGCAGAGATCCTCAGCGGACTGCGACGACTACTGCACTCAGCGATCCTACGTGGATCAGTGCTACCGGTCCTGTGTGGGCCCGATCCTGTGTGGGTCTGATCCTGCGTGGGTCAGCGCTCAGCGGTTCTGTGTGAGCCAGCGCCTACAGGTCCTGCGTGGGCCCGGTCCTGTGTGGGCCCGATCCTGTGTGGGTCATCTCTCAGCGGTTCTGTGTGAGCCAACTCCTACAGGTCCTGCGTGGGCCCGATCCTGTGTGGGTCACAGCAAGGTTAGTACCTATCGATCCTTCGTGGGTCTGACGACTTAGATGGTTCAATGATCATCTTTATCGTCATCCGAAGAAGTATACCTGTGTGAGCTGAATCTTGTGTTACTCTCCTTTGTGGGTTGTGTTGAGCTATCCTGTGTGGATTTACTGTTTACTCTCCTTTGTGGATTGTGTTGTTCTATCCTGGGTGGGTATGCGTTTTGCTTTCCTGTGTGGACTGGGTTGTGCTTGGGCTCGGACGTTGGAGCCGAACGGGGAATTGCAGACTTAGGTATATGTATGGGCATATACCTAAGCCGTGTCAGATGTTACTTCGTGATTGCATCTCTTTTTGTGATTTATCCTTTGTGGATTTCGGGAGACCTTCGGGGGTCTCGGGGTCCCTACTGAGTAGCTTATACTCACCCCTGCACGGGCTATGCCCGCACTTCGTGGTGTTGGTTGCAGACGACGGACAGCGCTGATCGTGGAGGAGGCGTGCGGAGCAGGACAGTACCTGGAGGTGGACCACTGGGCGGGACGTACTCGGAGCGGTTAGGTGGACCCGAGGAGCAGTGGAGGCTATCTGTACCCACCCTTCAGGTGGGACTTCCGGAGGACGGCTCGACGCTGCAGTTTTCCCTTTTCAGTTGCTGTTTTTTCCTTTCAGTTGTACTTTACAGTTGGGCTTGTATTTCCGGACCCTTTTACTTTCAGCACAGCTTGTACAGTTTTTACTCAGTGTTTACCTTTCTGCTTGCTTACTCTGTGGTGCTTGTTTACTTTTCAAAGGCAATGCCTTCCCCTTTTGTTGGGTTTTACGCCTTGGTGCTAGTCACCAGCCCCTGGCCTATGGAAGGCGGTCTTGGGGTAGTCACGGCACGGGCCCCGAGGACGGGTCGTGAAAAATTGGTATCAGAGGTGGTCGGTTCTACCGCAGACTCTGATCTTTCTTCTATGTGAAGCAATAGTGTTTAGCGTATTAAGTGTGGTTATCAGTCCAGGGAGTCCAGTGTTGGTGCGGCGGCCGACGTATCCATACACCAGGACCCTGGCTTCTGATTTCCGACTTAATGCACGAAAACATTGATTGCATGTGTGTTTCAATTTTTCTTTGTGATTACTTGTGTCAGCTCACCAGGTATACTGTTCTGACCATGGTGCACTTTTTTCCTTTTCAGGATGGCACGACGACAGCAGCCAGCTAGGGTTCCTAGAGTAGGGCGCGACGACAGCCCGTCGAGCGACGAGGCCTCGGTACAGGGCCCGTTGACAGCAGAGGCACCGGCGGTACCATTACCTGCCGAGCCCCTGATGCTTCCAGCACTGGCATCTGACGACGCACGACGCCTCGGAGCTCTTCACGAGTTCCAGCACCAGCGACCACCCAGGTTCCGTGGGGAGTCGGACCCCCAGGCAGCCGAGGACTGGCTGGAGGCGGTCGTCCGAGTTTTCAGGCTAGTGAGGACGCCAGCAGACCTCATGGTGATCCTCGCGGCGAGCCTACTGC
This sequence comes from Viscum album, assembly GCA_963277665.1. Lineage (NCBI taxonomy): Eukaryota > Viridiplantae > Streptophyta > Magnoliopsida > Santalales > Viscaceae > Viscum > Viscum album. The sequence goes on from OY728127.1 coordinate 1,140,392,618, forward strand.
ACGCCGCAGCCGGACGCTGGTGGAGCCTGATGCTCCAGGTACACGATGAGGCCACCCTCATCTGGACGGACTTCGAGAGCCTCTTCTGCTCAGAGTTCATCCCGGCCACCCTCCGAGCGGTGCGCATCCAGGAGCTTCTTCAGCTGCGGCAGGGCAGCTTGACGGTCGCTCAGTACGCGGCGAGGTTCACAGACCTTTCTCGGTACTCGACAGACATGGTACGGGACCCCTTCTTCCGGGCCCGGACCTTCGATCAGGGTTTGAGGCACGAGATCAGGGCATCGCTGATCTCCCTCAGCATCCCGACCCAGGAAGGAGTACTGGAGCGAGCCCTCCTGATCGAGAGCTTCCTGGCTAAGTCCACAGCGAGACCTACCGCAGGGCGGCAGATAGCGGAGTCTTCGGCAGCTGGTAGCCGGCGGATGACTCAGGGTTCCAGGCGGACCAGACCTTCCGGCAGGCGACCTCGGGATGCTGGCTCAGCAGTGCAGGGCACCCGGCCCGGAGCCAGCCTTCCGAGAGGCAGACAGTGCTACGAGTGCGGCGGGCAGGGCCACATGGCTCGTGACTGCCCGACCCGTCGTACCGAGGGGCAGCATACGGTGGAGGGGCCACCCAGGCAGAGGCAGAGGGTCGACCGTGGCGGTCCGCAGGGAGGAGGCGGACGAGGCAGAGGAGCTGTCCGAGCAGCAGGTGGTGGGCGACGCTTTGAGGCTCTGCCACCACCACCACCAGGAGGCCCGCCTCGACCACAGGGAGCTGGCGGGCAGAGACAGGCTCAGCTCCAGGCAGCGGAGGCCTATGACCACGGCGCGCCAGAGATGATTCAAGGTACGATCTGTGTCTATTCCACCCTTTCTACAGTTCTGATAGACACAGGAGCGAGTCACTCTTTCATAGCCACTGCCCTTGTTCGGAGCTCGGAGATTCCGACAGAGCCGTTGGCTCGATCCTTACGGCTAGAGACTCCTACGAGAGCAGACTCGACGATTACGCACTGGTGCCGGCAGTGTGAGCTTACTCTAGGAGGCGAGAGCTTTGGCTGGGATCTTCTTGTAGCAGCGTCGAGGCCTTACGACGTCATCTTGGGCATGGATTGGTTATCTACGGTCCATGCTCAGATTGACTGCATTAGGCGCAAGGTGCGATGTGTGCGCACCGACGGGAGCAGGTTCACCTTCACCGGCGAGAAGGGAGCCTTAGCAGCACAGGATGGACTCACGCAGAGGAGAGGTCAGCCCATCACTCATCAGTTGGCTAGCCTCATCCTGGGAGCAGTTGACGTGCGGAGTCCCAGTTTTCCTGCAGTGGTGGATCAGTATGCGGACGTCTTTCCCGACGACGTTCCAGGACTACCTCCTCGTAGAGAGGTAGAATTTTATATCGACCTGTACCCCGGGACAGCCCCGATATCCACTCCAGCATATCGGATGGCCCCCGCTGAGCATCGAGAGCTGCGGGTACAGTTGGAGGACTTGCAGGGCAAGGGGTTCATCCGACCCAGTGTTTCGCCCTGGGCTTCCCCGATTTTGTTCGCCAAGAAGGCGGACGGGAGCTTGCAACTGTGTGTCGATTATCGTCGCCTGAATCAGGTGACAGTGAGGAACAAGTATCCGCTACCCAGGATTGACGATCTCTTCGACTAGCTCAAGGGAGCACGGTGGTTCTCGAAGATAGACCTCGGGTCAGGCTATCATCAGCTCAGAGTTCGAGACGAGGATGTGCAGAAGACGTCCTTCAGGTGTCGGTATGGCCACTATGAGTTCTTGGTTATGCCTTTCGGCGTGACGAATGCTCCAGCAGTGTTCATGAGCCTCATGAACAGGATCTTCCAGCCATACCTCGATCGATTTGTCGTGGTCTTCATCGACGAAATTTTGGTGTACTCGACGACGGAGGAGGAGCACGCCTACCACCTGCGTGTTGTACTAGACACACTCCGAGAGCACCAGCTTTATGGCAAGATCTCGAAGTGTCAGTTCTGGTTACGTGAGGTCCACTTCTTGGGGCACGTCATTTCTGAGGCGGGAGTTGCAGTGGATCCCGCGAAGATCGCGGCAGTGCTAGCTTGGGAGCCACCCAAGAGCGTGACAGAGGTACGGAGTTTCTTGGGCCTAGCCGGATACTATCGGAGATTTGTGCCGGACTTCTCCAGAGTTGCGGCCCCACTCTCAGCATTGACGAAGAAGGGGAAACCATTCGTGTGGTCAGACAGATGTCAGCAGAGCTTCCAGGAGCTAAGGCAGAGGTTGACTAGCGCACCTATCTTGAGGTTGCCTGAGGAGGGAGTTGGATTCGTAGTCTACTACGATGCATTAGGGACCGGACTCGGGTGTGTCCTGATGCAGGAGCGGGCCGTGATTGCCTACGGATCACGTCAGTTGAGGCCTCATGAGCAGAACTACGCTACCCATGACTTGGAGTTGGCAGCAGTGGTCTTTGCCCGGAAGACATGGCGACACTATCTGATGGGCGAGCGCTTCACAGTCTTTTCTGACCACCAGAGTCTCAGGTACATTTTCTCTCAGAAGGACCTGAACCTGAGATAGCGGCGATGGCTCGAGTTCCTCCAGGACTATGACTTTGAGATAGTCTATACTCCTGGGAAGGGGAACGTGGTGGCTGATGCCCTCAGCAGGAGGACGGGCATCCAGCTACTTGAGGAGGCGACAGAGCAGCTAGCCGCTTTGTAGATATCCTTCGTGGATAGAGACGGAGCAGCCTTCCTCCAGTCTCTCACAGTCTCTCCTCCGCTTCTTCAGCGGGTCAGAGAGGCACAGCATGGGGACGTTGACTATGAGATGCGGTGTGCACAGATATCCTCGGGACAGGCACCTGATGGTTTCTCCCTTGGAGCAGAGCACGATGTCCTTTTCAGAGGACGTACCTTGGTACCAGTCGCCTTACGAGAGGAGGTTCTGAGAGAGTTTCACACTTCTCCTTTGGCGGTACATCCTGGAGTGGCGAAGATGTACCAGGATCTCAGACGACAGCACTGGTGGCCGGGCATAAAGAAGGTTGTGGAAGAGTTCGTTTCACGATGCCTCACCTGCCAGCAGGTGAAGGCTGAGCATCAGGTGCCAGCAGGTTTGGTGCAGCCCTTGGAGGTCCCAGAGTGGAAGTGGGACGGCATATCTATGGACTTCGTGACTGGACTTCCACGCACTTCCAGAGGTCACGATTCCATTTGGGTGATTGTTGACCGACTCACCAAGTCGGCACACTTCTTACCCATCCGAGAGCAGGGCTCAGTGGAGAGCTTGGGGCGTCTCTACGTTCAGGAGATTGTACGACTTCACGGTGTGCCATCGACTATCGTCTCCGATCGGGACGCTCGTTTTACTTCCCGACTTTGGAAGGGGTTGTAGGAGGCGTTCGGGACGCGGCTACGTCTGAGCACCGCCTTTCACCCTCAGACGGATGGTCAGACGGAGAGGACCATTCAGACTCTCGAGGACATGTTCCGTTCATGTGTCCTCAACTTTGGTCATAGCTGGGAGGACCACCTACCCTTGGTGGAGTTCGCGTACAACAACAGCTACCACTCCACCATCGGGATGGCACCCTACGAGGCGTTGTACGGCAGGCCTTGCAGATCTCCTTTGTGCTGGACAGACCCTGGAGAGTCAGCACTTGTGGGACCAGAGATGGTCCGGGCCACGACAGAGAAGGTCCAGGTCATCCAGGAGCGGATGAGGACAGCACAGAGCCGGCAGAAGTCATATGCTGACAGGAGGCGGAGGCCACTATAGTTCGAGGATGGCGACCACGTCTTCTTGCGGGTCTCACCTCGACGTGGTTTGAGGAGATTTGGCCGAGGCGGCAAGTTGTCTCCACGCTTCATCGGACCCTTCCAGGTCCTCAGCAGGGTTGGCGAGGTGGCTTATCGCCTGGCTCTGCCACCTCAGTTGCACCGGGTGCACGACGTCTTCCACGTATCCCAGCTGAGGAGATACGTGCACGACCCGACACACATCATTGACTATGTGGAGCTAGACGTGGATGATGGAGCGACTTTTGCGGAGGTCCCAGTGGAGATAGAGGATCGACAGGAGCGGGTCCTACGTGGGCGATCGATTCCACTTGTGCGCATCAGATGGCAGCACGGGAACCTCCAGGAGAGCACTTGGGAGCAGGAGGCTCAGATGCGTGCTCAGTACCCACATTTGTTCCCCTAGTTTTGATGTATCTTTACGGGGACGTACAGTCCTGAGGTGGGAGTAATGTAAAGACCCGTAAATTTCAAGGAAACTTTTTTCTTAATTTTCTTTGGAATTTTACAAGAACGCAGTTTCTGACGGCGCCTGATTCCGAGGCCCGGTGTACCCGGAATCATTTTCCAAAGTTTGGCTCGGGTACGTTCAGTGAACGGACGAGCAGGTTTTTATAACTTTTGAACCGGTGCCCGGAATCGAATTCTGATGGCACCAATGAAATCGCAGCGCCGGTATTCGCTTAGAAACGCCTCTTCTGGAGTTGCGTTTGCTCGGGTGTGGTTTTTAATTTTCGAGCTTAAAGTTAAGAAATAAAATAATTTTGTGACAACTTTATTTTATTTCACTTAAGCCACTTGGAAGCCACTTGAAGCCACTTAAAGGAGGCTTGAACTGAGTTGAACTGGATAGGATGCTATCCAGAAATATCCTACCCCCTTGGTAGGATATTTGTGAGGTGGGGCCCGCACGAGCCCCGCCGTTTCTTTCCGCTAAGAAACGCACCCGTGAAAACCCGTCTTAATGAAAGTCAACCGATGCGTTTTCTAAATTCTTAACAGACCATTTAATTGGGCTGTTTCTTTCGTGAATTAAATAGGTCGTTTCTTTCGTTGAATTAATTCAACGAATTGATGGATCGTTTCTTAACCAGTTTTTCAATTCGTTGGCGTATTAATAAAATAAGACCAACGCTTAACCTCTGGTTATTTGCACTTGAGAAGATTTGGGAGAACCCTCGCGACTTCTTCTCCCTCGCGAAGAACGCGAAGAACGCCGAACCCGAAATTCGACGACGCCTTCGCCCGAGACGCTCTTCCGATCTCCGATCTCCGATCTCCGATCACCGACCATTCTAGGTGAGTGCTTTCAGATTTCCTCTCAAGTTCTTTTCTTTGGTTTTAAACGAAACACAGATTTAAATATTAATAAATTAAATCTGTTGTTCTTGATTCGTTGAGCTCGCCGACTCAACGCCGGAATCCGCGACGACGTGACGCCTCCCCTCGATGACGCGACGATCGATCTCTTCCGCGACGGTCTCTTCCGCGAAGAACGCCCGCGCACGACGATCATCAAGGTAGGGATTCATTTTGGAAAATTACCCCTTTTTAAATTTTCTCATGAACATTCTTGAAAATTTAAAAGCCGGTTTTCAATGAACAATTTTATTTTAATTAAAATTGTTGGATCATGTGTTGATCATTTTTCTCCCGGTTGTTTATCTCTAACGCGGAGGGTTCGGGCCAAACGAACACGGCCCGACGACCCTCCGTCGTTCTTCGTTTTGTGCGAATTTGGCGGACGACGACGGAATGTGCCGCAGCGGAGGTTTGTCGATTCTGTAGTGAAGGACGGATCCCGGGAGACACAACGGCGCAGTCGGGAAGGAAAACGGGCCACCGGAGCGACGCCGGCGGCCAGCGGAAGTCACCGGCGGCGCCCCGGCGCGCCGCCGGACGAGATCTGCCGCGGCTTCAGCCGTGGCAGCGGCGGCCAACGGACCCGCGGCGGCGGGTCCGGTTCGTCCAGGCGGACGCGGCTCGCCAGCGCGGCCCGCATGCGGGTCGCGGTTCTCCCTCAAGCCGCGGGTCAGCGCCTGCGGCTTCCACCCGCGCGGCTCGGCCAAGCCGAGCCGGCCGAGCTGGACCGGCCCTGGCCGGGCCGGGCCGGGCCAGCCGGGTCGACCCGGTTCGGGTTGACCCGGTTCGGGCCGACCCAGGGGGGGTCGGGCCGGGTCGGCCCGGGCCCGTACCCCCCATCTTCGGACGTTTTCGTTCAAACGCCCGTAACTTGAGCTTCGTGCCTCCAAACGACCCGCCGTCAGCGGAAACGCGATCCTTGGATCGAGACGGTTGTTTCGGTATATCGCACTCAAGGTTTCGGAATACTTTGAGTTCGGCCGGGTTGGTTCGTACACGAGACCAACCGGGCCCTCGGAGCGGAAACGCTCATATCTTGAGCTACGGACGTCCGATTGACGTGCCGTCAGCTTTGTTGAATTCCTCTAAGTGAGACGGATCTTTTGGCATACTCTGCCCGAGGTTTGGACGCAGCTGGAGTTCGGTCGGGTTGGTTTTGCCTTAAAAACCAACCAGGCCCTTGGGACAAAAATGCCAATATCTCTCAGACCGGGCGTCCGATTGACGCGCCGTCTGCGACGTTGAGTTCCTGTTGACGATACGGAACTTTTGGATACATCAACTTCGGACTTCGTGTCAGTTGATGTATCAGCCTCTCGGCTCGTGGAGCGGACCCTCCCGAACGAGCTTGCTGTGTGCGGGAACCCTAGGATGGCTGCGACTGCTACTTCGACAGCAACGACCGTGCAGAGATCCTCAGGGGACTGCGGCGACGACTGTGCAGAGATCCTCCGTGGACTCCGACGATGACCGTGCAGAGATCCTCAGTGGACTGCGGCGACGAATGTGCAGAGATCCTCAGCGGACTGCGACGACTAATGCACTCAGTGATCCTACGTGGATCAGTGCTACCGGTCCTGTGTGGGCCCGATCCTGTGTGGGTCCGATCCTGCGTGGGTCAGCGCTTAGCGGTTCTGTGTGAGCCAGCGCCTACAGGTCCTACGTGGGCCCGGTCCTGTGTGGGCCCGATCCTGTGTGGGTCATCTCTCAGCGGTTCTGTGTGAGCCAACTCCTACAGGTCCAGCGTGGGCCCGATCCTGTGTGGGTCACAGCAAGGTTAGTACCTATCGATCCTTCGTGGGTCCGACGACTTAGATGGTTCAATGATCATCTTTATCGTCATCCGAAGAAGTATACCTGTGTGAGCTAAATCTTGTGTTACTCTCCTTTGTGGGTTGTGTTGAGCTATCCTGTGTGGATTTACTGTTTACTCTCCTTTGTGGATTGTGTTGTTCTATCCTTCGTGGGTATGCGTTTTGCTTTCCTGTGTGGACTGGGTTGTGCTTGGGCTCGGACGTTGGAGCCGAACGGGGAATTGCAGACTTAGGTATATGTATGGGCATATACCTAAGACGTGTCAGATGTTACTTCGTGATTGCATCTCTTTTCGTGATTTATCCTTTGTGGATTTCGGGAGACCTTCGTGGGTCTCGGGGTCCCTACTGAGTATCTTATACTCACCCCTGCACGGGCTATGCCCGCACTTCGTGGTGTTGGTTGCAGACGACGGACAGCGCTGATCGTGGAGGAGGCGTGCGGAGCATGACAGTACCTGGAGGTGGACCACTGGGCGGGATGTACTTGGAGCGGTTAGGTGGACCCGAGGAGCAGTGGAGGCTATCTGTACCCACCCTTCAGGTGGGACTTTCGGAGGACGGCTCGACGCTGCAGTTTTCCCTTTTCAGTTGCTGTTTTTCCTTTCAGTTGTACTTTACAGTTGGGCTTGTATTTCCGGCCCCTTTTACTTTCAGCACAGCTTGTACAGTTTTTACTCAGTGTTTACCTTTCTGCTTGCTTACTCTGTGGTTCTTGTTTACTTTTCAAAGGCAATGCCTTCCCCTTTTGTTGGGTTTTATGCCTTGGTGCTAGTCGCCAGCCCCTGGCCTATGGAAGGCGGGATTGGGGTAGTCACGGCACGGGCCCCGAGGACGGGTCGTGACATCCCTTCTATGATCAAACAAGTTCAAAAAGTAATGAAATATAAATTTCACATGATAATACCATTTCCACATCACACAAACACCAAAAATACCACACTCAATTCATATAATACTCCTTTCACAAAAAAATTAATTATTCACATCATAATCACATTAAACATCCCATTAAAGTGTTTCATAACATTCATGAAATTTGATAAAACATTTCATCAATTTATAAAACATTATAAAAATGTTTTATATCTTAAATAACCATTTTATATCTCAAAAAACACATATTAGGTAAAATACCTCACCAATACACTACATTCACATCCCTTTTCAACTTTTTTTTAACTCAATTAATCATTTACTCTTTTTATAAAACAGTCACTAGGGGTATAGCCATGTTTTGCACACAAAACCCATTTCAAAACCCACTAATTAGGTAAAAATCACAATAATACCAATAAAAAAAATCATACCTAGAAACATTTATTAATTTCCTCCTATGTGAAATAGATATGTAGATCATTCCAATGGGATCCTATTTATAGGAAAATATCCAATAGTCGGATCCCTCCTCCAATGGTGAATTTATTCCTTAAATCTTAGAGGGACCTGTACATGTGTCACACAACCAAAGGATAGTTAGTAATAGAAATAATGGCATCGTTTCATATCTATAAAAAGAGTAAGAAAAATATGGTTTCATAACCATATCTTGGTTTTCTGAGTCTAAGGAAATATTCAGAGTCTATGAAAAATGATATTTAGAGTATATAATACATGGATATTTGTACTATGTTTTCAAATAATTCAGAGTTTGAATTCTATGAATTCTAGAATATGAATTCTAAAAATCCTAAGTCGGATCTCAGAATGTTCAGAGTCTGAACTTAGAGAGTTCAAATTCTGAACACAGAATGTCTGAAGTCTGATATCAGAGAATTAGAAGTCTGAATATATAATGTTCGAAGTCAGAATTCATAGAATTTGTAGTATGAACTCAGAATGATCAAAGTATGAATTCTGTGAATATGGAGTTAAAACTCATAATGTTTGGAGTTTTAATTCAGTGAATTCAATGATTGAAATCAGAATGTTTGGAACATGAATTCAGTGAATTTCGATTCTGATCTTAGAATGTTCAGAGTCTGAATTTAGAGAATTCAGAGTCTGAACTCAGAATGTTCAGAGTCTGAATTTTATGTTTGAAAACAAAATACTCTATATCCTAGTATTTATAGAATTCTTAGTTTTTTGATAAGAAACCATTTTGTAGTCTTTGAAATAAAAATAGATAAATTTAAAGATACTAAATAATGAACAATGAAAAATCGTGTAAGGAAAAAATCTCCTTGAGGAAGGAAATTTTCTGTAAGGAAGAAATTTTTTTCATTATTAAGTTAATATAAATTATTCCTTAAATTGAGTGATTGTGATTTTCTAAACATAAAGGAATGGAAAGGTCAAAAGGAAAAAATATTGATTCTACATATGGGAGTCTATTTTTTTATATAAGAAAGGTGTAAACTATAGAATTTTTGATCATGAAGGTGAAAACATAATCATTCTTTTCTACTCACCTGATTGAAGATGTTATAAATGTTTCAAATAATACTGTAGAATTATTTTTTATTCAATTATAGTGAATGTGATTGAAATATATGAGAATGATTAACATGTGCAGTCATACAAGGATGTTGAGAAATATGAAGAAAATAATAAAGATAAGGACAAAACCAATTGCAATCCTTGTAAATTAAATATATAGATGTAGCTATTTAATGTTATGGGAATTAAAATTCATAAAATTATCCAAGGATGAGAAAAAAAAATATGATGCCCAAATTATTATTGCTGATCAATATCAAAACTCTCAAACTAGAAAATCAAAAAATTCTACTACACATATATCATTGTATTCAAAAGTGGAACCAAATGACGCAAAAAAGGATTTTGATCATCCAGAATGGCTTTATGGAATGAATGATGGATTGGATAATGTCGAATGGAATGATACATCAAAACTCATAGTCAACCAAAAATAAAAAAACATTTTTGGAAAAATGTGGGATTTCTGTAATAAGATAAATGATGAAGGTACTATTATAAGAGGCCATGAAATATTAAAATGTATTGGGTATTAATAAATTTAAGGAAATCATATTGATGTAACTTCTTATCTGCTAGACATGGTAGGATCAATTAGAATCATTCAATGTATCGTTTGAACGTGAGGATACATGATCTTTCAAATTGATGTTATTTTTATTTTCCTAAATGGAGATCATTTAGAATATGTTTATAATGAACAACCATATGGGTTTGTTATTATAAAAGATGAATGTTATTTGTGTAGATTGATGAATGTATTTTTTACAATAAACAAGATCTATAGTCATCATAATCTAGATTGGATACATTCTTAAGGATGATGAATTTCAAGAAACAATAGAAGATAAAAATATATATATCATTAAAATTCATGATTTTTCCATCATTTAATTGTTTATGTTGATGTTATTATCTCTTATGTGAATGATGACACTTGTTGGGAAATGTTTAATGAAAAATTGAAGAATGTGGTTGAAATTTCCTTGGTTGTGTAATGAAATTCATTCTTGTATAACAAATTTTCAAAACAATGAAAACATTTTTCTCTCCCACGAAATGCATTTTAAGGATCTTATTATGTGGTTTGGAATAGAAAAATGAAAACCTATTTCCACACCAATTATAGGGGGAGAGAATATATCTAGATATTGATATGTAAATGAATTTTATCATAATTAATATAATAATATGAAAGAATTTATATTTTATTTAAATTTTTCATGACTCGGCATAGATAATTATTTTACCTTATGTGAGGCATTTAACGGTGATCCAAAAGGGTAAAATATTATTTTTAGAAATAGAAATACTAGATACATCAATATAATAATAGAATTTTGAATTACGTATTATAGCTCATAAGGTATTTATTTTTTTGATAATAACATGAATATCAAAAAGGTAATTTTAATGATTGATTATCCACATCTGCTGGAGTATTCATTCTAGTATATAATTGTTTTAGTTGTCATTCATTGAAAAAAATTTAGAAACTCTCAGTTTGGATGTTTTTTAATATGTTTCTATTTTTCAGTAAACTATAATATTTATGTTGATGTAAACACAATAAAAAAATTTACTTATGGAAATGAACTAACCCTTACTTATGGGTTGTGATAATAAATAGGAAATTAAAATCACAAAGAATCCAATTAAATTTTTTTTCAAAAAGTGTTCATATAAAATATAATTTAATCAATGTGATAGTGGATAAGAATAATTTGATGATGTATTATATTCCAAAATCATCACTAGTGGATGATATTATCAAAAAACCATTAGAAAATAAATCATTTTCATTGTTGAGGATAAACATGAGAATCTATCAACATTATCATAATGTTTTAGGAAATTGATTCTATTTCCAATATTGTTTACCCTTGGATTTTATTTTCATGTTGGATAATTGTTTCATAAATCGATTCTTATTTTTTTAAGAGTGTTGTGTGTATGTTGTGAATTGTGTAATGTTTTGTTGTGCGAAAAAATCAAACTATTTGTTTGAGTGGTTGTAGGAAATAATTTCAATTAAATTACCTGAAGGAATAAGGAAAATGTGGTGAGGAATCATAATGAAGAGTTTTGTCCAAATCAGTACATTTGTAAAACATGGTATTGTAATTTCAAATTATTTATGATGAAGTGTGTTGTCTTAATTTTCTTCAAGAGTTATATTTTTTTCAATTTATGGGAAGGACATCAAATTGTTTTTCCAAGTGATCGTACTGACCATTTTTCTGAATTGAATCATACTCATGTACTAAAAATAATACAATTCTGTATGAATATCTATTTTTCTTAGAAGAAGTCATTTGGAGGATGTGATTATTTTGTATGCAGCTCGGGTCCGACTAAAATATTATTCATATTTATGGACAAAAATTTTCATCGGTATCACTCTCTAGAGCTGATATAAGTGATGTAGTTGTTTGATTAATTATTAGTTTCTATATGAAAGAGATTAAATAAATTATGGGTTCCATAGAAATTTTTATATCATATAAATATAATGTCGAATTGAGAACATATCATAGAAGTGTATTAAAAATATGGTGACAATTAAAATGGAGGGGCTGAATGAATAGGAAATTCCGATTTACTATAGTACCCAATTTCCAACATAAGATATGAAATATTTTTGTACATAGAGTTATTTTATCAAGGGTGATTAGTATTAGAATAATCATACCCCGAACATTAATTTGTATAATGATCACACTCTATTCATTCAATATCGATATGAGTTGGATGATTGATTAAAATACTGAAGGGAGAGATAGATGAACTATTATTTGATTTTATATTACATCATCATGTGGTTTAAAATTTGAATTAAAATTTTCTCTTAATGTTAATTACTCAATATGTTCAACAAAAGTTGATAAGAAAATGGGTTTTATTTTAAGTTGATCATGAGTGGTGCACAAGAGGAATGGTTGAATATGATGTTGAGGGGGATTTTAAATATCCATGATTATTTTTTTATTCATTCATTGTAGCTTAAAATTATACAGCGGTTTTTTTGATGAAATTGGAAAGAGAAAATCAGACTCAGCAATTGAAATTAGTTTCATTAAATGAAATCGAACTTGTGATTCTAATGAATATATAAACAAGGAGATGGTGTTTCATAAAGAATCAAGAATCCTAGAAAAGAGTTGAATAAGTCAGAATGCATTATGATACTTTATGAGAAATTAAAATTTGGTTTCATTTTTTTGAGAATGAAAGTATTTTTGGGACCCCACCAAAACCTCTCATGGGTCACCAATTAATGGGAATCTACTTTTCAGTTTATTGGTATTGTTTTATTGATCATTAAAATATAGATAGAGGCTCTAATTTTTTACATTATATAAAGAGATACCATATTGATCTATCTTAAATGCATTTTGATAGGCATAATAAAAATGATTCAAAAAATATTGAATCGTTGAATTTAGCTAAACATCAAATTCTGTGTTGATCGTATCAAATAAATAAATATATTCGCCATGTTAATTATATTCTTGTTATTATATTATTAGGATGAAATAACAAATGCTTAATCTGTCTGTATAGGTATTCTTAGACTGAGGAAGAATCAGATAATGTTTTAACATACTCAGTTATTGACGTGGAACCGATTTATTTCAATTTCATTATGAAATAGAATTGGACAAGAATATTAGTCATTCAAGAATCATACTATGAGAAATTGGACTACAAGAATCAGACCTAGGAAATTCAGACTATTTATTCAAAAAAATCATGAAGGTTCATAACATTCATTAGGGTTAGGAGTTGAAGAATTGTATTTCAAATGATTATAATTAATGATTTTAAAATATGAAATGGTAAAATGACTTGTTATAAAATAATTATATTATAATATATGTGAAAATATGGTGCACATGATTTTTTTATTGATCTTAATGTGCTAGATGAGTGAAATTTTATATTTTAATCACTATAATACAGGGATTGTTTTCGAGTGGATTATAGAGTTTTGGATCATTTACAAACTATAATAAGGATGTAGCTCTTCTAAATGAATAGTGAACCTTGTAAATATTTGTGTTCCTATGTATGTGTGTTGGATTTGTTTTCATTAGGGAATTGAGATAAATAAAAAGAGATAGATGTTGTTTCAATTGAAAAGAAACATAAAAGAAAAAGATTATAACTGATTCACACCTGCCCTTCTTAGTGAAACAATAACATTGACTGACCACATTCATGATTCGAATATTTTCATACATAACATTTGTCATACCCCATTCGAGCCATGTCTAACTGAACTACATACTCTCCAATTCCTTCAATGTCTTATTGAATCATGTTCACTCATTGTTCAATCTTTTAATATATTACAAATATTTATTTAATTTTACTAATTCATTGGCAGGAAGATATATTAATCACATCTCATAATGGAAAGCATACTGTTTTGGGATCTAGGAAAATAAATCATTCATCACATAAAATCTAATGAAATTAAATGGGTTTCATAATTATTTCATCGTAGCATAACACATTTAAATGTAATGGGAATATTAATAATTATCCCACAATAAATAATGTCCTTCATGAGAATCAATATTTATGGAATCTTAGTATAATATCTCCATTAACTCAAAAATGATATAAAATAATGATTTCTTTAAGGGAAATAAATTTTGAATAATCACTTGGAGTATGTTATCAGGAAAATATCACTTCCATTGTGATGTTTTTTCCAAAACGAACATAAATAAAAGGGGAAAATTTTCATTTAAAATTTACTGATATAACATTATTGTAATATTAAATTTTTCGATGATTCATGATGGTGGGAATATCCTACCATTCCATTTTTGTTTTGAAAAATTCCTTCAAAAATGTTAATGAAAAAGTAATAGTGTACCTTGTTTGGAAAATGATAAACATATTCGATTCAAATTGTTTTAAAAAATGATAAACGTGGGAAAAATTTATGGCTATCATTATTAAGAGAATGGTAAAATTATTTTTAAAGTTAACATTAGAAAATATGGATATTTTATAGAAATTTTCCCCAGTGGATAATTAATCCTAAACAATATGGAATAATCATAACATTGTGAAATAAACCATTACCACCTGTATTGAAATACATTATTCTCATCCCTAAATCCTATATAATAAATATGGATATATAAAACATTTTTTCCATTTCTGTAATTTTTACATTCGATTTATTATTTATTTATAAAATCATATCATGTCATTATTAATAATATATTATTGAAATCATTCTTCTAGGTGATAAGAACATCAATTCTAATTAATGTTTTTGTTTAGAATTAATGGTTCATATAAATATAATAATGGAATTGTAATTTCTAGAATGATACTAATGGTATCAAATACATATATAATAAATATATTCATATTTAATATAATTCATTTAATGTAGAGAATGCAAAAAGAATTATATTGTTTATGAAATTTAAAGCCATACAAAATTCACTTTTTAAATTTTAATGACTTTTTAATATAATAATTATATAATTATTATTATCTCAATAAAATATCAATATTTTAAGTATGGATATTAATCACTACGTTATGTTTGTAAAACATCCAGAAAAAATGTGAATTTTGAACCAATTATATCATTATGTTACTATATTTTGAAAGTAAATTATAGAACTCATGTATCACCATAAATATTTAAATTATATTACATTTAATATGTTTATAATGTATTATTTGACTCTTCATATAATTAAATAATGATTTTATCAATGTTGATAATATGATACTTAATAAAAATAAGAGTTTTAGATTTTATCGCATTCATTGAGTTTAATGGACTTGTAATAAATTTATTATATGAATTAACTCGTTATACCCTTTATCGAGGAAATGAATTCTACATTTAATATAAATATTATATAAAATTAAAATGATTTTAAAAATAAATTTTAAAAATCATGAGGATAAATATATTTTCCAATATTAAAAATTCAAAAACACTGAAATTTCAACAAGTAATTTAATATAAAATAGTCAAAACACTGTGAAAATCTATTTATTTAAAATATTTCATTTTGAATCAATAATTATTTTGATACTATATTAAGGTATTAAATATACATAAAATATATATAATTTATTTATTTTTAATCAATTGGAACGAATGATTATTTTGAAAAATATATTATAATTTTATACTGTGAAAAATATGAATTAAAATTTATTTTTTAAAAATAATTAAATTTATCAATGTTCCCAAAAAATGAAATGTTTTTACAAAATTATGAACAAATAAATATATAAGTAATTTAAAATTACTATTTCAATAATGAAATTAATATTTTTTAATAATATATCTTAGATATATATAAATTAGTATTTTCTAAAAGAAGAAAGAAAAAATCTTTTTTGATTATGCATTATTTTTGAAGAATTTAATGATAAAAAAATCAAATGAGTGACTATTTTCTTTTAATATACCAATACATTAATGTTTAAATGGAAATTTATATCAATAATTAGTTATTTATTTTAATTATCACCAAAATAACATCTTGGTTATAATGGATATATATTAATTTTATAAATCTACATGGTTCATATAAACATGTTTTTTTTAATTGAAATAAACCAATTAAATAAAATTATTTAAAAATATATTTCTATAATATCTCATGGTGTTACGCTGTAAACCGTATTAAAAGAATATCACCAATTTAAATAATTTTTTTCAAAAATGTTTTGTCATTTTATTACTCATTCGTAGAAACTAACATAATATAAATGAATAATAATACATAACATAAAAATGGAATTATGGAAACATAAATAAGATGATAAGTAACACAGAACTATGTATCCACATAGGTAAAATAGTAGGGAATATTAAAATTCTAATTTAGATGGGAAATATAATTTCTGAGAACAATGATAAATTTATATAGTACATGATAAACATAATGTTAGTGACCCTAAAATTATATACCAAATAGTTATGAAATTTGTAATTTATATCATAACTAATGATGATAATTGGTTGAAATTTTATTTAAAACACATTTGAGAAGATAATCATAGATGATTTAATTTCATAATTAAATAATTATTATTTTGATGTTACTTTATCAATTGATTCATGATCACATAATCCATTAATTATTGAGGAAATTTTAATTAATGAAGAACTAGAGGATTATAATATCATTAATGGTATGACATGTCAATCCTTCCTTCACTAATTATTATTATAATAAAATGATTAGTACAGAATATCCAATATGTAATAATATTCTTGTGTTAATGAAAATTTCATAAAAAATTCCATATTAATAATTTTATAAACAGTTATCCATTGGAACGATAGAAATGTAGAAAATCAACAATATTTTAAAAGAGTTAACAAAATTTACAAAATAAACCTGTCATTAACTCTCCATGATACACAGTATAGCTCATTATGGTCAGTAACTAATCTTTTGTATACCATTATAATGTATTCTTTTTAAACATTGTAATAAAAAATATCATATAAATATAGTGAAAATGAAAAAAAATTCAAATATAATCTCTTTCCCTATACCATTAATAAATAAAAGTCAATCCATGATATCATAAACCTCATTTTTTTTCAAATTAATAATAATTTCAATGGGATTAATTTTGAACCCTTATATCCCAATCAAAAAACACTTATTCTAATCATTCGTTTAATAGAGGCTATATCTCCCATAATCTTGAGTTCAAAAAAATATCACCTTACAACTTCAATATCTATTCATGGTTACCAATATAATTGAACTTGTTCTTCCAAACCTATAATCACTAATTATAGTATTACCATATTTATATGTTTCATTATTCTAAAATACTGTAACAATACATCAAAAAAATACATGAATTCCAATAAATAAACATTAAATCACCCAATTAAATTTATAAATAATTAACAGTGCTTCTTCATTATATTCCTATTCTATTAGCTCACATCATATGTTATTCATAACCTTTTCATCGTCATCAATATAGAAATTATTCAAAATACATATCCATTTCTCTTAACAATATTTCTTCATTTTTAATCAATTATAATATTTCAATAAATTATAAATTATTATTATAATTATTATTGATGATACCATAAAAAAACCACTACTTTATTCCATTGAGTTAAATATCCCTTTCAATATAACATTTATAGTAAATTTATTTTGTATATTTTCACACCCAATGAGTCTTTTAGATCATTTCAGACATTCTCTATAATTCCTATTCAAACATGATTTGCATGAGGGAAATTGATCATTATATCAATTGTGCTCACCATGAATCTTTTTGATTATCTTATTAATAGGGTCGTAAAAATCACCCTTTTTATATTATTTGTCACATAATGAGATTTATGATTACAAAAAATTATAAATAGTTTCCTTCAATATCCCATTTCATTTGGTTTTCTGTGAGGATGATTATTCTATTTTCCATCACATTCACCATTAACATGAATCTTCCATGTTCTAGATGTTTTCAAAAATGAAGTTTAGTTTTGTGAGAAAAAAGTAATCATTGATGAAAAACACATAATCTATAGAAATTATAAATAAAATTATAGTTTATTAAAGCCTAGAATTAATACTTTTTTATTCATTATTATTTACAAAACATTATTGTTGAATCCAATATTTAGATGAATCCATAGGTATTCAATAATGGTTTTCATATCCTATATTCTAATGGTTAACTAATCATTTATTTGATCCCATATATAACGGTCCATGAATTTTGATACATAGATACTACGTATTTTTATATGAATATTATTTCTATTACAAAAAATTCAAAAAATATAATAATTTAGGACCTATGACATTTGAATAATGGGATTTTGAACAACTTATTTATAAAATATCTTCATATTATCCCACTTGTTACTGATTTACTAGATCCATTCTAGGACTATAATTAATTATATATTTATTCATATCATAGAAATATAATCATACAATCGGGTGATCTAATGTCCATAGAATGGATAACAAAATAGGAAAAATTTATTTTTTACGATTAATATTGGGATAAGGATTAAAAAAATGCACCATTTTGAATTTATAACTTGTATAACAAATATTAAAATCGTAATATAAGGAACATATCTTGGTTGTTCATAAGTCATGAATCATATGGATAAAAAAGAACATGATCCCTGAGGGAATAACAGTAGCATAAGACATTCAGTTTTTTGGAAGAGCCATTAGCATAGAAAAATAATATCCTTACTTTTCAAGGAACACATAAAAAACCATCATAGAGGAAATATTCTAGTATAGAATAAAGTTCACTCCAGACTCCATAACTACCATAATTAATCAATTTCATTACCATTACTAAAATTTCATACTAAACAAGGTCCATCGTTATTCATGTAATGTCTTACTGAAAGAGGTTCACTCCACATTCCATCCATGACATGCATAACCATGATCTCTCTTCTTAAATAATTGTATTAAAAAACTATCTTCAATCCAAGTTATATTCTGATATATTTCATGAGTTGTAAATCATTAACTAATGAATTGGGGGGAGATATATATCCCATAAATAATATAATGTAATACTGAAACATATGATCTACTTGAACATAAATCAATCATTAGATAAGTACACATGTAATGATATGGTTTTTAAAACATTTAATCCTTGTGTAACTCATGGAAATGTAATGAGATTCAATAACAAAATCTATTATCAATCCTAAAACACCAATACAATTAATTAGTATTTTATAATTCGATAAAATACCTAGTTATTATTAAATAACCACTTAAGATGTCTCCTTGTATGGAATTTTATTGAAATATCACTTTAAATAATATTTGTGGAAAATATCATTTCCAATTTGATTTTATATAATTTTTTACAATTAAAATGAAAAAATATTTAATTTTGAGGAAACATTTATAATTTAGTTGAAAATATTCTAATTCCTTTACATGTAATAATATTTTTAAAATTCATTGATTCCATATTAGTTAAATAATCATTCCATATGATTTATTTTTTTATAAAAGTGACAATGTACCTTGTTTTGATAAATGATAAAAATAATACTTTCTATCAGTGTTACAAAAAGAGAAATATATGAAAATAAATTATAAAATTTCATAGTTTAATAGTTTATAATTTCTAAATAAAATTAAATCACATGGAAAATGAAGTTATATTTTCCCCTATAGAAACATAATAATACAAATCCCTAATAATAATGATATTGTGAAATAATCTTGTTCCTCTAGTATTCATGTTAATTAATTATTTTCAAAAATCCTATATAAAAATTATAATTTTATTATAAATTTAATAATTTTATTATTCCATTTATTATTTCTTAATAAAATCTTATCACCTGTTTTTTGTATTTTTATTAAAATAACATTTATAAGTGATAAATTCATAATATTCAAACCATGTTTTAGTTCATCAGTCTTGGACCTTATAATTTAATCATGGTAAATTAATTTCATTAATTTTAATAATCATATATAATTAATATAAAAAATTATTCACATGATTGAAATAATTCCTATAAACTATAGATTGGAAAATGAATTTTACAATTTATGGAGATTGTAGGTTGTGCTTATGCAAGAATGTAGTCATCATTATTTAATATATGTAATGAAAAAATGGTTAATAATATTTCATATTTCCAATGGAATTGTTATATAAAATATATTTTAATTTTTGATTATTCCCAACATAATACCCGTCCATAAAATAGGGTTATTAAAAATTATTTTTATTGCTTTGTTGGGATGATAAGTTGTATGTATGCATGAGAAAAAAGTTTATATCTTAATTGATGGGAAAGAAAATCTAAATTGTTAGCCTAAAATAAATAATAAAATTTAACAATATAGACGATACATGAGGTATTAATTTATGAATAAAATCATATATTTATAAAATATTATAATAATTAGAAAAAGTAAGTTATCAGTTAGAGTGATTACATATTTTTTAGAATATCTCAGTTGGACATCCTCTAAAAGGTTCAATGGTGGGATTTTTTATAAAAAAACTAACCTCAAAAATGATTATACAGAGAATAATAAGAGTAACTAGAAGAGTATGGTTGACCTATAATGCTCAATTTTTACAAAATAATTAACGGAAGGCGCCTTTAAAAATTCATTTGTGCGTAAACATTGGAATTTCTATTAATATTATATTTTAATAAATTGAATCTCTTTCCCAAATACAAGAAAATTGGAATTTATTAAAAGAAAAGATATGATATGGTTTTAATCTCATCAAATACTAAAATTTAGATACGTTTTGGTCTTATTTTAAACATTATCATTTTGATGAATTCATATTTAATATATTTTAATTATAACTATGGTATCAAGGTTTTCAATTTTACAAACTTAATTATATAGTTTTAATTAGACAATAAATGTACATTTAATAATTTAATTTATAAAAACATATTGTTATTTAATATATTTTTTCGGTTTTTTATATAATTTTAAAAAATATTAATCACATAAAATATCATGACATTATTGATAGGAATATGACCTTTTGTATTATGTTTATTATGTTTTCCTTTTTAAGATTATTTTTTATGTAATAAATCTTTCATTTTTATGTATGATTTGGAATATAATTTTATGTTCATCCCCATCGATCATGTATTACTTATATAAAAATATTAATCTTTATATAACTGCTTAAATATTTAATATGAATGTAATTTTATTATTAAAAATAACATATAGGTTGAAAATGAGTAATAAAATTCAATGAGACAGTATGTTAAATAAGGATATGAATCTTATTTCAATTTTATCAATAGACGAATAGAAATAATGGTAAATGTTAATTAATAATTCAAAAATCAGTTGGCTATCATATAAATCAATAATATCCATGAAATTTATCCTTATGGCCATCCATGTAATTAGTATTTGAAAATTTTATCACGTCACATTGGGAAGTGATAGTCTATCATACACAGAGGAATGATTATCATAAACCCATGGAATAATATTTTTATATGTGAAATTCATGTTTCTGAAATAAATTAAATTCATAAAAATCATATATATATATATATAAAATAAATATATCTTTATATACATCTTTGAGAGGTTGTGATGGAATAAAATTGCATCTGTTTTTATGTTTGTTGTGTATTGTACTCATGAAAAATAATTCCATATGTTTTTTCTGTTAGTGGAGAAGGATATATGTTATGAAATAAAAATTATAAAATATAATTATATTTTTTATACTTGTGTTACTATAGTTGAATTATTTGGAAATGAATGAGTGATATAATTGAAGAAGTAAAACAATAATGATCTTAGTGTATAAAAATTACATGGATTTGAGAAACCTCATTCAGATATCAAATTATGGAAAATATAAATTGTATTTTTGGTTGAAAGAATGGATATAACATGAATTAATAATTATTTGATTAAATATTTGACTCTTTTGAGGATACAAAGTGATTAGGTGGTCGGATGAAGTGATAGGAGGAATTCCTCTTTTATAATTTTGGGGGACATTCATTTTTATAAATACAAAGAATAATTCAACATAGCGATGTCAATTACACCAGAATGTCCAAATAAATTGATATATTATAGTGTGAATGGAACATATTTTTTCTCCAAAAAATCACCAAATTTTTTTTAATACTGTTTTTCTTTATACATTACATTTACATTCTTTTACCGTTTTAGTTTTTAACATAATTACTAGTTTTTAATTTATTTTCCACAGTGGTCTATCCCATAATTCTATGAAATGAGCCTTATTATAAAATATTGAACAAATAACTAATTCACTATATCTAATTTATCAAATTTAATTCTTCTTTTTGTTGAAAATAAATTTTGACACATGGTCATGTAACCCGCAGAATCCCATTTTATCATTATCCTTCAGAATTAATTAATACAGTTTTCACTATAATTTGTTATTATAAATATACTTAATCTTATTACTTATTATTATTCATAATTACTCAATATATGGATTCAATATTAATTTTTCCATTTCAATGAAGACGATGATAATGTTCTAAATTTTACCATTCATGGGAGATGAAAATGAGGATTTCAAATTAAAATGAGTTCATAATTGTAAGATGTTTTAATATAAAAAACCAATATTAAATTTATTATAATGAAATCTATTTGATTAATAAATATATCATTGATGTAATACTTCTATTAAAACAATTTTAATATAAAATTTATTATTTTAGATTATTTTAATTAAAAGTATGATATAAATTTATATAATAGTTTTTATACTATTCAATGAACAAGAAATATTTCCAAAAGATACTCAAAAATACAATCATAGATTATTTTGTAAATTATATTTAAAAATTGAATTTTATTTTTTGAACTAAATTATATTGCATTTAAAATAATTAATTTTTCTATTTTTGTAGAAAAACTGACAACAACCTTTTTTAAGAATAATGATATTTTTTAATCATATAATGTATTTACTAAAAATTATGTAGTTTGAATCATTATATTTTATTTGTATAATAATATATACATATTATTTTATGTTTTTTATTCCAATTCTTAATTATTTTTATAATAGTCAGGATATAATGATAATTATTAAATAAAAATATTAATAGAATTTCACAGTTTGTTTAATATCTGTGTTATGTGTAACACAATATATTAATGGAATTGTTTTTATTTTAAAAAAAATCTCATAGAGTTTCATGGATGATATTTAATGTTCTATATCTATGAATAGAATGGAAATTTTTGTACTTCCTTAGTGATTCCCACATGTGAATGCTAATGATGTTGAAATGTGTGTCTTCTAGAATGGTTTTGTTATTAGGTGTTATATCATAACTCTGGGCCGTAAATTTATTGTGTAGGATAAAGACCTCAGTAGTACACCTCTATACCCGAAACCGCACTAACTAAAATGCATTATACAATATAGAATAAATTTTATTTTATATATGTAGGTATAATGAATGTAGTGGTTGGGGATTATTTCATTAGTCGAGAGAGACATTTTACAATTTGTTGTAGATCTAACATTACCTCTATGTTATCTATATAATTGTTTCATATAGGATCATCCAAATAATTTATTTATTCCCATGTCATTATTGAAAAATATTTACAAGTTACGTTATCATATGAGTTCCTCTCTCCTGAAACCCCAATGGAAATGATTTTAATAATTCTCATTCAATGTCTTGAGTGTCCAATATTTGTCGATTCATATTGTCACGATTATTAAATAATGTGATTATAAATTAATATATTTGATGAAATGTTTTCTATAGATATGTTGACCATTTAACTAGATTATATCCACTACTTCTAGAGACATGAATTATTCCTAATGGATGGAGGACTGAGGTTCATTACCAACAATGACTGATAAGATATTGAATTTGGGATGGGAATGATGATGACCAATTATGAGTTTATCATATTTCATGTAGAATGTTTGGATATCTATGAATAAATATTAGAATCCTCTATGTCATACATGTAGTGGTAGATAATTATTAGGATATATTAATGTATTTATTATTTAGTAATCTTTTAATATAATGAATGCATTTTTATATTCATATTTTAATTCAACACATATTTTATCAATTAATTAATATAATATTACCCATATTTATTTGAGAGGTATTAAAATTTATATATAGGATTCATAGGTGAAAGTATATATCAGACTGAGAACATATGATTGAAATTTTAATATATTTTAAACTATAAATTTGTATAGTAGTCTGTTGTTATTTCTTAATTATTCAAATCATAATATTATTAAAATGATGAACATGCAAATGTTCCCCATTATTTGTGATTTTTAATAGTGGGGTTCCTAGGGTCATTCCATGACTGATCTTCATTAAATATACCTTATATTTTTGGTCTCTAAAGGGAATATTAAGTGTCATGACCCATCCCTAAGGGCTCGTGTCGTGACTATCCCAAAATCTCCTTCCACAGGCCTGGGGATGGCGACTAGCACCAAAAGGTGTATTCCATAAAACCGGGATGGGATTTCCTTTATAACCTATAATCACAAGTAACCAAGAACATAGATAAATACAAACACATAAAAACTGTATAGTAAAAGGAGTGTGTACAGTAAGCAATAGGGTCCTGAATACAATCCCAACTTGAAAGTACAATGGAAACTGGAAAGTAAATGTAAACTGAACAACTCCTATGAACACCCACCAAGGATCCTACCATTAGGGTAGGTACAGATCTCAAACGGTTATCTATGTTGTATGCCACGTCTAAGGACCACCTCTGAGATACCCCCAGTCTTGGTAACCTCATCATCAGTCAATGATATCTATCGTCTGCACTAATCACAATAGTGGTCGTGCATAACCCGTGTAGGTGTGAGTATAACGATACTCAGTAGGGAGCCTGAGACCCTCAAGGACTCACAAAATTCACAAAGGATAAACCACATGACAAGAATTCAATTGAAAATAATACATATGTATATTCCCATACATATACCTAAGTTATCAAGTGATCCCATCTCAATCATGAGGAAACACAAGGTTCAACTCAAAATACCAAAGATCGTCTTATCCTCAAAGGATAGATGACCATGATGGTATGTACCACACATGTATTCCACAAAGGATAATACTACCAAGGTATTATTATGAAAGAAAAGTACCACACAGATTCACCCCATAGATGAATACCTTGAAGGTATCTCCATGAACGTATTTACCACAATGGTACAGACTCAGTTCACACTAGTTATAACATAGGTACAATAGTATAGATAATTAGATGTAATTACTAAATCATATTACTCTGTTAAGAGGCAGACCCACGTAGAATCCTAAATAATCATCAGACCCATAGAGGATCCTAGTACATCATCTTACCCACACATGATCCTAGTAGCTCACCAGACACACAAAGGATCCTAGTACATTTTCAGACCCACACAGGATCGTAGTACTCGGCAGATGCACACAGGATCCTAGTACATCATCATTCATACACATGATACTCATACCTCGTAAGACCCACATAGGATCAAAGTACATCAATAGACCCAAACATGATCCTAGTACCTCATTAGTCCCACACGGTATCGTAGTACATCTTCTGACCCACACATTATCCCAGTACCTCGTCAGAACCTAATGAGATCTTGTTGCATCCTCAAACCCACTCAAGATCCTACTACCTCGTCAGACCCACGCATGATCCTAGTACGTTGTCAGACCCACACCGGATCCTAGTACCTTTTCATACCCAAACAGAATCCTAGTACATCATGAGACCCACACACGATCCAATTACCTTGTCATACCCACACAGAATTATAGTACGTCTTCCGACCCAAACAAGATCCTAGTACCTCGTCAGACCCACACAAGATCATAGTACATCGTCACACCCACACAGGATCCTAGTACCACATCAGACCCACACAAGATCATAGTACATCGCCAGAACCACACATGATCCTAGTACCTTGTAAGACCCACACATGATCCTAGTACATCGTCAGACCCACACAGGATCGTAGCACCTCATCAGAGCCAGCAACAAGGTTCCCTCACAAAGCACTCTTGTCTCTGAGATGGTCCTCTCTTTATGCCACTATTCCATACTCCAACCACCACAAAGTCCTATAAGGTAGTATTCCAAATGATTTCAATGTAATAGAGTTCTAAATGCAACAAACGGTGTGTCAATCGGACTCCCAGTCTGTAAGTTATTAGACTTTTAGATCCACGGGCATGGTTGGATTCATGCTCGATCCAACCTGACCATACACCATCATTATCCAAGACCCATGTGGGGTATACCAAAAGGACTACACACTGTAAGGATTATGGTGCCCTAGACAGTTCATCAAACAGACTCTCAGTGACAATGTTGTTGCCAAAATTGTCGGATGGGTCGAAACTAGTCCCTGTACAGTCCGACCCGGTCGGACTAACCTGGCCCAACCCGTCCTAGTCCGAAACATATAGGTTCAACCCGGCCCAACACCATGGGTCTTTCAGGGCCTACAGAATGACCTGGCCCGCCCTGGGCAGCCCGCAGAGTGGGGGGACCACTTAGTGGTGGGGTGTCCACGGTGTGGCAGGCCTGTCACGTTGCAGTCGAGAGACCTTGGTGGGGCATGGCCGCAGTGGTGTGGCGGGGCATTAGTGGTGTGGTGGTCCACCATGGAGGTCAGATGGCCCGCCGTCATCTCTATGTGTCACAGTCATCCATCGTGCCATCACCGGGGGCCGTCATGGCCATCCATCCTCCCCTCATCGTCGTGGGAGAAGCTGTGACCCTTCATTGCAAGCGGCGTAGACTCGTGCCTCTATCCCCGTTGTGAGGCTAGACACCGCCTTAGTTCTGCTACGTCTGAGGGGCCACCACCCTTCATCGATGGTGAAGTCGTTCTGCCACCATCATCGTGTCCAACCATGTTGTCGGCCACTATTCTCGTGCCCCACTAGTGTCAGTTGAAATCCACATCCATCACAAAGAACAAACAAAACATTAATAATGATGGAGGGTTGGGGTCATGTTCATTCTCTCTACTACCTCTGCATTATTTTTGTTGAAGGTGGTTCCTTGAGGATTAATTCAACTTAAAACACGATGAATAACAAAACCCCTACCTTAGAGGGTTTTTATGTGGATGATAAGGTAAGGTCCGATGTCTATTCATTGTTGTTGAAGACATCCCACATTGGAGGTGGAGCGTTCTTCATTGGAGTAGATGGTGCATTCTTTGTTGAAGACGGCCTTCGTTGGGAGTTGGTCTTCATTAGAGAGAATTTACCTCCACAAGTTCTCCCCTACTCCATTTCCAAAAAAATCCTCCTAAATGGAAGAGGTTCCAAAGTTATTTAAATTATATAGATCAATTATGTTGGAAAAATTAAAATGATTACAAATTTCATAAATATTTTGAAGGCTCAAAAAATTAGATGGGGAGTTGGCCTAATTAATTTATGGAAGTAAGTCTAATAGTATTCTACAATTAAAGGGGGTTTGGTTAGACCCCAACACTAAAATTTAGTTTGGGGGTGGGGGGTTCTATTTCAGGTGGTCCCCTCCTCAATAACCCATGTAGAGAGTTTTAAAGAGAAAAATAAAAATGTTAAACATTTTTTCCTTATTCCACAAAAATCATGAAAACTAACATTCACCATTGACCAACTATGGTTGAAGTGATAGTAAACTTAAGCGAATACTCGTGCTAAGAGTTCAACTATTTTCTCATATTTCATTTCAGAACAGGAGTTCTAATATTAAAAAAACATTCTTTCCCTTTTACTAAACATACCTAAAAAAGATCTGAAATTCCATCAAGGCACACTGGGCCTCAGCATCATGCACTGAAAAATTTCACATAATCGTAAAAATTCCCATATAATTTAAAAAATAAATTGAATTTCTAGGTATTTACATTCTATTTACATCTGGGCATTGTGCCCCTGTAAGCCACAACACAAACTATGTGATCATGTGGGGGTACTGAGCTCGTATCTGAGCCTCTTGCTACCGTGTACTCTCCTGGTGGTTCCCATGCTACCAGTAAAGACACATAAGAGGTATCGACTGCCCACCCAAGTCTTTCTCTTGTCGATCCTCAATATGCACTAGAACCTCCATGAATGTCTCCCCATAAGAGATGTCAAGTTCTCCGTGGTCGATGATTTGGGTAGGATCATTCGTGTATCTACTCATATGGGATACGTGGAAGACGTCATGCACTAGGTTCAACTGAGGTAGATGTGTTAGTTGGTAAGACACCATGATAACTCTGCTAAGGACCCAAAAGGGTCTGACAAACCTCGCAGATAACTTGCCACCACATCCAAATCTATGCAAACCTCATCGAGGTGAGACCCGTAGGAAGGTGTGGTTTCCATCCAAGAACTCCCAATGTCTCCATATCTTGTTATCATAAGACTTCTTATTGCTTTGTGTCGTCTTCATCCACTTCTGGATGATCTGCACTATCTTTGTGGTAGCACGTACCATCTCTGGTCCCACGAGTGACAAATCCTTAGGGTCTGTCCATTACAAAGATGATCTGTATGGTCTCAAATTCAATGCCTCAAAAGGATTCATCCCAGTGGTGGAGTGATAGTTATTGTTTTATGAAAACTCCACCAAGGTAAAGGGACACTCCCACCTGTGATCGATGTTGAGGACATAGGAACAGAGAATGTTCTCGAGGGTCTGAATGGTCCGCTCAGTCTAGCCTTCTGTCTGAGGATTGAAGAATTTTCTCAAGGGAAGATGCATCTTTAAGGAATCATGAAACCAAATACACAATCAGGATGTAAAACATTCTCCATGATTAGAGACAATCGTTGAGGTTACTCTATGTATCCTCACAATCTCTTGCACATATAGGAGTCTCAAGCTCTCTACTGAACCCTACTCTCTGATCGGTAGGATATGGGACAACATGGTGAGACAGTCGGTGATCACCTAGATAAAATCATGAACTATGGATGTTCATGGAATTCATGACATTAAGTCCATGGATATCCTGTCACACTTGCACTCTGGGACCTCTAAAGGCTCAACCAAGCCTGCTGGTACATGATTCTTTGCGTTCCCTTGCTGACAAGTGAGGCATTGAGAGACAAACTCTAATGTTTCTTTCTTCATTCCCTACCACCAGTGTTGTTGTCAGAGATCCATGTACATCTTCGTCATGACATGATGTACCACTAGGGGTGATGTGTGGAACTTCCTTAACACTTCCTCTTGATGTGACACTGGAACCATGGTACATCCTCTAAAGAATATGGCATGCTCCCCACCTTCATAAAATCCAACAGGTGTCTATCCTGTGGATATTTGAGGACATAGAGTATCGTAGTTAGTGTCCCCATGCTACGCCTCCCTAACTTGCTGATGAAGTTGGAGAGTGTCCATAAGAGACTGAAGAAAAAATTCATTATCTCGATCGAAAAAGTTTATCTGCAAAGTGGAAAGCTTCTCCATCGCCTCACCTAGTAGCTGTACACCTGTTATCATTCTTAGTGCATCTACAAAAAAATTCCATTTCCCAGGAGTACATACTATCTTTATGTCATTGTACTTTAGGTAAACAAGCCAATGTTGTTGTCTTAGGATCAGGTCCTTCTGATAAAAGATATTCCTAATACTCTTGTGATACATGTATACTTTAAAATACTATCCCATCAAGTAATGTTGCCACTTATTCTAGGCAAAGACCACTAGTGCTAACTCTATGTCTTGTGTAGTGTAGTTATGCTCATGTTGTCTCAACTATCATGAACCATATGCGATCACTGCTCTCTCTTGCATTAAGATACATCTAAGACCGGCCACGTGATGCATCACAGTAGACTACGTACCCTACGCTCTTCTTTGGTAGCCTCAAGATGGGGGCACTAGTCAGCCTCTACCTCATCTCCTAAAAACTCCACTGGAATCTCTCCGACCAAACAAAGGGTATCTTATTATTTATCAATGCTGTTAATGGTGCTGAAACTCTGGAGAAATCCGGCACAAACCACTAGTAGTATCCAGCCAATACCAAGAAACTCTATACCTTAGTCACACTCTTGTGTGGCTCCCAAGAGAGTACAACCCCAATCATCGTTGGATCCACTACAACTCTAGCCTCTAAGATGACGTGTCCAAAAAAGTGATCCTCTTCGATCCATAACTGGATCTTCGAGAGAATACCCTAGAGCAGGTGCGCTTGGAGTGTTTCCAGAACAATCTATAATTGATAGACATGATCCTCCTCAGTAGCTGAGTAGATCAGGATGTTGTCAATGAAGACAACTACAAAGATATCATGGTATGGAAGAAAGCTCATATTCATGTGTACCATGAACACTACTGGAGTGTTGGTAACACAAAACAGAATGATCAAAAACTCTTAATGGTTGTACCAAAATCTGGAATCCATCATTAGCTCATTCTCATTTTTCAATCTGAGCTGGTGATAGCATGATCTATGTTCTATCTTCGTGATCCACCGTGCTCCATTCAGCTGATCAAAAAGGTTTCCAATCCTCTGGAGCGGGTACTTGTTCTTCACACTCACTAGATTTTGGTGCTGATAGTCAAAACAAACCCTCATGCTACCATCTGACTTCTTGGAGAATAAAATTGGGGATTCCCAATGAGAAGCACTGGGCAGAATGAACACATTCCTCTATAAGTCCTAAATCCTTACCCGCAGGTCATGATGCTCCTTGGGAACCATCCAATATGGTGGTGTGGATATCAGTGTAATCCAGGTGTACAAGTCAATGTAATATTCCACCTCTCTGTGAGGAGGTAGACCTAGAACATCATTAGGAATGACATCTTCATGCTGGTCCACCACTAAATTATTGCTTAGACTTTCCACATCAACTTCATCGATGGTAAGGATAGAGAATTGATAGGTGATCAGATGCACTCTCCCCTGGCTAAGTCTATTATGTACTGCATAGGCTCCGTTCTCACCGATTAAGGTATACCCGGTCCCATTCATTCAGACACACCACAATATTCTCCTAATACATTAAATCTGTGCAGGGACTATAGATAACCAGTCCATAAACAAGATGACATAATAAGGCCTCGACACCACTACTAGGATATCCAAGCCGAATATCTCACCTCCTAGAGTAAGCTCACACTACAGTCACTAGTGGGTAATCGTCATATTTGATCCCCCAAGAGTCCCTAGCCATAATTATCAAGAAAAAATCTCAATCAGAATATCTAGGATCCGAACGAGTGATGTGGAAAAAAATAATGATTGAAATCTGTGTCTATAAGTACTATAGCTAAAGTGGAGTAGACACAGATCATACCTCGTATCATCTCTGGTGCCCCCTGGTCGTATGCCTTCACTTCCTCGAGCTGATCTCGCCCTTGTCCACCTATTCCCTCTAGTTTTGGTGGACCTTTTATTGGTGGTGGCGTTAACATCTCAAATCATCAGCCATTCCCAGATGCACGACCATATCTTATGCCATGTCCGCCTTCTCCTTGTGGACCTCCTCAGTCAAACATCTATCTATGCTGGGGAAGTCCCTAAAACGTCTAATGATCATCATTAGGGTGGGTTGGATATTTTCATGTCTTGTGACACTATTTGCGACATGTGAAACACTGCATGTTCCTCGCATGACAGACATTGTATCCTGTGCCCCACACAACCGATCGTGATTCATGTGGTCATCCACCTATAGTTCTGGTCCTCCTAGACCACTGTGACATTTGTTTGCTTCCATATACATAAGACTCTACTTTGTGATGTCTGGATATGGATCTCACTACTGGTGACTGCTCAGCAAAAAAACACACCGCTAAGTGAGCTCTATCTAACACTCCATCCTGCGTCGGGATGCTGAGAGAAATCATCAAATCCTTGATCTCCCGCTTGAGTCCCATATCGAAGGTTTCAGCCATGAAGAACAATTCTCGTACCATATCAGTGGAGTAGCATGAGAGGTCGGTGAACTTTACTGAGTACCTAAACACATCTATGATACCTTGCTGCAGAGGAAGAAGCTCATGTATGCGCACTGCGCGATGAGTTGCTGGGACAAAATCTACCTGAACCATGATCTCGAAGTCTACCCTGGAAGCGTCAACTCGCCATGAACCTGTAGCATCAAGCTCCAACAAATATCTTTTGCTGCCTATAGAAGACTGGTGCAAGGATCATTATTTTATCAGCTGGTGTTTCTACCAAAAAGAATAATCTCACCATAGCCTCCAACAAATACTCGGCCGCTTGTGGGTCCATCTCTCTGCTAATCCTGGGTAGCACCAAGCAATGGAACTCTTTCAATTCCCTCATGTGGCCTGCATCCTCCAATGTTGTTGCTGGTGGAATCGGTGGCCCAATGGGTAATGGTACCACTGTTCCCTCTGCTGGTTCTAGTACTGGAAGAGGGCCCTGCACCGAGGCTGCGCCACTCGGCGGGCTATCAATGCATTGTATACTCGAAACCCAGTCGGGATGTTTGCATGGAGGCATCCTGAAAAGAAACGGGTGCGCCACTATCATAATGTTATACCTGGTGAGATTCAACAAATAGATAACAATGAAAAATCTAAAAAATACATAGTCAATCAATGTTTTCATGCACTCTATTGAAAATCAGAAGTCAGGGTCCTGGAGTAAGGATATGTCATCTACGACACCAACAATAGATTCCCTAAATTAGTAACCACACTCATAAAACATAAAACCATTACTGTTAAAAATATCATATTCTTATGTTCTACGGTATTACTGACTCCTCTGATGACAATTTTTCACGACCCATCCCTCAGGGTTCGTGCCGCGACTACCCCAAGCCTGCCTTCCACAGGCCAGAGGCTGGCGACTAGCACTGAAAGGCACATTACCTAAAACCGAGAAGGGATTACATTTATAACCTGTAAAAACTCACAACCAAGCATACAACAAGATACAAAAATAAGAAAATCTTATAGTAAAAGGAGTGTGTATAGTACGAAAAATGGGATAGAATACAAGCCCATGTCTAAAGTACATGGAAAAGAGGATAATGCGATTAAACTAAAAAACACTGGTGAACACCATCTAATAATCCTACCAAAAGGGTAGGTGGAGCTCTCAAACAGTCATCTCTGTGGTATGCCTTGTCTAAGGTCCACCTCATTGTTTTCTCCTGTTCTTGTACCCTCATCCTCAGTCAGTGATGTCTGTCGTATGCTCCATACACAACAGAGTGTTGTCATATCCTGTGTATGGGTGAGTATAACGATACACAGTAGGGTCCACAAGACCCTCACAGTCTCACAAAATCCACAAAGGGTAAACCACACAATAATAATTCAACTGACAACCCTACATAGTTATAGGCCCATACATATACCTAAGTTATCAAGTATGTCCATCACAATCATGAGAAATCACAAGGTCCAACTCAAAAGTCCAAAGGTAATCTATTCCAAAAAAGAAGGATTACCATGATGGTAAGTACCACACGGTTATGCCACATAGAATAATACCAACAAGGTATTAATACGATGTAAAAGTACCACAGAAGTATGCCACAATGAAGAATACCACCATGGTATCACCACAAATGTATAGACCAAAAAGGTATAAACACAACTCACACAAATTATAACATAGGTACAATAGTAGAGACGAATATATGTATCTACTAATTCTTATTACTATGTTAATAGGCAGACCCACATAGGATCATTAATCATCATCAGACCAACACATGATCGTAGTACATCATTAGACACACACAGGACCCTATTACCTCATTAGACCCACACAAGATCCTAGTACATCGTTAGACCCACATAGGATCCTAGTTCCTAGTCAGACCCACACATGATACTAGTACATCTTCAGACGCACACAAGATCCTAGTACCTCATCAGAGATAGCTACACGGTTCCCGCACTAATCTCGCTTGTCACTGGGGGGGGGGTCCTCTCCTCATGCCACTATTCGATACACCAACTACCACAATGTCCCATGTAAAAGTATCCCAAAGGACCTAAATTTAATATGGGTCTCAATGCAATAGACTGTGCATCAATCAGACGCCTGGACTGTATATTAGTAGCCTTTTAGTGTCAAGGGCTCAGTTAGATTTGTGATCAATCCAACCAGACCGTACCCCCAACATTATCCAAATCTCATGTGGTGTATCCCAAAAAGACCATATAACTCCACGATTTTTGGTTCCATTGATGGTTCCTCGAATGGATGCTCTATTCTAATGTTTTGGCTAATAGTATGGGATGGGTCGAAATTGGTCTTGGTCCAGTCCGACCCTGTTGGACCAACCCGGCCCGACCCTGCCCAACCCACAGGGTCCGGACCGGCCCGCGCTAGGCAACCCGTGAACTGTGTTGGCCATTGTGCTATTGGGAGACCACGGTGCGGCAGGGTAGAAATGATGCGGTTGGGTGGTGGACAGTCGTGGCTTGCCGGATTGGAAGACATCGTCTCTGTGAGGCACGGTCATGCACTGCGCCTTCTCCATCGGATGGCTCGGCAGACTATCCTTATCCCTTCATCACTACGGCACACGCTATGGCCATTCCTAGGTGGGTGGTCTAGATGTGAACATCTGTCCACATCGTGCAGACAACCCTTGTATTATATCTTCTATGGTCGACGGGTCGTAGCCCGTCTCTGGTGGTGCAGTCGCACAACCGCCTTTGTCAGGGTCAGATGTGGTGTTGGCCGCCGTTCACATGCCCCACCGATGTCTGTTGATGTCCTTCATCATCACAAAGAACACATCAATCATGAAGAACAGTGGATGGATCGTGCCATGTTCATTTTTCCTACTCCCTCCGCATTAGTTCGGTAGCAGGAGGATCATGGGGATTAATTCAAAGTCAATCAAAATGAATAAAAAAACACTAGCATGGAGGTTTTTTGACATTGATGAGGAGGGAAGGGTGGACACCATTTCTTCATTTGTGAAGATGTCATACGTTGGTGGTGGCATGTTATTTGTTGCAGAATATGGTGCCTTCATCGTTGAAGAATACCTTCTTTGGAAGTGTTCTTCAGTGGGGAGAATGTTCTTCCACAAGTTCTCCACTTCTAAATTTCCAACCAAATCCTCCCAAAAGAAAAGAGGTGAAAATATAATTTAAATTATGTAGATCAATTATGTGGGCACAATTAAAATGATGACACATTTTATAAATTTTTAATTGACTACAAATATTTAATGGGGAGTTTGCCTAATTAATTTAATGGAGGAAGTCTAAGTGAAATCTCCCATTAATGGGGGGTTCGGGTGGTCCCCACCACTTGAATTTGATTTGGGGGGGAGGTTTCTGGTATGGGTGGTCACCACCTCCATAAACCATGTAGCGAGGTATGAAAAAATATCAAACATTTAATATTTCTTATTCCATGAAAATCATGAAAACTGACTTTCACACTTGACCAAATGCGATCGAGTTGAAAGTCTTCTTAAATGAAAATCGGTGTTGTGAGTTTAAAGGTGTCCTTAGATTTAAATTATGTGCATTGGTTCAAATGTTTCAAAACCCACTTGATCTTTTATTGAACGTACTCGAAAAAATGTTGAGAAATTCATTTTGGGCACACCAGGCCTCGAAATCACGCGCTGTTATTTTTCGCAGACTCGGAAAAATTCCCATATAATTTAAAAAATTAGATGGAATTTCCATGAATTTACATTAAAAATATATTCTTTTGATATAGGTATATATTTAATAAAATATTTTCATTTCTTTTTGGATGAAAATTACTCCATAACAATTTGTTTACCCCATGAACATGAATTTCCATCCATATAATGAACACATAATTAATTTATTTGAAGATGATAACTTGATATATTAAATGAAATAATATATTCATGTGAGAATCCATGAGATTTTATTGAATATAATATATGAAAATTTATTTCTTTCTAAACATTGATCATTTTAATATAGTATTTAGGAGTTCTAGATACTCATGCATGTAATTCTTGATAACGGTATTTTAGTGTATTTTGATAAGTTAATTGTTATCTTCATTGTGAAATGAATAGTAATTGTGTTTGATATAAATATTTTACCCATTAATGATGCATATAATCAACATTTCATCTAGGACATGTCCAATTTGGGAGAATGAATGACAGAGATAAAAAACTATGTCGAAGTTTATGTGTTCTAATAACTGTGAAGAGACCTTGGTAGGGATAAAAAAGAGTTTTAAAAAACTATTTTTTTCAATATTTTATATCATAGAATCTAATTATGAATGTAATATATTACCATATATGAAAAGTTAGGTTATTTTTTTATGCAATAGGATCATTTAGTTACTTATGGGTAACTCCATTTTTTCTAGTATGAGTATAACATCCTAGACACATGAATTAGAGATGGTAGGTTTGTTTGGGTCTCTATTTGTTGGTCATTTTTCTATTTAGTGAATCATTTTTCATATATGTTTTCCAAAATATAGTTTGGAGAATATTCTCTCAGTGGAATTTGATGCAACTGAATTAGATTTTGGTCGAGTATCTATTGAAATTTGACAATGAGATAGCCAATCCATTAGGAACCATAATTGTATTTTAGATACTCTCATTAAGAGAATGGTACAATAATATGGTCTTGAAGAGTAAACATTATTTTAGGAATGGAATCTTCTTAGTATAATTTTTTGGTGTATTGTGGATAAATATGATGATTATAGATTAATGTAATGTGATACTATGGTTATCATGTTTTTCTTTTATCGAATAGATAAATTTCAACCAATACATCGATCTCAATTGCACAATGATGTGAGATTTAATGGCATGTTATTATTCAATCCATAGGTGGCCACTAGATTTTGTTTCGTCTACATAAATTCAAGGGGGATTACTAGAGTCATCGTCCATAGAGTTTGATCTTATCACATACTCCCATTTATTTAAATATTCTATTAATCATGGAATGATGTTGTCGTACCACGACATCTGTCATATATATTGGTTGAAAAATACATAGAGGTGAAAATGATGTGTTTTATAGATTTTATAAATTCAACATTTTAAGTATTTGTCATCAGTATCTTGTTGGTTCCTTTTGCCACATATGTTATGTATCTGAATATGGGATGAAATTAAGTTTTTTATTGGGTTATGGAGGACTGTAAGTATTTGTGATGTCATTTGGGTGATATTTAATAAGAAATGTTATGTGAAATTTTTATTATAGATTCAACAGTACCATTCCATAATTTGTTTTGGAATGTTATAATTAAAAGATAATTTTTAACTAAATATTGTTTTATTGTGAATAAAATAAGATAGATATTTATATTTTATTTCATAGTTTTTTCTAGTTATACTAACCAATTAGGTTACATAAATGAAATAGAGTATAATGCATCCACCAAAAATAATTCAATGATATGGAGGATGATCTTAATATTATAGTATATAATGTTGAAATAAATTAATGATATTTATATAGATTTAGAAGATCAATTATATTTGGTTGTGTTTATGAAACATA
The DNA here is from genome assembly GCA_963277665.1 of Viscum album. Classification (NCBI taxonomy): domain Eukaryota; kingdom Viridiplantae; phylum Streptophyta; class Magnoliopsida; order Santalales; family Viscaceae; genus Viscum; species Viscum album. Next base: position 1,140,430,051 of record OY728127.1, read on the forward strand.
ATAGTTTACATATATCAATTAAATTTAATGTTATTAATTATCTATATGGCTTGTAACATCATTCATATCTGTGTTGGAATAATGATAGAGGTGAAATAGTTTTTGTGAATGACTATATTATATGGCACCTTAATGAATTTGTATCTAATTTATTGGTGAATAATCAATTCTATGATGAGACATTGATCATAAACTAACAATAGGAGGGAATATTATGATTTCACTATGAGTGAAAAAGAATTCATGTCTATAAATCATAATTGTGTGCATCAATATTTATATAATTAATAATGGATAAATTATATATTGGTTGGATAGATTAACATTAACAAACATATCCTAAATTTTGTTTCCATTTTGATATTCCTGTAGAATTTTTTCATAAGGATAATGTGTTCCATGTATCTCTAAACCAATGTTATGTGCTCAATTTTTTGAATGAGGTTAATTTTGAATTCAAAAAAATGCAGCTTTAGAGTTTTTTTTCACATGATACTAATAACATAATGATGATATAATTTTTTTTGAGGAAATATGTACCCATATTTCATTGTCTGGCAACAACATGATTTATTTCAAGAGGTTACAAAAGAGTAAAAGTTTTATAAATATCATAAAATGTTATTTAAAATATCATAAAATGTATTATTACATTTTTATTACATTATTTTTTTACAAACAACTATATTTTATAAATTATAAGGGAATACTTGTCATTATAATTTGATCATTTCTATGATATGAATGTCATGTTGATTAGTACATTGAAAATGGAATCATTATATTTAAGATTAGTATAATGATTGAGTTTATGGTAATAACCATGTCCAAAATAGGGAATTGGATATAATGACATATTAATTGTCGATCTCGATATAAGAAGGATATATAAAATTAATGGAATGTAATTAGTCTATAGGGTGAGAATTTAATAGTCTATTAGATAAAATATTGTGTTTTGTACAATATGTTATTGTGGAATTTACTTGTGTATGTGTATAGTTCAAATGGTTTTTTTCATAAAAAAAATTATACCATCATTGTAGAGTAGGTACTGTGGTGTATAGGCATGAAATATCTTTAATGATGTTTTTAGAGATACTTCATAATGAAAACAAGATTTTTATTTGTAGGTGGATAGAGTTACAATGCATGGATTATTACAAATGATGAATACATTGATATGCTAGTAGAATTAAAATGAATTATCAATTGTTGGTTTTTGTGGAATCTCAGTTAATACATGGTCTCTGGTTATAATTTTTTTTTTCATATTCATGTTTATTAATTAACATTTCAATCATGAAATATAACTCTATATACATGTTCACATGTTTTAGGCTGATTATCGAAACATGCATGTTAATCTCGTTGAACATGAATTATTCATGATCAGGGACAAGAAGAAGGTGAGGGAACTAGAAATATGTTACTATGGATCTAAGAGTTTTGATTCAGATTCAATTTTTGGGAAGACATAAAATATATTTTGTGTTATATTTTGTTATGTACTTATATATAAATGTATTATTATTTTTGACCTACAACATTGCATGTATATTTTTTATATTATTATATTTCATAGCATGAAATATTTGGTATAATATTATTTATGTTATTTTTTCAGTTTTTTTATTGTTTTTCATATGTATATATTATTATATTATATATTATGAAAAATAATACCAAGGGTATAGAATCCCCATGATAATTATATACAAAATAATTTAGTGTGAAAACTATTGTGCATTTGTAGAACTATATTGTTTCTTCTCAAACATCATCGAATAACAACTGACTCATGTTTATTAATTAAAAAATCAAATTAATTAGTTTAACAAAGGATGTGAGATGCAGCTTAACTATATTTGGGAAATAGAATACCATGCACTAGGGTGAGGAAATATAAATTTGGGTATAGAATTTATACAGTAACATGGCATATGATAACCTAATTTGGAAATAGAGCATCATGTTCTATGGTTCAAGATGATATCATAAGGAGAAGTATTTTATCTTAATAAAATAGAGAGGAATGTTCTAAACTAATTTAGTGATGGATAAATACTATAATATGGAATTATATCTATCATATAAATATATATTATGAGCTATCAAACAATGATACTGTTTGAATCACCATTAAAATTTAGGTTCTAATATATGTGTTATAAATCAATAAGAAAATGAACCTACATCTTAATTTAATAAATCATTGATAAAGGGTACCTGACATCCTCATTTATTTAAGCTCATCTAATGTGGGGTTTTATAAGTTCTATTTTTTATTCCATAAAAGAATATCTTATTAGCTATGTGTCTTCTGTTTTTAATATATCCATTTATCAACACATATAATTGAAATTTTAAATGGAATATATTCTATATTTTACTAATATATTTTACTCATCGTATAAAAACAAATCACAACAAAATTGTTTACAACAATTAAAATTACAAATATATTATTTCATTTTAATTCAAGTATATCACACTAATTTTTCTAAATACAAAATATTTCAAATCAATAAATTCATATTTAACTGATATTTATATTTTATTAATGAAATGAAAATAAAAAAATAAAAGAAGAATGATTCCATTTATTCCAATATAATTAAGGTGTATTTTCAAATGATCTTATTTACATTAACTATTTTGTGAGAACAACATCCGAACTCAAAAAACATATGTCTAACAATCTTGTATTTTTATAAATTTATATATTATGAAATAAATTTAATACTTTGTATATTTTTAATTACCTAAATCCCCATGTTTAGATTGTGTTACATGAAAAACTAACATTTCAGTTCTGTAGCATACAACACCAATTTTAAATTAAATGTTACACACTATTAATATATTATTATTTAACATTCTAGTATTAACCTGTACATTGGAATAATGGTTATGAATAATAATAAGTAAATAACGAAAATATATAGTTTAAAAATGTATACACAATGAAATAATTGCTTCCAAAATTTTAGAAATGAAAATAAAATCCATTAGAAATTAAATATAAACTATTTATAGAAAACAATTTTCACATGAAAAGTGAGATATCTCAATAATTTAAAGAAATATAATTTGTTGAATTAATAAAATTAACATTATATCTTATATATTAAATAAATTTTATCTAATTTATCATATTTATATTCCACTCTTGATATAGGAATAAATAAAACATATACATGAAAATATAATTTTTTACAAAATATTTTTATTTACTTTTATAAATAAAATTTTATTTTGAATCAATTTTTTATAAAATATTCTTGAATGAATGAAATTAATTAATAATACAATAATTTAAATACTATCTTTGGAAGTGATATTAGTGTTATATTTCATAATGATTATTATTTTATTTAATATGTAAATATTTTGTTTTTATTGTATAAATTGCTTTTCAATTAATTTATTTTTAAAAATATATTTATTTTAATATAGTTTTAAATGTAGAAATATATCAACTGTATATCTATAAATCTCATAAAATAAATTTGAATAAAATTTTTATTGACATTTTATAATAAATATTTTTAATATTTTCAGGGTTATCTCATTAAGTAATAATATTTTAATAAAGTATTTATGAATAATTTTAAATTGATTTTTCTAACTATTATATTTTATATTTATTAAATGGATTCAATATTTCCAATCGAATAAAATAATATGTATTATATGTTGATACTAAATTATGACCAAACTTAATAGTAAAAACATTTATAATTAGTTACAACAATTAAGGTAATAATGGGTGTACCTTGGGATTAACTAGGAAAATAAGGGTTAAAGTTACAATTATTACTATTTTTTATGAATATAGAAATATTATCCATCACTTGTTTAATATATGCCCATTGTTTTTATTTTTTTGTTAATAACCTTATAATCATGGATTATTTTATGAAATATCCATGATGATTGCATGATGGATCCTTTCCCATACTTATAAAAGTCCACCACCAACCTTTTTATATTCAAACTTCTATAGCCATAAATTATTCCCATAAATAAAAAAAATATTCCCAACATATTTAAATATTTTAAATATATTCTTTCCCTTCCATAATAATTACACTATGGTCCTAATTACTATATTAAAATTATGTGATTCTAACTAAAGATTGCAATTTTGACACTTCTCATACTTTTTTCATTCAGATTTTCTTACATTCAATAATGTATTAACCATTACATCAAAATATAACAAGTACATTATTTTAACTAATATTTTATTCTATAAAATAAGATATATGTATCCTTCTGTACATATATCCAATACAAAATGAAACTACAAATTATGTGTATGGAGGACTACCTCCAATTGAACCAACATAGTTTTTTTTCATGAACACAATTAATTTAATGATATAATGATAGATACTAATTTTATATATGATATTTAATAGATTAATATAATTATTCAATTATTTTATCTTAGATACATTAATAAATTCCATTCAATGAGGGATACAAAAAACATCGCTTTGGTGTATAGTGGAATATCTTATTTCAATGCTATTTGATTTTGTTTTTTCCATTAAAATTTAATGGATGGTAGAAAGGATAAATTCAATGAATTGATATTATTTATATGAAAAAATTGATTATTTTGGGTAGAATTAATATTTACTTCTCATCATTCCATCTATTGAGAAAATGGAAATAGAGTTCATGTGTATGCATGACCTACATTCTCCGAAAATAAAGTATTTTATTATATATATATATATATAATAAATAAATTACTCTATGTAAATATATATTTATTATATATGGTATTTTAATAATGTATATAACTGATGATGTGATATAGCCATGATCAATTTGAAATGACCTAAAATATCCAATCAAAGTATACATGAAGAACAAAGTCATTATCACCCAAAACATGCTTTTAAAAACAATTTCATATAAATCAGTGATAAAATTTCATAATTATGTCATAAAATTTATGATACATGACTTCATGTAAATTGAAATATTTTTATAGTAAAAAATAAATTTATTATACGGGTATTCCAATCATTTATAATGGTAATCAGGGGTTCTATTAATGGATTTCCATATTCCTTTAATTTTTCATTGTGACTCATGCTATATTCAAAAAAATGATTCCTTTTTGTGGTGTATATAATAAAAATAAATATATTTTACTAATTTAAAAATTAAATATATTTTAATTTACAAATGTATTTTAGGATCCCACTTTCATGGGGTATACATGTTATGATTTACCATGTAGTAGAAGATTTTTTGTCTAAAATTTCCTTTATTGGGATATATGCTATGTTACAATCTTATATTCTACCATCATTTGAATATAAAACACTATTGAAATATAATATTATGAATTATTTAATTTAATGATTCCTTATTTTTCAGTTAATGTTATTATTTCATTATGATTGCAATTAAATGTTACCAATTTTGTAATAATTTTAGGTTATAGTCCCATATTTTGTCATGATTGTCTATGATAATGCGAACAATGACCAAGAATTATTATCTATATCTCAATAAACTCATTAATTTACTTATACGATACTTATACCATTGGATTACATGTATTCATTAAATGTCAAAACTTTATTTAGTCACGAGTTCCTGAGAAGCTATTCAGTAATAATGGAATTTATTTCTCTTTTAAATTCAATACCATTATTCATTCTTTTTTTTGTAAATATGTTTTATAAAATCTTTTGAAAATTATTCATTTGTTTTTGGAAATAAATATTAACCTAGTTTTGAATTTAAAAAAAATATTGAAAAAATTTTTCAGTTTATTTTCCAAATTATTTTAAAGATTTTTTAAAAAATGTTCAATGAATTTTTTTTAAATGTGTATCGCTTGATTAAAATTTAATATAATCAAGACCATTATTTTTTTAATGCTCTTATTATATGTTTTCATGGTTATCTTAATGTATACTTATTATCAAAAATAAATATCTATTAAAATTTATTCAATAAATGAAAAAAGATATCTTCTTCCATAAATAATTTAATTGATTTCAAAATAATCATTCATAAGATTTTAATGAAATTTTAAATGAATGAAATTTTATAAATAATTATGATTTTTTTTAAAAAACATTATTTTCAAATGAAAGTAATTTTCCTAGATAAAATTTTAATGTGATATTTAAAAATAATTTTCCTTCTATGTTGATACCCCTTGATGGAACAAAATATTGTTTTGGGATATGATCCATGAATACCATTATAATTCATTCTACAAATGGATTATGATAATGATGATAATATCTTTATTAAAACTATTTCTCTCACATGAGTTTTACTATGATAAAATGAATATAAATCATGCTATATTTTCCACTTCCTATCCCATGATAAAATGTATTTGAATCCTTCTTATTATTCCATCAGTTATTCCATGATAAAATCATCCTGAATGCTGATTTACATTCTTTATGTTATACCATGATAAAATTCTTATGAAACACACTGATTTTTTCATGGGTTATGAATTGATGATATTATGAAATATTTAGGAATCGTATTTCATTTCTATTTATTATTTTTTTAATAAATTATGTCGAAAAACATTTATATTAATTAATTCTGATATGATGAATGATTCAAGATCTTTTGGAATACATGTTTATGATTTCCATTATAGGGTGTTGGTTGTTTTATAACTAATGTTAGTGGTTATTTTATAACTAATTTTAGATGGTAAAAATATAATCCTCTAATTTAATAGTTAAAAAATTACTTATCATTACATTTAAATTAGAAAAACATTTATGTATAGAAGTAAAATTGTACATAGTTGTGTCCTAGTAGATTATCAGAAACATGTGCATCTAATAAAATAATGGGAAACAGATGATAGGTTAAGAACCACTATTTTGATTTAATTATTAGTAAACAAATACATATAAAATGGAATTTTATAATTATGACAACGATACACATTAATCACAGTAGTTTTTATTTCAACATGAAATTATTACTATTAATTCCTCTTATGGATAGTAATTTCTGATATAATATTTATTTATGCCCTAAATCATTTTTATGATCAATGAATGGATTTTTATGTACATTATATGTTATTATTATGATCATATACCTTATTGAATATCATGTTCTTTAATATGATTCTTGATTTAAACATCCTCTATTCTCCCTTACATACATTATGTTCTCACCCATTCTTTTGTTTAATTCCCTGGGTTATGAATATATGTTTGGGTAGGGTATACCATAGAGGAGTAAAATCTGATATTATCCTTTGGGAAGATTAGTTATGTTTATTAATAAAATAAAAATATTTCATTTGTAGTCACCATATATAATAATTTTTATAGTCATTAGAAATATATTTATGAAATGTGTTGAATATTTAATATAAAATATGTATATATGTTTAAGAAACCGGGGTCTGTATTTTTGGAATCATAGTAAATGATTAGTTAATTTTTGAATATTTGTATTATAAAAACCGTAGTGGGATTCCTACAAATATGAATATGAATTTGTATTAGGATATGTCTTCAAATATATATAAGGATAAGTCTAATAAAAATTCTAATTATACGAATATATCCAGGAAATATTGTGATGTATCGATAATTGTGTTTTAAATATTCCATTCCTCCATGGTTACTAATAGTGGATTTCTATCTCGCATAGATGTAAATTGGTGTAATAACTCCAAAAGTGTGTATTAAATGGGACACGGTCATCAACTGCTTCATGACAGTGAGCCTATATATAGTGCAAGTTTTAAAGACTCCACATATATTCTTTGGAATATTAGAAATTAGTTATAAACCCCCATTACATATTTAAATAATCACTATGAATGTCCTATGATTAACCAATGGTTTCAAATATTTAAAATATGGTGTCCATATTTAGGCACCCATTAGGTTTTTTTGTTGATTATGTGTATCCCCACATTTATTATTGTATCTCACAAAATACATTTGGTTGTAGACAATGGTGGGATACATAATGAAATGTGTTAATGTTGAATGTGATACATAAGGTGCATATAACGAATTGAAGTGATGGATGGTTGGCGTAAATGCTATTGTGATTGTTTCTAATCCATTATCATGACATATGTCAAACAAAATAATTCTTAACCAACTATTAAACTCACCAAATATTAGAATGATAGTGTTCATTTAATGCTATAGTGGTGGAGACCATGAATAAATTATAAATAATTGTACTATAAGGCAATAATACTGAAAAAAACACTTAGATTTCAAAGCTGAAAAATATTGTGATATGATGGTGGAAGAGAAGGATACAAATTTTGTAATAGAAATGAAAAATTGATATTTTTTATTAATGTTGTCTATGAGAGTAATGGACCTCCTATGAAACCATCAGCATTTGAATATTTAAATAGTGTAACGTATAGAAATTATTTAAATCTACCTCCCAGGGGGAATGGTCAAGAAGATAATATGAATTGTGGTATGTGTAATGCTTATACATTAACTAATGAGGAGACTATAGATGAAATATCAACGGGATGAGAGGATATAATAATATTATTATGGGTAATAATTAGAGGAATGATTAAATTACTATAAGTCCCCAGCCTTAAACCATACTTAATATTGAATTAAATGAGTAATTCACATTGAGGATCTTTTTATGTTTAGAGTTTTAGATAATTAGGACATAACTATTACATCTCAAAAGATTACAAAGTAGTCGCTTCTACTAAATTTCCATAAAAAAACTCCTAAAAAGAAACATGTATAGTTCCATGTTTTAGGTAGCATGACTTTCCCTTGATCCCATCCTTGACCCTATTCCACACTAAGTCCTATGAAAAACATTTCAAAAACATGGGATGAGCATAAAAAGCTCAGTAAGGGATACACAAAGAATGAAAACTGTTAGTTTTCCAAAACAACTTTTAAACCATGTATACTTTATCAAAGTAATACTTTTCACCTCTTCAAAGTAGTAAAAACTCTTCGCTGAATAAAATTTCATTACTTACCCTTTTGTAACCAAAAGATTACCATAAATCCCATATAAAGAACACATAACATATAAAGGTATCATGGGACATAAACATACTTAAGTGGAATAACCATACGGTCGACTTCCACACATATCACTTAATGGAATAGCCATTCTGCCAACTTCCATACATACTTAATGGAATAGCCATACGGCCGACTTCTATAACCAATGCATTGGAGGTTATAACATAACCACCCGTCCTGGTATTCACGGCACCACCCATCATATGGTTTATCACGTAACCACCCGTAAAATGTCCAAGTACCATCATTACGCATAAATTATTGAAAATATAAACATTTAAATAACAACATTTCATTTTCAATCAAAATAAGTAATTCCAAGATATTGAATTAATCAATCCATTTTCAAAAAATCATTTAAAAGATATTTTTGAATCAAAGTGTCCCATACCACTTTGAAGCTTTTTTTGGAATTATAATTTTAAAACATTAATGTCCATATAAATAAATACTGAAAACTATTTTGAAAACATGGACATTAAAGATAAAGATTTAGAATAATAAATCTTTAAAACATTTAGAATGATATTTTTTTTAAAGAGTTTTTAACAAAATGAGAGACTCTTGAATACAAATAATTGCGGAATAACATTTAATCCGAACTTTATAATATCATGAGAATAAAGGGATTCATGATATAATATGTCAAAGGACAGTATACACACCATATAAGAGTCAATTGGTGCATAACAACAATGAAGTCTCAAAAAAATGTAGAATGAGATGAAATCCATTATAAAGAAGGTATCCTTAAAATAAGGATAAATCAATCTCATAATTATGTGTGACAAATATAAATACACCCAATATAGGTGGATATTAAGTGTAAAACAATCAAATTTCATTAACACATATTCAAAAGATGACATCTTCAATAACTACATGTTGAACCCAAAGAAATCGAAATTGGGTTTAGAAGTTCCCTTGGTAAAATTCGACAGCCTAACGGCGTCACATAAAATTTTACAAAAAGGGTTGATGAGAGAGATAAAGGGTATCTCATCACTGGGACATAAAATTTACATCAATAAGGATATATAATAACATATACCAACATAATATTATGTGAATTAAAAGACATAACAAAAGAAGTCTTTTAAAAAGAGTAGGGTGAAAGGTTCCCTTACCGACTTGGGTATCTTTCGAAACGTACACCCCATGGAAGAAGGGTCATTAAATGAAGATGAAAATACCCATAAACGAAATTATATTACAGAAAGGGTATAATTATGGGCATTACATACACCACTCAAAGGAAATAGTGGAAAACGTAGCATAAATCTTACGGGACTAAAAGTGAGATGAAAAATCCCTTACGAAAACTCGGCAGCCTAACGGCGCCACTTAAAGCTTCCAAAAATGGATTTATGAGAGAAAATAGGGACTCTCACCATATGAACATAAAAATTACAATATTATTAATATAAAAGAACATCCCAATCATAATAAAGATGATCTTAAAAGGAATGACATAAAAGAGTGTACTTAAAAAGAAAGAGAGAAGTAGGATCCCTTACCTCGGGTCCGACTTGACTCGATCATTTTTAACGTCCTGAATAATAAACTTGAGTTAATTTATATTTTCTTAAGAACCTTTTTCAAGTTCATTATTCCTTTTATATCACTTATTTCCATGTTATAAACATTATGTAATCATTTAAGTTAATATTGTTTGTTTTGTCGATATTTGGTTCTTAAGTCGAAAGTGGACTTCTTATAATTACATGTTGTTCGTGTGGTCAAAGGTTATTTATATCCAGAATGACATTCCTGATTTGGATATAATATATATCATATATATCTATAATATACATGTATTTATAATATCACATAATCATTTAGAGGTATGAAATGAAATGCACCGTTCATGGAGACGGTAAACCGTACGTACGCATGAACGCTACTTTCATTTCTTTGTCATATTAATGGAATTAAAACTAAATGAGAGGTATGTATATTTTAATTCCAGATTTATATTCATCATTTAGATGTGTCATTAATCATATATATCCATTATATACATGTACTTATAATAGTAAATTACATTTGGGGATATGAAATGAAATGCATCGTTCATGGAGACGGTAAGCCGTACGTACGCATGAACGCTACATTCATTTCTATCTCATACTTTAATGGAAAGAAATAATAATTATATATAGGTATATAATAATTCCCGTAAAACATCATATATAATAACATTAAATCCATCCTTTATACATCCCACGTATGGCATTAACGAATCACATCACTTTGAGGGGGCGGTAGTCTGCACTTCCTAAAATGAAGATATCGCGTATACCCATAATGGAAGCCATAATGGTAAGCCACAAATTACAAATACAGAAGCTTAAGTAAAACATAAACATATTATATATCATATATAAATATAGTGACCTCTTAATGGCCACCTTTGAATGTGTTATATGAGCGTTGAACAATCATCGTTTCGTGAGGCAGAAATTCTCCATCCACCGAAACAGTATGTTATTTAAGCATTATATGTAGGTGTGTGTAAGTGTAGCTCGAATAATTATTATAAAAACATCATAGTTTATTTAGTATACTGGATTTGTTACAAAAGAAAATAATAAAAAGAGTTTAGGGGGTTGGAGAAGCAAAATAAAACAAAAGGACTCAAAAGAAGACATTACCTTAAAATCGGGTAACTCCCCTTGGTTTGAGCTCAAAGGCTTCCTTGGGAAGACTTCTACCCAAAGTGAGGCTTCAAGGAGTAAGAGAGGAATGTGGAGAGCCAAAATGGGCTGGGGTTGGCAGAGCCAAAGGCTTTGGGAGTGTGGGTAAGGAGGTAGAGGTGGGGGCCTTTTACTAGAGGAGAGGAGGGGAACTCTTGGAAAGTGAAGAAAAGTCAATTTATATCAAAATGGTATTCGGATTTAAGAGGTCCCACATTGATGTATTTCTAGGATAAGGTGATAAGGGTTCTAAATCCACTCATCCAATAGGTTTTGGACATGTTTAGGTCTTAGATATTACATTATCTTTCCGTTTTATTTAAATCATTAAATAATGAGGTCATCGTTGCCTCATCATGATGTCATAAATAATGTAATTTATTTAACGTCTAAAATTTATAAAAAAAATACTATGATTTAGGAAATCTTTTTATATTTCCAATTAATATTTATAGTCAAAAATATTACTTGTATAAACCCATGTAAAAATTGTTGTGGTAAAACATCTCATGTGTGTGTCATTTTTTACTTTAACATTAAATAAAAAGTTATTTATGTCATTTCAAAACCAAAGTGGCTCCATGGGGTCCCCAAGTTGACCCATGGATTTTATTGGTCGGCCATGAGACATCCCATGAGGTTAGGACATGTTTCAAGTTCATTTCATATTATTAAAACATTATTTTTACCTAAAACTACACTAATTACCTCTAATCGCGATTAAAAACTTAATAAGTTACTATTCAACAAAATATTATTTTAATCCCATTGAACCACATTTTACTTCTTAATGAAAACCATGTATGTCGGATTTTTGAAATTCAAAACATAAAGGTGGCAAAATTTCATTTAAATGGAAAATCAGTTTTTATAAGTACCACTTAGTGGTTTAACTATTCATCAAAAATTGACGTTTTTCAGAAAATTACCAAAAATTTACCCTAAGATATATTTGATATTAAGAATTAAAAAATGAAGTCTACTTTAAAAAATTCAAAATATATAATTCACATTAATTAATTTAATAATTAACTCCCGTTGTCATGACAAATAGCGTGTTTTTATGAAACAGTAAGTATCAAAAGATTTACACTAGTTTAAGTCCGTTTTCAAAGTGAAATTAATTCCACCGACCACTATTGGATTTAATGGTAAAAATATATTCTAATTTAAATTTAAAACCAATTAAAATGATAATTTAATCATATAAATAAATTATATTAAAAATAGGTTTTGAATTAAAATACAACATTTTACACTATTCATTTAAAAAATAAACTTTATCGGAAAGATACCAAAAATTTACACAAAGTAAATTTTGATGTCCCGATTCTAAAGAAGAGTTTTATTTGGTCCAATATAATGTATAAGAGTGAACAAAACTATATTTAACGACGTTTCTCCATCAAAAGGTGATAAGTGAACCTTTAGTGAAAACTAGGGCATATACGCCTAAAATTGAATTCTTTCCGTATTTTTAGCCTTTACCTTTTATTGGATAAATGTAAAAACATTTAAAAACATATATAATCATATTTTAGTTATTTATATCCATTCCCGCCAAAAAAACGGCTACATATTAACTGCCATTTAAAATAATATTATTTTATTATTAGAGTGCAACGTAAGATTCCCAAGAAACTCGTTGTTGCGTGTTGGGTACGCCATCGAGCATAGCGTCCCCTTTAAAGTCATATTAATATTTTATTCACAAATATGGATAAATATGAAAATGTCATATTATTTATTTACCTGGGGTGTTACATCCTTCCCCCCTTTTGGGAATTGCGTCCTCGCAATTTTAAAATTGGGCTTGGAAACATCCTTGAAAGTCCCACATCGGAAGAAGAGTTGGTAAAACAATCACTTTAAAATAAAGAATGATAAGTACAAAGGTCACCCGAGTTAACCCATACTAGGATTCCATGTATGAAAAAATGGACATGGAGGAGAAAACATAGGGTCATGTTCTGATGGAGAGTGATAGAAAACATGTTTAGGAGAAAGTTAACCACAAGAAAATCACAACTTGTGATGGGTTAAACGGTATTCGATTCACCAGTAGGAAAAGTTAATAGACAACATTTTTTTTAAGTTACTTTTTATTGAGGAATTTATTCATAAGGAAACATAATCACTTATCATGTTGACTTTCAACTTTTATTAGATTTCTTACACAAACTCATATTTTCTCCAAAAGATGAGTATTTAAGAAGACTTGTTCACATTAAGAGTACTATAATCAACTTCTAGAGAATCACCTAACCCAAAAAAAGAGAACTATATACATTCCATGTCTTTAGACTTTAACCAAAACCAAAACCCAAAAGGTTAGTACAAGATCAGATAATCCAGAAAAGGATAACACTTTATAAAAAGAAAATCTATTCTTAACCTCCAAAATTTGTCCAACAAAAGCCAAATTTCAATGAGGACCATTCGATAAACAATTTGTCCATAAAATTCTCCAAATTAAACCAAAATAATAATTAAACCCAAATATTTGAAGGATTTATTCACATAGTCTTCCAAGTTAAATCGTAACATTTATCTCCAAACAAAATCAGTTGCTCTTAATGTCTCGTATTGAAAAGTAATTAACCTAATCACATATCCTCAATGATAGGTTAATCATTTCAATAGAAAACACAAAATAAACATACTCTTGATTCCTAAAATCATCCAACTAAAAGGAATCAGTCAAACTAACCAGGGACTTCACGTAGTCCAGTGGTAGGAGATAAATACCAGTTGCACTTTGGTTGTGGGTTTGATTCCCGCAGCTTTGTCCGACGCGACGGGTTGTAACATGGTCTGCGTGTTGTCCTTTTTCCAAAACTATGTAATTCTTAAAACATTTCCCAAAATGAGATAAAATCGTCAAAAATAATCATAACATATTTTAACCTCAAGTTTATCTCATGCCTTTCATTTTCCATCATATCATATAATAACCCATAATTACCTCAAAATTAAGGATCATATAATCTTTAATGGTTACCTTTATAATTATTACCTGAACTTCCACATCGATTGGTCATCTCATACATGATGCATTACTGAACATACCAAGGTTCAAGTGGTTGATCATGACTCCTTGATAGTTGGTTTAAAACAACCATGAGTTTCCTCATTGAATCCCCCATTTTATCTAGTATCTTAATCAGAGAACCACCACAGTTTCGTTCAAACCTGTTGTCTCTTTCGTGCCTGCTAGATCCATCCATTCACTAAAAATAGAAATGTCAGTGTGAGTATGTCAACAAAACCATCATGTACTAAAGAGTAAGGTAAACACTAAGATATACTTACTCATTCAATTTATCTGAAACTAGGACTCTTTCTGAAATCCTAACCATTATGGTAATGTCACTTATGCTTAGAGAATACCCTAACCTCTAAAGTTACCTAAACTGACCTTTGATACCAAATATAAGTCCCCAGCCTTAAACCTTACTTAATATTGAATTAAATGAGTAATTCACATTGAGGATCTTTTTAGGTTTAGAGTTTTAGAGTATTAGGACATAACTATTACATCACAAAAGATTACAAAGTAGTAGCTTCTACTAAATTTCCATAAAATAAAAACTCCTAAAAAAAAACATGTATAGTTCTATGTTTTAGGTAGCATGATTTTCCCTTGATACAATCCTTGACCCTATTCCACACTAAGTCCTGTGAATAACATTTCAAAAACTTGGGATGAGCATAAAAAGCTCAGTAAGGGATACACAAAGAATTAAAACTGTTAGTTTTTCAAAACAACAAGTAAACCATGTATACGTTATCAAAGTAATACTTTTCACCTCTTCGAAGTAGTAAAAACTCTTCTCTGAATAAAAGTTCATTACTTACCCTTTTGTAACCAAAATATTACCATAAAGCCCATATAAAGAAAACATAACATATAAAGGTAACTTTGGACATAAACATACTTAAGTGGAATAACCATATAGTCGACTTCCACACATATCACTTAATGGAATAGCCATTCGGCCAACTTCCATACATACTTAATGGAATAGCCATACGGCCGACTTCCATACCCAATGCATTGGAGGTTATAACGTAACCACCTGTCCTGGTATTCACGGCACCACCCGTCATATAGTTTATCACGTAACCACCCGTAAAATATCCAAGTAACATCATTTCACATAAAATATTTAAAATATAAACATTTCAATAACAACATTTCATTTGCAATCAAAATAAGTAATTCCAAGATATTGAATTAATCAATCCATTTTCAAAAAATCATTTAAAAGAGATTTTTGAATCAAAGTGTCCCATACCACTTTGAAGCTTTTTTTGGAATTATAATTTTAAAACATTAATGTCCATATAAATAAATACTGAAAACTATTTTGAAAACATGGACATTAAAGATAAATATTTAGAATAATAAATCTTTAAAACATTTAAAATGATATTTTTGTTAAAGAGTTTTTAACAAAATGAGAGACTCTTGAATACGAATAATTGCGGAATAACATTTAATCCGAACTTTATAATATCATGAGAATAAAGAGATTCATGATATAATATGTCAAAGGACAGTATACACATAATATAAGAGTGAATTGGTGCATAACAACAATGAAGTCTCAAAAAAAATGTAGAATGAGATGAAATCCATTATAAAGAAGGTATCCTTAAAATAAGGATAAATCAATCTCATAATTATGTGTGAAAAATATAAATACACCGAATATAGGTGGATATTAAGTGTAAAACAATCAAAGGTCATTCACACATATTCAAAAGATGACATCTTCAATAACTACATGTTGAACCCAAAGAAATCGAAATTGGGTTAAGAAGTTCCCTTGGTAAAATTCGACAGCCTAACGGCGTCACATAAAATTTTACAAAAATGGTTGATGAGAGAGATAAAGGGTATCTCATCACTGGGACATAAAATTTACACCAATAAGGATATAGAAGAACATATACCAACATAATAGTATGTGAATTAAAAGACATAACAAAAGAAGTCTTTTAAAAAGAGGAGGGTGAAAGGTTCCCTTACCGACTTGGGTATCTTTCGAAACGTACACCCCATGGAAGAAGGGTCATTAAATGAAGATGAAAATACCCATAAACGAAATTATATTACACAAAGGGTATAATAATGGGCATTACATACACCACTCAAAGTAAATAGTTTCAAACGTAGCATAAATCTTACGGGACTAAAAGTGAGATGAAAAATCCCTTACGAAAACTCGGCAGCCTAACGGCGCCACTTAAAGCTTCCAAAAATGGATTGATGAGAGAAAATAGGTTCTCTCACCATATGAACATAAAAATTACAATATGAGTAATATAAAATAACATCCCAATCATAATAAATCTGATCTTAAAAGGAATGACATAAAAGTGTGTACTTAAAAAGAAAGAGAGAAGTAGGATCCCTTACCTCGGGTCCGACTTGACTCGATCATTTTTAACGTCCTAAATAATAAACATTAGTTAATTTATATTTTCTTAAGAACCTTTTTCAAGTTCATTATTCCTTTTATATCACTTATTTCCATGTTATAAACATTATGTAATCATTTAAGTTAATATTGTTTGTTTTGTCTATATTTGGTTCTTAAGTCGAAAGTGGACTTCTTACAATTACATGTTGTTCGTGTCGTCAAAGGTTCTTTATATCCAGAATGACATTCCTGATTTGGATATAATATATATCATATATATATAGAATATACATGTATTTATAATATCACATAATCATTTAGAGGTATGAAATGAAATGCACCATTCATGGAGACGGTAAGCCGTACGTACGCATGAACGCTACTTTCATTTATTTGTCATATTAATGGAATTAAAACTAAATGAGAGGTATGTAAATTTTAATTCCAGAATTATATTAATCATTTATATGTATCATTCATCATATATATCCAATATATACATGTACTTATAATAGTACATTACATTTGTGGATAAGAAATGAAATGCACCGTTCATGGAGACGGTAAGCCGTACGTACGCATGAACGCTACTTTCATTTCTATCTCATACTTTAATGGAATGAAATAATAATTATATAGAGGTTTATAATAATTCCAGTATAACATAATATATAATAACATTAAATCCATCCTTTATACGTCCCACGTATGGCATTAACGAATCACATCACTTTGAGGGGGCGGTAGTCCGCACTTCCTAAAATGAAGATATCACATATACCCATAATGGAAGCCATAAAGGTAAGCCACAAATGAAAAATACAGAAGATTAAGTAAAACATAAACATATTATATATCATTTATAAATATAGTGACATCTTCATGGCCACATTTGAAGGTGTTATAGGAGTGTTGAACAATCATCGTTCCGTGAGGCAAAAATTCTCCATCCACGGAAACAGTATGTTCTTTAACAATTGGATTTAGGTGTGTGTAATTGTAGCTAGAATAATTATTATAACAACATACTAGTATATTGAGTATACTGGATTTGTTACAAAATAAAAGAATAAAAAGAGTTTAGGGGGTTGGAGAAGCAAAATAAAACAAAAGGACTCAAAAGAAGACATTACCATAAAATCGGGTAACTCCCCTTGGTTTGATCTCAAAGGCTTCTTTGGGAAGACTTCTGCACAAAATGAGGCTCCAGGAGTAAGGGAGGGATGTGGATAGACAAAATGTGCAGGGGTTGGCCGAGCCAAAGGATTTGGGAGTGTGGGTAAGGAGGTAGAGGTGGGGGCCTTTTATAAGAGGAGAGGAGGGGCACTCTTGGAAAGTGAAGAAAAGTCACTTTATTTCAAAATGGTATTCAGATTTAAGAGGTCCCACATTGATTTATTTGGAGGATAAGTTGATAATGGTTCTAAATCCACTCATCCAATAGGTTTTGGACATGTGTAGGTCTTAGATTTTACATTATCTTTCCATTTTATTTAAATTGTTAAATGATGAGGTCATCGCTGCATCATCATGATGTCATAAATAATTTAACTTATTTAACGTCTACAAATTATAAAAAAAATACTATGATTTAGGAAATATTTTTATCTTTCTAATGAATAATTATAGTCAAACATCTGACTTTTATAACCTAATGTAAAAATTGTTTTAGTAAAACATCTAATGTGTGTGCCATTTTTACTTTAACATTAAATAAAAAGTTATTTATGTCATTTCCCAACCAATGTGTCTCCATGGTGTCCCCAAGTTGACCCATGGCTTGTTTTGGTCGGCCATGACACATCCAACGAGGTTAGGACAAGTTTCTTGTTCATTTCATATTATTAAAACATTATTTTTACCTTAAACTACACTAATTACCTCTAATCGCGATTAAAAACTTAATAAGTTTCTATTCACCAAAAAATTATTTTAATCCCATTGAACCACATTTTACTTCTTAATGACAACCATGTATGTCGGATTTTTGAAATTAAAAACACAATGGTGGAAAATTTTCATTTAAATGGAAAATCAGTTTTTATAAGTACCACTTAGTGGTTTCACTATTCATCAAAAATTGATGTTTTTCAGAAAATTACCAAAAATTCACCCTAAGCTATATTTGATATTCCGAATTCAAAAATTAAGTCTACTTTAAAAATTTCAAAACTTATAAGTCACATTAATTATTTTAATAATTAATTCCCGTTGTCATGACAAATAGCGTGTTTTTATGAAGCAATAAGTATCAAAAGATTGACACTAGTTTAAGTCCGTTTTCAAAGTGAAATTAATTCCAACGACCAATATTGGATTTTATGGTAAAAATATATTCTAATTTCACTTTAAAACCAATTAAAAAGATAATCTAATAATATAAATAAATTAGATTAAAAAGAGGTTTTGAATTAAAATACAACATTTTACACTATTCATTAAAAAAATGAACTTTATCAGAAAGATGCCAAACATTTACACAAAGTAAATTTTGATGTCCCGATTCTAAAGAAGAGTTTTATTTGGTCCAATTGAATGTATAAGGGCGAACAAAACTATATTTAATGATGGTTCTCCATCAAAAGGCGATAAGTGAACCTTTAGTGAAAACTAGGGCATATACGCCTAAAATTTAATTCTTTCTGTATTTTAAGCCTTGATCTTTTATCGGATAAATGTAAAAACATTTAATAACATATATAATCATATTTTAGTTATTTCTATCCATTCCCGCCAATACAACGGCTACATGTTAAATTCCATTTAAAATAATATTATTTTATTATTAGAGTGCAAAGTATTATTCCCAAGAAAGTCGTTGTTGCGTGTTGGGTACGCCATCGAGCATAGCGTACCCTTTAAAGTAATATTAATATTTTATTCACAAATATGGATAAATATGAAAATGTCATATTCTTTATTTACCTGGGGTGTTACAATTACAATTGATAAATGTTATGATATGATTCATATTTCTTATTTTATGAATTCAGGAATTATGATAAATTAATCACTATATATATAATATTTATAATAGGTTTATAATTAAGGATTTTCAAAAAAACAAAATTTAATGGTTCTGATGGAAAATAAAAATTATTTAATGAAAATGTTATATTTGGATTTCGAAAAGTGACCAATTAATATGATATTGATTCAAGGAAAATGGTGTTTAGTTTAGATAATGTGATTATTTATTTTTATATTGTAAATTGGATAGTATTTACATCCTTGTAACTAATTAATGATTTTTGTAAAAAATATAGTTTAACAATTAATGGAGTTGAAACAATTATTTTATTTACGTAATATATTCAATAATATTTTATTTTATTTTAGGAATAAATAATTATGTATTTTTCATTAGTGATTTAAGGTAATTATGGTTACTACCAATATTAACTATAAATGTGATGAAGGAAATTTAATATTTGGTCTGTGAAAATAAAGTGATAAATGATAATATTTTGTGGTTTAATGTTTTGTTAATTTTGTGAAATTTAGTGACCTTTGTTTTTTATTTTGTATTTTGCGAAGGATCATAAGATTTAATATTTATTGAATCGTATAATTTGAAATTTCGATATGATTATAGTGATTATTTTATTTATTAATCTTATGGATATTTATCCATATTTTATAAAAAAAAATAAACATTTTGTAATAAAAATTGAAAAAATAATTTAAAAACAGTTATTAAAAATATTATAATAAATTTTTAGTAATGTTTGAATAAACACACATTTATTTCATATTGAAGTAGTTGAAGTTGAAATTGATTAATCATCCTCCAAATGATTAAATTGTGTGTATGATACCGAGGAATGATAATCCCTTTCTATATAGTATCATTGAATTTATTGATCGAATCCGTATTATAGATGGATGATTTTTTCACACACATAAAAACAAATAGGTTTGCGTTATTTTCCTTTAATCCCTCATTTCGATGTACTTATGTGACAAATAAAATGTAGTAAACTTAGACAAAAATCCACTGTGTCACGATTTCTTTTATGAGAAAAATTGGTAGAGATTTTGTGACAAATTGAATATGTTCAATAAAAAAATTAACTAACTTAGTCAATGATTTTTGAGAAACCAAAATTTAATGAATCTGTATGGGGAAAATGATTTCATACTCCATAATTATCTATAATTTTTTGTAGTAATTTAAAAAAAATAAAGGGAGATAATCAATTTTATAGGGTGTAGAATATAACGGTATACGATTTTTTGAAATATATATTCCACATATAAATATTAACATTTACCTATTACTAAATAAATTAAACACTATTTCAATCTTGGGTTATATGCCAAAGTAATTTTAATTTGTGATAAACAAAACACCTTTTATAAATGAATACTGATATATAGTAAAATTAATATTATATTACATGATAGTTATCATGTAGCCTTTGGAATAGTAATTATGATGAATATTAACTAAATTATGAAAAAGTATCATCAAAAAAATTATGTACAATTAAATATTTTATGACCAATTAAATAAATATAAAATAACAGACCTAGTAAAATAAAGTCAATTTATTTTTGGGAAAGAAACTTATAAAAGAACAATAATATTTTTTCACAATAAATTTAATAATTCAGATTTTGTGAATTTTTAACAAATTTTATATATTATACATTCAATTAAATTATAAATATTTATATTATGTGTTATCATGAACAAAAATAAGAAAAAAAATCCATTTTTTTGTTAAAAAATATTTTCCTATACAGATATGTTGTCTCCTTTTTCACCCATATTGAATATTTACTAGAGAAAATATATAAAATATAAAAGATAAAATAATTTTTAATAAAATGAACATGTCAGAATTAACATCATATTGTTTTACTGGTATTTTTATGTAATTATTTTATTTTATGAATAATGAATAATAAAAGTTTTATTAACAAACACGCATTTCATTTAAATAATTTACAAGTTTATAATTATTTGAAAACATATGTAAAAGATAAACTAGTTATACAATATATGTATTAATATTAATAATTATATTTAATTTATATTCATTTTAAATTTTGATATAAACACCCTTGATAAAGTTAATTTTTTTCTCTTTCGAAAAAATTATGTCATATTTTATGCAAGATTATTATTAAGAATAAATTTTTACTCTTCTATGAGATGAATTTTGAAAATTGGATTCTTAATTTTTAATTTTATTAATATATAATATATTATATGTTAATAATAATTTTGTATTTTAATTAATAGTTAATATACTAAAACATAACTCATGCAGTTATGGTAATAATATGATTATTTTTGGATAAACTAAGATGATAATGGTTAAAAAAACAATAAAACTTATAAAATTTCCATTTTACATCAATATTTCAATTTCATACTTCCATGGATAAAAAATAATCGAATTTGGAATAATTTTTATTCATTATTACAATAATATTTTGTATTTTTTTCGAAATTTAAATGTGGTTTCCTAGTGGGTTTCAGTCCCCTATATATAAATTATCATCAGCACCCTTCACTTATTCACAACATTAAAGTCATATATTTCTACAAAATATTGATAAAATCAATAAAAAACAACCTTATCAATGTTATAGATATTATGGTTCTCCAATAAGAACAACACTATCCTCCTTAATAACATATACAAATAAGAGGCTTCTAAGATAATGTAATTATTTTTACTAAGATCCTTCTTTTCATTTTTTTTTCAAATTCAAAATTTTTCCAAAAAAAAAATAATAATTAAATAACTATTCCTTTTATACTAATATTTCATTATAACCATATAATAAGCTTTATCAATCTAAAATTCCTACACATGGAAAATGAAACTGCCTAATATGTGTACTTTGGACTACTACCTTGTGAAATGTATTTGTTTTATTCCATCATCACTATTAGAGGAATGTTATAATTATGTATTTAGAAATTATATATGGTATTTGTGAAATGAAAACTCTTATTTAATTATTATATAATAAATACCATAATTTCAAATTATTTGGTACATACTAATGTATCTTAGGTGTACGACAAACAACATCCTCAGAACAAAATATTATTATGTTTTTCTTATTCCTCATATTGAAGGATGTAATGATAAATATATTTATTTTAAATTCGATATATGAAATAATAATTAAATTTTATGGTACAATAAATATTTAAATTAATTTTTACATTCATAAAGATAATGGAATCATTGTTAATTCATATATATAGCTTAACATCTAAATTAATGGTGTACATAATATTAATTGAAAAAATTAATATACTAATATAAATAAATATATAATTTTTATATCAATGAAAACACTCTAGAGATTATTGAAAAACTATCAAATTAAAAGGACAAAAAATACAGAATAAAATCATACATGAAAACATGTATTTATCAACAAAAGCATGATTTTAAAAATGAATTATTAATAAAAAGATGGTAATAGATGATATGTAAATCATATGTTTTATTATAGATATAATAAAATATAAATTATTCAATTTATAAGTAAAATATACTTTTTATACTTGATTTTAGAAACATTGTATAGGAACTCAAGACTTCTAGTAAAGTATTTTCATGTAACTATTATTTTCCCATGAAACATATGCATTTTTTAACCAAGAATTATTCTACAGGGATTGAAAAATAAAAATAAAAATGTTTTATTTTGTAAATTATTAAATTTTTATTGATTTTTTTCCATTTAAATATAAATAATTGATTGAATTCATGCTTTAAAATATTTCAATGTGGTAAGGGATTTTTTTTCAAAAATTCTATTAATTGAAAGATAGATTTGTTATGAACCCCTCTTCTTCAATTAGGATTATATAATTTCCATTTTAAATGGTATATCATGTGTCCTGATATTTTCATGATGTTATATTTTACATTTAATGTTATCCAGTCATAATGTTATTATTGATAATTATAAAAGTTATGTGGCCATTATTTTACAATGTCAATGTTTATCTTGACTGCTTATGATTATCCATCCAAGTATTTCATGAGAGTCTTTATATATATATATATATATATGTATAAAGGTTGTCAGGAAATATATTCTACTCTTGTTATTAAATGAGGAAATATGTTTTATCATCATTTTAATGTATTTATGGTCACGGGATTTAATGTTGTGTTTCTAAGAAAAATATCATTTTTCTCTATTTGGTGGAAAAAAGATTTCATTAAATAAATGTTGATTATAAATGTTTTCAAAAATATATTAAAAATAAATAAAATTATTTATTAAATAAATCTCAAAATTTTTAATTATATATCCATTTTTTTCAAACAATATGCATTTTTATTTTTTCAAAAAATTGGATGTTATTTTGTAAACATATATGTAATGAAATAATTTTTTTTACCATCATTTCCATTATGTTATTAAATCATACATTAATAAATTTAAATAATAATTTTCAATGATAAGTATTTTTAAATAATATATAATTTAATATTTTTTTTTCTCAAAGTTGATATGATATTTACCATAATAATTGTTTTAAATTATTTTTAATGAATAAAGTATAATATTTCTATGATATTTTTATTGAAATTATTCCCAAAATCATTTATTACTTTTTCTTTATAATTTTTTTAATGAAATGAAATTTTCATATGATATATTTTATGTCTTAAATAAAAATAATTTTCCTAACCTGATGAAATTCTCTGATGCTACTTATGATTTACTGGGGTTATAATCTAATGATATAATTCATGCTCTTTCTTATAATTTTATATTATTATGAAGAAATAATTTTTATAAAACACATTTGTATTCAATTGCTAATAAAATGAGAAAATAATTATGAATCTTGAAAATAGTATAAATTAACTTATTCAAGTTACATTTAGAATTTATAGATACAACTGAATTTATATTGATGTGTTATTGAGTGCACCAACTCAAAAATTATTAATCAATTAATTTAATTAATTATTAAGGAAATTTATTCAAATTTTCAAATATTTTAAAATGTCATCCATTACAGGTGGGGAATAATTGTATAGATGTTCCCAAAATAGTATAAATTAATTTATTCAAGTTACATTATAATTTATAGATGAAAATAACATATTTATCTCACAAAAATATTATCAATTTTTTTAGACCCATATAGGAATGAATTGCATCATTTTTGAACATAGTAAAAAGATATTAATGGTGAAATAGTCAAATTTGGAGTATAATATATATTAACTCAATATATTATCACTATCAAATCATCATTATGTATATATAATTCACTATGAATTTAGTTCCTATGAAAATAATCAAAGGATAACATATTCTATTTAGGTTTATTCATGATCTATAATATCATTTCCCAATAGGAGAGCCATATAATGTCAACTAGAAATTTCAACTTTGGAGTTCCATATTGTTATGTATGGAATAGATTTTATCCTTAATTATGGATCATAAAAACAATATTGTGGCCACATATATTATCCATATGAAATAAATTTGGGGACTAAAATCATATCGATGTGAAAATTTTGAAACCATATTGAAATTAATTATATTAGAAATAGATAAATATGATTGAAAAAAACATAATAATAATTCATTAACATTGATATAAATATAACAAAAAAATTGTACTTCAATTTTATCACCATGTTCTCTATGAATTAGAATTTTTTGAAACGTTATTCAAAATATCCTTTTAAGAATTTATACATAAATTTTGACACAATTTATTTTTCACCATCATTTATAACTAAATCTATTCCATCATTAAAAGATTATGGAAAATATCTTGGTGGTAAAAATTACATGTGATATAAGAGGTAATTAAATCAAAACTAATTATGGTTTTCGTCACTAAAGAAGATGACCTATCTCTCTCTCTAATCAAAATTGATAACATCTTATTAATGCATTTCAATTTTATATTCTTTTGATAGTTATATTTTTATCATTTTAGATGTGATCCATAAATGATTTAAATAGTGGTCCCCTTATATTAAATTACCACCCACTTATAAATTATGTTTATATTGAATGTTATTAGAAACCCAAATTTATATTTATTGATCTATAACTATAAGAAACATTTATCTTGTCAAACCATTTAACTATGAATTTGAGTTGAGGTTCATGTCTCATTGAAACTAATCAAATCCTACTATATTATTGTCGAAGATGAGATAAATTTCTATAATTATTTTTAATTCAATTAATATTGTGCTATTTTTTCACCCTATAAGAGCTTCAAACAACCTAATGATGATAACTATTGATTTCATAATGTGAACTTTGATTAGTATAATTCTCATATGTTCTCCAATATTAATGTCGGTAGTAGTGGTAATCTTTATTCATGATATGCTACAGTGCTAAGGGTGTTGTTAAATTCATATTACAATATGTTTAGAAACTATAGGTAAATGTTTTTGTATCATATAAATAAGATTCATCATAATGATTTTTCATATCCCCTTTAATATAAATTTTCTCATAGAATAATTTTCAATCATTTGGTTTATAGGTATTGTGTGGAGTCTTATGTGATAAAAGTAGTGGTTTTGTTAGGATGGATCAAATCCCAAATCATTACCAAATTAGTTTCATCAATCCAGTTGTACTATTTATCCTTGGTTTTTCCTATATCAACAACTCAGGATCAAATATCCAATTAAAATGGTTTGGAACACAATATTTTATCAATAGTTCTGAAATTAAAATAATATTATCCACCCATTATGGTTTTGGTGGTTTTAGTAAACCATATTTGAGGATAATATTCAATGATATCGGGTTTTATTATAATTGTTAATTTTATAGAAGTCCTCATGAAAAATATGTTTTCCTTTCCATGAATTTGTTTTGTGGTTAATGTGAAGTCTAATACCAAAGAAGCCAATATAAACTTTATTGGATTTGTATATGTGTAAAAGGAGATCTTGAAATTTTATCGGTTGAAAATAATTAGGACATGTACATTTCAGTAGAATATTTTATTATTAAATTCTAAAGTCATATTGAAAAATTATTCAGAATAGATATAATTAATTTTAAGATAAAAATATTAAATATATTTGATTTCTACTTAATAAGTGTTTCAAAAAAAATTAGGAATCAATGCTATTGATTATAAATGTTAATGGTCTATATATCATTATGTAAATACCTTCTAATAAAAGTTATTTTTGAATAACAATGGAAATAATTTATCAAAGGATTTTACATTGTCAAATATCATATATATAATCATAATCTTGTAAATAATGATGTAAAAGTTAATATGGAGATTCCCATATAGAGTGAATTTGTTACTATCAAGTCCAATTATATTATAAATTTCAGGAGGGTAATAATACATGATATTACTCTTTAAAAAAATTGATATTTTTGAGAAATTTTGTAACTATTGATGATGGAGGGGTTATAAGGAGGGATAATTAATAATAAGTAGAAAATAATGTAGAACATTGGTCCATAATAGATTATCATAATCATAATAATGATAGATATGAAGAAAGAAAAATAAGATATCTTAAGTCACTATCAATGATAAATGGAGAAAGTGTTATTCCAATCAGAGACTCATTATAGATTTATAAAATTCTACATTAATTAAGGGTAATAATATTATAATTATTTTCAATTTTTAATTGTTTATTTGATTTAAATAATGTGATGATTTTCCCGCAATATTTCATCGAATCATGGGACTAAATGGATAACATAATCTAACCAATAATAGAAGACGAAATTGAGATGTATGTAATTTAAATAAGTTGATTTTACATATGATAAAATGATCATAAATTATTAAATATTTAAATATTTATCTCTTGATGTCAGATGATTCATATTCATGTTGTTAATTTTAGTCCCTTTGTTAGGGTTCACACATGACATTTTTATTATACATTCCAAAAAATAAAAATATTATATTATATTTAAGTAATATGAAATATGTACTATAAGGTAATATTCATTAGATTACATTATTATATTTATTAACAAGTATATCATTAAATATTTTCTTTAGAACATAGTATAAAACATAATATTTTATGTTTATTGGAAAAATTCTGTGTGTTTTGTATTAAAAAGTGTGGAAGACATCAAATATTTGTTATTTTTATGATATCCATTTATATAACATAATAAAAAACTATATGCAGTGTCCATGTTGTTTATAATAAATCTAAAATGACCCTTAAAAAAAGGAACACATAATGAATGAAATGAAAATATATTTTATTTAATGATATTTTATAATTTTACCCCTCCATTGAATGTACAAAAAATGTTTTAATTTTTTTATTAATAAAATAAAAAATTCGTGTCTAATATATTTTGTAAATTACATGTTTATAAAATGCTTCATTATTAGTAGAAGAATTTTGAGGATTTATGAATCACATTTCTATAGGGTTTCCAATAATGTAACACCCTCATATTTTGAGATTTTTTTTCAAATTAATTTATCTCTTCATTATTTTTTTTACCCTTTTCAATTAATCTATATAAATATATATATATTAAAAAACTAATTCGAACATTTCATTCACACTAAATACCAATTTCCCTTGTACATTATGTAATACCCACTTTATATTCACTATAAGAACATGGAAATGGAGTATGGTGCACACCACATTGAGTTTCTATGAAAAATTTTATAAATATGTATATAATTAATTAAATAATATTATTAATAGATAAAAATTTATAATATTTATATTAATAGTAATAAATATTTTCTAAATTTGGTTATTATTATTTATATAAATAAATTATATTGAAAATGAATGATATGAGTTTTGGTAAAGTATTTTTATGGTAAAAATGTTTTTTCTTCTAATGAACAATCCTTAATAATAATGTTACTTATAGAAATATATATTTATATAATTTGATAAAGTGAAATTAAATTATTAATTTACAATGATTAAATTAAACTATTGTGAATTTTTTGGATTTTTATAAGAAATGTATTCTTTTGATGAATATTGAAAAATACAGACTTTTAGTTAAAAAAATCCATTTTTAAGTAATTATTAATATTAAATGATATTATAAACATTTTTTAATGTCAAATTAGATAATTATAAATCCCATAAATAAAATTAAATTCATTATCACGAATTTCACTTTAAATATAAATATATATATATAATAATGAAAAAACTTTTTAGCATTTATCTATATTATAACCCTGTTATTTCATCCAATCTATAGTATTGGATCTAATTTAATTTTTCTGCTTAAGTGATTTGATTTTCAATAATACAACCTAATACATTGTATTAAATCTAATATCTATATTCTAATAGTATAATGTTAATTTTTTACTAAAATGATCAGCAAAAGTGATTAAAATTAATCGCCATAGTAAAGCCAAATAATGATTCTTTTGGGAGTAATCCGTACAATTATGGGCAGAAAAAACCTATAAAAATCACCTAACCCCATTTAATTACCCTATTAAGTCAATAAAACATCCTATTTTTATTTTTTTATGGTTTTGTAAGACCATTTTATGTAATAACATGGAAACACTAAATTATTTCCAAAAATTCTATCTGAGTCTATTTCCTTCTCTATAAAAGGCCACCCCAATTACCTATTCATCACACCTATCAAAAATTTAATGACCACCCATGATATTCCCATGTATCCTCAAAAAAAATCATTCCATTATCTTTTAATCCTCCCTTTTGTCACAAACCCACTCAAATAATCTGTTTGTCACAATCCAAATAGAGTTACCCGATATAAAGGAAACGTTTTTTTTCATGTTCCTTTACCTTATTTCCTTCTCCACAACTAAAAATATATTTCTTCCCTTACTATGTGAAAAGAAAACAATATACTACATATAATATGAAGATATTTTTTAAAATTGTCTGACCAACACTACCACACACCCCCATCTAATGGATGTGGAACATAATGTTTTTTTCTATGGAAAACTAATGTCACACGAAATGATAATTGTCCATTTCTCCTTTACCACAAACAATAGTGGCCACTATGATGGAAAATCTCTTTTAATATGTAATATATTATATTTATTTTTAATTATTCCTACGTATACCTACTATAACACACATATTTTTAACTTCCATTTAGTGTTAATACGATAATCTCATTTGACGGATTCTGGACTACCACCCCCTCAAAATGATGACATGTGTTAACTCACCACATATAATCAATTAAGGATGTGTTTAATGTAATAAAATGATATATATTATATTAAAATTCCACATTAATGATTATATATATATTAATATATATACATATGTCAATTACATAACTTCTTTAAAAAAAGGCCTTTAAAACAGAAAACAACGTTCATGCCTTCTTATGACATAACGTCTCCCTTAATTGTGTATTTCATTATATAAATAATTATTCAGTAGATTCATATATTATAGTTATAAGTAATATACCCGATATTTATATAGTGTAATAAATTTTGTAATAATGATATATGTATAAGGATCTATGATATAACCAAATAAGACACATTTGAATAACAAATTTAATATTTTCCAAAGTGAATTTTTAATATAGGATTGTTTACAATAGGGTAATACTAAGTCATAATAAAAGAATATATATTAATATAAATAAGAATATTCACCTCAAAAATTTATATAATAAATAAATTTTTTATATAGAATGATTGTACAAGTATATATATTCTCAAGAAATAATGTAAGTGGATATTCATCTCACTTTTAATTTTGTGAGATACAAGATATGTTCTCCACTCTATTATTTTGTTTGTTTTATTAATGTACCATTATATTATAATATTTATCATATTATTAAATTTATTTTTATTAAATCTTTCCATTTTAATAACTTCTTTCACAGGGTTTATGTTTCAATGCTTACAAAATAAGTAAAATAATTTTTTTCCTGATTTTCCTTCTTTTAGACTAATGTTTGGTTATACAAATGAAATATTTTTTGTGGTTTATATACATAAATTTTTTGTTTTATGTCATGAATATTCTTCATTAAATTATTTATTAAAAATCATTTAATTCTATTTTCTTACATAGATAGTAAAATCCCATTATACCATGATATAAGAGTCTATTGTGACAATCTCATTAGTTTTTGAGATACTTTTTATTAATCTTACACTAATGTAATATTATTATCAATCTATCAATAGTATTCATGATATTTCTTATACTATGTTATTTAATGAAATTATCATGTATTGGTACCATTTTCAAATCTTTGGTACATATGGTTTTTAAGAATGTGTTTTTAAGAAAGCTCGAATTTACAATCTATTCTGTCAATAATCAATGATTAATAAAAGAGTACCACAATATTACCCCATCACAATATAATATCTAAAATAAATTTTTGAACTTTTTCATCTACCAATATTTTCAAGGTAATCATCTTCTAAATTTCTGAATAAGGCACTTTTCAATCCTTTTTACCATTCATAAAAAATGTTTTTTGACAACATATGACATGTACGGATTTTCAAATACTCATTTCCTCAAAGCTCCCATTTCATTACTAAAACGGGTCATTGTTATAGAAAATATTTTAATGTTAAATTTCTAGGTTTTTTTAATTGGTTTGAATTGTTTTTTATATTGATTTATAGAAATATATTTTTAAAATTATTACATTTTTTATTTTCAAATGTTCAATGTTCATTAAATGAAATGGTTATCAAAACATTCTCAAGAATCAGTTATATGTTTTCAAAGAAAAATTATTTCCAAATTGTTTTAATTCCTTATTTATATGTTTTCAATGTTTTTAATAAGAAATGGTTTTCAAAACATTTTATTTCTTTCATTAAAATATTTAAAGTTCTTTTAAAGAAATATATTAAAAAAAATTTGAATCTTATTGTAAATTTTTTCAGGGAAAAAGTGTTCCAATTATATTCAACCTCTTATTTTTATGAATTAAGATTATTTCCCATGAAAATTATTTTCAATTTTTTTTATGTATTAAAATTCCATTTTCAAACAAGACATGATATATTACTAGTGAAATGTTTTTATAGGATATATCAAAATTATTTTCCATATTAGATGATATCTATTTATGTTAATTATAAAATATAAAAAAACATATAAAGGATTCATTCAGATAATTAATATGACTGAAATATGCTTAATATCCTGGTTTTTATGAGACTAATTCATTCATTATGGTTAATAAGTTTAAAAACCCATTATCTCATTCATTGGTAAGATTCATTTCAAACACTCTTCTTTTTATAGGGAATGTTAATAATTAAATGATTCTGTAACATGTATCCTTCCATAGGTTATGCTATGTTTACATGATTATGAAACCCATTTCATTTCATGGTTTATGATATGTTTATTTAACGTATTGTGGCCCATTTATTTATGGTTTCATTTTGTGATGGGTGGGACCTATATCATCCTCTAATTCATTGGGTAATTATTTATGTGTAGTGAGAAAAACATAGATGGAATATGGGTTACATGATTCAGTAATATAGGGATGGAATATGTGTTACTCAATTTAGTTATACAGTGCTTGAATGATGGTTACATGGATAAGAAATTCTTGGATAGAATGAGGATTACATGGTTCAGAAATATATTGCTAGAACTCCATTTTACCTATTTTGTAATACAGGGATGGTATGTGGGTTAATCCATTTAGTAAAACTAGGATGGAACGAGGGTCACTCAGTTCAGTAATGCAGGGATAGAATGAAGTTCACTAAGATCAATAATACATGGATGGACTGAGGTTCACATGGTTCAGTAATAGAGGACTAGAACATGGGTTATAAATTTTAGTAATGTAATTTTTATACGAATTTATTCATGGTATTCCTGTCTTGCACACTATAGAAATCATTATATGCTTATGTGTTTCCTCAATTTCATGTCTTAGTTCTATGTTATGCTTCATGGACTATGATTTTTTTCATTGTTATTCATGTCTTATGAACATAAAAAAATTATTCCCTGATATTTTTTATGTATTGTATGATATACTATTTGAATGACCACATTATCATACCATTATGCTATTGTTTATACATAGATGTCTCCATTATTGACCCATTCTGAGCTTTTGAGGTCACCCCTTTTTATATCTATATCCCCAAATTTTGAAGTAATGTAAAATGATTGAGTTGTCTATAAAGGGATCTAGTAATGACAGACCTATTGAGAGACAATAAAGCTCACATAAGTACCAGTGTTAATGTTTCACTATTTCCAACTGAACTATACCAAATTTGATCTTTGGGAATCTATTTGTATTATGATTATGTATTACACAATTTTTAAGTAATTTCAAATTATGATAATCTATATTGACTACTATTGTTATTAGAAGAATGGTATAGGTATCATTTGCAAAATCCGATGAAAAAACTTTTTCTGATCTATAGGTATATTTAATAGGATATGTCTAGGGATTCTTCTAAGGGTAACTATAATGATCAGTTATTATTTAGAAAAATATACGGAAATTTTGTTAATGGATAGAGTGATTGGTTTCCAATAAATAATTAGTCTTCTTGATACTACAAGTTGATGTGGCACTATCACATATGTACCTAGGGGTAATTAATGAAAAGGTATACAAGGATGGGTCTTCTTATATTTTCACTCGGTATTTACATGATTATTTTGAATGATCCCTATGGACCAGACATGCAATTTACGGGCAATGTTATATTTTGACTAAGGGAAAGTAGCAGATGACAGGTTCGTTATGTTAAGATAATGTTTTGTGGATAATGATACATGGAATATAAATAAGTAAATTTAATAATACTAATTAACTTGTAACTTATTAAGGAAATGTTTATAGGTGTTTTATGCAACCATTAATGATATTTAATACCTTATTGGTTTTAAAGAGTTAATCCAATTTACATTTGAATAAGGATGCATGCATGTTTTCGAAAAGGATTTAGGGTAATTTATGTTGTTAAAATATTTCAAGAGAATATATAATGAGGTTACTCACATGAATGAAATTGGGAAACCAAGACCTAATTTATTTATAAAGGGGAATCAATGTTAATTTAATTTCGATATTCTATATCGATTGATTTGGATTTTCACTTTTGTGAAAGGTTATATGGTAAACATTACATCAAAATGTTTAAGTTAAACATTAGAAGAAGTATTTGTTCACTGAGTTATCATTCAATTATGTGGCTAAAAGGCTAACTAGTTATTAAACATATCTCAAGTATGTATATATTATATATTTTAGTAGTTTTATTTAAAAAAGTACATCATGTATGTTGGGTGACAACCTATCAAGCTAGACAAGTCTATGAGTCCTTAACCCATAACCGAAGGATGATAGGGTTTTCAGGCCTTCCACATGCCTATGCAATGTCCTAGTATATTTTTATTTGTTTTCGATGAATAAATATTTATAATGATCTATTTTTGTTATATTTCAAAGATTAATTCATGTTTTTAATGAGAAAAATAGTAATACTTTTTAATCATTTTTTGGGCCTTATGATCAATTAAAATCATATTTTAGTGCTATATGCATTAATGTTATTTTATTGAAATTTATTTAATGAGGTAATAGATTTTTTAGAAATAATTTCAAGAAAAATGAAATAATGAAATAATGTGTATAGAAATTTATATATAAGTACTCAACATTCTGAAAATGATAAAAAAATAGTTTCATAACACATTAATTTTCATTGAGATGATGGAATTTTAAATTATAATAGAATTATGAAATTGAGGCCCTAATCATTATTTTTTTTTCATTCACTTGCTGTGATTTATGAACTCAATCACTCCACATAAATCTTTATGCTTTTCCTCCCTGTACAATCACCACTCCTAACCAATATTCTAATATGTGTAATCTAAATAATATGTTACATTGGGTAACTGTTATGGTTCTTAGTTTTCCATTTTAAGGGATGTTTTAAAATCCATTTTTACGATGTGGATTTCTATGAATGAAAATTTCAAATATTAATCCTTTGATAACCGAAACAAATTTCATTTCATATGATACCGGAAAGACATATTTTTATATATATGTCAAAACATTTTGTCAAACAATACAGTCACAGAAAATACTAACTTCTCTTGCTCTTCATTGAATACCAACCTAGATTTCACTACATGAAACATTAAAAAGGCGTTCGATGCTTGCAACACAGAGTTTTAATGAATCATTATTAAATATATTTATATAATTAATTAAAAGAAATAATTATAAATTCACCATTAAAAATATTTATAGTAATATAAATAAAATTATTTCAAATATTGTTTCCTTTCTTTATATAAATATATTATATTGATAATGAATGAAAAGATTTTTGGTAAAGCCCTTTTCTCTTAAAAAAATTATTTTCATTAATGCGATTATTTTATTAATATTATTAATTTCACTAATATTTAGAAATTTGAATTTTATAAATTACCCATTATTTTTAATTTCATAACAATGTAATTATAGTAGGTTGAATTTTGTCGATTTTTCAAAGAAACTTCATTTTTTGATGAATAGTGAATTCTACAATTTTATAGTGAAAAACTTCAATTTTTTCTATTTAATTAACAATT
Organism: Viscum album; assembly: GCA_963277665.1. NCBI lineage: Eukaryota > Viridiplantae > Streptophyta > Magnoliopsida > Santalales > Viscaceae > Viscum > Viscum album. The sequence goes on from OY728127.1 coordinate 1,140,465,834, forward strand.
ATAAATGAAATGATAAATATTATTTATGGAAAATATATATATAAATTAAATATTTTTATAAAATATTATTCATTTATATAAATTTCAAATCAAAACCTAAAATTAAATGTTAATAAAATTTTGACCATTTTCCTATATTAAAACCTTATTATTTCGTCATGTCTCCTAAATTAGCACCAATCATATTTTTTTACATTTTTTTGTGAATTTAAAATATATATCATACACAATTTTATTAATTATAATATTTTGATTCAAATATGATAATGTTATATTTTAACCAAATTGATTAGTGAAAGTGATTAAAATAATTCACAATAGTAAATGTCATATTAAGCTTACATGGAGACAAAACAATGTAATTAATTTCCATATCAACCTATAAACATTCCCCACGCCAAAATTATGTCTTTATTTGAAAATTATTTGTAAAATAATTTATATTTGTCTGTTTATTTATAATTTTATTGCGTAAAAACATGTGCAAAAACTATTTTCTTTCTAAAAATTCCATGTGAGTCCTTTTCCTTCCTATAAAAGGTCACCACATATACCCATTACTCACACCTATCAAACAATTTAATATATCCTATTATCTTCTGATTTATAAATGAAACAATCCTAAATTTCTATTTTAAGCCTCCCATTGGTTAGAAACACTCTCTAAGAAATGTTTTGGCTCAAACCATAAGAAGTTACCTAATTAAGACGTAACGTATTGTTTCTTGTTTCTCTACATTATATTCATTCTCCGCACCCTCCATAATATTTATTCACTTCTTGTGTGAAATAAAACTAGCCTCCATATAATTTTTATTTTTTTATAAATAGTTTCTGACCTACCCTTATACACATCCCCATTTAATGGATGTTGAACATACAACTTCTGTGTACGGTGAAATACTTTTCATGTAAGGATGATTGTTCATTTATCCTTTTCCACAAATTATGGTGTCCATTATGATGAAAAATATCTTTCTATAAGTAATATATAATATTTATTTTTTAAGCATAATTATTCTTTTTATAACAAATTTTTTTTACCTAGAATTTGATGTTAATATAATAATCTCGTTTGAGATTGTGTGGACTATCGCCCGCCCAAAACGATGTGATTTGTTCGCACCCCAAAAAAAATATATTAACGATGTGTTTAATGAAATTATAAGATCTATAATATATATTAATTCTACTATAATAAAGATATATATAGTATTTATATATATATACATATGTAGATTACATTCTTTCTTTCAAAAAAACAATTGAAATTGAAAACAACCTTCATTCATACGCACGACTAACCAATTCCATGAATGGTGAATTCTAGTATATAATTAGTTATGATATTTATTTTCATAATATTTTTATAATAGATATATGTTATTAATATCATGTTATACATTTATTAATAATTGTATCTGTATAAGGATGTATGATATAAATAATTAAGACACATGTGAAGAACAAAGCGAATATTACAGGATGTTAAACATTTATATAGGATCGTTAACATGTGCGAAATTTATATGTCATTATAAAATAATAGATGGTAATATATATAACAATATAATTAATTAATATATGTATAATAAACTTATATTTGTTAGACATGATCCTTGTAGGAATACGGAGGGAGTCAATACACAAGGTAAGAGGATTTTAATTTAACTTTTAATTTTTGTGAGATACAATATATGTGATCCGATTTTGTATTTTGTGAGGTGTATGTAATAAAAATTATTGTATTGTTTGTATACAATAATGAAATATATAGGTATTCACATTTAATTTTTATGATCCTTCTTTCATGGGGATTATGTTTCAATTTTTACCATATCAGTAAATGTTTTTTGTCTCAATTATCCTTCTCCCATACCCATGTTTGGATTAAAACCAAAAATCCATTCCAAAAGAGTATATACATAAATTTTACATGTTACATCATAAATATAATAATTTTAATTATATACTGATCATCATGAATTTATATTACCTTACATGAAGATCATGATCTCAAGATTACATGTTATAACAGTCTATTTAGAAAACCACTCTTCATTATGAGATTGATTCTATTTATGCTTCCATTTATGAAATATTATTATCCATATCTAAATAATATACTTGAGTTTCAAAATCCTCATTTATTTCATGATATTATAATGTATTGGTAGCATTTTTTACTCATTGGTACATAAGATAGTTAAGAAAGTGTTTTTAGGAAATCTCAGCACTACCCTCTCTTCTTCCAGAAATCTATGTTTTATAAGAAGACATTCCATGAATATGTACCATTCCCCTAAAACAACTAAACGATTTTTTTTACCAATTTTGTATTTTTCCAATATCATCAAGGGAATCATATTATTATATTCTGAAGAAAGATCTTTTTATACTTTTTAATATTCAAATTGACTGTTAGGATTACCTTATAAGATATGTTAGGATTTACCAGTCATCATTTAATTGATTCTCCCATTGAATTTTTACAAATATTAATAATTAAAAATACGGTTTTAAATATTATTTTATATTATTTTTTAAATATTCATTCAAAGTTATAGTATCTATTTTCATGGAAAAAAATGTCAACATGTTTTCAAGTCATATTTACAAGTTTTCAATGTCTATTCAAATAAAGGGTTTTCAAAATGTTATCAAGATTATTTAATATATTTTCATAGAATAATTATTTTCACTAAATTTTCTAGATTTATTTATATGTTGTCAAAGTATTTTCAATGAATCATTTATAGATGATATTTCAAATTTATTTTCTATCTTAGGGGATATATATTCAAGTAATTGATAACTTCTAAGAAATGATCTAAATGATTCATTCATATCATATTTATGAATGAGATATTATTAATGTCATGGTCATAATGATTACCATTTCGTATTCATTGATAACATGTTTGTGGACCACTTTTATCATTCATGGGTAATATGATTTTCAAACTAGCTTATTTACATGGGTGATGTTTGTGATGACATGATTATGAAACCTTACTCCATCCATAGGATATGATATGTTTAAATTTTTATGATATCCAATTTAGTTAAAGGGTAGTGATATGTTTATTTATGATATTATGGTACATGTTTATATGATTCAATTATATGCCGGGTGGGACTTATTTTTCCCACCAATGCATTGGGAAAACATTTTAGCCTCATTTGTTTAAACCATGTAGGATTAAGGGTTACTTGGTTATGTAATACAATGATGGAAAGAGGTTCATATACTTTAGTAATACATCGATGGAATGAGGGTTACTCAGATTGGTAATACATCGATAGAATGATGGTTACTCAGTTCATTATTATAGGACTAGCTGATGGGTAATTAATTTTAGTTATACGAGGCTAGAATTAGGGTTACTCAGTTCAGTGATATAGGGATTGAATTAGGTTCACTTGGCATAGTAATACAGGGCTAGAATTATTGTTACCCCATTTAGTAATACATTGATGGAACAGTGATCACTCGGCCTAGTAAAACATGGTTGAAATGGGGGATACCCAAAATAGTATTGTAAATTATCTACTAATATGTTTTTGGATGTGATTCCTTGGAAACTATAGAATTCAGTATATGATTATGTCTTTCCACAATTACATGTCTTATTCCTATGTTATCTTTATTGCATATTATATTAATTTCAATATGATTCATGTCTAATAAACATAAAATCATTATTACATGATCTTTTTTATGAAGTGTATGATCTTCTATTTTCATGATTATATTCTTAGACTCTTAAGATCATGTTTACACAAACATTTATCCCATGTATACCTTTAATGAAATTTTGATCTCACCGCTTTTCATGTTTCCTTCACTAGGATGAGAGTTACTGTACTATTTTTGAGGTGAAGAAAAAGGGTGATAGTCAAGATAAACCACTTTAGTGTTGATGAATCTCACATATATAATAGTGTTTATGTTTACATGATTCCAATTACATTATACCAACTATGTTCATTGGTAATCTGTTCATATAATTTTTATGTATTTTTCAACAGTTAGGTAATGTAAATGTTTATAAATTTCACGTCATTACTCTTCACATAATGTTCTATTATATTCCTATAAATATTATTTTTATTTCTTAAAAACTCAGGTATTATATTTATTTTTGGATGATCATATAAAATAAAATTTACCTCATGTATGAAAAAACAATTGTGGCTGAAAAAAGGCATATAACACACTCCTAGATCTTGTGTTGAAATCCACATCATTATATTCCTTGCATAATTGCTGGTAATTATCACCAATCATTATTAGTAGACCCCCACAACATCAAAAAGATAAAATGGTTCACTTGTATACTAGATAAACATTTTGTATTATAGTTATATATTGTAGGGACAAACACATACATAAAAATCATTCCACTTGGACTCCTATGTAATCAAAACTACATTTTAACCATTTAAAATAGAATTCAATATTCACAATAGATCATCAAAATCATTATTATTTCATCCTTTATAGACATAAATTATTTTAAATAATTAATTAAATATTTGGGAAATTGAAACATTTGAATTTTTGATATATAACATTTAGTAAGGGTAAACAGTAGGATTAATAATTAAAGGTCCTTAATAAGCATAATAGTTCATAAGGGAATGAGGACATAATATATTAGTTTTACTAAATAAAAAATGAAATCATTCAAATTTATAAATAACATATTAAATATGAAAACCTATAAACGAAAAAAGTAAGAAGTATAAATATTCATGAGCCAGGTGATATCATTCTCAGTCATAAGAAACATTAAATACATATATCCAACATAATTAATAACATATAGGTATAATAGAATATCATTATTCTTTTCAAACATATATAAATAAAAACTATGTAGGCATAATCCATATATATATGTCTTGAAAATTAATTAACCAAACTGTCGAATTCCAAAGCCAATCACTACTAGATATTTTCCATATACACATTGATACAAATAGTGCATATAGCCTTTGAAATCGTGGGAATATATATTATACCCACAGTTTCACAGAATCATGGGATATTGAGGATTCGGTATAGAAAATGAGTTATACACAAGCTTTAGGAAACAATCTATATAGTTCTAGTCCACCATGTGACTCACCATTCCACTATGACATTCCCCAATACCCATGGATTCATAATGATGGGTATAAAATTGACATAAAAAATGTGCCACACAGGATTCGATCCATGGGCCGCTCGTTTATTCCTCTTAGGCGTAAAAATTGTCCATTATTTGCTTTTGGTATATATATATATATAGTCCTATATATTTATATATACTGTGGCTATATTTAGAAAAATGTTAGATTATGTTTTCTTGAGAAAATTATTTTATGGCCTGTGAATATTTTTTATCGTTCCATATGGTGGGAAACTTGTACCCAAAACTATGTAAAACCATAGGTATATTTATTTGGAAAACAAAAACATATATCCACAATTTTAATTAATACATGCGTATATGTCTTGAAAAACTATCATATTCCCACAGTCATTGAAAACCCATAGGTATAGGGAGCTTATAACAACAATTTTAGAAATCTATGGGTATAGGTTTCCATACTATACCTATACCCACTTTTTCCTAAGAACCTAGGGTATATTTTCCTATAGAATACATATACCCATATTTTCGAAAATATCTTGTGTATAATGGTGGTTGTACCTACTATTTTTAGCTAAACCATGTGTATAGGTCCACTTTTCAGTAGTGAATACATTTGGTGGCTATCATGGACCCACTAATATTTGGTCTATCATGGTACAACATGTTATTATCCGAGTACCAATGCAAAATAATCACACATAAATAAACCAATGAATAAAAATGGGATAAATAAATATCTCAATGAAAAATGATTAACCTATAGAACTGAAACAAGTTAAATAAGAATCACATTGAAAACATGTTTATCCCATCGAATAGAAATTCGTTATGTAACGATCTTCTTGAAACATTATTTACCCCAGGAATGTAAATGGGTTAAATAAAAATATCATTAAAAAACATAACCCATCTATGGAATGAATAAGGATGGTTTCAACACAAACTATCCCATGTGAAGGATAATTAACAAAAAGGGTTGTTGATTTTCATAAATGAATATACCATTAAAATATTATCATATCATTTTGATTATAATATTGTTATTAAATAGAAAAATATTTTCATAATACTTTTCCTTGAAAATCATCTTAAAAGAGAAATCATTTAAATATTTAACATTTTAATCAATAATGTGATGATTTGATGAATTAATGAAAGGTAAAACCATATAATTCATACAAGGTAAAAAAATAATTTTTCAAAGTTAAAACATTATTAAAATTCCATGTTTAGAAATAAATAAGAAAATTCATTTGAAAACTGTGGAAAAGTCAAAAATCAATAAAATTTATTTAATAATTCAGTATGTAATGGATAAAATAATTTTCCTAAAACTCTTTTAGAAAATATTTTTATTTAAAGAATCCCGGTTCACCGATTAAAGAGAAAATTTATTTGGGTTTTCATTAAAAAAAAATTAAAAAGTTTTTTGAGTACAAAATATGGGGAAAATGTTAAAAATACCTCAAAAAGGTCATGAATAACTAGTATAGTGGAAAATAAATGGGTTCATTGAATAATGGACGTGTTATTTCCTTAAATGGAAATTAAATATCATAGAAATTAATCTTGATGAAATTAATCATTAAACATTCAAATGTCTCCCATACCACTTTTAAATATTTGAACAATTAACCTCTAGAATAGAAAAAAAATTAATGAAACATGTAAAATCATGTGAATAATTATATTCATGATATTTCATTTTAAAGGATATTTATTTTATCCTTATAAAATAATAATAGTGTATAACATATCAAATGTCTCAATGGATAAAAATTGTGACAATGGTCCATTAAGAAATTGATAAATTTGAAAACATAATCACCAATAAATAATAATCATTAATGGGGAAATATTAATACCATGAAGAAAATATAATTCATTAAATAATATATATAAATTTTGTAGTAGATACACAACAAAGAAATAAGTATGTTGCGAATAAGACATTTAAAACACAGGTGAAAATGGTGAGAGTAAAATTTCCCTACTAATTAAGTTACTATTGAATCCTGAGATCCATGAAATAATAATATCAATGAAGAATATTAATTCTATGAATTGTGATAAATTCTTGATACTTATTTCCTTTCATAGTATATACACCAAAATGAAAAATTGAGTTCACAATAATACAATATGCCCCAATGTAATGAAATTAAAGAAAACTACTATACCATAAAAATTACTTGTCATGTGTCTTATTATATTCCAAAATAATATTTTTTTAATTATATAAATAAATGAGAACATTATTTAGGTTAATAATAATTTAAATTTCATCCTTTTATATGTTGTATATAAAGACATTATCTATTATTAATATGAAATATATTATGACCAAATTTGGGTTATGTGTCAAAAAGAAAATTGTTAGTTCCAATTATATCAAATGGGTCATTAAATAACATCTAAAGAATAATAATAATTACAAAAATATAATATCTATACATAAATTATACTTTTTTACAAATCATTAATGATTATTATAACAAATGAACCAATATTACAATCATGGAGACAACTGGTCATAGATACAAATTAGTAATGTCCCATTTATAAGATGATTGTTTTGGAAAGATGGTATGTTACACTAATAATTCCATAATGACCATTATATCCGAATTACCATGTTATTTAATTATATATACTTTTATATATTGAAATATTCTCATATAAAGGAAATCACATCATGTGTTGGATGTGGAAGTCCAAAAATCAACCAACCATGCTATCGTTTTTTAAATTTAGGAAATTATAAAAATTAAAATGATATATTATATTCCCATAACAAAAAATATGTAATTAAATCATAATTTTTTTTTGTCAAATTAGTTTAATTAGACCATTTCAAAATACATTCTATGTATAATGTGAATGAATCACATTTCATTGAGGTGGCTATAGTCAACCCATCCAAAAATGTTTTTGTCACATTTACACAAATAATACCATATAAAATGTATATAATATGGGTTTACATCATAATTCTCACCATGAGAGGCTGTAATATAATAATTAACAACCATTTTTTTGTGAGGTCATTATTCACCATAAATATAAATATAATGTTCATTTCCCATTAGATGGAAGAATACTGATAAGTATGTAAGAACATAATATTAAAAATAACTTAGTATATTGATCATACTAGCGATTTTACATTAATATTGAATAAGTAAATTTGTGAAATGGAGAATGAAAATAAAACTACTCATAATGAGGAATGATGTTACCTTATAATTTAGTAACTCCTTTGGGTTTATGCCAAAAGGATTAAATAGATGGATTTCATCATAATAGGAGGACCCATGGAGGAGGGGACAGATGTATGGAAACTATTTCCATAGATTTTGGATGAGAAAATGTTGCAGGGTATGTGTGGGGAAGTGGTAATGTGCTTTTCTTTTTTATTCGGTGTGGGATTTCCACTATTGTAAATACCATAAGGTATTAAATAATGGAAGGAATAATTAACCTATTATTCATCCAAATTTGGAAAATATTGGAGTATAGGTAGATAATTATTGATTAAAACATCCAATAGAAAAAAAATATGTCCATTTTAAATAATTTTGTTCCATAACATCCATGATTCCCCAATATTATATGATTTTTTTTTATTATGGAATCTAGTATTATAGCCTATGATAATTGACCACAAAAGAAAAACTAAAGTTATATTTATTATAAAATATATACATTCATAATTATTAATATGATATATAATTTATAAAAAAACCTAGGTGTTTTGGATATTAAATTTAAAACATGCACATGTGATGCGCTAAAACACAACTTATACCTCGATTCTGTTCACAAAAAATATACAATATATGGGTCAATATGTAAATGAAAAAAATGAATTGGTCCAGTAAGATAACATATTTAATTTTTATAAAAATATATAAATCACTTGTTTGGATAACATATTTTTATTAGTTTTGAATTCTGTAATAAAATATCATTTATTGTAAATTAACAATAATGTCAATTTTAAATTTTTTTAATTAAATTTAATTTAAAAATATCAATAAAATATGGGACTTAAAAACGATTAGGTTTTAACCATTATACTACAATATATTATTCTACAATAACATTTCAATAAAATAATTTTATTTATCTACATCACATTTATTATAAATAATATCATTTATTTTACATATATATAAACCAAATAATACATATATTTTTGTTTCAAAAGCATTTTAGGAATGTAAAAATTATTTTAATATTAATGAAAAATTATAATTATAACATTATTCCATTTATCATTAAAAAAATATGTATAACTGAAAAAATGTTGTTTTTATATATCACAATGTTTTATAAATGTTAATCTTAATAAATGTTTCTTTTTCTAATTTTTCCTTACATAACCTCTTATATATGCCTCACCCATTTAATAGTAAATATGTAACCCTTTAAATTCAAAAAAGATGTTATTTCGTCGAAATATTGGTACCCAAATAATTTTTGAAATGAATATATGAAATTTTGGGTCGTGGATTAAGCTTCATTCTATTAGTAAGCATAATTTTACATTAATATCAGTAAATAATTATAATCACATTCACTGAACATTTCGTTCAAAAATTATGTTTATATTATTAAAACAAAAATTGTATACTAATACAATGTATTTATGTAAATTTCTATATTGTTAATTCAAAGAATTGTGAAAATCAATTATAACTATATTCCAATAAACATAGAGAAAATTATTGGTTTCAAAGTAAAAACCTTCAAAAGTTCATTAACATTTTATATCATATTTCAATATAATAATTATTCAAAATTCCTTAATTATATATATATATATATAATTGTCAATTTTTACAATAAAATCCAATTAAAAAATTATTTTTCAATAGTAATTACTAAAATGAAATGTTATTTTTTAAATAAAATGCAGTATTTTCAACATTTTATCTAATAATGAAATTTCTAAAAAAAATTATAAAAATAAGAAACTTTTTTTATTAATTCATAAAATATTTGGATGTTACTTCCTACACCCATTAAAATTTACATTACGCTGAAAATTCTTCTTGGTTATCAAACAGTTCACATTTTTAGAATTCCATTATTAAATACGACATCCTAAAAATAATTAATATAAAATTATCTTAAATTTTATAGTGGAAAATATAATAGTTACAATAAGATTCACATTACATGGATTTCAGTAAGGCAGATCATTTGAGGGAATGAAGGATAATATTGAATAAAAATATGTGGTAATTAAGGTCATCAATCGCAAATATGTGAATTATTAATAAAAAGGGAAATGTCAAAACAACATAAATATATGCTGATTGAAAAGGTAATTACTTCATTAATATATAAATTAATTGGATTATAATTTTTTTCATCATTGTACTTGTAATAAAGATAATGGATTCCCACTTCCATCTAGACCAAATTGACATATACTTACTTTATAAGTATAATTTCACCATAATATCCTCACATTACCTAGGGAATGAGTGTGATAGATGAATTTTAATAAATTATGCACTAAAATTAATATTAAAAACCCACATACTATAAAATTTATAGTAAATCTATTCAACATGTCTTATGAAATTTACAAAAACAAAAAAATTTGACACATTGAATGATATTTCCGAAATTAATTTATACTTTAAATGATAAATAAAATGTTAAAATACAAAAGTAATACCAAAGGATTAAATTTTTATCCAATAAATGATTATCGTTATGATTTTTAAAATTTTCATTACTATGTATGAAACTCCAATATTTAAATTAAATGATTATTTTTTCATATATAAAGGAACAATTATTCTTTTGTTAAAATGAAATATGTTAACAAAATTGGAAATACCCAAAAAATTCCATGTAATTGTTTAAAATATATTGGATTATTACAAGTCTGTGAAAATTTACGTCATGTGATTCTGAGGACTAGTTTGACTGGAATGAATTTTTGATCATTTTTATGGTACATTCATTAAACACGCAGGGATAATTTTCAATCTTTTGAACTGGTGCTCAGAATTGAATTCTGAATGCACTGTGGAATCTGTAGTTACGAGATTCGTTAAAATAATCAACACTTGGACTACAGTTGGTCGGGTGAAAAAGATAGTTTTTGAGCTTTTTATTAAAATGTAAAATAACATGTAATTTTTATTTTATTATCATTTTCAACAACTGATGAGCGGCGCTGGAGGGACCAGGGAATTTTCAAGTCCATTAATGGCTTGACCCTTCAAAATCATAAATCAAAGGATGTGAATTAAAAGTGGTACATTAATTCATTTAATGAACCTCATAAATTTCTTATCGGTTACTAACCTTTCCCCCTCCAATTAAAAATGAGCTCTGGGTGGGGTTTTGGCACAACATCATTGAAGGAGAAAACTCTGGTGAAGTCATGTGGAAACATCTTCTAACAATGGACGGAAGCTTGGGAGGCATCAATCTTGGATCAACGAACGCCGATGAGTCTATCCAATGTGGATTCTCCTCCCGCCGCAACCGTGAAACCTCAAATGGTTCACGTGGTAATGGTTTTTTTTGGATATTGTAATATTCCTCCATCCTCGTTCTAGATTTATAGAAAAAATGCAGATCAATAGACCAAAGGGTCGATCCGTGGATCTTTCTTTAAAAATGGGAGGTTGTTACGGTGTTCCAAGTTGGGAGTTATTTATATATTCATTGAATGTTTCTAACACCCTTGTTAAAATGCTAATGATGAGGGTGTGAGACAATCAGAACAAGGCCCAGACCCTCTATTGATATACCTATTCTTGTGTTTCCCATGTGAGGATCGGTAATTTGATTGAAATTTAGAGAATGGGGACATGTAGTGGAGGCCGAGACCCGAGAGGCTCGTAGGTGAAGAAGGAACCATGATCGGACAAGTAAAGCACATCTGATGGCCCACCGAAAGAACTGCATGTGCGCCATGCCGGTGGTAGTCAACGATGGCTGGAGGAGGCTCGCAACAACCCATTCCATGCAGTGGGATGGGGGCATGCCTCCGCATGCTGTGATGGCCCAATGCGGGCATCCATAGCCGGCCATGTGGGAGAAGGGTGGTGCCCGCAGGTGCCACCATCATAAGTAGCCATGACCAGTGGGACGTGGCAGGAGAGGGAAATGCTGCCCCAGGCTGCGCCGGGTCGGGAGGACACCAGCCGACCACCTGGTAGACCATTTCACATGGTGAGGCATCACCCCACTATTCAGATGAAACAAACTCACATCCACGAGGCCAACTAGAGACATAGTCCACATTCTGGCGGAAGCGGGCCATCCGAACGTGTTGAACCCACCCAACAGGCTGGGTCGAGCTAGACTCGGCGGTCTAGGCCAACCATGTCCTAGGCATGTGAACTATTTAGTCCAACCCTGATGGGGCAGTCTAATTTAACTAGTCTTACCCTTAACAGCCCATAACCGAGCTAGTTTAGGTATACCCCGAGACCCGTTGTGTCGGGCTCTCCTGACCGGGTCTAACAGGTCCCATGCCCAACTGGCCCTCGAATAATGAAATGCTCGTAACTGACGAATCAGGTGTCTGTTTGGAAATCTGTTAGTGGCATTTGGACCCCATTTGGAATGTGTCCCATTTTCCACATTTTGGAGGGCCTAACCTATTTAGACAGGACTGAGGTGTGATCACCCATTTTTCACGGAAAGGGGTGTCACACATAGATCGGGCTTCGGATTGACGTGTCGTCTGTGGCATGAGGACCCCTGTGACAATGTTGTACAATGAAGATACTCTATGTTAGTCTTGAAAGAGTTATAATTGTGACCTTGGATGGATCATACTTGAATACAACATGGCCAATTTTACAAAACTATCGATATCTCACAAACAAGGTGTCAGATCGATGCATCGTCTGCACGTTGGGACCCAAATGATATGGAAATACTTTGGGTATGATTTTTGAGGGACTTCAAACCACTTGATATATGACCCATGGATTGAGGAGTATAGTCTTCCAGAGTTCTGGCCTTTTTCTTGAGAAAATACATCAGTTGTTTGTGACAAGTAGATGAAGAGAGAACAATATGTGTCATCATTATAAACTCCATAGTGGGGTGATCTAGTAGTACACCTAATCATCCCTTCCACTGTACTAGTGACCAATACAGCTTAGCACCCGGGACAAATATGGGTCGGCACCTATAACCAATACGAGTCTCCATGAGTGACCAATACGAGTCAACACTAGCAACCAATATAGCTCAGCATCTACTAACTAATACATGTCAGCATACAGTGACATATATGGGTCAGCAGTAGTGTTACTACGAATAGGTTGATATAGCTTTATGACTAGTCATCCCTATCCCTGTAACGCAGATGTTATACTGCTAGAGGGAGATCTCTCTTTTTCTTTGTGCTTCAAGATTTAGATCGTGCTTGTGATATTACATTTTTGGTGTTTCATGTGATGTTTTACTATGTGAAATATTGGGAGACCATATGGGATCTCGGAGTCCCCTACTGAGTAGTTATACTCTCCACTACATGGGCTCTTCCCGCATGTGTGTGTCTGGTGCAGACTACTGCTGCTTCAATGCACACATTGGATGTTTGGGATGTGGTGTATCTTGGAATGATAAGATTAGTCCATATCTTCTTCTTGGACATAAAAAATTCAACTAATACACTCAAGGTAGAGCTCCTAGGTAATGCGATAACTGTTTACTTTATTTTTATTTTCTAGGGATTGTATTCTAGACCACTTTTTTAGTTAACAAATGTATTTGTATTTGTAATTTACTCTCGTGGTTATATCATAATTTTTTTGATAAATAAGTTTCTATGTTGAGCATGTAGAGATCTCTAAAAAAATACCATCCATATTTGGGAAAATACGTCAGCTTCTAGTCACCAACTCCTCGACTATGGAAGGAATGCTTCTTGTACTCGCATCTGGGCATCATGGGATGCGTCAGGATAAAGTGGTATTAGTGGGCGGTCGGTTTTACCAGAAGAACATATATTCTACTTTTGATAAAGAAATGGTGTAATGTTTCTTGAGTTTGTTTTTCAATATAGGGATACTAGTGTTGGTGCGGTGGTCAATGTATCCATACCCTGGGATCCTTAATTCTGTTTTCTGACTCGGTATATGAAAACACAGGTGGCTAGTGTTTTGGCATGTTTTCTTGATATTTCATGTGCCAGCTCACCAGTTATTACATTCAGACTATGGTGCAGCTATTTTTTATAGGATTCCTTCACAAAGACTTCCATCCAGGATTCCAGTTTGTTATCGTGACATTGGCCCACCGAGCTAAGAGGTTTCGGTAAAGGGACCACACACAGTGAAATAACCTTCGGGTCGGGTTCTAGAAGAACCACCACCCATTGAGCATCATATGATACAAGTGTATAATGAATTCTATATTAGTTCGTTGCACGATTTCCAAATATAGAGGCCTCTTACGTTTCAAGGTAATATGGACCCATAGGCAGCATAAGAATTTATTGAGGTTGTTTCATGGGTATTTCACTTAGAAGAGACACCAGCAGAATACATGGCGATCTTAGCCGCTAGAATTATTCATGGATCGGTAGGATGGTGGTGTAGCTCGATTCTCATGGTGCTTGTGGTGATGACCCTCAATTGGATGAACATTGATATCCATTTTAGGTATGAGTTTGTGCAAGAAACATTATGCTCTGTGTGTATTTAGTAGGTGCTACATCTGCAGCAGGGAAGCCAGGCTGTGGCTCAGTTTTGGGTGAGATTTACTAACCTCTGATGATACTCAAATAAAATTGTATGATACCCTTACATTATGGTTCAGACCTTGGATCAGGGACTCCGACGAGAGATTCGAGCTGCGGCAGTTTTTCTCAGCATCCCGATGCAGGTAGGGGTACTAGATTAAGATTTACTGATGGAGATCTTCCTTGATGAGTATGAAATGATAGTGAGAGCCTGACTAGAAAATAGTTAGTAGAGTCATCTGAATCTATAAGTTGATAGACGAATACAGAATCCATAGTGGGCTATACCATTTGAATGGTGACCCCGGGATGGATGGTTAGAGGTGTGTGGATCGAGATGCCGAGGTATCCACCAACGAGGAATGATCTCTTTTTACTACGTGAGAAAGGGTCACATAGATCATGAGTGTCTTAATCATCTCACTGATGCTTTTTAGATGGTGGAGGTGAAACTGAGGTAGTGGAAACGACAATAACATGAGCATCAACCAAGCGGTAGACGATTCTAGTGAGCAGGACCTGCACTGGGAGGTTTTCGGGGTCACTAGGCACTACCACCACAATCCCTAGGCAGTCCACCATATGCTCTTGGAGCAGTTGAACGTGGAAAAGCCCAGGTACAAGCATTAGAGGCTCACGATGCTGACAACTTTGAGATGATATGAGGTACGATCTGTATCTTCTCTACTTCAGAACGAGTGCTTATCAAGACAGTTTCTAGCTCCTATTTCCTTTCTATGGACTTTGTTCATGACTCTGAGATTTCGACTGAGAATTTAGTTGAATCTTTGTGTTTGGATAATCTTACATGAAGAGATTCAGTGGTCACACTTCTGTGTCGACAGTGTGACCATAATCTCAGAGGAGAGACATTCAGATGATGATATTTTAGTAGAGAAATTGAATCCCTACGACGTCATTCATGGAAGGCCCTTGAAATCATTAGTTCATGCACAAATTGATTGGTTGAGACATATAGTGATATGTAGTGTAGAAATGGAGGCCGTTTTTCCATTGTTGGTGAGATGGAAACGAGTGCAGCCTGAGATGGACTTGTGCTCATGATGGTGTAGCTAATTACATATCAAATGGAATGCATGACCTTTGACACGGTGGATGCGGTGAGTCCACAGTTCCCAATAGTGGTGGAAGAGTATGTATAAGCATTTTTAAATGATGTCCTATGACTACCTCCTCATAGAGAGGTATAATTTTTCATTTACATGTACCCAAGAACAAAACTGATATTGACATCAGCATATCAGATTACCCATACTGTGCTTCGGAAGATGAGTGTATTGTTGGAGGAATTACAAAAGAAGGGATGCGTATGTCCCAGTGATTCCCCATCGGCATCCCTGATGTTGATTTCCAAGAAGTCACAAAGAATTTTGTGGGTATGAGTGGAATTACGACACTTAAACTAGGTGAATGTGAAGAAAAAGTATCATCTTTTGATGGTTGATGATCTGTTTGATAAATTTAAAGGAGTGAAGTGGTTCTTAGAGATAGCCCTCAGATCTGGTTCTCATCATCATTGTGTTCGGGATGAGGACATTCCGAAGACTACCTTCAGATGTTGGTACAAACATTAATAATTCTGTAGTGATGTCATTTTGTGTGGAGAACTCCCTTTCAGTGTCTTGGGACTTATTAACATGATATTACATACCTATTTAGATCGGTTGGTAGTGTTCATCATCAATGAAATCATAATGCACTCAGCGTCCGAGGAATTTCATGTTGTACAATTGATGATAGTTTTGGACATGCTCCATGACCAAAATTTTTATGGGAAGCTCATAAAGTGTGAGTTCTGGATATAGAATGTCCACTAAATGGGACACGTCATCTCAATGGGTGGAGTTGTGCTAGATCTAGTGAAGTTCGAGGTTGTACTTTATTAGTAGCCACCTTGGAGTGTTTCTAAGGTGCATAGCTTCCTTGGATTAATAATCAAATATTTGAGGTTTGTACCCAATTTCCCCAGAGTAGAAGCAAGTATGACTGCCTTAAAAATGAAGGGTAACCCATTCATATGGTCAGAGACATGCCATCAGATCATTTAACATTTGAGGCAAGAGCAAGACCAGGGCTCTAATCCTGAAGTTCCAGAAGGAGGGCTCTGACTATGTGGTTTATTGTGATGGATCAGGGACCAAACTCAGTTTCATCCTAGTGTAAGATGATGCATAGATTTATTATACCTCATTAAAGGTGAGCCTCATCAGTAGAATTATGTGAATCATGACTTGTAGTTGGCAGTAGTATTCTTCTCAATGATGATGTGGAGACATTACTTTCTGGGAGAGCGGGTCATTGTTTACGAAGACCATAAGAGTCCCAGATTTATCTTCACACAAAAATATCCAAATCTGAGATGGGGACATTGTCTAGAGATAATTCAGGACAATGGATTTGAGAATGTATGTACTCATGGGAAGGGGAACATAGTGGCATATTCACATATCCAGTGGTCAAGTTCACATCTATTGAATGATGTCTCATTGCATTTAGCCTTGCATCAGATATCCTATAAGGATAGAGATGAGACAGACAATCTTTAGTCGATGTTAGTTTCTTCTCCAATCCTTCAGCATGTTTGGGTGGAACAACTCAGAGACGACTACAATGAGACTACAAGTTCTAAGATATTCCCAGGCCATGCTCTTGATGGATATTCTGAAGGTGGGGAGTACACTATCCTTTTCATAGGATGTACAGTTGTACGTGTGGTGCTATGAGAGGAGGTGCTGAAGGGAGATCTATAAATCCCCCTTGGTAGAACATATAGCCATGATCCATGTGTATCAGGTCCTCCGATGTTAGTACTGGTGGCCATGGATGAAGAAAACTGTGGTAGAGATTGTTTCTATATTCCACTCATTCCAGCAGGTGAAGGCCGAGCACCAGCTACCAGAAGGATTGACCAAACCCCTCTAGATACTATAGTTGAAGTGGGAAGGGATATTGATGTACTTCATGATAGGGATACCACATATGTCCCGATGTCATGATACCATCTGGGTGATCCTTGACCGACTCATCAAGTCGTCCCACATCCATGATATTTGAGAGATGTGTTCAGAATAGATCATGGGAAATCTTTATGATCAGGAGATCATTCGACTTAAGATGGTGTCTTTGAAGATAGTTTAAGACTGTGAAAAACTCCTCACATCCCTGTTGTGGAAAGGATTACAAGAGGCTTTTGGGACTCACCTTCACATTTTCACATCATTTCACCTACAGACAGATGGTCAGACTAAGTGGAGAATCCAGACCAAGTAAGATATGCTTCAGGAATGTGTTCTAGATATTTGGTCGTAGTTGGGAGGACCACCTACACTTGGAGGAGTTCACTTAAAACAACAAATAACACTCCACCATTGGTAAGAACCCTTTTGAGGCATTGTATGGACGACCGTGCAGATCGCCCTTGTGTTGGACAGATCCAGGAGGGCCAACACTCGTGGTCCCATAGTTGATACAGGATACCACTACGAATGTACAAGACATCTGAGAGTGGATGAAGACTACAAAGATCAAAAATAATTCCTATAATGATAGGTGACTAAGAACATTGTTGTTCCAGTAGGGGGACCACGTATTCAAGTGAGTCTCCCCCTAACATGGACAATGGAGATTTGGTAGAGGTGGAAAACTCTCACCATGTTTTATCGGACCATTCCTGATACATTAGAGGATTTTCAAGGTTGTATATCACTTTACTCTCCCACCGTAGTTGGGGAGGGAGCATGATGTCTTCAACGTTTTACATCTAAGAAGATATGTGCATGACCCATCTCATGTCATCGACCATGGTTAGCTAGTGATTGATGACTGTATGACTTTTGTGTAGTACCTCGTAGAGATAGAGGATTCCCATGAGTGGATCCTTCATTGTTGGTTGATACCTCTCAAGATATTTTCATTGCAGCATTTGAATATCCAGGAGAGAACATGGGAGAATGAGATTCATATTATTGCCTTGTACCCCTCTTTGTATGTGTATCCTTGATTGGATTTTAGGTACGTAAATCACCATGGTTGGGAGAATGTATAGTCCAGAAAAATTCCATGTAAGTTTTTTAAAATTATTTTGGATTATTACGAGTCTAAAAAAAATATTCGGCACGTGATTCTGAGGCCTGGTGTGCCTAAAATGAATTTATGAATTTTATTTAATGTACTTTCAGTAAACACATGGTAAAAGCTTTCTAACATTTAAACCTGTAATCAGAAATGGAATATGAAGGCACCATTGAATCTACAGTCCTGATATTTTCTTAAGGGATCAATCACATTGTCTGCAGTAAGTCGGCAGAAAAATATAGTTTTTTTAATTTTTAAATAAAAGTAAATTATAATGAAACTGTTATTTTATTTTCGTTTTCTCCAACGGATGTGTAGAGATGGCGGGACCGATAACTTGTCAATAAATTTAATGGATTTACTAATAAACTTTGTAACTCCGCCATTATGAATTAAAAGAGGATAATTAATTCATTTAATGATCCTCACAAATTACTGATGTCTTATTCACCTTTTCACCTCCTTTTTAAATATAGCTCACAGTGGGGTTTTGGAACGACATCTTCAAGAGAGAAAACTATGGCGAAGTATTATTGAAAAATACACTAATTGTGGTCAGAAGCTCAGGTGTCAGTGATCCAGGATCGATGAATACTGATGACTCCACCCAATGTGGACACTCTTCCCATCGCTGCCATGACACCTCCAATAGACCATTTGTTAGGGTTTTTTGTTTTCAATATTGTAATATTACTCCTTCAATGTTCTTGATTTATATGATGAATGAATATAAACAGACCAATGGGTTTATCCATAGATAATTATTTACACATGGAAGGTTGATTTGGTGTTCCATGTAGGGGGTTAATTCAAAATTATATGATTTTTTCTAACAACCTTGTTCAAACGCTAACGCGGAGGGCACGAGCCAAACCGAACATGGCCATGACACACTGAGGATCATAAGTTTCTTGTTTTTCACGTTTGAGACTGATAAATGTGATGAATGGTTGGATATAGGGTTCATGTAGTAATGTTAGTGAAACAAGAGGCTCGTAGGAACTGACAACATGAAGAACGGACCACCAGTGCACGTCTGGTGGCCCACAAAATGAACTGTCGACGCGCCATGACAGTGGAGGCCCACCGAATCTTGTCATGTGTGGTGGGGAGGGGGTGTGTCGTGGTGGAAAGAGAGGGCAGACCCATGCCAACCACACAGGGGAAGGGCGACACCCATAGGTGCTGCTGTAAAAAGTAGTTGTGGCCAGCAGGTCATGGTAGGAGGAGGCAGTGCAGCCCCACACCACACTCTTTTGGCTAGAGACCGGTTTTCCACTTGGATGGCCATTACACGTGGTTAGATAGTGCCCCACTGGCTTGATGAAATAGGAACACATCCATGGGGCCAACTGGAGAAAAGACTCCCATGTTGTTAGAAGCAGGCAGACTGATCGTGCCGGACCTGCGGCCTAGCGAGCCAGCACTATTGGGCAGAGATCCACCAGGCGGGCCAGGCTAACCACATTCCTTGCTTGTGAACCATCCAAGATAACCCAAACCAGCCTGACCTAGTGAAATATTCCAATAATTAATGGGCCAAACCCATGCGGGGTCAGGTAGACCCTGAGATCCTTTTCCTGGGGATGACCTTACCATGTTAGATCGGGCCCCTAGAAAACCGACCCCTGAATAAAGAAACATTCATAACTGATGAACCAGATGTCCATATGACATGAATTCAGTGCCTTTAAGACCCCTTGTGGGATGCTGACATGTTGGCTTATTCCAGCAGTCCCAAACGAGCTTAATCAGACCGATGTATGATCAACCAAGTTTCATGGAATGGAGTGTAACTAACAGACCATGCGTCTGATCGATGCTATGTCTGTAGAATAAGGACCCTTAGAAAATGTTATCCATTGGAGATAAGTGAGTTTTGACATATTTTGACATGTGAACTGGGTTGGATCAAAATTGAATCTAATGGGGACCTTTTTATAAAAGTTCGTGTATACCACAAACCGGATGTATGATCGACGCGTTGTCTGTCACGTTGGGAACCCAATGACTGGGCAGTCCCTTAGGTATTCTTTTTTCAGGACCTCACATTGTTTGAATTATTACCACTTGCTTGAGGACAAGAGTCTTAGATAGATTAGGTGTGCTTCATGTGGTAATCTAGTTGCTGGAAGAGTCATATAGAAGATGAGTGACCAATACGGGTTATCATCAGAAACCCTAGAGTGGGATGATATAATTGTACTAATAATCATACCTACGTCTGTACCAGTGACCAATACTGGTCATGACCAGCGACTAATATCGGTCAGCACCAACGATCAATACGGGTCAACATCTAGTTTCTAATATGGGTCGATATACAGTGACCTATATAGTTCAGCAGTAGTGTAACTTCAGATAAGATGATATGGCATTATGACTAGTCATCCCTATAAGAGAAACACATAAGTTATACCATTAGAGTGAGATATCCCTTTTTCATTGTGCTTCATGATTTAGATCATTCTTGTTATATTATCTTTGTGGTTTTTCTTGTTATGTTTTACATTGTGTCTTACTGATAGACCTTGGGTAGTCTCGGGGTCCCCTAATAAGATGTTATACTCAACCGTCCACGGGCTCCACCACACATGATTGTGTATGGTGAAGAATAATGATGATCCAAAGAAAAAAATGGAATTTCTAGACATAGTGGATCATGGTGTGATAGGAGTAGTCGACAACCTCTTCTTCGACTTTATACATTCAGCTACTACCCTCCAGGTAGATTTCCAGGGCAGATGCGACAATTGTTTACATTATTTTCAGTTTCTAGGGATTGTATTCTAGACCAATATTTTAAGTTTACATTTGTACTTTTGGATGTACATTAAACTTAATTACATACATTACATTTGTTGGTTGTTTTCATAAGATTCAAATTTTTAGTGTCTATAGATCTCTAAGGCAATGCCCTCCCAGTTTGTAAAAAGCCTTCATATGCTAGTCACTGACCCCTGGCCCACGGATGGCGGGCTTCATGAAGTCACATCTGGGTCCTATAGGATGGTTCATGACAAAAATAAACATAATATTTATTTGTAAAAAGTTCATACTATACATGATTTCATTAAGGCTAGTTGTAGGCATTAGACCATTATTGTACTTCTGATATGGCCTTAAACCAACGACCATGTCAGATGTAAAGAGTTATCACATAGCCATAATTTTGTCCCTTTTTTTCACCAATACTGAAGAATGGATCTTTATTATAATCATTCATCATGATTCTAGGTTTAAAATTTCCACATTCCAAAAAATGTGTCCAAAAATCTATTTATGGTCTCATTTCTTAAAACCCCAATGAGATTCCAAATACATGGAAATTATCATTGTATTTATCTTATAGATATTTAAAATATCAAAAAATCTAATTAAAGAACATCGAGAAAAAATAATAACCTAAAAAGTATAAAAATAAACCATTGATACCAACTATTAAGGATCAGAACCGTCACCCTAGTACTATGTATTGAAATCTGTATCATCAAAATACCTTAACTGGTGCCGATAATTGTCACCCAAAATTTAATATCAATACATCACGAGAGTAAATAGATAACACATATAAACAACATACATGAGGATCATTTAAGATTAGTGTTAACGGTAAATATGAAAAATTCCTACAAAAAATAATTCAACATGTATTCAAAATTCATCAAAACAACATCTCTCCCATTTATCACAACATTTATTATTTCAAAAAAATTCGTAAAAAAAATCATTGTGATATCATTTATAAAAATTAATAATTAAACATCATTAATTAATACTAGAGGAAAAGGAAACAAATCAGGGTGAGCTCAGATACTGAGTAAGGGTAACCTAATCATCAACTACTACATTTCATCAATAAGCATAAGATTACATAAATGAATTATGAATTAACACAGGTGTATGAAATACATAGAAAAGTATTCATACACATAAATATCTATAAGGAAATAAAATTAAATCATGTAGAATTAAAGACTCATCAGAATTAATAATCATTAGCTATGAGATACGAATATCAATCATTATAAACATAATAAACATATATAAAAAAAGAAACACGTATTAGGACCTTGATAAATTATCATACATTTTCACACATTCAAATGGAATAACCATTTGGTCAAAATCCATAAAGGTTAAGCATATAAATGTAATATCCATAGAGTTGACTTCTACACCAAATGTATTTTAGGGATATCTCAGACCCACTCTTCATTGGCCTATCACAGAACCACAATTCATTGTCCATGTAACATTGATAATTCATCAAAAACTATTAACTCTACGAAATAGTATTGTTTTAATAACTTTATATACAAATCATTATTATGCCATTTGAATGAAATGGGTTAAATAAAATTCACACTGAAAAAAGCATAATCTTAAGAAATATAATGAGTTAAAATACAGTCATCTTGATGCATGATTAACCCATGGAAAGGAAATGTGTTCTATAAAGATATCATTGAAAAAAACATTATCAAATCAGTGAATTAAGTGGATGGTATAAACAAAAAATATCACTAGTGGAGGATATTTATCAATGAGGGTTGTTGATTTTGAATAATACAAATACTTTTTAATGGTCATTAACCCATTATTTCGGAAAAAAATTTATATATTTAATTTTTTTAAAATATCTTGTAATTTGAAATTAAATTATGAATAAAAATTATTAAAATATTTAAGAATTTAACCATGGAAAGGTAGAATCATTGAATTGTTTTTAATTAAATCCATTCATGTCATACTAATTAAAAAGAACATCAATTTTTGATGATAAAAGGTTATACAAATTCTTTGTATGGAATATGATAAAAAGATTCCATTAAAAACACTTTTAAATGTATAAAGGGAAAAAAAATTCAATAAATAATTTAATAATGGTTAAAAAAATTTACAAAACATTTGTGGAATATTATATTTTTAGAAAAAATAGTTACTTTATCTAAAGAGAGAATGAAATCATCTTATCCAAAAAAATATTCATAAAAAATTATGTAACAATTAGTGTAATGATGATACTAATAATTCAAAAATTTCATGAATAACAAAAGGGGAATTAAATTAATGTGTTTAATATAGAATAGTTAATTAATATTATATAATTGAAAGGAAATTACTACAAATTATTCATGAGTAAAATGATCACTAATCATTCCATATCAACACATACCATATTGATACATTTGAATAATGAAACCCATAAATGGAATGAATATAAATGAAAAATATACAATCCATTGGATAAAAAATTTAATTTTATTATATTTCAAACAATAAGTATATGAAACTCATAATTATAATATGTTTATAACACATCAAATGACACAATGATGGATAATTGTGACAATGGTGCATTACCACATTGGAATCATCGAAACTATAAACTGCAATCAATAATAATAAATAAATAAATACATTAAATAACTTGATTATAATTTATTTCATGATATATTATTTGTTAATGTGAAGAATATTCACCACACACATTAAATATGTGGTGAATATTACATGTATCTCAAAAGTGTAAAAAGTGTGATGAAAATATATTACTACTTCATTAACATTGGAATAATGATATCCATAATGAAATAACATCATTGAAAATGGTTAATGCCATTATTTAATTTTATTACATGATATAAATTCCATAGGGTGTAACATACACCATATAATTGAAAAAATGTGAATAAAAATACAATGCACCTCAATTAAAAGAAATTTCGATGAAATCCTTTAAATTGAATACAACATGTCAAATGTTTCTTTGTATTCAATAGTAATAAATTTAGTGTATTTATTTACTTTATTTAAAAAACTTAATATAAACCATTACTTTTATTTCAGTACATATCATTTTTTATAAAACTACTCAAACAATTATATTTACATCAAGTTATTTGACTAAATTCAGTTTACATGTCAAAAACAACTATGGTAGTTCAACTAGGTTAAAATTGGTCATTATATTACATATCTAAAATAATAATCATTCCATAATTATCATATTTATAGAAAAATTAAAATTTTATAATCAATAATTTTTGATGGTTATGGAATATGATCTAACGTGAAAATAATAGAGTTAATATGTAATATATACTCATGGGTAATGTCCCAATTTTCAATGATAACAATTGAAAAAACGTATGTAAAAATAATATTTCCAGATTGATAATTAAATCTGTAATAAAATTTATTTAGTCATATATATATATATATATATATATATATATATATATAATTCTGGTAATGTAAAAGTAATCTCATTTTGTCAAGGGTCGATAGTATATAGGTCCTTTATTGATGTCATCAGCTTTTATGTGTGTGACATTGTAATAATTAAAATGATATATTATATTTCCTGAAATTGAAGTATTTCATGAATATAGTATAGTTAAAATATGCCACATTATTATAATTTAAACCACACATTATAAATTCCATGAATTATGAGAATGAATCCCATGGCATTGAGTAGGCGGTTTTCCACAATACTACAAACAATGTTATCACATTTACACAAAATGAGAAGAATAAGAATATATCTTATAACATCATTATATACTAAAAACTAAATAATAGATATCATATATAACATATTTTATCAGAGTTTCCATCCTAATTCCCAAAATGACAGTTGGTAAAGGAAATATAATCAATTAGCATTTCATGTGGTGATAGTTCTCTGTACACATAATCAATATGTTTTTCCCCGTTAGATCGATGTGTGTGTATTTGTGGGTCAAAAAAATATTATAACAACATATCATTACAATATTTATAATTATGTTGTCATAAAATCAATGAAAAATTTATTTTTAGTGACTTGAGAATTGAAATATTAGTAATGACATTTATAAGAGATGTTTCATTTTAATTGATCATATAAATTGGTTTGTGCCAAAAACGTATTATTGGATAGAATTATTTCAAATGGGTCAATTTATGTAAGGTTATATATATGATTGATGACTATTTAAGAGTATTTGGAATGAGATAATGTGTCTTGAGAGGTGTGAGGAAGGGGTCGAGTGTATGCATTTTTAATTTCGATGGGGAGTGAAAATCATTAAAATACCATAGTGTATTCAATAATGGGAGGTCTACATGACCTAATGTGTTCCAAAAATGAGATATTATTGTATTAAATGGGCTATATTTTATAAATAACCTCCACTATAAAAAATATGTTCATTTTAATAAATTTGTTTCATTACATCTATGATTCCACAAATTTTTCATTTTGGTTTTTATTAAATATTTATGATAATTAATTTATCCATTTTCAATAAAATAATGGAGATCTATTATAATATAAATAGAAACTGAATTATTAGTTTGATATTTAACATACAAAATAAAAATCCCATTTTTTTCAAATTAATTTGAAATCATATGCATGTTACATGCTAAAATAGTTCATAACCTTATACAATGATAACTTTGTTTTTACAAAATGTAGGTCAATAATTAATAATTATTAGATGATTTGATTGAACAACAGAATATATTTTGTATTTTTTAACAATTAAAAATTATTTTCTTGAATATGGAAATTTTTTTTATTTATAAAATAAATTAATTAAATATAATTAATCATAATATAAAAATAATTTCCAATATAATATTTTCTATGTAATTTAAATATTAAAATATCAAAAAAATAAATAAAATAAAATCAATAAATTTTTAATATATGTAAAATGGTATATTCCTCTAAGATTAATCATTAAATAAAATAATACATTAAATCTAGGTAACCATTAATCATTGTAGTAACAGTTATATTAGTAAATTATTTACTAAATAATCACTAAATTGGTGATGTGTATCAACCTATCAGATCACTATGTTCATTATAAATTAATGTTAACTAAATTGATTTTTTAACAAAATTTATTCCATAAACTAATAATGATGATTTATGTGATAATGATTTGATAAATTCAATTCATTATGAACACATTGATTTTTAAAGGAATAATATTTTTATTTTGGATGATAAATATAATGATACATATGTAATTGGAGTAAAATGTGGTTTTTAGAACAAACCTGATGAAAATATATTGTAGTTTGAAAAAAATATAGACATGTTTCATAAGTAAATAATCAATATGTTTTCATGGATTATGAATAAGTATATGATTTTTAGTAAGTCTTAAAAATATTCATATATTTCTTTTAGTAATATAAAATATTATTTTACTACTATTCTCAATGGATGTGTAGTGTGCATTTAGTAGTATATTTTTACATCTAGAATGTTACGAATAAAAACACACATTTTTAAAAAAATACAACATATCAAGAACTTATTTTTTATTTTTCTATTAATATTTACATATTTAAAAATTCCCCTAGATGCAACTGTGATTGGATAAATATATTTTCATAAACAAAATATTTTTTATGGATTCTACATATAAATATATATTTATAAACAATGATTCTAAAAATTATATATTTTTAAAATTATATGTCAATGACATTCTTTTTGGATTAAATAAATATTATTTATAATATTCTATAGTATTTTCCTACGTATTATGATTTTGTAATTATTATCATTGGTAAATAAACATATATTTTATGATTTCAATTATTTTTTGAAAAATTGAAGGAACCAAATTTTTCAACAGAATATTATAATATGCATTCTTATGAAATATGGATTGGACGGTACGAAACATATTATTACTCCATTTGTAACCTCAAATGTTATATATATTTATTATAATATGAATATAGCAGACCAATCAATTTTGAGAGTAATGATTAGTATTTTATAGTAAATTGTTGATAGTTGACTTGATTTAATGAATTCCATATGATTTATGAAATATAAAAAGAAACCTGAAAATATTGACATTTAAAATAATTTAAAATAATTTTTTATTATCACAATTGAACTATATATTAAGAATTTAATTATTCTTCTAAATCTAATTATGAAATTATTTGTTATTCAGATGCTGACTATGGTAAAAATATATATATACAAAAAGTACAGATGGAAAGTATCATTTCAATGGAGACTACTTAGAGGCTTGGGGAAATAAGAATCAACAATTTGTAACACATTCCACTACTAATGTTGAATATGTTGCAGTATGATGTTATTGTTATCATGTTCTATGGATGCATCAAAAACTAACTAACTATGGAGTGAGATTTTTTAAATCACATTTTTGTGACTACATAATTTCATTTCAATTTAGTAAAAATCCTTCACATCACAAAATATCCATGATCTTAAATTTTAGTGAACATTTATATTGGTTTCACACACATAAATGAAATATATTTTAAAATATCATTAGAATGAATGAAGAAAATGTAGATATATTTGCTAAACACCAATGTTTTTAATTATTTGAATGTATTTAACAAAAAATAATTATGTTTTATATAAAATGATAATTCGTATCTAATTATTTTATACCAATCTAAAAAACATTATGAAAATACTTTTAAATGGTGTATTACATATTATATATTTCATAAAAATATAAATATTTTATAATAATTTTATTTTTCTATTTATTTTTAATATATAAAAAATTTATATCAAAAAACATCGATACAAAAAGTTTTTTGTTTTTTAATATTTTCTCTCAATGATTCTATTTTTTAAAAAATATTTCATATTTTTTTGTATTCCTAAAACCATTTTTTATAATAATTAGATTCCCTAAAATCAACACTACTTTGTTACTATAATGAATTTAATTTATAATTTTATATCATAACCTGTGTGGGAAATTTCTAATCTATATATGATAACTAGATTTTGATTTCGTTGATTCCTTGTTAGTTATATTTTTAAAATTGTCTCCTGATTTTTGAATAGTTTTATTTTATGAACAATAATAGTATGCAATATATATTTATTCTAAAAAATAGTATTCTTCTAATGTATTTTTAATATTTTTTAGATATTTATATATCATTGGATCATATTTTATATTTATTTCATGTTGTTAGATCATTGGAATTTGAACCATCATGTCATAACATTAAATACATTAGTGGGTAACCACATCCAATAAGGATTATTATAATGATTGAATACAGTCAATTATCAAATTCTATGACATTTTAATTATCTGAAATTAGCCTGATTAATTTCTATAATTATTGATTAGAACTAATGATTTTGATTAGTGATTAAAAAATTTAGCAAAGGAATACTTTTCAAAAAAAATATGTGCTTACATTTATAATTATCAAAAAGTATATTTTTAGAATTACTAACTCCATTCTCAAAGAAATATATATATTTTATGGTTGGAATAGTATTTTTGCAGAAAAAAGGATTTTGATCCTTAGTATATAACAATTGTTAAATAATTTCATTCCACTTTTAAATCTTGTGTAACATGTGACATGGAATTTACAAATTTTAATACATTTCATTTGAAATAGAAGTTTATTATTCCTCATTATTCAAAAAAATATAATTTCCATTGATTAATAGAAAGCACCAAATGTGCAATGTGATTATTTAAAGGGTTACAGGGGAAAATATTCATGTCGTTTTGGGTATTGATTTGGGTGGAATCAATAGCCATTGATTATTTCCCTTCATTTTGATAGAATCATGCATCAATTTATTGGGTCTTACAGGATATGAATGGGGTCTCGTTGGATAATAATGTCATAGTAAGATCATTTATAGAATATTTCCGACATTAATTATTTGATGAAGGAATAGTTATAGGATGGTGTATCCATGGTCCTCCATGTAATACATGTAATTTTGTATCCTTTACAAACAACCATGAATCCTAAATCAGGCATGACATCACAGAAATATGTTTTGATTGTAATAACGTAGAGAGACTCTATACCTTACTTTTCAAAACCACGTTGCATCGTAGTAGTTTGATACATCTGTTATTCTTTGTTACCTTGTTGATTATGTTTTTTTTCATAGTTGAGGTTTAATCCTACGTAATTGTCAATGATGCATCGTCAAACATCAACAACATGTAACATGCTAGATATATACAACGGTATGACATGTCCTTGTATTGAAACATCATCATCTTGGTTAGTGAAGGAGATAATCACATGGAATTATATAGGATCATTCTATAAAAAATAAAAAATTTCTATTAGGGCCTCAACATCATACTCTTTAGGAATTTAGTATGACACAATGAGTTCATTTTAGAGGTATTTTGATATAATCAATGCATCCAAGATTGATAACATGATCGACTTGTGGACTAGTTGTTTGAATATAACATAGTTCTCTTCCAAAGGTTTGTACCTTCGGGAATAATGATTATATTTAGTAAGCATTTAGTAGTTGAATTTCCTAATGTGAATGGGTTGTCTCTTGGTATAGGAGTTGGAAGTGATCGTTCTCTTTGTGGATTAGTCTAATTAGGTTGGCCCACTCATTGAGGAGACAATTGTTTATCCTTTGACTAATTATCCAATCTGATCATGTCCTAGAAGTACATGTCATGAATTTTGGAAGAACATTCATGTTTCTATTGATCTCTCATGAGATATTTACCACATGTATCGGCAACATAGAAAATTTTAGCGGGGTTTTTTGTTAATGTAGTAGATTCATGAATGAACACATCTTCCCCAGTGTCTTTTTACATTACATCCTATTCTATCTGTTCACCAGTCAGGTATATGGATGCCATGTTCATAATTGTAATCATCATGTGAGAGGGGTTCAGTTATTTAAATGTAGTTAATGGATCCAATGGTCAATTTTTCAAATAATAAAGATTCTTCATGGGAGTTAGAATCATAATTTTTTATTTGGAGGAATGGTGAAAATTCTATTGAGATTGTTCGTATGAAATATTATAATGTTAAAAAAAGCATTGACCTTTAAATGAGATAAACTTCTCCTTTTTTATCTCTATCCTTATGGACATTTCACATCGTTGAAGATTTTACATTGGTGGATATACCAATTTGCAATGATGACTTATCTACTGATGAAGGGGTGAGAGGAATAGTTTATTGTATCAAAAATGTTCATTTAATGGTATGAGTCTAATTTATCCACCATTGTTTTATCTAATGATAAACAATATATGCATTCATTCGTTTAAATTATTACCACTAACATATTTCATATATATCATTAGTAGAAACATATGTTAATGTGGCTGATGAACCATTCTGCATTACTTTACAAAAGTCCACTATCATTTTGGAGTGATATTTAAACAAAACAGTCTTGGATGGGATTCCCCAACATTTTATGGAAGGGGAAATAGTTTTGCACATCCTAATACCCTTCTTTACTCTGAATGATGGTCTTTGGAAACATGACTTTGTTGTTTCCCAATGATAAGATGATTTAGTATGGACCCTATACATTCAAAAGATGACACTATTTTCAAACTCCTAAAAATGCATCTTTTTATGAACTCACTAATCATCATGATGTGTTGGTCATTGTTGTTGATCTTCAATAGGTTTAGTCTAATATTATGATTGGGGATTAAATGTGGGACCATGTACATGTTATTTCGTAACAATAATTGTAGAAACCTATACTTTTACTGATCATCTTACTGAAGATTATGTAATTACACGTGACATGGATTTAGTTTCTGAAAGGTATTTTTCCTCTTATTAACCCATCTAGGTATGGTTTTTAAAACCTCCTATGTTTTTTCAAAGGGATCAACTGGGTGCAAAAATCTTCAATAATATGTTCCACTTAGAAAGAAAACCATTCTTCTTTGTGGAGCAGTAGATATAAAGAATATGATAATCCATTCCACTCAACAATGAAATATTATTCTCTCCCATTATCTTGTTGTTCATATATTGTGAGATAGAAAAATGTTTTTTCGGTAGCATAGACCTAAATTGGAAAAGGAACTTGTGACAAATATCATCCCATACAGTGATTGACCGAGACTAAAAACTCATCTAACATACAAAAGATGGACCCTACAAGGATTTTATGAAGCATAAGAGTATCACTACCTCTTGATGCTTATGGGTCACAATAATAGTATCATTATGAGAGATAAAAGGCATCAAATGATGCTCCAGGTCTCCAAATACGTTGGAGATTGAAATTGTGGGATTCCCCATTTTTTGGTGAGAGAGGAATTAGATCGACCAATTCTAGGTCTGACATCTTTTAAGGTTGTATTGGAATTTGACATTCCTCTATGGATTCTAATGATATCAATACTGACATCGCTAATTTAAAACGAATTACACTAATATCTATATGATCCTGGCAAGATTTTGTGTGGTAGATGGGGCATATACAAGTGTTGTGGTTTGTATGTCCACTAGTGGTGAAACATATTATATTTTTCATGGGTACCCTATGTGGAGACACCTGTATATATCCACCTGGCCCTGCTCCGATTTTGAAACCAATGGATGGAATTCATGATATGATCTTGTGGGATCCATGTTTATTGGTATTTTATTTCCCACATTGAGCATATGTTGAAAATCTACCTCTGTTGTTGATGAAAAACCACTTTGCTCAATTGTGTCATCTGAAAGTATGAGTTTTATAACTACTCATAGAGAATAGCTGGTAGTATTTCTTCATTGGAGTGACTATATTCTTAGTCCTCACATCTCTCTCATCTACGTCTATTTCAGCAAAAATGTATCTTCTAACAAAATAGATTGTCATTATCGATAGGGTAGGTATGGTGTTTTATGAGAATTACCATTTTCTATTTTATTCTCCTTTTGAATATGTAGTGGATGATTAATTTATGAGACTCCCAAATTTTGGGTGAGAATTGGTTTATGGTTTTGAACACCTTTTGATGTTATTTTTCCATGTATTGTCTCTTAAACATGAACATTAATGTTTAACTCATATGAACTTAACTCGTGTTTTGGAGGTTCATCAATAATGGTCTCGACAACATTCACTAAATCATAAAGAACTATTGATATTTTGTTAGTGTCTTTTTGATGTTGTCTTCTATTGCATCCTCATGAGACTGTGTCCTTCTCTAAGATGAATCTCCCTGAACTATTTGGTGGATATTATCCTAAATGTAATCCCATGATAATTTATTATTGAATGTTCCATGAGATGGTAATAAATCATTAAATGATTTGAATCGTGGGGATTAAATTTTTATGATCCTCCCTAATCAAGAGAATTATTATTTCTCTATGAAGGGAATTGTGGAGGAGAAAAATCCACTATCTTTGAGGGATGGGGAATTTTCATTTTTAAATTCACAACACTTTGGGTCTGATTGGTTTTCCCTAAGGGTATGGTTAAAAATTCTCCCACCCATATTTTTTGGGGTTTCTTTTGAAATCATAGGGATGATATGAGCATATCTAATCTTCTTAGTGTATGTAGTTGGGTTCAAACATTTTTTGTGTACACTATTTGGAACCCACATATATCTCCATTTTTAAAAAGAATGTTAGGCTATATTTAACATTTTTATCATCTCATAGTTGATGACCCCTAATTGGGATGATTTATCAATGATATCAGATGTTTGAAGTATGATTATGTGAAAAGCATCCAATATTTTGACATGAACTTTTTTTTTGTAGCTACTCTAGGGTAATGACATTTCATGACATCAGCTTTGGCATGCCTTTCTAATTTTGGAGCATGGTAAAAAACAATTCTCCATGTATACCCCATCCTCAGATATGATAAAAATATGGAGAATCTAAAATCAGTTTTTGTTACCTCATTAATACATTATGGGATGCATGTTGAAAGGATCCATGCTGATTTATGAACATTGTATGTCAGAAATCTGGTAGATATTTCAAGTCAACATGGTGTTGTAACTCTCTCATTACAATGAAATGTTACTGATACTAATATTAGGGTAATACCATGGATTTTAGATGATTATGGTTTTTCTATATGATGAGATGGATTACTTGCCTACAATCATCCACCAACACGTGAGGAAAGTGGTATCTTGTGGTGGATAAAGGAAAAAACATGACAGTTATGTCATCTTTAGTCAATTGTATCCCCATATTTAGAACATCATATTTTTTCTTTTTCTATTGGAACTTCTACCTGATCGAACTGATGTTTGTGTTTTCCTGATTCCTTATTAGAATCATCATGATTGATTCAGCGATTATCAATTGTGTTTGAAGTGAAATGGTTCATGGTGGGATTGAAGGATGGATGTCACATTAGGATTCCTTTTAGTTTAGAATGTTTTAACCTACCCATTACAAGGTATTGTACATGAATGGCCTTGTGTTTTCATTTTTTTCAAAATAATATGGGTATCTCATCACTATGTTATCCTTTGGTGAATTCTCTTGACAATATGAATCACTAATGTGGAAAAAGAATCAATGTGAAGTCCATAATGGGAAGGACCACCATGGTGTTTTTCAGCAAGGGTAAGAACCATGAATTTTTTGTTTTATAATTTGACCGAGGGTTTTGATGGATCTTATAAAGATACATGTTATCTAGATCAATGGAATGGTTTTTATGATGTAATAATTCACAGTTATGTGTCTGATGAGGACCTATAGAATTACTGCTACAACTCCTGTAATTTGGTGACAATATTGTATGATCTTTATATGAAATAGGTATATGTTTTCTAGATTCAGGAACTCAATCATAAAGATATTAATGATTGAAGATCGGCTCTGGATTTTACAATTGTTCCTTTTGATATTATTCTTAGATGTATTCTTATGAGAGATTGGGGCCACATTCTATGAGTAGTGGGTAATATGGTTAGGTGTATGTGGCTACCATGGATTGGCTATAATAATAAAACAATTATCTCTAATTGGAAATGTTGTTTGTCATGAATCCTATTATCTATATAATATGGGGAATATTCCCCAAGAACCAGATGGATGAGATCATATGCCTATTTCTTATATGGGATATTTTTCTGATGACACAACCCAATTGCAAGGAAAATGTTACATTTCAATCCATATAACACATCTGTTGTCCCTATTATTAAATTATGCAACATTTTTAGGATATGGGAATGGATTTTCATTTTACCTCTCCCCATTTCCACGATGTGTTTGGTGACATGAGTTATCGGAACTGTGATATATGACTATTGATTATCTACAGTTTGTGTATTTTCTTGTTCATGTCATCCCTATCCCACATGTCGTTATTTGAAGTACATGTGTGTTGGTTTAGAGAGTTATGTATTCCGCTTCATGTTTTAGTGAATTCTAACCGTCTTCTATGAGTTATTCCAAATGATAATGATGATAGGATTGACAGTCACAGTAAGGTGTATGTTCTTGATCTCAATTTCCTACCATAAATTGTTTGAAGGAATCTTTGACTGCAACTAAAATGCCTGCTAGATAACAGAAAGATTATAAGAAAATATATATACCTGATCATGGTACTCTATCGCCTATTAAATACAGGATTTATGCACATCTAGACAAGCCTATTAATTGGTGGGATGAATTCAGATGGGTGTATATACCCTCCCACTATTTCCATTGACATTTATTAGTAGACTTCTCCAGAGGGGAAAAGGTAGGAACCTTCTCCCTCATGGATGATTGGAATCCCCGATGGGACTTTTTTTATTATCTTGCACTATGGGATAAGGACCAAATTGTTGAAGGTGTAACCCTCATCATGTTAATAGTTCATTTCCACACAACCATGGTAGTAACAATTTTTGGTAGGAGCCCTTGGGAGGGACCATTATGTCATCTGGATAAAGACAGTGTTGACCTATTTTTCAAACTACTTGGTGTATATAAGTGAATAAATATTTCATTCCAGGGATAAGATCCAAAAATTATTGATGATGGTGGTTTCTTCCATTTTATTCTAGATAACCATTCATCATTGAACTGATGAGTGGAAGAGCTGGATGAGAGGGATGGCATGTCTGGTAGCCTCCTTAGTTGGGATTATAACAAGATATCATTTTTCCCTGACATGTGAATTTGTAACCAATTATGGTGAGACTAGGTTGAAAATGTCATCATTCACATGGAAAAGGATCTCACTTCAGTGGTAACCAAGGCATTAATTAGTGAAAACATAAATTAATCCATTGGATGGAATGTATTTAATAGAAATTACGGCATGTATGTATGAAAAAACCAAAATATAGAAAAAATTTTGATGAAGCGTCTCAAGTACATGTGTGATTTATTTCGTTGCATTATCTATACTCCCTTTGTGAGTTAAAGGCTCCTAAAAGATCAGAGACATAGTTTTATTTGTTAAGGATTTAATGTATGGCTCATCATTTTTCTAGTTGGATTTCATTCATTTTAATAGTTTCAAATTTTTGAAGGGTTTCCAATAGGTTTGTTCATGGAACTTAAAAAACCCTAATAGTTCTATATCTAAATGGACATACATTCTAAAGAAAATCTCTCATTATGAGTTTTGATCAGGGATGAATAAAAACAGAAATTGGTTTAGAGGATTGGAGGTTAGGCTCATCACAACAGTTTTTGAAGAATTACGTACTACATTGGCTGTTTCATAATCATTTGAGAAAGGTTAGAAAAATAATTTGTTAATTCCCATGTATAATTTGGGTCATCCCTTTTTTAGAAATAAAATATTAGCATGTATAATTCATAGAATTATCTATATGAATATGAGGAACTCCATACATGTGGAAACCTCTCTATGTATCCATGGTTCTCCATTGACATTTCCTATTATATAAGAATTATCGATTCTTTATTCGTTATTATAATAGTGATAATTTTCTAGCCACTCATTGGGACACACTGGAATTAATTGTTATCCAGGATGAAAAATGTTGACTGTGAAGTTTAACATTGTCCAGGGAGACGAAAGTTTTTTTGATATTGGGTAGAACCTAATAATGGTTTTCTTATGTATTATTATCATAGGAATCGGATCCCACATTGTTCTGTTCCATTTAATTTAGAATATCATACCTTTTATGGTCATGTGATAAGGACCAAACCATATATTTCAACATCATAGGGAATGGACATCATGGGGAATGGTACCTTGCCATAGATTTTTGTTCGAAATATACCAAGGTGGATTCAGGAAACCAGAAGGATATGAATTTCAATAATGATGTAATCCCCAAATCGGTATGTGTCCATGAGAACCAAGTGTTTGTTTGGTATGTCGAGTTTGGTGATTCAGAATGGTTCCTACATATCCAATTTATAAAATATTCCAATCCCATTGAGTATGTGAATTAGGGTTATCACTAATAGAGATTCATCTAGGATTTATCTCATAGAAGATTGTGGCCATTTGGGAGGGTTTATTTGGGACTTACATAGAAGAATTATTCCTATTCTGATCAAGGAATACCGAAAATTACAACTTATCTAAGTTATGGAATGAATCGTTGTTCCAATAGTCCAAATAATTAGGGGGAATATTATTATTGTAGGATCATCAATATCCTATATTCCCTCATGAGTAATCCTTGTTGTGTGAGAAAATGAAAAAAAGATAGTTTTACGAACCACAAAATCATATCTTGTCTTCTAGTGGGGAAGGTGACAAAGCCCAATGGTAAATGGAATAGGATTTGATCCCCATTTCCTTTCCTTGGGGGTTGATGGTAGATGATGGAAATAATATTATGAATTAAACCTATATCCACTTTACATGGAATAATATATGACTTTAAGGACCTGTGTAAATTTTTGGGGGTATGGAACATCTCATCGGCGTGATGCCAGACAAGGGTGCAGAGTAGTGAAAATTTAAATTATGCATGTCATGTGGAAGGAATAAAGTTAAAAGTCATTGGGTCTCTCCCAGAGGGATTAAAAAATAATCAAGGAGGGATTCCCAAAAATTGTTCACTAGTATTATATGAGATTCTAATTCCATGCCCAATGGAATATCAAAAATGATCCTCACACTACCTGCTCAGAACCGGAGGCTCTAGATCATATAGTCGATAAGGGACATACAATGACCTTTCCCTTAAATCCATGACTTGAACTATCTAATGTTGTCTCAGTGGTTAGGATCATTATGACCCTATACAAAAAATTAAATAGATTACCTAATTATCCAATCCCTTTGGTAGGAAATGTTCATAAATCCTCTAATCATGAACTTATAAATTGAAATAGAAGACATGCTAGTGTGACATTCCCAATGCCTTTACAAGTGTGGTGTTCCTGGTGGAGGCTTCAAAATGGACCCATTTAGGAATGGGATCCATATAAGAATAGGAACATTGACGAATGGCTTGTTAGAGGGATTAATGGGGGCCCACATAGGTCATAGGCATAGATGTATTGTGTTGGTGTACTATAATGGGGCACCACATAGGTGTACCATGAAGGTGAGCTTCTTATGTCCTAGGAGGACTAATTGAGCAGCACGTAGGGTAAAATGGGTTGTGCGTTTTTTGATATCCATTGGATAATGGATTAACAAGGATCAAAACTTATATGAGTCCTTAACCTAATCACCCAAGTTCTCCTATAGTGTCCTTGAATGAGTTTCGTATAGGTCTATACATTGGGAAGTTTTCTTACATTGGTGAATTATTTTTATGGGGTAAGGATCCTTGAAAAGGAATCATTTATTATTGACCTCTATTGAACCTTGATTCTACTTCTTCATCATAATTCTATATTCCAATTTTTTTGTGAGATATTGTATAAATATTTCTGGACCCTCGCAATGGTTTTTCATAATAAGAACTATAAGGGGTCTTCCAATGATTCAGATGTTGAAATTAGGTTTCCATGGGTCTTATTTATAAGCATGGAAGAGACCCTCGTTGAAGGAGTTAATACATGTATTAGTTCCTAATTGGTGCCCAACATAGGTGTCTTGTGAAGAGGGTATTAAATTCATGTTTTATGTAGGTCCCTACGGATGGTTCTCGGCTTAGGTCTCTCTTGAAGGGTGTGATAAACCTCTTTTTTTCTTTGGCATGGACTGTGTTTGAATTTTAATATTCTTTAATACATTATAATTTTATGGAATCCTTTATAATCATTTTACCATCAATAATTAACATGGGTTTCCACTCATACAATATTCCTTGATATGAGCCCCAAGAAAGGTGGAAAGTGTTTTATGAAAACAATGTGGCCATCCCCCATAAACAATGAACCATTTGATAGAGGGACTATTCATTGTAAAATTAACATTCATTCAAAACAATGAACCCATATGGAATACTAGTAAGGGAGAGTATTTGGAATAAAACTATTACTAATTTCTCATCCTCACCTAAATAACTAAATTTACAATTTTTAATCACCGAGTTCATATTTTTAATATACCATAAACCCATTGATATGACTATGAACCCCCATTCAACCCAAACATGATTCCTTGTTATATGGTGTCTCTCTAGAGGCTTTATTTACCCTAGCAAAAAATCCTATAGAAAAAAATCTATTGGTGGAATATCATGATAACTCTCTAGTATGCGTTCACTCCATCAATATTGGTTTTCACTCCCCATTACATCATTATTAATTATTATTTTATAATCTTACCAATGATTACATATTAG
Organism: Viscum album; assembly: GCA_963277665.1. Classification (NCBI taxonomy): domain Eukaryota; kingdom Viridiplantae; phylum Streptophyta; class Magnoliopsida; order Santalales; family Viscaceae; genus Viscum; species Viscum album. Next base: position 1,140,505,304 of record OY728127.1, read on the forward strand.
GTGTTTGTTTCATTGGATTCTTGATCAATGGATAATTATTATTCACCACCACATGTTTACATCACTAATATTTCATATTTTTAGTGTTATATTTATCACGTAATTAATGGTTGGTGGTTTCATAAATATTTATAATAGAATATAAAACATAAGATTTTTATTAACTATAAAACCGTGTGTACTATATTTAGAAATATGGATTGGAGAAAATTTTATGATTAATTTAAAAATGTCATGTAATTTTTAAAAAACCACATTATTTAAACTTAATATAAAATGTTTAGTATATTTTGAGATAAATTATTGCTTGAATGATAAATTATTTTATATTTATTCTTTATAAAAATGTATTGAAGTGAATATTTATTTTTAATGGAATGAAATTATTTATAACCTATGTATTTCTTAATTGAAATGTTATATTAGAGAATACAATTGGGATTTGGATATATGAATGATGCAATGAATTAAAATGACATATTTTCTAATGATATATTGATTAAAAGAATAATATGTGATCTCTAGTAGTTGTTGTTTCAATGGTTTTGGTATTCTAGTAATCTCACTCTATAGAAATGTATTGATAATGATAACACAAACAAATCCTAGTTTGGCCGTATTTTCCAACGATGGGTACCCTAACGGGTATTGATTGATTATTCCAATAGATTAAGCCTTATGTTTCTTTTCACACATCCATCATCCACGATGATGATATAGATGTTTCAGGATCATATTTTGAGAAAATAATAATCCTTGAGATATAGATCGTGGTACTTTTCATGGTGTTGAATTTATTATACAACCAATTTTTTATAAATAGTATTATTCATGAAAAATATTTCATTAATTATTTTTTATTAAATTATCAATTAAATAATTATTTTGATATAACTTCCATTTAATGATTTCAAATAAGAATTTGGATCCCATATATGAATATTCCTGACCATGACATGAAATATTTAAATTGGAATCATTAATGGTAGATTATTATGTAAATTCTAATTGATTTTTTTATTATACATTGATAATTTCATCAGAGATAATATTTTCCTTTAGTAATATTAAGCTTATATTATTCATGTTCCAGGTAAAAGGAAGAAACATCTTCAAAGAGGCGATTATGATTGATTCATAAAAATTGGATTGATGTAGATTATAAATGAATATGTAAAACACATGTCAGATTTTTTGTTCAGAGTATTGATTGATTATTTATATTTTAATGGTTTACAATATTACAAATTGCTAAAAAAAATTCAAATGGAAATTTTCCCATGTGGATTTCATGATAATGATAATATTGTATTATTTTGTTTTCTAGTAATTTTTTACCAATGAAAAATTATATCCCATTGATTTATTGATGAATCAATGTGGAAAACACCAACCCATGTGGATCAAGAACATGTTCTAAGATATATCTTTGTAAGATCAAGTTCCAGTGTACCAGGGTATCTAAGTTAGTTTTTGAAAATTCGTATCATATGAGGTTTTAAATCATTCCTTGGTATTGGTATATATTTTGGGTAGTCCTATTAGATAAGAGGTTGGATTTTCACGACAGAATGGGATTTTAGGAATTATTATCTTGATATTTATAATAGTAAAGTGAATTAAATCACAATTTGAATTGAGAATGGATTCCTTGAGGAATAAATTAACTTAGTTATATTATTTTTCAATTTATTGGTCTAATAATCAAGATAAATATTCATTTTTTATTATTGATGGTGTGTGCTGTTATGACGCGATGAATAAATCTATAATTTGGAATAGGATGGTTATAAATAATAACAATAATAGAACCATCTACTTAATAATAGTCTCTTTGATATAGAATATTGTGCTATCTATAATTTGGGTAGACATGTCACACCCAATATGGGTTTTCACAGAGTCACCAACGTTCTATGATTAATTTTGATTATCTGGCCACATGAAGATGAAAAATATCATATTTGACATCGATAATAGTAGAATTGTCTCCTAAAAAACTATAACGGTGAAACGATATTATTCAAAAAACATTGAAATATATCTATAAAAATAATAATTAAACTTCTTCCCATTATGGTGGTATATCCATAGATATCTGAAGTGTGTCCAACATCATTGAGAAATTCTAACACCAATGAATCATATTTAGTGACTAATTTGATATATATTAGTGAATATCACCATAATATATAAATATTTATATTTAACCTATTAAGTATTCCTATGAACATTTTCCCCTCTGTGATGCATATTGTCATACCCCTCCGAATGAAGAGATGATATGGCCTATGTTGATTGTCTTGTTTATTATATACTGATTTTTTCTATATCATTATCTTATATCGATCAATATTTTTTGAAATAGAGACATTATAATTAGATGTTTTAAAACCCCAATTGAATGATCTATCAGTAAATATTATTTTTCAACTTTGTGAGTCGATAGGGGTGGAACTAGTTTTTTTCATTGAATGTTGATAGAAATCATAATTTGGTATTGATTAACAGAAATTAATTAGTGTCATTATAAATGAGAAAAATGTTTTCTAGGATTTATTATTTCTATTAATAGTTGAATTGGGTGATTTGGTTCTCAATAATTGTTCTTTATCATGGTTAGTATCCATCTCAAATAATGAATCTTACAGTATGAAAAAAAATTCTATTCTATGAATAATCATTATGTAAAAAACATTATCATTTTTTTGACTAATTCCACTATGTTTATTATGTTTGGATAAGAAATTTAATCCATTTATATCATGATTTTTTCAAGGTGGGGTCTACTGATTATATTTGTTGTGACTCTAAAATTAATTATGATAAACAGTGTCTTTTGAGAATAGTTCAAGAAATATTTTTCTATAAAAAAATTTACATTGTTTTTTTAAATTTAGTTCCCAGATTCATAATGGTAATTTCATAGAACATTTGTTTTAAGCACATTAAATTTTATCCAATCTTTAGAATGTTAATCCAATTATAAAATACGATTAATCACCTAATTTTTTGTGGTTCTGCACTTCATGAAATTGGAATGCTATAAGAATTGGTTGGTTAATGATTTATCAAATATATATTCTATAATTAATTATATCATAGTGAGGGTATCTATCTAATTGTGGGTTTTAAATTATATAGATTCTCTCATTATTTATGGCAAGTTCAACTTTTTTTACAAGTATTGAATCTTCTTGAGGATGGTGGAGGGGTTTTTAGGAAATATCGTATATGTATTTTGGTGGAATTCTAATACAAGGGAACACATTGTGGCCTTTGTTTATTTATATAAAATTCTATAAGATATTATACATCCTACTATAGTTATAAAATTTTAAATTTTGATAAATTATATAATATTTTAATTGAATTACCATATTGGATATTGTATTTTTCATTATTTGAATATAAACCCCTATATTAAATATTTTATCATATTATTTTAATCTCTATTAGAGATGATGGGTATATTATATATAGTATTCTAATTTCTTCAATTCAAACAACATAAGTTAGATGAATGTTTTTTTTGATTCATTAAGTATTAATATTCTGGTATAGTACATTAAATAATCATTAGATTATTCTACTTTTTTGGCTTCCACTGTGTGGTTTCATGTGAGATCATAAGAGAATGAGATAAACACTATTGTATAATGTGTTTAGATGTCATTTTCTTCTGTAAAAATAATTAATTTGATTAATTATCATGACTATAAATTAAATGGAATTAGGTAGAATCATTATTGTGTGGAGAAAATTTGAGAATAAAAATTCTATTAGGAAATTATTTTGATCTTTTAGATGTTGTACATTATACATTTCCTAGAGGAAAATGACAATATAGTTAATTTTAATAATTATCATTATGAAGTTTTCCTTGGAACCATGAATATGTCTTATGATATTTTGTGATTACTAAATTGTATTGATATGAAATAAGACATTTCATAATTTATTTATCACTATTTAACCTATAAATTTATCAATTGGGATAACATTTTTAACGATTTCATAGATTTATTTAAATATCTGTCCCAAATAAGTATTTTTAGACTATCATAGATTTTTTTCATTCAAGAACTATGTGTATAATGATTATGTCACTAATTAGATATATAGTGAATCCCAGATCTTCGACACTTGGGCCAATCCATGATAAAATAAAAATTTCACAAAATCCATGTGAACATGTTTGACCTTTATAAGGACCGTATATACAATATCCATGTTAGGAATAATTCATGTTATCATTGTATGAATAGATAATCTCATCTATTCAATCCGGGCATCAGATGAAATATATGAAATAACAATAATACACCCTAAGTGTATAAGGGTTGGAACTATAATGTGAATGAACTATTCCAAACACTGTTAACTATATGAAAATACAATATATAGATATTTTATAAGTGAGTTGTTTTATAAATCTGCAAAATTAGTTCCTAAAAAATTTTCAATCCACCAATAAACTAGTGCATAGATAAATTTTTTCTTTGAAATGTGTCCCTAAAGAAATCATGCATAATTTTCACATCAGTTAACATGTCCTTATGGTAGGATATCTAGCAACCTAAAATGTAGAACATTCATACCGAATGATTTTAAACAGTACAGTTTTTTATTTTGTAATAAAGAATTAATATTTCTTTCCAAATATGTCCCCACTATATGATACCTAAATTTCCTGTCATCGCCCATCTAAAATACTCATGAATGAATCCTAAGATCCAGACCATGGTCAATCATATTAAATTGTTCATCAGACAAATTTAAATACCACCATTAGATGAATCATACATCATGTAATGAGAACCATTAGTCCAAAAACCCATTAATGGTCCTTAGTGAGAAATATATATTTCTCTTCTTGACCATCCTATTAAATCATAAGAGTATAGGCAAACCAACATGATACTCCATTGCTCCAAAAGAGGGCATTTCCAAAACATGTGATCTTGACGTCACCCTGGTGGAAATCTGCATCTGAGGGTGTTATGGGATATCCAAACATTGGTTGTCCCTTATCATTTCCGATAAAATTAGATATTCAATTAATGATTTAAAACAATATCAATCTCATATAATAAGGATTTTTGTAGAAATCTTATCCCATGGTATAATAATTACACAATGATGTAACATTTTTGTCATATTCTTCCCTTATGATTCATAAAATAAAACTGCATGAATATTGGTTAATGATGTTTGATCATAAAATATAGACATTCATATTCCAAATATAGACACCTTAAACGACAAGAAAAAATTAGTCATAAAACCCTTTTTGTTCATAAACTATAATGGGGTTCTTGAGTTAGATTTAAGGATTCAATAGATAAACTCTTCTTCAAAATAGATTTGGAAAAATCAAGAGAATAAATAAATATTTCATAAATCTCATATAAAATAGCCTATATACATAGGGATTGTTATTCCCTTCACACTAGAGCATTAGTCGTGGAATATTATATATTAAATGTTTTTCATATCTCCTTGATTTTGAAATGTGTTAACAAGGAAGGAATTTATGTTTTAGGTAGGTATAAACTTCCTTGAAAATTACAATTTCCATAAAACACAAAAAAAATATTTGTGAGCCTTATATCTCCAAAGACCACCAATAGCCTTTGGAAACTGAGTCAGAACATATGGATTCTGTTTTTTTATTATACATGTATGCTTTTGTAACCTATGTGCCTATGGTGATCAAAAAAATGTTCTGATTTGAAAAAGAGTTTTTTTGATCCATGTGATCCCTGGAATAACTATGGCAGAACTGAACACATCAATGTGTTTTATGCCATTCCCAAAACAATTTTCCCATATCATCCTCTTAAACGTAACACTTTGGTTAGTGATTTAAAATCACCGTAACAAAACAATACATAATGATTCAACATCCTTTTTTCATGTCATCATGTTTGGTACCCATTCTCAATGAAGGATTGTGACACTAAATTTGTGTAAAAAAACAATATCCCACACCTCAGGATGTGAGACTACATTTTATGGGACTATAGGTTCATAAATTAATATATATATCCACCGGGTGTTACAAAACCCTTCTTAGGATGACATTCAATCATACCCATATACATTATCAGGATGATTAAATATCATTAAGCCTTTCATAGAACTACAAAAGTATTTGGGAAATATCAATATGATGTTGAAGTCATATTATAAGGGATTTGTGAAACCAAATCGAGTAATACCCTCCATGTTTGTGATGTAATAATTTCATTGTGATCCCTAGTAACAACATGGTTAATCCTAAATCCTCAGTGTCTTATAGGCCATCCCAAAGTGGACTTCCATATTCCCCATCACTTGTTTCATTATTTTTGGATATTACATAAATCACCCATATCACAACTATCTTAGGGTATCAACCTACCCTGATATTTTCCCCCAATAAATGTACAAATACAATCCTCCTATGATACTAGGTAAAGAGTGGGGAAAACATTATTGTTCATTCAGTTAACACATAAGGGTTTTGGTTTAATTAATAGGGTCTCATCCTTATTATAATAATTGAAATATAATCCTCCTTAGTCCAAATATTACAATGGAAGCAGTCAACAACCTAGAGTGTTTGTGGATATCCTAATAATATCATCCCTATATACCGTATTCACCAATCATGCCAATATTAAATGAAATTAATCTAGAAATTATTCTTAGTTCAGGAACAAATAATATAAACAATGTAGTATACAATGTCCTAACAATAAGGAAATAAAATATATTGTATAATATACATTCATATTAATTGATATTAAATGACGTTAAAATTTTCCTTACTGCATGACATTAAACTACACAACAAACATTACAATTGAAATGTAATTTTACTAGTGATTGAATGTAAAATATAAATTCCCCTAAAAAATCTCATTAGAAGGTATGATTATAGATGATCTAATACAAAAATGGATTGAGCTACAAGACACTTCTATAGAACACATCAATTATAATTTGTATGATAATAGATATGGGAAAAAATCAACCTAACTTACCAATAGGATGGTTTCCTGAGTGAAATATTTCTCCAAGACTACTAATACATCCACATTATGAATAATTTGATTGAATTTGGAAAAATATTAAAAAAAATTAAAGAATCCTCTTCGGCTCACCATATGGCCTTAAAAAATCCATCTATGCCAACCAAGCCCATACACTCTTGAAAAAAATAGTGAACATATCCTCAAGGGAATGTATTATCCATTTATGAATAAAATATTATATATTTAACTGGAGAAGATAAAAAAAATATAAAATAATGAGTGTGGTTATGAAAGAACACTCCATGGAATAAATATATTATTATTTAATCATTTAAGATAAGACATTCAAGTTTACATGATATTATGAAATGGGAGGGAATCATTGATGAACCATTCAAGATCATAATAATGAAATATCATTCACATCATGAATGAAATAAAATTGGTAAATGTAATTTAATATTTGGAAGATATATTTTCTTATAGATACAGTGGCGGGAATCTCCACATATCAGAGTCTCTCCAATGAATATTTGATAAGTTTCAATGTTGTGAATTTACTTGTCATGTAAAACATGTTCTTAGAAGAGTCATTTTACTTTAAAAAAATTTGATCCAAAGAGGTAACATATTTTTATTATTGATCAAATTATTATGTTTCTATATTTATAAAAATATTCAACAATTCTTCCCTATCAACAACATCTTTCCTAGAATTCATCTGCATGTCCAAGAGCCCATATATGTCCAAAATTTTATTCTCAATATTTTGGAGTGAATGGTAAAATAGGGATATCACATATTAAGGATGATTAATTTCAGAATAGTGGTGTTTAATATCATTATCACATTAACATACCACATTCGTTTGAGATTCCACCTCTAATGCACTCTATGATGCTTTGTGTACAACCAAATCTTATCATTTCATTACTGAAGAAGATTCCTCACTGGCTACCAGTCTCAATTCAATATCCCTCATCTACTCTCCAAATGATATCAGAACTTTCACCCAATAATGATGAGAAATGTAGTTGAATTAATTGTAACAAATTGTGTCAATGATGAAATTATGGTGACACATCTAGCACTTCAACCCATCAAATAGTATTATGAAACAATCTTCTAGATTAAAATTTGTAATGCATACTACATAAAATAGTAATGTGATACATTCTTCAAACCCTACCCTAATCTGATCCATGAAATATGAACATATTTTGGGACAATGTATCATAATGGGACGGTCATACTCACTCACATCAGTGAGGTATATAAGGAGATACTATCTATATTTTTTGATTATTTCAGAAGAAGGCACAAGGAAATACGTACTTGACCATCCGAGATTTGGGGAGAATGCACTAATATATGGGGTCAAAGTATATTATAATTAAAGGAATTAATTATATAGTATAGCTGGGGAACCAATGGTTTTGATTTATGTTAAAAAAATAAATTTCTAGGTTTCATCGCTAGCAGTATATGTTTCTCCAACCCCATCCTCAAGTGAAGTGGAATCTCTTTCATTCTATATCTGTCTTGGAGGAACCTCCAATGGGTTCTAAGAATTTCTATGTTTATCTCCAACATGTAGGTATGTATGAATACTATATTGTGATGTGATATTACACAAATAGAACAGTGAATCCATCTTCTGAAGAAGTATTCACCTTTTCAAAAATGTGATTCCATCAAGGATAACTCGGTATTGGCATCTCATCCCATTTTAGTATATTCCAAGAGTGTTTTTTCTTAACCCAAATAAAATGGAGTGACCACTAGGGAATCTGAAGAAGGAATTAGTGATAATGAGTACGTCACATCATACAACTTAACCACAATTTTGGTTAGTTCTGATAGATTGGGTTTGTATAATGAATCTAAATTCACACATGAATTCCTAGTTTAGGAAAAATTCTCCACCATGTGATATAGTTGGTGACATTGTTTTATTGAAATCATGATGTGTATCTAGAAAATCATAGATCATGGATTGAGTGATATATAACACATACCAGTGGATTTTTGGGGATATCGCTCTTAATGTTTAGAATGTTTGTGTTTCCCATTCCCATATATTATATGATATCAATAATGACCCTACGGTGAAAGTGTTCCATAAAATCCCCTCCTAATAAGATAAATAAAATGGAATCCATTCTGGGTCAGAAATCACTACCGTCATTAAATACAATTCCACCAAATATGATGCAACATCGGTCCCCTAGTACTAACCAAATAATTCACCTATTTCCCTACCCTATGTATAATATACAAGGGAAAACCAGATTCTCCAGTACTCTATTGTCACCAACTTGTAAAAAATAAATGTAGGATGTCATCATGGATTCATTAGAACCACATATATTTTAACATGTTAGCATGTTTATCCATTCCTATGACTCAGAAATTGGATATCAATATTAGTCTATGAAACCTATCAATGTACCTAGAACAACCATATTATGAACAAAAATGGAATTGAAAAAATATTGTAATCATGTGTATATTCTTTCTCGTGGTAATCCATTGGTTTTAAAATACAAGATTGATGTGGCTCCAGACATGTCTGTTGGCTGGTGGTATGATGGAGGATGTGTATTTTTTCATGCTCTTATTTTCTACCAAATTGGGTTTGTAGACTTTTATAGGAGGGAATATGTTTGGATCCTATCCCACACTGATGGATGAAATCCTCGGTAGGCATTTTTTTTGCCCATGTATGTTGGACCGGGGGAAATGAACTGAAGGTGAAACCCTTATCATGTTGAGAATTAATTTCTGCCCAACATTAGAAACAAAAAAATAGTAGTCAGATCTCTTTGGATGAACCCATATGTATTCAGGATGAGGAAATAGATGGCCTCTCGGTCATCCTCCCTGATCAACATGAGGGACTGGCTAATGCATTCCTAGGTTATTCACCAAATATTATTGTTGATGGTCATTAGCTACATCTTCTTCTACATCATTGGTCATCATTGATCTAATGAATGGCAGGGCTGGTTGAGTTGGATGACCTTTTAGGAAGACTCCAATGATATGATTATACCATAATGATAGTATTCCCTGACAATGGAATTTGAGAACTAGTGTTGATCAATCAAATTTTGTGATGATGTCTTTCGCACAGACAAGGATCATACATTAGTGGGAATTAGGGTGTTCTTCATTGAAATCATGATATTAATCCTATTGATTGAAGGGAGTTATTGAAAATGAGTGCATGTATGTATGATAAAACACAATTTTTTAAATCCATTGATGAAAAATCTCATATACACGTGTGACTAATTTCCATTGATTTCCAATACTCCCTTTCTGAGTAGGAGGGGCCTAACAGATAAGAGACATTATCATATTGAGGAATGATTTCATGTTGGGATACTATTTTTTCCCCCTTGGATTTCATTCCCAGAAATCATTTTATATTTCCAAATGGTTTCAAATAGGTTATTTTAGCAACCTAAAACACACAATGTATAAATATCAAAATGTACATACCTTAAAAAGGAATTCACTCATTTGGAGTTTTGAAAATGATGCATATGAAAAAAATTGTTCAAGGGGATTTGATAACATGTTCATAAAACAATTTTTGGTGGAATTATTTTCCACATAAAGAATTTATTTTCGATTTAATATATATTGACAACTACTTTTTAAATTCCCATGTATGATGTTGATCATACAAAGACTAGGAAATAAGAAATAGAATGTATAAATATCATAATCATCAATATGAATCCGATGAAATCCATCAATGTTGAATCATATGTTTATATCCCTGGTTCTCTATTCTGGGATCCTCATATTGGGAAATAAATATAATTTATATGATATTATGATGATTCTCGATGTCTAGCCACTCATTGGAGAACTCCATTTTTTATTACCATCTTGTAATGAAAAAGTTAACTATATAGTTTAATATGTTCCAAGGGAAGAATGTTTTTTTAAAATTAGTGTTGAACCTAATATTGGGAATACTATATATCCATGTAAAATGAATCATAACACACATAGTTTGGTTTGATTTAATTAGGAAAATCATACATTTTATGGTCATGTGTTAAGGACCAAACCATATAGTTGAACATCATGTGGATTGGACTTCTAGGTTAAATGTACCTAGACAATGTTTGTTTTGGGAATTATACTGAAGTTGCCTCAGGAACATGGATGGATATTAATTACATGGATTAAATAATAACATATTGGGAATGTAGAATAGAGAATGTATAGTTGATGTGGGATGTAGGGTTTGGATCTAGGGAAGACTTCTACATATCCCATTTGGAAAATATTCAAATCCATTTTTTTGGGAGTGGGGATTCTCACCTATAAGATACAAATATGATTTCTCTCACAGGAGAGTATAGAAATTTGGGACAATTGAGATGGGGCTTAATCTAAATGAGGATTCCAAATGTGATCGAGCCTAATACAATGTTAATATATATCATCGTAATGTAAGAAATCATACATCTCATAGATTGAAGGGTGAAAGGAAATTGTGTTGATTTTGAGATCATCACTAACCTCTATTCCCAACTATGTCATGATCGGTGTGAGAAAAAATAGAATAATAAGGTTTTACAAACAAAAAAATCATCTATTTTCTAATAGTGAGCATGGCGAAAAATTCCATTGTTAAAGGGAGCAGGATTTGATTCCCTCTAAAATTTATCTGTGGGTGATGGTGAATGAGGGAGAGCATACGATGAACCAAAACATTATACACATTTCATGGAAGAAGAGAGGAGTTTCCGTACACTTTGGACAAGGATGGGGTTATGTAACCTGCCTAAGGGGTGATTGTGAATGAGGGTGTGGAGGAAGGAAGATTTCAATTATTCACTTCATGATGAAGGAATAATTGTAATGTACATTGGGATGGGCCCAATGGTCTAGGGGAATACTCTAGGTGGGATTCCCAAAAAATGGTTCAATAGTGATAGGGGAGATAATCATTTTATGTCAAATGGAAAATCATGTGTGATCCTTAACCTCCCTACTGGGACTCGATGGTTCTAGATCCTAGTGATGAGAAGAGAAAATCAATGTCCATTCCACCGAATCGAAGACTGGAACTCTTAAATAGTGTCTTTGGGTCGAGATCCTCAAGATCATGCACATACAAATCAATCAATTCCATAATTATACCGCCCCTCTGGTTGGATATGTTTTGGTATAAGCTAACAATGGACATATAAATCTAAATAGAAGCCACCCTAATGTGGCTTTCCCCCAGTATTTACAATTGAGGAGGTCATGGTAGAGGCTTCAAAATAGTCCCCTTTACGAAAGAGAGCCTTATAAGATTCTTCCCATCAATGAATGTCTTGAAAGAAGGAATAATAGAATGCTTATATAGGATATAGGCATATGTGTACCATTAAATTGAACCATTAAAGTGTATCACATAGATTTAATTTGTAGGTGATTCAAGTATGTCCAAAGAGGAACCAAAAAATCATAATGAAGGTTTAAAAGGGTTAAGATATCAATAAATTCATTGGGAGATGGATTATATATGGGAAAAACATTGGTTAGGACATAACCTAATCACCCTATTTCACTTCTACTATCCTTGAATATTTTTTGTGCAGGTCATTATATAAAAAAGGCCCCTCACATATGTGACTTATATTTATTGGAGAATGATCCTTCAAAATGCATATTGTATACTGGACCCTGAAGTAACTTCAAATATAATTCTTCTCTATAATTCTATCTTGGCTCGTGTTTTAGAGAGATACTAGAGGAATATTGGGGGATCTGAATAATGGTGATTCCCAATACAAACTCTAATGGGTCTTCCAATTTTTTTATTGTTGAAATGAGGAACCCATGGGTCTTATTTATTGTCATGGGAGGGATTGTGGTCAATGGATTTCATTCTTTTAGTTGATATGTACAGGTTCCCATCATAGGTGTCTTTGTTACGATGATATTAAATATATATTCTATCTAAGTACCTGTCATAGGATCTCATCCTTGGTGGGTCACGTAGGGGGTGATATGCCTCTTAGTTTTCATGTGTTGGGCTTGTGATGGTTTTTTAGATAGTTTTATGCGTAATAATATTTATGCACTCCTTCATAATCATTCTACCATATCTTATCCAAATGGAGTGTCAACAAATATCATATTCCCTGATATGATCAACTATATTTGGGGTAGTTTTTTAGGAGAAACATGTGTCCAAACTGCGTCAACTATGAGCCATTTGACATAGGGATTGTTACCAGTAAAAATACCATTCCTTCAAACTGATGACCCCATCTTTAAACCATTAATGGAAGCCTGGTTGGAAGAAGACTAGTAATAATTGTGTAGCCTATCTTAAAAAAAATTATCCAGTTTTTCTTCACCCAGATCATCATTTCAATATATCAAAACATCCTTTAAAATGATAGTGCACCCTCATTCAACCATAACATGATTAATGGGAATATGAAAGTTCTCTAGTGGATTTATTCTACCCAAAAACCAATCCTTTTGAAAATAATGTCGTCGGTGGAATACCATGACCACTCTCTACTATGAGTCCTCTCCCTTGATTTTGGTTTTCTATACCAATACTTCTATCATATTTATTATTTTTTAATCCCAAAATTGGCGACTTATTAGGTATTTGTTTTGATGGATTTAGAATCCAAGTGTAATTCTTAATCTAATCCACAATGTTTTTAGTAATATTCCTAATTACCGGTGTCGTTCTGATCATGTGATTAAATTTAGGTGGTTCTATAAATATTTATAATAAAATAGAAAACATAAAATTATTTTTTTAGTTTTAAAATGGTGTTTATTTTTTTTAGAAAAATGGATTTCAAATAATTTTATGTCTAATTTAAAAAAGACATAGAAATTGCTTTAAACCACCTATTTATAATAGATTTAAAATTGTTGGGTATATTTTGAGAAACAATATGGCATTAGATGATATATTATTTGATATTGATTCAATATAAATATTGATTTATATGGATATTTAATTAAATTGATTGAAATTTTGTAGAAACTATGAAATTTTTTTGATATGGAAGTGGCATGTTAGATAACAGAATTATGATTTGGTTGTATAAATGGTAAATTCAATTAGAATGATTTATTTTCACATTTTTTATTGATTAAAATAATATGATGTGCTCCATTGAAGTTATTCTGTGATTATGACATGGATTCTAGGACTCTCACTCCATAGCAATGTGTTTATAATGAAAACACAAAATAAACCTAGTTTGGCATGATTTTTCTAAGAAGGGTCCCCTAATAGGGTATTGATATATTATACCAATTCATTTTTCCTTTTTTATGGTTGCACACATTATTGATCCTTTATGATGACATAGATGGTTATGATCATATTTGAAGAAACTAATAAAACTATGGGATATTGATCAATGTTTTTTCAAGGTGTTGACTTGATTATACATCTCATTATTAATATAATATTACTATTCCTGAAAACAATTTATTAAATTATTTTTAAAAAAATTTCATCAATTAAATTGTGTTTTTGATATACCATTCGTCTAATGTTTTGAAATAATTATTTGGATTTTAAAATATAATAATACTAACCATGACTTGAAAAATTTAAATTGAAATCATAAATGGTATATTATTACAGAATTACTTATTGAATTTTTTTATTATAGATAGATAATTTTCCCACAAATAATATTTTCCTTTATGATGTGTTAGATTATATTATACATGGTCTATGAAAAGGAATGTAATCTAATCATGGAGATGATTGTGACTGATTGAATAAAATGGGAGTGATGTAGTTTACCATGGGAAATATGAACACATTTCACATGGGTCTTTATGTGTGTTGATAAATATTTTTTTTATTTTAATGGTGGAAAATTTTCCTAATTCCTAAATTATTCCTCTAATTTTACTTTTTGAAGGTTGTTTTTTGGAATTATAATATCATATTATTTTATTTTTGACTATTTTCTGTACATATTAATAAATATATCTCTTTTATTTGATTATGATACAATGTTGAATTCTCCAACACGTGTGGATGAAGAACATGATTTTAGTAATATAATAAACAGATCAGGTATTAGTGTACAAGGGATTCAAGTTTTTTTTTTTGAAAAAAAATGTATCATATAAGGTTTTCAATAATTCTATGAAATAAGTATATAGTTTTGGTAGTCCTAGTAGATAGGAGGATGATTTAACGAGAATAACGGTTTAGTTATTAATGAGTATCTTTCAAGCTCTCATAATAATGAGAATTAACTCACATTGTGAATTGGTAAAAGATTCCACTAAGAAAAAATTTACATGATAATAATATTTTCCTTTTATTGATATATGTATCGAGCTAATGTATTAGCTTTTACCATTGATGTTGTGTAGTGTTTTTCATCCCTAAATACATCTAAATATTTTGGCGTTGGAAGCTTATAAATAACTACAACTAGAAAACCCTCTAGATAATCATAGTCTCTATGAGATTTTCATGTATTTTGTCTTTGATTTGGGGAAACTTGTAACACCATAAATGGGACTTCATAGAGTCACCCATGTTGTATGATTAATGTGGATTATCTAGAAACATTCAGATGAAAAATGACATCATTGAAACCAATAATAATAGAACTATCTCATCCAAAAAAACTAAAAGGGACAAACCATATTCTACCAGAAACATTTGGATATATCTATAGAAAATTACAATGAAACTTCTTCACATTATGTATGTGTATACATAAGATGATGATTTGGTCAAATGACATTGAGAGGTTCCATCCCTGTTGAATTATCTTTAGTGAAAACCTTTTTATACAGTACTGGACATCAAATATTTATATCAATGATAATAATATTCATATCCTTAATTCCTAGAATTATTTTTTCTTTTGTGATGAATATTTGAACACCCCTCTGATTTAATAGATAATAAGGTATATATTATTCATGTGGTGAATTCACTATTCAATTGTTCTATAGAATAATCTTATATATATTCACTCTTATTTTATTGAACCATTATATTTAATAGTGATTAAAATGTAATTGAATGATCTATTAGAACATTGATTTATTTACCCATGTATTTCACCATGGGATGAAATAGATTTATTAATTTAAATATGATCTAAAAACTCATTTTGTGTTGATTATTAAAAATTAAATTGTATCCTGATATATAAAAAAATTGATTTACATGATTGAGTATTTTTTTCAAGAGTTTATATTTGTGATGTGGTTCTACAAGATTGATCTTTTTAATGGTTATCATCTATTTAAAATAATGAATATAGATTTCTGAAAATTACATGTTAGAGTATGAATAGTCATTTCGAAAAAAATTCATTCCTTTTGTTCTAACCAATTCCTCGACATTGATTATGTTACAGATGAACAATGTAATCCATGATTATCATCATTTTTTTGTGGTGGTATTCGTTGATGATATTTTTTCTTACCCCAAGGCTAAATAGGATCAAGTGTGTTTAGAAAAGATTTATATAATTATTTAGTTATGACTAAAATTAATTTAATATTTTAAAAATATTTTATGGATCCATGAGGTCATTTTCATGGATCATGTGTTAATTGAACATTAAATATTATTGAATCTTGAGAATATGATGTCTATTATGAAATAAGAGAAACCACCTAATTTTATTAGGTTCATCAAACCTTGGATTTTCAATGGTATAAGAATTGATTGGTTAATGATTTCTCAAATATATATTCTATAATTACATCTCTAATTTAGTGGGGATTGATTTAATTATTGCATTATAAATTTTTTTTATCCTTTAATTTGTTAAGGGGAGTTCGACTTTTTTACTTTTATTGACACTTCTTATGGATGGTCATGGATATGTGGTATTTTGGGTAACATCCTACTCTTTTTTGGGTCACGTTTAAATATTGTGGGAACACATGGTGGTCTATATTTCTTGAAATATTATTATAGATGAGAATATATATCCTAATTATGATCTATAATGTGAAATTATGATACATTGTCGTATGTTATGTTGGAATTACCATATTGGAATTTGATTTTTGGATTTTTGTATTAAAATCCAATATTAAATATTGGATCAAAATATATTAATATCCATCAGAGATGTTGGTTAGAGTATCTATAGTATTAAAATTTTATCATTTCCTATACAATAGTTAAGAGGAATATTGTTTCCAATTAATTGACGAGTAAACATAATACATAAGACATGATATAATCATTAGAGAATTAAAATATTCTGGATTAAATTGCATGATTTCATGGGGGAGTCAATGACAATTACATAATGACTATTATTGAAAGTGTCTAGCTGGAATTATCCTTTATAAAGATTATTATTTTCGAGCAGTGTCATGGATATAAATTTAATGGAATTAGAGAAACAATTAATAGTTTGAGGACATGGGGAATATATATTATCTGTTAAATGTATTTTAATCTTTTAGAAGCTATACATTGATACATTTCTTGAAACAAAATCTATAACAAATAATTTCAATAATTTTTTTGATGAAGTTTGTTTTGGCACCATAATGATGATCGTTGATATATATTTATTATTATTTGTGCTAGAAATGAAATGAGACATTTCATACATTATTTCTCACAATTTGTCCAATCAATTGACCAGGTTTGGGATGAAATATTTGAGGATTTTCTAGATTTAATTATATAAAACTCTCAAAATAATATTGGTAGACTATCATATCATGTACCCATTAATGAAAAATGTGATGATTGATTCTCGCACTCATAAGATATGTAGAGATACCTTGGACTCTTTCACGTGGTTCCAGCCATGGTAAATTGAAAATTGCTCAAAATCCAACATTATGAGTATGACCACCATAGGGATAATATATATGATAAATATATTGGGATTAATTAGGGTCATCATAGGATACATAGAGACAACCATCAATTAAATCCATGATTCCACAACATCCTTTGGAATAATAATAATACACTACCTAATTAAAATGTTTTTTAACTATTGAAATGAAATTTAACTACCAGAATATGAAATATATAGATATATTCAAAGAGAGTTCAATTATAAATGGCCATTTTTCATATTAATGACTAAAATATATATATTACATGCATACCCATGTGATAAATCTTCAAAAATTGTCCTCAAAATATTGTCATCCACCAATAAGACAATGGATAGATAATATATCCTCCTTGAGATATTTCCTTATTAAAATGTTTCACAATTTTATCATCAGTTCCAACATCATTAACATATGTCCTTAAGATAACAATAAAATAGAAGACCCTTAATACATGAATTTAAAAAACATAATTTTACCATGTAACATGAAATTAAAACTATTTTCCAAATATGTACCCAATTGATGATGCCTGAATGTAAATTCCATCACCCATCAACAATACTCGTGATTGGATCATAAGGGCCTGATCATTTTCAACCATATTATATAGTTAATCAAAGAACATTAAATCCCCACATTTGGTGTATCATTATTCATGTCATTAGCACATCACTTAAAAAAATATCATACATGGACCGAGGAATGTTATACAGATTTCCCTGATTGGATATTCAATTAATGCAAAGTGGCCTAGACCGACCAAAAAGAGACCTCATGGCTCTGAAAGAATGGAATTCCAATACATTTTATTCTGATAACAATGTGGCAAAAATCTACACTAGAGGGTATTATGGTATACCACCATTGTGATTTTCCCATATTATTACCAATAACATGAGACCCTTAATCCATGATTTATTAATAATTAAAAATCATCTCAAAAGTATGTTTTGGCACACTTATCCCTGGGTATAATAATTACACTCTTATGTAACATTTTCCTAATATTAATTATATATAATTTAGGGCAGAAAATTTCATTCACATTGGTTAAATATATAATACCATAAACACTAGCATTTGATATTCCAAATAAAAACAAAATAAACTACTATAAAATGAGACACAAACTCGTTAGAGATCAAAAAATTCACAGTGGTTACTGAGTAAAAGTAAAGGATTTCTCTTTATAAACTCATCATATAAATAATTTAGGAAAATAATTGGGAATAAATAAATGAACAATAATTCTCATGTGAATTAATTTATATCCATATGGATTGTTATTCTATACACTTAGGACCACTGGTCCCCGAAAATGATAGAATAATGGTTGTTTATATCCCATTTTTTTTTACAATGTTCTCACATGGATGAAACATAATGTCAAGTTTGTTCCAACCCTCCTTGAATTTTTCAATAAACAAAAATCATACATAATTATTTGAGAACCTTATATATCAAATTACCATCAATGGAATTTTGAAAATGAGACATAACATATGGTGTTTATATGTTTTACTATGCATGAATGCCTAAGTATTCAAAATATCCACCCACGGTCATCAAAACATGTGTCACATTATAGAGGAGGATTTTAGATACAAGTGAAACATGTAAGCACTATAGATTATCTCATCACCTTATAGTGTTTTAGTCCATTACATAAAACATTTCGCATATCATCCTTAGGACCAGACCACATTGGCATGTGATATACAATCTGTATCACAAAAATAAACAAGAATATTAAACATCCTATTTATTATGAAACTAAATTTTTTTACCCACTCTCTAGGAAGGATTGTGTCAGTAAATTATTAAAAATTTAATATCTCACACCTCATGACATAAGACTACATAGTATAAGGCTAGGAGTTCATAGTTTAATATCTATATCTTCCTTGAGTGGTAGAAACTTTATTGGATTGATTTCTAGTCAAACCAATCTTATTTATCAAGATGATCATATATTTTAATTCCAATTATGGCGTAATTAAATTTATTGGTAAACCTCTTATTGAAAGATATATAATTTAATAAGGTATTTTTGAAACCAAAAAGTGGAATACCCTTCATGTATGAGTGGAACTCTTACCCTTATGAGCCCATGTAACACGTTGTTGGAACATAAAACATCAACTAGTTATGGGTCATTCCAATTATGCCTTTCTGATTCCAAATTCCTTGTCTCATGATCTAGTTTTATTACATACATCACCCATATCACAACTATTCTAGGGTAAAAATAATCACTATTAGTTTATCATCAAAAAATATATGGAAAATAAATATTCAATTAGCCTTGGAAAAGTGTGGGGGAACGTTTTTCTACCGTTTAATAAAAAAATAAAGGATATGACCTACAATCTAGTTTAATATCCTTCGTATAGAAATGGAAATTGTATCCTCATTGGAACAAAAAATTAAAATTTGAGTAGTCATCAACCAAGAGTGGTTTGGATCATCCTAAGAATTTCTTCCCATATCCCATATTTTGCAATTATGTTTATATTGAATGACACTAAACTAGATACCATTCATATTCCAAGAACCAAGAAAATTAATTATATAGTATAAGATGTTGTAAAAATAAAAAATATAATATAATATAATATTTTACATTCTTACTAAATGATGTTCAATCACCTGGAAAATCTCTTTACCGCATGACATTAAACTACACAGGGAAAAATTACATGAGAAATTTAATATTACCTGTGATATAATTAGAATGATAAAACCCCTAAAATATATATATATATATATGTTCTAAGTGTAATTTTTAATTTAAAATAACAATAAAATGTTCCAACTACAATACTCATATTTAAAACTCATCAATGATTTTTTGTTCATGAATTTGGATTGAACAAAATTTTCTATATAAATTTTCCATATGATGGTTTTCCAAGTGAAATATGTGTCCATGAATACTAAGAAATCCCTATATAAATCATTCGAATTTTATATCGAGAATATTAAAAATTGTAAAAAAATACTATGGAGACCACCATATGGTATTTGTAAAAATCATTATATGTTATCCACGCCCCTTAAATATATAAAAAGATAGAGACCAGTCCCTCAAGGACCAATATTTTCCTTTAACGAATCCTCTAATATGTAGATAACAGTAAAATATACAACCATTATGTATATAATTATGTTTTCAATTAAATTAAACATCTTCGAAATAATATATAATTATTTAAACATTGAAATTATGTTATTCAGGTTTACATGATATTATGAAAAGTTTGTGTGTCATTGCTGATCACATCAAAATCATATTAATGAAATATGTTTCAAATAATGATTGAAATAGAAAAGAATAATGGAATGTATGTTTTGGATGATTTTTTTAGTGATAGATCTACAAGGAGGAATCATCACCTATTAAAGTCCCAATTATGTATATTTGGTTGAAGTCAATGTTGTGAAATTATATTTCTAGTACAACTTGCACAAAGAGTTTCTGTTTCACTCTAAAAATTTATTCTACATATAGGTAACATATTTCAAAAACTGATCAATGAATTTTGTTTTTTTTTCTTAATAATAATCTATAAATCTTCTTCCCTAGTAAAAAATAAATCATAGAAATATTCTCCATGTCCAAGAGAACCAATTTTTCTGTAAATTTTTCAAAAATAATAATGGTGGTTGCTAAAACTTTTATATGTCTTATATAGGAAAAATAATTTCTGAATCGAGGGGTTCAATATAAATCTTCCCTAAATTAACATATTCCACTGAGATTTAACATCCACTACAAGTAATTAAGATTCACTTACATTAGTATCCAGACATTTAATTATTGAATGGGAAGCCTCCCCAACTACCTGCCTCAAATAATGATCCCCCATATTCTCTAAAAATGATATCACCTCTTTCACCCACTAATTATTTGAAGAATAGTTTAATACATGTTTACAAATTTTTTAAATAATTAATTGATGGTCACACATCTAGTCCTTCAACTAATTCAAATTGGACTCCGAAGATATGTTCCAAATTAAACTCCATAATTCCTACCACATCAACTTCTGTAGTGATACATGATTCAAAATATTCCAAACTCCTATCATGGGAATAAGAAAATATTATGGGATGATGTCCCCAAATGATAGGGCCACTATCACTTTCATTAATGATGATATAGCATGATAGAATCTACAATATTTAACTTATTCAGAAATCCTCAAGGAAACATGTACTTTAACATCCAATATCTGGGGAGAAGGCAATAAAATAGGATTCAATGTAGATTATAATTAATTGGATTAACTATATGATATCACTTGGAATCCAATGCTTTTGAATAAATTTATTAACATATCATTCTAGGTATCATCATAGGAGACATATATTTCCCCAAACCTATCCTCTGGTGATGAGGAAACATCTTCTTTTAATGAGTAGATTTGAGGAACCTCTATTGGTTTCTAGATTTTTTGAATTTCCTTCCACCGTCAAGGGATGTATAAATACAATGTAAGTCTCATGATATTACAAAAATATAACCCTGAATCAGGATTATGAATATGTATTCACCTTTTCCAAAATGTTCCTCCATCAATCCAAAATCAGTAGCAGAATATCATCCCATTTTAGTCTCATCCTTGATTGTTTTTACCTAAACCAAACAGAATTACCTGACCACTATGGAATACATAGAAGGAATTTAGGCCAACTGTACTGGAAAATCATCCACCATAAACATTTCATTGGTTGTTTATAATAGAGAGGGGTTGGTTAATGAAACTATGTTATCATATTCATTCATATTGGATGATAAATTCTATCATGAGTAAGATTGGTAGTGAATTAATTTTTTTATAAATGATGATGTTCATCTAGGATAACATAAATCATGGAATGAGGGAAATGTAACTCCAAAATAAGAATTTGGGGGATATGGATCTTAGATTTTTGAAATCTATTTTCACTTTTCCCATTTATGGTAGTATCCCAATAATGACCTGAATGTGATAGTG
Source organism: Viscum album (assembly GCA_963277665.1). Classification (NCBI taxonomy): domain Eukaryota; kingdom Viridiplantae; phylum Streptophyta; class Magnoliopsida; order Santalales; family Viscaceae; genus Viscum; species Viscum album. The sequence goes on from OY728127.1 coordinate 1,140,528,186, forward strand.
TTTAAGGAGATCCCATCCTATGATGTTGAACATAAAGGAATAAATTCCAGAACAGAAATCAATGCCCTCATAAAATCCAATATTCCAATGCATCCTTCATTATCGGTCCCCCAATCATAATCAAATAATGGACCTACTTCCCTACACTATATAGAATATATAAGAGGAAACCAGACTGGCCATTATAATATTATATCCTACAGTTTTTAAAAAATAAACATAGATTGTCATCATGGTTTCTATAGAATCCCAATAATTTGAGAATTTCCTCATGGTGATCCATTTCTATACCTCGATAATAGAATATACCTGTTAGTCCTTGAGACATGTTCGTGTTCCTCAAACAACAATATTATGAACCAATGTGGAATAAAAACCCTTACACATGATACTACACATAATTACATCAATGTATCCAGGGAATTAGTTGAAATGTATAGGGAAATGCCTGACTATAATACATAGATATTTGTGACTTATTGAAAAAAAATCAAAAGGTCATTATGTCTGACATAGTTTTAACAATATATTTCATTATGATTATAATGTTTCCCAAGACATCAACTAAATATTTTTAAAACGAAATGATAATTTTTTCTGAGATCACTCATATTCACCAAAAATGATAAATTGATTCTAGTTGGTGCTTAAACATTATAAAAATGGAATGATCAATTCCACACTACCATACTATGTTCTTAGGGGATACATTTTCGTCTTAGATCAAACTTTTATCCAGATCATAGATTTGAATAAAAAATTCATTGAAATTTTGTATCATCAAAAAAATATTGATAGTTGACCATTGGGATATGGGAGGATCCAAATGTTAGCATATCACTTGAAAAAACAATCAGAATTCATTGTAAAGGTAAGTCAACCTAGACCTTTCTCTCCATCCAACAGTTGATTATAAAATACAATAGATCCACCATCAAATGGTGTTCAGATATAACATCAATAAGGGATAAATATCTATTGAAAACACATGAAATAGTGGTATATCTAGATGGTTCTTACTATTATATGAAATTGTACATAATGATATAGATGGAAATGATACACTCACAATGTTACATCATATAGGCATATGCCTTAATGATGGACTCAATACTATCCATCATACTAATAGAATGAAAATACTAGATGTGATTGAAGGAGTAGAAATCATAATGGATCATGAAGGCCCTAAAACCCCAACAAAGTAGTGTAACATTAATTTACCCACAAAAATGAATATAAATTTGGTCTAAAACAAAAATTTGGGATTCTATGGATACATAAATACTCATTGACTCCAATATAAGATTTCATCAAATCCATATCGGTAAAAAGGTTATTTGATTCAGTTATTGGATCATACCCAATAATTATAACACATATAGTGATAATGTTTGGCCAAAAAGGATGAATAACCAAAATTATTCCCTACATATATATAAAAATCCAACAAAAAATTGGAGAAACTTACTCCACACATATTATTTATCAGGTTCATGTACTCGCCAATATACATAATAATGAAAAAATCAATCTAAATGATTCTATAATCATCATAGATAACCAAAAATCCCCAATCATTAATTATAGGTTCATTATTTTTATGCTAGAAAGAGCCATTTCCACATTTGGAGTCCTTTTGTGTGAATGTCATTTTCTTAGTTTTGCCCAAATTGGAACATACTATCTTGTGGAAGTATATCACCCAATACATAAATGGGATATATTCCCCATGTACTGACTTCATATGGAATACACATTTATCAATCTTGACCCACTATCAATAAAAAATATTATTCCACACTACATTGTCCAATGTGGATAGTGGGGGAAGATTACAACATTCATCTCCGTCAATATTGGTTGTCGTGGATCTACTAATTATCTATAGACTATTTCATTCCTCACCACACATTCAATGTATAGTTTTATTATCATGTATTCATTGACTAAAGAGTTCTAAAATTACTTCAATGTTAATATAGGTAAAATTTTACAAAATCTATATGTCCTCATATATTCCTAAATGTTGTAGATCTATAGATTTCACAAAAAAATATCTTTCATTCAGAAGGGACAACCCCAAATGAAAACACACATTACCCTTGATAAAATTCCCTTGTGCATATCCAAAATGAATGACACTCGAGTGGAATACATATATATTTTGAATTGTACATATCAGGATCTTACATAGGTTTATTGTTGGTCCGATTTAATTTTGTGGGAATAAAAATTAGTCAATAATCAAATGTGCATTCCAGAGTTGCAATTAAATTACCAATGAGATATATGTTCATGTGAATGATGTTTAGATATTTTACAATCCCAATGGTGGGGTATATTTGATGATTATGGTGATATAATTTGTGTATAATTTGTTAGACCAAACATGTGGAGATGAAATATGTATAAAAGTTCATATTCCTAAAGTATTAATCTAACTAGGTTAATCATATTTATCTATGATGATTCAATAACATGATTGATGACCGGATCAACACATTCTATAGTTGCATAACATAAATCCGTCACTACATTAGATTCTAAATTTTAATTCATTCAATTAAATTTAATAGACCTACAATCCATATGGAAAAAATTGTGTGGCATATTTCAAAAAAAAATTGAAAACACATTCACATCAAAATAATTTCATAATAGTTAATGCTTCATTCAAATCACATAACCCATAATGGGATTGATGGTTTCCTAACAACATATTTTCTTCACAATACTTTTCAACCATGGATATATCATGGAAAAAATAACCCACAATTAATTATGAGACCACGTGAAGAGTCATGAGACTCAAATAATATATCCCATTCACGATCATCTGATTAACATAATAATCATGTGGTCATACGATCGATCTAGTGGGTGTTGTAAAACAAGAAAAAATGTCATCACATGGAAAATCCTTATATCACTAAATAAGTAAATAATCTATTCTGTTTTTGGTTGGATAAAATTATAGGTAAAAATATATTTCTTTTAATTTTTCTTCCAATTTAGTCTTTCATACGGCTCTCATGATCTATTTATGAAGAAGATCATGCAATGGGGTCTTGTGATTGATGCTGGTCATAGGAGTTGTATAGATTCGTAGAAGATGGTTATTATGAATCATTCCAATAATATATTTTTATGTAACCCAATGGGATTCCATTTATTTTCTATGGTACCATGTGTCGACAAATACATCAATAACCAGTTCCAAAAAAGAACATGTTATCACATTACCTTCATAAGGACATGAAAACTAGTCAAGTAAAGTGCATGACAAAATTTTGATAATGATAAGACCCAAGGAAAATATATTTTTTATTATGTAGGGGTATTCAAAATTGTCAGACCATGGGGTGGCTACCAAGTGAACTCATCCACGTCACATTCCATTTTAATTGGCATAAACCTTAAAATAATCCATAACTCTTATAAAATAATGTGGAAATTTTAAATAAAATGGAGGATATTTGAGGTTTTTGATCATTATGAGTTGCACCTGTATGGTTCATAAATCTACACTATATCTCTAGTTACATTTTTAATTTTTAATGAGAGATCCTACTATCATAACAACTTCATCATTCTAATGGTAGTAGACATGTCCATTTAACCCTATGTATCCCATTGACCTAATGAAAAAAACATTTCTGACTATGACATCGATGTCACATAACTAAAAGACCATTTGGTAGTCTTTTGACATGTCACAAATGTAGTGTGTGAATTTATTTTACAAAAATACTTAAAATTAAAGAGATCTCAATACTATTGGACTGATTGAATAAAATAGAAAATTGGACAAACTGAAGCAACATGAAAGCAGAGGAAACATTGATCATCACATGAATTGGGTTATGAAGCCGAATAAATAACCCTTTTCCCATGGAATACCCCTACATGTTATCACGATATCAAGGAATCCCTCTTAAAAAAATTACATATTATATTGAATTACCTCAGTGAAGTCACATTTCATTCATGGAAGGTATTGTCCATGTAATCTTATTTACATGAAATACTTAACAATAGTTTCTTTATCTTTTAGAGGCTTCTAGAAATGACATCCAAACATTGTAAAATCCACTTCTCAGGAAAACATTATCCCGTGAAATCCATTTTATAATATTGGTTCAATAAATGTTCCTAAAATGATATATTTTCATTGTCATTACTCATCATGTGACACCCCCAGAATGACCCACAAAATAATCATGTGATGCACATAACACCAAAATAAGTCAACACACTCCATCCCATAATTGATGTGAGACTCCGAGAAAAGTTATTTTTATAACAATGTTCATGAGACCCAACCCCCTACCCCCCAATGTAAAAAACATCCACAAATCAACGAATTTATGCTCAATCACATATGGACTGGACATAAGGGAAAAATAGTCACATTAGATGAAAGATATTTGACTTGATAAAATGTTCGGGATGATCTATAAGATCAAACAACATGTATTTGAACATCATGTGATCCCTAGATATATCATGTTATGGACTCTTTTTATGTTAAATTTGTTATATGAAGGAGGTACCATGTGTCAATTGAAAATTGAAAAACCTAAAACAATGATAGAAAATAAAAACCTATGATAGAATAGATATAATGGATGGAATAATTCATAAATGATGTCAGAATCATTCAAGGACATATCCAATAATCTTTATGAACCTCCTATGACCAATCATGTCCATGAAAAAAACATCGAGACATTTCACCCACATCATAGGACAGTCCATATAAATATCATTTGGGACTTGTCATATCCCATGGACAAGTCCATAAAATCACAAGATGTCCTTTCGGGAATGAAACCCATTTCTAGAAAAGTTATTTAGGATTTGTAGACAAACCATGTGATGGACACATGAAATGTAATCCTAAATCATGTGTCAACACTATATCTTCATAAATTTTTCATTTTCTAAAACTATGACTGGCCAAATTTATCTCAAATTAATATTGGGGTATTCTATCCTTGATTGTCCAGAGCCCTCAAAAAATGTTGACCAGGAGAATTCTATATTTTCCCATTATGTAAAATTGAATATATATCTAGGCAATGAGACACCATCCACATATGTCATCTACAGATTGAGAGACCGTCTAAATATTCCGTATTTTAATATATAATGATTTCTATAACATTTCAGGCTATGTCTTATGATCTCGTCCATAAAAACCATCGCTGATCATCCATTGGCCTCATTTTCATTACACTTAGGATATGTGATATCTGTTGGATTAGTAATATGAATAATAATAATATCATTGGATATGTTCTCTATGAAATCAGGACATGTTGAGTCGCCTCATCCATGTTAGGTGGTCAATAATACATTTCACATAGACAACCAGGCTATGCTAAGAAAACCATTTGAGTTATTATAACTACATCAAATCGATATATTATTGATTGATATGTGTGTAATACCTAATTAGTCACACAATATAATGTCCGCAATATTAGTCAATGTAGAGTGTTTTTCTCTAATCATATGATTTATGATGAGTATAATTCAATGTGTAATAATTATATTTTGGATTTATTCATTTGGATAGAGAATAAAGGGGAATCCACATTACTGTAAGTCCCTCTATTTCCTTAACATTCCAACAATAAGGACCCAATAACATAATTTTCAAGGTCATCCATTTTCATCCGTCAACAAATTGACAAGGATAATAGGCTATGAGAAAAGTAATTCTATTCATAACGAGGATCTGTAGTACACCATCTGATGATCTGATCTCAATTTTAAGCTTCAAAGGGTATATCAGAACACACACCTCCGATATCTATACACTTTATGACTAATTACATTTAAAAACTAGATTATATTGCTGAGAATTGATAACCTTGCCCTATGGATATTAAATGAACTAGTCATCAGTACAATGAATCTTTATCATTGAGATAAATATTCATTTGTATTCCCTGTGTGGTTTCATGATTTAATAACTCTTTTACAAGGATACATTCCTTAGGGATGTCCCAAGGCAGTGATCAAACCATGATTTCTCTAATTCATACTGAAATCAAAATACATAGGACTCAAACGTAAATTGTAATCTCATTACCAAATTCTTATGTATCAATATATTTGTAATCTATAAAAGATATTATATTATAATTGTTTAACTAACTACATGATTTTTAATTCCTATTATCAACCAGATACAGTGGACATATCATATAGGTTCAATCCCATCATATTCATATTAACCACCAACATGTTTAATATCACATTGAAAAGTATCAAGTTATAATGATTAAACATATAATTAGATACAAATTACTAAGGAATAGATGAAGAGACACATATTAAAATAGACCTTTTCACTAAAATATTATTATTTACATATAAATTCATATAAAATACACTATTTTATTAAGAAATTGGTTCTATATATTGATTAAGAATATATTATAAAAAATCCTAATTCAATAAGATAATATCAAATTATAAAAAAATTATCTCCATAAGGTTATGATGGTCCCAACCTCCCAAACACTCGACCAAGGTGTGTTTCTATGTTCCATGGATTATTAAACATCAATTTACCATTAGCCATTATGATGTAGATCGATTCATTGTTATTGACGATGGAAACATTGGGAGAGTAAATAAACGATAAGATTGATTTGTGAAAACTATTGATTGATCATATAGAAACCATCCCCCGATAATAAAACATTTGAAAATTTTCCCCCTCCATCCATGTAATCTTTTCACAAATATATGGAATATTTTTTTCATTTTTATTTTATTTTTAAAATTTATTAGTTTAGTAATAGAATAAATAACAAATTATACTCTCTTGGATTTTATATCGTTAAAATATATACTTAAGGATTAAAATAATATAATATTAGTCAAAACTAATTATTTTATATGAGAATCATTTTTATCATGATATTTGTTTTATTTTATTAATTTAATTATCACATTAATTTAATTATTAGCACTGATACAATATTTAATAATTTAGTAAAAAATTAATGGATTAAAATAATAAAAATTTATGGGTTATTATTTTGCAATAATGTTATAGATAAAAATTACATATTTGTGATGTGGGGTGGTTTATAATCCAATTAAATAACTATCATGATGACTTTAAAGTCATTATGAATAAAAATCCAAAAAACTAACATTAATAACTTCTTATAATAAAAAATATTTTATTAAATTCATTAAAATGCCTCTAAATTTTATAATCACCAATATTAATGGAATATGTTAAAAAATTCAAATCATTGTTCATTTATGGTATCAATTTTTATCCTCTTTGTGTAAAAATCATTAATATTTTGGAAATTTCTATTATTGATAACATCTAGTTTTACAATATTGAGATAAATTGAAATAATTTCCTATAAAATCCACACTTTATATGTTTAGAATATATACTCATTTTCACCATGAATTATATAAAAATAAATTTTTATCACCATGATCCTGAAAATTAATTTATATTTACATAATACATTATATAATTCCAACTATTTCCTTTTAATAATTTATAAAAGATAACCTCTTAACTCTATTCGTCATAAATATTCAGCGTTATATATTAGAAAATCCCTTATGTATAACCTTTTTATGTTCCATAAAATTATATTAAAGACTGTATATATCCCAAAATACCATCCCATCAATGATTTATGTGTATTCCAAATGTAGATTATCTGTGAAGATAAATAACACTAAACAAAGCATTTTAATTTTTTATTATTATTCAATCACATAATAAATGGTATATAATATTAAATTAACAATTAAGTATCATAAACATACATAATTATATAATGTTTATATATTAATCACGATCCAACATTTTTATATCAAATATATATTGAAAACATCAATCGTGTGTATGTAAAGAGTTCCATTTCTGCATAGTGGTGTAATCATTTTTCATGAACACATTACGTAGACCGTTATAATGTACAATCTAATAAAAATTTTCTGTATCATATTATTAGGATTCTAAAAAGGAGAATTAACATTTAGTACTATTTAATTCCTTTCGTTGAAAAATGGAATCATAATTTATTTGTATCTCTAACCAACCGCATCCATGAATGGTTTGATTCTTAGTTATATTTATACCTATTTTGAATGGTTGAAAAATATATATAAGAAAATATATGTTACAATTATATGATATTTAGAATTTTCAATATAATGGAATTGTGTTCAGTGTACACGTACAATAATATGATAATAAATAATTCCATGTAAAATGAAATACTTACTACCAAGAAATGTTTATTTAAGTATGTAAATAATAATAAATGGTTATTGAAATTTTATTATTGTGTCAAATATGATATTATAAATATGTTCATGATAGTGGTGTATAATTTTAAAAAATTTGGATTTATTATTCTTGATGTTTTAATGCCTTCGATGAAAATAATTTTGAAGGATCTATTAGTCATAATGATCATACAAAAATATATATTAATATGAATAAAAAAGATATTATATTTATAGATTCATAATTGATTGATTGTGAAAATTTAATGGAATGGTAGAATGTTTATCTTCTCAAATAAATATTCAACCATATATCCATGATAAAATTCAATGTCATAAGATGATGAGGTTGTGTTAAAATCATGATTTATATATTCTTGAGTTCAATGATGATTGTGATTATATGATTAGTATAAAGTAATTTAATGTGTTTCTTAATTACTATATTTGAATAAGGATCTATGAACACCTACTTAGTGGAAATGAGAGCGGTGGATGAGCTCGTAAGGGGAACAATCACTGTAGGGTTTTCTCATCAACACATCATTCTCCTCTGGATTCTGTGGAAGTCCTCCTCTACTCGGGAATATCTAGCGGTGATTCATCTTGCGGTGGTGATTCATGGTCTCTGTCAACCTTTGCACCATTGTTGGCCTCTCCTCGCCCGATTCCCCTTCACTGGATAGGGTCTCCTAATGCAGCGCGGTTCTGGTCCGCATTCGAGTTTCGAGATCCAGTAGTCGGAGGTCTCCATATTCTCTTCAGAGTGTGCTGTGGGTGATTCTTTGTGGTCTCCAAGTTCGTTCTGGGTGTTGGTGATGGGATATGGGAGGTTGGGCTACCATCTGGCGGTCTGGTGATTTTTTATGCTTCAGTTTTTCTTTGCAGTCATCTATTTTGGGATATGATGGCTCATTTGTTGAGTTTGTGCATTGATGTTGGTTTTTTTGTTTCTGATTATGTGGTCTATGAATTTCAGGTTCTCTAGAATTCCACAAGGCTTGGTGTTTCTAATAGATGGTTTTTGATTTTCACCTGTGATGGATTCTTGTGTGTTGTTTGCTTTTTGGTTGATTATGCATTGTTTCTTTCATAGGACTACGGTTAGAAGGAGGACTATAGAGGTTTGCAGGAAGTGATATTGATTTTGTTCTAGGTGGTTCGTGGCTCTATGGGATTCTACAATCACTTTGTTGGAGGAGGAAGCATGTTATTATATGTTCTAATTTAATGCAGATTTTTTTTGCTATGATTTTATGAATTGATGACTTGTGCTCACTTGTGGCACTACAGCCTTGTTTCATGAGACAGTGCTTCCAAATTATTTTCAAGGGACTATTCTAAATGATGTTCAGAGCATGGAGTGTTATTCTTATAATCTCTATTTGGAATTGGGAGTTTTGAGAGGGTTTGGAGCTTGCCATCAGTATGAGGCCCATGCATCATGCACGGGATAGCTAGCTGAGCAGCGATTGGAAGTTGGACGTTGATCGTATTGTTTTTGTTTCTTTAGTGGAGCTTCTCCATGCTTTTTAATTTAATTTTATTAGGTCCATATGGTCATGGTTGTGGATGCACAGTTTTGTTTTATGTCATCGATGTCATTCTAGTTTCCCACTTTCTCTTCAAAAGTAAATTTGAAATAAAAATTTAATTTTCAGTCAGATTTGAATAAGGAGATGTGTTATAAAGTTCATAGTTCTCTATTCTATATTCCTCTATAATGTTATAAAATATATAAAGATATGAAGTCGTATTTCATGGTAGGAAAAAATGAAGGTAGATATTGGAAATTTTTATCTGAATGGTTCATATGTAAAACAATTAATAAAAATAGAAATTAATTAAAATGAAATATTTTAATTTTTCTCCATACCCTTTTGTTAATGATTCATTATCACTAATTAAATTTTCATTAGATGCTCAAATATGTATAAATTTTATTATTTTATATTAGTTATATTTGATTATTTTAGGAAGTCATCACACATCATTTATATTATAGAATATTTCACTATTGATTATATTTCTTGAATATAGAATATTAATCAGAAAAAGTTTAATTGAGTATAATATTATATAATATTTAATTGTGATTTGTGGCTTACCACCACGTTCTAATGAAGTCTTAAAAAGTCTTTCATTCATATTTTCAACTTACGACTACTTGTTGTCTATAGAAATATGTAATATATGGGAGGACCATTCAAATAGTTGAGGATATTATGAATTCATTTTAGATGGATTTCAATGATGGTTGGGATAAACCCCTTTCTCTTTATGAAATGTCTAAAATCAATATCCCCATCAAGAGAATAAAATAGACCATTAGCAATCCATCCATAAAAATAATTATATAACAAAAATTTCCATGTATAATGATAGATATTTAATGCATTTAAATCTTGAGTAGGGTGAGGTAATGTCAGAAAATGATATATCTAATCAGTAGTACATCAAGGTATATAATATTTCATTAAAAAATTATGCTGACAATCATTGGTGAAATCTGTAATCACTGTTTCTTAGAAGGTATTTCTACATATTTCATTATGATAGATTCTTATCAAATTCACAAATAAGGGAATGATGATCCATTTTTATATTTTCAACATTGATTTAAATGATTGAATGGGAAAAATATAATATCACATGGAGGATCCACTGAGCCTATTATATGATCATGATGTTCTCTCTATATCAATTTAAAAAAATTTAGTAGTTGATACTTTTTTTAATGGATGGGTAATCATAAATTCTTTTGTTAATGAAAAGACCACATTTTATAATTCGATAGAGGGTGACCCATTACATATAATGTTGACCTCAGGGCATGAAATCCAAAATACAGGGCGTAAAACCCTTTTTTTTTTGCCAAAAGGGCCCTTCGGCGAATATGACTACTACAGTATCATGTGGTGATACATTACCTACTACAGTGTGACCACCCTTATAGATCCAATTATAGTGCATTATCTTCTATAGTGTCCCCATTACTATAGTTCTACCAATGCAAAAGTACTGGTAAGGTGCTATGCTACAGTATTACTACAGTACCGAAGGAATTCATCACTATGAGGATTTTATCCTATGTATTTTGGATTTCCCTCACGAACCTTCACCACTCAGGTGCATACTCATTGGCATAATGTACATGATACTAGACATGTACTATACTATGAAGATGTAACAAAAGACCATGATGATCCCAATAATGATCATTCCATATAAATCATTGATTAGAGAGATAATATTATTTTAAATAATACTAAAAACCAGGTTAATTTTATTTTGAGGAATCAAAAATATTATGAAGAAATATGGGAACCTAAGAATGTGATAAAATAAATTTATTATCATTTTAATTTATTTTTGTTGAAAAATATTATATCATAAATTTCATTACAGAGTTCAATATTAGACCATGAGATTGTATGATATATTTATTTTTAAATATATTTATTTTTTTAATATATTATGATACACAAAACCCTAAATCCAAAATATTCGATCATAGTATACTATTATAACACAGACATTAAATATACAGAGTGAGTTATAATAGGTTCATCTTTTAAAATATTAATACATATTTTAGAAAATGTATATAAATATATAATTAAGTAATAATTTTTTAGAAATTAATTTATATGAATTGAAAAGTATTTTCTCAAATAAATTGTCATTATTTTTTTGAGAAAATAATGTATTCATTATTCATATTCTAGAAACAATATTAGAAAAATTAATTTTAATTTTTCATTTCATCATTATTAAATAAAATTAAATTTAAAATATGATTTTTCTCTAAGATGTTTGATTATCCCTTCAATATTATAACATATTGAATTTTTTTTAAACAATCACTTCATTTCATGTGCATTAAAAGATATATTATATTTTAAAATAACTTTATAACTTAATTGAATACATTTATACTCAAAATAATATAATTAATTTCATTGGAATTATTATTAGTTGGTTATTAGTAAAAACAACATCAAATTAAAAAATAAAAATTCTATGGACAAATTATTTTCATAGTGTTATTTAAGATTAAAATTCAATTAAATTATTATACTTTTATTAAAATAAATTCATAAAAAGATTTTAATATTTTTTAAAAATATGATCGCATTTTTAAAATAATGCCATTAATTTTACATCATTTTCATTAAATTTGGTAAATAATTGTGTCCTTATTAAGGGTAAAATAATATTTTATATAGACACAAATTTCTATTTTAATTTGACATTGACCATTATATTTTTTCATGAAAACATAAATACCAAATGTCACACCCTTGGTATTATATAATTAATAATTTTACATTAGGATAAAAGGTGGATAATTTGGATTGTTAATTATTAATTAAAAATTTTTCATGGTTTTTATAATTGTATTTTATGTTTAACATATATTGATTAAATATTTTCCTAAAATTCATAGGCAACAATCATAAAATATTTTTTGAATTAATTTGAATAAAAAATGAATGATTTTTCAATTTTAAATGTAGTAAAAATATAATGGATTAAGGTATTGAATTAATTTATTATATGAATTTATGATATTATATAATTTTTAATGATTTTAATTTTAATTACTTAGCTAATTGATGTTTTTAATTTTTAAATAAATTAATATGTCTAAAAATTAAATTAATGATATTTTATAATAAAAAATATTTTATTAAATGATTTTATATTTATAAACAATTATATATTTGGAGTCAAAACATTTTTCAACATTCCCATGGATCATTTGTTTTGGAAATCAGAAATCACACATAACATAATAACAAATATTGTTTATCATTTATGTTGTTTGAACGATCATAATCAGTCACTTTGTTTTTCATTTTTGATGTGTCTTTATGAAAATTGTGTTTGGTATACATTCAAATTCTTTTATTTGTAGTTTTTTTATCGTAATCAAATTATGCATTTCATCATAGATAGGAGTTGTAACCTGACTGTGTATTGCATTATAATCATAAATTGGCATTTTAATCAGTTATTGTAATCAATATTAGTATAGTGTCACAATTTCAGGTATCCTGAATTGTAACCAATTTATGTACCATGTCATATCTATACTATGTAACCATGTTATGTTCAGAATCGTAATCGTGTAACGTAATAATGGTATCGTAACAATGTTATAAACCATCACTGGGATATGGATCATAATATTACAATTTATTATTTCCAATCATCGTAACCTGATTATATTCTTGTGCATTGTAACAATGTTAACAATCATAACAAGGTTATAATTTTAATCGATATGCATTATAATCATTTTGATCCTAGCAAACAAGTTATATAATTCACTTATGAAATTAATTACACTATTATCATAACTTCATAACTGATTTCATGTTTCTCATACTCATTTTTTTAAACTTTATTATTTACTAAATTCTAGCTAAAATGATGATGTCGAGTAGGTTATTTACCAATCAAAACGATTTCATGTATTTTGTTTTGTTTTGAACTTTGTAATTATAGGTTTCCAAGTCCCACCGATTTTATTGGAGAAATATGAACATTTGAGAAAATATTTCTATTGGACCCTGAAGCCTATAAATCGGAAGTCATTCAAACTATAATATAAAAAATTTTCTTCTACAAATTTCTAGAGAGAGATATTGTGACTTATCTCTTTCTTCGTACGGAAGCCTTGATGATATAATAAGTGAAGTACATGTTCCATGTTCATGAATTTCTATATGTTCTTTGTTTCTTCCATGTGCGAACAACAACTTTTATATTGATCATGTTCATCTGGGGAGACAAAGGCATGCTTCTGATCATCGTATTGAAGGCCTTCAATTACTTTAAAGACATTGGTTCTGATTACATTGTTAATTGAGGTGTTCCGTGTATATGAATACAACCATATAGATCATCGTATTGAGGGCTTACACAGGTGGTGGTAAGACAGAAATTCTATCCTAGGTGAAAGGACACCCTTTTCATTGGGTTAAATTAAATTTAATACTTTTATATTTTCACTGCAATTTGTATTAGAATGGATATTGTATTTATTCCACTTTTTTCATATTCAATTCAATTATAATTGTTTCAATTAATATTCATATTGTAATAAGATATTTTATATTCTATATGGTAGAATCATTAACATTTGTATTACTCAAATTGTTGAATTTAATTAAAATAAAATTATTTTAAATTCTTATAGCATTACATCATATCATAATATTTCCATCAAAACCAAGTCCATGATGGTCTATTGTATTGATTGCAATTTATATTAGTTAAATATATCTTCTACTTTGACCTTTTTTAGGTGTCTAAATAAATTGTTTTTAAACATTTTATTCACCCCTCTTGTATTCTTCCATCTTATATAAATATGCATCTACATTATGATACAACAATTTGTATCAAAGGAGGTTTCCACTATTTTGTATTACTTGCTTTATTTCATTTGGAAATAAAATTGTATTTGTTTTACAAATATTTCTTTTATAACTACTTCCTACACTAACGTGTGGAGTGGAAGGGTATTATTTTATAAGTTGGAAGGAATGAATATTAGACCAATTGGTAATCTAGGTCCAACAAGACCTCTAATATTTGAGGGAAATGATTAAGAGTAATGGATTGGTCGAATGAAGAAATTTTTTATTAATACTGGAGTGGAATACACTATCATGATTACTAGATGTAATAAAATCAATGAAAAGGAAGTCAATACCATTAACAATCATGATAAACAAGAATTTCAACTAAATTAGAAGGTACACAATACATTGATGTGTTCCATGACTAGGAATATATATTTGCAGATATCATCTTGTGGAGAAACTAATTATATCGAGATGAATTAAAAAGTAACACATTTTGGTACATCCAAAGTCATAGAAACTGGAAGAGAAATTCATCAAGAAAAATATCAAAGGATTCTTTTTTCTTATAGTGAACTAGTATAAATAGTGCAACAAAGGATTATGACAATCAACAACAGTCTAAAATATATGGATGAAAATTGTATTGATGATGAAGAACTTATAGACATGATTATTGATATTATTCCTAATGAGTGGGAAATCAAAAGAAAACCTATTGATAAAACATGAAAGTTGCTCAAATAACTCCTGAGGAGTTATTTGGAACTCTACTTCAGCAGAAGACTATAATGAAAAGATTTGATGATTTCAATATGAAGAAGAATGGAAATGGGAATATTGATTTTACTACTAATAATGCTACAACATAAGAAAGGATAATAATTCAAAAGATTGGAAAGCTACTGTAATATGATAATCAAGTGATAGTGGTCTCTCAGATAATGATTTAGACAATATTTATCCAAGGATGAACACAATTTTTGGAATGAAATATGTTTAATTAAGATTCAAAAATAATTTTAGAATTGAAAAAGATTATCATGAAGTCACTGTTTATGAGTGAAAAAGTGTATGTCATATTTGACCAGATTGTAATTTTCTAAAATGAAATGATATTAAAGATAAACCTTTTGAAATAAACATGAAAATGTATTTCAAGTAAAACACATATATGGTATCGAATGAAAATTATACATTGAAGGAAAGTGGTGGTGATTTATCAAACGAATCTTTAGATCAAAAATCTTTATTTCAGAGAAATATAGAACTCATAGCCAGAAAAAAAAATTGAAAATCGTTAATACATGGATGAGATACACAATAACGAATACCGTAAAAATTTGAATTTTAATAAAAATTAACTGGATGAGAAACATTCTAACTCTTTAGATGAAGAATCATCCTCATCAGAGGATAATTATCCTTCCATTGGAGAACGTTCCATACTTTCCAAATTAAATGAGAATGGAAATTCCAATCTCAAGAAAGGGCTTGATAAAGAAAATTCTAGAATATATATTCTTACAAAAGAAGTAGCATATTTGTCAAATTATCTTGATCAAAAAAACCTTGATTTTGAAAACACTTCAATGTATCTTAAGGAATTATTTTCAGAGAAGAAAAAACTTCATAAAGACATTGAGCAACATGTTTTAATGAAAAATATTTTTGAAATCAAAAATAATTTAAAAACAATTTCTTATGAGATTGATAATTTTTTAATTAGACTAAAATATTATATTTTTTTCTTGAAAAACATTAATTAAACATTACTTGGGGTAAGTAAAACATTCATAAAATGTATTCTAAAATTAATCATTTAAGGAATATGTGTGGATATGGATACACACACTAAAAACAAAATATTAGTAATAATTATTTTGTTCAACATTCTGCCCCATTTTGCATCAAATTTCAATGTGGTGGAAATTGGTAACGATGTTGTTTTCTTAATATAACTAAATTATTAGGATTTCAGATTTACCATTTTTTATAATAAATATGGACACCAAAAATTCATTTATCAAACATTTCTATATTCAAACATTTTTGGGATATGAAAAACATATTATTTCATTTTCATAATAATATGAAGGGTAAAAACAAAATGACAATTGATACATGGATAGTGGTTCTTATAATACAAGATAGGTAACAATTATTACTTTAAAAATAATATTTATATGAAAGTTGGAATAATGACATTCAAAGATAATTCACTAGGGTAGATCATTGGTATGGGTAATATTGTTCTTTTAGGAAAAGATTTAATTTCAAATTGTTCGTTTTTCAAAGGTCATAAGCACAAACTTATAATCATAAGTCAATTATGTGATGAAGGATACCTTGAAAATTTATGAATGATAAATTTTTGTTTTACAATTCCATAGATGAATTCATTCATTCTTACCAAAAGCATTTGAATGTATACACAATCATCATATAAGACCATATGATCCATGACCTACATTGCATAAGAGAAAGGGAATACCAATATTTGTTATAGAATAGAATTTTAGGACACATAAACCTATCAATTCTTTTTAAACTATCAATGAAAAAATAATATACTGATATATCAGATCAAAGGTATGATCCATAAATGTTTTTTACCCTTGAAAAGATGGAAAGAAACATAAAACTATAATTAAATGCATCAATGAGGTTTCAAATTATAATGCATTACAGTTAGTGCACATGGATCTTTTCAGTCCCACAAAAACTATTGGCATTGGAGGAAAATACTATGTATTTGTTTTAGTTGATTAATATATTATATTTACATTGGTCTATTAATTAGTAATTAAATATGTAGCCTTTTTCTATTTCAAATACATCAGAGCCTATGTTAAAAATGTGAAAATCCAACCATAGATTAATATATGTAGTGATCATTTTGGAGATATTAAAATTTTGATGTTTGAAACCTTTTGTATGAAGAATGGTATTCCTCAAAACTATTAAGATCCAAGAACCCCTCTGCAAAATGGTGTTATTGAGAGAAGGAATCATATTCATCAGGAAATGACAAGAACAATTTTGAAGGAATACTCCATTTTCAAGCATTTCAGGACTGATGTTGTTATTACTACATGTTATACTATAAATGATGTTGTAACTATACATTTTCTTAATAATGCAGTTAAAGATTTGTGGACTGGACAAAAACAAAATTTTAAACACATCAGAGTGTTTGGATGGTATGTATTCATACTAATACAAAATATAATTTACATATGTTTGCACCCAAATCCTATAATGGAATATATATATATTATTCCACAAAATCATTGTCTTATAGGGTTTTCAATAAAACTTTTGTGCTGAAGAAGAAACACTGCATGTTAAATTTGATGAAACTGAACTCTTATTTTAAACAATCCTTACCTATATCAACTGATGAATTTTCACTATATAATTATCAATATTTTATTGTATTCTCTTATCTAAATAGAAGTTGTCAAGAAATTTTTTTTATACATTTACCCTAGAATACATTCTACCATTTTTTGATTAACATGTTCTAAAAATAAAAAATCAATTATTTATTAAGAATCTTCCCTTTGATCATATCATTAGAGATATAAAATCATACTGTAAGGACCAGAAATTCCTTTAGAAATGAGATAGAACATATTTCCTTTATTTCTCAACTCAAACCTAATACACATAATGAAGCCTTACATGATGGCAATAGGTTGGAATATTTGCAAGATGAACAAAATTAGATTGAGAGGAATCAATCCTAGACCATGGTTGAATTCCCTAAAGAAACAACTATAATTCGTGTGAAATGGTTCATTAGAAACAAATGTGATGCAAGTGTATTGATAGTAATAATTAAATCAAGACCTTTTGCTGAAGGCTACACTCAACAAGAGGTAATAGACTATCATGAATCCAATGCCCCAATATTTAGAAATGATTCTTTTCTAATTCTATTTTCCATTTCAGTATAATTCATTTTCATACATTTTTAGATGGATGTAAAATGTGCTTTTCTAAATGGCTTGGTTCAAGAAGATATTTTTTTGACCAACCCCTAGTTTTGTTTATCCAAAACACCATGATCATATTTTTAAAATTACCAAATATTTGTATGGCCTTAAAAACATTCCAAGAGCATGGTTTGATAGAATCAAAATAATTCTTTTATAGAACATTTATAAGAAATATACTAATAACCCAACACTTTTTAAAAAAATTTAAAACAAAAATGTTTTAATTGACAAAATTTATGTTGATAACAATATATTCAACTCAACTTAGCAACCCTTAGCTGATTCTTTTGTTAATATAATGAAATATGAGTTAGAAATGAGTAATCAATAAATTTTGGTTTTCAAATATATTAAAAACCAGAATGAACCTATATATATCAACATAGGTATATCAAATACCTACTAAAAAGTATTTATAGGATAATACTAAAATTATTATCACTCTAATCGGTACCTCAAATACAATTGATCTTGATGTAGCTTAGAAACCAGTGGATCAGAAAAATTTTATAGGTATGATTGGATGTTTTTTATACATAATAGCTATTCATCCATGAATAACATTTTCGGTATTCTTACGTAAAAGATACCAATATAATCCAAAAGAATATAATTTAAAAGTATTGGAAATAATTTCTCGCTTTGATTTTGTTTTGAAATATTTTTCATATGCTAACTATGGATGATGTATAATGCATATAAAGAGTACATCCAGAACATGTCATTTATTAAGAGATTATTCGGATTCTTGGCCTTGCCAGAAACCAAAATTAGTAGCACTCTCTGGTATTGATGCGTAATATGTAGCATATGGAAGTTGTTGTGCTCAGGCGTTGTTTATGCAACACACACTAACTGATTATGGCAGGAGTTTTCCAAAAAAAATACTATGTGACAATACCAATGCAATTTCTCTTAGAAAAAATCAATCACATTACTCAGGTGAAAAATACAAAGATACTAGGCATCAAATTATTATAGATCAAACACAAATTTTATGTTATTTTAGAATTCTATAGAATTCAGGAATAACTGGATGACATCTACACATAACCATTATCTTCCTATATATTGGAATACATTAAATAGAAACTAGGAATTTTCATTGTAATTTAATCATCCACAACTATTTACTGTTTTAGAATTATCCTTACATTGACTTACTCCTTTTAAAAGTGTGTGTATGCATTTCATCTAACTTTTTGTTTTAAAATTTATCAATTAAATTTTTTATAGTTTATCATGTTTAAATTCTATTTTGTAGTTTATTAGTTTCTATTTTTGATTTAGAGTTTGAAATTATCACATTTTGTTTTACTATTAATTGGTTTTACACATTATTTTCTTTTTATAGGTTTTTGAATTTCACTAAATTAATGTCTATAGGAGTTTCATGTTTAGTTTCAAGAAAATTTTGGTACTAGATTTAGATTATCGGTATTGAATTATCTAATATGCTCAAAAATATCGATATTGAATTAATTTATAGGTATTGAAAAAATCGGTATTTGATTACATTATCAGTACTAATATATAGATATCGATAACAGACTATATGATTTTATGAGTTTTTGATTCATTATTGGTTTTTTAGTTTGTTTTCATTAGAACAATATACTAAAACCATAATATCTATATTTTTACCATGTTACGTACATTTTCTAAAACCTAAATTTAGTTTTTTTAATGGTTGTTTCTCCTATCATTATATTACTTATAATTCAATTTCACTATGAATATGATTTTCTTTTGATGAAATACTAAAGAGTTCAAAGTCATTATTGACCATTATATCTCTTAGATCTAACCATGACCATCAATTACCATTAAAATAATATATCCCACATCGATTTCACATGTGTCTTCTAACTTGAAAAGTACCTATATAAATAGTTAGCAAAGTAATATTGGTTCTTACCTCAGTTTTCATAATCGTAGATTTTCTCAACATACTTAATCCATAAGTTTATCAGGGTGCGATATAGTCTTTCATGTCGGAGTCCACTAATTCATCTCTAAAAAAATGCCTCTAATGAATTTCATCTTCCATGACATTTTGTGGTGAAAGGCCTCCCTCCAAATATTTTTCCAATTTTTTTATTCTTCTATGAAAATTATAATATGTTTTCAAGGCTGGGAATGATTTTGGGTGGAAATTCAAGGTTTTGATCATGATCATGTCTATCGTTATGATGTGTTACAACATTATGATCCATTATAGATAGAAAATGAGATTATGATTTCTTTTAATATGTAAGTCAAGACTTATAAATGTTCTTCAAAACATGAAGATACATTTCTAGATGATCCATTGAGGGATATGCATTATGTCCTTATCATAACTTACCAAATGATGATGGAGCCTTTTATAGGTCTAAAGATGATGAAACCATTTTTTAAATTCATGAGGACAAAAAAAAGTGATTCAATTATCAAAAGATAATAGACTCTCAACCCTTTCGATTCAATGTGTTTTGTGCCATGTAATGATAATAAGGATACATTTAATGTATTAGATGTGTATGTTCTTGTCTACATGGTGAACTTGAGGATGTTTAACCTTATGGGGTTTATTTTACAAATAATTATGAAGCTCTAATGTATTGGTATAATATCTCTACTGATCATGTTTCCCACCATTATTAGTATGTTTCTGATAGAGTTCTTGGGTTTCTGTAATATTGAAATTCTGTCAGATCAGACATTCTTTAAAGATCCCTTAATTTCTAAGGTTATTATAAGGCTGCTAAAATTACGTTTCAACTTAGAATTGAAATTTTTTATAATGATCTTGATGCTGAGAATAAAATAAAAGATGTTGAGGTTGTGAAAGACCTTCTACTCCATCCATGTCTTATTTGAACAAAATAAATGAAGTTATGGTTGCAACTATAAAATGGTCAATGAAATAAAAGGTTGTATCTGATGTGGGTGTTGCTGAATGGAGGATAAAATGGAATGAATGTAATGAAGGGGATCCTTAGTTTGGATTGGATCTGGATGAATCACTGGATTGAAAAGTAAGGTTGGAAGAGACATTGAATGAAAAATAGAGAAATAAAATATTGATGAAAATAATGTTATATTATATTGATTTTTTAGTATTCTATGAATATATCACCAACTAAAATCCAAAACTGAAATTAGGGTTCCTTATAGTAAAATTCAATCGGTTCCACTAGGGAAAGGCAAGGAGAAATAAGTTTCTGACCTATAGTCTAAAAAATCACTTAATATTAATATGAGGAAGATGAAGAATAAAAAGAAGAAGACAACTAATAGGGATATTATCAAGAAGAACATTGAAAAAAGGAAATATAATTTGAATAAAAAGTAGATAAAAACAACTGAAGTCATACCACAATGTATTTCAAAGTACCATAACATGTTTATCCTTCTCTGGATCCTCATCCCTCTAAGATACTATCTTGAAAGGTTTCATCCATGGGAGTTAATTAAATTTCTGATAAATAATAAGATGAAGAAAAGGAAGAGGATGAATTTGATAAGAATTTGAATTATCCATCTGATGTGATCGGCACTATGATTCATTGTGGTGATCTTCCATAATTCACTTTGGACATTAATTCTAAAAGAATAGTAAAAATGAAAGGTTTTTAGTACATAGAAAATGATTTGAATAGATTGGAGAAGTTGTTACCTTTTATTCACCATGTTTAAGAAAGGATAGAAGTTATTTTAGATTCCAATAATGATAGAATGGATACATTCAGGGTTTAGATATATAGGTTTCTATGTCTTGAATCCGATTTCAATATTTTTAAGGAACATTCCATTGAGCAGAGTAAGGCTTGAAATAAAGTTGTGAAGTGGTTATATAATGTTGATGAAATCATAATGAATCTTCTGGACAAGATGGAATAATTTATACATCAGGTAAAAAAATTAAAATATCTCTATCTATAGTTGATTGATGATTTGAATGAAATGTTTAAAGAATCTCAAAGGCCTGGTACCTCAAAATATTAATCTTTAAAAGTGATTGAGATTTAAAATGAAATTTTTGAAGATAATATTAATGAGTTCATTTTACTCTCAAATAGAATTTCTGTCTTAGAAAAGGCATGTCAACTCAGGATGGATTATTTCAATAACCAGGAATCATGACATAATGACCAGGAAGCTATTAATTAGATTCATTAAAATTAGCTTCAAAAGCATGAAACAATTATTTCTGAATATGATGAGAATCATAAGTCTCATCAATAAGCTCTTGGAAAGCTCATGGAGGATAGAATATTGTTCAATAAAATGAAACTCTCTGTGTTTACTCTATTGAAAAAAAATTCAAGGAATTATGGTAGATCTCATATTGTAATAATATTTTGTTTCATATAACATTTATTTTTTCGTACTCTGTTTATCAAACTTTTTGTAGGAAATAAATTATGTCCCTTCATCATTTGGAAAATCACAAAGGGGGAGAATGTTTTTGAAAATAGTGTTTTTATGAATTTCTGAATAACAGGGACATTTCCAAATAATAGGTATGGATAATATGATCCATTGTGAGTTGTTTAAACCAAGGGTTGAATTAGTCGTATTCAACAGGGTTATTAAAATCAAGGATAGAGAAGTCATAATTGTTTGTTATCCTATTTTTTGGTTTCCTAAAAGCGAGAGATTGTTGAGTCAAAAAATATATTGACTATACCATAAAAAATTTGTTTTGGAAACCAAAAATAACACATATCGTAATCACATGTATTTTTTATCATGTATTATTTTTAAAATTGTAATCACTGAATTTTTTTCATCATAACTAGGTTATGTACTAGATGATAATCATGTATCGTAATCAATAAGTCATAAAAAAGTAATGCATTATCCCCATGTTATGCATTATACAATTTTTATGTATTACATCCATTTATTGTAACTAGATTAAAAACCATGAATCGTAACCTAGTTATGAATTGTACATAGGTTATAATTTGTAATCAATATGCACTGTTATCATGATGATCCTAGGAAACAATTTACATATTTCACTTAGGAAATTAATTACACTCTTATCATAGCTGCAATACATATTTCATGTATCTCACACTCATTGTTTTAAACTTTTTTGCTTACTACATTGTAACTAAAACAGTTTCTTAGAATTGGTTATTTACCAATCAAAAATGTGTTGTGTATTATTTTTTTTTTTTGACCATTATAATTCCAGGTGTCCATGTCCCTCCATGTTAGTCTGTGGAATATGACCATTGGAATAAATATGATCGTTGGATCATGATTCCCATAAAAAAGGTCTTTCAAACCAGAATATATAACTTTTTACTTCTATCACATTCTAGAGAGATATATGGTGTGACTTATCTATTGATTCGTGTAAAACCCTTGATGATTCTAGAAGTGAACTGCTTGATCCATGTTCTTGTATATCTATATGTGATGTGTTTCTTCCTTTTGCGACCGATCAATGTGATAACGATCAAGGGATTCCAGGGATAGGAAGACGTGTTGTCGATCATCGTATTGAGGGCCTTCAATTTCATAAAGGAAAGAGGTGTCTATTACCTTCTTAATCGAGGACTTCTAGGGATTGGAAGACAACATTTCCAATCATTGTATAGTGGACATACCAAGGTGGTGGTACAAGAGACCATAAATCATAGGGGAATGTATTCCCATATCAATGGGTTAAAAGAATTGTAATACTTTTACATTTCCACTGATATTTTTTTGAAATGGAATTGTATTGATTCCTATTTTTTTTCATATTCAATTCAATTCTAATAGTTTTTATTATGATTCATATTTTATTAAGAGATTTTATATTCTATATGGTAGAATCATTAACATTTATCTTACTATGATCCTTGTATTCAATTCATATATATTTTTTACATTACATGTTGTATTATATCATATCATAATATTTCAGTTAGATCCCAGACCTATATGGTCTATTGTATATATTATGAATTGGAATAGTTTAATATCACTTAAACTAAGTCCATTCTTATGTGTTTAAATTCCTTGTTTTTTTAAACTTACAATTCACCCTCTCTTGTATTGTTCTATCGTATTTACAAATACATCTATATTATGATCTTACACTATCATATTCCATGATAAATGAATTTTGTTTATAATATAAAAATTTTTCCATTTATGGGTCAATATCCCTTTTTTACTGTGACATTCATCATGGTTAATGACATGAAATAATTAATAGTGTAGTAATTATCAGATGATGTAGTGTGTTGTAAAACCAATAGATAAGATTGAATACATAACTATAACAAGTTCAAAATTTATTATAATAAAGTATATAAACATATAATCACCATATTATAAATTTATTTCTATTTAAATATATTATAATGAGGTTATTTATTTATATTAAATTAATACATTATTTATTTCCAGGAGTTCCCTACGCACATAAATAATTGAACACCTAATTTTATCTAATACATACAAAAATTGATCCATCTATATGAAATTCCCCTAACATAATACATTACATAGAAAATTTTATTATATCTTTGATATTGTTTTCCTCCTAAAATTCTTTATCATTATGGATGAAGGTGTATGAAAAAAGTGGATTCTCAATGACCTTTTTTAACTCTTAATAAAGAGTATTAAAATTCATTTCTTATTCAACCTCATAAAAATCCTTGATATAGATTATAAAATAATGGATTAATATCTTATATATACATAATATTAATTACGATAATGGAATAACATTTATCCACCTTACTTAAATAATATAGAAAGAGAAAACATCACCTGTAAGTACACACAACTTATTGACTCAACATTCTGGTGTAATTAATTTATCATCACTACTTCTCATTGATTTATATAATGATGGATTTAATAATAATTTTACCTTTTTTATTATAATGATAAATTATATCTGATTATTATTATTCCTTTATTTCATTCCATATGTGAAAAAATGGAAAACATGTTCATTTGAACATACAACAAATCGTATCGATGAATAAAGATTTTTATATTTTCATATCTACCTCTTATGTGTGAACCTATATATAAATCTATAAAAAATATTCTATATAATATTTATTAAACTACTAAAATTACAATTAATTAGAATCTATGATCAATATACTTGGCTCAGACATTTTGAACCATAATTCTCTTGAGTATCATTATATTTAACACCATGAAATGGTAAATTTAAAAATGAATTAAAAAATAGTGTATTTAAATAATATTAAAAGATAATATGTGATAATATAATTATGATAATGATTATATAAATTAATTATCATAAATATATGTATTTATATATAATGTTACAGTTCATTTGAATCATGTCAAATTTTGGGTAAGGTTTTTTTATTAAAAAAAATTATTTATGGTTATTATTAATTATTAAGATTATAATGAGAAAATATTATAACCTATTTCCCATGAATCCAAGTAATTTTATAATATTATATATAATTATATATAATACTTGTTTTCAATTTAATTTATATTCTATAAATACTAAATATAATTGTGGAACTCTTTTAAGGAAAACATATATTGTTTTTGTCCCTTTTAAACATTATTTGTCACAAATATCTATGTTTTTAAAAAATTATTCAAATAATCTTTTAATATTTTCTAATTATTATTTTTTAATTCATATTAACCCGTAGTTATTGTTTTAAAATTTTATTAAATGGAATAATCATATCATATATTGAATACAGTTCTATTGACTCAAATAAAATGTGAATGGTTTTTTATCCATGTACATGGAATGAGAAAATATTTCCAAACATTATGACCTCTAATTTCATTAAATCTTCATTTAATATTTTCCCTCTTCACTTAGAAATAAATTTTTCACTTATTTTATAAAGACTTATAGATTCTTAATAATTTACTTAATAATGAATATATTATATTCCTTAAGAAATATTTCGAATTCATTTTAATAGAATTCTCTTCCATGATGGAATCTATCGATTTTATATATTCCTTTCCATGGACATGATCCAGTGATATCAAATAATTACTTATTCTGATGGATTATGATGATTATTAAATGATGACAATTCCATGAATATAATTTCATTCCCTCAAGTATATTATGTTGTGAAATATGTTTCATTACCTCTATTTAATTGGGTAATTATGGATTGTTTGACGCCTTAAGACATTAGAATGTATCACCTTTTAAAAAAATTAGATCTATTTGATTGTCTCAATATACATAACCCCAATGCTTCAAATATTTCAATTGAACATTACATATAAAATGAAAAAAAAATTAAAATCACATTTTAAAAATTTGTTGTAAAATATTTTTATTTTATATAATGAATATTGATTTTTATCTTACTTGTTAAATAAAAGGATAAAATAAATTTTTTATATATTCCCTCAGAAAAATGATTTTTTTGTAAAAATGATAATGTAATATTTGAATATTTATATATTAATTGGTAAAAATTTAATATAATATATGTAATTAAAAATATTTAAAATTTTAATTTTAAGAAATTAAATATAAAATTATTTTGATATAAAAATGAATATTTTTCTGAAAAATAATACTTTTTTAATAAAACTATTTCATTTTTGTAAATGAATAATGTCTGGCCATTTCATTAAATTATATTAATATTTAATGATTTTGGAATTTAATGGAATTATATTTTATCTGAGTAAATATATGTATTTATATATATCTAATTATTTATTAAATTTCTATAGTTAATATAAAATCAACATAATCATTAAAATTCCATTTCCTGCAAACCTTTTGTCCAAAGAATTCATGAAATTGTATTTATATCAAATTATAACACTTTTTTTATTTTATTTAATACATTTGATTTTATAATTATAACTATGATAAATAATTCTAGATAATAAGTTAAACATAATATTTTAGAATGATTACTAAAGGTGTTAATTTTTTTTATCGAATATAAGGTTATAACAGGGTGTTGTGGGTCATATGAGCTTGTTTTTTATTGTGTTTTCCTCAAAAATACTATTATTATAAGAAAATTTATATTCCAACTTAATAATAAATTGGTCAAATATATCAATTCTGGGTAAATATATTTTATTCATGAAGGAATATTTACCTCTGTTAAAAACATGTTATAATGGTGTAAACTAACACATTAAAGTTAAATAAAGAAAGATAATAAGGGATTAAATTTTCTTAAAAGATGGTTTTTTGGGATGGTGTTTTAAATCAATTTTTTTATGTATAAAAATCATTATATATCAATTTATGTCACTTAGGGTGGGGTTACATTCCATTATTGAATATTTTTTTATTCTTCAAATTTTTGTACTTCATATATTATAAAAGGGTACTCAATCTCCTCAAATGATAAAATATCTCAATATAATTATCTCAAAATTACATTAAAATTTTATCTCAAAAAAATCGTATATATATTCTATAGTTTCAGGTCTTTATAAAAGAACAACAGTTTCCTCTTTAAGTGGGTATCAATTTGTGGTCTTTCAAATAGAATATATGCATCTTAACAATGATCATTTTTTTAATTACTAATTTATAATCATAAATTATGTTTAGGAACATTAAATATAATTATTTGTAGAATATAACATATAATTATATGTTATAAGTATGATGGAATAATACTTATACATCCCCATATCAATAAAATGGTTAACAATTACAATACTTATGTGTATTGTAGACTTCCACCTCGTAAACCATGGAAAATAGTATCCATCACTAACTTACATGGATAAAAATAATTAATGAAATATATTTATATATATATGATATATAATAATTTAAATTATATGTTTTTAATTAATATTTCAACAATGTACATACCCTTTTACCCATTCATTGTATGACATCAACCCACTTGTGTATATAATGCCTACCATATCCACGTTGTAATGCAATTCATTTTCCATGTGAAAAAATCTAGAATGGTTCTAAAATTCCTCTAATGAGTAAATATTATATTTATAAAATTAATATTATTATGTAGATTATGTAAAAATATCATATAAAAAATAACTAGAACAGTCATGAAAAATATGCATGATAAAATAAGGAAATTAACAATAGAAACCATAATATTTATAAAATATTGTAAAAAAACTAGGTTGTAAGATGTTATAACAAGATAATAAATGATATAAAAAAAATTTAATAATATTCATTTATAAATTATAAATGTTTTTAAAGAACATTATAAATGACTTTTTTATTCAGAATTCAAAAGTATGCGACATGTATATTATATCACAACATTTTTCATTCTACTAAGATAAATTTTTTAATATGAAAATATTAATATTTATCTAGTATATATCCCATCCCATCTATATATGTTACATGATAACCAATTTATTTATTATATTAAATATTTCAATTCATATTTATTCATTCAATGGGTTACAATTTTAATGTTATTAATGATGTATGAATATATATATTTAAATATCGCCTTGTTTTGGTATTTCATTAACTTTTATTGTATGAATATTATCATTTACACTTTATAAGATTAAATAATATATATATTCTTACTCATTTAGATTATAATCATATTTATATTACCTTTAATAATATTTACATTTATTTTTTTACATTGAATCTTATTTGGTTAAATGGTGAAATGTAATGAAATTTGAATTCCATACATTATATAGATATTTCATGATATGGTATTATGATTAGGAATTAAATAAAGAATTAGATGTATGAGGAACTATATGTACATTTAGTGTATGGTGAGGAATGAAATTTTATATCCCATTGAAGTGACTATATTTAATTTGAGAGAAATAAATTGGCAAAATTAAATGGGGGTTTATACAATCATTTAAACCAGCATGTGAATGTTCATAATAATATTGAAACCATGATATATGAAATAATATCCTCCAATATTATAAATTTTGTTGAAAAAAATTTATTTTTTTATCCATTTTATTTTAATTTGATATTATACATGGTTGGTTTTTTTATAATTTGTTTTAAATTTCTGGTCTCTAAAACATCATACCTTTACATATTGATTATGCCTTTTATGATCATGATATTTAAGTAATTAACAAATTATTTTAATTTATTTACCATTATATATTGATTTTATCTTATTTAATCATATTTATTTATACTACATGTGACCCTTATATAGCATTTGATCTCACCCTTATTTTGTTTTATAATCTCCAATATATGTAGAATAATTATCTAAATGAGCTTAATGATGCAATTTTCGTTCCATAACATTGATTTTTTGTATTCTATGTGCTAAATTTGTATGATATATATATATATATATATCTTGTTATTTAATGATACATTGTTGATCTGTATATTTGTATAACCCCCTTTTATATATTTCAATGTATTAATGTGTACATTGTCATTGGGTTAATAGAGTCAGTGTTGCTACATTTTGTATTATAGAATCGTTAGTATAAACTATGGGAATATGACATAAAAAATCATTAAGTAAAAAACATTGATGTACGTTGAGGATATCTATATAACAAAACACCATTATTTAGGAAAAATATAATGTTGTTTTTTTATAGTAGTACATACCTTTCATGATACTACAAGTGGATAAGGTTCTGGAATTGGAGTATCTTGGGGTGTATTGAAAGGTGAGATATGACCTGGGAAACTCTTGATGAGGTGGGATCTACTATGATTGATCATTGATTTTGGGGATATGACTTCTAGAACAATCATTAACATTCGGTAATTTGCATTCATAATGAAGACTCCCAACAGTTTCATCTTCAAAAAATTGTTACAGATAAACATTCCAAAGGAAGGTGGTTAGTAGAATTTTCTAACCCATCATTACATAATGACTCACATTTGTCAGGTTGAAGGGATGTCAGGATAATCACATCAAGATTGGAGGGACTGTTACCTACTCCATGACTCTCTTATTTATTTATTATATGTATTCCAATGTATTCCAAATCCTAATATGTGACTTGTTAGTCTATCTAAAAAATTATATGTTAACTATCATTATGTGAAAATGAAATGGGATCTCATAAATGAATAGAGTAAAGGGGGTCTCATTAGATAATACATTTGTATGTATTTGATTTTCCTCTTCCATTTTCCTGATTATGGGTAGCTTTATTATATACTGATTCTATATATTTAGATACATTAGTATGCCCTACTACGGAGGGAGTTGGTTTATATTTTGAGGTGGGTATTGGGCTATTGTATAGATTCCTACATATCCTTAGGAATGAAAACAAACATTGTTTGTTAAATATACCATGATTAATATAATTTAGTGAGAACAAATGTGATGAAACTAGGGAACTAAATGATTGAACATGAATCTCAATGATATGTCCAATGTGTCCTATTCATGGAATGAATCAGAGCTATCAATGTTTGATCACACCCTTTGGAATTGACACAGGGAATATTTCGTTACCTGAGGGGTGGTCATATCATTCCACTTATTAGGGATCATGTATTAGGATTTCTCTAGATGGTCGTGATTCATGATCCATTGAGGGGTTTATTTAGGTTCCCTATGGCCATATCAGTAATTCTCAATTTTAGAATCGAAGGATAAAAAGTAATCAATAAAATTTCCTATGGATGTTAATCATTTGTAATAGCAAAATCCTTTGGATGTATAATATAAAGATCCATCCAGGGAGAAGTGTCCTAAAAATCCGAATTATTGCAATAATTAGAGTCATCATAGTTATATTGATTTCTTAGTTTTATGAGAAATGCATCGGAATATGATACTATAGATTCCAATTTGTGTTCATGAAAATCCCTTACAAAGGCATCCTATATATCGTGGTAATGACAGGAATCCAAATCATCGTAGTTCAATTTTTTGGATTTAAACACTGACATTTCCCATTCCTTTGTTGATGGTCATAACACAATTTATTTGATTGTTGTAGCTCTCTAAACACAAATGATCATTGCTCTGTGTGAAAAAAGGGGATGGAAAATCACTGGTGTCATTGCTTTGTGGAAGTGGGACATACGTATTGGGAAAAATCTTTCTAGGATTGGTATGGGGATATAAAAAAAGGTGGAAACCTACTTATCTATGTTATTGAAGGAATGGGAGTTTTATAATTTAATTTTATTGAGTATTACACTATAGTTTTTCCCTTGTATGTAGGACATATCATGATATACCATCTATTGGGGAATACATATTAACATTTACCTTATGATAAATGCATACACACTATGGTTATGATTTCCCTTATAGATATTTATGATGAAAAATATATGATTATTGATACTCCAAATTTTCAGAAGATTTTATCTCAATATAATAAACAATGACTTAAAAATAATCAATTTTATTACATGGGGATGTGGAATAGATGTGTTGGGATAACACATTAGGTGATTGATATAAAGAATGGGAATTAATGATGTGTCATATGAGTCTTGGTTTTTGATGGAATTTGTGTCATCATAGATCAATTTTTCATGGATTGCACATTTATGTTCCCTTATAAATAATGATTTCGCCCAATGGAAAGAGATGGTTCTCAAGTCATGGGATGCATTTCATGACCGAGTCTACCTGAATTACTGACATGCTTTGATGGCAGATCGATATGCATTTATTTCCATGTTGACATGTTAGAGAGTGTATTCCAAATATGTCCAATGTGAAATGTATAATCTACATGTTTGTTACAAAAAATTTCACATAACATGTAAGATTGTATGGGGGTTGTGACATGATAAAAGACGACGCATCTAGAGGACATCACAATAACAATCAGGTTTACCCAGGAAGTTAGTGAATGAGATGGTTGATTTTTTCAGAGAGCGTCTCGTGATCTATCTAGCACCCAATGTGTCATTACAAGAGATGGATGAATCATATGGAAGGATTCATGATTTTCAATGTGATAGGACTCTGTGGGTATCTCATGACCTAGATGACATGTTTTTATGGAATTGTGAGATATGACTATCATTCCAATAGGGTTTGATGAGACCTAGTGGACATCCACATGTGTTATGGAGAGATATGGAATACATGAACTAAAAATCCATGTGGGTTAGCTGAAATTTATGATTATAATCTTACTGTTAGGATGAAAAATACTAGAGGGTTTCTTGAGACATGGGTGGCATGCCTGAGTGGCACCACATTAAATTCGTTCACATGTTCTGGGGACTTATTATAATCTAAAATATAAACCAAAGGACTATCTAATAGTATTGGTTATACGTCTTTGTATTTTTCATGTCCATAATTGTCAATGTGAGTTTTAGAATTAGATCATGAATATTTAACTTAAATATCCCTTTTAATATTTTTATATCCAAACTTTTTAATTTTAATTCCATTGATTTGATCAGTGATTTATTTATTTTTAGTGTTCCATCATAACAATGGAGTGTGGGACGTCTATATTGTTACGTGTAAGAGATCCTTCATTTGATATATGATGATCATGTGAGGTATTTATGAATGTCACATGATTTCTATGGAATCTCATCTGTCCATTACATAAATATAATTTATTTTTTCTATATTACTAGATACTTTGAGAAATCAACACTAACAATCAAGCCATTTACTAAGAAAAAAACCATTGCATTAAATATTATAGAGTTCTTCATGAATGGTGGCAGTACATTTCATATATGGGAGAGATGTATTTATAGTCCTATCCATCCCTAATATTCACCATATTTCATGGTTCATGTCATGTGAATCATGGTTGGAGGAATAGAGCATCACTACTAGAAATCATGTTCATTAATCTCTATAATGGATCTTTCTAATGGAGTCAACTGATATTTAGTGAATGATAATTTTTTCATCAATTCGTCCATTAATGAATTATTTACAATTAATGTGTACATGATAAATTATGAAGATGCACAAGGAACTTTCATAATTTAATGTTGACGTGTCTAGGGGATTTCTAGAGAACTAGTGACATGAGGAATGGCAATCATGTGATCTCAACTGGGTTTTCTAAGGGGATCACTGAGACATGGATGGTTTTTAATGGGGTATTTAGTAAATTAGCATGACCAGTCATGAAGTCTTAAAAGATTTTCTATTTAATTATTCAACATGATGGAATGATTTTATTAATGTGATAGGATCATTCCTCCCCCTTATAAATTTTATTTTTTTATTTTTCAATGGGTTGGGTTTTCAATAGGGTTCTTGGGTGTTGTTTAGGAAAATAACCAAACCTTATTTTTGTCACTACACAACCACAATGATTCCTACATATATGATCAAGAATTATATAGTAAAAATCATCCATTTTGACGCTGGATAATAAGGTTATGTGAGATTTTTCCAAGACAGAGCTAAGGCTCTGCATGTGATGAAGATCTCACACTGATGAGCCTTCATGAGATGATATGGATATGTCAATGGGGTCTCATGATGTCTTATAGACAGAACGGCGCATGTCGCAAGACTTTTGAAAACAAGAGTAGATCCCACCTCTACCCCCTTTTTTTATTTATTTTATTTTAAAATGGATCAATGTCTCTCAAATGTTTCATTGGATTTTTGAATAGAAAAATCAACCCTCACATCAGCATTTCATATCATGGTTAGTATGACTATATTTGGACTCTGAATATTAGACATTTTCCTCCTATTTCTAATATAATTTTTATTGGTTGTTGGAACTCACTAGTTATCAAACCACATTTCCATGGGGTGTCTATTTAGTTAGCATAGTGTTATCATTAGTTGTCTAGACTTTCTTCATGAGAGAAAAACAAAATTTCAATGAGATATCAAACGACCATCAATAAGAAATTTACTTCATAATGAACATTCACATGAAATTATGATGGCCAAATGATAATGAGTATCTTAATAAATTATTAAATTTTTTAGCTTCAACAACCATATCATTTATTTGACATTTTTTTGGGAAATATTATATATATATATATATATATCCATGTATTTTTTCAATTGTACTAATTCAATTGGTCATATGGTGGGTGGAAAAAAATTCCCCCCACCCTCTTGAGACTCATATTTTAGGGTAATGTATTAATTTTTATAAATGTAAATTCTTACCTAAGCCTTTCGCGTTGTTGCGAATCAGTGTCTAGGGAGATTAATGGTCTATCGGGTAGTGCTAGTTATGATACAAAATTACATATTTATATGGCAGAGTAGGGATGATTTATTTATATATAAATCACTTATCTAGAGCTCTCCCACATTTCTTCCATCAAACTCCTCTATCAAAATAATGTTCTACATTACCCCATTGATAATCCTATTCCTGAGCCTTGACCCTGAGTCTTTTCCACAAGAACTCATTCCCCAAACCACTTTTTCCCAAACGGTCACTTCAATGAAATATGAAAAATATTTTGGTAAAGGATTTAACATTATCAATGGATGTTGAGAATATATTAAGGATTTCATTGGATCTATAGACTTTATCCTAATATTGATGTATTATCATACGATTCTTGTGATAATGTACAGGTCATGCGATCACGTGTCTCTATGTGTTCATGTGATTGGGTGACGCCTACTGGAAATATTGCAACCCATTATACCTCTAGGATTCATGTGGTCCAGGAAATCCATATGAAATTTTTGAATCTATTGTTGATTCATTTGATAAAACTGATTCTTTTAAATTTATATGTCTTCATTTTGATAGATATTATATTCTATTTGTTTTCATATTGAACATACATTTATTTAGATGATTTTTTATCCATGCCAATATTCTGATGTGGAATCTAATATATGGTTCTTGATTTCAATAAATCATAATGTCTATCATGGATAACAACTGTATTGTTGGGAAAAAATCCCTCAAGGTAGCATTTCCAGATTTTTTTATTGGTTGTGTTTGTTGTTAAAGAAGGGTTTCTTGGTGAATTTTCATCATCCAGAGATTTTTTGGACAATAGATGTTGACAATTAACCATGAAAATAGAATGGAATAAATGGATGTGGTACCATATAATTGATATAGAAAGTATTCCTGTGTATCACAAAGATGGGCTTCTTGAAGTGGATTTCATAGAGACAGGATGAATGTTGACTGTTAGCTCTATGATTACAATGAGATTCGTGAACAACAAATGTGACGATAATTGCGATGGAGCATTGAGGTATCAGAGAAAAGTAATTGATGGAACACTCCACAGTTACAATGAGCTTTATGATCCAAATGTTTATGTGTTTCTTTGCGATTTGGAGAGAATTATAGTATGTGTTTTGGATCATTGCGATATGAGATGATGTGGTGCTGACATTTCATGGAAGGTTCTCGAGTCATTACAGTCACATATTAATATACATCGACCACCTCTAGAGAAGATGATATTTTTTCCATAAATATTTGTAACTCTCAAATAGAAAAGGCAGTTCTTAGAGGTATTGTGCTTCATAAAAGGTAGGATCATCATGTTGACTAATCTAGTTCTGCGAAAGTAGTTTGTTCAACATTTTCACAATGAGCCTCAAAGAAGAATTCTCTTTGAGAAGACTTTATCTCTACAACGAGATAATATTTATGATGGATTGACCTTAGTGATGTATTTTGCAATGATAACCAGTGAGCTCGACAAAGGTGTGTGATTTGAAAAGATGCATGAACTTCATGAGGCCTTGATGGAGCAATTCAATATTTGGAGCTTTACAATATAGGTATATTTAAGACGGGATTTCAATGTTTTGGCCTAGTGAATAGTGGAAAAGGTTTATTCATTAGGGGATGAAATTATGACATCAAAAGAAAATCTACCTACAGTGATGGATGCACTCAGTATAGATAATGAAATGGAAGTCAACATTTAAACTATGATTGGATCATCTGAATAATCAGTGATCTCACTTCAGTTCAGGGAAAAGTGAGTTCTCAAATTTTGAATGTTTGTATAATTGGAGATGTAGTGTGTCCTTTTCTAACATGTAAACATCAGTGTTCTTATAGAGGATTTTTTACATTAGCACAGATCTAGATTATTTTCCATGGATGTATCCAAGTGAGGGTGATCCAAGTAAACTTTTCGTGACATGTGAATTCTTTAAGATTCATTAATACTACACAATAGGAAGGGGAGAGAGAATATAGTTCTGTCTAACAAAAAAATAAAATCAATAGTGTAGTTTTTTTAATTTTTCATACACTAAATCACCCTCCCAATCTCATGGTATCTATCCTAGTTTACATAACAATTGGTATCAAGAAAAAGTTGATATCATTGTTTATCTCTCAAATCAATGTCCCCAATCCCAAATGGATTCTGATCATCGACGTTAACAATTTTCAACTATGGATGAATTAGATGCAAAACAACATCCTATATATGGAAATGGATGTATATACAGAATAAATTCATTGTATAACTACAAATATTAATTGTGGTGCATTATCAAAAGTCCTGAGATGAGGATTGTATATTGACTCCATGAGAATCATTGCTTTCGGGGGAGCCCTATTGAATGATATATATATCAAGGTGATGTCCTGAAAAATATCACATGCCACGTGGTAAAAACATTTAATCATAAATGAAGGATATTCAATGGTTAGAGAAGAAAAGCTAAATGTGTTATGGAACAAGTATGTTGATCTGAGAAGGAACCCCAAAAAGTCTGTTGTTGAATTTTTTGATAGGGTAAATGTTGTAGTTGAAGATATGTGACGTATTAGTGAAGTCATTGATGGTATAAAGAATATGAAGATCATACTAAGGAATATTCCTCATCGCATCAATCCATTGGTTTCTGTATTGGAAGACATGGATCTAAATGATCTGACACTTGATAGCTTTCCTAATATCCTTGTAACATATGAAATAAGAATCAATGATAATGATGTTGTGGAAAAGGGGAAATCCCAATAGGTGGAATTAAAATCCATGAAAAAACTCACTATTGAAGTTTCTCAAGAAGATGAAGTGACAGATGAAGTGGTTTCATTCCTTTCCTCAAATTTTAAATGAAGAAAATATAATGATTAAAAGGAAACATCCACTTTCTAGCATTAGAAGTTGAATGGTGATTCATATTGTGGTATGGTTCCATTAAATGTTTCATGAATTAGTTGATTTCTAGGAAGAATAAATTCCCTAGAAGAATCCTTCAGCATATGTGAAAGGAAGGATATAGTTCAAGAACAATATTGTTAAGAGGATGATTATTTTATCACAATAATGTGATTGTTCTGATGAGATTGAGGTGGAGGAGGCTGAAGAGATGAAAAATTGAAATCATATTGGAGATGATACTATGGTCGCAGTATTTGGTATTACTCAATAAAATGAAGAAAATGACATGGGGAAAGATGAAGAAGTTCATGGAAGAGTTGATATTAAAGCTGGGTTATAGGATTCAAATGAAGAGATAGGTGTTTTGGGATCTAAAAAGTATAAATCAAATAAATTAGATCATGATGCTAAACTGTATATAAAGCGGAAATAAAAAAATATGTCTAATTTGATGGAAGATATTGTGAAACTGATGTCATCAACACCAGAGGACTCATAATTAGTTAGTGTGTATAAAATCAATGTTTATTAATAGAAAATTATAGATTGATGACATGAATAACATAATGTAAGATCAAATCAATTGTATCAACGAGCATGAAGGATAAGTTGTTAGTTTTCAGTAAAAGGATATGTATTAAAAAAACTCATCACTCTTACTGTGAAATTTGGAATGGAGATCACTCAGAAAAACAATAATATGAAAGTTGAACACATTGGTTCAATATAATGAAATTATAAATTATGTTCATATGAGAAAGGTGATGTGTGGTTTGGATGAAAACAAAAATCTTTGAAAATTAAAGTCAGATCGCAAGCACCCTTTCTAATACTGTATGTGTATTTGGATAGAATATAGAATATGATGATTCAGATACCCCAATAAATACCTATTGGTGCAGACGTAATGTGTAGTTATGAACACAATATTAGGTGTTATTTCTATGGAAGGATGGGAGACTCACAAAATGTGTTTTCCATAACTAAGAGTAATAGGGGAGTATAAGAGCAATAGTGGAATCCAAATAGAGCTATATATTATAGAAAATACTTCGAGGGACAATGTTATTTGTGTAGAGAATTTGGGAACATGGTCAGATATTTTCCATCAACCATGCAATGTAATGTTCCAAGGATGAATCAATGTAGTTGCAACCAGCAAATCAACAGACCAACAACTTAGTTGAAAATACAAATTTGATTTGTGTTTCTACAGTATGTAGCATAGCCATCGTACTCTACGGAATATCATGATTTTAAAAACTACACAAATTGTGAGTTTAATGAAATGTATCATAATGAAAAAGGATGAGAAGGTTGTAGTGGTGTAAATTTCCCTTAATGCATCAGACTGTTCAAGAGTATGGATCATTAATCGTGGTTGTGCATCTCACGTGACAGGTAATAAGGATCTTGTTATAGGAATAAAATATGAAAATTATGGAGTTTTCTTTTTTGGAACTGACGAATTCATAATGATTATTGGCTCAAGAAAGTCCTGGTTTGGGCGAAAAGAGACGATATGTGCTGATGTATTAGTAGTAGAATGTCTCAGTCAAAATTTTCATAGTGTCTTCCAACTTTGTGACTTGATAACATCTATAAGGTTTATTAAGAGGACGTATATCATCATAGGAAAATATGGTGCAGTTATTCAACATGAAAAAATAACAATGTGAAATCTCTAACTGGTAAGTGGATATGAAGATATGTGCTTTCAGTTTAGTGATGAAGAAAACAAGATGTGGAATAAAATATTTGTTCATCTATGATAGTCATTGAAAAAAGATATGGTAAATTTTGATGTAGTAAGAGATATCATTAAGATATCATACGATCATAATCATACATGTGATGCATGACAAAAAGGTAAGATAATTAGAAAAACATTCAAGGGTAAGTATAAAAAGTCAACAATATTACATGAATTGGTGCATGATGATGCCATTGTACCTATCTCACCAAGATCCAATGATGAGAAGTGGTATTACGATCATTTAATTTATTACTATAGTAGAATCACATGGTTTTTTGTCATTTCTCATAAGTCTTATAAATTCATCTTTTTAAATTATTATCAGTGGGAATCTGAAAGGATGCATGGGGAGAAAATTCAAATGTTTCCTACTGATAATGGTATAGAAGTCCCAAATAGTCATGTGGAATACTATGATGAGAATCATGAGATAATACATCAAGTTTATTATTAAGAACTCCTCATCATAATGGAGTGGTTTAATGGAGAAGTTGGATCATCAACAACATGTCCAGAACAATTCTTATTGAAAAAGTTCTAATATATGAATTTTGGAAGGAAGCATTATTGACATTGTTGTACATTTCTAACAGGGCTCTGTTATGTATGAAGGATAGAAAGACTATCTATGAAATGTGGGATGGAAGGATCCCAATAGTGAAATACATTCGGATATTGGGAAGAAATTCCATTATACTCAAAAAAAATATTAAATTTGAGTCATAAGTAGATGAGGGGATATTCCATGGCTACTCCAGAAAAAGATAAGCATATATGTCTTTTAATAATAGGATGGGAAAAATAGTTGAGAGAAATGATGTCACTATAGTTGAGAATGAAGAGATCATTCCACAACACAATGAAAATTTTTCTGATTAATGTGATGAGGATGAAAGAAACAAAGGTGGACCAAAAGTGGATTATTTGGATTCGTATGATGATATTGATGATGATCATGATGAAGTAATATCTGTATCTTCACAGAAGCTAGGTATTCGAGTATAAATTGAGAGGTTGAATATAATTGTTGATCAGTCAAATCTAGTTCAATCATGAATAATGAAATAACTTTAGGATACCTCATTACTATATCAGGTAGAGACTAAATGCTTTGCTGATGAAGCTGAAGATGAAAAGTATGTTTAGGCTATTAATGACGAGCTAGATCAGAATGAGAAGAATCCCATGTGGGAGATTGTGTCTTGGCAAACAGATAACAATGATATCGTTCTTAATGGGTCTATTATAAAATTATAAATGGAGATGGAACAATGATTATATTCAAGGATCGAATAAAGTATAGAATATACTCCATGAAATAGGGTATAGATGTTGATGAGACATTTTCATCGGTTGCATGGATGGAGACAATAAGATTATTCCTAGCCATTATAGTGCAATGAAATTTCAATGTATTCTAGATGGATGTCAAATTTTTATTTCTGAATAGGGTTCTGTAAGAGGATGTTTATATTGAGAATATATATGATTTTCTCATTCATGTAAAAGATATCTATTTTTTATTATTAGGGAACGACCTATATGGGCTGAAATAAGAACCAAGAACATAGTACACGGGGCTTGATCAATATTTCAATAACCTTGGCTTTTAGAACATTGGATTTTGTTATAATAACTATTTCAACAATGATAGTAATCAATGGATGATCATGATGGTCTATGTTGCTGAAATAATATTTGGTGGATCATATGAAGCTCAGTGTAGACAGTTTTTCAAATTCATGAATAGTGACTCTGAAGTGTCAATGATTGGAGAGATGATGGTTTCCTTATTTTACATGTGACACAAAGATAAAATGACATTTTAATTTCTCAATCCAAATATACCATGGACGTTCTGAGAGGCTTTGGAATGGAAAATTCCATGGAGATAAAGACGTTTGTGCATCCTGGTTGAAATTATCAAAATGTGATGATGTCAATGAAGTTAATGTATCCTAATACAAGAAATTTATGGGAATTTTACTATACCTGATAGCAATGAGACACAATATTGTTTTCCCTACATTCCATGCATCGTGATATAAATAATATCACAAGGAAAACCACATGATTTCAATTTAATAAAAACATAGGTATATTTAGGGAACTATGGATTTTAGTTTGATTGTTAATTATAAATCTCAGTCAATGATTTTAGGATATACATATGCATTTCTTGATAGGTCAGAAGATTAGAGGAATTCTATATCATGTGTTGATTTATTTCTTGAGGGGTTTGTGTATTTATTTTATAAGAAAGCAGTAATATATCTTTTCATTGAGCACCAAAGAAGCTGAGAATATTGCAGCCTCCCAAAAATTCTCAT
Organism: Viscum album; assembly: GCA_963277665.1. Classification (NCBI taxonomy): domain Eukaryota; kingdom Viridiplantae; phylum Streptophyta; class Magnoliopsida; order Santalales; family Viscaceae; genus Viscum; species Viscum album. Next base: position 1,140,569,948 of record OY728127.1, read on the forward strand.
AGTTAAGGTGGATTAAGCAAAATATTTATGATATTGGAGTAGAAGTGAAGTCTCTAATTGGAATCAATTGAGATAACTCAAGGGATATAAATCTCAGAAAAAACCTTGTCCATTACTCAAGGACAAACCATGTTGATATAATGTATCATTTTATCATAGAAAAGGTTGAGAATGGAATTTTAACATTAGAGAATGTGCCAACAGAAATTTAGGTTGCGTACATTCTGACAATGGCCTTACCGAAGTATTATTTTTAGAGACATCTACTGGCTCTGGGAGTTCGGTTGACACCCCACACTTCAAAATGATGGGATGTGGGGCCTCCCCTATACACGAGGTATGATGTTTTCTTCCAAAGGTGGTAAAAAAAATTTATTCCATTATTGCAGACCATGAATGAGTGACAATTGGGTTATTTGAATAAGGGGCATAATAATGTTTACTTATTCAATGGGATAAAGTTTCTTTGGAAAATTATGGGGTGAGGCAGGTAGATAGAGCAAAGAGATAGGTGGAGAAATGAAATAGAGGGAGAGTATCAAATATGATTTTGCTTTAAATGATTGATCAAAGATGATATATCATGACAGATAAGGATTGTATTGATTGTAATTTAATGTTATCTGTCAGTTATCATCAATTGGTGTCAGCAATGGCATGATTCATTGATTATCTTTTCTTACTAGACTTCTTTGTCACGCCAAGCATTGAACATGTTGTGTTAGAATATATATTAAGTGAGTTATTGGTAACTATCTGAATCAAAATAGGTGAATTATTGTAGATGGTGGAAGGATATTCAATGATTTATAAAAGTGTAGATAATCGGTATGAGAATAGTTGTCAACATACCCAAAGGGGGAGATTGTTGTGAAAAAAATATTTAAATGTAACATTGGAAAATTTTTGTGTTGGTTGTGTCTGTTGAAAAATGAATGTGTTCAGGGTGAATTATCGAGATCTAGAGATTTTGGTTTCAATCCATGTTGACAAAGAACCACGATAATAAAATGGAAGATCTGTAGGTGGATTTCCTTGAAAATCTCATCAAAATATGGAAAATTCATGATTTTCTCGATGATGGTATTCACAAAGTGGATTTCATAGATAATTGAAAAATGATGATAATGAGATCTACATTTATGATGAGCTTCATTAATAGAAGAATTGAATATCCTTGGGAGGGAGAATTTTGGTGATAGAACAATGGAATTTAAGGAATGTTATGTGGTTATGAAGAGCTAAATGATTCAAACAAATTGTGTTGTTTTGCGATTTGGGGACAATTATAGTTGAAATTTTGGAGCATTGTGATTTGAGATGGCATGGCACTGAATTTGCGCAGAAGGATATCGAGTCAGTGAAATCACATATAAATAGACCTTGGCCCCCTAGAGAGAAATAGAGAGTATTTCCAGAAAAATATGAATATCTCAAGACACAATGTAGCTTCACCGAAGTAGTGTACATCGCAAAAGGTATGATAAATGTAGTGTCTAATATAGATACACAAATATGTTGTATTCTGTATTATCCTACTGATATTCTTGAAGGAAGTCACTTTGCAATGTATTGTTCTCCTTGAAGGCTGATCATTTGTGAAGGCTTGAGCTCAGTGAAGCATCGTGCTATGTGAAGGAATGATATCTACGAAGGTTTGTTCTCTGCGTAGAGGCAAGGAAACCATGAATACTTGTATGACCATTGAGAATTTTTTTGCTTCGCAGTGTAAAGACCATGGAGATGGTAATTCTAAAGGTTGTTTCCCATCGAGTAGTGGAAATTAGAATTCATCAGTGCATGATATTTTGAAATGAAAATGGAATCATCATACACTGAAAGATTTACTCATCATAAAAAATGAAAGGACTCAAATATCATTAAACTATAATTGGATCTTCTGAGGAAGAAATGATCTCACTTTAGTTGAGAGATAATAGAGTTCTAAAATTACGAATTGTTTAAACCAGGAGTTGCAGTGATTACTCTTCGAACATGTAGAAAGTAGTGTTCTTATAGAGGATTTGGTACATTGGAACATCATATGTGTATAGTCTTTAGACATATCCCAGTGTGGGTGATACATGTAAAATTGATGTTTCTTATGCATGATTTAGGATTCATTCATACTATGCAATAGTAACGAGATATAGAATATAGTTTTTTATAACAACCACTCTAGATCAAAATGGGAAATTATTTTAATTTGTCAGAGCATGATTCCCACCCCCACCCCTCAGGGTGTCTACACTAGTAGACCTTACATGTATACTGATAATATGATTATTAATTGGTTTCTACCATATGAGCTTTATGATTATAACATATCTCACTAGGTTCCTCAATACATGTTTAGATTTTTGTATGAAATTATAATCCCTTGTAATGATTTAAATATTTTATATCTCTAGGTTTCACAATCTCTGAAATTTGATAAGATAACAATTTCGTTGAATGGATGATTAATAATAGCTTAGCCCTAGAGAAATTCTAATATATTGTTAAAATATACCTTAGGTATAGATGGTTTCAATTTCCATCATCACCCAACCACTATGAACTACTCATTTATATTTATAACATTATTTTTAAACATATTAGAATGTCGATCCTGAAATTGGTTCTACATCATACAAGTAATTCATCTAATGAATTTCCCTCGACCTACTTTGTTATGAAATTATGGATAGAATTTATTGATCAATTATAATAGTTTAAAATCCATGAATATATATGGATTTCCAAATTCCACATCTACAAACATAAAAATACCCTTCAGTAAAAGATCATCCATTTGATACCTGGTACCAAAATATTCCAATATTTCCCTAGTGAAGTGGTCATCATCCTATGTGACATCTATGAGATGGGTGTCATTCCCCCTCATGATGATATGTATTATGAGTTTATCACATCTTCATGAGTTTTATATGATCCCTAATAACCTCCCACTTGGTATAAGTAAATTGTTTCCATTATAAAGGACAAACATAGGAAGGTGATGATGATGTGCTCATATACTTCATTCAATGATTTGAAAAATAATTTTTTATGTTTTATTAGAGATTGGGTGATTTCCATATTCCCTCATCAGTTCCGTTATTAGTAGTTCTATGATAGTGATGGATTATATTGAGACATCATAGAAGATGGGGACCATACCTCATGGAGATATTGATTGAACTCAATGATATCCAATGACCATTTGATAGAATGTATTATGAACATTTTTGTTAATCTATGAAATTTTACAACTTGGGATGCATGTTTTAGGATCTATGCCATAATTTTAGTGATAGAATAACATATTGAAAAATGAAAATGACTAAATTTGGTAGTTCAATTTATTTTATGCCTCTATCAACAACTAATTGGTATCCAACATGGTATAACCACTTAAAAAATTATAGGTCCACAATAGTATCAGTTTGGATAGATATGAGATAATTTTCATTGATATGAATACTATAATGCCTCAAGGTTACCAGATGAAAATTCAAGACAAGATTAATGATCATTTTGGGGGTTAGACCAATGTCTTTATTCAATTCTGAGGAGAATGATTTGATGATCCAATAAGAAAGATCATATATTACACTATATATTATATCAGATGGGCTAATTATTGATAATTTCCAAAGTTCCCGTGATGAAAAATTATATATGACTTGTATTCAAGTTGATGATCACGTAACAAATATTGGATGAGATAATAAATTGAGTGGTTTATTAACCTAAATGATTTTCCTATCAGATTTTCAAAATACATGGTGTCTCCCTTCTTCCCATGGAATGCACATGAATAGAGTGAACTCCTTGGTTAATTTACTGTTTCTATATAATGATGCATCATAGAGATTCTAAGGATATGAAATATCTTCCTCTTGTTGGTTATCCTTCCTTCCTTACCATTTCTTGTGCCAAGAATTTTCTAGAATCCAATCTAGAATGTGTGCTGGAATATATGGTCCATCATATAGATATTCCTTTGGCCTCACAAACTCCTATCTCTAGGGAAATGATGTAATTACTTGAATAAAAAAGATAAATGTCAATGAAGATATCATGATCCAATTATTATTAAAATTATATTATATTTGAATTTTTTTAGGATGTTAGTCATCTAGCATGGGCTATCAATGATAAACATATCATGAGAAAGAAATGATGCTTCTTCTCATACCTACCAAAAACCTCAAATTCTGACTCTTCTGCCTATCATCCCTTTTCCATTCGTTATAGAGTCTTTGAAATGATGTTGGATAATCTGGAAAAAAAATCATGCCTATATTACTCAAACTAATTTAGAAACATATTGTGACGAAGGGGAGCACCTCTATCATTTGTTTATCTACATGGTGCAATTTTTATTGACCAATAAACATTGTTTGATTTTAAGATGCCAATCATATTTATTGAGATTGATTTGTACATTAATGAGAGGGAAATACATTATTTCGTTGATGATGCTCCAATATCTTAGTACATAAATGTTTCTTAGAAGTCATTGGTGTTGGGAGACAATGTGTTATATAAACATCATGATTATATGATTCATAGACTACACGGTTAATGTCATGTGAGGAGATCATTTCTCATTTGATGTATTTTCTTTCAACATCATCAACCTCATAGGATACTACTTAGAAGGGATTTGATGACTAACCCCCTTTGGTTAAGACTCCCAATTATAGGGTAGAATCAAAATAGTTTAATAGAGTGTCACTCCAGTGTTAAATTGAATATTCTCAACATAATATTACAAACCTTTATTTCATATTAGATTAAATTTTAATATTTTTCAAACATTGGGAAGAATGTTTTTTATGAGATTGAAGAGAGTCTCCAAAATCTGGAGATTCCTTCCGATTTTTTCCATTATAATCAAATTATTTTTCTATACATTCAAAATTCATGTTTAGTTTCATCATGTCCATGATATTAATGAATTTTTTTACTCAAATATTATATAAATCTCCAATGATATGAAACATTTTAATAGTATCAAGAAAATCTAAATTAATGAATTTGAATATTTATGTCATGTAATATTTTATTTTGTTATTGGTTTATGAATGACCGTTTTCTCAAAAATCTCAAAAATGTATCATTTCAATTATCATGAGATCACCAGACTCATAAAAGGATAAATTAGATGAAAATGTATCATTAAGTTATAATGTTATTTTATTTATTATTGGAATGGATAGTGTACTGTGATTTCATCTATGGCCATATGGTGGGTTCCAAAACCTCTTGATGACTAAATCACTTATGTGGTATTTTTTATTTTAGGTCCTTTTTGGTTGGAACTAACATTAATATATTTTAGGGTCAATTAACTAATGTCGAATATTGATTGAGTATATGGTCTTTTTTCTCACAGCTGATATTGCTTAGGTTTAATGTCTTTTAGCTGAGACATGATATTTCAGATAATATATATATTTTATCTCAAATTTGATATTAAATTATATTTTTGACATTTATATTAGAAAAGATAATTCATTAGTTTAGGGTACTTTATCTCATTCAATATATCACTTTTTATTTTCTTTATTTTAGCTTTGTCCTAGTATTAAAAGAGTTTAAGAAATTTTTTATGTTGATGACATTTAATTTTTTTATGAACTTTAATCAAGAACAATACATTTCTAAATTTTATGGTGTTTTAGAATGGACTTGATATCTATTTAGTTTAATGTCATTTAGCATGGATCTGATATTTATTTAGTTTTTGGTCTTTCATCTTGGACCTGGTATTTATTTATTTTAGGGTCTTCTAGATCAGAACTTCTATTTCATTAGATTATTATCATCTAGAAATGACCCTGTATTTGTATATATTATGGTATTTCAACTCATAAATTCTACCACATTAGTTCTTGTCAGTTTATCGCTGTCCTAAAATTGATTTGGATTATTGTTTTTTAGCTCGAACCATCTATCAATTATCATGGATTGTGGTGCATGAATTCATGGAATGTACTAAAAAACAGAAAAGTGATGGGTTCTACAAAGGTGTTGTGAGGTCACATACTGATCATAGTCACCTTATTATAGTGTGACTCATTTGGTTTTTTACCATAATAACATATGCATGATACCATAGGCATACATGCATATTAATGAAAAGGGTTCATGAGTACTTATAGCTATTATAGGTAATATGGAAGATTTATGATTGTAATAACATTTTGAGTGAGAAATAAAAGGTATTATAGGTTCAAAAAGAATTTGGAATATGAATGATGTAAATCATAACCCAAAATATTGAGTATTAGAATATGAGATAGAAATGATATTATTGCTATGTCATGTGGCATTCTATGATATCAGGATTTTCCGTGGGTTTTACATGGCACACAAAAACTAGATCTCCATTCTGTAAATGAGGATTTATATTATTTTTTATGTCAACATCCTCATGGACTGATAGAATTTAAATAAAAAAGATGAAATATACTCCACTCTAAGTTCCATTAATAAATTTTGAACCCCAAACATCTAGATGATGATGTTGGTTATAGGAGGAAGGATATAGAAGATGTTTTATTGAAATTTAGATCAATTATAGTTATAATAATGAATAGGGCTCCCTATATATATGGTTTAAAATCATGAGTTGTTGTATATCAATGGTTTTGTAATGGGTTTTTCATTGCATAAAAAAAGGTACAAAACATAGTGACGTAGTTTTGGGGATATTGAATCCACTCAGATATTATTTTAAGAAGACTATATTTCCTAGTGAAATGTTCATGGATTAAGAGTTTTATATGGGATATAAATATTGGTAGTAGTTCCACCACACTATTGTGTTGAGTGCTACTGTTGTTATTTTTTTTGATTCACTAGGATAATCAATTACATCTTATAGAATGATGTGTTTTTCTGAAGACCATAGTCGCATGTACAAGTCACATATCCATAGGTTCGTTTTTATGTAATTTTTTACCTGATGCTAGATATATTTTCTATGTTACTGAGCTTACATGAACTAATGCTTCCATATGGTCTAGGAGACATGTTTGGAGAGAATTTCATGGATATGATTATGATATCAGAGGTTTGTTTATGCCATGCAATCATGCCCGGGTGTGTCATATGCGATTATTTGACATATCAAGGGGACATCTATTTATCCAAATAGTAATCTATATAAGTGTCTCATGAACTGTCTTACAAGTATTATTACAATAACATGACCATAATTTTCCATTAATAGAGCATGGGGATCATTATTTATGTCATTCACGAAAGTCACCCAATTATTAATGATAGATCCACAATTTTCATTTTGAATTCCAATGATTTTATACTGATAGATAATAATAATTCATCACAAGATCGAAGAGCTGTGTGGGATATCCTACTTGTGTCTGTAGAAAGAAACGGTATGTGATCTACAAAAATCACATGAATTTTATATGCATGTCACTTGATTTATCTGGATGTTTTATCGTCCATTACCTAATTGGAAGAACATTTAGTAACATGATCAGCCGCTTAGATAAATCTTTACTAGTCTAGGGTATTTGAATGAGAAAAATCGCTTAAATAAAAATGTTTAGAGTTCCCCATGTATGGAATCGGTGAATTTTGTATGATGGGGTGTGGTATTTATAGTCTTCTCCACCAAATTTTTTTGATAATTTTTTAATCATATCTCACAAATATTATTACAAGAGTTAATGAAGGGATTTAGAGAAACACATCATCTTATGTATCTTCTATAGATAACTCTTAGGGGGTCTGTTAATTTTATCTTACTATGAGTCCCCCTCATCAACACTCCCTTTAATGGATTATTTAAAATTAATTGTGTAAAAACCACAACCCCAGAAAAATGGAGTCAATGCATTAATTCATTAAATTGGTACTACCGACAAGATTCCACATCCCATTGAACTTAATAGATTCGATGCCTTGGAAAATAGATGCAAAAATAGATGTTATATTATAACATGAATGAAAAATAAACATATTAACTCCATTGGAAACACCCATTATCATCAATATTATACTAGTATGTGATTAAAAATATGTATCTATGCATCATTGGAAATATTGAACATTTGATTGTTTGAGTTATATGTTTATAAATATAAAGAAATAAAATTATTCTGTCAAAGATACATAAAAGGTGAATAAAAAATGAATTCCATTAAAACATTAACTTGTGAATAATATGGAAATAGAAAAATGATGGTTACATAATGGCATAAATAATCACATTTCTAATTAACATTAACATGTACATTTATATATCTATAAATTAGATGAAATATAAATTACCAGATTCATAATGATGGAATGCCTAATGTTGGGAATATGAATCAAATAATCAATTCGTCATCCATTTCATATTAAAATAAATGGTTATTTAATCATCAAAACCATTTTCTAAAAACAAAGCGGTAAGGACAATAACGAGTCAATATATATTTTGTCTCAGGAGAACTAACAATGAAACATAAATAAATAGGGGGACCCACAGGGTACATAATATATCTAATGCATTCCTCATACGAATACGATTAATCCTAAACAACCTAAATATTCACATTGAAATATTTGCCTAAGAAATTGGAATTGTTTTTCCATAAACCATGAATGGTATAAAAAATAGTACATCCATTGTCATAATAGACATAAACACATAAAAAAATATATAATAAGGTATCATAATTGGTAAAACAGAATGTATCATATAATTCATTAATGGGTTTTTAAATAGGTGAATATTTTTTAAAATGAGACTATTTGAAATTTCATTTGGAAAAATTATTTAAACATTAAAAAGATTCCCATAATGCTTCAAGAAATTAAAATCATAATCCATATAAAGGAAAAAAATAAACTGAAACATATAATATAATGATAATTATAATACTCGTGATATTTTAAATCACTGTATGCATATAAACCACCCATAGGGAATATTTTCAGAACATGGCATATATATCAGAAAAGATAATGTTAGACTCAAAAAAATTAATTTTCATTTTCAATGATTAGTTGGTTAGGAAATTAATGTGTATTTATCATAAATATGATTGTAAAAATTTATGTACCTTAAAATAATGGGTATATAATATGATAAAATGTTTTATTCACCAAAAATTTCCACCATGTAAAAATAAATTTTGAATAATTACAATAATGGGGAAACATTGGTGGAGTTTAAGAGAATGTATAAGTGAACCATTAAAATTGAAAAGTCATAAGATATTGTATAAAAATATAAATGAACTAATATTGTTTTTCCTGATAAAAATTTTGATTTTCAAAAAATAACAGTGTCTTAAATTAGATAATTTATGGTTCCTAAAGATGGTTAAAAAATTCAGAAGTTCCCATTTAATCAAGCTTTCTTAAAAATAGAAATTAAATGGGAACCATATAAAAGAATAAATTTATGATAAAATAAAAATGAAATAAATATTATACATATGTTTGGAAACAAAAAATTAAATTTCATATAATCATATAAAATTAATAATGAATTAAATTTGTGTAAATAATGAGAAATAATAATATGGAATAAAAATTTATTTTCTAAAATAATTCCTTACCGCTCTACAATTACAAAATCATATGGCCAATGAAATGAATCTGCACAAAATAAAACATTTAATACCATGTACATAATTATAATTAATTTATGATATATTAAATGGAATAATACATGCATGAATATCAATAAATACTATCAAATTAGTAATATCTCAGAAAAATGTATGAGTGGTGATTAAATTATATGTGATAGTGTTCTATAGGTGCACATAATGTCCTTGATAATCAAATAAGATTCATTAATAATTTATCTCATAATACATTAAATAATAATTTTTCGTATTATTATTTTATTATATTCATTTTCAATTTTTATGAGTTTTGAGATTCAATTTCACCATATTGGAGTGTTAGTTTCATTGGTTTTCAGTATTGGTCCACTTGTATATATGTTGGAATTTTCATGTTATATTGGAATAGTGACTGATAATAGAAATTATCGTTTATTAATGAAAATCCAGAATTTAAAATTTTAATATTCATAATTTGGATATTTCAGGAGAGGATGAATCATTAGAAAAGACATTACTGATTGTTATTTAGATTATTATGTAGGTTTTTGGACAAAAAAATGGATTATTTATATTAATTAATATTATTCATATATACTTGTTTAATAATATTATATAAGTTTTAATAAATTTTTATAACATTCATTCATAATAATTCTATTTTAAATACCTAAATTGATGGTTTAATTGAAAAATGAATACACATCATCCACGAAGGTGGAAAATCAACACCCCACATACAATATATTCATTTTTAGAAAAAAAATAGTGAAACACGATGAGACATTATGTTTTATTTTACATTATTATAATTAAACTACAGTAAATATAAGATATTTTATTTACCATTTATATTTTCATATAGTAGACTAGGAGAGTGTCTGAAAATAATAAAGTGAAGAAAAAATAATAAAATTGAATATGGATTTAATTTAATAAATTATTTTCCATGAGCACACCCAAAGGGAATTTAATTTCATTAATTTGGATAGAATAAAAATTCATTCATGTGGAGAATATATGTGGGATGTCTATTGGGAATAAATAGGTAATGCTTCATCGATTAAGAGGTGTGAGGATAATAGGTTATAGTAGGTGGAATTTATATTGGAGTACTAGCTTGTTTTGCCATTATTTTATTCAATAGTATATTATATTACATCAATAATATGACTAATTTTAGAAAAAATAAAATATATATATATATTAAAAATGTAAATTATAGTTATTGATTATGAGATTACGATAGATATAAATACGATTTTCTCAATAAGTTCCGTACCTGATATTTAATATAACATTGCATATTTAACTATTCACAAAAAATTATCCTATTTAAAAAAACATAGAAATTCACCGCATCAATATTTATATGTGAAAAATTAGAAAAAATAATCCATTTTAACAAATTAATATTTCATTTAAGATAAAATTATATTTTAATTCTATTCTTATTTTATTTTAAAAATAACGATATTAAAATTATAAGTAATTTTATAACACATTGAATATTCTATTATGCTCTAGTAAAACTATAAGATATTCATAATAAAAAAATAATAGTTTTTGAATATATTTTATGAAAATAAATAATATATTAAATCTTTATATAATAATGAAATTATAAATGAACATTTTGGTTTAAAAAAATATAAAATAATAATCCATTTTAAAACATTTATCTTCTTATTGCATGATATAAATACATATTACTTATATTTAAGGAATAAATATATTTGATTACACATTCAAAAGAGATAATACTATTAAAATCTATTATTTTTTAATAAAATAAGGATAATGAAATTTTTATATAATAAGTGTTTTTCACAACTCATAAAAACATAAATAATTATTGAAAGAAACTAAATTTCACACTAAGATAATTTTGATATTATTATTTTTTAAAAAATTCAATTTTTTTCAATATAATTTATAAATGTTTAAAATATATTTCTTATAATATTTATTCCATTAAAATTATATTGACATGTATTTCATCAGGCCTTAACATTGTGAAAATCTAGTTCTTGTAATGTTCTTGAAGGTCATTCTGGTTTTTATTGTGTTCTCCAAAAAAATATTTTCACCAAATAGTTTCACCAAAATGGTGGAACCATAATGGTGGCATCAAAACAGTGGAACATTGAAACAATGGCATGGTAATAATGAAACAGTGGTGGTGGTACACCAAAATTATGGAACATTGAATGTAGTCTGGCCCTTTTTCCAAATTTCAAGTTTACCATGATTTTCGTCTACACCCCTCTTTCATTTTATTTCATGTAAATTAAGTTTAAAGTCTTTTTTGGACTTTATATGGGTGTTTCATTGGATATTAAGTATTTATATAATATCATAACAAATCAGGGACTTTGAGATATTCAAAAATCATGCTCTTCACCCCAATGCCAAGTTAATGAATTTTGAAACCGTTCGTCCATTAATATAGGATTTGGCTCTTAAAAGAAGGGATCTTCCATTCCCAATGTGTTTTACATTTTTTTGGTGTGCAAAAATCCTTCCACTCTAGGAATGTCAAGAACCTATTCTAGAGCCCCCTCATTCCGAATTTTCATGGACCATCTTATTGCTCGTGTGACCCTCAGTTCCTGGTGCGATGAAGAGTTTTGGGTGAATATTTTTACATTATTGGATTTCATCCGCCTCTATTAATGTGTCATGCATGGAGAGTGTACTAATGATTCTTTTTAATGAATGGTTGAATACATTTATTGAACTAATAATAAATAATGGAATGGAATATGATCAAAATATAAAATGGGTCAATTAAATAATAGGATGAGAGAGGTTTGGAATTGATCACTGGTTTAATATTAATATATGTATTTATTTTATTGATTGTAATTTATGAATTCCATCTAAAATCATAGTTCTTGGTAGTCATTTCTTCCTCACTGATGATGTTCTATTTATGATGTGATGCTTTGTTAAATAGTAGTAACTTAAAATCTATTTAATCACATATACGTGGTTATATAAATAGATTACCAAAGATAAAACTTGTTCTATGATCACCCATGTTATTTAATAAGGAATTAACAGAACCAACATCTTAAATATGAATATTATTGGACTAATTATCTGGTCATTTTTTGTTTTTTGGTTGGGTTTTGTAATTTGTGGTGGTTGTGTGATGTAGTTGTTTGTTATTATGTTGTGGGTATGGGGGATGGACAGTAGGGTTTGTCCTATGAATGAGGATTGGTATGTTTGTGTTGTGGGGTGTAATTACCAACTAATTCTCCTTGGCATGAGAGCTCACGACTCATTACATGGTTTATAGCGACATCCCCAAGGGGGAAAAGGCTGGAAATAAATGCTGAAGGGTTTCAAAACACATGGGGGATGATTTACCCTTTCAATGAAAATATTCAAAAAACAATTTAAACTAGATAAACATCTCCATGCAACCACTATATGATGCATGATTTTAAACAGAAACAACTCAACCATTCTTTTCATAATAACCCAACCAAATGCAAAAACGTAATACAAAACCAAATCATTGTAAATAGCGGAAAGACATCTACAAGACATCAAGATGACTACCCAACTCCATGCTCCACAAGCTCCAATCTCCAACATCACGAACGAGCCCAAAAGTCTTGAAGTAATGCTATAAATGTGTGACACTTTACCTTTGCCAACATCCCTGTATATGACATCTGCAAAAGAACCATTGTGCCAAAGTAGGGGGTGAGTAATGAAACTCAGTAGGGTTTCCCCAATGACTTCCCAACCCACGCCTCTAGGATTAAATATGTTAGCACATTTATATAAAACAATTCATATAAAAAAATTCGAAACGGTTCACAATATAACAAGTTCTAAGTCAAAACCATTTTCCAACCAACCCAGTCATCCAACCAAAACCACCTTTTCCATGAAAAGAAACCAAACCAAGTTTCCAAATCAAAACCACATTTCCACATTGGAATAACCATTATATCCAACATAACCACATCATTATCCATGCATGCATCGTTATGAAAGTTCCATTTTCAAGAGTAGTCTCTCGTCGATCTACCAAATCATCACAATGTAATTATTCCCCATGTGCCATTATAGTTTTGGAACTGAGCACAAGGTCATATTTCATCCGAGCCTCTTAAATTCAATATGAACACACACACCATGAATGCCCAAAAACCACACCATTTCAATCATTCCATAACCATTTCAATAAAACAGTACTTTTATTGAAAACCATTTTCCCTCAAACCTTTTTGAAAATCCCAGAAATCTATATATTAAAATAACCATTTTAAAAATCATGAAACCAAAACACTTTGAACGGACCATTATTTCAATTTCCACAATTCCATCGAACCCCATAAATCATCATTTAAGAAGATTTATAACATGCATTGCACCAAATTTCACAATAAAAAACAAGCAATCAAATCTATTTGAACCAATCCTTCATGTTCTAAGAAAGCGGAATCGAGAGTGAAGCCACCTACATCAACCCATTAGGCAAAACAACACCCTAGATGATGAACGCTCAAGAACACCGGGTCGAATCTCTAAAACTCTCCTTAGATTCCTTCCCCTATAAACAACAAGACCAAAAACCGACATAGAAGTCATCCACCACCTTAGATCTACCAAACTAGGGCATAAATATAAGGGTCAAACAAGAGTGAAGAAGGAAATCTTAGAAAACAAGACAATAAAGAGACTTACCGTGATCAACGAGCCTCTAAACACTAAGGCGACCCTCCAGATCGCTTCCAAAACGCCTGGGAACTGTTCTCCCACCTTACCAAGCAAAAAATCCTGATTTAGGGCCTTCTGGGAGCAAAAATGATTGGGTTAAATGATAAAACGGATTAGATCCTAATAAATAAGATCAATGTTGAATTCATGAATGGTTAGTCCGCAATGTTAGTTAAACTGTGCGCTAACCGTGAGGTAGTCACTACCGGAGAGGGGCTCTCCGGATGGCCTCCTCACACAGTTTTCCGAATCCGTGCACACACCATGTGATCTCCTCGGTCCAAAAGACCACCACCTGCATGCCTTCCACATAGTTTGGATAACCGTGCACAGCCCATGTGTCCCCATATTTTTTCCTTTTATGCTTTAAAAGTATCCCAAACATTCCCTAATCATATCTCATATGCATCATGCACTTAAAAAAATAAAACAAGCATTACTTACCAAAAACCGGTGGGTCTACATTCTCCCCACCATTGGCCTTTCTGTCCCCAGAATGTAGAAAACCACTGCTTGACTGAAAGTGTTCTGGCCACTTCTCCTTCAATTCCTTCTCGCGTTCCCAAGTCGCTTTCTGAATCTGACCATGTTGCCAAAAAACATGCACTAGGTCGATGATTATACATGGAAGACTTTATCCTTCCTATCCGTAATCCGCACCGGGATGTGTACAAATGAATCATCTAGCTCTAGGTAAATGTGATCCCATCTGATCACATGGTCAGGATCAGGGTGATACTTCTTCAATTGAGATACATGGAACACATTATTCACTACACTGAATTGTGTTGGTAATGCCAACTGATATGCCACCTCTCCAACTTGTTACAGTATCTCAAAAGGGCTTTTATATCAAGGAGATATCTTGCCCTGCTTCCCAAAACGTAGATGTCCATGTCTTGAAGAGATCCTCAAGATGACATGATCACCCATAATGAACGCCAACAGTCTGCGACGGTGATCTGCATATGATTTCTGATGACATTGAGCCACCTCCATCCTCTTTCTAATCAACTTAATCTTCTCCATTGTTTATTGGGCAAGGCTCGGCCCAACTAGTGAAGTTTCACCCGTTTCCACCCAACATAGTGGAGAACGACAAGGACACCCATACAATTCTGCAAACGGAACCATGTGTATCGAGGCTTGATAAATGTTATTGTATGAGAACTCCACTAAGGGTATATGTTCCTCCCATGAGCCACCAAACTTTATTACATAATCCCAAAAATAAGTCTTCCAACACTTGTATCTTCCACTTATATTTCCCATCTTTCTTAGGATGATACTCCGTACTCATAGTCGATTGAGTCCCCAGGGCTTGCTATAAGGATTTCCAAAAACAAGACTTGAACCTCAGATCTCTATCTAAGATGATAGAAACTGGTACACCATGTCTCTTTATGACATCCTAGTTAGAGATTTTTGAATGTTCTTCCACTGTATGAGTTTCACGAATAGAGATAAAATGGGCTGACTTGGTTAGACGATCCACTATCACCCAAATGGCATCATGTTTTTGGACTATTCTTGGAAGACCTATAACAAAATCTATTTATATCTGATCCCATTTCCACACTGAGATAAGTAAAGATTATTACATACCAGTTGGTCTCTAATGCTCTGCTTTAACCTACTGACAATTTAAGCATCGCGAGACGAACTCGGCCACCATCCTTTTCATGCTGCTCCACCAAAACTGCATGTTTAGAGCCTTATACATCTTCTGAGTACCTGGATGTACAACCCATATTGAATGATGGTAATCATTAAGGATTTGTTCTAGACATTCTATAAATATAACCATCCAATTTATGAAAAACAAAACTGAACTCCCATCCACCTTCCATCACTCAATGGTATCCTCACCATTGAGTTTTGAACTCATTGCAATGCAGTCTACAACGGATGCATGTGCCTCCTTTACTCTCTCCACAAAATCCGGAACTAGCATAGCTAAAATGAAAACTGCAACATCACCTCATTTTTCACATTCCACATGAATATCGGCTAAGACAGACATCAACTACCATTCATCTGAATCATCCTTTCCCAACTGAGCATACGACTTCCTGCTTAATGTATCGGCCACCGAATTTCCCTTTCCATGTTTATACATCAATTCGAAGTCGAACATTTGAAGATACTAAATCCATCTCCTCTGCCTAAAATTCAAATCTCACCCTGAGAAAACGTGTTTCAAGCTATTGTGATCGGTAAACATAGTGAACATCTCGCCAAAAATGAAAATGATTACATGTATTTAAGGCATGGACAACTGCAGCTAACTCCAAATCGTGTGTTGGGTAATTATTCTCATGTAACCTCAAATTCCTTGAACAATAAGCAATAACAAGGTCTCCTTGCCTGAGAACACTTCTGAATCCTATTCATGAAGCATCACAATACACCACATACCCCTGTCCTAATTCAGGAAAGACCAAGATGGGTGCTGATGTAAGGAAAAGTTTCAATTATTGAAATGATTTTTTACATTCTTTAGTCCATTGAAATGCACAGTTTTTCTTTGTCAATGCTGTCATAGGCGAAGCTAGTCGTGAGAAGTCATGGACAAAGCGTCAGAAATAACCAGCTAGACCAAGATACCTTCATATTTCAAAGACATTCTTCGGTGGTTGCCAAGATAGAATAGCTTCTTTCATTTCTAGATCCATTGAAAGACCTTTCTCAGAAACAACATTCCCCGGGTATCATACCTCTTGTATCCAAAAATCGTACATCGATAATTTTGCATACAACTAATGGCCTTTCATGATTTCCAACACTATCACCAAGTGTTGATCAGTCTCAGCCCTTGATCTTGAATATACCAAGATATCGTCCACAAAGACTACTACAAAAGAATCCATATATTTCTAAAATATCTAATTCATCAAAGCCATGATAATCGCTGGAGCATTCATAAGACTGGAAGTCATGGCTACATATTCGTAGTGCACGTATCTTCTTCTGAAGGATGTATTTGGAATATCCTCCTTTCGAACTCGCAACTGGTGATATCTTGACCGCAAGTCAATCTTGGAGAACCACAGAGCTCCCCTAAATTGATAAAATAGGTCATCAATGCGTGGAAGTGGATATCTATTCACTGTCGTAACATGGTTATGTTTACGATGACCAAAACATAGCCTCAATGTTCCATCTGTATTAATTACAAACAAAACTAGTACTGTCCATAGAGACACTCTTGGAAGAATAAAACCATTGATTTCCAATTCTTCCAACTGCACATTCAATTCCTTTAAATCTATTGGTGCCATCCTATAAGATTGAAGTGAGATAGGACTTATCCCTGGGAGGAGATCAATCAAAAACTACACTTCTCTTACAAGAGGTAACCCTGAGATGTTTTCAGGAATCACATCAGGAAATTGATCCACTTCTACTGGAAAACTATTATTCGCGATCTCGTTCATCGATTCCATGTTTAACGCAGCCAACAGGTAAGATATTTTTTCCACTTATGGTGCCAACAAACCCGTTGTACCTTACTTCACCACTATTTCTTCTCTAAAGAGATGCTCGGTGCCATCCTCAGTCACGAAACTGATTGTTCTTCTATAACAGTTGATGTGAGCCCTGAACTTTTGTCAACCAATCCATACCTAGGATTATATCATAGACATCCATCTCCAGCATAGAGAAATCCCATTTCAGCTCAACTCCATCAACAATTATAGAACATGCTCTACACACTAAGGCTCTACATTCTCTTTCACCTAGAGGTGTTTGATGTTTTATCAGTGAAGGAATCATTTAAACTTTAACGTTTAGAAAATTAGCAATACGAGAAGCAAGAAAATAATGTGATGCACCAGTATCGAACAACACATGCATGAGGGTAGAATTCAAAAGAATTGTACCACTCACCATAGACGGTTCATTCTAGATATCCATAATAATATGTTCCGATCCATACAATTTCTTTTTTGCTGCACTTTGATCCTCAATTACATTTTGAGATTGTCCTTCCTAAGGAGACATGGTATTCCTAGAATCACCATAACTACCTCTGTTCTTCTGGAGAGATTGATTTTGTTGTCCTCGCCCTGTCAAAACATATGATGTTTGCAATGCCTAGGAAGTGCCATGTGCACCCGACCTCGGAGCACTGCGATAATATCTCTAAATATACCCCATATTGTTGCAATTCTGATATGCTTTTGGTGGTGTTGTACATTCATGTTTCATGTGGTCAATTGCGCCACATTGAAAACACCCAGATTTCATCATTGTTCATGGAGGAAGTTTCATTGATCCAGACGTTTGATTCTGATTTTCACTCCCACCTTGAATGTAGGTGTCCCTCTTCCGCTTGTTCCCAGCATTAGAGTTCCCCCTCATTCCTGTGGGTATCATCATACTTCCTCCTCGCATAATTCCTGAGATTTCTCTTTCACCTAATGTTTCTATGTTTACCATCTCTGTATAACCTGTAATATAGAGCACAAATATCTTTTAGTGAGTCTCCTGTTGCAACCCTGATTCAGAGATGTGTGCACACAATGACGCACTTCAAGCGACTTCTGGTGCAAAGTGCACTAAATTCATGAATTTATCCGCATACTCCGTAATAGAGAGATTCTCTTGCTTCACGATGAAAAGTTCTGTTTTCCTCTGGTTCTTGAACATTTAAGGATATAGTTGTTCATTGAAAAATTCGTCATATTACTCCCAGCCCAGGCATTGATCTACCTTATCTAGCACCACTAGCTCCCACCACTGTCGTGCAAGATCCTCCAACAAATACATTATGAGCTTTACTTTCAAATCTACTGGTGTGCCGATGAAATCAATGATATGATTCATTCTTTGTAGCCACACCTCCGCCTTTTATGGTTTTGAATCATCCTGAAATATGGGTGGATTCTTTTTCTAGAACTGGACGGAATGGTCTACATGCCTTGACTCATCCCTCTGATTCCATGTGTCCACCGCCTGAAATGGTTGAACTATACTTTCGACAAGCTTTTGGTTCACCTGTGGCTCAAGTGCAACCACATTTTTCGCAACCTCTTCCATTTGGTTTCTACGACGTCTAACAAGTGCCAATTTCTACACAAACAATGCACACAGTTAGTCTCACTTTCTAGAAACTAAAGGATCAATATTTCAATTCCTATCACATCAATATAACAAAATTGATTTCCAATCATTTCTGAAACAGATATTTTATTTCTTTTGAAAATCATTATATTTTAAAAATACAGAAACCATTATCTTTTCAAAGTCTTTCATTTGAAAACATGCATAAAATTTTTAGAAATCACGCTTTTGCGTCATACTATAATCAATTTCTCAAAATGATTTATACATTTCAAGTGGGAATTCATTCTGCATGTCATACTCATCGCATTGGCTAAACCCATGATAATGATATTTTAAACATCCAAGAAGTGTCTCCAAACACTTATGTACCCAACCCCCTGGTATCCTGAAGTTCAGCATCAAGGGGTTAGCTATGTCTTTTTATGTTATACCTTTAAAGTTCTGACAATCGTAATCCTATATAAGATTCCAACCCAAGGAATAGACAAGTAGAAATTTCAACTCTATGACAAATAACATCAATGACCACTTGTTAGGAAAGGACCCAACAAGCTAGTACCATTTGTACCTCAAAGGAAGGACCAAACTGAAACCATTTGTAATGACCCGCCAATTCTCCTTGGCTTGAGAACTCACGAGTCATTACTTGGCCTTAGGTGACATCCCCAAGGCACCAAAGGCATGCAATAAATGTCGAAGGTTTTCAAAAAACATGGGGTATGATTTAATCTTTCAATGAAAACAACCAACAAACAATGTTAACTAGATAAACATATCCAAGAAACCACTATATGATGCATGATTTTAAACCGAAACAACTCAACCATTATTTCCATAATAACCCAGCCAAGTGAAATAAAAGATTACAAAAACAAATTAGAGTAAATAGCAGAAAGAAAACTACAAGACATCAAGATGAAAACCCAACTCAATGCTCCATAAGCTCTAAGCTCCAACATCACAAACCTTCCCAAGAGTGAAAAAGTAGTGCTACAAACGTGTGACACTTTACCTTTGCCAACATCCTGGTATATGACATCTTCAAAAGCACCATCGTGCCATATTAGGGGGTATGTAATGAATCTCAGTAGGTTTTCCCCGATGACTTCCCAACCCATGCCTCCAGGATAAAATATGTTAGCACATTTATATAAAAAAATTGATTTATAACAATTTCAAAATGGTTAACAATATAACATGTTCCAGGACAAAAGCATTTTCCATCCAACCAAAACTATATTCTACATGAAAAGCAACCAAACCATGTTTCAAAATCAAATCAACATTTCCACATTGGCATAACCATTCCATCCCACATAACCACATCATTATCCATGCATGCATCATTATGACAGTTCAATTCTCATGAGCGGTCTCTCGTCGATCTACCAAGTCGTCACAAGGTAATTATTCCCCATGTTCCAGTACACTTTTGGAAATGATCACATGGTCATACTTCAACCAAGTCTCATAAATTCAATATGAACACACACACCATTTATGCCCAAAAACCACACCATTTCAACCATGCCAAAAAAAATTCAATAAAACAGTCCATTTATTAAAAACCTTTTTCCTACAAACCATTTTCCAAATCCTGAAAATCCAGCTTTTATATTCACCATTTTAAAAATCATGAAACCAAAACACTTTTAACAAACCATTCTTTCAATTTCCACAATTCCTTCAAAACCCATAAGTCATCATTTAAGAAGATTTATAACATGATTTGAACTAAACTTCACAATAAAAAACTAAGCAATTAAATCAATTTGAACTAAGAATTCAAGTTCAAAGAAAGTGGAATCGAGAGTGAATCCACCTACCTGAACCAATTAGGAAAAACCAAACAACGGACGAAAAATGCTCAAGAACACCATGTTGATTCTACAAGAACTCCCCTTAGATTCCTTCCCCTATGAAAAAAAACAAAAATCCATCATAGAAGTCATCCACCAACATATATCTAACCACCTAGGGAATAGATCTAAGGATACAACAAGTGGTAAGAAGGAGATCTATGAAAAAAATACAAGAACGAGACTTACCACGATCAACTGTCATCTAAACACCAAGGCAACCCTCCAGATCGCTTCCAAAACACCCGGTATGTGTTCTCCCACCTTCCCCAGAAAAAACAATCGTGAGTTAGGGTCATCTGTGAGAAACAAAAAGTGGGATAAATGATAAAATGGATTAGATCATAATACATTGGATCTATGTTGACTTCGTGCACGGTTAGTCCGCATAGTTAGTTAAATTGTACGCTAACTGTGTAGTATTCACTGCCAGAGTGGGGCTCTCTGCACGGCCTTCTCTCACGGTTTTCCGAAACTATGCGCACATAGTGTGGTATCCCCTGTCCAAAATACCATCACCTTCACAGCTTCCACACAGTTTGGAAAACCGTGTGCAGCCAGTGCGTCCCCACATTTTTCCCTTTTATGCATTAAAAGTCTCCCAAACATTCCCCAATAATCTCTCATATGCTTCATGGACATAAAAAGCATAAAACAAGGGTTACTTACCAGAAACTGGGGGGTACTACATGGGGAAACTATTTGGTTATGTATTTTGGTGGGACATGTGTATTTGGTTGAAAAATATGTGTGAAAAAAATCTAACAGTGGTCAATTTATGGATTGTCGACTGGATTAAAATGTAGGCAGTGGGACTGCCTTTGGTTTATGTTGTGGCCGTAGAACATATTTTAAAGTGGGACTTATGTTGGGAAGTGGTTTGATAGAGGGTCTATATGAATGAGTTGTGTAATGACATCATTTTAATAAGTGTTTCTATTTGGGTGTTGTTTTGCAGCGAGGATGATGGTTCTTTTAGATGGTGTGATTGAGCGTGATAACTTTGAAGAACCACAACTAGAAGTTGTTGAACCAGTAACTAGGAAAAGGGGTTGTTGTGGGACTATAGGTTGTTTCTTATATCTGGTTCTTTTTAATGGCTATTAAAATGGATATAATTTACATTAGTCCATCTCAAATTGTTAAATGTTATAAGTATAAATGAATGAAGTTGGTTGGTTGTTTTGTGTTTAGTTAATAAGGATCTTCACTTTTTTTGAATGGTTGCATGTGTTTTTCATGGTAAATTACTTTTGTTGGGCTAAGATAAATTAAGTGAACCTATTAGTTAATTAATGTAAATTAATTATTTGAAAAGGGGTTTTGGTTTATGCTTTTGAAAAGGATG
Source organism: Viscum album (assembly GCA_963277665.1). Lineage (NCBI taxonomy): Eukaryota > Viridiplantae > Streptophyta > Magnoliopsida > Santalales > Viscaceae > Viscum > Viscum album. Next base: position 1,140,592,558 of record OY728127.1, read on the forward strand.
TTTTTGTGGTTTTTCATAAATTTGTAGCAACAAAAAAGGTTCAGGTGGGATCAGAGTTTGTTTTTGTGACATATATGATGGGCTGAGTGTTTTTGTATATATATATATATATATATTCTTTGTAATTTCTATACGCACCACACCCGTGTTGAGAACCATGTGCTGAGCACCCTCATTTCAGGGGGGAGGTTATCTTTACTGACATCACAGCGGGAGGAAGGATGGCTAGTTACTGACATTCTTCCTCACACCCCCTTCTAGGTTCAGTTAGCATGAGTGTATCTAGGTAGGACATAATGGATTGAGGTCTACAATTGTCCAAGATCCATTAGACATGTTTTTCATATGCTTGATTGTCCTAGGTGCTTATAGGGCAGGAATTTTTCCCACATGTCTCTGAGATGCGGGCCATGTGTCTTTCAGTGAGAAGTGATGTAATTGTGGCCTGGCTATTTGTGGGTGATATTTGGTGTCTGGTTGTTTCCTAGTTGTTTCTGGGCGGGATTATGGTGTGGTTTGAGGTCCTTGTGTGTGCGGACATGATGTGGCTATGGGACTCGATTTTGGAATAGTGGTAGCATCATGATGTTAGCTACTAAAAATGTGATGTTAACCAATGGGAATCTGGTGTGGGGTACCGAAATGTTGATGTTCTTATACAACTACTTTAATTGACATGAATTATTTAGTGAATTACCCTTGTTGATTCTATGATGGTTAGTAATTTTTTGTAGGATATATCATGTTATAGTTTTCTCTCAGAGGGGAATTAGTATGTTCCCTCACTTGTTCATGGGTAGATTTAGTTTTCTTATTGGGTATCATTGTATACTCACCCTATGTTTGTAATAAAATATTACAGTTTACTAGGAGGCCATTGAGTTTCGTGGTGGACTTTAATATCTCAATCATTGGGATAGTTGTCTTATCTTTCATTAGCCTCTTTCTTTTGGTAATTTCAGGGTTCATTTGTTTTTAATTTTGAAATATCTTACATTTATTTCATTCATGTGTTGGATTTTGATTTAATCAATATAAATTTCTAGAGTAACATTGTATTATTACTATCTTATCTCCCAATTGTGTTTTCATTAAAATCAGTAATGGCTTCAATTTTGTGTGAGACTATATACCCTTGGGGATAGTCACTACTTTGGGGCCTATGATGGCCAGACATGGGGGGTAATTATCTATTCTTCTTCATGAAGAAGGATGGTTGTGGCTATTTGTTGTCCCTTCCCTAATCATGTGGAAGGAGAGTCATGAATAAATGGTATTAATGGTTTATCGTAGTGAGATAAGATTGAATTACATGTTTGGAATAGTTAGGATTTCTTGGGATGGTTGGGAAATGGTGTTTGGAAATCATCGAGGGTGAGATAGGCTATGAATAACCAGATAGAAAATCAGATTTTAGGGTCCCCTATGATCCAATTTAAGGACTCTGGACCTACAGAATGACCATTTGATGTTACACTGATTGTAGGTTATATTCCATAGGAAAGGTACATACATAAAAATGACATATGTTTTTGAGTGTATTCTCCATTTTGGTAACATAATTCAAATAATTAGATAATATGAATCTTAAGATATATTTTCATACTACCCAAGCATTGGAGTTCCTTACTTACCATTTTCAGCTATAGAATCCAAATATCACCCACATGTGGTACAAGAAGTTCATTCCTAGTAAGCTGGCATGGATGATTAGTATAAGGCTGATCGAGAGGAGGAGGATTACTTGTTGGAAAAATAATTCTGATTTATAGCCGTAGACTCTAGGGCTATATGAAGACAACATTTCAGAAATAGAGATAGAGGGATGTCATGAAGAGATGAAAATAAAAATTCCCTTGATTTGTTATCTGAGGGTGTTTTGGGTTCCTCATGTAGTGATCGTAATGCGAGGAGTGGTGTGTTAGTTTTGCATAATTTACCTCATTAAGAGGAAGGAAATAGATGTCTCATGGGGTGACATTGAGAATGAGTTTTGGGTAGAATATCATTCATCGATGATGAAGGCTGAGAAGACATAGGAGCTGCTCTACCCCCATCATTTGATTATGTTAGTTGGAGAATTGGGTATCATCTTCAAGGATCTCTTACACATTATTTAGGATCTCTTTCCCAATGACCTTTCATGGTTGAGATGCATGAAGGAGGCACTACAACCTTCTATTCAGTAATTCATCACTCCCTTTACCCCACCAACATACATATAAGTTTTGAAGAAGTAATATGTTGTATAGATGATCTAATCATATATGCTATACTATTAAAGGGATCCAGATGATATCATCAATAGGGAAGATAGTGAGATGTAGGTTTTTGGGATTAGGGCCTTCTAGGTTCTTGCTAGCGGGGGGTAGGCCTCAAATGTTCTAGTTCATATCTCCGGGTCCTCACCCTTTCCCCCTAGGACTGGGACCTATGTTCATTGAATTTAGAGGTCATGGATATCTTTGGATATAGTGCCCATATTTCTCATAGTGTGGTGGGGTCAGGAAGTTCCAGTGCCCACCCTAGCAGTAGCAGTTTACGGTCAGACCTTTCTAGCAGAAGAGGTAGTGGCTCCCACTCCACTGATGGTAGACTGTGTTGGTGGATGCTGACATTAGGGTTCTTCTTAAGGTTCTCAAATATGGTTTGTTTGGGGATGGTGTTACATCATAGGGGTAGAAGATCTAGGCATGGGAATTAACATGTCACCAAGGAAGTAGTTCTAGTTAGGCTCAATGGTATTCTAGGTACGATCATTCTATTAATTACACATTCATGTCTATTGTTTTTATTCAGGAGCATCACAATCCATTGTTCCACCCAGTCTAGCCTATTCCATGGGACTAGATGTATAGGGACTTTATGTTCCTCTAGTGTTGAGTACACCAATAATAGGTTAGACTACTCTATTTTATGATCGACAGGTATGAATACTAATGTTGGGTCCACTTTAATCCAATGGAGATCTTCTTTTATATAGATGTACCCAAACGATGTCATCCCATTTATCATCTAGTTTTTTTCTATTTATACTATTATAAACTTATTTTATGGAATATTTGTGTTTTCATTTGCGGATGTAAAACATGTAGTTTTTGATTGTTAGTGGGGATGTTAGGTGGGAAGTCAGTGTTTGGAGCATCTTATCTACATGTCGTCAGATCTATCAGCGAGATAATATGATAAATAGATGGTGTAGGTTTGATGATTTTTTGGGCTGTTCTAAGATATTTTCCCCAAATAGGTTTTTATTCAACCTCCCTCGATGAAAGCTGAGTTTAGAATAGACTAGAAACCTTGTTCCCGTCTGATTGTTATGGCTTCTTATCATATGGAACCTTTTATGTTGTGGGTGTTTTGGATTCAGGTTGACGGCCAGATGAAAATGTTTTTTATCCTACCAAATTGTTCACTCTGGGGTGCTCTATTCTTGTTCAAGAAGATGGAAGATGGTGTTATATGGCTATGTATATACTACCATAGAGTGAATTATGTAATGATTAGGAACTATTTCCCTCTCCTTATAATATATACACTTTTCTCCGAGCAATGCAGAGTATGTTGGTTCTCCAAGATCTATTTATTGTCTGGATATCACTATTATAGGGTTAAGGAGGCTGACATCCAGAAAAATTCTCTTAGGTGCAGGTATGGGCACCTCGAGTTTGTGGTCATGCCCTTAGATTTTCAAAATGCACCATCTATGTTGATGGGGTCATAAACTCTATATTTTTCATGTTCCTAGTACTATTTTTTGTTGTTTTCATCGATGATATTCTAATTTACTCAATGCTTTCAGAGGAACATAATTTTCACCTCATGATAGTCTTATAGGTTCTCCCTCACCACTAGCTATCTAGAATGCTATCTTGGTGCATGTTCTAGATAAGAGAGTTTCACATCCATAGTAATTCAGTGTCTCAACAATGGATAACAATGTACCCATGAAAGGTCAAGGGATTTGTTTCTTTGGTAGCACTGAATAATGTGGTAGAAGCACACAAATTCCTATGTATTGTGGTGTATTACAAGAGGTTTGTAACAAACATATCTCGATTTCCAGTTTTGTTGATATATTTGACCTGAAAAGACTTGAATTTCATGTTGAGTGATCAGTGTCAGGAAGAATTCAACTACATAAAGGGGAACCTAGATAGTTCTATAATACTTAAGTATCTAGAGGACATGGAAACGTTTGAGTGGTTCCTTTATGCATTCAGCCTAGGCTTGGAATGTGTGCTGATGTAGAATTGGAGAGTGATATCATATGGGTCTTGGCAGTTATGTCATTATGAAAATAACTATGCCACAAATGATCTAGAAAATTCAGGGGTTGTATTCACGATGATGTTATGGAAATAATACCTCACTGGGGAAGAAATTAAATGGGAAACGGCTCAAACAAAGTTGATTACATAACATTTCACATCCATCATGATGAACTAAAGTTCAATCAGTTGACTGATGATAGATATCTATGAATCCATTTGATAGGGCTTAAAAATGATCCATTATAAGAGAGCAAATCTTTATTCTGACTTTTTTTCAAATTATGAGAAATTAAGAGGATTAATTAGAACATTAAGGTAAAAACCGTAAATTTACCCAAAAAATTAACATGTGCATGGTTTGTCCACATGGTTAGAAAAATGGTCCCCCAAAAATACAAAGATACCTTGGAAAAAGATTCACTCAAATGGTTTGGCTAAGAGAATGTGAGCCAATCATGTAAGTTGGACCTATCTAGAAAATATCAATTTGTGTGGTTTAGTAAAATGTGTTGTTTTCCTGAAAATTTTATTCTAGACTACGCGCTAAGTCAATTTTTCCAAAAAAATGTGGGTTTCAGCCACCAGACATGCCCCATCCACCGATGATACCATTAAAAACCCATTATTCATTCATTTTAGGTCCAAAAAGATTAATTAGACTGAAAATTACAATATCTATACCTATGTGAAAAAACTGGGTTCTTACAACATAATGCCATAAATAATAAAATCATAATTTAACATAACCACGTTAATTCTATGACTCTACAAATAACATGATCTATAAATTAAAAATTCCATAATGATAGAATTTATAATGATGGACATAAAGAATATTTAATCAATTATTCATCCATGACATATGAAATTTAACGGTTATGGCCTCAACCAAAAACAATTTCATGTAAATAATATGTCAAGGCCTCGACTAAGTTCATATATCATTTCTCTCTTGATACTTACAAATTCATTGTAGATATATAGGTTAGCCTACTAGTTAATTTTTATGTGTGATATATTCCATATATAAAAAATGGTGAAACATCAATGACAAACACATTCATATCAAAAAACAAAAAATGGAAATGTTAATACATTAATGAATAACCATGAATGGTATCGAAATAGCACATCCACGGTCAAACTGATCATAAAACCATATGTATCATATGGTTGATTGTATCACAAGAGATAATCCTTAATGATGTATAATATTATGAAATGTATGGTGAAATAGGTAAAAATAATTTAAAATTGGACCATAGGAAAATTTTTAGGAGTAAACACTTCACACATAAATAACCGTCTCTTACCACATTGAAACATTTTAGTCAATGTAGTTATAATGGAATAAAATAAAATTAAATATATAACATCCTAATAATAATAATTATAATTATATAAGTTTTCATGGTATGCATATACACCACAAATAATTAATAAGTGGATAATTTTAATACACATCACTATTGTAAAAGTAAGGTAAGAAACCACCTTTTTTACATTGGAAATATGTGTTATTTGGGAAAATCATATTTATTTATCAAAAAACGTATTTTTAACATGTATAATCTAATTAATAATGGGGATTTACAATAATTTTACTATACAAACATTTAAAATTTCAATCAATTAAATTGTTTTTTAAGAATCTTTCTAATTTATCCACTTTAGTACGGTTTATGAGAAAATTAAAAAGAATCAGTAAAACAGAAATATATTAATGGTTTTATAAATTGAGATATGAACATAGATAATTTTTCATGAAAATAATGATGAATATTTAATAATAATAATTTCATAATATATATTATGAAATAAACGTGAAAACATGATAGTAATTGGGATGTTCCCTTTAATTGGGCATGCTTATCTAAAGGAACTAAAATGGAACGTTATAAAATCGTTTATTTATAACAATAGATGTATGTAATGATATTTTTAGATGATTTTGAAACATATAATCAGCTTTTTTAAAATTTATATAATAATAAATAATATTTACAATTGGGTAATGAGATATAATGTGTAATCCGAATTTAAATGGTATTCCGAGATAAAACCCTTTCCACTCTCTAAGAGATGATTCGTATATCCCAAAAAAAGTAGTGTAAATAAAAAATCATTGAATAATATAAATATATAGACACTTTTGATATTATGCATGTATTTATAGAGGATTTTGGGAGTGTATTTTAAAGTAATATAATGTGAAAAGAAAAAAATAATGAAATTGAAAGGGGATTTGACCACTTATATTATTCTCCATAAGAACATAAATATGGAAATTGGGATTCATATACTCTTGAGATGATAAAATACTGTTCATGTTGATGATACATTGGAATATTATTAGGTATAAAATAGATGTGATTCAAGGTTTAATATGTTTGCGGGGATGATGTGGTGAGAGGTGATAATTATGGTAGAGGTGAGGGGTGTTGTATTAATATTTTATTCATTGATTTATTAAAATTCATCAAAAATAATTGATTGATAATAATCAAAAAACTTATTAAAATAATGTGTATAGTTTGATATCATGATATTACATCATCCATACATCACTTAAGACTCAATAATACATGTGGTTACCAAATACTATAAATTATTGTTTTTTTACTATTCAAAAAAATCACTTGTTATACCAATAATCAATATTCTAACCCGATACATTTTTTAACATGTATAAATAAAAAATAGACTCATTTAATGAATATAAATTTATAATAATGATATATAATAATTTTTCATCAAATAATCATTTAATCAAAAAACAAGGATTTTAAAATTATAATCAAAATTGTAAAATATATTATTGTATGATAAAATTAACATATAATCATTTGAAAAATAATATTAATTAAAATATATATTATATAGAAATATATTTTCGTTGAAATCATTATTCTAATAATGCAATGATAAGTAAATATTTATGTTTCCAAAAACATGAACAACTAATTTATCATTTTTAAAACATTAATATTTTTATACCATGTTATAGTTAGACACATTTGGAATTTATAAGATTCCTTAATTTGATGTATGCATTAATAGGTGTTTTTACTATTAAAATCATAAATATAATGTTAATAAAAATAAAATAATAGTTTTTAAATAAAATATTTATTTTTACCTATTGAGTATAAAATAAATATTTTTAGTTAAAAACATTCCCTCTAATGTAATTTTGACATTCCATTTTTAAGAAATATGTTTATTTTGTTCAATATAATTTCAAAGAGAATCAAACTTTATTTTTAAAATGTGTGTTACATAAAAAAAATTTGAGACTAAATTTTTAAAAATAAATTATTTTGACAATAAAAATTTGATTCATTGTAATCTTAATCCTATAAAATCATTTGGGAAAATGTTTTAAAAATGATTAAATATATAATATTTAAATATTTAATAAATAATTTTATACTATACATTATCTAAATTTTAATGTATGTGTTATAATGGTAATATAAAAATTATGATATATATTTCTACATCATTGTTTTTTTAATTTTAGTTTTTTGTAAATCCTATGCAATCAATGAAAAAATATTTTAAAAAAGACATACCATAATGCCACGATGTGATACTTTCACCACTCCTAAAATAAAATTCATCCAATTTTTTGAAATATAACTTCTATAATCATTTTTTTATAATTAAAAATTTCTTTCTAGAAAAGTCCCATTAGAAATATGGTTAATTAAAAATCATATTAGTAAGAGGGTAATGGAAATTTTATGATATAAAAAACTAATTTTAGGTATGATTTCTTAAGTGTAGAGTGATATAATGTAAATTTAAAAGAAATCAAACTCTCAACTATTGATGAAGTGTGATAGAGAACATGTTCATTAAATTGTCGACCATCACACAAAAATAAATATTCTGAATGAAAAACATACCATTTATTTCTCAAAATAAAAACTAAATATATATTGTGTTTATTCTAAATTAATTACTTAGTTATAAGGGATTATATTGATATTAATATATATAATTTATAAAATAATGTATTGTGATTACATTCATGTCATAAGAATAAAATAATCATTTAGTTGAGCCTGAATTTATTTTAGCTTCATCTATTACTGCTAGAAATGAATGTTGAAGATGACTTTTTCACACCAGAATCACTTTAATGAATCATTGGATCGACCAATCATTCCTTTATAATTTAAATAATCGCTAAATACAATATTTATATCTTATTTTATTCGATATGTCATACTGTATCATTAAAAAATTATCCAAGGTTCAACTTACTCCATTTCAACCATAAGACTCATTTAAATACATCTTTCCTAATTCACAAACATAAATTGTCTCTAAATTTAAATGATACTTGAAACCTTTCAAAAAATATCATATATCGCCATATGTCAACATGAATATATTATTTAACTCAAAAACACCATTCATGGTTCAATATCCTTTTCTGGCCTAATGTTTATCTATTTGATAATAAAAATATCATTAAAATTAATTAACTTTTTCTCTATAGAATATTAAAAAATTTCATTCTAATCAGGACATCATATTTGATGGTATGTGGTGCTTCCCCCTTATCACCATTCAATTGTGAGTTCAAATCTTGGCCTATATGGACCTGACTGGTGGTCACCCAGCATACATGTTGTCCTTTTCCTAAAACTGTATTAATAAAAATTACAATATATATATGATGGAAATTCATAATATAAATTTAATAATTAATGTTATCAATAGAACCCCAATAAATAAATACTTCATTGAATTTTGTTCTAGATACATCATTTCTTTTTCCATATATTATCTTATATAATAGGGAATCTTCTTTGTTAATGATATATTTCCCCATATATATGGAAATGATATGAAAAATGAATCTTGGGATTTTTTTTAATTCTATGATACTCTCCATTTTTCTTTTTAATTTTGTTAAATTATCTCCAATAGTATCAAAACAAAATATTTTCATCATTATGTTGATACATGTTCCTGGTTGACTCCATCCACTTTATTAAATGATGAAAATATAGAATTTTTTTCTACTTGTTTTCCACCACTAGCGCTCTTAGAAAAATCCATCTGTATCTTTTTTGTGTGGTGTTAGGTGGTTTTTAGGTTATATGTTCTCAATAATGTATCATGAAAAAAGATTAAGTGTTCACTCTATATCTTCTACATATATTAAAGTCCCATTTGGTTTCATAACCCCAACACATTTCCCATCATGTTCAATTTTAAATGTCTCCTATGTATTTCAACCACTGACTAAACAAAAAATAATCGTGTGAGTTACAATAGTTATAGTGAAAAAAAATTAATTTTTTTTTGAATGCCTTGAAATTATATATTCAACCAAAAACACCTTATTATTCACCTATTTTACTCAATTTTAATATATATTCAAATCCATCATAATTGTTTGTAATGAAAATTTGACTGATTCTGAGTTTATCACCCATGAGTTTAAAATCACATTAACATTAAGGCATTCTCTATTGAACCACATTATTAAAAGTTAGGCATGATGCACCATTTTAATGTTTTTACCCCAAGATATATCAATTCAATAACCACCTACACTTTTAGTATCCCAACATGATGGTTATTATAGAGTTATTCACATAAAACCTACCATACAAAAATTCGAACATGTTCATCAATTCTTATACTCAAAGTGAGTATTTTCATCAATAATATAAGTTTTATAAATTTACTTTCCATGATTTCTATTAATATTTCTATGAAAAAATTACTAAAAAACTAAAAACTAGTAGCTTATTATCACATCATTACATTATTACATTGGTAATGGGAATATGTTTTCATATCCCAAAAATTATATAGTTTATTTTCATTAGAAAACAATATAAATTCTTAAATTTTCTATTATAACTTGAATGAATATGTAGGATAGAAACAAGAATGGAATCAACCATAAAATACTATATTATCTATACAAGTCATTCATAATATACATATTCTCATCCCATGGAAAATAAAACATAAGAATGTAATGAGATAAAATGCCCAGAAAGAGAATGAAATATAACATAATCTATCATAAAAAATATGGAATGTTGAATAATTAATAACCCATGATATAAATACCAAATGATGAGAATAATATGAATAAATAAGGTTTGATTACATATTAACAAAAATATTTATATGAGAAATAAATATATATATGGATCTAATAATATTTTAAGAATAACATTGATGATCAATTAACAGTATCATATTGAGGGAATATCTTTTAATGGTCATCTAAAACATACCATTGAAGACTCAACCATGTCATCTGAAAATAAATGGTTATGTCCTCATCCAAAACTATATATCAAAATAAATAGTTAAGGTCTTCACCTAGTATATATATAATTTGTATCATGATACCTATAGATGAATCGAGTGGATATAATGGGCCTCGATCACCGCTTACCATGTCCTATAATTTCATAACATAAAAAGGGTGAAACATAGAAATAATAAACTAACATGTTGAAAAACAATCATATTAAATGTCAATACCTTATACATAAACTAGAAATAGTATCACAAGAGCATTTCCATAGGAAAAATATTCAAAAACCATTAAAAATATTAAATAGTATCATAATATATAAACATAAATGAATAAAAAGGTTCATAAATGGATTTTGATACAGTTGAAGACACATTTAATAGATAACATAGGAGAAATCCAAAGATAAATAATATTTAAACATTACAATGTGTCCCACATGACATTGAATGATTTATATCATAATCACGTTTATGGTGTAACAATAAATTATACTTACAATTTCATGATAATATGAAGAATAGTTATATTATATATTAATGGTAGTAAATACACCACACATATTGAATAAGTGGTGAGAAAATAATATGTATAACCAATGTAAAAGTGAGACGTGAAATCCCATTTTTATATTTTAATGAAGAGTTCATTTGGAAAATAATTTTTATTTTTCATAAAATGAAATTTTATTAACGTATATCCTAAAAATAATGTGTTAAGGATGATGAAATTGTGTTTGAGTTGTAAAATAGTTCGAATATATATATACATGTCTATGTAACATTATAATTAGACCATTTTATTACAGATTAAGTGAAATAATAAAATAATCATTAAAAATGAAAAGTAATTAATATTTTTATTTAACTAAATATAAATATAGATATTTTTCATCACAAAAATACAAATTTTAGTGAATTAATTTTATATTAAACCATATTATGTATAGTAATTGAAAAATGGTTACTAAATGAGAAATTTTATCTATTTGGGTTGGATTTTCATGAGTAATAAAATGGGATCCTTATATATATATACACTATTCAATGGTGGATTCTTATCAAAAATAAAATTAATAAAAAAATAAAATAATTAATAATATAATATAAATGATACAGTTTTTATGACAATTCAAAATTTACTACAAATAAACATTAAAATATAGTGGGAATAATGCACATCTCACAGAAATGAATGTGATGTGTGAAAACCAAACACAATGTATGAAAGTGTGATTAAAATGTTCATAATCAACATGATAATGAAATTAATTTAGTTAATTATTTTATTTAGAAAATATTGAGTTTTTTAAATAAATTCTTTATACCATTTATGCCATTTTTTAGTTATTATATTTAATTTGGTCATATTGTAGTGTTTCTTCCATTGTTTTTATGATTGATTAACTTGTATACTTCTATAAAGAATCATATTTAATGGGAAAGGATATCAACAACTAAAATTATATGTTTTCAGTAATCATATAGATGATTTTTTTTTCATTTGGTTTTTGGGTTGTTGATGAATCAATCTATAATAAATTAATGTTAATAATTGAGATTTTTTTGTCGTATTTGTGATCATCACGAACTTGTTTGTTTTATTAATTAATATTATGTATATATCAAAGTACAAAAACATTGTATTAGATTTTATACAAAAATAATAATATGGTTTCACACTAAATGATTCTTTACAACCATCCATGATGTCATAATTAAAAAATGAACAGACATCCTCTATGTATGTATTAAATTGGCACCTCTGGGATTATGATTTCATTTTTAAAATAAAATTAACAGGAGGAGAGACATTATTATTATTTTTTCACTATATTAATTAAATTATAAAATATATATGATACTAGAGTCATCATTAATTTTTTGTAAATAGCAGTGGTTGAGAGTAGATTAAATGAAATGTTTGTGAAAAAAAATTATGTGAAAGAGGATTTTACCACTTAAATTATTTTCAGGGATAACATTCTTAGGGAAATTGTTTTTGGGATTATTTTGAGAAAAGAACACCCAAGATTTGGTAATGTTACTTGATAAGTGTACTTAGTATAAAATGGGAAAATCATAATGTCATATGATTTTTAAGGTTGAGAGGTTGAGAGGGTTCTATTTATTGTGGAGAAGAGGGGTGTTATACCATTATTTTATTAATCGTTTTATTATTTTCCATAAATAATATTGTTAGTGATTTATATTAAAATATATTAAAATAATAAACTATAGTTCAATATTATCATATTATATCACCCATACATCATCTGTTACTGAATAATTGATGTAGTTATTAAATATCGTAAATTACAATATTTTACAATTCACGAATAATACAGGTATTTTTTAAAAACAAAAAACTAACACTAACAATTTTTTAAATTGTATATTTATAAATTTAAAAATATTTTATGAACATAATATTCTAAATATGATAAATTTATCATTCAATTAAAATCATTATTTATTTGAACAAAAATGGAATTTTAAATTATAATAATTTTTTGACACTTTGTAAATTTACTTATGGAATCATAAAATTGACATATAATATAATTAAAATTTTGATTAATTCATGAATATATTTTTAAAAAATAAATATTATTTTATATCTTTATACTTATTATAAAATTTAATATAATAATTTTTGTTTCAAAAATTTATCAAAACAAAATATTTAATTTTGAAAACATTTATTTAATAACTCCATAGAATATATAAATAATATTTTTATTTGTAAGATAGATATATTTTATTTATAAATTTGTATTTGGTGATACTACTAAAATAAGAGATATAATATTAGTAAAAAAAATATCTGTTATTTTAAAAATTGAGATTTTTCACTATACATTCGAAAATAACTTTTTTCATTACTAACCAGAATTTCACCCTCATATAATTTTGATATTCATCATTTAAAAATGAATTTTACATCTTCTTATTTAATTTTGAAAATATAAAAAATTAATTTTCAAAAAAATGCACCATTAAATTGTTGTACAATTTTCATTAGAATAGTATATAATTTTAATGATTATAATTTTAATCATTATTATCTTATTCCAAAAAAATTATTTCGTTTAATTTATATACATTTGATTAAATTCATAATATATAAATTTCAAAAACAATCTAATTTTATTTATTCCTATAAATTTTATTATTATTTTATAATGGTCATTTATGAAATAATGATATTTAATTGTATATCCTCATTTGTTTAATCATTATGTTATGTGAATAATTTTATTGAAAAAAAATAAATTAAATAACTCATTGAGTATAATCATGGATTTATAAAAACATGGAATTGATTAATCATCCAGATATGCATCCGAAATATGATATTGTTTTATATATATGTCTGAGGGCCTTTGAAATCTCATTGGGCATTTTGAAAGGCCTTTGTGTGATCTTGGGTGAATTTTAAGAAGGTCTGGGCAAGGAAAGGATGTGTCTTCCAAGGTCATTCATGGGATTGTTCTATCATATCAAGGATTCATGCATGACGATGTTGTGGACATCCTTGCTAAATTTCAATTATTTTATTACCGTGAGAGGATCCCAAATCCTACCATTTTTTTAGCATTTTCTTCTTTTACTATCGTTAAGGATTTCATGATGGTTAATGGGTCTTGATGAGGAAAATCACCATTCCTTTTTGTGGACTGTCACACGAACACCATGGGTCATATAGATATACACATGAATTTCATGGAAAAAACCATCCATTTTTATATAGGGAGTCAAATAGTAAGTGTTGGGTTTCCTGTACATATTTGAGGATCTTTGTATAATGAGGAAGGCATACCGATTGGACTATACAAGATGTGATGGACATGTATTTTTGGTCTTGTGGTGTCTTTTCGACAACCAGGTGCGCATCAAATGTCGTTTATGACTGTCTATAGGCCCCTATCCCTTCTCTTTTATATCCTTGGAGTAATTTTACAAATAATATTGGGTAAAATAAATTTAGATGTACATTTGAAATAGAAAATACACCTTATAATATATTTTGTGTTTCATGATATTCATGACCAAAATGGGCATCTCATTTCCAAAAAATTTCATTATTTTTTAATGAATTATTTTATGACATGTCTGGTGATCATCAGTTGATAAACCACATGGCCTGGGTGTGTTTCTTTTACCTACATCCACCAAAAAACTATTTTTTCTTGGGCATCATCTTGAGCGATTATTTACTCATTAAACGAACCATGCACGACTATCTACAATCCCTTCACTACACACGGTTCCATCCTATGACTTCATGAAAGTCACATGATCACAAGACTCAAAGAGTCTAATATGATCATAATCCTTCAACATCCTATAATTAATTTTAATTATTATGGGTAAATAGTAACCATATCATGGTGATTATCCCCTTATGAATTTATAAATTATCATTTGACAGGAATCATCAAGGGGTAATAACTTAAAAATACCACATTGAGGATATTTTCAATCATTACCTAGTAAATAAAATTTTTTCATATTGTCAACCTGGTTTGATAATCGTCTAATAGTTATTTGAATATTCCACCTTTTATGTACATATCATTTTTAATTATTAGAATATAATGGATTCTTAAAAGAAACTATCTTTATGATTCGGAGATTAAAAAAATCATAATCATTATTTATGTTAGTTATCCCGCTAGATTTAAAATTAATTACTATCATTTAAAATTAGTAATATTATGACATAAAAAATATATTTCATTTAATATAAATGGTTCCTAGATTAAATAAGTATTCTAATACTCATATAAAATGTAGATATTTGCCTATTGAGAATGGAAATATAACATGTAATGGAACAAATAATATCAAGGATATATTATGGTATCTTAATCATGTTATGAGAAATAACCATTAATGAATACAGAAACCTACTATACCACATCATGAGTCTCCTAGGATGGATCTAATTATATAAATTAATCCCATATCATTTAGTATGTCTAATTTCAGGTGTTAGATGAGAACTGGATAAACTCCCATTAAAAGGAATTTCGGGAATTGGAATATAACGAATATTAAAATTTAATAATTTAAACATATATTCTAAATGGTGGTGTTTCATAATGTTGGTAATTGATCGATAATATAACTAGGGAAGTATAAATAGAACACATGGAATATAATTATTATAATAAAAATTTGATTGAAAAATATTTCTCTCATGAGCAGTGAGATAAAATGAATAGATAGTTACATAGCATAGAATGAAGAAATAATGATTTTTTGGTTCAGTTTGAGGCTAACTATATAATAATTCTCAGGTTTCTGTATTTTAGATACAAAATATGGAACTCCTGATTGTGTATTTTATAAAAGGGAATAAGCCAAGCTTCTGAAGAGTGGATGTCTGTCAAAAATTTTCATCATATGAAGAAATAGTTAAATGCTCCATAAATATAGGGACATGTTTTTCTAGATCTAAAAAAATCTAAAAATAAATGAGAAGAAAATTTAATCAAAACAACAAGAAAAATGGAAATCAAAAATGAAGAATATGAATGTTAAGTAACACCCAACATAGAGTAAACATAAAAAACAATCTTATAAAATGTATAAAGGGAATGGAGGTTTTTTATATATGTAAAACCATGGGTCGTTTTTATCAAAAATTCATGTGGAAGAATAAAATAAATAATTTATGATGACTCAGATATAAATAAGTGGGTAATTATTCCAATAAATTCAATATGTGTTATTTAAATTTACCATGGAAGTGGATAAGAGGATAAAAATTACATATATTATTACTACATATGAGGTTCAAATTCATAGTGATGTGTAGAAACGTTCTGCAATATTAGAATAAAATTTATCCAATGCAATATTTTATTCTAGATCATTTCATCCTTTTAAATGTTGTATTTTTTCGAGGATATTTATATGCATCCCTAACACCATATATAGGTAATTTATATTCAAAACACATAGTAGAAGTCTCACTACATCAATTATGTGTTAGGAGATTACAATTTTAACATAAAAACATGCTATATTAGATGAAATTATTACCAAACCTATGGTTATATAATATTTCATACTATATTTCTTTCATAATATGAAGAAAAAAATTATTACAATGAGAAGGGAATTTAAATTCATGATAAATATGTTGAATTGATTATCTCCAGAAATGGGGAATCCTTATATGAGTCTATTCTACATCCACACCCAGTAGGTCTTCTGAAGTAGTTTCAAGGGTCGGGGGGAGGGAGATTATCAATGGAGAAGGAAATCATCAAATTTAGTATATAACTATTATAATGGAAAAAATTAATGAATTTTCAATGGAATTTCATAGAGATCCACCAGTGTGTGAATTTATTTTTTTCATTGATATAATCTCCTATGGAAGAAAAATTTTCTTTAATTATATATAGAATGGATATTATTGAATTATTAGATTTATATAATAAATTATATTATTTTTTTTATAGAAGACATATTTTCTTCCTAATATCAATCTTGGTTATCAGCATTTATTTTTTTAGAAACAAAAGGGTTCCATGAGGGTATGATTTTTTTAGTGACAACAAAAAAATTATGGTATTGGTAAAAATTCAAACACATCTCAAAAATTTACTTATTTATCAACATCATGGAAGGAGAAATTTTTCGAAGGGACTCCTTCATTCTAGGTAACAAAATTTCCTAGTATTGAAGGATGAAATTATAAAGGTATCATTCTAAATGGGGAATGGACATTACGAGCATATATAAATTTCTTTTGGGTTGACCAATGAGCACTAAAATTTAATTGAAGTAATTATAATGTTTTTCAAGGAATATAATGATTATTTTGTTATCATTCATTTAAAATACAGTTTTCTATTCTAAAATCTACGTTTACGATGAGAATCACATTGTAATAATTTATCATTTTGTTATAAAAAAGTAATTTATAAGAAATCTAATAAGTGTAATTTGAACCTTCAAGATATTTATTTTTCATTAAAATATTTTCAAAAGGATGGAATATCAATTAATCATTTAATTAAAATGTTATATAGAAAATGATGTACCCCATTGAACATAACTAAAGTATCCAGTTTCATTGGAAGTGTTTGTTACTATTTTAAATTTACTCATAATTAATCATAAATGGTTAACACATTAAACAAGAATACATGTAATGAGATTAATTTTATTTGTGAAATGCAATGTGAATTCTTTTACTATGAATTCAATAAGTGATTGGCCAATATATCTATAATTAATATACAATTATGAGATTATAGGTTCATTATATATAGTGAATCACCAATGAATGATCCAGGTTGACACCTTATGAAAAATGATATTATTATATCATATATACCATGATGATGAAAATTTAAAAATAGAAATATCCCAACCATGATATTTAGTTTGTAGATGAAACTTTTTCATGTATTATAGATAAATATTTTATATATAAAAGAATATTAGTTCCGAATATATAT
Organism: Viscum album; assembly: GCA_963277665.1. NCBI lineage: Eukaryota > Viridiplantae > Streptophyta > Magnoliopsida > Santalales > Viscaceae > Viscum > Viscum album. Next base: position 1,140,610,616 of record OY728127.1, read on the forward strand.
ATATTTAAAAGGGGATATAAATTTTGGAAAATAAGATAGATCTAACTATTAATGGTCCATAATTTCACAATTCACTATACAAATAGATAAAAAAGTATAGTAGAAGATGAAATGAGTATGAAGGATCACCGATTTATTCCCCAAATGAGGATTGGGAGGGATAATATTTATATGGATTTAGTAATGATAGATATAGAAATTGTTATTGAAGGAGGGATATGTCCTTTTAAAAATTATTTAAAATTCTCATTTATTGAAAACATTAAATGTTTTAAATCTGATGATGAAAATAATCAGATAAATGTTTATTATTTACAAAAATGTAAGTAATAAGTAATAATATTTTTAGGATCAAATTATGAAATATCAATATTTATTATGTGTTCCATCTATAATGGAGTTAAAATTTAAATTTTTTTGTTGACTCTTAGTTTTTGAAGTTTTAATACACCATGGTATAACAATGTTGTATTTGAATTGATTTAATATTTTTTTAAGGGGTAACATAATGCTCAAATTGTTAATTATATGTCTATATTTATGGTTTCAGATAAGTAATGGTTGAAATTCATCACCCTAGATGTCTTATGATGCCAATTCTTATTATTTTGTGAAAATTGGATAATATTACTAGGATATTTTTAAAAAGACGACCATGTACTTATAGAATGGATGATTTAATATGTTATATTTTTTATTTATTAAAAATATATACACATTTATTTTCAATAATAGAATATTTAACTCAAGAGTCCCCCAAATGTTCTATATTACTAAAATTTTAAGACCTCATGGTTCAAATAGATCAATTCATTATAATCATGAAACCAATTTTAAATTGTATTTATTTTAGTTTATTCATATGTATATTGATATTTTTCTTCATAAAATGAGATACTACCTTCCCAAATAAATGGATATCCATAAATGAATGTAAAAAATAGGATTTCATGTTTATTTTGTTATCATTTTACATCCATAGATTGTAGAATCAATATTTACCATTGGTTTTGTTTCATTGTAATTGGTGTCTCTATTCAAGTATCGAAATAGTGCTACGTGATGCATTAAATTGAATTATAAATCATACTCCAACTTTTTTGGAGGTAGTTTTTTAAATTAATCATGTAAGACTAGAAAATTATGAAGAGAAAATGTAAAATTTTAACACATTTCAAAATCAAATTTAATCAAAAAAAGTATAAAAATTTACAATAATGTTATTCTAACGACAAATATAGTATTCATAAAGTGAGAAAAAATATTCATAAAAGATTCTATGATGAATGATTTAATAATACTTAAAAATAATCTGAAACTAGGCACTTATAACATCAAACAATTTTTAATTCATTAATGAATTAGAGTTATAGAAAATTGTTGGGATATTATACCAAGACACTCTATAGAACATGATGTGTTATATATGTCATTTTTAAATAATTCCATGCTAGACCCATTGTGTGTTACCACCTCTAAGGATATATAATTGAAATCATATGTATCTTACAATGAAAATTAAATCTTATTAATATAATAAGGCATGAATTGAGAAAACAATTTTACTCAACTAGTAATGGTTAATTGATGAAATCTTAAAACAGAGGATTCATATTAAGTACTAGAGGATGTTACATAGAAACATTATATTAAATTATAAGATAATATCCATGTAATTTAGTGGACTAGTTTTTTTTTGTGAGTTATGAATTTATCATTACATTACATTATGTTAAATTTAAATTAAATTAAATTCAATAAAAATCATATCTCACAGTATAAGAAACCTCATTTCTCAATTTTTCTAAGTGATCAATATATTTTACTATAAGTAAATTATAAAATCCCAACACAAATTTCCCTAAATGGTGCATCGAGCTAGTTGCTAACATGGCCTCATTTTCATCTCCACAATCTATAGAGGTGTCCTACTAGTTAAAATGGAATATTTGGCTTCTATGTGGAGACTATGATTTCATGTTATAGAGTAGCACAATAGTTTTATTCATAACATTGTGTAATGGATGACGTATATTAACCATATAGAAAAAAAATCCTATACGAAAGTATGTATATAACCAATTCAAAATATATTCTCTTATAAAAAAATTTTTGTCATTTCATGTCTCTAAAAAGAATGAATATTGTTGTACATTAATATTTGAAAACATGTGTATCAAAAAGAAAAATTATTAAAAAGAAACTATCTACAGATCGCATCAAGAGAATGGTGAAGAATTATGATCCCATTTTCAAATTAAATGAATAGATAAATCATCAAAAAAAAGTATATGTACCATATCGCAACACGCATCGATGATGTTTACCTATAAAACTAACAATATCCTAAACTGGGAGTGAGATACATGGTATAGAATGCCATGACATCTTTATTGTTCACCAATATAATATCAATGTAGTCGTGATGAATTCCTGGGTGGATTCCACTAAGCATGAAAATAGACCATGTCCAATGCGATTCTAAGTAGCCTGGATCAATGCATTAAAAATTCCCTTTGAATTCTATTGAATCAGGATATATGGAAGAAACTGGTCAAATGAATCATCTACCAAAATAATGACCCATGGAGTATAAATTTTTATAGCATCCTATGGAATCAATAAGCAATGCATAGAAAAAACTATTCAATTTTTACAGTATAGATATATCTATTTTTGTAGAATAAATCAACTGGCTATATATGCCTCTACCAAGATCCCCAAATATCAAAGACGCATGCATGTTTCATGTCTATAAATATATGAAATCATTGATCTAAAAACCCATCAATAAGAGGATGGTAAATTTTTCTCAGAATCACCTATTTACACAATTCCTTCTAAATTATCTTGTAGAAAGGATATGTTAACATGGAATCCTGATTCATTACACTGGTATTTGGAAACACATGAAGCTCTAATATCAGACAAATATAAAACCATCCAACCTCATCTACCAAGTAGGTATCCCTTATTGATAGGAAATGAGTGACAGTCATGATCCATTCAATAACAAACCATACATTATCACTAACTGAAAGGAGACCATAGAAAGTGGTTGGGGAAAAAATTTCAACATTATCCCACTTCCACTCAAGAATTATTAACTAATATGAAAGGCTTACTGGTCCTTGATGTTCCCTGTTATGCAACATACAAATGGAATACCTCCTGAAAAATCATGAAACCTGACACTTAATAACATGATTTCAGTATTGATGGTAATGTCATGATACATCATTATAATGTCAGGATTCTCTTCAAAATTACGGAATGAAACTATCACATTGTTTCCGTAAGAATATGTTATGGAACACATATTCATTAAAAAAACAATGTATTTCATCCTCACCCACAATCGAATCCGGAGGGGTTCATCACATTGCACACCCTTATAAATGACTAGGCCCCCATCATATGAAAACTACCACATCATCACTATATCCATAAGAGTATATCTAACATCAAATTACAAATAAATGTTCTACCCTGGGATATCATGCACCTCCATCTGAATCTCTGAATGAAAATCCACAATATTCCACTCTCTATAGGTAGCTAGAACATTATGTCTATAATTACACCTATTGGGTGTATATATAATAATATTATCATTTATGAGCTTATTGGAATGATAAATTTCCAAAATCAACTGTTACTGAACCCACCAATACAACCTCAAATTCAGATCACACTTCTTAAATATATAAATGAGGCCTTTGTGGTCCATTTATACCAAAAAATACCATTCTAGAAAGTTATTTATCCCATATAAAAATATATTAACAACTGCATTCAACTGAAGACCACTCCTCATGAAATTCCTCTCGTGAGGCCGTACGTGATGACAAATTTATTCCATGACTGTCACAATAAAAAACACCAATGACAGAATTTGTTTATTTAATTTTATTTGGGGTTATAAACTAATATTAATAATTTAGTGGTTTTTATTTGGAACAAATAAAATGTTCTCTCCTTATCATATTTGTGGGATTTAGTGAATCATATGTGTAGCTCATTTTGGTTGAACGAGTCTACTTCTGTTATTTTGTTGGGTAGAGATACACTCTATTTACTGTACTCTTTCACTGTTCATTATTCTGTGTTCTTTCACCATTTTAGTACCTTCTTTGTAGCTCACTCGAGATTTTGGGGCATCCTACTTAATATCTTTATAGGCAGTCCTACATGGGATTTTCCAGCACTTGGTGTACCCTTGCAGACGATGGAAATATAGATTGAGACTTCGTAGGAGCCTAGAGGACATAGGAACCTGGAATGAGTTTTGTGGTCGTATTAGGAATTGTAGTTGTGGGAGTCACGAGTTGTTTACTTTTTTTACCTATTGTCTGGTTGTGGAACCATTCGGGATAGGCATGTGTTTTGACCTTTTTATCTTCAGTTATCTTTTTAGTATATTTCATCACATTAATTGTTCTATTTAGAAGTTGATTCATGGCTGTGGATGGGTTTATTGTTGTTTGTACTTTGGTTTCCTGATTACTCCGCTCTTCTACAATGGGTGGATTACATGTGTGTACAGGTTCATAGAAAAAGGCCTCCATAAGATTGTTATGCCTTCAGCGCATGTCACCAGCCCTTGGCCTATGGATGAGGGAATGGGGTAGTTGAGGTTTGAGACCGATAGTGTTGGGTCATGACAAAGTGGAATTAGAGGTGGTTAGATCTTTAGGGTGTTGTTCAGACGTCCCTAAAAGGAATTGGTTAGAATTTAGGGAAATGTTGTCGATGTTTCTCGAGAGTGGATCTCAGGATAGGGTGTCTAGTGATGGTATGGGCGGCCAACGTATCCATTCACCAGGACCCTATTAACCCTTTTATTGATTCGGCTCACTGAGTCACTTATTTCAGGGAATTTTTAACATGAAACTTGTTGGATTGAGTCTTTAATTTTCCTTTTTGACCATCTCCCATTTTTTATTACTGATATTTATATATATATATATATATTATATCTGATCATGGAAGTCCATGATAATTTTCTGGATTCCCCCACGACAGCAGCCAACCAGGTTACCCACTTAAGTTCATGAAGACAACATGGTGAGCAACGAGGCGTCAGTTCAGGGACCCTATCATGATCTCCTTTAACATAGTTGTTCTACTGTAGCCCCTACATCTAGAGATATATAGTTAGTACTGATAGCACAGGCCAACATTGAGTGCAGGAGAAGTGCGCTCCAAGTCTTCCAGCATCAGCAGCCGCAGATGATCTACGGGGACCCAAAATCCCAGGTAGCGGAAGACTAGATGGAGTCTGTGGACTGGATTTTTAGGCTAATACGGACACCACCGGACAATGTGGTAGTCCTATCTTCCATCCTTTTCCTCGGGATGGTCAGGCGTTTGTGGAGGTTGGTTACACAGACCCACGAAGAGTCGCATCTCATGTGGGATAGCTTTCAACAGCTCTTCCAGGAGGAGTACTCCGTTTACACTACGTTCGGATTCAAGAGATTCTTGTGATGAACTAAGGGGGATGATCGTGGAATATTTCTCAGCATGGTTTTCAGATCGGACATGCTACTCGTAGGATATAGTCTGTGATAGTTACATTCAGGAATGGAAGTTTGAGCAGGTTCTTCGTAGGGAGATACATGCTACTGTAGTGCCCCTGTGCATCCCTACTTATACCAAAGTGCTAGAGCGGGCACTCATGATAGATAGCTTCTTGGATGAGAGATGCTAGCTGATAGGGCCTAGTAGTTTCCACTTCAGAGCAAAGTCATCGGTAGTAGGTAGGCAGCATAGAGCATAGCCTCAGTCAAGGAGACGCTTCCATGAGAAAAATCAGGGGCAGGGTTGTACTCCGAATTGTCGCCATAGAGAACCTTGGCACTCAGAGAGAGCTGGTGCTATGCCAGTGACAGATTGGGTTACCTAGCACTGGACTACCCGACCAGGTGTAGATATTTACAGTCACAGGAAGTGGGTGTACCGCAACAGCAGAGGCATCGATGTGTCCATGGATCTCTTAGGGGAGGACAGAGTGGTCCTCATGGAGGTGGCGCAGGAAGAGTGTCAGGACATGGAGGTGCGGGACAGTGTTTTGAGGTCCTTCCAACTCCATAACTGGGAGGCCCATGCCAGGATCAGGGATCTGGTTTTAGGGTCCGTGTGTAGCATCAGGATAAGGCTGTTTGTGACGCCCCAGCACATGAGATGGTCCGAGGTATGCTTTTTTTTTTACTCTATTCTTTCTTCGATACTAGTTTACACAGGCTCCTGCCACTATTTTATATTGATGTTGTTGGTATGGGAGTTGGAGGCCCCTATAGAGGAATTGAATCTTGAGATTAGCCTCAAGGTTCCTACAGGATGTGCATCGTTAGTGTCCTTTGTATTTAGCCTATGTGAACTGTCATTCGGAGGGGATTGTTTCATGTGGGTCCTACTCTTCATCACGATGGAAGCTTATGACGTCATCTAGGGAATGAATTGTCTTTCCATGGATTATGCCTAGATTGGCTGTCAGTTTAGACTACACAGATGTTTCAATTCTGATGGGATGAGGTTCACCATCCTCGGTGAACGAGACCAATTGGAATAGTAGATAGGTACTCTGAGCAGGAGACCATGTCCTTTTTCACACATTTTGGCAAGAATGGACCTCGGAGTAGCAGACTATACAGGAACCTGGATCCCTACTGTTGTAGATAACTTCATGGACGTTTTTCCCAAGGATTTCCCAAGACTACCTCCGAGGAGATAGATGGATTTAATCATTGACATGCAGCCGAGGACTTCCACTATATCATTTGTGACTTATCAGATGGAACCCCTAGATATTTGGGAGCTACGACTTCAGATGGACGACTATTGTGAGAAAGGATTCATGAGGCCCAAGGTCTCCCCCTTGGTAGCTCTGGTTTTGTTTGTAATGAAATCAGATGGGAGCATGCAGATTTGTGAGGATTATCATCGCCTGAATCATGCCATGATAAAGAACAAGTACCCTTTGATGAGTTTAGATGACCTCTTCGACCAGTTGAGAGGTGTGAAGTGTTTCTCCACGATTGATATTTAATCCGGCTACCACCAATGGGCGGTTTGTGGGGCTAAAATCACGATGTTGGATTTCCATTGTGGTTATGGGCATTACGAGTTTCTGTTGATTCCCTTTAACGTGAGGAATTTCCCTGCCATTTTCATGGTTTTGATGAACCAGATCGTCCGGTCGTACATGGAAAGGTTTGTGTTTTTCTTTATTGACGACATACTCATCTACTCTATGATGGAGGAGGAGTACGCGGAGCATTTGAGGATGGTCCTATACTTACTCTGGGAGCACCAGCTTTATGGGAAGCTCTTGAAGTTCCAGTTCTAGATTCATGAGGTTCACTTTCTATGGCTTGTTATTTCAAAATAGGTTTTGGCCGTAGATCCCACAATGATAGATGGAGTGCTTTCTTGGAAACCACAAAATAACGCGTTAAAGGTGAGTAGCTTCCTTGGTTTGGCAAGGTACTATAGGAGGTTTGTGGAATATTTCTCCCGGATTGCTGCCCCTTTGACTGCATTTATGCGGAAGGGATGACCATTCACCTGGACTAATCAGTGCTAGAAGACGGTCAAGGAGTTGAGGCAATGGATGACTAGTGCTCGAGTGTTGAGTCTTCCAAAAGAGGGAGTTGATTTCATAGTGTATTGTGATGCTTAAGGAGTTGGGCTCAACTGCGTGCTGATGCAGCAGCGGGAAGAGATGGAATACGGGTCGAGACCATTGAGCCCCCATTAGCAGAATTATGCGACTCACTATTTGGAGCTGGCAGTGACGATCTTCATCTTGAGGTTATGGGGACACTACCTTCTGTGTGAGGATTTTGTGGTCTACCCAGACCACCAGAGCCTCAAATACGTCTTCACTCAATGGGATCTGAATCTGAGGTAGAGGAGATGACAAAAGATTCTATAGGACTATGATTTCTAGATAGTCTACACTCTTGGGAATGTCAACATTGTAGAAGATTCCCTTAGCAGGAAGTCCTAGGCTCGACTACTGCGGGACGCATTAGAGCAGTTGTCTCCCTTATAGCCAACCTTGTTGGAACATGAGGGTACGACTTTGTAGGATGTCGACAGCGAGGTACTGCATGATTAGATATCCATGGGCGAAGCAGCCAAGTGGGTATTCTGAAGGATGGAATCACGAGATCATGTTCCAAGGAAAAGTTTTAGTACCAGTGGAGACATGGGATTAGGTGATGCGGGAATTCCACACTTCACCAATGGTTTTACATCCTGGTGTGGGGAAGATCTACAGATACCTTCAGCAGAAGTTTTGGTGGTCTGGCATGATGCAGAGCGTAGCTGAGTTTGTTTCTCAGTGTCTTACCTGTTATAAGGTCAAGGAAAATCATCAGGTTCTGGGAGGGTTTTTGCATCCCCTTGATATCTCGCGGTGGAAGTTGGATGGAATATATATGGATGTCATCACAAGGCATCCTCTCATAAAGAAGGTTCATCACTCCATTTGGGAGATTGTGGACCAAATCACAATGATGATGCACTTCCATTCCATCAGGTAGTATAGTTTTTTGGAGTGTTTAGGGTAGCTGTATATTCGGGAAGTCGTTCTCCTTAATGGAGTACCCTTGATGATCATATCTAACCATGACACATGGTTTACATCACAATTGAGGAGAGGCCTCCTAGGGGCATTCAAGACTCAGCTGCAGATGAGTGATTCTCTTCACCCCACGATAGACGGGCAGACCGAGTGCACTATCCTAGTGTTGGAAGATATGCTCAAGGCATACGTGTTAATATTTGGCCTATGTTGGGAGGATCACCTGGAATTGATGGATTTTTCATAAAACAACAGTTACCACTCTACTATCGGCATGGAACCTTTTTATTCCCTCTATAGGATACCATGAAGGTCACCATTGTTCTGGATGGAGGTTGGGAAGACCTCCCTCATGGGCCCAAAGTTGGTGCGGGCAATGATGGAGAAGGTGATGGCCATTCATGAGTTGATAAGGATGGATTAGAGCATACAGAAGTCTGATGTAGACCTTCAACGTCGTGCTTTGGAGTTCGAGCTGAGGGAAAATGTCTTTTTGAGAGTATCCCTACGGCGTGGAACATGGAGGTTCGCCCTGGGGGGCAATCTATCACCAAGATTCATTGTCCCCTTTCAGATCATGGGTAGGGTTGGTGTGGTTGCCTACCATCTTGCTCTACCCACACAGCTGGAGAGGGTGCATGACGTCTTCTACGTGTCGCAGATGAATAAATACTTGTATGAACCCACGCAAATCATTTACTAGGGTGTGCTGGACATTGAGGATGGAGCCACCATTGTAGATCCCTCGATGGCGATTAAGGACCAGTAGGGGTGGACCCTGAGAGGATGTACCATTTCTTTGGTTTGAGTGTTGTGGAAGCATGGGAGGGTATAGAAGAGCACCTAGGAATGGGAGAGCCGGATGTCATTTCTATATCCCGAGTTGTTTTTGTAGTTTTGTTTTTCAGGGATGAAAAACATGAAGGATAGAATGATGTATGAACCCGGGTTTTGAGCCTGTAAGACATTGATATTTTCATGATCTTATTCCAGATCAGGGCGTTCAGATGGCGTATAATTCTAAGCCTCGTTGTAGCTAGAATAAAATTTTAAGTGTGTTCACAGAAGACATGCCAAATAAAGAGAATTACTCCTAAAATTTTGATCATATGGGAAAACCAAGGGCACCATTGAGTCCGGAGCGTGCCTTTTAACCAAGAAGGGGTGTAACTTTCACGGGCGCGGTCCATTTGTGGAAAAATCCACCAGGGGCATTTTCCTAATTTGGTGGCCTCAGGCATGAAATTTATAACATTTGAAGGGAGGCTTGGGTTAAAATTCTAAGACCACTATTGCACTCAGAACTTGGAATTTACCATAGAGGCGGCTTAACTCCGACCCCACCGAATGTTTGGGTACGTGCCTACTGGTGGGTGTATAAGTGTGTTTACTTTCTTAAACACATCCACCCCCTCTCCCTTTTTTCCCCATTCACATCTCCTTGGCGGAATCTCTCCCAACAAAAGATTCACCATCTTCAAGCCTCACTCCCCAGTAAGGTGGATGCAGCTTCGTTGGACCATTCGTAAAGTGATGGGCTACGCCCTGCGAGGTAGGGTCATTTTGTTTTGTATTAATTTTTATGCTTCTACTTTGAACTCAAATTATAGTGTTGATGTTTTGTTTAATTTTTGAGTGAAGGACATATTTGAGTATGACTCAATCTGAGCTTTCAAATAAGCCTTTCGGATTTAATATTTAAGTCTCGGGGTGACCCCGTGATGTTTTTCGGCCAAAAACCCCAGTTTTCGACAATTACAAGGTGGTGCGGTGGCTCTGCACGGTGGTCCAGCGGGCGACAATGGTGGCGTGGCTCCCCAACAATGGCACGGGCTTCACCAGGTAGTAGTATGGGCGTCCTCGAGTGGCAGCGTGGCCCTTCTGCGGTCGGCACGGGTGAGCGAGATGGCGGCCCAGTGTTCCGTGCTGCGGGAGGGTGTGCAGGCCGGCTTCGCTTGTCGGTGTGCGGTGCGCAAGACGTGGGTCGTCACGACCCCAAGAGCCGATTGAGACCCGCAAAGCACGGGTATCTTTGAATAGGAGTCGCACCGGCTCATGCTGGTCTATGTAAAATCATGTGGCCTGCGTGGTTAACCACAGGCCGTAGCGTATAGGGATGTCCGAGCGGCCGAGCCGCGGACCACTAGCCTAAAGGGGTGGACCAGCCGAACTAGTGCAGCCCACCCCCATCTCCATTCATTGGCCCTAAAACACCTATATTACTCAAACCGAGTGTTAGATTTTTGTTTCGTAAGTGGAAACGAGATCCTCTGATCGATATGGAGATTTTGAGATGTTGTTTGGGATTTTTAATTCCCATGACGGGGACTCGATGGCACGACATGCCCGTTAAGTATTGTTTAGTGGCTCATAGGGATTCTTCTTTTTGATGGCACGAACTCATCTGGAATCCAATTTAGGCACCTTCAGCGGTGTTGTAACCCTAGCATTGAGACGATGTAGTCTAGGGTGGTTTCAGGCATTGAAGCTAGAGTGAGGCATGGGCCCCATTGGCCATCTTTTAAGCCTTGTGTAATGTACTGTTACTTATTCCTCATAAGTCTATTCGGGGCGAATGAATAGTAAATTTGGCGTGTATTTAAAAGAGCATCATGATGGCGCAGTTTGCCGGACCTTTTTTGGGACCAGGGTGTGGGCACCACGAGAAGCCGTATGGGCACAAAGCGGGGTTGAATAACATTTTTGTTCGGAATCCGTTTCGAGCATGTAAATATTCTACCTCGCATGTTTTTCGATGAGAATTGCAATGGTGTAATCTGTTTGGGCATGTAGCGCCACTTTTGAGATCTCATTAAATTTGGAAATATGAAACGACATTGTTTGGAGGTTCTTTTGACGCACTCTGAACCATCGCACAGTAGCAATGTTAGTGACACCTAGAGATGGTTCGGGCAGTGAGGAGTTATCGGAGCAGTTTCAGGTTTACCCTCCAGAGGGTTCGGGTAGTGGGTTACACACCGACATATCAGGGATTCCCCTCTAGTGAGGTTGAGCGGTGGGTTAACCGTTGACCTTATGGTTTATTATCCAGTGGGGTGGGGTATTGGGTTACCTATTGACTTTAGGGTTCACCCTCCAGCATTTCATGGAAGTGGGTTACACGACACTCTCTTAGGGTTTACCCTCTAGCTAGGTTGTGTAGTGGGTTACCCGACGACTTATTTTAGACTCAGCACTTTCTATAAGGCTAGTTAGTGAATTTTCTCTGTCATTACTAGAGTGGGACTCTTGGTTGTACGGTTTAGAGATGAGACGGCTTCGACATGAAGAAATGTTGGGGCATTAGTGATGGATATCCATAGAGATGTTGGCGACATTACCTGGGATGAGTTTGTAGATAGAGATCCCCTTACACACTCGTTCGGGTTTCTTATTGATCATATATATATATATATATACTCCCTAATTTTGTTCCCACACCGTGGGTTCAGATATTCTACTTTTCGGAGGGGCGAAGACATGTGGGGTATGCCACATTCTTTCCGTGTATATCTCCTCTTGGTTGGAAAAGTCTACTTTCTTTTTTTTGGTTGAGTTGCGCTCTATTTAGTGAACACATTTATTGTTCTTTGTTTGGTCTACTTCTCACCATTTTAGTAACTCCTTTGTTTCTCCCTGGTGCTTTCAGGGAATCCTACTAAGTATTATTATACTCACCCCTACTTGGGCTTTGTACACACTTGGTGTGCCCTTGCGAACGACGGACAGGTCGATCGAAACTACGGAGGAGCGCAGAGAACACAAAATCTTGAGATGTATTCAGTGGTCCTAGTAGGACATTTTTTGTGAGACACACTAGCTGTTTAATTTTGATTACCTATTTATTGGTTGTGGCACCATTCGGGTTGGGTGCGTGTCTTTTACCTTTTTTTGTTCCATTATCTTGTTAGTACATTTCATCACTTTACTTGTTCTATTTAGATGTTGATGCATGACTGTGGTTGGGTTATAATTGTTTGAAATTTGGTTTCCCTATTACTCTACACTTTTGCATTGAGTGGGCATCGTGTGTTAGTACAAGTATATAAGTAAGGGCCTACTCGAGATTGTTATGCCTTCAGTGCTTGTCGCCAGCCCCTGGCCTAAGAATTAGGGCTTGGGGTAGTTGCGTCTTGGGACTGATAAGGCTAGTTCATGACATTTAGACACATCTTATTATTATCTATGAAAATTCCTTAGATGAATACCTTATTATTCTTCCCTTATTATATTTTTATATCATTTTTGTAATGGATTTTCTTTATGTTTATCATGCTATGATTTATTGTATAGATTAAGAAGTTATTTTTTAGAATGAGATTCAGTTTGTATAGAATAACAAACACATTCATTTGATAAAATATCAAGAAGTTGATAAAATATTTAAATATGAAAATAAAAGTAATTGTTAACATATTGTTGAAAATAAGGAATCTATTTAGAATAAATGATGAGTTTGTGGTAAATGTATACCTTGATGTTTTTTCAAATGAGTTACAAGGGGTTATATAAAATCTGGATGTTGAATTCAAAATTTACTTTGTTATTGATGATAATCAAACTTCAAATCCACCTTATTGAATTGTTCATATGGAACTTATGGAACTAAAAAATAAATTACCAGAGTTTATTGAAAAAGGATTATATTTTCCAAGATAATCACCATGGGGATATCCTATTACTTTCATTAAAGAAAATATTGTTGTAACACCCCAAGCTTCTACGGTACGTTTCCCTTCGAATAATGCGATAGCGTGTGTTGTACGCAACCTCGAGTTCTAACACACACCACAACTAATTAAACTAGCCGTTGTAAATAGTGATACCTACTTTTTGAAATCATATATATTTTATATTTCAAAATGGACTTCATTTTTGGATTCGGAATATCGAAATTATCCTAGGGTGAAATTTTGGTACTTTTCGGATAACTTTTATATTTTGATGAATAGTGAAAATTACTAAATTTTAATTAAAAACAACTTTTTTAATCAAAATAATTAATAGTGATAAATTATGAATTTGAGTGGTTTTAAAGTATATTTAGAATATATTTCTACCATTCAATTTAATGTTTATCATTGGACATAATTTTACAATTAAACCGAACATAAACAAGTGTCAATCTTTTGATAGTTATTATCTCGTAAAAACACGCTTTTTGTTTTGACAGCGGGAATTAATTTTAAATTAATTTCTGCCACTTCTGTGTTTTGAATTTAGGAAAATGGATTCCATATTTGGAATCAGGATGTTCAAATTGTGTAAATAGGTAACTTTTATTTTTAGACATTTTGAATAATTACTGCGGTAAATATTTTATTTACCATGGTTAAGGGTAAATCCGGTAAATAAGGGTTAAACAAATAATATTATAATAATACTAAATTACCCTAAAAACGTGTCTTAACCCTATTGGTTGATAGATGGTCGACCATGGGAATCTTTGGGTCTATTTTGGGACCCCATGGATCCACTTGTAAGTGATAATGACACTTTATTTTAATTAAGTCAAAATGAATACAAAAATGACACAAGCATATATCTTTTAGAACAACAATTTTTACATAGGGTTATACATGTTGGATTTTCGATTATAAATATTCATTAGAAAGATAAAACGATTTCCTACATAATGATATTTTATTTATAATTTTTAGACATTAAATAAGTTATTTTATTTATGACACAATGATGATGCAGTAATTACTATAATAGTGAAAAATTAAAATAATTGATATTATAAATACCCAAATAAATATAATATGAAACTTTTAATGAATTAAACTAATTTTCTAGGCTAATATGATATATTAGGATTTATTTAATGGACTTTGTTCGAAGTAATCAATCTGTTATGAGTTTCACAAAAATCAACTATTGAATAGTGTCAAAATTGACATAAAAGAGTTCTTAAAACAAATATTATATTATTAATTGATATTAAATTCCTAAAAATATAAGGTTCGGCAAAGAGACTTATATTATGATAGGTTAATCATTAATGGACCACTTGGGGGTCTCTTGTATGTATATAGTAAGTTTATTAACCATAATATATAAAAATACAAAGAGACATTGTAAAAGTGAAACTAATTAACTTAGAGTTAATACTTAAAGATAAGGTTAATATAAGTACCCAAACCTGTCTAAATTCTATTGGATGAGTTGTTTTCGACCTATCCCCACCTCATCCTTTGAATAGTCAACTTTGGAGCCTTTAGAAACCGAATATGAATTTATTATAAATTAATATTTCTAGCTTTTCCAAAGGTGCCCCTCACCCCTCTTATAAAAGGGCACTCCTCCTTCTCATTTATTCACACCTTCAAAGCCTTTTGGTTCGGCCAAACTCTGCCCAAATAATCTCCCAACATCCCTCACTACAACCTAGAGGCCTTAGTTTGATCAGAAAGCCAACCTAAGGAGCCCTTTTGATCAAATCAAAAGGAAGAACCCGAAGAAGAGGTAATGATTTCACCACCCTTTTCTAAGTTCATTTCTTCTTCCACTTCTTCTTCCTTTGTTCTTACCATTCTAAAATAATAACTCCAGTATCTCACATATACTGTGATGTTATTATAAGTATGGTACAACCATATTCAGTATTCTATCCACCCTTTGAATAACATGTCACCATACGTGCGTACGTACGGCTTACCGTCTCCACGTCGTGGTGTAATTGTTATTCAATATAATATTATTTGGATGGGTATAATAATGATGTGTAACTCATGTAAATAATAAATATAACATGTTAATGATTCTGTATATATGATATACCATTCATTTATATATTATTTTAATATCAAAAGAATGATATTGTCGCTCGTGCGTACGTACGGACTACCGTCTCCACGAACGCGATGAGATTCATTCTCCATCGTATCCATTCAAGTATAATTATCATTTTATGATTTAAAAATGATGTTTAAGGACTTGATATCATTCTGGATATGAATAAGATACAACAAACATGGCTTATGTAACAAAACATATAAAAGAAAATGAGTAAGTTAACACCCGAAACGATGATAATTCTAAGATATTATTAACAAATCAATGTTAAAAGATCATATATGATATCATATTAATATATATGATTCTTGTATAATTTAATAAAAATTATTTCACCATTATACAGGGATTTAACCTACCCCAACCAAGGAAAAGTACAAGGTAAGGGTTATTTCACAATCTCTTCATTATCCGAGGTTGTTTATACGTAATAATCTACTAGGATATCTTTATCATCCACATCCATGTTTCTTAAAAATGTATTTCAAAACATTTTTTATTGGTTAAAGTCATTTATACCCTTATTTTAATTTTTATAAGAGGTTTATAAAGGAATCTTTCCGTCGTTTTCAAAACAAGGTCCTTTTTAACCTTTTCGATAGAATTGAGGTAAGAATGTTTTTTTTAACTTATACGGCGGGTGCGGTTATTTTACGCCGTTATAAAATCTTCAAAGATTTCCTTACAAGCTTATAAGAATATTTTCAAAGAAAATGTTTTATTTTATATGGATCTTAAATGATTTCAAAATAAAAGGAGATACTTCTTTAAAAAAAAATTTGATTTCATCTATGTCAACATCCTTTGATGGATTTTAAGATTATTTGAAGTTGAGTTATTATGATACAAAACTTCTATATTGTATTGAAGGTTTTGTGATATGTTTGACTGTGGATGTTCTATTTTTATACCATTCATAGTTTATGGTGAAATTATTGACATTTCGTATGCTAGTTTTAATACGAATGTTTATGTTATGTTTAAACCTTTTCATATGGGAATGCATTGGACTTAACAAGTGACGGGTGGAGCCCGCTATAGCTCCTCGATGCATCGGTAGGTCTCATGAGACAAACTAGTGTCTTGGTACAAGGCCTTGACAAAAACTTATTTGTAGTCTTGGCACGAGGCCTTGGCTATGTGGTTATGATAGTCTGGCATTATGCATTCCAACATTATGAAAGTGGTTATTGATTTTTGCATGTGATTATTCGATTAGTAGAATATCCATGTGAATAAGTAAATGGAATTATTTCATTTTATTTATGCCATACCATGTTGAAAGTTCATGTTTGAAAGGCTTTTGTTTTAGTTATACATTGCCTTAAAAGTTTATTCTTATTTATGAAAGTTTCCGCTATTTTGTTATCCTTACTGGGCATTTGAGCTCACCCCTTTTCTATGTTTTATTTTTCCCAGGTAGTGAAGAAGTAAATTATGAATGACTTGCAGGGATATTATGAGGGGTTAATAGTGTGGATATGAAGACTTTGTTGTTGTAGTAGTTTTTCACTTTGAAATGTAATGTAAAACTTTATGATTATATCTAGTGTTTCCAAGGCTACTAAACCAATCGGTCTTACGAGATTTGATCTTTCTTGTGATCATGCCAATGTTACGAAGTAATGCACCGACTCTAGGCAACTGGGTTCGGGGCGTTACAGTTGGTATCAGAGGAAGTTTAGTACAAACCTTGGAAGCTAGATTTAGATAAACTCTGATTAGAGCACGTAGACCTAAGATGAACTTTGAGGATTAGTATAGAAGAACTTCCTAGAATTTTGGTATTGTAGAGATTTTGTGAGTTTTCCGAGCAATACATCCCTGTCTGGATACGAGCAGGTAGAGGTGGCTCTGGCACAGATGTACCTAGGGGTAAAACCCGAAAACACCGCTTTGAGCTAGACTCGAACGGGAACTGGTGCACGACAACGGGCCTTGCTGCACTCTTGGTTACGACACTCCCGGGGGATATGCTTAGGATAACTCTCATTTTCTTTACAAATCATTATGAAGGGTTTATGAGTATATACTTCCTCAAAGAAAACATTTTTATGATTATGGATTATATCCATAAATAGTTCAATTTATGTTAAGTGTTTTATAAGTATGGGATTATGTATTTTGATTCATAAACTGATCTAGTTTATGCCATTGTTTAGAAATGGCTCCTAGTGGAAGAAATGGAAACCGTATCAATGCACGCACTCCATGTAGGGATTGCCCTCCTGCTCAAGATAATTATAGTGGGGCTGGTGATGCAACTGGTGCTGATCAGCTAATCACCGTACTGGGACAACTTACTCAGGTTATGAATAATAACCTTACCCGTATGGAGCACCCTGATCCGCAGCGTGGAGGATCAATGTTAGATCGATTCATGAGACAACAACCACCAACGTTCAATGGAAGTACAAATCCCTTAGTAGCTGAGCAATGGATATTTTCCCTAGAGAAAATATTTCAGGCTTTGGGGAGTAGTGAAAGGGAAAAAGTTACCATGGCAGTTTACCGCCTCACTGGAGATGCTGATCAATGGTGGTCAATGATTCAAAACATGAAGGAAGATGATGAAGTATCAAACATGGAATGGAGGGAGTTCAAAGATCTGTTTTTAGAAAAATACTTTCCTCGCGACCATCGAGCAGATATGGAAAGGCAATTTCTGAGTCTGAGACAAAAGGAGGATGAGAATGTCACAAAGTATGAGGCTAACTTTACAAGGTTAGCGAGGTATGCTGGATATTATATTCGCAACCCAAGAAGTAAGATTGATCGTTTCTTTGATGGGTTAAAACCATTTCTCCGTCGAGCATTAGTCTCACAATCCTTTTCATCGTACGAAGACATTGTCTCATGTGCTATCAAGACCGAAAAGGAATTCTCTAAGTCTTATGACTTTAAAGCAAATCAAGAGAAGAAGAGACCTGCTGATCAATCTGGGAATGGAAATAAGGGGAAGAAGGGAAAGGTTGAATATCCATCTTGTGGTAAGTGCGGGAAGAAACACCCCGGTGCTTGCCTGAAGGGAATGGGAGTCTATTACAAGTGTGGTGAAAAAGGCCACCAAGCTCATGATTGCAAGGGGAAGAAGGAAGCTACCAACGTTCAGTGCTACAGTTGCAGGGAGATGGGGCATTATGCAAATGCATGTCCTAAGCGTCAGGAGAACTTACCTCAGAAAAGGCCAAGGGATCAAGGCCAGGCTTATGCTATCACTACTGCTGAGGTAGAAACTCCTAAAGACGTGGTGGCAGGTAATTTAATGGTTTCCTCAAGTTTAGCAAATGCATTATTTGATTCTGGATCATCGCATTGTTTCATATCTTCCCAGTTTGCTAAGAAAATTAGATATTTCCAATTTGATTTAATAAGGGAGTTGTCAGTTAAAACTCCTAAGGGAAGTATCGTTGCAACAAAGTTTTGTGAATCAGTCCCCATTAGAGCACATAAATTTTCTTTATCTGCTGATTTCATCGTCATACCTATGATTGAGTTTGATATAATCCTCGGTATGGACTGGCTTTCGGACTATGATGCGAAGATTTATTGTAAGAAGAAAGAGGTTACGATTCTTGATGATAATGATAAGGAACACCTTATTTTTAGAGCAGAATCGTCACCACCTAATTCTTATTTAGACCCACCCCCAGTAGCTCAACTTAATTCAATTATTGGGGAGGAAGAGAATGAAGTAACTATCGGTGAGGAAAGGAATGTTCAAATAGAGGGTGTACCTGTTGTGAAAGAATTTGTAGATGTATTTCCGGAAGATTTACCTGGACATCCTCCAGAACGAGAAGTTGAGTTTTCCATTGATTTGATTCCTGGATCAAGGCCTATATCGAAGACCCCTTATAGAATGGCCACTGTAGAGTTAGTCGAACTAAAGAAACAACTAGAGGAATTGAGTAATAAGGGATTTATTCGCCCTAGTGTTTCTCCATGGGGAGCCCATGTTCTTTTTGTTAAAAAGAAAGATGGATCTATGAGGTTATGTATCGACTACAGGGAGATCAATGCTATAACGATAAAGAACAAGTATCCCCTACCTCGTATTGATGATTTATTTGATCAACTGCATGGAGCTCAATACTTTTCAAAGATTGACCTTCGATCTGGATACCATCAGTTGTGTGTAAAGAAGGAAGACATTCCGAAAACAGCATTTCGAACCAGGTACGGGCATTACGAGTTTACTGTAATGCCGTTTGGATTGACTAATGCACCCTCTGTATTCATGGATCTGATGAATAGAGTTTTCAAGGAATATCTCGATGAATTTGTGGTGGTATTTATTGATGATATCTTGGTATACTCCAAAACCTACGAAGATCATGAAAATCACTTGCGCATTATCTTGAAGACTCTGAGGAGGCATGAATTATATGGAAAGTTTAGCAAGTGTGAATTCTGGCTTCAGGAGATTTCTTTTCTTGGACATATTGTCTCTAAAGATGGAATCTCTGTTGATCCTTCTAAGTCCAAAGCAATCCAAGAATGGCCAGCACCTACGAGTATAACTGAGGTACGTAGTTTTATTGGCTTGGCAGGTTATTATCGACGTTTCGTCCAGAATTTTGCCCGATTGGCTAACCCATTAACGAAGCTCACACGTAAAGGGGTTAAATTTGTTTGGACAAAAGAGTGTGAAGAATGTTTCGAAGAACTGAAGAGAAGATTAGTCAATGCTCCTATATTGACTCTACCATCGGGGAATGATGGGTTCGTTATTTATAGTGATGCATCGAAGAAAGGACTTGGCTGTGTCCTTATGCAGAATGATAGAGTTATTGCCTATGCATCACGACAGTTGAAAATTCATGAACAAAACTATCCTACTCATGATCTTGAGTTAGCAGCTGTGATCTTTGCTTTGAAGATATGGAGGCACTACCTCTATGGTGAAAAATGTGAGATTTATACTGATCACAAGAGTTTGAAGTATATTTTCTCACAAAAAGAACTCAACATGAGGCAAAGGATATGGCTTGAATTACTCAAGGATTATGATTGCACGATACACTACCACCCGGGGAAAGCAAACAAAGTAGCAGATGCTTTGAGCAGAAAAGACCATGGAGTTCTGAACATGATGAGAATTGAAAGGGATCCAATTTTCATGGATCTAGAGAAGATGGACATGGGAATAACCAGGGAAGGTGAAACATCAATGCTTTTTCAAATGGTTGCCAAACCATCTTTACTAGAAAGGATTAAGAGTTCCCAGACCGATGATGAAGAATTTCAGAAGAAGATTAAAGCTGTGAATGATGGGAGATTGAGAGACTTTGTGTATGAATATGGAATTTTGAAATTCGGGAAGAGACTTTGTGTTCCCAATATACCTGATCTAAAAAGGGAATTGCTGGATGACGCTCATAGTTCCAATTTCTCTATACACCCTGGGAACACCAAAATGTATAGAGATTTGAAGGAACATTTTTGGTGGGACAACATGAAGAGGGAGATTGCTGATTTTGTGTCAAGATGTATGGTTTGTCAACAAGTCAAAGCTGGAAGGCAACAGCCTGGAGGAGTCATGCAACCTCTTCCCATACCGGAGTGGAAATGGGACAATATAACGATGGACTTTGTCATGGGGCTACCAAAGACTCCTAGAAGGAACGATGCAATATGGGTTATTGTTGATCGTCTTACCAAGTCAGCACATTTTCTTGCTATAAGAGAAGATCTACCCCTGGAACGTCTAGCAAGACTATATATTAATGAAGTTGTGAGACTTCATGGAGTACCCCTATCAATTGTTTCGGATCGTGATCCCCGTTTTACTTCAAGATTTTGGAAAAGTCTTCAGAAATCCCTGGATACTGAACTTCATTTGAGCACTGCTTACCACCCTCAGACAGACGGACAATCAGAACGGACTATTCAGACCTTAGAAGACATGTTGAGATCTTGCTCACTTGATTTTTAGGGTATGTGGGATCAATATTTACCACTGGTAGAATTTTCCTATAACAATAGCTTCCATTCGAGTATTCAGATGGCACCATATGAAGCGTTATACGGAAAGAGATGTCGTACACCAACCTGTTGGGATGACGTTGGTGAAAGAAAACTTGTAGGCCCAGAACTGGTGGAGGAAACGGTGGAAAAGGTGAAGGTAATCCAAAATCACATCAAAGAAGCTCAAAGTAGGCAGAAGAGCTATGCTGATATTCGAAGGAAGGATTTGGAATTTCAAGTCGGTGATCATGTTTTCCTAAAGGTATCTCCATGGAAGGGAGTCATACGTTTTGGTAAGAAAGGTAAATTGAGTCCCAGGTACATCGGACCTTTCGAAATTCTAGAACGAATTGGGGTTGTAGCTTACCGATTGGCAATGCCGCCAAGTCTCTCCAAAGTTCACGATGTGTTCCACGTATCTCTGTTGAGAAAATACATGTCTGACCCAACGCATGTACTCACCTATGAGGAATTAGAACTGGAACCCGATCTTTCCTATTGTGAAGAGCCCGTCAGGATTCTTGATACAAGGGAACAAGTACTGAGAAACCGGACGACGCGTCTGGTAAAAGTTTTGTGGAGAAATCATAAGATGGAAGAGGCAACGTGGGAACCCGAGGAACTTATGATGAAGAACTACCCGAGTCTTTTTATGCAGTAATACCCTAGAAATTGCGAGGACGCAATTATTTGAAGGAGGGGAGAATGTAACACCCCAAGCTTCTACGGTACGTTTCCCTTCGAATAATGCGATAGCGTGTGTTGTACGCAACCTCGAGTTCTAACACACACCACAACTAATTAAACTAGCCGTTGTAAATAGTGATACCTACTTTTTGAAATCATATATATTTTATATTTCAAAATGGACTTCATTTTTGGATTCGGAATATCGAAATTATCCTAGGGTGAAATTTTGGTACTTTTCGGATAACTTTTATATTTTGATGAATAGTGAAAATTACTAAATTTTAATTAAAAACAACTTTTTTAATCAAAATAATTAATAGTGATAAATTATGAATTTGAGTGGTTTTAAAGTATATTTAGAATATATTTTTACAATTCAATTTAATGTTTATCATTGGACATAATTTTACAATTAAACCGAACATAAACAAGTGTCAATCTTTTGATAGTTATTATCTCTTAAAAACACGCTTTTTATTTTGACAGCGGGAATTAATTTTAAATTAATTTCTGCCACTTCTGTGTTTTGAATTTAGGAAAATGGATTCCATATTTGGAATCAGGATGTTCAAATTGTGTAAATAGGTAACTTTTATTTTTAGACATTTTGAATAATTACTGCGGTAAATATTTTATTTACCATGGTTAAGGGTAAATCCGGTAAATAAGGGTTAAAAAATAATATTATAATAATACTAAATTACCCTAAAAACGTGTCTTAATCCTATTGGTTGATAGATGGTCGACCATGGGAATCTTTGGGTCTATTTTGGGACCCCATGGATCCACTTGTAAGTGATAATGAAACTTTATTTTAATTAAGTCAAAATGAATACAAAAATGACACAAGCATATATCTTTTAGAACAACAATTTTTACATAGGGTTATACATGTTGGATTTTCGATTATAAATATTCATTAGAAAGATAAAAAGATTTCCTACATAATGATATTTTATTTATAATTTTTATACATTAAATAAGTTATTTTATTTATGACACAATGATGATGCAGTAATTACTATAATAGTGAAAAATTAAAATAATTGATATTATAAATACCCAAATAAATATAATATGAAACTTTTAATGAATTAAACTAATTTTATAGGCTAATATGATATATTAGGATTTATGTAATGGACTTTGTTCGAAGTAATCAATCTGTTATGAGTTTCACAAAAATCAACTATTGAATAGTGTCAAAATTGACATAAAAGAGTTCTTAAAACAAATATTATATTATTAATTGATATTAAATTCCTAAAAATCTAAGGTTCGGCCAAGAGACTTATATTATGATAGGTTAATCATTAATGGACCACTTGGGGGTCTCTTGGATGTATATAGTAAGTTTATTAACCATAATATATAAAAATACAAAGAGACATTGTAAAAGTGAAACTAATTAACTTAGAGTTAATACTTAAAGATAAGGTTAATATAAGTACCCAAACCTGTCTAAATTCTATTGGATGAGTTGTTTTCGACCTATCCCCACCTCATCCTTTGAATAGTCAACTTTGGAGCCTTTAGAAACCGAATATGAATTTATTATAAATTAATATTTCTAGCTTTTCCAAAGGTGCCCCTCACCCCTCTTATAAAAGGGCACTCCTCCTTCTCATTTCTTCACACCTTCAAAGCCTTTTGGTTCGGCCAAACTCTGCCCAAATAATCTCCCAACATCCCTCACTACAACCTAGAGGCCTTAGTTTGATCAGAAAGCCAACCTAAGGAGCCCTTTTGATCAAATCAAAAGGAAGAACCCGAAGAAGAGGTAATGATTTCACCACCCTTTTCTAAGTTCATTTCTTCTTCCACTTCTTCTTCCTTTGTTATTACCATTCTAAAATAATAACTCCAGTATCTCACATATACTGTGATGTTATTATAAGTATGGTACAACCATATTCAGTATTCTATCCACCCTTTGAATAACATGTCACCATACGTGCGTACGTACGGCTTACCGTCTCCACGTCGTGGTGTAATTGTTATTCAATATAATATTATTTGGATGGGTATAATAATGATGTGTAACTCATGTAAATAATAAATATAACATGTTAATGATTCTGTATATATGATATACCATTCATTTATATATTATTTTAATATCAAAAGAATGATATTGTCGCTCGTGCGTACGTACGGACTACCGTCTCCACGAACGCGATGAGATTCATTCTCCATCGTATCCATTCAAGTATAATTATCATTTTATGATTTAAAAATGATGTTTAAGGACTTGATATCATTCTGGATATGAATAAGATACAACAAACATGGCTTATGTAACAAAACATATAAAAGAAAATGAGTAAGTTAACACCTGAAACGATGATAATTCTAAGATATTATTAACAAATCAATGTTAAAAGATCATATATGATATCATATTAATATATATGATTCTTGTATAATTTAATAACAATTATTTCACCATTATACAGGGAGTTAACCTACCCCAACCAAGGAAAAGTACAAGGTAAGGGTTATTTCACAATCTCTTCATTATCCGAGGTTGTTTATACGTAATAATCTACTGGGATATCTTTATCATCCACATCCATGTTTCTTAAAAATGTATTTCAAAACATTTTTTATTGGTTAAAGTCATTTATACCCTTATTTTAATTTTTATAAGAGGTTTATAAAGGAATCTTTCCGTCGTTTTCAAAACAAGGTCCTTTTTAACCTTTTCGATAGAATTGAGGTAAGAATGTTTTTTTTAACTTATACGGCGGGTGCGGTTATTTTACGCCGTTATAAAATCTTCAAAGATTTCCTTACAAGCTTATAAGAATATTTTCAAAGAAAATGTTTTATTTTATATGGATCTTAAATGATTTCAAAATAAAAGGAGATACTTCTTTAAAAAAAAATTTGATTTCATCTATGTCAACATCCTTTGATGGATTTTAAGATTATTTGAAGTTGAGTTATTATGATACAAAACTTCTATATTGTATTGAAGGTTTTGTGATATGTTTGACTGTGGATGTTCTATTTTTATACCATTCATAGTTTATGGTGAAATTATTGACATTTCGTATGCTAGTTTTAATACGAATGTTTATGTTATGTTTAAACCTTTTCATATGGGAATGCATTGGACTTAACAAGTGACGGGTGGAGCCCGCTATAGCTCCTCGATGCATCGGTAGGTCTCATGAGACAAACTAGTGTCTTGGCACAAGGCCTTGACAAAAACTTATTTGTAGTCTTGGCACGAGGCCTTGGCTATGTGGTTATGATAGTCTGGCATTATGCATTCCAACATTATGAAAGTGGTTATTGATTTTTGCATGTGATTATTCGATTAGTAGAATATCCATGTGAATAAGTAAATGGCATTATTTCATTTTATTTATGCCATACCATGTTGAAAGTTCATGTTTGAAAGGCTTTTGTTTTAGTTATACATTGCCTTAAAAGTTTATTCTTATTTATGAAAGTTTCCGCTATTTTGTTATCCTTACTGGGCATTTGAGCTCACCCCTTTTCTATGTTTTATTTTTCCCAGGTAGTGAAGAAGTAAGTTATGAATGACTTGCAGGGATATTATGAGGGGTTAATAGTGTGGATATGAAGACTTTGTTGTTGTAGTAGTTTTTCACTTTGAAATGTAATGTAAAACTTTATGATTATATCTAGTGTTTCCAAGGCTACTAAACCAATCGGTCTTACGAGATTTGATCTTTCTTGTGATCATGCCAATGTTACGAAGTAATGCACCGACTCTAGGCAACTGGGGTCGGGGCGTTACAGTTGGTATCAGAGGAAGTTTAGTACAAACCTTGGAAGCTAGATTTAGATAAACTCTGATTAGAGCACGTAGACCTAAGATGAACTTTGAGGATTAGTATAGAAGAACTTCCTAGAATTTTGGTATTGTAGAGATTTTGTGAGTTTTCCGAGCAATACATCCCTGTCTGGATACGAGCAGGTAGAGGCGGCTCTGGCACAGATGTACCTAGGGGTAAAACCCGAAAACACCGCTTTGAGCTAGACTCGAACGGGAACTGGTGCATGACAACGGGCCTTGCTACACTCTTGGTTACGACACTCCCGGGGGATATGCTTAGGATAACTCTCATTTTCTTTACAAATCATTATGAAGGGTTTATGAGTATATACTTCCTCAAAGAAAACATTTTTATGATTATGGATTATATCCATAAATAGTTCAATTTATGTTAAGTGTTTTATAAGTATGGGATTATGTATTTTGATTCATAAACTGATCTAGTTTATGCCATTGTTTAGAAATGGCTCCTAGTGGAAGAAATGGAAACCGTATCAATGCACGCACTCCATGTAGGGATTGCCCTCCTGCTCAAGATAATTATAGTGGGGCTGGTGATGCAACTGGTGCTGATCAGCTAATCACCGTACTGGGACAACTTACTCAGGTTATGAATAATAACCTTACCCGTATGGAGCACCCTGATCCGCAGCGTGGAGGATCAATGTTAGATCGATTCATGAGACAACAACCACCAACGTTCAATGGAAGTACAAATCCCTTAGTAGCTGAGCAATGGATATTTTCCCTAGAGAAAATATTTCAGGCTTTGGGGAGTAGTGAAAGGGAAAAAGTTACCATGTCAGTTTACCGCCTCACTGGAGATGCTGATCAATGGTGGTCATTGATTCAAAACATGAAGGAAGATGATGAAGTATCAAACATGGAATGGAGGGAGTTCAAAGATCTGTTTTTAGAAAAATACTTTCCTCGCGACCATCGAGCAGATATGGAAAGGCAATTTCTGAGTCTGAGACAAAAGGAGGATGAGAATGTCACAAAGTATGAGGCTAACTTTACAAGGTTAGCGAGGTATGCTGGAGATTATATTCGCAACCCAAGAAGTAAGATTGATCGTTTCTTTGATGGGTTAAAACCATTTCTCCGTCGAGCATTAGTCTCACAATCCTTTTCATCGTACGAAGACATTGTCTCATGTGCTATCAAGACCGAAAAGGAATTCTCTAAGTCTTATGACTTTAAAGCAAATCAAGAGAAGAAGAGACCTACTGATCAATCTGGGAATGGAAATAAGGGGAAGAAGGGAAAGGTTGAATATCCATCTTGTGGTAAGTGCGGGAAGAAACACCCCGGTGCTTGCCTGAAGGGAATGGGAGTCTGTTACAAGTGTGGTGAAAAAGGCCACCAAGCTCATGATTGCAAGGGGAAGAAGGAAGCTACCAACGTTCAGTGCTACAATTGCAGGGAGATGGGGCATTATGAAAATGCATGTCCTAAGCGTCAGGAGAACTTACCTCAGAAAAGGCCAAGGGATCAAGGCCAGGCTTATGCTATCACTACTGCTGAGGTAGAAACTCCGAAAGACGTGGTGGCAGGTAATTTAATGGTTTCCTCAAGTTTAGCAAATGCATTATTTGATTCTGGATCATCGCATTGTTTCATATCTTCCCAGTTTGCTAAGAAAATTAGATATTTCCAATTTGATTTAATAAGGGAGTTGTCAGTTAAAACTCCTAAGGGAAGTATCGTTGCAACAAAGTTTTGTGAATCAGTCCCCATTAGAGCACATAAATTTTCTTTATCTGCTGATTTCATCGTCATACCTATGATTGAGTTTGATATAATCCTCGGTATGGACTGGCTTTCGGACTATGATGCGAAGATTTATTGTAAGAAGAAAGAGGTTACGATTCTTGATGATAATGATAAGGAACACCTTATTTTTAGAGCAGAATCGTCACCACCTAATTCTTATTTAGACCCACCCCCAGTAGCTCAACTTAATTCAATTATTGGGGAGGAAGAGAATGAAGTAACTATCGGTGAGGAAAGGAATGTTCAAATAGAGGGTGTACCTGTTGTGAAAGAATTTGTAGATGTATTTCCGGAAGATTTACCTGGACATCCTCCAGAACGAGAAGTTGAGTTTTCCATTGATTTGATTCCTGGATCAAGGCCTATATCGAAGACCCCTTATAGAATGGCCACTGTAGAGTTAGTCGAACTAAAGAAACAACTAGAGGAATTGAGTAATAAGGGATTTATTCGCCCTAGTGTTTCTCCATGGGGAGCCCATGTTCTTTTTGTTAAAAAGAAAGATGGATCTATGAGGTTATGTATCGACTACAGGGAGATCAATGCTATAACGATAAAGAACAAGTATCCCCTACCTCGTATTGATGATTTATTTGATCAACTTCATGGAGCTCAATACTTTTCAAAGATTGACCTTCGATCTGGATACCATCAGTTGTGTGTAAAGAAGGAAGACATTCCGAAAACAGCATTTCGAACCAGGTACGGGCATTACGAGTTTACTGTAATGCCGTTTGGATTGACTAATGCACCCTCTGTATTCATGGATCTGATGAATAGAGTTTTCAAGGAATATCTCGATGAATTTGTGGTGGTATTTATTGATGATATCTTGGTATACTCCAAAACCTACGAAGATCATGAAAATCACTTGCGCATTATCTTGAAGACTCTGAGGAGGCATGAATTATATGGAAAGTTTAGCAAGTGTGAATTCTGGCTTCAGGAGATTTCTTTTCTTGGACATATTGTCTCTAAAGATGGAATCTCTGTTGATCCTTCTAAGACCAAAGCAATCCAAGAATGGCCAGTACCTACGAGTATAACTGAGGTACGTAGTTTTATTGGCTTGGCAGGTTATTATCGACGTTTCGTCCAGAATTTTGCCCGATTGGCTAACCCATTAACGAAGCTCACACGTAAAGGGGTTAAATTTGTTTGGACAAAAGAGTGTGAAGAATGTTTCGAAGAACTGAAGAGAAGATTAGTCAATGCTCCTATATTGACTCTACCATCGGGGAATGATGGGTTCGTTATTTATAGTGATGCATCGAAGAAAGGACTTGGCTGTGTCCTTATGCAGAATGATAGAGTTATTGCCTATGCATCACAACAGTTGAAAATTCATGAACAAAACTATCCTACTCATGATCTTGAGTTAGCAGCTGTGATCTTTGCTTTGAAGATATGGAGGCACTACCTCTATGGTGAAAAATGTGAGATTTATACTGATCACAAGAGTTTGAAGTATATTTTCTCACAAAAAGAACTCAACATGAGGCAAAGGATATGGCTTGAATTACTCAAGGATTATGATTGCACGATACACTACCACCCGGGGAAAGCAAACAAAGTAGCAGATGCTTTGAGCAGAAAAGACCATGGAGTTCTGAACATGATGAGAATTGAAAGGGATCCAATTTTCATGGATCTAGAGAAGATGGACATGGGAATAACCAGGGAATGTGAAACATCAATGCTTTTTCAAATGGTTGCCAAACCATCTTTACTAGAAAGGATTAAGAGTTCCCAGACCGATGATGAAGAATTTCAGAAGAAGATTAAAGCTGTGAATGATGGGAGATTGAGAGACTTTGTGTATGAAGATGGAATTTTGAAATTCGGGAAGAGACTTTGTGTTCCCAATATACCTGATCTAAAAAGGGAATTGCTGGATGACGCTCATAGTTCCAATTTCTCTATACACCCTGGGAACACCAAAATGTATAGAGATTTGAAGGAACATTTTTGGTGGGACAACATGAAGAGGGAGATTGCTGATTTTGTGTCAAGATGTATGGTTTGTCAACAAGTCAAAGCTGGAAGGCAACAGCCTGGAGGAGTCATGCAACCTCTTCCCATACCGGAGTGGAAATGGGACAATATAACGATGGACTTTGTCATGGGGCTACCAAAGACTCCTAGAAGGAACGATGCAATATGGGTTATTGTTGATCGTCTTACCAAGTCAGCACATTTTCTTGCTATAAGAGAAGATCTACCCCTGGAACGTCTAGCAAGACTATATATTAATGAAGTTGTGAGACTTCATGGAGTACCCCTATCAGTTGTTTCGGATCGTGATCCCCGTTTTACTTCAAGATTTTGGAAAAGTCTTCAGAAATCCCTGGATACTGAACTTCATTTGAGCACTGCTTACCACCCTCAGACAGACGGACAATCAGAACGGACTATTCAGACCTTAGAAGACATGTTGAGATCTTGCTCACTTGATTTTTAGGGTATGTGGGATCAATATTTACCACTGGTAGAATTTTCCTATAACAATAGCTTCCATTCGAGTATTCAGATGGCACCATATGAAGCATTATACGGAAAGAGATGTCGTACACCAACCTGTTGGGATGACGTTGGTGAAAGAAAACTTGTAGGCCCAGAACTGGTGGAGGAAACGGTGGAAAAGGTGAAGGTAATCCAAAATCACATCAAAGCAGCTCAAAGTAGGCAGAAGAGCTATGCTGATATTCGAAGGAAGGATTTGGAATTTCAAGTCGGTGATCATGTTTTCCTAAAGGTATCTCCATGGAAGGGAGTCATACGTTTTGGTAAGAAAGGTAAATTGAGTCCCAGGTACATCGGACCTTTCGAAATTCTAGAATGAATTGGGGTTGTAGCTTACCGATTGGCAATGCCGCCAAGTCTCTCCAAAGTTCACGATGTGTTCCACGTATCTCTGTTGAGAAAATACATGTCTGACCCAACGCATGTACTCACCTATGAGGAATTAGAACTGGAACCCGATCTTTCCTATTGTGAAGAGCCCGTCAGGATTCTTGATACAAGGGAACAAGTACTGAGAAACCGGACGACGCGTCTGGTAAAAGTTTTGTGGAGAAATCATAAGATGGAAGAGGCAACGTGGGAACCCGAGGAACTTATGATGAAGAACCACCCGAGTCTTTTTATGCAGTAATACCCTAGAAATTGCGAGGACGCAATTATTTGAAGGAGGGGAGAATGTAACACCCCAAGCTTCTACGGTACGTTTCCCTTCGAATAATGCGATAGCGTGTGTTGTACGCAACCTCGAGTTCTAACACACACCACAACTAATTAAACTAGCCGTTGTAAATAGTGATACCTACTTTTTGAAATCATATATATTTTATATTTCAAAATGGACTTCATTTTTGGATTCGGAATATCGAAATTATCCTAGGGTGAAATTTTGGTACTTTTCGGATAACTTTTATATTTTGATGAATAGTGAAAATTACTAAATTTTAATTAAAAACAACTTTTTTAATCAAAATAATTAATAGTGATAAATTATGAATTTGAGTGGTTTTAAAGTATATTTAGAATATATTTTTACCATTCAATTTAATGTTTATCATTGGACATAATTTTACAATTAAACCGAACATAAACAAGTGTCAATCTTTTGATAGTTATTATCTCTTAAAAACACGCTTTTTGTTTTGACAGCGGGAATTAATTTTAAATTAATTTCTGCCACTTCTGTGTTTTGAATTTAGGAAAATGGATTCCATATTTGGAATCAGGATGTTCAAATTGTGTAAATAGGTAACTTTTATTTTTAGACATTTTGAATAATTACTGCGGTAAATATTTTATTTACCATGGTTAAGGGTAAATCCGGTAAATAAGGGTTAAAAAAATAATATTATAATAATACTAAATTACCCTAAAAACGTGTCTTAACCCTATTGGTTGATAGATGGTCGACCATGGGAATCTTTGGGTCTATTTTGGGACCCCATGGATCCACTTGTAAGTGATAATGACACTTTATTTTAATTAAGTCAAAATGAATACAAAAATGACACAAGCATATATCTTTTAGAACAACAATTTTTACATAGGGTTATACATGTTGGATTTTCGATTATAAATATTCATTAGAAAGATAAAAAGATTTCCTACATAATGATATTTTATTTATAATTTTTATACATTAAATAAGTTATTTTATTTATGACACAATGATGATGCAGTAATTACTATAATAGTGAAAAATTAAAATAATTGATATTATAAATACCCAAATAAATATAATATGAAACTTTTAATGAATTAAACTAATTTTATAGGCTAATATGATATATTAGGATTGATTTAATGGACTTTGTTCGAAGTAATCAATCTGTTATGAGTTTCACAAAAATCAACTATTGAATAGTGTCAAAATTGACATAAAAGAGTTCTTAAAACAAATATTATATTATTAATTGATATTAAATTCCTAAAAATCTAAGGTTCGGCCAATAGACTTATATTATGATAGGGTAATCATTAATGGACCACTTGGGGGTCTCTTGGATGTATATAGTAAGTTTATTAACCATAATATATAAAAATACAAAGAGACATTGTAAAAGTGAAACTAATTAACTTAGAGTTAATACTTAAAGATAAGGTTAATATAAGTACCCAAACCTGTCTAAATTCTATTGGATGAGTTGTTTTCGACCTATCCCCACCTCATCCTTTGAATAGTCAACTTTGAAGCCTTTAGAAACCGAATATGAATTTATTATAAATTAATATTTCTAGCTTTTCCAAAGGTGCCCCTCACCCCTCTTATAAAAGGGCACTCCTCCTTCTCATTTCTTCACACATTCAAAGCCTTTTGGTTCGGCCAAACTCTGCCCAAATAATCTCCCAACATCCCTCACTACAACCTAGAGGCCTTAGTTTGATCAGAAAGCCAACCTAAGGAGCCCTTTTGATCAAATCAAAAGGAAGAACCCGAAGAAGAGGTAATGATTTCACCACCCTTTTCTAAGTTCATTTCTTCTTCCACTTCTTCTTCCTTTGTTCTTACCATTCTAAAATAATAACTCCAGTATCTCACATATACTGTGATTTTATTATAAGTATGGTACAACCATATTCAGTATTCTATCCACCCTTTGAATAACATGTCACCATACGTGCGTACGTACGGCTTACCGTCTCCACGTCGTGGTGTAATTGTTATTCAATATAATATTATTTGGATGGGTATAATAATGATGTGTAACTCATGTAAATAATAAATATAACATGTTAATGATTCTGTATATATGATATACCATTCATTTATATATTATTTTAATATCAAAAGAATGATATTGTCGCTCGTGCGTACGTACGGACTACCGTCTCCACGAACGCGATGAGATTCATTCTCCATCGTATCCATTCAAGTATAATTATCATTTTATGATTTAAAAATGATGTTTAAGGACTTGATATCATTCTGGATATGAATAAGATACAACAAACATTGCTTATGTAACAAAACATATAAAAGAAAATGAGTAAGTTAACACCCGAAACGATGATAATTCTAAGATATTATTAACAAATCAATGTTAAAAGATCATATATGATATCATATTATTATATATGATTCTTGTATAATTTAATAACAATTATTTCACCATTATACAGGGAGTTAACCTACCCCAACCAAGGAAAAGTACAAGGTAAGGGTTATTTCACAATCTCTTCATTATCCGAGGTTGTTTATACGTAATAATCTACTGGGATATCTTTATCATCCACATCCATGTTTCTTAAAAATGTATTTCAAAACATTTTTTATTGGTTAAAGTCATTTATACCCTTATTTTAATTTTTATAAGAGGTTTATAAAGGAATCTTTCCGTCGTTTTCAAAACAAGGTCCTTTTTAACCTTTTCGATAGAATTGAGGTAAGAATGTTTTTTTTAACTTATACGGCGGGTGCGGTTATTTTACGCCGTTATAAAATCTTCAAAGATTTCCTTACAAGCTTATAAGAATATTTTCAAAGAAAATGTTTTATTTTATATGGATCTTAAATGATTTCAAAATAAAAGGAGATACTTCTTTAAAAAAAAATTTGATTTCATCTATGTCAACATCCTTTGATGGATTTTAAGATTATTTGAAGTTGATTTATTATGATACAAAACTTCTATATTGTATTGAAGGTTTTGTGATATGTTTGACTGTGGATGTTCTATTTTTATACCATTCATAGTTTATGGTGAAATTATTGACATTTCGTATGCTAGTTTTAATACGAATGTTTATGTTATGTTTAAACCTTTTCATATGGGAATGCATTGGACTTAATAAGTGACGGGTGGAGCCCGCTATAGCTCCTCGATGCATCGGTAGGTCTCATGAGACAAACTAGTGTCTTGGCACAAGGCCTTGACAAAAACTTATTTGTATTCTTGGCACGAGGCCTTGGCTATGTGGTTATGATAGTCTGGCATTATGCATTCCAACATTATGAAAGTGGTTATTGATTTTTGCATGTGATTATTCGATTAGTAGAATATCCATGTGAATAAGTAAATGGCATTATTTCATTTTATTTATGCCATACCATGTTGAAAGTTCATGTTTGAAAGGATTTTGTTTTAGTTATACATTGCCTTAAAAGTTTATTCTTATTTATGAAAGTTTCCGCTATTTTGTTATCCTTACTGGGCATTTGAGCTCACCCCTTTTCTATGTTTTATTTTTCACAGGTAGTGAAGAAGTAAATTATGAATGACTTGCAGGGATATTATGAGGGGTTAATAGTGTGGATATGAAGACTTTGTTGTTGTAGTAGTTTTTCACTTTGAAATGTAATGTAAAACTTTATGATTATATCTAGTGTTTCCAAGGCTACTAAACCAATCGGTCTTTCGAGATTTGATCTTTCTTGTGATCATGCCAATGTTACGAAGTAATGCACCGACTCTAGGCAACTGGGGTCGGGGCGTTACAATTGTCCCATGAGACATTCCATTTAGTATATAACATTGAATAACATTACTATAAAGAATATGTATCATTTTTCTCACATCAATTTCTTGTTTGATCAGCTTTATGGTGTTCAATAATTTTCTGATATTAACATCATATTCAGGAACCATTAGTTGAAGGGGGAGGATGGAATTTCAAAAATAGCTTTTTGGACTAGATATGGTCATTATGAAGTTTTTTATTCCATTTGGGTTGTCTAATGCACCTTCTATATTCAAAGATATTATGAATATACTATTTCTTGAGTTCATAGATAATACTTTTGTTGTGTATTTTGATGACACTCTGTTATACTCTAGAAGCAAATAGGAGCATAAAAACATCTAATGGGAATTTTTTAAACCATAAAATAAAATAAAATATATGGAAAATTCAACAATTGTGAATTTTGGTTATCAAAAAAATATTTCTATGTAGACCTTATTTATAATGATTGTATAAAAGTAGATCCTACTAAAATAATATTCTTGAAGAATGAACCAGACACAAAAATATAACTGATATTCATAGTTTTCTTTGATTGGAAGGCTATTACCAGAGGTTTGATGAAAAATTACAAAGCTATATAGTCTACAATCTATGTTAAGTTTAAAAGGAGTTAAATTCATAAGGATAGTAGAATGTGTTTATATTTTTAGGAATTGAAAAGACAATTTTTGGATGCTCCACTTCTGACCCTACCATCTAGAAATGGAGATTTTTTCATCTACAATGATGCTTCATCAGTGGGACTTGGTTGTATTCTGATTTAGAATGATCAGTAAATTTCTTATTATTCAAGACATCTTAAACCACATGAGTTAAATTATCCCACAAATGTTTTGTAATTAGCCGATGTGGTTTTCAGTTTAAAAGGTGGAGGGATCATTTATAACGTGCCATATGTGAAATATATAATGACCAGAAAGTTATTATATATATATATATATATTCAATCAAAAGTTATTAAACACAAGGAATAAAAGATGAATTAAATTGATAAACAATTATGATTTTGTGATAAATTACCATCCTGGAAAGGTAAACAATTTGGTAGATACCCTATGTTGAAAATTTCGTGCATCATTAACTATGATACAACTAGAAAAAGAACATTTGATCAATTATATAATGACATTTATCTTGGAATTTGTTTGTGCCATAAATTCATTTGTTCTATTTTAGGATTCAGTGTTGTTATATTTTTCAGATTGAACTACGAATGTGTATAAAACATGTATAGAGAAACAAAAATAGTAGAATTGGTAAAAAATGGGAATTATTATAAAATTTATCATTGATAACGATTTTTTAAATATTTGGAAACATATTTAATGTTACATGTGATTCTATGGTGATTAACGAGTTGTTGTGAGAAGCTTATAGTTCACCATTTTCAGTTCATCTTGGATTTATAATGATGTACAGAGGGAATCATGATTATTACTAGTGGGATGGAATGAAAAGAGATATTGCACATTTGTCCTTGAAATTTTTGGAATGTCAATATGTTAAATTAGAGTGTCAGTTACCAAAGGGGAAGCTTAATCGTATACCAATTTTAGAGTGGAAATGAAAAAATATATCCATTGTCTTCAATGTAGGACTATTAAATGCTCTATGAGGTGTCAATGAAATATGAGTTATTATTGATTGACTATATAAATATTTTTAGTAACTTCTTATTAGAGATAATTTGTCTCTGAATCATCTATCTAGACTATATCTCATAGAAATTATCTAATAACAATTATTTTTTCATTACATTTTATATGATTGTTATGAAAGGTTCACATTAAATTTTTTTAAATGTCATCAAATATCATTAGGATCATAATTATTTTACAGTACATATTTTCATCCTCAATCCTATGGGATGTCATAATGGAATGTTCATAATTTCAAGGATATTCTTAAATATTGTTTAATTGATTAAAATAAAAGGTGGTATTATTATATTTATTTTGATAAATTTTCTAATAGAAATAGTTTTCATTATAGTATAAAAATGGATCCTTTTGAGGCATTTTGTGGGAATTTTGTTTGAACACTTGATTTTTGGGATGTTGTTGGGGAATGGAAGTTAATGGTTGTATAATTATAAGAGGAAGTTGAAGAGAAACTGAAGATGATATTACAACATGTGATGACTACTCATAGTATGAAGAAAATTTATGATTAAAACAGGGGGAAAGACTTTTAATTTGAGGTAAGTGATCATTTTTTTCTTAAAATATCACCCTGGAATGTGTTTTTTGTTTGGTAAAGAATGTAAATCCAAGCCCAAAGTTCATTGGAACTTATGAAATCTATGGAATTGTTGATCCAATTGCTAACTGAGTATCTTTGTCGATGAGTTTATCTTATTTGCACAATGATTTTCATGTTTTGATGTTGAGAATGTTGGTGAATAATTCATGTCTTGTTTTGATCCTAGAAGTAGTTCAGTAAGAAGAGAACTTCTCTCATGAAGAGAAACGTATTCAGAATCATGATCAGAGAGGAAAACTATGACAACAAATTTAATCCAACAGGTAATGTCTTTTTCAGTAAACTAATTTTTTGATAAAGAAACATGTGAATTTGAAATACTATAATGGAATGGTACCCCCATTTGTTTATTATGAAAATAAAATTACAAGGATGTAATATACATAATTATGAGAGAATGTAACAGTCTATGGTTTAAAAAAATTAAATGTGTGAAACCCTGAATCTCTATATAATGATACTTCTTTTAGGGTGATAGTTATAAATTAGTGTTAAATATAATTTCATTGCATTTAATAATTGAATTTTAGAAAACAAACGTTTCTGATTGTGATCAGTATGTTATTTCTATTCTAACAGAACTAACTTGTTTTTTGGTTAATAGAAATATTCAATTATAAATAATAATATGAACTATATGAATAATAATCTTTTTTATTATTTTATAACCATAAGTTTTTAAGATAACTATATCTTGATTATTTTTTGGAGGCCATAATAAATGAGTTATAGATTTAAAATTTATAATTCTCATATATATATTTGGACTTAAATTAAAAATGAAATTATTCGCATTTAGAATAAAATACATAAAATGAAGCTCAATTTTGAATTCTATATGTCTAAATATATTTAGGATGTTTAATTTGGGATTACTATGAGATACATGAATTTTTGGTTAATAGTAACAAATAAGTTTTATGTTTTCAGGTGTTTAATGATATCATAGTGATGTATTAATAATTTAATCATTCTGGTATACTCTTAAGAATTAAGATGTGATTTTTGGTTTTCCATATGGCCAATAACATGGGAAGAAACAATTTTCATGCCCATTTTCATTCAAATATCAGTCATTATGAGTCTGTTAAAATTAATTAAAAATTACATAACCTTAAATATAAATACATCCCTCACCATACTCATCTACTCACACATATCAATAATCAATTTGTTTTAAAATTTTCCCAATTACCATTCATATGTCTCTTCTCCACATCTACAACCTTCTATTTTATCATTAACTAAACAACCAAAATCCATTACGAGGATCTCAAGGAGAATATATCAAGATGTAAATATCCTCTTTCATTTTCATTGTTTTCATTTTGATTTTATACTTTTTATGCTCTATTATCTTTCCATTATCCAATAGGTATGAATGATATAGTAATATATTTATTTATTTTTTTCTATTATAATTATTATGGAATAATTCATTATCATACTTCCTCTTTTCATTCACTTAGTATCAAAAAACTCTACCTGGGATGCATCAATTTAAAAACATCTTTGAATATGTTTTTTCAATTTCCATTAAATATTTCAATGATTATTGTAAAAATAATGTAATAGATCAAAAATATTTTAATGCTTATTTTTGGACCACTCTTCTATTCTGTAGTGTCCATATCTTCATAAAAATAACGGTATATGATGAAATAATCTCGTTATTGTCGAAGAACCAACAGAATGATCGAAATGAATATCACTAAATACTTGTCTTGTGATACATCCTCATACCGTATAAAAAATTATTTATTTAGTAATTTAATATTATAATAACATATTGAAACAATTCCATTCTGATTTTGTAGTTCCTCTTTTAATCGATAATAATATTCTTTACGAACCAACCTTGGAAATCATGTGAAGCATGCACTCAAAACAATTGAAATAACCAAATATTATTAATAAATGTGTCAAATGATGTTATAAAATGATCATATAAGGTGTTATGCACATAAATAAGTTTTTTTAACATGATAATAGCTCTCTTATAACCATTTTATATAAGGTTTATACAATCTTTATGTAAGAGGTACTTGATGTAAGGGAATTTTTAACCCAATTTCAATTTTTGGGCTATCCTTCTACTTCATTAATTATGTGGTATTAAAATTATTTCTTGGACTATTTTTTACTTGTATTTTCTTAAATAACGTATAAATATAGTTTATATATATTACATAACCTATATAAATTATAACATCAAATATATGATATTTGTATGGGGATTTTCTTTTAAAATTATATTTTAATATTCAGGTTTAAAAAAATACAAATAAATTTTCATATTCATTTATTCAAGGATTATGATTATGTTATAATTCATTGGAATTTTTAATGATGAAGGTTTATTCTAGTACATCCCTCCAATTAGTTGGGTATGGGTATATTGGAGGTCGTTCATATGGAAACTGCAACTGTAATTCGAACAGTTACACCATAAGGTAGCTGTGATGGTTTCCATGTAAGGTAGTAATGAGGGTTACATATCATAAGGTGGTCATGAGGGTAAAAATATATGTATTTATTTCCCCATGATTCATTTATGGTTCAATATATTTTCATTAATGTTTTATTATAAATGTCATTTTTCACAGTGTAAGAATATATGTGTGAGAAGTATATCCTTGTCATAATGATTTCGAATGCTTACAATTTTTCATAGACTAATGGTTTCATTATTTTTATTTTATATCCTATTTTGGGATTTTTATACTCATAAATTGTTTTGAAGTGTTTTTAACTTGTTATATGGATATGTATTTGAAAGAAGGAAGTCTAGTATAATGTTACGTTGTTTTGTAAAATTAATAATGTTGTTATTTTATGTTAATATTTTTATATTTTGGATTAAATAAAAATGGTTGTAGTGGTACTCACTTTAAATGATTAGGGGATGAAATGTTTGTGTTTTGTTATAAATATGTAAAAAATGAAACCAAAATGATATTAGGGATTGTAATGTAGTGAAATCATATTGAAATAACTAGATTATGTAATGTTTTAGGTAGGGTCATTTTAGTGGTGGTGTGCTAGGGAAATTTGGTGGCATTTTATTCCCCCATATGGTATGACCAACCAATTTTCAATGAAAAATTATAATTTGATACACATCATATTCTTAATAATATAAGAAATAATCCATTAATAAAAATATTTATTATAATTTTATACTATATATAATTTAATATAAAAAGATAAATGATTATAAATATATTATATATATAATAAAAAATATATATTAGTAAATTAAAAATTAAAATAAATTAATGAAAATAATTGGTAATTATTTACATAATTAAAATAATACATATAACATGATATAATTATTATAATACATTTAATCATGTTAAAAAATAATCTCTATGAAGTATTGGGGAATTAATACAAATGTAGACTGCACTCCTACAATTGGTCCAAAATAGGACGAATGACACATTCCCTCTTTGTTATAACTAATTGTTGATGGTAAATTGTTTTTAAACAAACTAAAATCATAATATTTACATCTTCTTTCAACATGAAAATAAACAGAAGTCTGTAATTTCATAATATTAATTTGATACATATTTGATATTTAATAATGTTGTCAAATGATTTAAAGTCATTATAAATGTTCAAACAATTAAAATATAATGAAAATGATGATGTTCAATTTTTTCATGTAATATAACATCATAATGTCCTCTAAAAAACAATTTACCCATATATGAAATTAAATAAATGAATAATTAAATTCACTATTATTAATATATATTTCATAAATACAAGTTATAAATTCAATATTTTAAGTTACCCCTTATATATCAATCTTCTTTTAAATTTATAATTTTTTGAATAATTTTTAATCATATAATTTTTATTAATTTAAACAATACCAACACCAATGAATAAATGTGAATTATTTTTCCTCAAAATCATATCTCTTGAAAATTTTAAGTAACAATATACATAATTTTGAGATTAATTTATTCTAATCATATCGATTTGTTAATTTTTCAACCTTGTTGTATTGAAATAAAAAATTTACATTTCTCTCAATCAATCATATCTATAAATAGAATTTTTTCGCATATGAATATTTAAATATTAATATAATGATATCTAATTTATAAATTAGAAGGGATATGTATAATTTCATATATATGGATTCCACTTTTTTACGCAAAGGGCAATGCGATGCTAATAACAGAACATTATATCAATGCCTCTGAAGAGATACATAATATAAAAAAATTAAACGTTGTTTTTACTCTAAATCTACAAATTCATATAGGTTTGACAGATATACATGAAAATATGTATAAGTAATATCATGCATCCTGATTTACAAAGTAAAAACAGATTAATAATATGTGATGAGAATGGATCATGGGTCATCTTATGAATAAAAATATATTTGTTAGATAAAATATACGATAATGATTGTAATATGATTCTAAAAAAATTATAAAAGTGTTTTTAAATTTATAGATTAATATCACTAATAATCTACATCATTAGGTATAATAATTAATATATATTTAATAAAATTACATTACGTCATTTAATAAATTGGAAAATTTATATTTTAGATGGACACATTTAGGACATAGTCATTATTATATTGATCTTTACTTCAAAGGATAAAAAACCCCCAACCATATTATATCATATGGTGTGATGTTTTGATGACTCTCATTTTGGAAAAAATATTTAAATATTATATAGATTATATTGATTCTTGAAATATTTTATTTTATCAGTTTTTATTTGTTAGAAAATTTTTCATTAATTAGTTAGAGATTGATTACAACTGAGATAATAATAAATGAATATTTATTTATTGAGATTTATAAATTCCATCCATTATAGTGTGTTCAAAACATTAAAATTAGATATAAAAATTATTTGAATTTTGGAAAACCATATAAAAAATAATATCTATATCA
Source organism: Viscum album (assembly GCA_963277665.1). Classification (NCBI taxonomy): domain Eukaryota; kingdom Viridiplantae; phylum Streptophyta; class Magnoliopsida; order Santalales; family Viscaceae; genus Viscum; species Viscum album. The sequence continues at coordinate 1,140,652,440 of OY728127.1, forward strand.
TGGACTAATATAATCACATACCTGATGGTTTTATACCATAATAAATGGTTGAGATTTTTATAAGAGTGTGGAACTAAAGAAGGGTTCATGGATACATAATATTTTTTGTAAGTAAAATTTAATTTAAATTGTATACATTATAACAAATTATTAATGATCAAAATTCATTGTCAATAGATTTTTAATATCAATACATGAGATTGGTAGTCAATGTTTTTATAATTAATTATGTATTGAATTTTTTATCTTTTTTTTAAAATTGGATGAAAAAATATATTATATTAGGGTCAATATCATACCAAATTATGTGGGTAATATATATTTGGATGTCTGGGATAAATATTAATATAAATAAAATATTAATATTAGATCATATCTAAATAATCTTTTATATGTGTTTGACTTATAATTACACAATAATGTTGAGTGTGGCAAAACAATTATTATATCCTTTTAATAATTTTATGTTTGATATAAAATTATAAAAAAAATTAGAAATCTATACGATTTTTCATTGTATAATTTATATGAAATTTGTATTGGGTTTCAAGATCATAACATGAGTAAACACATAAACTAGTTTTTGTTGTACATTTTTAGGATTAAGAAACACTTATTTATGTAGTCAAAAAACTATTTATGTAATTCACAAGATTTAATGTCAAAAAAAATTCCCGATATCATTTTCATCTTTTTATAATAAGACTAATACATATTAACATGTATCAATAATGTTTTATAATAATGTATTAGAAACATTATAAAATAGTTTGTTAAAATTTTAAAAATAACATTGGTTGTGTATTTCTATTTAAAAACATATGGCTATAAGAGTCATGTTTAAATTTTTATATATATAAAATTTTTTATATTTCATAAAATCATTAGGGAGAGGAACTTGGAAATAATATTTAGCACTGAGCCACCACTACATGATTCTTATTATTCATTTATGAGGAGCATTATTTTAAATAAAGGAATGGTTTATTATCAATTATTTATGTTATTTTAAAATGATTATATATTTTTAATGATAAATATAATTATTGTACGAATTTCAGAAATAAATGTAATGATCCCCTCCCACCAAAGATGCCCCTCCTGAGCTGGCAATGGTGAAAGGGAGATAATGACCCCCTGAGTCCCACCTCCAGTAGGCCCTGTAGTGGTAACTAGCACCAAGGGTATGAGTTTTTACAAATATGAGAGGCATTACCGTTTTTATTAATTTATGATCAGTAAGTAGGATGAGTCAAACACAAAAAGAAAAAGGAACATGTAAATGAAATTAAAACCAAAACTAAACCAATATGCATGTTTTATACAATACTGAACAAAGGTACAAGTACAAGAAAAGATCCAAAGTACGATAAAAAAAGCAAAAACTACAACCCGCAAAACTCCAACGCCCAACTAGAAAGGTCCCGCATGGTCCCTGAAGTCCTCCTGAATACCTGAAAGTAAACATATGGAGATCATACAAGTATACTCAGTAGGAAAACCTAAAGCTCTCATGCACAAGTGGGGAGACGTACTAAAGTCCCGTGAGAAGCAGAAAACCAATCACTATCAATTAATCTATCCATCCCACTCACCGGCCACACTCACCAAATAACGTAAACAATGTAATGTATAATAAAAGCACAACGATGTTTGGGTACCCCACGCCACTTTCCTACTGGTTATTGAAGACATCGTACGCATCGATCCAATCTCGCCATTCTAACTGCAGTCCCACAGCCACACCCCGCCCGCACACTCCTGGGATGTATCGTCACACAGTCCCACTGCCAATCCCCGCCCACAAACTCCTGGGCCACAATCGCTATCCCTCTCATAGACACCTGGGCCACAGCTGTCACACGTAACCATGCCTGCAAACACCTAGGCCAAAAGATCTACTGCCACGCCCAAAGACACATGGGCCTCTCCCGTATACACTTTTGAAAATACCTGCCTCATCCCGAAGATTCTTGGGAACCAAAATGCCCTCAGACACCTGGGCCAACTATCACAACTACCCTACCCGAATATTCATGGGCTAATAATGGACTTCAGACCATCAAAACCTGCCCGAAGATACTTGGGATATCAGGGAATGGGAGCAGAAAGGAGCTAATAAATAACCACTAATATAAGTGTTTGAAAAAACACCATCCCCCGTGAAATGGGGGGTGTTCGGAACTATGTGCTCAACATGGGTGTGGCGCGAATAAGAAACACAATACTACAAGTATGTATATTAGTATAACAACCACTTAGCCCATACTATGGCTTCTACACAATGATCTGAACACGTTCCTTGGCACTACTACATCGAGAGTATGCACACAACAATCAATCCCAAAAACCCCATTTAATGTTTTCATGTTTCAACAACTTTTGTTATCAGTTTCTTAACTATAGGTCCACTATCAATAGCCAAACTAGATCAAGCATTCATAAAACATATCCCGGACATACACAAATCATGATAGAAAAACACAAGCAACACAAACAAGACCCTTCTTATTAACCAACCAACCCAATTGATTATTATTCCTGTTCCATTTCCATGCACTTCCATTCATTAACTCTTACACTTTTATTTATTATTCACAACCCATAGTTCGTTCACATTCAATCCCATTCATGCAACACCACTGCCAACCACCGTTACAACAATCAAAACAAAACCCGTACATCATCATCCCTTTGATACCATTTATCATATCCCCACTGTACATCACCAACATAGCATTCACACCAACCCACAACCATGCCAAATGCATCCCCACTGCTCACATGATCCAAAACAACCCAAAAAACACCCCCTTCATATAAATAAACCCGAATTGATCAACCGTGGTGATCACACAGGGGTTATAGGTATTTAATCAACCAACATTACGTGATTAACCAATTTCCACATTCAATAAAAATTTCCATCCATATGAAAATGCAGAAGGAGAGGACAACATTTAATTGCCTACGAAAAGGCCCCCAATGACCATGATTTTCAGTAGGCAGAAGCTCATTCAATTCACAACATAATATCATAGGATATAAATAATGTAACATCATTCAAAAACATCTCATCCCCATTATATAAGCTAGTTATTATCTTTATTAAACCGGTTCAAATGTTCTTCATGTAAACAAAAGGACACCCACCCCGCATGATGCATAAATTTAGAGAGATGAAGGTAAGATCCCTAATCAACAAGTTCCAATGTCCGTCTACGAACACGACCACCACTATCACAAGGAATCTCTCAGAACGACTGTACCCACCAAGGATGTCGTGGAACCATTGAATCAACAACACAAGAAACTCCATCAACATGGAGATCATATGTCGTAGCATGGAAAGAAAACGGGAAAAGTAGGATCGGAATACGAATACAAGAATAGAGGTTTAACATACCTTTTTAGAGTCTTTTGTCAAATACCATCATTCCTGTCAATTATAAGCAGTCTCCTCGGTTGGAAACTGCAGTGGGGAAGTCAAATAAGAGGGAATAGAACAAGGTGTATGATTTTCTCCTCGCTGACATGATCCCGCAGTCACTGACGGATCGACGATCAGAGTCTGGATGAAGAAGTTAGGAGGAAGGCTTCTAAGTCATCCAGGAGAATCGTTGTGTGGAGAAGAAGATAAGTCTGTAAATAACACATGACCCTCTATTATATAGGCAACGAAAAGGTAAAACGGTTCACAGCGTGTATTAATGAATACACGACGTGACCATACAACTGTTACGTTGTTTGACTGGTCAACACATGACAAATCATGTGGTTTCCATGCGTTTAATGATAATAATAACTTCAATTAATAATAGGTGTTTTATTGACCCGAGACATGCGTCATAAAAAGGTATTAATCATTGATGTTAAAATGACTGTCATAATTTCCGGATTGCAATGTCACAGACGGTTGTCTATTCTGATACCGTATGAGGGAGATACGTTCGATACAAGATCGCGTCATAATAATGATATTATTATTATTGGGTGTCTCATGGACCCAAGCCATGAACCATAAATTAATATCCAACATTAGACTTGAAACATTCATATTAATGACAGGATCACATCTCCCCTAACGAGAAGTCAATCGGACGTCGCACGCGGGAGTTATGGCAGGTCGATGATTTAATAATAATATTAAATCTATTAATTCACGAGATTTTCTAGTACACAATCCGAAATCCCAAAAAAGACATATAATATTGGACTCATAATTTCCTTCTCGTAGATAGGGTCACACTGCCACTAACAGTTTTTGAAACTGAGGTCGCACGAATAAGTTACGATCGGAAATGTGTTTATCAAGAGAAACAATAACATGATTATTATATTATTATTTATAATTGATTTATTTCAAATACCTAAATCCACCCACCACTCTCTCTCTAATTTGGTGCTCCATACTCCCTTTCCCCTTAATTGATTTTCTTTTCTTTTCTTTTATTACTTCCCTTTTAATTCTCACACTCTCTCTCAAATTTATTTCAAATCTTTCAACCACTCCACAAAATGTGGCGCCTCCCTATTCCATTTCTCCATGTCCAACATGCCACATCAATTCCATGAATGATTTATTTAATTTATTTTAATTTATTTATCTCATCGCCCCGTTTTTTTACCTTATTTATTTTATTGCATTAATTTTTAAAACTTTATTTCCTTTATCTCTTTCTCTCTCCATTCTTAGTTCAATGTTATTATTAATAAAATTAATAATAATAACACCCATCATTAATGTTATAATTTAATCCCATTAAATTAGACTACCATTTTTATTATCATATTAAACTAAAACCATTCCATGAAACTCAAAACCATTTCATTTAATTGAATTAAATGACAAAACAAAATTAATATAACTTACATATTCAACCCATTTTTAATACATTTAAATTAATTAACCTCAAGAAAATAGTTTTACGCCATCATTGCTATTTATTGTATTTCAATAATAATAATAATTCATCAACTTATTTTGTTAACTCATCACAATTATTTTTTTAATAATGATAATATTTATGCTCATCGCATTGAACACATTAAACTACCCTATTGGATATCTGAATCTGACCATGCCACATCGATGTCATATAACATCTGTCAATTTAATTATTTAATTCTATTTATTTTTATTCCGCATTGATTAAATTGAAACCAATTTTATTAAATTAAAACCATTCAATTTAATAAACCCAACATATTTTTACACCACCATTATTATTATTATTTAACATAATAATAATAACGAACTCATCTTTAATTTTATTAATGCACCACCATGCTTCAACTCATCATCTTCATTTATTTGTTTGCAATAAATACCATGACTCATTTCATTAATTTCTCATTATTATTAATATTATGAATAATATTAATAACACAACACCCATTATTATTATTCAAATTTAATTTCAAAAATTACTCAATTAATAATAAACTCCATGTTTGATTTATCAATGTTTAATGGGTAACACACCTTCCCACTTCACATCATTAATAATAATAACACCCATTAAATCATTTTATCATGACTATTCTTTTTTTAGTTTAAGTAATCACATAATTAATGTCATCATCATTATTATTTAACATATTTTTATGTCATCATCAGTATTAAAAAATTATCATTATAATGTGCATCGTGTTGAACACAAAGATTTAAACAAAGGAATGGACCGGAGGGTTCCAAGCCATTACATCAGATACCTCTCAAAATATTCTCGTCCTCGAGAATTAAAAACCAACCCAGAAAAAAGAATGGATCTGAACATCCACCCCGCAATATACCTCTCAGGGCTCTCATCATAACAGGAAACAACCGACAACCCTAATTATATGAGTTAGGAATTCCTTCTCCCATACCAAGAGATGATCCAATTTCGGCGGCACTGACTCGCCTGCACGGATTTAATCGCTTCCAAATTAATGTGTCTCGATTAGGGATCAGGTCCTCCTCTACCCACATGTTAGGACTCTTTACACACATTTAAAGGAAAGAGGGAAACATCATAGCATTATAGAATCATGAAAAACAGGGTCCAGGCCCAAAGCATGGGCAAGAATGAGTTTTATCAAAAGATTTTGACGCTCCAAAACATAAATGAGAGAATTTAAGTAAAACTAAAAACATCTCTCTCAATCTCTGGCCTTGCTGGGGTTTCCACTTATGTTTCATGTAATTATCTGTGTCCCACTCTTCTGTATTTCTATTTATGTCCAGGTGCCATAGTTGTTCGCAAAACAAGGAACGCCTAAGCCCAAGTAACAAGGAAATATTCTTAAGGTTTCATTTTATCATTTTATTTCAATTTCATTCCCAGAAAACCCAAATCAAGTAAAACAAAAATCATGATGACGCATGTGCCATTCCTAGGGTCTCTACCCTGAAATCAATGTAGTATTACTTGGTCATTCAGTTAGCTTATAGTCCTTTCATCGGATCACGGGGGGCCCTAAAATCCTATATCCTAGCCGGTCTTCCCTAACCTATTTCACGCACCAATATTAGTCGACACTGTTGCCCTACCATCCCCGGAAATCCTCACTGTGCCTAACTCCAGACTCAATTCAATCTCTCAACCATCACCTCTGATACCTTTCTGTCATGACCCCCTCCCACCAAAGATTCCCCTACTGAGCTGGCAATGGTGAAAGTTAGATAATGACCCCCGAGTCCCACCTCTAGAAGGCCCCGGAGTGGCGAATAGCACCAAGGGTATGAGTTTTCACAAATATGGGAGGCATTACTCATTTTATTAATTTAAGATCAGGAAATAGGATGAGTAAAACACCAAAAGAAAAAGGAAAAATAAAATGAAAATAAAGCCAAAAACCAAACCCATATGCATGTTTTATACAATACTGAACAAAGGGACAAGTACAAGAAAAGATCCAAAGTACGATACAAAAAAAAAGCAAAAACTGCAACTAGAAAAACTCCAACGCTCGACTAGAAAGGTCACGCATGGTCCCTGATGTCGTCCTGAAAACCTGAAAGTAAACGTAGGGTGAGCATACAAGTATACAATGTAGGAAAACCTAAAGCTCTCGTGCACAAATGGGGAGATGTACTAATGTCCTGTGATAAGAAGACAACCAAACACTATGAAGGAATCTATCCATCCCACTCACTGACCACACCCACCAAATGATGAAAACAATGTAATGTATAATAAAAGCACATTGATGTTTAGGTACACCACACCACTTTCAAACTTGTTATTGATGACATCCTACACATCAAACCAATCCCTCCATTCTCACTGCAGTCGCACTGCCACATACCGCCCACACAAACCTTGGTGATATCCTCACGCAGTCCCACTGCCAAACCCCGCATGCAAACACCTGGGCCACAACCGCTATCTCGCCCGCAGACACCTGGCCCACAACTGTCACACGTAACCACTCTTGCAAACACCTTGGAAAAAACATCTACTACAATTCATGTTGACACCTAGGCCTCATCCTGAAGACACTTGGGAAACCACCTGCCTCATCCCGAAGATTCTTGGGAACCAACATGCCCGCAAACACCTGGGCCAACCACCACAACTACCCCACACAAACATTCGTGGAAAAATAATGCACATCAGGCCATCACTTCCTACCCAAAGATTCTTGGGATATCTGGGAAAGGAAGAAGAAAGGAGCTAATAACCAGCCTCTAATAGAATTGTTGAGAAAAACACCATCCCCCATGATATGGGGATGTTCGGCACTATGTGTTCAACTTGGGTGGGGAGCGAATAAGAATCACAAAACTACAAGTATATATAAAAGTATAATAGCCACTCATCCCATCTTATGGATTCTGCACAATGATATGATCATGTTCTTTGGCACTGCTACTTCGAGAGTATGCACACAACAATCAATCCCAAAAACCCAATTTAAGGTTTTCATGTTTCAACAGCTTTAGTTATCAGTTTCTTAATGAACGGGAAACTATCAACAGCCAAAATAGATCAAGCTTTCATAAAACGTATCCCTGCCATTCAAAAATCATGTCAGGAAAACACAAGCTACACAAACAATCACCTTATTATTAACCAACCAACCCCATTGATTATTATTCCCGTTCCATTTCGTTTCCCCACCAGTCATTAACCCTTCCACTTTTATTTATTGTTCACAACCCATAGTTCGTTCATATTCAAACCCATCCCTGCAACCCCACTGCCTACCACCATTACCACAATCACACCGAAACCCGTACATAATCATACCTTTGATACCATTTATCGCGTCCCCGCTGCCCATCACCAACATAGAATTCACACCAACCCACAACCAAGCCAACCACAGCCCCACAACTCACCAGATCCACAATAACCCACAAAACACCCCCATCAAATAAATAAACCCTAACCGTCACCCACATGTTTATTATTTCAGTTTGTTCAACCGGTGTGATCACACAAGGGTTCCAGGTATTAAATCATCCAACTTTACGTGATTAACCATTTTCCAAATTCAATAAAAATTTCCTTTCATAGGAAAATCCAGAAGCATAGGGAAATATTTAATTGTGTAAGGAAAGGCCCCGAACGACCATGATTTTCATTAGGTAGAAGCTTATTTAATTCACAACATAATATAACAGGATATAAATAATGTTACTACATTCACAAACTTCATATCCCCGTAATATAAGCCAGTTATTACCTTTATTAAACCGGTTCAAATGTGCTTCACGTAAACAAGAGGACACCCACCCCGGATGATGCACAAATTTAGAGAGATGAAGGTATGATCCTTAATCAATAAGTTCCGATGTCCGTCAACGAACACGACCACCACGATCACAAGGCTTCTCCCAGAACGACTGTACCCACTAAACAAGTCACAGAACCACTAAATCAAAAACAAAAGAAACTCCATCAACACGGAGATCACATGTCGTAGCATGGAAATAAAATGGAAGAAGAAGGATCGGAAAGAGAATACATGAACAGGGATTTAACATACCATTTTTGAGTCCTTCGTCAAAGACCGTCGTTCCCGTCAATTATCAGCAGTCTCCTTAGTTGGAAACTGCAGAGGGGAAGTCGAATAACAGGGAACATAACAGGGTGTATGATGTTCTCCTCGCTGACACGATCCCACATTCACTGACGGATCGATGATCGGAGTTCGGATGAAGAAGGTAGGAGGAAGGATTCTAGGTCATCTAGGAGGGTCGACGTGCGAAGAAGAAGAGAAGTCTGTAAATAACATGTGACCCTCTCTTATATAGGAAACAAAATGGTAAAATGGTACACAGCATGTATTAGTGAATACACGGCGTGACCGTACAACTATTACTTTGTTTGAAATGTCAACACACGACACGTCATGTGGCTTCCATGTGTTTAATGATATTAATAAAATCAATTAAAAATAGGTGTTTCATTGACACGAGACATGATTCATAAAAAGGTATTCATTATTGGTCTTAAAATTGTTGTCATAATTTCCGGGTTGCAACATCACAGACAGTTTTCTAATCTGATACCATATGAGGGAGATACGTTGGATACAAGATACCATAATAATAATGATATTATTATTATTGGGTGTCTCATGGACCTAAAACAAGAACCGTAATTTAATATCCAACATTAGACTTGAAACGGTCGTATTAATGACATGATCACATCGCCACTGACTAGAATTCAATCGGACGTCGCACGCGGGAGTTATGGAAGGTTGATGATTTAATAATATTATCAAATCTATTAATTCACTAGTGTTTCAGGTACCAAATCCGAAAAACCAAAAAAAGACATCCAATATTGGACTCATAATTTTTGTCTTGTAGTCAGGGTCGCACTACCGCTAACGGTTCGTGGAACTGATGTAGCATGAATAAGTTACGGTCGGAAAAGTGTTTTATCAACAAAAACAAAAAAAAGATTATTATATTATTATATTTAATTGATTTATTTCAAATACCTAAATCCACCCACCAATATCTCTCCAATTTGGTGTACCTTACTCCCTTTCTCCTTAATTGATTTCCTTTTCTTTTCTTTTATTACTTCCCTTTTAATTCACACACTCTCTCTCCAATTTATTTCCAATCTTTCACCCACTCCACAAAAAGTGGCGCCTCCCACTTCCTTTTCTCAATGTCTAACACGCCACATAAATTCCTTGATTGATTTATTTAATTTATTTTAATTTATTTATCTCATCCCCCCTTTTTTTAACATATTTATTTGATTGCATTAATTATTAAAACATTATTTCCTTTATCTCATTCTCTCTCCATTCTCACTTTAATGTTATTATTAATAAAATTAATAATAATAACACCCATCATTAAAGTTCTAATTCAATCCCATTAAATTAGACTACCATAATTATTCTCATATTAAACTAAAACCATTCCACGCGACTCAAAACCATATAATTTAATTGAATTAAATGAAAAAACAAAATTAATATAACTTACAAATTCAACCCATTTTTAATACATTTAATTACACTAACCTCTCGCACATAGTTTTACACTGTCATTGCTATTTATTGTTTTTCAATAATAATAATTATCCCACAATTTATTTTATTATCTCATAATAGTTATTTTTTTAATAGTGATAATATTTAAGCTCATCGCATTGACCACATTTAACGACCCCATTGGATATCTGAATCTGACCATGCCATGTCAAAGTCATATATCATCCGTCAATTTAATTATTTAATTCTATTTATTTTTATTTCACACTAATTAAATTGAAACCAATTTTTTTAAATTAAAACCATTCAATTTAATAAACACAACATATTTTTTCGCCACCATTATTATTATTATTTAACATAATAATAATAACGAACTCACCTATAATTTTATTAATGCACCACCATGCTGAAAACTGTGTATCTTCATTTATTTGTATGCAATAAATACCATGACTCATTTCATTAATTTATCATTATTATTAATATTATGAATAAAATTAATAACACCATAACCATTATTATTATTCTAATTTAATTTCAACAATTACTCTGTTAATAATAAACCACATGTTTCATTTATCAACGTCTAGTGGGTCACACACCATCCCACTTCACATCATTAATAATATAAAAACCCCTTAAATCATTTTATCATAATTATTCTATTTTTAGTTTAATTAATCACACAATTTATGTCATCATCATTATTATTTAACATATTTTTATGTAATCATCAGTATTAAAAAAATTTCATTATAACGTGCGTTGTGTTGACAACATCGTTTTCAATAATGGAATGGACTGGAGGGGTCCGGGCCATTACATCAGATACTTCTCACAACATTATCTTCCTCAAGAATTATAAACCAACCCAGAAGTAATAATGGATCTGAACAACCACCCCGCAAGATACCTCTCAGGGCTCTCGTCATAACAGAAAATAACCGATAACCCTAATTATATGAGTTAGGAATTCCTTCTCCCATACCGAGATATTATCAACTTTAGGTGGCACTGACTCACCTACACAGGTTTAATCGCATCCACATTAATGCGTCTCGATTAGGGACAAGGTCCTCCTCTGCCCACATGTTAGGACTCTTCAAACACATTTAAATGAAAGAGGGAAACACCATAGCATTATAGACTCATGAAAAACAAGGTCTAGGCCCAAAGCATGGTCGAGAATGAGTTTCATCAAAGGTGTTTGATGCTACAAAACATAAACGAGAGAATTTAAGTAAAACTGAAAACATCTCTCTCGATCTCTGGCCTGAAAAGTGTTGCCGCTTCTGTTGTATGTAATTGTCTGTGTCCCACTCCTCTGCCTTTCTGTTGATGTCCAGGTGCCATTGTTGTTCAGTAAACAAGGAATGACTAAGCCTAAGTAGTAAGCAAATTTTCTCATGGATTCATTTTATAAATTTATTTTGATTTCTTTTCGAGAAATCCCAAATCAAATAAAACAAAAATCATGATGATGCATGTACCTTTCCTAGGGTCTCTACCCTGCAATTAATGTTGTCTTACTTGGTCGTTCGGTTAGCTTATAGTCCTTGCATCGGAACATGGGGGGCCCTAAAATCCCATGTCCTACACGGTCTTACCTGGCCTATGTAACACACCAATATCATCCAACACTATTTCCCTAGCATCCCATGAAATCCTCACTGTGCCTAACTCCAGACTCAATCCTATCTCTCAACCATCACCTCTGATACCCTTTTGTCACGACCCCCTCCCACAAAAGTTGCCCCTCCTGAGCTGGAAATGGTGATAGAGAGATAATGATCCCCGAGTCCCACCTCTAGTAGGCCTCGGAGTGATGAATATCACCAAGGGTGTGAGTTTTCACAAATATGGGAGGCATTACCCTTTTTATTAATTTATGATTTGGAAATAGGATGAGTCAAACACCAAAATAAAAAGAAACAAGTAAATGAAAAAAAACCCAAAACCAAACCCATATGCATGTTTTATACAATATTGAACAAAGGTACAAGTATAAGAAAAGATCCAAAGTACGATACAAAAAAATGAACAAACTAAAACTAGAAAAACTCCAACGCCCGAGTAGCAAGGTCCTACACAGTCCCTGAAGTCCTCCTGAAAATCTGAAAGTAAATATAGGATGAGAATACAAGTATACTCAGTAGGAATACCTAAATCTCTTATTCACAAGTGGGGAGACGTACTAATGTCCCATGAGAAGCAGACTACCAAACACTATCAAGGAATCTACCCATCCCACTCAACAACCACACTCACCAAATAAAGAAAACAATGTAATGTATAATAAAAGAACATCGATGTTTGGGTACCGCGTGCCACTTTCCCACTGGTTATTGATGGAATCCTATATATCGAACCAATCCGTACATTCTCACTGTAGTACCACTACCACACCCCGCCCACTCACACCAGGGTTGTATCCTCACACAGTTCCACTACCAAACCCCGCCTGCAAACACCTAGGACACAACCGTTATCCCACTCGTAGACACCTGGGCCACAACTGTCACACGTAACCACTCTTACAAGAACCTAGGCCAAAATATCTACTGCCATGACCGAAGACACCCGGGCCTCATCCTGAAGACACTTGGGAAACTCGTGCCTCATCCTGATGATTCATTAGAACCAACCTACCCGCAAACACCTGGGCCAACCATGACAACTACACCACCCAAAGATTCTTGGGCAAATAATGGACATCAGGCCATCGCAGACTGCCCGAAGATACATGGGCTATCCGAGAAAGGGAGCAGAAAGGAGCCAATAACCAGCCACTAATAGAAGTGTTGGGAAACACACCATCCCCCTTGAAATGGGGGTGTTCGGCACTAAGTGCTCATCTTGGGTGCGGCGCAAATAAGAAACACAAAACTACAAGTATATATATAAGTATAACAACCACTCAGACCATTCTATGGCTTCTACACAAAGATCTGAGCACGGGCCTTTGCACTGCATCTTTGAACGTATGCACACAACAATCAATCCCAAAAACCGCATTTAATGTTTTCATGTTTCAACAGCTTTAGTTATCAATTTCTTAACTACTAGGAATCTATCAACAGCCAAACTAGATCAAGCGTTCAAAAAACATATCCCTGTCATCCATAAATCTTGTTTGGAAAACACAAGCAACACAAACAAGTCCCTTCTTATTTACCAACCAACCCCATTGATTATTATTCTCTTTCCATTTCCATACGCCACCATTCATTAACTCTTCCAATTTTATTTATTATTCAAAACCCATAGTTCATTCACATTCAAACCCATCCCTACAGCCCCATTGTCAACCATCATTACCACAATCAAACTGAATCACAGACATCATCATCCATTTGATACCATTTATCACAACCCCACTGCCCATCACCAGCATAGCATTCACAACAACCCACAAACAAGCCAACCACAGCCCTGTTGCTCACCCGATCCACAAAAACCCACAAAAACCACCTTTAAATAAATAAACCCTAACTAGCACCCACATGTTTATTATTTCAGTTTTTCAACTGGGGAGATCACACAAGGGTTCCAGGTATTTAATCAGCCAACTTTTCGTTATTAACCAATTTCCACTTTAAATAAAAAATTTCATCCATAAGAAAATATAGAAGGAGAGGGCAACATTTAAGTGTGTAATCAAAGGCCCCCAACGACCATGATTTTCAGTATGAAGAAGCTCATTCAATTCACATCATAATATCACAGGATATAAATAATGTAACTGCATTCACAAACTTCCTATCCCCGTTATATAAGCCCGTTATTATCTTTATTAAACCAGTTAAAATGTGATTCACGTAAACTAGAGGACACCCACCCCGTATGATGCACAAATTTAGAGAGTCAAAGGTAAGATCCCTACTCAATAATTTCTGATGTCCATCTAGGAACACAACCACCACGACCACAAGGATTCTCCCAGAACGACTATACCCACCAAGGAAGTTGTGGAACCACCGAATAGACAACAAAAGAAACTCCCTCAGTATAGAGATCACATGTCGTAGCATGGAAAGAAAATGAGAGAAGTAGTATTGGAAAGAGAATACAAGAACAGAGGTTTAACATACCTTTTTAGAGTCGTTCGTCAAAGACCATCATTTCCATCAATTATCAGTAGTCTCCTCGATTGGAAACTATAGAGGGGAAGTTAGAGAAGAGAGAATAGAATAGGGTGTACGATTTTCTCCTCGCTGACACGATCCTGTAGTCACTGATGGATTGACGATCGGAGTCTAGATGAATAAGTTATGAGGAAGGCTTCTAGGTCATCTGTGAGCGTCATCATGTGGAGAAGAAGAGAAGTACTTAAATATAACTTAACCCTATCTTATATTGGAAACGAAAAGGTAAAACGGTACACAACGTGTATTAATGAATATACGACGTGATCGTATGACTGTTACATTGTTTGACTGGTCAACACACGACACGTCACGCAGTTTCAGTGAGTTTAATGATAATAATAACATCAATTAATAATAGGTGTTTTATTGCCCTGAGACATGAGTCATAAAAGTTATTCATCATTGGTCTCAAAATGACTGTCATAATTTCAAGGTTACGACATCACAGACGGTTTGCCAATCTGATATCGTATGAGGGAGATACGTTGGATACAAGATCTCAGAATAATAATGATATTATTATTATTGGGTGTCTAGTGGACCCAATCCACGATCCATAATTTAATAAAACATTAGACTTGAAACGGTTGTACTAATGATAGGATCATATCGCCACTGACGAGAAGTCAATCTGACGACGCACGCAGGAGTTATGGCAGGTCGAAGATTTAATAATAATATTAAATCTATTAATTCACAAGCGTTTTGGGTACCCAATCTGAAATCCCAAAAAAGACATCCAATATTGGACTCATAATTTCCGTCTCGTAGTCAGGGACGCACTGCTGCTAAAGGTTTGTGAAACCGAGGTCGCACGAATATGTTACGGTTGGTAAAGTGTTTTATCAAAAAAAAACAATAACGTGAATACTATATTATTATTTTTAATTGTTTATTTCAATTACCTAAATCCACCCACCACACTCTCTCCAATTTGGTGCACCTTACTCCCTTTCTCCTTAATTGATTTCCTTGTCTTTTCTTTTATTACTTCCATTTTAATTCTCACACACACTCTCTCCAATTTATTTCCAATCTCACCCACTCCATAAAAACTGGCGCCTCCCCCTTCATTTTGTCCATGTCCAACACGCCACATCAATTCCTTGATTGATTTTTTTAATTTATATTAATTTATTTATCTCATCCCCCGTTTTTTTAACTTATTTATTTTATTGCATTAATTTTTAAAACTTTATTACCTTTATCTCTTTCTCTCTCCAATCTCACATCAATGTTATTATTAATAAAATTAATAATAATAACACCCATCATTAATGTTTTAATTTAATCCCATTAAATTAGAATACCATAATTATTCTCATATTAAACTAAAACCATTCCATGCGACTCAAAACCATTTCATTTAATTGAACTAAATGACAAAACAAAATTAATATGACTTACATATTCAACCCATTTTTTATACAGTTAATTTCATTAACCTCTCGTACATAGTTTTACGCCATCATTGCTATTATTTTTTTTCAATAATAATATTAATTCATCAACTTATTTTATTAACTCATCACTGTTATTTTTTTAATAATGATAATATTTACGCTCATCACATTGACCACGTTAAACCACCCCATTGGATATCTAAATCTGACCATGCCACGTCAAATTTGCATAACATCCTTCAATTTAATTATTTAATTCTATTTATTTTTATTTCACACTGATTAAATTGAAACCACATTTATTAAATTAAAACCATTCAATTTAATAAACCCAACATATTTTTACACCACCATTATTATTATTATTTAACATAATAATAATAACGAACTCACCTTTAATTTTATTAACGCACCACCATGCTTCAAATGTGCATCTTCATTTATTTGTTTGCAATAAATACCAGGACTGATTTCATTAATTTCTCATTATTATTAATATTATGAATAATATTAATTACACAACACCCATTATTATTATTCAAATTTAATTTCAACAATTACTCAATTAATAATAAATTGAATGTTTCATTTATTAACGTCTAATGGGTCACAAACCTTCCCACTTCACGTAAATAATAATAATAACACCCATTAAATCATTTTATCATGATTATTCTCGTTTTAGTTTAATTAATCACACAATTTCTGTCATCATCATTATTATTTAATATATATTTATGTTATCATCAGTATTAAAAAATTATCATTATAACATGGGTCGTGTTGACCACATCGATTTCAACAAAGGAATGGACCTGAGGGGTCCGGGCCATTACCATAAAAATAGTGTTACATTGCTAAATTGAAAAATATATCACTAATTGAAAGAGATAATTGTTCTGTGTGTTATATATCATATATAATATCTTATTGAAATCATTTAAAATGGTTTATATATATTTTAATTTTGTGAATCTAAAATATTATAGAATTTTAAGTATATTAAATATAATGATTATCTATGTAATGTATTTTCATCATTCTATATGAGAAGAAGCTAACATTAGTTATTTGATTGAAAACTATGAAATCTATTTGATGATAACTTCTAGAAATTTATAATGAAGATAAAATTATCAATGATTCAAAATTGAGAACATTTTATTCTATACACTAGTGCAGAAAACGTTTTTTACGTCAGTTATTTTTCATTTTTTACATCGGATTCTAGCCTATGTTAATACGTGCGATGTTATAAATAAGGTTTTTGACATCAGTTATTTAAAAACCAACGTCAAAAACATAAAATCGCGATGTTTATCACGTCGGTTAGTTTAGAACCGACGTGATAAATAAAATGGGATGGGTTTATCACGTTGGTTATTTAACAACCGATGTGATAAAAGGCCTGTAAAATGGTTTATCACGTCGGTTATTAAACAACTGACGTGATAAATAGGGGTGAGGGGGGTTTATCACGCCGGTTCATATAGAACTGATGTGATAAACCGGGATGAGGGGGGTTTATCACGTCGGTTCTTATTGAACTGACGTGATAAACAGGGGTGAGCGTGGTTTATCACGTCAGTTCATATAAAACCGAAGTGAAAAACCGGGGGAGGGGGGTTTATCACGTTGGTTATTATATAACCGTCGTGATAAACATGGGTGAGCGTGGTTTATCACGTCGGTTCATATAAAACCGACGTAAAAAATCGGGGGAGGGGGG
This sequence comes from Viscum album, assembly GCA_963277665.1. Classification (NCBI taxonomy): domain Eukaryota; kingdom Viridiplantae; phylum Streptophyta; class Magnoliopsida; order Santalales; family Viscaceae; genus Viscum; species Viscum album. Next base: position 1,140,670,178 of record OY728127.1, read on the forward strand.
TTTGTCACGTCAGATATAATATAACCGCCGTGATAAACCGGCAGGAGGCGGTTTATAAGGTCGGTTATTCAATAACCGACGTGATAAACCATTGTCTAGGCCTTTTATCACACCGGTTATTCAATAACCGACATGATAAACCATTCTCTAGGCCTTTTATCACGTCGGTTATATTATAACCAATGTGATAAACTATTCTCCAGGCCTTTTATCACGTCGGTTATTGAATAACCGACGTGATACACCATTGTCCAGGTCTTTTATCACGTCGGTTATTCAATAACCGACATGATAAACCATTGTCCAGGACTTTAATCACGTCGGTTATTTAATAACTGATGTGATAAACCATTCTCGAGGTCTTTTATCACGTCGGTTATTAAATAACCGACGTGATAAACCATTCTCCAGGCCTTTTATGACGTCGGTTATTAAATAACCGACATGATAAACTATTTTTCAGGTATTTTATCACATCGGTTATTAAATAACCGATGTGATAAACTATTTTCCAAGCTTTTTATAACGTTGGTTATTTAATAACCGATGTGATGAACCCAATTTTTATTAAACAGAATGCAGTCATATTCTCTCCACCAGAATCAACTAGAAAACAAATCAAGAAATCGTACCACAAAAACAGAAGTAGATCAAAATTAAGCATGTACATTGATAGCATATAAAACTTACCCCCTAGATAGCCCCCACCCTCATTTATACCCCATGGACAGCCCTCCCCCACCCCGTTGGAGCCCTCACCCTCATGTATACCCCCTGGACAGCCCTCCCCCACCCCATTGGAGCTCCCACCCTCATGTATACCCCTTGGACAACCCTCCCCCACCCCATTGGAGCGCCCACCACACTCCTGGACTACCCCCCGACCCCCGTACACCCCCAAACACCCCTCAACAACCCCCAACCCGCCTGAACTGCACCCCCTCACCACACTTGACAGCCCCCATCACACCCCTGGAAAGCCCAAAACACCCCTAGATAGCACTCCCACACCCTTGGACCGCCTTCCCACACCCCTGTACATCCCTGCCACCCCCCAGGACTGTCCCCCCACCCCACCGGACAGCCCTCCCAGACCGCTGGACACCCCCAACCCCACTGAACACACCCCCACACCCTTGGAACCCCTCCCCCACAGACCCAAATCCATACCAGAAAAACCATCAAAAGTAGACCAAAACAAGAAGTAGAGAAAAATTAAACATTCACTTATATAACATTCAAAACTTACACTGTCAACTTCAAAAAAAAACTAAATCCAACCTAAAAAACTACCAAATACACAATTAAAACGACAATATTCAAAATTACATATGACATAACAAACAACTAAAATTCAATCAAACCTGTAAAATAATTTGACCACTCCACTTGTACGTGTTTGATGTCTTCAATAGTATAGGGTTGAGGGTCATCAAAAAGATACAAATGAAAAAGAATATAGTTAACGTGTATAATGAATAAATCAAATTGAAATATTATGGCAAAGTTTAAGAGGAAATCGTACCATGTCAAAATTCACAACTGTCCCAGTGGTTATTATTTCATACATAAATCTTATCATATAATATCCTCATTCGATGACGCCTTGTTTTTCATGAAAATTTTGTTTGAATGAGTGTAAATTAAATATATTATTTTTATGTAATAAATCAAAAATTACAAATTATAAATGGAAATTTACCTTCGCATTTACATATTTTATCTTTGCATTTCTTTTCATTGTGTTTTTTTGGAAGTAGGCCCATGCACTGTTAGAAAATAATACGAATGGGGTAAATTTAAAATTCATTATAATAGATAAAACTATTGAGAAATTGAAACTTACTTTTACAATATATTCTTAAAACTTTCCCGCACATCACCATGAAGAGAGAATATCCAATAAAGAGCTTTCTCCCTTGGAAAAAAAATCCCTAACATCCAATGATCACTGATTAAAGGAATTTTAATGTTAGTGGGTTTTTATGTTAAAAGATAATTAACTATTTGAGAGAAATGTGCTTCACACCTCTCACAAAAAGGCATCATCAAACATTGTGTGATTATATTCTTATCAAATCTTTCAGAAATATAAACCATTATTTGTTCCTCATTCAATGCACATGCTTCAGGGGAAATCAATTGCGGGTCCATGAATCCATATACTTCTGTCAGCTCATTCATCTCACAAATTTTATAAAGATACCTAATACAAAACATACATAAGTATACATTTTTAATAAATATAATGCAGGGTAAAGGTGTTAAGACTTACATGGAAAACATTTGCACCACGTTGATGCCCAACTTATCTCCAGTAAAAAGCTCCATGATATCAGTTTTTGTAATCCCCACACTTATTTCACGTCCATAAACATGAGATTCCATTGGAAACTCATAAAAACCCAACAACAAATGTGAATATCTTGACAATCTGTCAAGACCACTGGAATCTGTATCTGATGTCATGTCATGTTATCTTTGTTGTAGTCTATACAGTATTTCTTTACCTTTTAAGTATTCCTGTGAAAAAAATTGAAAAATATAGTAGTTTTCAAATGATAAAACAACTTTAATAAAAAAATAAAATAAATGATATAACATTCATACCTCTATGGTAATGAGTCAAAGAAGTCTGGATGGCCAAACTAAAAAATGGCCAATACTCTGTCCAACTGTCGCCACCTCATCTGTAGGTATTGGTACCCTAGCTGATCATTCTTTAATATCCTGTACAGTGACCCTCTGATTCTCTACCTCTAATTGTTGATGATGAACTGTATCTCCTATACAATATACCAACCCATATGCTAATATATGATGTTTAGAATAATCAACATACAACTCGCAATATGTAGGAAGCTGCGGCGGAGGCGTAGGATAAAAAATGGGGTCCGCAGGCTGAGGTGGGGGAGTGGGAGCTACTGGCGGAGGTGGATGATAAATAATGGGGTATGCCAGGGGAGGTGGAGGAGTGGGAGCTGCAGTCTGAAATTGTCATTGCATTTCTGCAAACATAGACTGCACCAATTCTCTAATATTTTCCTCCATTGTTGCATTAATATTTTCAACTTCAGCCTCCAAGGATTCTATATTTTTTTATAAACCCCCTCAATGTTAGAAGTTGAAGAACGTGGAAACACTTTTCTTACCGATACATCTGCCGGATATCCTCTTACAAGACCAGGATGTTCGGGCCTTCCCAATGCTGCAAATAAAATATCTTCCCTCCCTGTAGTTGTAAATGTCCCCTATGAACTCTGCTTCTCAAGAGAGTCTTGTATTAATTAATTGAACATTTCTGTAATTATTGAAACTTATATGATGAAAAAAGTTAACTTAAATAAATTAAATATATATCTTACAATCCTCTCAGCTACGATTCTATATTCTTCCGAAAGATATTGCCATTTTTTTCCCTTCCGATCTCTCTTCCATTTTTCATGTATATATGGAGGGGATGGAGGGGACACCTCTCCAGAGCTTGAAGACATAGCTCTTAGTTGTTGAAATTTTTCCGCCATCATTTTTTCTTCCAATAATGCATACCCTCCCCGAGATAAACTATGAGGGTGTACATTTTTAGATTGGATCTCCTGATGAGATTTACTTGTTTGCTGTAATTTAAGAATATGAAATCATTAAAAAAATATTAATAAAATCATTTATATAAGAATGTTTATAAAAGTTTACATTTACCTTACCAGAAATGACTCCTTTTTTCTACTTTCAAAAAACTGCCTCCATGTGTCTTCATCTATAAAAGGATATATACGACATGGACTGTCATGACTCCTATGACCATAAATGAAATCAGATGAGAGGGTTTATTTGAAATCCCTCCATCTCCTGGCATCCAATGATAATCATTTCTTCCTGACTCCTCCAGTGTCAGGAATATCAAATTTCATCTGATAAAGAAGAGGTTAAACATATTATATATACTAGAAACATTAAAAGAATGGTCAAACAATGACAAAAGATCTTACCAAAATCGTCTCCCACAACTGAGAGATAATCTCTTTATCCACACCTCTCCAATCATCATACAGAATTCTTACTTTGGTCTTAGCCTGAGTTGCAAAAAAACTCTTAAAATCTTTGGCATTCTGACCTCTAGGAATATCATCATCATCAAACTCAATGACTATCCTCTGATCCTGCGTACAGGCAAGTGATAAATTTGGTAAACATGTGCACCCACATTTACCAACCTTTGAACTCTTTGTCGTAATAGGATCATGTGAATGTTCATCCCCAGAGGTATGACCAGAAATATGCTCCTCTCCAGAATCATGTGGTTGATCATCTGAATGATCTGTCATTATCCTTCAAATCAAAAAAACAAACGTTAGTTCACAAATATACAAAATCAAATATTTTAATACTAATGTAATCAGAAAATAGAAAAGTGTAATAAGTTACATAATAGTAAACATTGGTAATATGGTAAGAATGTTAAACAATGGTAAATATGGAAAAGATGGTCAAGATGGTCAAGATGGTTAAAATGGTTAAAATGGTAAACCTAGTAAACATTGTAAACATGGTAAAGTAATTTTCAGTGAACAAAAATAAGCATTTTAAAATTCATGTAATGGTTATAAACATGATAAAGTAAACTAAACAAACATAAAACAAACAAAAACATATACTTATTTTATTTTAAAACATGTTTTAATAAATAAAAACTTACAATATCTAACATTTATGGAAAAAATAAATGTAAACAAGAAATAAACATATTTTACCTATAATTTTAAGAATGTACAAATGGATTGTTTTCCCAAATTCCTTCTTCGTGATCGTTCCTTTTGGCACAAACTATGTCTTCAACATGATAATCATTATTTTCTGTTAATATTCCCATGGAAGTAGGGATCTCACATAAATCAGCATATTCATCAAGTTCATCCTCACAAACATATTGTTTTTTCCCTTGTAAAACAACAGCCCACTGCATATCTGATTGATCTACTACATAGAAAATTTGTTTTGCATGTGTTTCCATTATAAAAGAATCAGATGTGTCTTCCAATCTATTCAGATTATCAAGTGTCATTCCAAATTCATCGTGTCAGACACTGTTGTTATCGTTAAACCATTTACAGTTAAAAACAGGAACATTAATTTTAAAGTAATCAACCTCCCATATGTCTTCAATCACTCCATAATATGCACTTGATGCAGAAATTGGGTTTTTGTCCTTAGCACTCGAAAAATGCATTGCTTCTGCAAACACCAATACACCACTATTCTAAACTGCACTTCTGTTGTCCGGAGCTTTTGTATGAAATGTATAACCATTAATTTCATAACCGGACCATGTTATCACATTTAAACATGGACCACACACTGTCCATTTTAATGCCTCTGATACATCTGATCTACCAAGAAAGGTCTTTTTAATCCATGACAAAAAAAGTTTTGTTGTGCTCATTCAAAATCCACATTTCTTTCTTCTTTTGATGTCATTGTTTCAGCTCATTGATATGCAATGTGATATACGGTTGAGCATCATCTATGTTATTCATGATGTATGATTCTAACTTCTTCATCTGTTCAGCTGACAATGATTTGACTTTCAAGCCGCGAATCCCCTTTCCTTCATTATTAACTCGTTCATGGCAAGATGGAGGCAACCCTATGTGTTGGGCCGCAGCCAAGTAGCTCGTACAAAACTCTGCTACCTCCTCAGAAATATACTTTTCAATAATGGAGGCTTCAGGTTGATATAGATTTTTAACATACCCCTTTAATATTTTCATATACCTTTCAAAAGGATACATCCAACGAAGATATACAGGTCCACAAATCTTTATTTCTCGAACTAGATGAATCACTAAATGCACCATTTTATCAAAAAAAAGTTGGAGGAAAATACATTTCCAATTGACAAAGTATAAAAATTGCATCCTTTTCCAAAATTTTCAAAGCATTCACATCAATCGCCTTGTTACAAATTGAATTGAAAAAATAACACAACTTCATTATAGTATTTCTGACACGAATGGGCAATATTCCACGCAATGCAACTGGTAGAATTTGTTGCATCATGACGTGGAAATCATGTGATTTCATACCTATCAACTTCAAGTCCTTTAATGAGACAAAATTTTTTACATTAGTATAATAACATTGAGGCACTTTGGTATCATGAAGACACTGACAGAAGCTAATTTTATCCCTCTTCGATAATTTATGAAAAGCCGGGGGAAGAAATGTTTGTCTTTCTTTAGGAGTGGGAGCTAACTCCAAATGTATTCCCATTGATATGAAGTCTAATCTTGCATTCAACCCATCTTTAGTCTTTACTTTAATATCTAACAATGTTCCAATCAAAGAATCACAGATATTCTTCTCCACGTTCATGACATCAATATTATATTTAACTTCATGATACCTCCAATATGGTAGCTCAAAAAACAATTGACCTTTTCTTCCAAATATGTCTATCATTACCAGATTTATGTGTCTTTCCCAATGTCACATCAAGGTTTTTCACCCTCTCAAAATACAGATCAGGGGATAAAGGTTTTGGATCAGTATCAAATTCTTGTGAGCCATTGAATGCCTTTTTAGTCTTCTATAAGGGTGTTCCATAGGCAAAAACTTTCGATGACCCATGTACACTATTTTCCTCCCATGATGCAATTGACAATATGACGTCTGCTGTTCACAAATTGGACATGCTTTCTACCCTTTAACACTGTATCCAGAAAAATTTTCATACGCTGGGAAGTCATTTATAGTGAACAGAAGCACTGCATGCAGTTGAAAATATTCCATTTTATAAGAATCATACACCCTAATACCATCAGCCCATAACAGTTTCAAATAATCAATCAACGGTGACAAGTAAACATCAATATCATCACTGGGTTGCTTTGGACCAGAGATCATTGTACTCAACATGACATATTTGTGCTTCATACAAACTTTAGGAGAGAGGTGGTAAATTACCAATAAAACAGGCCATGAACTGTGTGTGCTACTAAGTGTTCGGTATGGATTCATTCCATCTGTGCACAACCCTAGTCTGAGATTTCTAATTTCATTTCCAAATGTACAATACTGCGCATCAATTTTCTTCCATTGTGGACAATCAGCAAGATGACATATTTTTCCATCACATGCCATCTCTTCAGAATGCCATCTTAACCTTTTTCATCATGTGAATTAGCAAATAAACATTTGAAATGATTAATTATAGGAAGATACAAAAATACCCTTGAAGAGAGCTTTGTAATATCTACATCAGCCTGTGATCTTTCTTTCACCTTATACCGTGATGTCCCACATTTAGGACACTCTGACAGAAATTCATATTCCTTCCTATATATAATGCAGTCATTCAGACAGGCATGTATTTTCTTGTATCCCAATCCCATCGGGCATAATATTTTCTTGGCTTTGTAATGTGAATCTGGAAGATCGTTATCTTTTAGAAGAACGTCTTTCATCAATTGTAGCAGCTCTGTAAAACTTCTGTCACTCCATCCATGCTTCGCCTTCAGGTTAATCAATCTTAACACCGCCGACAAAACCGTAAAATCTTTACAACCAGGATATAATGGTTTTTCAGCATCACTATATAGACGCGCAACTGTCGGTTCTATCTCAATTTGTTCTCCTATAATATTGCGAATCATTTCTTCAATTCCATCGGAGTTACCATCTTGCGAATCATCATCATCAGTGACATTCCGTCCAGATTCACCATGCCAAATCCAAGGGCTATAACTCAGATTAAAACCATGACAAATCAGATGATCTTTTATCTCTTTACTTTTCAACTTCATCATATTCAAACATTTCGGGCATGGAAAAGAAAAAAATGTCACTACTTGGAACATTTCATTTTGCAAATTCCAAAAAGGCATCAACACATTCCTAAAATTCATTACTCATTCGATATGTCGTAATCCAACTTCGACTCATTATTACCTATAACAAATATCAAAAAAATATATATATTTTTAAGATAAGACAAATATATGTTTATATGAAAAAAAATCATAATTTGAATGTAAAACAATTTAAAATATAAAACAAATCTATAGGTATTTAAAAAAACATGCTTGAATATTATTTTTAAAACAAAATATAGTTAGATATAACAGTTTTACATTTCATTGAATCAAAGAAAACCATGACGCCTACATAGTTTAATATTGATTGCGGTTTTTATGTTTTAATATATTAGATAAACTGCCTATTTAACATGTTATTAATGGTTTCTGTAGACCCTAATCCATTTGGTAAATATTTTCACACAATTATAAAAATCAATGGAAGTGTTTTTGGGAGGAATATGTTCAATCATTTTATTTTGATGTCCCATATTCTATAAAAAATGACAATGTGGATACCAAAGCCCTTAGTTTTGTTTTTTATTCTCAAAGGGTTTGCGATGAAAAAAAAGAGTATAAGTTGATGTATATGATAAATAAAATACAACTATATTTTATTTATGGTTATGATAGAATGAATTCATACCATATCATTTAGGATCTTCTCCCACTAAAAGGAACCCTCCTCAGTTCGAAATGAATAAATTTTGATAATCATGCATGAATTCATACATGTATTGTTGTACATAAACCAAAAAGAAGATTATTAGTACTAAAAGTAAAACTAGGAAGAAACAATAAACTCTATATACTCATGAAAGATACTCCACAACACTTCCATGCTACTAACATCTATAAAAAACTACAAATTGCTTTTAAAAACCAAAAAAAATTGTTTATATTTATGTATGGTGGGCATAACATGTATACATAGTAAGATCCTCTCTAAAACATGTCATGAAAATTTTGAGGAAGCACACTAAAGCCCTATGAAAAAAGGAATCTAAATCATCACCTAAATAAGGAAAAATAGTTTCATATACTAACTATGGATCACTCAAAAAATAATTCATATAAATAAACCTTCTCGAATAAAAAATTATATATATATATATATATATTAAAATTAAGGTTCTCGGATACCACTTCTCCACTAGTTTTCCTCTCACACCCCAATGCGCTACTCCACAACACATCCATGCAACTAACATCTATAAAAAACTACAAATTTATTTTTAAAACCAAAAAATTTGTTTATATTTATGTATGGTGGGCATAACATGTATACATAGTAAGATCCTCCCTAAAACATCTCCTGAAAATGTTGAGGTAGCACACTAAAGCCCTATGAAAAAAGGAATCTAAATCATCACCTAAACATGGAAAAATAGTTTCATATACTCACTATGGATCACTCACAAAATAATTCATATAAATAAACCTTTTCGTATAAAAAATTATATATATATACATATATATATTAAAATTAAGGTTCTCGGATACCACTTCTCCACTAGTTTTCCTCTCACACCCCAATGCTAATGTCATGGTTTCACCCCGCCCATAAATCATCCTACACCATGTGAAATTGTATAACTTCCATCAATGAATCATATGTATCTTAGATTATCACATCACCTTCTTATCAAAATAGTAATGAGGTGCATACTTGGAAACCACTACATCTTGTTTACATTAAATGTACAAAAATTGCAAAACATAATTATAGAATATCCGTGAAAAAAAACGAACGAAATAAATTCGTGGAAGGCTTACTTGAATGTTGTGAGTAGAGATGATAGATCCGAGAGGAGTGATGAAGATAAACAATGAAGCCAAAATGAGTTTAACGCAGGTCGATCGACGAGCTGATTAGGGTTTACCGCGCGAGAGAGACGAGTCGGGGGACTGTCAATTGAAAAATCATAAATGACAGTCCACGTGGCTTTAATTTCATTAAAAGTTTTATAATGTCGGTTATTATATAACCGACGTTATAAACTATTTTTTAAATTTATAACGTTGGTTATTTTAAAACCGACATAAAAAAGATCTCGCGGTTTGGCTTTTTACGTCGGTTATAGGATAACCGACCTAAAAACCGAACCGGCGGGATTTGTAACGTCGGTTATATATATCCGACGTAAAAAATGGTGACGTAAAAAACGTTTTCTGCACTAGTGATAATTTAGGGTATTTATATATTGTATTTTGAAAATACTAATGTGTTATTTTTTTAAAATAAATTTGTTTATCCATGAAAAATTAATGATAATATAATTGTTGAAGAAACCATTGAGATAAAATCAATTATAAATTTATCAACTAATATAAAACCAAATAAATTATTACTGTATTTTGACAGGGTTAAATTTATAATTTTTGATATAAAAAATATCTTAATATTTTATGAGATAATATTAAGGAAAACATGATGAATAAATGAAAATTGTAATGTGTAACATATTTTTTTCCACTAGAGGCTCATTTATCATTGAATAAATTATGTATCATGATGAGTAGTCCATAAAGTTGTAGATTTGAAAAAATTCAATGATTTTATTTATTTTCTAAATAATATCATTCAATTATTAATATTTATTTACATTTAAAACCCATATTCGCAATTATTAAATAATGAAATGATTGGAAACACTTCAAATATATTCAAAAAAATATTCAAGAATATAATAATGTTGATAAATATATAATATAAACTGAGAGAAATAAATTGGGGACTGAAAAAATGGTGGAAATTTCAGTTGCCAATAGAGAGGGCCATTCATCAAATAATTGTATCTTCATGACAATACATCATAATTAATAGTGTGCTGATATAGGTGAATATGAAGAAAAAAGTTATGAGGATGATGTTAATTGTCTTTTTATAACTAATAAAATTTATTTTACATATTCAATAATAAATTAATATGGATTTAGTCAAGATTAAAATGAAAAAGAATAAATAAAAAAGAATTTCAAATTTATAATTGTGATCATGGACATTGTAAAGAGAATGGAAAATAATTATAGAAATATGTAATCATTATAAATGGGTAATGATTGAATTAAGAAGTCTAATGATACATCCAATGTTAGGGAAAATTATCAAATGTATACTACATTTGTGAGATGGATTAGTGATATCAATTATAAAATTTAAAAAATATAAGACTCATTAACCCACTATTGAATATTTATATATAATGAATGAGTGGTTTTATATCACATAGAAAAAATTTATTTTGATATAAATTTTTTAAAAACATTTCAATAGGATATCAAAAATTAAATATATGGTAATATAGAAATACTAAACATTATATTATATATAAAAACGATAAAAATTATATTAACAATGGAACTATAAACTATTCCACACTATTATTGGACACTCAAGAAAATGGAAATATCGATTAGAAATTAATGATTCTAGAAGTTTCGCTGATAGAACATTATGTACCCACAATTAGATCAGTTTTATACTAAAAGTCAAAAAAATTGGGTTTCTGAGAAAAATTTATGTTATTGAGCATTCCCTTGGAAATTTAATTTTTAACAAAAAAACATCAATCAATGATTTTTTTTAAAAAATAAGAATAATTAAAATCTAATTAATAACAATGAATTTGTATTTGAGAAGTAAAATTCAATACCAATTTTGATATGTTGATTTCTAGTAAAATGTCACAATTTAAAAATATCCTAACTAAAATAATTTCATTTTTATTATAATATTACATTATATATTTTAAAATATAGACATGATTAGATTGGTAGAATTGTTAAAGATAAACAGATAAATCGGGACAACATATTTTATAGAATTCCAAAATTAATTATATATTATTAAAGAATTGTGTGGATGGTGTGATTAATAAGGACTTACTTCTAATAATATTATCAAATTAAAACTAATATAGTTGAATATGGTTGAAAATATCAAATATATAATGTATAATGGTGAAATAGAAAAAACAAATGGTGGTTAATTTGGATTATAAAACATCACATGATTTAAATACATAGATTTTAAATAAATTTTAGTTATAGAATATTTATAAAAAATTTAATATATTAATCATATTTATATTTATGGTAGATAATTGTTATATTTTGAATATTTTGTATTTTAAATTATTAACTATTTTTTTCACCAAACTTGTTGAGAAAAAATTTGAATAAAAAATGTATTCCTAATAAATGAATGTGATATAATCTATTCAGTGTCTATAAACATTGTGACAATACTAATAAAGTAAGTTTAATAAATTATTTCTTTCTAATTATAAGGACGAAGGATATAATTATCATCACAACGTGATAGTGGACCTGTTGATATCCATTAATTATTACTAATTGATGAAGACAAATGTTATATTAGTGTAAATAATAGAAATTAGATTTAAAAAATATTTTATTTAAATTTATATCAAAAAATTATAAAAATATACATCTATAAATATTTTATAGATATTTAAATGATAAATCAATATATTTGAAATAATTGTGAAGAACATCACAATGGAATATGTGTATAACTGCGACATATGTCAGTACATATAAAATATAAGTGGCCACATGATCATATTCATTTCAATTTTAGTGCATGATAATAATGGTGTAAAAAATTGTTGATAAGAAATTTATTTCCATAATTTTTCAATTTTACACATAATAATTCTATTTATTTGAAATGAAGTTAGTAATATGGCCATTATATATTAGAAACATTTTTTTAATTGATTAGAATTACACTTACAGTGTTATAAAATGTATTCAGTCTCAAAATGAATAAAAAGAACATAATTATTTCATTATGGAATATAATGTGAAGTGTGTTATTTTATATTAAAAATATATATTTTTGATACTCCTCACAAGAGTGAAGTGTTTTAGTTTGTGAAACTAGTTATTTTGGGTGATTATATGTACATTTTTTATAGATCATGTCTCCCCAATTTTATTTTTTGATCATAAAAAAATAATTAACTAAATGATAATTATGGGATTAATATATCTAAAATATACAATCATAACTCAAGATATTTGGTTTATGAATAATCACAACATTATTATATTTAATGTGTTCTATTGTTCATGGTTCATCAATATAATTTGATTAAATTTGTGTATATTATTTGAGTTACCTTGAAAGGTCATTATTTAGAGACAAACACATGGATAAATAAATTTTATAGGTAACAAACGAATTTAAAAAATATCACAAAAAAAATGAAATTATAATTTGTTACGACAATTTTATATCATGAAAAAAAAATCCATGATAATGATAATATTATTTAATCTCATGTAGATAAAGATTCTCGTCAAGGAATATAATAATTTCATAAAATATTAATATATAATTTTCATGATGATTTAGGGGTTTTGAATTTTTGGTAAACAAGGAAAAAATTGTTTAATTAAATTGTTAAATATAACTAAAATGATTCTATAAAAAATAGTATTGGAAAATATTATATATGTTTAAATAGACAGGGGTATGAATAATTCCAATAATGATTGTTTTATTTTGTATTTTAAACAACTGAGTGGTGTAATATTATTACGAAATGAGGATTAGATTAAAGATAAATATGAAGAATTAAATTCTTTTAAAAAGAATAATATATTGGAATTTTAATACACATGAAAAGAACACCAATTTGAATTTTCTATCAAATATTAAAATTTATCGTGGATGAAGTAACATAAAATTTTAGTGGGTTAAACACAAATTTTGCATATTGAGTGTAATAATAATAATTTTATAGTTAGTAGTATATGTATGACTTGATTTTTCTTAGTATATTCTTTTAAGAAGTTATATTTTTCCAATTCGGCGTGATGATTTGATTATAAAATATATTACTACATGATAATGTTTTCATTGAATATATATATATATATATATCTAATGGTTCTCATATATAAAATATAAAAACATAACATTTGGGATTAAATAAGATCCTGAAACATATAATCATAAATTTTTTCATATCTTGAACACCATTAGTTAGTAACTCAAGCTTATCACTTGTTAATATTAAATATTTTAATATTAATTTTCATTACATTAGAAAAATAAACACTTGAAGAAGGTAAGAGTATAGTATCTTTTGAACAATGAAACAAAATATTCTAATATGGTAAATAAATATCCAATGTTTCCCATAATGATCCTCACACATAGTACCATTTTCATAAAAATTTACATAAAACCATTTTTCAAATTAATTATGACGGAAACATAATAAATAGTGATCTTAGATAATTGTTATATTTAAAAATTTACTATAAATATCGATAACATAACATGAGGGTATGAGAATATGAGAATAACATATCAAAACCATAACATTGGTAATATTAGATATTTTTTTGCGGTATGTTTTGTTTATATTTTGGTTTAGGTTAATTATTGTGGATAAATATGTGTTTAAAAAGTTCATGTTAAGTCTTAGGGGAGTTTTCGGGGTTCAAATCATGGAAGATGATGAAAAAAGTGTTTTTACTATATGTTGAACGGTTTCCGCACGACTAGGTCAAACATTCCAAATAATCACATGTAACATTTAAGCTCAGAATAAAGGATTATTCATAGTGGTTTCATTGTTAATCTAACCATATATAATTCCCATGTAACTTTGAAACCCATATCTGAATGAACGGTAGAATGCACATGGTGTTCAAATATGTGGGAAAATTGTACGACGGAGTAATGATATAAAAAGTTGACAAATTTCCACTTATGGATTTTATTTCTCCACATTTGTTTAACCCTCATGTCTATACACCCAACCCTAGTGGTGAACTAATTCCTTCAATGGTTACCAGGGGTGATTCTCTATCAATTATTTACTATTTGGTGTGCCTTTGGTTGCAGGTTGACAATCTGGGTGAGTTAAATCACACTCTTATCTCTACTTTCTATATTAGGGCTTGTATCGTGTATTATCATCGTCCAAAGACCTCAAAATAAATATTTATATTAGATCATATTTTAATTCATTATGGGGATCTTGATTTGATATATAAGGATATTTTTAGATGTTTTTTCATCAGTTAATTCTCAGGGAGTGATCTATATGTTATATCCCATAGTTTTGTTTTGGATTTGAGCATGTTTTTTAAAATATTGCATCTTTGTTGTCATGTAACTGTTAAATTAAATTATATTTGGAATATTAGGTATCTAAATATTTATATAAACCCATAACTATCCCATTGGTATGTTTTGGGGATGAATAGAACGTTTTAGGGACACCCATGGGTTGTTCCGACATTTCTAGACCTAGGAAATTTTAAAGGTGAAGTCTGAGTATTTTCATGTGACAATGTAGTGCTGTTGTTGAATATTTTAATAATCATAGTAAAATTATAAATTTAATATTGGTTTCATGACATGTTGGTAATGACTTAAGGGGACTCTTGGAATGACTTGGAAATGGTGTAAAAATGCCAATGACGATATTGTCGAATGGTTTATGAACATGGTTGAAATTCCGAAAACGATTAGGGAACAATAGATGATAGACAAGATAAATTGATAATGGATTCTGAATTGAAAATTATATAATTGGTTTTACAAAATAGATATAATTTAAATGTTTAATATGTTCATACGTAGGAATTTTTGGGTATATCAAATGGGATGAATGTATATATGTTTTGTGCCATTTTATATATGAGTGTACATTAAATAAATAAGAGGTCGAAGTGAGATGAGGTTTTTTAATGGATGAATATTTGACAGTGTATAGGAAATATTGAATAAAATTAATGGGTAAAGGTATGATAATGTTAATTGGGATAAATAGTATGGTGATGTGAATTGAAAATGTGTCAAAAGGATATGGAATACTTTTAATTCCCATGATGATTGATTTGGAATATGTTTACTACATGTGTTGGTTTTCATTGTTTGTGAAATGATATGTGTTTAGAGAATGGATAAATAATCATCTGCATTTATCTTGGTTTTGGTATAATGGACTGAGCCTTCTGTCATGCGTTGGGTTTGACTGATTCTCCAACCTATCCTAAAAATACATTGGTTTGGGTTTTAGGTTGATCCTTTATGCCCCAAATGTATGTATTTTCTAAAATATTTGGATTGAGAATCCATTTTATGTGAGATTTATTAATTTTGATATATTTTATCCCAATTGAGTTATGGGGACATACCTTGTTTTCATTTCCATAATATGGATGATATTTTGTTTCCAAATGAAAAGGTTTTATATTAAGGATTACGTAATGAAGATGGTTTGAGCAATGTAATTTGGATAAAAATATTAGATATGTATTGAATGAATAACCCTAACAAACATCAGCAGAGCTATCCCTTGATAAAATAAAATTTGTTATGTATGTGAATTCACTGTCTAATATACTAGATATTTGTAGATACCATTTTTGGTGGCCTACTGAGTTTTTTAATGACATCCATCTTGGATTAGGATTTGGAGAGGCATGTATTAAGAAACCTACAATGATTCAGGATCCATGGGTATTTCATCCATTTTCCTTTATTTTTCTATTGATAAATTTAGCATAGATAGAATAACATGAGATATGTACTACTAGGTTGTGGACTTATACCCTATATGGTATTTCTGTCGTTATGCATGTTTAAGGATTATTTCATATTGTTTCCACTATGTATTTTGTTATCTTATGTTTCTTAATATGGTAAAGTTGGTATAGTATACCAGAGTGACTTATTGGACCCACATCACTAGTCAATAACATTGGGCATTTGGGGAGGTACTCTTGAGGTCATTTGATGACTCAGCTCAGGGCACCAGTTCATTACCTCACAGGCGTTAGAATTTGGTATCAGAGTTGATATTCTCTGTGAATTATTATTTGGGAAAGGTAGACAAAAGGTTATGGGTGTCTGGTCTCTATAATGAGTTCATTCTTGTAAGTAGTTAACACATATTTCATGGAAACCCCATGAAGTCAAGGTTGGGAATTTTTGTTCATTGGTTGTGTTGTTATGGTTGAATGACTAATCAACATTGGGCGAATCACATGTGGTGTTTTGTGATTGTTATATGATATATTATCTAATCATTATAATTGAATGAGAATATACATTCAATCATCATTTTAATAACCTAGAGAAAAGGTGACATGCATCATCATAGTAACACACACGATGTGTGTGTGATATAAAGAGTAGGGTGAATTATATTCCATAATGAATTTCAAGAAAATGGTGTCTAATAATGGTATTCATGTTGGAAAATGAAGAGAATATAAATAAATATTAAGTAAAACATTTTATAATGAAACATTTTGACCTATTTAAAAAAATTTGCGATGAAATAATGTAATGATTAAATTGCAGCTAAGGATATTTTTTGTGTACTAACAACAAAATAGATAATGAATTTTTCATAATAGATGGTATAAATGAGTTAATATGTCATTAGTGATAATTTTAAAAATGGTTAATATAAAATGTGAATTTTTTAGTTAAAAAATGTTAAAGATGAAAATGAAGGACTTGTAATTGTGGATCTATTGGGTGAACCTGGTAATGGGTATTCCTTGTGTTTTCAATTTGACCCATATTAGTGGTTGTTTGGGGTAGTGATAGTGCATTTATTGAGACCTTGGATAGGGGTTGTGATTATTTATTGGATATCGTATTCCATAAGAGATGTTCTTAGGGAATCCTTTGTAGTGTTGCATCAATTGGGCTATGATGTTTATGTTGGTAAAGTGCATGTGGAATCACTTGTTGGTAGTTATTGTACGGAGTGTAGGCTGGACCATAAGATTGGTTCCAATGTTATGGTGACCATGTGAGTATTCACAATAAGAATTGTGACGTGAAACAAAAAGAGGGTATTTTTCTTGTATTGTTGGTGTGTGTGTATTCTATTGGTGTGAAACATCGTGAACATAGTGACTGGGTGAACTAGGAATAGTGGGTATTAGAATGGGAGTGAGACTATAATTCGTGATGTTTCTAGGTTCATTACCAATGTGTGTTTTTGTGAAGAGGACAAACGAAATTTTCATTTAGTGGTTGTATTTGATGGATTTCTTACCATTATACATTGAAGATGTCCTGCAAGAGATGTTGTATGGGTTTTCTAATTATTTTGGGTTTGTATCATACAGGTGGATGTTTGGACCCTGACAGTGGGACATGAAAATGTTCTATATGGTGGGGTTGGATTTGAGTTATATGTAGGATGTTTGATTTTTTAGTGATGTGAATTGAGTTGTATTGAATCTTTGAGAGTGACCTATAGGGAACCAAACACATTGATACACGATTAGAATCTTTTATTAAATGAGTAACTGCAAGTGTGAATGGTTATATGTTTAGATTGGGGCGTGATGGTTGGGTTTTTGGGTGAATTATTGGGAAATTAAAAGGGGATGATGTAGATGATGTGCCATGAGTAAGGGTTAGGTTTGTAATTTGGCTTTGGGCTATTCCAGGAAATGGTTGGCTTATGGGAACAAAATTATGTATGTGAATGGATGATTAAAACTGATAAACCATAAAGGGACTAGGTGGTCCAGATGTTGGGAAACACCAGAAGGGTGAAGTTTAAAATGGGATAAGCACTTTTCATTTCATTTTAAACCAAATCATAAATAATGGTCATGCCAAAATACAATTGTATATTTTCTATAGAACCCCATAATTTTTTATTGTTATTTATCATGGTTGTTCCTATGGATCATGAGTTGTGGTGGATAAATGCTGATGAGAGTATTACTGTAGGGAGTTCGAAAATCCCCAAAAACCATGGTTTTCCGTTGTGGGGGTTTATATCTGAAATAGAAATGTTGGTGGTGGTGTTCCTAAACAATATCAGGTCGTACCTCTTTTAGTGATGATCATTCCAACCATATTGACATCGTCTAATATATGTTTGGATGTTTTGGAATTTTGTCTAGAAAAATGAACTTATTTTAGAACGATGATAAATACCATTAATATTAATGTCATTAGGGAGGTATACATGATGTAAGATGGTGGGATTCACATCATCGATGGTTTTAGGTGAGGTTATTTTTATGGAAAAGTTTTGGCGAACGTTGTGGCTAACATCTATGGTGGCCAGGATGAGGCACAGATTGATGTTTAATTTCACATTATGGATAAGGATAAATAGATATGATAATGTTATGGGGGTTAGATTTTAATTGAATAATGAACAGTGGTGGTGGGAGTTCCATGTGTAATGCAGTGGTTACAATGTTTTTATGGATGGAGGGATGATTCCATCATTAATGTGGGGAAGATAATGGTGTGTTCATATAGAAACACTAGGATTATAACAAAGAAACTATGAGTTTCAGATTGGGTTTCATGGAATGGGCTGGTGGGGCTTGACTATTCTGGGGATTTTTCAAGTAATTGTCTTTGGGCTTTGGGTGGTTCTAAATGAAATTAAGAAATATATGGTAATCAAATAGTGTACTGAGATGTATCATCTGTTACTGGAAAGAGAGGATGTGATCTATAAGTACAATGAGAATAATAAGTGGGCTCATGTAAGTGTACTTTAGTGGTTTCTGAATTCCATAATTTCCCATGTAACCATGGTCATATTATGTAATTTCATGACAATGGTAAAGTGAAGCATACCAATATATGTAAACATGAAAAACTCATATTGACACTGAATAAGGGAGGAATGTAGTGAGTGGTGAATAAATTTTGGTGGATTCATTAGGAAGATAGGTGCATTTTAATATTTCTAATGTTATTTATTGAGATATTATACTTCATTAGTTAGTGTTTTAATAGAAGGAATCTAGTATTGGGAATGTTGGTTGGGAAGTTATATCAAAAGATTGTTTGGTGGGTAGTGGTGACATGATGAAGAGATTCTACCAGAAGTCATGGAATGACCTAAGTAGGTGTGAAAAGTATGATATGAATGTCATGTTGAGATTCTGGTCGTATTCACTGATAGGGTATATGTTGTGTAAATGAGGATGATGGAGATAACCATAGAAGATAAATGATAGTTTAATGGAATGATTAATATTTCAGGTTCGATGGACCAGAGTGATCACCATTATAGTGAGTTGGACCAGATAATGAACATGAGGATAGGATTATTCAGTCGAGTTACCTATGAGTTTTTTGGTGGTTGATTGTATAGATATTAAATGGTATAAATAAAACAAGTATGGTTGATCGACGTATCATGAATCATCTATCTTGAAATACCATGGGATTTCCTTGGATGATATTAGATTTAGATCACTATTAGTATTTTTAGAAATAGAACAACTGACACAATGTAATTTGGTTAATTAGATGTGGAGTGGATTGGGCCTAAGGGGTTCTAACTAGGTCCTCTATGATGGTATATAGAATTGTGTTATATGTTTTTTACAATGAATTGGAAATTGTTGCATATGTTTTCCATATGTTGTTTCTGTGGCTGATCTATGGTGGATGTTGAGGTGTCCTTTTAGAATTTATTGGTTCATGTTATGGGTTGTGGTGTGTAATAATTTCCTGAAGAGGCAATGATTTGGTGATAATTATATTATAGAATGTAAATTATCAATGTGAGATTTCAGATATGGTGTCCTATGTATGGGCTCAGTAGATGATCAATTAGCTCTGATGCTTTGTAATACTCGGGAAGAGTAGCTTGAGGATGATCCGTCATAAGGTGTATAGGTTGTATGATCCCATATATTCTTATATTATTTTTTTTTTGAATTTATATTTCCCTTTATGTGTTAAAATAAGTGTTTCATATGTTCATGAGATGTATTGGGGGTGTTTCCTTGCTTCAGAATATGGAAGAGATATAAAAAAAGATGTTTTCTAAGAAATTTGCACAGTTTGAGCACAATTAGTGAAAAAAATACAGATCATCTTATGTGACCATGAAACAATGAACATAGGCTTATACGTGGTTGTTTTATGGTTATGATAACCAATTGGAATTCCTCTGTAATCATGTGACCCATGTCTCCCCAGAAAATATCATGCACATATTTTTTCAAACCATGCAGGTAATCATTGTTACTCATTATTGTTTGAAAACATTATAAAATTTACAATATGGAATTCTATGTCTCCACAAAAGATTCATCCTCATTTCACTACTCTAAAACATAGTGGTGAACTCATTCCTACAAATAATTCAAATGGTGGGTTTTCTTTTATCCATGACTGGTTGGAGCACCACTTCGTATCGATTGAAGATACGTGTGAGTATAATCCGTCAATTATATATTATCCAAATTAGGGTTTGTATCATTGTTTAACATCTATTGAATCCCTAAAACCCTCTATATCTTATATATCATATTATAAGAATTTATGGGGAGATTGAATCTATTTCTAAGGATATTTTTACCAATAAGATCATCATCAAAATCGAGGTCGGTGATTTAAATGTTTTATCTCATTGTTATGTTATAGATTTGTGCATGTGTGTGGAATTATTGTATCCATCATGTCATGAAATTTTTGAAATTTTGTACAATTTGGTATTTTGGGTGTCAAAATGATTGCTTGAACCACTAATTAACCCCACGATTTGTGTTCGGTAATAATAGAAGATGTTATGGCAACAGATGGGTTGTGAAGTAATTTCCAGACCTCGGATATTGGGAATTTGATGTGTGAATATTGGATTGTGATAAATAAAATCCATTTTTGATCATGATAATATATTTAGTGGAATTAGAAATTTAATATTTGTAGTTAATAATAGTTGTTAATGATAGAAGGGTTTTCTTTTTATGCCATGGAAATGATATAGTTGGTTCAGTAATCATATTGTCGACTTATTTGTGAGCTAAGTTGAGATGCCTAAAATGATTACCGAACATCAGATGGTTGACATCATAAATTGAAAATGGTATGTGAATTCCTCAACATCTATATTTTTTAGAATAAGTAAATTAATATATAAATTGAATATACTTATACAGGGGAATAATTGGGTAGAACAAAAGTGTAGAATGTAAATAACTTGTTATGCAATGTGTTATAAGAATTGTACATGAAATTCAGAAGGGGAAAAATGATATCATTTTTGAAAAAAGATTAATATTGGTTAGTGTGAGGTAACTGTTTTAATATAATTAATGGGTTAAGGTGTGATAATGATAATTGGGATAAACATCTAGGTGATGTAAATGGAAAATTTTTTAATGTGTTATGGAATTGTATGGATTCCCATGTTGATGGATATGGAATGTGTTTAATACCTGTATTGGTTATATTTTTTGTGATATGATATTTGTGTTGGGAATGGATAAATAATAATGTGAATAGGGATTGGTTGTGGGATAATGTATTGAATCACCTACCATGGGTTGAGTTGGACTGATGCTCTAACCAAAAAATGGAATACATGGGTTGGGGAGTGAGAATGATTCTCAATTCACCAAATGGTTGTATTTTATGAACATCATTGATTGTGACACGATGATAAGTGATATTAATTGAGTATATAATTTTTTATCCCTAGTGAGTTAGGGGAAATGACTTGTTTTAATATGCATGGGCTAGATGATTCTGTGTATCCTACTAAACATTTGTTGAATACTGGATTAAGTAATGAATATGGTTAGAGAAATGAAATTTGGATATCAATTCTATAAATGAAATGAATGAACCTTTTTAACCAAAAATTCATAAAATATCACTTGATTACATATCATTTTTTGTTGGTGATTTAACTATCAATCATACTAGATATTGGTAGGAACCATTTTTTATGGCCTACAGATTTTTGTACTCACACCAATTTTGGGTTGTTATATGGTACCCGAGGAGATTACGTTGCTGTAGATTTGGTTAGGAAAATGGACTATTTTAGGAGATTGAGTTGGGATTGTGATATGAATGGATAAGGAAACAGAAATGGAGTTGAGACCTGTTGGTATTTTAGTATTTTAAAATTATTTTCGTTTTGTTCTCTTTGAAACAAATAGCACAACCTGAGATATTTACTACATGGTTGTGGTCATGCTCCCTGTTTTGGATTTGGTTTTCTATGAATATTTATTGATTATTTAATATTTATTTTATTATTTATTTTTTTATCTACTATATCATATTCTATTAAATAGGGTGCAATATCCACACATGACTTATTTGACCCTCTCCACTAGTTGGCATCATTTTCATATGGGGAGGAATACTTGAGCTTTTGGGATGACTTAGATCGGGGCATCAGTTTAGTGGATCATAGGTTGGGAATGTTATAACCCTACATATAAATTATCCTAAAATGTAGTCTTTCATAATGATTGGAAGTTCATAATATCTATATCATAAGGATATCAAATAACATTTTCCATGATATCATAACATTTTTATAAGTCGTGGATTTATGGCATACATATAAGAATCAAAAATAATTTCAATATTTTTTGTTTTTTATTGATACATATATCATATGGGAATGGAATCATTATCAATACATTCATATTAAAAAATGAAAATCTCTAAACCGAGTTTACTCCCCATTCAATACCTAACATACTGAAGTGGCTTCACTTCCCATTATATTATTTTTTATCACATGAGATATAAATAATTGACAAATGCATTGGTGGGAGATATAGGTCCAAAACATCACATATTGATATAATAAATATTTTTTTCAAAAAATAACAAGAATTCAGCATATCGTAACCACTGATATTATATATGTATCATAATCACATTATATATCATTACCCATTGTATTGAGACATGTTTTTTATTCATTTCATCATTGAAGAACACAATAAAATTAGTGGTGTTATTAAGAATTTCATCATTGTATAACACATGGAATAGAAACATGTATCATTAATAACATTTAATTAAAAAATATAACATTAATAGAAATAATAATAATTTTATCCTTGGAATGTATCACCCATATGGCATAAGAAAAATTCAAAATAAAATATTATACATAATATTATTTTTATTGACAATTTTAAAAATAAAATTTGGAAAATATATTTCTTTCATTAAAGAAATAATTTTATAAAAAAACCATTGAGGTATTTTTTCATGTTTAATATCCATGATAATTTATGAATCATTAAAAAACATTTATGATACATTTTATACATAAAACATTTTCTAAATAATATTAATTTAAAACATACTTTGATTCTTTTAAAGGGTTATTTGAAAATATATTCATTAACATATCAAAACATAAAAATATGAAAAACCTTTTACATGAAAATTATTTTCGAACTGATTCGAAAATTGTTTTCAAATAAAATTTTGAACACATTTCTTTTGTAATAATAAATTTTTATGATTGACGATTGAGAAAATATTAGACATTCTTAAAAACGGTTTCATAAAAATAATAATTAAAAAAGATTATAAAATACTACTATTACATGAAAATATCCTAAAAAGATAGTGTGTAGAATAGTTGTCAGATTTTTCCGAGACGGGTCGTATTAATTTTTCATCAGAAGCATAATGATAAAAAATCCCTATAAATGCTGCCATTATAGCATTAAATCATAACAACATCTGTATTTTTCAGTCATAACACCCATGATGACATAACATAAAAACCTAAAATATCATCTGTATATTTAAATTCAATATAATTACTTTCAAATGATTTGTATATACACCTGATGAATGAATAAAGGTACATATTATATCATATGTCTCATGGTAGGAAAATTTGGAAAAAGCCTCCTTACAAATTTTGTAAGTTTTAAAATCATAGCCCATGAGATGGAGATAATGTAATAGATATATAAATAAATAAATAATTGTATATAATTATCATAATGTGAATTCATGGTTAGTATACACACAACATGGAAGAGTGACATGGTGTTAATAACATGTTTCTTATAAAAGTAAAATTGTAAAACAAAAATCACATCCCAACAATATTAAATTATGTCATACATATTCAAACATAACATATAATTAATATAATATTATTATAAATATATTAAATAACCATATTAATATATATATGATATATTATATTATTTTATCTTGATATTTTATTACACTTTAATTAATAATTATACGTTAATGTTTTGTTTCGTGCAATATTTTTTTGTTTTTATAAGGATTTATTGGATATTTTTTTTACTCTTCTATTTTTCATAGTTATATCACCTGAATAATTAGTAAAATTATATCATTATCATATTTCATCATTATATATCATTTTATTATAATCAATGCTTTTTGTTCAATGGAAATGAAAAAAAGTGATCATCGTGATAGTATGCCATATATACACATGATTTCTAAATTCCATCTTATTATTTCGATTAGAAAGGAAAAATAAATTATATATGTTATCATTATAGAATAATGATTGGGTTATATAATTATCAATATTTTGTTATCATACCCATATTTTAAATATCTGATTTATGGAATAAATGAAACAAATCGTTTCTCATGGAGGATGTCCATTGTACCCAAGAGAGACATTAACAGATTCCCAAAAAATAGGAATCATGAATATATTTTTTTTATAAAAATATTATAATCATATTGAAATAATTTATATGAGATTAACATCATGTATAACATAAATAAAACAGTTTTCCCAACCATGAATAGTTTTAATTGACAAATGAAAGACAACATTTTACGATGTAGTTATCATAATTATACATGAATGATGGATCTATTACCTATTTGATGAATGTGTGATTGTTCATTAGTAATAAACATATCATTTTTTATATTAGTCATATGTAGGATACTATTTATATTATAGAATAATTAAATAATATGAATAGATGGGGTTGGATGAGGAAATAAAATGAAAATTCTCATTGATGGATGTTACAACTTATTTTGGTAACCTTTATATGTTAGCATTAAAGCCTATGATGGAAGGATATATATCAATAATAAGTCTTATTTAATTATTTTACATCTTATTTCATGATATTTTGGTAAATATTGGTCTTGAAAAATGATTTTACAGGAGTGATGATGTGGGATGAGTTAGTTCCCTTTTACAATTGAGGAGAGCTATTTTGTGAATACTCAAATGTATTCATGATTGAGATTTCAATAATACTTCAAAGGTCTCTAAATATGATACATAATTTTTTGGGGGTATTATATAGTTGATACAATCCTCAAAAACACAATAAAACACAAGTATTTAGAAAATATTTAATTCCATTGATTCCTTATTTTTACCAGTTTGGATTCTTCTTATGTCAAATACTTTTCTAATATATGTATTTTAACAATTATTAGAAATTTAAAATGATACATACTAGTAAACTTTAGAACACTGTGGTCTAATATGAAATCCCATTTATACATTCAACATCATAGGTGCGTTGTAAATAAATTTTAACCTGACAACAAATTAACCTTAACTGCACCAACTCCGATTTTAAAATTTTATGATCAGTATAGAAAAAATAATACAATTATTAGTCCATGAATGAAAATTATTGGATTATTATTAATATAAAAAAATATTGTAAAAATGATTTTTATTAATTTTGAATCATTTTACAAAATATAATTTCTTATAAAATATATGTAATATCAATTTTCAGAATATTTTTTAAATTAACATTTCAATCAAAAATAAAAAAAAGTTCTAATTAGAATATACTATCTTAGAAAATGAGCATCATTATATATTCATCTCAAAAATACACTAAAGAAAAAAAAATTATTCAATTTCCATCACGTTTAATATTTTTGGTATTATTAATTTACGTCAATTATTAAATTAATAATTACCATGTTGTTGTTTCATATAAATTTAATATAAGGAGTTTATCTAAAAAATGAAATAAATTATCATGATAAATAAATTCATTTATAATGTACAATAACATTTATATTATAATATTACATTTATATTTGAACATGTATTACAATTCCCTATCTTTAGGTTTTATTATATTTAAATGTAAGAAATGATTCTTTTTTTACTAATCAATAAATAACCTATAATATTCATAAAATCAATGTAACTTGACATCAAATTACCATATTAAATATAATTTCATTTAAATAATCAAATTAAAATCATTATATAAAATTAAGTTATATTTTAGGTCATTTTTTATTTTTATAATTCTATTTTATGCCCGGTGTAATCACATTTTAACATTAACTAAAATAAATAATTTGTACTAAATTCACATTTTCCTTCTGTTCCAAAATTATGATTACCATATTATACATTATAAATTATTATAATTAAAAATAGGTAATAAATGATTCGAAATTCAATTCACAAATGCGGGTCCGTCAAGTGAAAATGTTCAAAGGCTCACACTGTTTTTATACCAAAATTCAACATGAAAATGAATCCAATCACCTTATACGAATCAATATATTTATAATTTGAATAATTAAAACATATAAAAAATAAGTGTATATAAATAAATTAAAAAAATTAAACAGCAATTTTCATTTAAAATTCTGTATTTTTCTCTATTAATCATCAAGTGAAACATTTCAAAAAAAAATTTAAAATTAACATTATTCTAATTTGGAAATTAACAATTTAAAAATTTATATAAATTTTTCAAAATAATATATAATAATTTCATAATATAAATTCATTAATGTTATTAATTAATCTATTTTTTTTTGAATGCCATATTTTTTAAACATATAAGGGATTTACAAAAAAAATATTATCCTTTATAAAAAATATTTTTCCATTATGTAAAAAATTTATGTTATTATTTAAAATGTACATAATACATTTAATGTAACAATGATTAATAACAAGGTTATGAATATTGAGTTAAAATGTCACTATTAATAATATATCATGGTTTTATTAAAATAAATTGATTCACGTAACACAAAATATCACAATAATTTTATATATGTTTAAAAAAATATTTAAAAAAATTTAAATGCATTGCATTATTCATCACAAAAAATGATTATTTCTAAAGAAAATAATTTCCTTCATCAGATTATTGTGATTTCAAAATGAAATTGTAGAAACTTAAAAATAACAAATGAATAAAAAACATCCTTGAAAAAAGGGATAATTAGAACCACAAGGTTACCAATAGTATCTCATAACAAGGTTTTAATATATGAGAACAAAGGGGGAATGTGAGGATTTAAACATGGAATAAACATATATATAATTATATAGAGTGTAAATGATCGTTGATCACAAGAGTAATTGTCATCCAATGAAAATTAATTCCCATAACCCCATAACTCAAACATGCGTCAAATGTTCATTGATATCATCAATAATGATTATGAATTGAATTTTTTTTATTTAATTATCCATTCCCTGAAGTTAAATAAATATTCAAATATTTTATTCTTATATTATTTCATTCCATTTCATATGAAAAATTTAAACCATTTTTTGTTCCTTGATCAATATCAACATCATTTGTTTCTCCATGAAATATTATTGGTTTTGTAGTTCGTAAAGCAGAATAAAATCATATGATCCAAAATACAATGATAATTAATTTTTTATGAATTTATTAGTCCTAAAAAATTAAATGTTAGGACACATTATCCAATATTAAAAAACATTTATCTGGTGATGTCATACATTAATCTCTAAAACCTAATACAAAGATCACAATAAAAATTGTCATCAATGGGAAAGCATTTGACCATTTAGAAAAAAAATCCAAAACCTTATAAAAACGGAAAAAAAATTCCTAATTGAATATATTATTAGTCAACATATACCATAACAGGTAACTTTATTTTCACATACCAAACATGTGATTACCTTTATAATGTATTATCATGAAACACAATAACAATTTGAATTTTGAATAATAGAATATTGAAAACTTCTAGGATTATTTAATCTTAAAATAAATCCAATATTATTGGTCATCTTCCATATGTGAGGAATTTCTGTAAAATCCATCATGGAATCAATAGTTCTATTTTTCTACAAATACATTTCAAAATTATGTTTTCATTAATATTATACAAATTACATTACCCTTATAAACAATCATATTAACGAAAATAATTTCAATTTTTTGAACCAATATTATTTATTAACTATTATCTTCCCTAAATCTCCATGCCATTTGTTATCCATTCAAGTACATCAGTACCATTTAAAACATTTTTGAAAATCCATATAGAAAAAATAAGTTTAAAAATCCATTTAAATTTCAGGATTCAAATAATTTATTATCCCAAAATAGAAAACATTTCAATCATCCAACATCCTTGAATGGTATTTAAATGGTCCTTCATTGGGTTAAATTATTATTTTTAGGTTAGTGCATTATGTTTGGTAATTCCAATGTTTCCAACAAATTATTCATTGAACTCATTGATAAATTTCCACTCTATAAACTTATCGTCATCAGAAGATATTTATTTTATTCCCTTCTAGATATTTATGTAGGTTTTTATTCCCTTTTTATTTAAATGTATTAATATTATTCCTCTTTTATATATGATCATAATGTCATAATTTTTTTTAAAAAAAATAACCTTCCTCTTATTCAATGTTATATGAAACTCACTATAGTTAATGTTGGAAAACATATTTCTTGATAGATGGCGTGGAAAAATCATAATGAAATTTTCTCAAATTATAATTATATTTGGTTTCTCTTGTTATTATAATTTTCCATTAGTTTTAATGGTTTCATTATTCCCCCTTATGAAAAGTGTAATCTAAAACCAAAATCCATTGTGTGAGAATTACTAATCATAGTGGAAAACAACATAGTCATAAGTAAATCATTTCTTGGATTTCTAAATCATATTATATTATTTAATTAATTGATTCCATAGGATTAACATCATTCATCCAACAACATCATAAATTTAAATCCTTCCTGATCGGTCATAATGAGTTTGTGTATTTTGAAATAATATCCATTGGTGTATCAATCCATGTGTGAAAAAATGTCCATAGTCATACACCAATTCCCTATCATGTTTATTCTAATATAGTGTTTTTGTGGTGTTATCCATGTTTTTATATATTTAAAATCCACATCCAATAGTATTAAATTGATTAAGATTTGATTTAGTGGAAACCAAGCAGTAATTTTTTGAAAGGATGTTTTCGAAACATTTTACAATCCTTAGTCAAATCTGTAACTACCAAGAGTTTAATATGGTATTTTTATCCTAAGATAAACTATTGTAATATTATACTCTATTTAATTATTAAATGAAAAAAAACTATTTCAATACTAAATAATTATACATTAACAATAAAGTATACCGATTAAAATTTTTAACAACACGATTGGAAAAAATATAGAATAGAAATTCAAATATTTGAAAATATGGGTCACCCTAATATAATAGAATCATCTCCCCCACTACCAACACTATAGAAATGAAAAGAAAAATTCTAAAACAATAAAACATTTTATATGATATAGATATTAAAATTTTAGTGTGATTATGTTGATTATTTAATGAATGAATTAGGTGGTATAAGTAAGAGGTAATGTGACATTCAAAATTGAAAACCAACATCTTGAATAATATCCAAACCAATGAGAATAGTAACCTGACCATTAGGAATATTAATAAGACCACTGGAATCGTTAGACAACCAAAAATAATAAATATTTATATTAGTAATATTGATCATCATTATATTATTTAAATATAGATTTTATAATTCTTAGAAATTAATATTATTTTTAAAAAACTGAAATATAATATAAAATCATTTTTAATAACTATTATCATAATGTATTTTGTAATAGTCAAAAAATTTATATCAAAAATAAAGATACAATTTTTTATAAAATCATGTAGATAAAATGAATATCATTTAATAAATTATCACTTCAAAATTGCTCAATAGTGATTTTTTGGTAATTTATTTAAATATTTAAATATTCAGGTTAGTATTAAAAATATAGTTTTTTTATTACATGTGTATCATAAATTAAATACTTCATCATGTAATAATTTAATAATCCCTCCTAGAATTTATGGTTTTATTTTTATAGATTTAATTTCATATGTTGGATAATATAAATTATAAATTCTAATCATTTAAAAAAATTTCTATAACCTAATGTCTAATATCATTCCCTAAAATGTCATTTTTTTCATTAATATTATTTTTATAAATTAAATAATGAAATTGAATGAATAATGTGATTTAATGTCTTGGACCCATAATAATATTGTTATATATTATTTATAGGGTCAAAAAATAACTATTTAATATATTAACAATAATGTATTATATTATTTAATATTTTATTCTAATTCCCCTCTACTAAAATACTTATGTCACAAATCCATCCCATTATAAAAGAACTCATTATATCACGAACCAACCTGGGTCGACCCTAAACAGGTCACCCGAGTTGGTCCGCGACATGGACCAAGAGTTGTTCCCGATCCTCCAGGGCATGTGACAAGCGCCAGGGCATCCACAGATGTTGTGGGAACGATTTTTCCAAATACAAATAAATAAGAAGTATAAATAAAACAGTGCAGCACACAATAAACAAACTAAATAAACAGGCTATACTTGAACAAAAGAAAAAAATCTAACTGAAAAAGAACCACTATCTCCATGTAACTTCATGGGTCACTCTCTAACTCGCGACCAGACGTCGCCCATGGTGAACGCACCCAAGCTTTAGGCTGCACAAACACTAAAACAGAAAAGAACTATAGGCGTGAGTATTAAAACTCACTAGGCTAGCCCGATATTTATTCCTAATGCAATACCTTTAAATAAAGAATATACCAATTTCAGGTTTGAACTAAATTATATAAAATATTAGTTTCCACACACACATTCATTTCTAAAACAATTATCAGTCCATTTCCCTTTATAATTTAAAATAGTTCTTAATGTTTGAAAGGAGCAGTTTCATTGCATTTTAAAATATTTCTAAAAACAATTAAAAAACCAAACATTAGTTATTAACCAAAAAGGATAACTACACGCAACACGCAACACACACCAATGGAAATGGAAAAAGTGGCAAACAGGGTCCAGAAACCAAACTAGACCTCTCAACCATCCACCACATACAAATAGACACAAAAAGAAACATGGGTTGAACCTAGGAGATCGTGAACAATCCAGAACGTACTATACATCTGACTCATCCTGAAGGCATGCCCTAGCTCGATGACGTCATAACGCCCAAACACCCGGAATAGCCCTACATGGACTAACTGAGGGACCCAATCCCCATATCAGCAATAACTCAGTATTCCCCTGCTATGGGGCCACTAGCCACTACGTTGTCTAAACTAGTGCAACAATCATTCTTATAAGATTCACTTACATTTACAGGTTCCCATGTCAACACAAGCAATAAAAAGGGGTGTGTCCACAATGTAAATAAATCAGTCATGATGCACAAACATTACATACAGCTCACGCAATCAAAGCACAACAAATATCACCCCTGAAAGGGTTTTCCAAAATAATTTCATTTATTAATGTGCCAAATGCTCCTTCACAAATATTAAAGAAAAACCTCATTTCTTGAGAAAGCCCAAAACACATGATCAAAAGAAATCATTTATCTTTAAAACTAAAACTACATTTGAAATTCCATGAATTATGTTTAATGGCCAAACATGCATTATTTTAATACAAGGTGTACGCCCGTCAAGAAAATGTTTCATGTGTTTTGTATAAAATAAACGGCTCTTTTCACACCAAATAATCATTTAAATTTTTTTATCTTATTTTATTCCACATTCGTAAAAAATTAATAAAATAGCAAGCAATTAATAAATTCTAAATGTAATGGTATGTGCAGTGGGGGACCTGCCTCGACTCGCAGCTCTGTTACGACGACGATGCAGTACGTCCCAACTTGCGCACAAGCATGCGCCACATGTCGACGACCATAACATCACAGAATAACCTTGCCAATGCGCTGAAACAATGTGATGCATCTAAAAACACCGAAATACTGTCTTAAAATAATCCAAATGAGTAGACAGAGTAAAATCCACATCGACACCAATGCAGACAAAACAAAACGAGCACAATATAAACAATCAAGATACGATTCAAAAACCAACTCTATAGGAATCACCAAGTTCAAAAGTACAAGCCAAATCACAACATCACAATTTTTTTATAAAACTAAACTAATGTCAATACACCCAAAATCACATCAAAAGACGTTAACATAACATAACATAATTAAACAATCATAACAAAGATCAATTTTAACTAATTCCACCAATGTAAAAAAATCATAAAAAGATAGATGAGAATTGCATAAGGATTTGAATTACATTTAAAAAAAATACCAAAAAAAAGATTTCGCACTTAAACAAACAAATCATCACAGAAACCTGTAGACGCAAACCAGGAACTCACTCAAAACAGATATTTAACAACATCAAAAAATTCAAAAACAATATAGCAGGCTAATTAATGGCATAAAGATGATGTGAAACCAATTCTAAAACTAAACGATAGAGCGCGGGCATTAGCAGAGTTATCCAGAATAGAAATACAAAAATTCTCCTACCTAGGAGGTGCATGAACACGATGAAATTTCAAGGGTAGGAACAATACACACCGAGGAACAAACTGCATCACCTAGCATCCAAGAAAAAACAAATCGAACACAACCTTAACTATGATGGATTGTCAAAATAAAAAACCACAACTAAGGACCCTGAATAAAAGAGGATGCTTAACATAGGGGGAAGAGAGGAGGTTCGGCTTGAAGAGGGTGCTTTCGGGGAGATGTCAGAGCAAAAGAGGGAGTCCGGCTAGCGAAACTGAACAAGGCAGAGGCCGGAATAGGGGGGTCGTTGCTGCTGGAATTTTTCGACCATGAAGGAAGGAGGTCGGAATGCCGGTGCTGGCTGGAGCTGGAAAAATGGAGGGTGATGGCTTCGCGGCTGCCAGATGGAGGGAAGGGGGCGCGACTAAGGAGCGCTGGTCATGCGAGAAGGTGAGCGGGGTCAGGATGCCGGTGCATTGTGTCGCGCCGTGGGGGAAGGGAAATAGCGGCGGCTGCCGCGCTGTAGGCCGAGAAGGAGGGGTAAAGTGGGGTTTCAACATTCGATGGGAGTAGGGAAGGGCGGTTCTGCTTTCTGCGCACAGGGAGGGAGACCGGGAAATAGGGTGGAAGCCGGACGCACCTCGACGGAGGGGAGCGATAGTGGGACGCCGGAGGAGGGGAGTGGTGGAGAACGGCCAGTGTGGCAGGAGGGCAGTGTCGTGGGTCAACTGACACAACAGGAAGGCGAAGGGTTGGGCCTGCTAGGGTGAGCGCGAGAGCAGCGGGGGCGATACAGGAAGGCGGAAGCCTGAACTAGGAGGCGAGGTCGGCACTAGAGGGAAAACACGAGTGCGGCGCCCACCAGAATAGAAAGAGGCGCAAGGGAAAACCCGCGTGGAGAAAAAAAGAGAGAAAAAGGAAAACCTTGGGGAGAAAAAATAAACAAAATAAAATAAAAAGGCCAAAACATCACTTTATTGATAATAATATTAAGAATAATAATAATTATTATAATAATATAACAATGATAGAAATAATAATAAAAATATTGTTATTATCATTATTATTAGTAAAATGGAGATGCTAATATTAATAATATTAATAAAAACAAATAGTACTAATATAAACTAAATGGTATTTAAAATGAAAGCGTTGTTTCAGTTTATTTTGAATAAAAATAGTAATTGGTCAAATGCGCAGTGTCCAGGATCTAACGAAAGGTCACCGCTAGTGGTGCAGTTACCGCGCACCTGCGCGAGACCCGCCAAAAAAAAACAAACATCGGAAAAAAAAATTCAAATATGGACACAACTAAACCTCGTTCAAACAACACGGGTCCGATAAAAGAAAAAAAATTAACAGTTGTCTATTGTCGGGGTTTGACACATTATCTATTTTCTATAACAATAACTCAACCAAAATACATCCTCATAAGCACATGAATATCCATATGGTTGTTCATGAGTAATAAAACTCCAAAATTAATGGGATTTATTTTGTCATACAAGAGAAGCTATTCAAAGGATTAATTATGATTTGATCATCCATTCATCTTTATTAATGCTTGTTTTTCTTATATAACTTTTTAGACACCCTTATCAGAGCCACTTCTTATAATAATAAACTAAAAAGTTATTTAACATTATATAAATGGTTTTTCCAACATAGAGTATCTTATTTATGATATATATAAATTTCAAACATATCTTTCATTCTCTCCTCATATTGTCTCATCAAAAGGAGGGTTAGCATCCTACTAAAAAAATTCCATGTAAAAAATTATTTCCATCATAATGGTTTGATAGTAGTTATTATTTATAATATGTAAATATGAAATTTTAACACATACAATATTCAAGGATTTATTATTCTACAGTATAAATTTCACTTAACCTAGTTGAAATATCAATTAAAACAAGATATTTTAATGTAAAACATAGTAACAAAATTTCTACCCCATATTATTTGAAATTTAAAAAAATGACTATAATTTATAAATAGTGTAAAACATTATAATAATTCATATATGGATAATTGTTTTCTAAAATCAATGTTTATTATCTAGGTGCTTTGTGGATTGACCATTCCTTCAGTTATTGTGTAATGGAGTTATGGTGTCATCGAGGTGAGTACATGGGGGAGAGATGCACATATGTGTGCCCTGTACCTAGAGCTATTCCGTGA
Source organism: Viscum album (assembly GCA_963277665.1). Lineage (NCBI taxonomy): Eukaryota > Viridiplantae > Streptophyta > Magnoliopsida > Santalales > Viscaceae > Viscum > Viscum album. The sequence goes on from OY728127.1 coordinate 1,140,705,661, forward strand.
TTTGCACTTTTTTTCATTGGGTATTTCCTATGATGTATTGATTGAACTCATTAAATATGAGATGAGTTTTTTCCCTGCATTATAAATGTGTGTGAAAAGTCCCGACTATTGGGTGGGGAGGACATGATCCCTAATAAAGACACATTAACGAAAATGTGATTAAACTCGTGTGGGTGAGTATGAGTTACCCATATAGTATAGTACAATGAAATTGATTACGGAGCTCCATAATCCATTTTTCTAGATAGTTTTACCATTGGTGTATTTGTTGTTGGTTGGGGAAGTAGTGGTAAGTGAGGTGTTATTGGATCTCAAGGTTTTCTCAGTTGTTTTCAAATAGTGAAGGGTGGTTTGTTCATTTGATCTATCTTATAGGGTGGTTGTTCAAAAACATATCTATCTTAGTATAGATTTAAATTCTCCACAATGATAATATTTTGTGATTTATCTAATGTAATCACCTATATTTCCTTGAGCCATTCCTTTGAGAGAATCCAATGCTTGTGATTTTCAAGGGGTTTGTAGTGGTTTATTTCCAGAGTTTTCAAAAAATTGATTTTCACCCAATAGTTTGACCAAAACTGTATTACCGTAATTATGAAATCATGACGTTGGGATAAAAAATTAGTTTTACCGTGATGAAGGCCCAATAAAATAGTGGAACCGTGACGGTGGCACATCGATACAGTGGCACACTAAAATGGTGGTTCTAGGACCATGACACAAAAAATTGGTACCCTCGTAATAGTGGAACTATTAAGTTGGTGCCACACCCTTTCCCAAATATGTGTTTTCCTAGTTTCTCCCAATTTTTCTAGTTTCTCCCCTCTAAATATTTATTTGACGTAAAATGAGTTCAATGATTTATTTGGTAATTTGTAAGGTTGTTCATTCGGATATTAAGTATTTCTCTAACATGCTAATCCTCTATGGACATTCATTTTTTCAATCACTATAATCATGGCCATGATTCCATAATAATGAATTTTGAATCCATTTCTGTTCCGTTGAAATGTGATATGTCTTTTTCTAAATTAGAGGTAATCTCCTCTATTTTATCTTCATGCGCCTAGAGATTTCTCTCCCTCTGTAGTCACATGTTGTCCCATATCCATCGATTTATATCTTTTGGAATCCTTCTTTCTTCTCAGGAATATGCATGATTTTAAATAAAAATGAGTAGTTTTGGCATGATGTTTCAAGAAGGGATTTTTCTACCTCCCTTTATCTGGGTATCTTGTTGGGTGATTCTATTATTATTTCATCATTAATAATTACTGATACCATTTCCTGAAAATGTCATAAATTATGGAAAGGTAATATGATGATAAAAAGATAATAGAGGTCAATGAAATAAATAAATAGAATATATGATGTTTGTTTTGTTATTTTACGTGTTATCCATGAACAATATATTGAATTTTTTGGGATATAAGGCGTTCAGAAAATCATTTTCATTAGAGGTCTTTTCTTGTGCACTGGTGTTGTTCTATATTGTGTTGTAATAATTTTGATAATTGGATACAAAATGAAATCTTCTGAATCACGTATACAAGGTTAAATACATGGATTATCTAGAATAAAACATGGTTTGTGATCTCTCCTATTATTTATGGTTGAATTAAAAAACCCCCATGAAAAATAGGAATATGCTTTGCATAATGGTCTGATTATGCGCTATGTTTTTATGGGTTTTTTACATTATCGGGGTTGGTGAAGTTGTTAATGGTAACCTTGTTATGGGTGCTATGGGATGAAAGGAGGAAAGACCTTGTGTTTGGGGGATGTGAAGTCTGTGAAATGGGCCATTGTTTGGTGATTTTTTGATATTCTCATTATGTATGGGTTAGTATAGGAGGTGTGACATAATCTTAAGTTTAGAGACTAATTTTTTTTTGAATAGATGAACATGTAGGTAGTGGGAATGAAATTTGTTGTGATGTGGTTGTCGAACGACATTGTGCTGGGGGGAATGCCCCTTGCCTTTTCGTATTTATTTGGGGTGGTTATGGTTTCTTGTTTCTCAAGTAGTGTTGGAATAACATACATTGAACCACTAATAAATAATGTAATGTGGTTAAATGGAAGAAGGGGTTAGTTTGTTCTTGGGTTGGGGTTATTTTGTAGTTGTGCATATAGGGGTTACAACAAAGGTTGTTCTGTATGGGATTTTTTTGTTTGAAAACCATATCTTGGGATGAGATCCTTTTTACATATATGTATAAATTTAATTTTCATTGTGATTTTCAATATGCATCCCACCAAGGTTGACATCAAAGTAATGGAAACCCACATTTAATTAGGGTGGGACACTTTTCCCACATCATGGTGGCAGGATGGATGGCTAGTTACTGAATCTCTTCCATGAACAATCGTATAGTTATTACTACTTCCATGTAATTAAACAGGCCATAATGCCTTTAGGATTAATGTTTCCCAAGATCGTTGGGCCTAGTATTGGTGTGGGTGACAGGCTTAGGTGTTTTCGTACCATGTTTTTTTCATACGTGTCTTCAAAATGAGGCCCATGTGTTTTTGGGTGAGCGGTGTGGATTTTGACACCTATGTGTTTGTGGGAGGGATAAGCATTATTTTTAGCCCATGTGTGTGTGCACTGTTAATGTAGTGGGAATGTAAATTTGAATGAACAATGTTATCAAGATGTTAGCTATTAGGGAAGAGTATATAACTAATTGGAATGTGGTCTGGGGTAACCAAATCATTTATGTTCCTAAATTGTTATCTTACATGACTTGCAATTTTTTGGGAGTCTACATTGGGGAGGTTGGGAAAGTTATCATTCCATGTTAGGTTCTATTCTTTTCTATTGTTTTCTCGAGGACATTATAATGATTCTCCATCTTGTTCATGAGTGACTTTAGTTTCCTTAATGAGTATACATTTATTCTCACCCTTAAATTTATTACTATATTAAGGATTACCTGAGGAATTTGAGGACAATCGAAGATTTTAATAGCTCAGTCATCGAGATAGTTGTTGTGTTTCTTCATATCCTTTTCTTTTGGTTCCTTTAATTGTTATTTATGTTTTACCATTAGGAAGTTTATTTTCAAATAATTCATGGGTTAGAATTTGTATTCAATAATATAAATGTTCGGTGTTGTTTTGGATTTTTACCATCTTATCTTCCAATCCTATTTTCCATAAAATGAATAATGCCTTCAGTTTTTTGTGAGAGTTCATACCCTTGGATAAACTCACCACTCTCGGGCCTACTGAATGTGAGACTCGGGGTCATTATATCACCTTCATATTGAAGGAGCGGTGTGGCACATTGATGTCCCTTTCCTCATAATTAAGAAGAAGGGTCATGAAATATCCCTTTTGGAGTATAAAAAAATAAAGGGATTCAATCATTGATGAATAAAAATATCATAAAATGATTATTATAATCATTTTTGTTTCTTTTAGACATTTTAATTTGAATATAAACATGAAAAACTAAAAATATCCAGGATAATTGGAAGATAATCTAGTTTGAAATGATACATATAATTTATCAATAGTCAATTCAAAGAAATTATTCTTCATTATGGATGGAAATTTCAGTCATCAGGGTTATCTCAATGTAATGATTCCATTCACATTTTTTGTATAAAATGTAAAAGAGTACCACATTTGAAAAAATATAGAAATATTTAATTTAATTGTTTTATTTTCAATATAAAAAAATTGGTAAAAATGTATTAATAAAATATTAGTAGAATATGAAAAAAATTATTTTTATCATATGAAACATGTATTTGAAGGAAAGGTTATTTTATACAGAATAAATTAAAAATGTTATATTTTAATTAAAAAATATTTTTAATAGTTTATGAATAAATTAATAAAATAGAAAAACTATCTGAAAATTTTAGGAATAAATATATGATGAAATATTAATGTCTTTTCTTATAAAATGATCCAATCATTTCCTTCAATTTAAATTTATATATAAACAATATCGATTAAATAGTGATTGTGAAATAAACAATTAAAATGATCCTAATAGTTTGATGAGAGAATTAATAAATCATATGTTTATTGTGTCAAATGTAATTCCAAAAGAAATGTAAGATATATGTTATATATTTATAATAATTATATAGACACCAAATAATATAACATAATATATAATGAGTATGTAACTGAACTCGGTGAAAAGAAATCGAGTTTTAAAATTTGTTACCACTATGTAATATTATTCTAAAATCTCCATTGGTGAAATTATTCAAATTAGAACTCAATATGACATTCAATATGAAGGATTAATGATATTAAATGAAAAATGATCTGTAATAGACCATATAAAATATATTAGTTTCGTAACATTTAAATATTCATCTTGGAAATACAGTAGATTCAAAATCCATTACATCATGCTTCCTTTTTGTTTAATGATCATTAATGTAATGAAATATAGTTATATTTTTGTAATTAAATGTCAAAAATAATATTATTAGTATTTCTAATAACATATTAAATATTATTGGAATGTCTTATCCAATGTTATTAATAATAATTCACCATTACATTTATTACGTGTGTTAACTAATTCATATTTAAATACATGTTTTGTCAATGATATTCTCATTCATGTAAAAAATATAATGATTCCACATTCTGATAATCATTTTAATGATATGAATGTAAAATTTCTATATTTAATTCATTTTTAAAACCTTTGCTTTATTTTGTTACATGGAAAATAAATCAAAATTTCAAAATAGATAGTAGGTCATACGTATACACTAGTGATGATATCATTCCCATAATGGGAGAAAGGGAATGTAATTGGGTATAATATTAATTTTCTAGAATTAATATAATTTCATATGTATCATAAATATTCATTTATTCATATTAATTACCTTCATTGTGATTCAATGATATAAAAAAATACATCAGATATTTGTACATTAATTCACCATACAATACGAGTGATGGCATTGATTCTCTTTTAAAGAATGGTGAGATGGATAAATATATTCCATCAACAAGGTAATTTTTTAATTTTTCATAGATACTTGATTTATTATATATAATCTTTTAACAAATAATTTTAAGGAGTCAAATATATTTGAAAGGGAAAAAGTTTAATTAATTTGTTTATCTTCTATTAGAGAATCCTCCTTTGAATAACATCATATGGAACATATGTGTTCTATTTTGGGGAGACTAGAAGATCCATAATGTGAATAATGATTTCTGGAATATTTATTATTAATTTTTATTCAATAAAAAATTAATGATATTTGTTATCAATTAAGGAATAGTATTATCCTTTTATAATTAATAAATAATGGAAATTCTCGAATAATGAAAAATATTAAATAATTTCTACTCAATCTAACCCCAAGTTCCTCTATTATTGATAAATTATTCAGTTTAGTGATTTTATTTTCATTAAACTCCTCGTGAAATTTAAAACCTTTTTTAAACATGTTATTCACATTTCCTATGCATTTACTTACTAGTATATAATTTTCCATCATGGTAATAATTTTTATAACATGGTTAATTTATCTTTTAGTAATAAAATAAAAATAGACGTTTTATCAAATTTGAACCCAATAATTTTTTTAATCAATATATATAAACAAAAAAAATTTATTTGTTTGAAATTATTTTTAATACGATCTCATGAAATGAGAAATATATCATTTTAACAATAATATGGGTTATGTATTGTAAATTACATAGCTAATAATTTTTAGAAATATTAAAAAAAAATTATTATAAAATATTAATTTATCTGATTATAAGTATTTAATATTCTTTTGAAATAATATTAATATATTATGTTTAATTGTATTTAAATATAAATATTCCATTCATGTCGGAAAACACACATTTAAGAAATGAATTTTCCAGGCCTAAAATGATTTTACATTAATTATATGAAAATTAATCTCCAATATGATTATATATATTAATATTTTTAGATATATTATATATAAAATTAATACAAATCATTCTTTATTTTTTATTATTTTATTTAGTTAACATAGAATAAATGTATTCATTTACAAACACTTATCAAAAAATTACGTTTATCCATATATATATATATATAAAATAATGGTATGAAGGTTATTGAAAAATATTTCCTCTAACTATAACTATATAATACATGTTTTAATTTTATATAAAAATCATGATATATTTTTCATTTTAAATTAATTAATTCATTATAAATAAATTATAATATTATTGAAATTTTTTTGTACTCACATAATAATAACACTTTTACAAAAAATAAAAAAAACATTTTGATTATGATAAATTTGAGATTATAATTTTAATATTGAAATTATTTTTATAATATTTATTTTCTAAATATGATATTATTTATTTATAATTTATAAACATAATATTCAAAATAATGTAATTTTAGAGGAAAATGTATTTTGGGGCATAAAAAGATATAATTAAAAATTTTAGGGATTATTTAATAATATAAATAAATTTTTAATTATTTGGAAAATTGATTATATATATTTCTTAATTCTTGGAACCTATTTATAGTTTATAGTTCAACCACTATTTGATAATGATCATATTTATATAATATATTTCCCGGGACATTTAAATTCTATTTTTCAGGCCACATACGATGTCAAATAAATTATAACACTTTCGAAATATCATTTTGTTACACAAACCCCACATTTATTAAATTTAAAAACCATAATTTTTTTCAACTTAGCAATCAAGGGCTTGATGAATGAAAATATTAGTTTTCAAAACCCACATCATAAAAAGTGTTAATAAAACATCTTCTTAATGGAGGGAAATGGGCGTGTGAAGACTATTTAGAATAAGAAATTACAATGTTACATGGTAGGAAACAATTAGTGGGAAGTGAAAATATGGACATGTGGAAATGTATAAATAATTATATACAATAAAAATGTACCTTGATCAAAAGACACAAAATGATCAAAATGAAGTCAAAAACATCAAAACATTAAATCATATATGTGATAAATTGTAATTTATTTATTGGATATGAGGATAATATGATATTTTATATGATCCATTTCCAATATAAAATGAATTATTTTATATACTATGAACATAATGTAATATATTTACATAATATCCTTATATTTCATATTCAAAATATCATTATATGGACATGATTTGATCAATTTTTAATCACATCTTACTCCATGAAATAAATATTCAATACAATTGTTTAATATGAGATGAGTTAAAATTATATTTAACTCGATCATAGTATCCATAAAATAGTGTAAATTACTTCTTTATATCTCTTAAAATTTTTTGAATCCCGAATGGTTATGATGGTTTATCCAAACAAATACATTATTCTATTAAACTCAATAGTAACAACAAATTTTACACAATATTTTTTTTGAATCAAATAATTTAGTTAAAAAATGTTCATATTAACCAGTACATCATTATTCCCATGGTATGAACTGCACCCCATCACCATTCAGATAAGTGTTAAATCCCCACAGCCTATCCTGATTTAATTAGTTGACCACTTGTATGCAAGATGACCTTTTTCTAAAACCATATTAATATAATTCCTATAAAATTGCAAAAATATGATAAAAACTAGTGTAGAATTATTACGCAAGTTCCACATGCTAGTTCCCTAAGCTGATCACCCAAAAGACCTTAGGAAAACCACCATTTATTCTAGTAGATCCCATAATGATGTGAGGGACTACAATTGATAATAGAGAGACAATACCATATATATCAAAGAAAAACATGATCAACAAAAAATAAAATAGAACAAAATTATATAACCGTTACCATTTAAAATATTTGTATCACATGTTGTCTATAACAATAAATACAATACTAAAAATTAATTATAAATATTAAATTCCAAAATACCTATAAATTTGTATTTTAAAAACACCAAAATAAATATAGACATAAAAAACAACCAAATTGGTACTGATCCTTGATTTGTTCCCTCATCCATACTCTACCCCAATTCGTCAATCTAACAAAGGGATTTTCCCATAATCTTGTAATTCATAAATGATGTCTATTAGGGAACCAAACATGATCCCCATGCAAGGTGTGTGTATAATATAGTATACCACCACCGATAGAGTCTAATGAAAAATCCATTAAATAACAGTTTATGAATTTGTATAATGAATAAATATAATTAATAAAGTAACAAAATATTTCTATTATTCAATTTCTCTTAATATTAAAACATAAACCCCTGGGGTTTGGAAAGGAACATGAACCACAATAACTTATTTGGCCATGGATTATGTATGAAAAATATCACATATTCAATTAAGATTTCATTATCACTCATGGTTTTTCATTATCTATTTAATTTTTTTATTACAAAGAATTAGAAAATAGTTCAATGACATCATTTGGTTCCTAGATATTCATTCTGAGGACCTTGTAGGTATTTTATCTAATAGTCTATGACCCAAATCTCAATAATCAAATAATCAAACACCTGAAATTTTAAATCACCAATATTTTTACCACACTATTTTACCACTATGGGTTTTCGGTGCAGCAAACCATGACTCACACAAGAATTTAAATTTATCACTATAGTATTTTTATGTAGTATACCATATCCCATAAACATTTATCAAGAAATCACACATCATATATATCACAACAATCAACATTAATCCAAATTAATATTTTTACCACCATTTCACAAATCAGATTGTCAATTAATTTATAATCACATTAATTAATCATTCCCATTATACCAATATTTAATTTATTAAACCACCAATTAATTAATCACTTATAAAAGTCAACATATTCTCATAATTAATTCAAAAATTAATTATTAAATTTCACAATACCATTATCCCATAAAATCCACAGTAACAAAATTACATACTTCATTCACCAATTAATTAATCCAATTTCAAGATCTCAATATCCTATTACAGCCAAATAAACAATGTCATAACTCCCCAAATTAAATAATTCGTTGTCAAATTAATTGAAAAAAATATAAAATCACAATTAAACATATATTCCATAATCACACATTCAATTAATTTATTCACCTATTAATTAATCCAATTAAACAATCAAATTTCCATGTTTCCAAACATTAATTGAACCATTAATTTATTTGATTCGATATTCAATTTATTAATATTCTATTTAAATTAAAAAAACATATTAATGATATTATAATTCATGAAAATTATAATTCCATTTAGTCCACCTACATGATGATTGGTGACGAATGCTCACCATATAAAATCACCAATATGAAGTGGAACAACCAAGATAATAATGATTATCGATTTATAGATTAAAAAATCATGAAAATATGATTCAATGTTAATCAATAATCAATATAAATCTAAAATCAACACGAGAAAAAATCCCTATAATGGTGGAATATGGATTGGAGATATATGATAAAAATATCCATATGATATTCTCTTACAAGTAGTGGTGAAAATCATCAATCTTGGATTTTAATTTCTAATAACATGGTTTGGAAGGCCTAGAAATTTTCACATGATACAAAAAATGATATAAAAGGATTATTATGATCTTAGTATACTTGGGTTTACGGTAAGTGTGTAGTATATTTTAAATAAAAATTTCATGTCAATTAAAACCATGCACATGGTTTGTATTGTAGGGGCCCAAGGATGCAAAAAACATGCTCCAATTCAAGGGGGGTGATGTCTCTATAGTTACTCTTATTAGGGAGAAAATTTTTAGAAAACATGTTTCATCCCTGAAATACTTCTTTGATAATAATTTTGGGTTATTTTTGGGCGTGTTTAATGTTTTAGAAAAACTGTGCACTAACCAATATCATCCAATATTCTTTTCAATAATTCCCAATTTTCAACTAGACACTCTCTACCTAAAACCAACCAAAAAGTACAAATAATGTTAACAGTACCTATAATTGTAGTTTCTAACTCCTATTATAATGTCAATATATTATATCCTCCCTTCTATAAAATAGATTGTACATGAGCTATACTTCAATGAATCTATAAGATTCATTTGAAAAAGTTTAGGCCACTGACATAGTATATATAATTCTATCTTTCATGATTCCACCATCACCCTCCACTGTTTCCACATTAAACGAAATATTATCATGTCATTTCAATAAATTACATTTTAACTATGATATAACATTCATATCATATTATCCTCTATGTAATCATTTGTATCATGCACAAAATCACTCACGTTGATCACATCAGAGGGATCGAAGTGATACCTATGATGTTGTGGCACATTAAGTAAATTAGGCAAAACACTATATAACTGTGGATTATCCCACATATATTCCACCATCCTAATCCTCTCCCCAACATAAAAATGGTTAGAGAAGCCAAGACACCAACTTTCTCTACCCTTGTGTCATGTGTGGTCTAAACCTTTCCGTCACTCATTTAAATACAAGATCAACCTAATTGATCTCTTATTTTTGTTGAAATCAATAATAATATGAATCTATCTATTATGATCTATATCTATATAGTTTCATCCATGTTTTACCTACTCTAACATCTCTTACATTTGAGTCGGTACTAACTACTTGTACACTCCGACCTCCATCCAGTATAGATATAATCATCATGGAATATTATAAAGAACCTCATACGTTTCCATCTGAATAGTTTAATGATTTATTTTGTTTTAGGAGAACTCAAACAATGATAGATCCATTTACCATGACCCACCAAATTCTAGAACTTACAATAGAAGCATATCCTCATTATCATATATTGTACATTCCAACCACCCTTCTATATGGGGGTGGAATTTAATTCCATAAAAGATCTATGTATCAAGTACCTACAGTATTCGCTTTTAGTATCAAAAAGTAATGTTTTAGTTCTATTCCATGACAATATACTGTGGCACCCAGTATAGAGAAAAAAATATCCCACACATACATAACTCGGAACTGATCAAGTGATATAATCTAGCATTCATTAGTGAAAAATGAGCTGACATCATCAAATGATCCATAATAATAAAAAATGTATCAAATTTTTGTATAATCCTAGAGTTACCCATCATTACATCAATATAAACATAGTAGACCATTTATTACAAAATTTGATATGGATATAGCATACCACCTGATCATTGATTCTATAACATAACCAGTTGATAGGGTTAATATCGGGTTCTGAATCATATTATATCATTTCATGTCCGATCACCAATACTGTCATCATTTCACATGATACATTTTAATCAAAACTCGATATACCAACCACTTCATGAAATAATATTCAAAGATCATTGTAGACGCCGGAAAATTCCGTTGTTCCCAAACGAAGCTCCGGATGCGGAAAGCGAGGTCATATCTGGAGTCATAAGCACGTTTTGGAAGGCCCGGAGGCCTTGCGCGGAAATTAGGAGGCCCGCGCGCAAAGTTGTAGTGCCACGCGCAACCCTCCCGGGATGCGCCCAAAGTGCCGGGCCGGCGCGGAGTTTTGCGCGCCCGCTGCCCGCGCGACTCCCTTGCGCGCCGGGGCACCGAATCCGCGCCCGCGAAGGAAATTCCGCGCCCGCGCCATGAATTGCGCGCCGGCGGCGACCTTCCGCGCCCGGGGTTGCCTATAAATACAAGGCGAACCCCAACGTTTTGAGGGTTGCCGGAATTCGAAAGGTCACTCGTGCGCGCAATCCAACCCCCCTCCGCGCGCAATGCCGATCTTCAGGTAACCTTTTTTCTTTCGCGCAAGAAAGCCTCGGGGTTCGCCTTCACGCACAATCCCCTTGGCTCCTTTCCTTTGAACGAATCTTCACCCAAAGGCCTTTGCATGCAAAAGAAGCCTCTTGCGCGCAATTGCCCCCGGGTGCGCGCAATCTAGCCCGATTTCACGCACCCCCCTCTTTCAAAGTGGCCATTCGTTAAAGAATGAGCCGTTGCCCCCGCGCGCTATCATAGGCCCGGTGCGCGCAATCTCCATCTTCCGCGTGCAAAGCGCTGGCCCAATTGCGCACCAGCCCGCCCATTTGCGCGCCGATCCGCGGTATTGCGCGCCATGTTCCTCTTTTGCACGCAAACCGCCAGGGTAGCCCCCTTTGACCCCCTGAGGGTGTCCGCCTGCGTGGCGCCCGATGATCTTTATCCCGGGTGCCCGCACCGTGCGTTGTCTTCCCGTGCGGCCCTCCGGGATTGCGCGAAGTGACACGGACCCATCGGCGACACCATCCTCGTCCGCGCGACAAGACGCTAAACTGCCAAGCATCCTCGTCCGCGTGACAAGACGTTAAACTGCCAAGCATCCTCGTCCGCGCGACAAGACGTTAAACTTCCAAGCATCCTCGTCCGCGCGACAAGACGTTAAACAGCCAAGCATCCTCGTCCGCGCGACAAGACGTTAAAATGCCAAGCATCCTCGTCCGCGCGACAAGACGTTAAACTGCCAAGCATCTTCGTCCGCGCGACAAGACGTTAAACTTCCAAGCATCCTCGTCCGCACGACAAGACGTTAAACTGCCACACATCTTCGTCCGCGCGACAAGACGTTAAACTGCCAAGCATCTACGTCCGCGCTGCAAGACGTTAAACTGCCGAGTGCTTCATCCAACATGACGTTAAACTGTACATCGTCCTCAACACATGACGTTAAACTGTACTTCGTCCGGCAAGACGTTAAACCGTCCTCTTCTTCCTCAACACACGACGTGAAACTGTACTTTGTCCGGTAAGATGTTAAACCGTCCGCATCACCCGATCACGTGCCCCGCATGCAGGGTCCCCCCCGGTTTGGATGTGGCCCCCACCCGCTCGTCTCCGTAGGGATGTCGGGATTGCCCCTCTTTAGGGATGATTTATTGGAGTGGCCTTCGCCCACGGGGGTAGGGCATTACAAACCCCTAGTTCCTTGTGGGGGGCTGCACATGTGTATCTCCATTGCGCTTCCCCACTGCCGAAGCCAGTAGAGGGCGTGACGAGGATCGAGGTCTCTCACCTTCGGCCCAAGTCCCTCTCCAACTGAGTTTTGCCGCATCCGGGCTGCCTCAGTGCGTAAGTCCTGACAGAATGAACTACGTCAACTATGATCCCTGTCTCCTAAACAGGGTACGTAGGAAGCCTCCCTGAGGTTCAAGCCCACCACCTGGTCGTCCCGGTCGTATTCACGTCGGTTCGTCCATCAGTGGACCCCTCCCGGGTTCACATTCACGTCGATTCACCTATGAATCCTCTCTTGTGGGGGACTGCACATGTGTATCTCCATTGCGCTTCCCCACTGCCTTCTTCTATTTCTCTGCCAACGTCCAGCATGATGTAAAACTGTGATCCACCCGGCCGTTCCATCCCCCTCTGTGCGAGGTGGTTCGGTTCAATCCTCCGCCCGGCAGCCTCGATCTCCTCGTGAGTCAGCTTGCCAACGTCCAGCATGACGTTAAACTATATATTCGAACTACACTGACTTTGATCCGTGCTAACGCGCGGTACGTAGGAAGCCCCCACGGGGTCCAAGCTCTTCACTCCATCATCCATCCTGATCCTTACCCGGGCCGCCACATCCCGGTGGGGTCATGCCATTTCATTCCACTCCACTTCACTCGGGAAGCCGCCCATGTGCTGGCCCCAGCATTGGAGGTTCCCCGCAAGGGGTTCTGTCATCTGATCCACTCCTCGTGTTGATCAGTCCGATGTCGTCCCCGCTGGACGTTAAACTCGCGGCATACCCCGTGTTAAACATGGGAAGCTGAGGAAAACCTCAGGTAACGCAGTTCCCCGCACCCAGCGCGGGATGCCTCAGGCCATCACGCCTTCGAGAAGCCCTATTAGGGACGGAAGACAGACATGCAGAGCCGCAGTGTTAAGACAAGCCCCCAACACCCGGAGCTACCCGGTCTCCTCACCGCAGGTTGCTGCCCCGACCAGACTCCTTGGAGCGTCCGGGCGGAAGCAGCGTAATTAACCGGTGTCCATGAAGATATGGAACCGGGAACGAGATTCACGAAAATTCTTAAATCTATGAGGGAGACCCGGATTAGGCGACGAGTTCCGAGGAGACGTCCACGGAAGGAGGAGCCGACATCCCATCATCCCGGTTTCGATCAAGGAGCAGACGTCCCTGAATAAGGGACGGATGCCGCCCGCCCTTGGAAAGCGGGACTGCGGGGCCACAAGCCGCGCTCCCATCCCCTCGGGTCGACGGGAGCACGCGCGAACGCGTCCTGGCAGAACAGCGTCGGAACAGAAGCCCGACGCACATCCGCACCGAAACAGAAAAATGGTGAACCCGACGTGAATCTCTTCTCCTCAATACGAAGACCGATGGATTTCAGAGGTGTTGGAAGACCAGCATGTTGCCCGGCCGAGCATTCAGTTTTTACCCGCCAGGGGATGGGGAAGGGAAATCGGGCACTCCGTATCACGACGTCGATGGCCTGGGTCCCCCCCATGGAAGGCATCGTGGAACTAACGGTTGGTTGTCGATTCCTTTTCCTGTCAGTGTTAACGGGTTCTTCTCCCTGCTTTCAGGAATCAGGTTGCCCGATCCAGTGCCCGATCGCCGCCCGCCCGCTGGTGCAGGGGTAGGGGAAACACCGATGCAGTTACTCCGCGCGGTCCCGCCCGTTCCATAGTCGTCCCAGCAACCGCAACTGCGGGACAACCACGCACTCTCTCCCCATCAGAGGTCATCCAGAGAAGGGTGATCAACAACTTGGTGCGGAGATATGAGGAAGAGGGAGTCATCCCCACCAGGGACATGGCTCGCCTAGACCTCGAGGAAGCTTCACCTCGCCACCACCGCCGCCCCCGAGGGCCGTGCAGGGAGGCACCGCTGCCTACCTCGACGTCCAACCGCTTCGGGTGTTTATCCCCAGAACGCTCCGACAGCTCCCTTCCCTATGCGGATGAGGTGGAAGATGCCTGGGACCACCCTATCCGAGGTTCGCTCCAGGGATCCGCGATAAGGGCTCCTGTCAGGCCACGGCGACATCGCCGCCAGGCCTCTCAAGTCGAAGAACGGGCTCTCCACCTGCCCGCGCCGCTCATCCCGACTCGTCTGTCCCGACGCCAACATCGGGCACGAGCAGAAGAGGATACCCACCTTGGGGCCCTAACAACAGCGGCCGCGTTGGCCCAAGCCACTGCTGTCTCCAGTCGCCAGGCCCCTGCGCATCCTGAGCAGGGGCACTTCTATGCCCGACCTGGATCGAGGCCCCGACCGCCACAAAGGCAGGTTGGGTCGACTCTCCCGGTTGCTGGTACAGGCAATAGCCACCGCGGACCACCTCGCGGTAGCGCTATTCACCAGCAGGGTCTACTCCGTGTGGCCGATCCAAGAGGCATGGGTCATCCCGCCTTCCGATCCCGGCCCGGAGGCCTGCCCGGAATCATCTCTCCCCGCGTCCCCTTTGATATCTGTCTCGGTGCTCCTCGCACCTTGGTTTCTAGTCCTCTTGGCCCCAGCACCGGTGCGGCCGGAGGACGCCAGGACAGAGATCAGACATGCCCCGAAGAACCACCCAGGGGCAGGAAGGCGAGGCGTCGACGCCGAGGGAGGAATGTTAGGGAATTCCGGACAGAGATCCGACCGGTTCGTTTCTCTGATACAGAGGCGGAGTACAATTCGGCGACAGAGCCCTCCCCCCAATCCCGCCAGTCAAGGGCAGGGGTAGGAATGCGGCACGTCAGCCTCGTACTCCCCGAGAGCGAGATCGATGTGATCCCCGCTTCTCTCCGAAGGTATATCCGGAGTAGCGAGGGCCTGGTAGACCCCCAAGGATCAAGCTTTCGATTGGCACCGGACCCTCCGGAAGCGCCTTCCGCCTCGATCGGAGAAGCCGAAGACTTTTTCTGGGGACCGACGGTCGAACCACGATCTAGTGCACCCTCGGAGAGCACCGATGCTACGGCAGGATATTCGCTCGCCGGCCCGTCCTATCGTGATGTGCTAGCCAGGGCACCGCCACCCTCAGAGGGCGGCCCAGGATATGGAGGCCAATCGGCCTGCTCGCCGTATTCACCGCCGGCCAGCCCGTCGGCCCGACGGCCCGCCTCGGCACCACTGCCGGTTCCCCGTCCATTCCCAGTCATTGAAGAGGACCAAGGAGACTTGGGTCCCGAATCTGAGTCATGGAGCTTCTGGACCGTCCTTGCAGAGGCCCACTTCCCTGAGAAGTTTTGGCCAGTCGTAGGACCGGACTTTGATGCACCCGAATCACTCACCCTGGATGAGTTCGAATGCTTCCGCCGAACTCTCCGGGAGACTCACTCCCGTCTTCACCACCTACAAATTCCATATCCCGGGAGTCAAGTGCACCTGGAGGATATTGGTGAGCAGTGCCGTCAGATTGACCTGGCCACGCTCCCCGCGGTTCGGCACCCCGGGTCATTTGGGCACCACGAGGCCCTCCAACAACGATGCGTTGAGTGTTTTCAAGTACTCCGCAAGGTTATCGAGGAAGCCACCCCCCACGTGTATATCCGTGGATGGGGGCAGTACGCTGCCCTACGCTTCAGTGCGATTCTCCGACAGCCCGATTCACTGGGTGGCCCTGGGGGTACATCCCCAGGGATGGAAACGGTCAATATGGCTGACCTGTCAGGAGAGGGGAACGACTTGGAACTTCTCGACGGGGGCTCTCCCCCCGAAGACAAGCCGTTGTTGGATCCGTCGGTGAGAGTTACTCATCACCAGAGGAACCTCCTGGGTCTCCCCACGCCCACTGAAGCACTGACGTTGAGCCGAAACGTCAGCAAAGGTAAAGATCACGGCGGGGCTGTAAAGCCCGCCGACCCATCTGCCTCCATGCAGAGGGCAGATGAGGATCCCGAGAAGGTCACGCTACATCAACAGCTCGCCGAGCAGAAGAAGCTAGTTGACCAGCTCCTCGCCGAGCGCGCTGCAGAGCAGCGGCCTGACTACGGTGATCCTAGGCCAGGACAGCAGGGACAGGAACAACCGCTCCTCGACGAGACCCTCCCGGGCAACCGTGATTATGCCGGGTTCACCGACAGGGGAGAGGCCATTACCTATGGAAAGAGGGCGTGGTATGTTTCACCACACCCTCCCGAGCGGCGCGACTACCTGAGAGACCCCGCTCGGATTCCTCCCGCTGCCCCAAGGGCCGCTCCGCCCGCCATCCCACGAGCTGCCGAGTTCGACGACCCGGTCGACGACCCGATTGAAGGGCCATGCAATGCGCTCGTGGTTAGAGATCCTCGCCAGGAATGGAACCCATGTCCGGACAATCCGATGGCGGCACTCATCGCCCGCTTGGAAGCCTTGGAGACTCGGCAGGTGGCGATCCCACCGGACGGCAAGCCATACCCAGCATGGGTGGATGACATGCCGGCACCTCCGGGATTCGGGAATCCCACTTTCGCCCCCTTCAACGGGACTGGAGATCCGCCACAGCATTTGGCCCATTTCAACTCGAGGTGCAGGCCTATGTTGGGAACTCCAGTGCAGCAGGAGGCCGCTAAGCTTCGCTGCTTTGTCCAGACACTAGAAGGGCCATCATTTGTCTGGTACAGCCAGCTCCTCGTCGGGTCGATAACTAGCTGGGAGGACCTTCGTAGACAGTTCCTCTATCAGTTTAGTTCCACGACCCGGAAGACAAGTATCGCAGACCTCTTCAAGTGCAAGAAAAGGCCTGATGAGCGAGTCGCGGATTTCGTCGCTCGATGGAAGAGTCTCACGTATTCCCTTGACATGCCATTGACTCAGGAGCATTTGCTGACAATGTGCGTCGGGAACGTCAAGACCGAGATGGTCCCTTCCTTGATCACTCAGAATTACCCCGGAGGGTTCAGGGACTTCTCAGACAAAGCTCAACGTCTCGAGGAAGCCCTGCAACAGGCCAGTCAGGCACACCCGCTGCCTCCTATGATCACTGCAAGGAGAGTCAGCAGGGCTGAGCCCACTGCTGTTGCCCAGATAGAGGCCCCCAGGCCGTTGGAGCTGCTGCCGGTGAGGCTAGCTCCACAGCCTCACAGGAATCCGCCTCCACGGGCTCAGTTCCCGGCCCAGCAGCGGCAGCCCCAGAACCGGCCGGCCCCTCCGCGTAATGTACCGCCACAACCCAGGCGAGATAATCAGGGTCCACCTCCTCGGCAGGCCCCTCCAGCCCCTTGTCAAGACCACGCTCCCAGGGGCCCGTGATACCTAACTTACTCATTCCACGAGGATCAGGTCCCTGGTTATTTCCGGAGCACCCTGGAGCAGAGGATTGTGCGACTGCCTGAGTGTTGGAGGCCACAGGAGGCGCATCTCACGGATAACCCCCGCTACTGCCCTTACCATCGGGCCCTGGGGCACACCATCCAGCGGTGCTACATGTTTAAGGATTGGCTCCAAGACCAGATTAACAACAATGTAATCAGGTTGGGCCCATCTCCAGCACAAGTGGCAGGTGTGTTCGTGGGATCAGATGACGATAGTGGCAACGAGGACGAATGGCAGCTGGTCTCCGACCGCGGATCCCAGAAATATAATAACTGGATGGCCCGCAAGATGACCATTCACGCCCATGGAATCATCCGTGCACACTTGAATCAGCCTGAGCCCCCAGAACCTGCTGGTGCTGCTTCGGCATCGTCGTCCCAGCCTGCCTCTTCCGAGAAGAGCAAACGGCGTCGGCTCAAGAAGGAAGAGCGCGCCCCGCCAGTTCCGCCACTATCCCACACTCTCGGCGATTTCATGCCCCCGGGGATGGGGATCCCTCCTCGGATCCGCCCGGTTATGGATGATTCGTCCGATGACAGTGTTGGGTACGCTTCGGTTAATACCGTCGAGCTAGTAAATCCCTTTTCGGTTCCCGACGTTGAAGAACACCAGGAGGACCTCCCTAGTGTCCCCGGTCGTCGCCACCATCGGAGGAACCGCAACAACAGGAGTCGCTGGGGCATAGCAGTTGGTACCTCCATCCAGGCCGTGCATGCCACTGAGACTAGGCAACAGGCTCAAAACCGAGCTTAGCGCGCGCAGCCCCCCCATCCGGGGATGACGGATTCGCCTCCGCCACTGTTTGTGGTGTGGGACCGGGCGGAACCGCCTCAGCCGTGCCGCGACCAGCTCCGTCCTGCCACAAGTCCATCCCGGCCTCCTGGCCCCAGTACGGTGACCACTTCCCAGACTGCAACCAGTGAACAGCGAGATGCGCCAAGTACCAGTCGGCCGCCGGTCCAACCGGCAAGGCCCATCATGCCTCCAACCGCAGAGCAACCTCCTGCAACCAGGGGCTCGCGCTTGGCAAGAAAGTATGATGCCCTGAAGCACTTGGCCGACGTCCCAACAAGGCTCTCCATCCTTGAGGCTCTGCGCCTGTCGCCTGAGATTTGCGAGGCGCTCGCTGAAGCCCTGAAGAGCCCCCTCCAGTTTGAGACGGAGGTTGCGGCTGCAGAGGCCTTTCACGCCGAAACGATTGAGGACGCCAAGTGTCAGGCAGTTATCTCGTTCTCCGGTGAGGATGAAGACCCTCCTATACAGGGGCACATTCTTCCGCTGTATGTTACTGGCCAGTTCAGTGGCCTTGAAGTCCGGCGCTGTCTTGTCGACACGGGGTCCGGGATTAACCTGATTCCAACTCGGACGCTCCGGAGGTTGGGGTTGTCTGAGGATGACTTGATCCCCTCCGACCTCAGGATCCAGGGGTACGACCGCACCGAGCAAACTCTGGTCGGCAAGATACATTTGAAGACCCAGTTCGGTGACCTGGTTGCCAACACTGAATTCATGGTAGTCTCTCAGGACACTGCGTACAACGCATTGATGGGCAGGCCATGGCTCCACCTTCATGCGGCGGTTCCCTCGTCATACCACCAATGCCTTAAATACTTCCTCAATGGTCGAGTAGGCATGCTTCTGGGAGATGCCTCTCCTTTTGCCTCATGTGAAGCCCGCTATCTGGACGCGGACTATTACAAGAGCAAGGATAAGCAGATCCTGGCAGGTGAGGTTGAGCCTGTCGCTGTTGCAAGTGATCCCTGGGCAAGTTTGGATGACGCTTACGTCCTCCCGATTCAACGGTTGGACGTAGCCATGGTCTCGACGGCCTGTGAGTCTCCTGATGAGATGACCGCGACCGCCCGTGCCAGCACCAGTGGCCCAGCAGGATCTGGTAGCCCCAATGCAGTTTCCTACGCAGTCTCTCCCGTGGACGATTCCCCCCCAAGTGGAGAGGACGTGGAAGACGCACCCCCAGCCTTTGAGGAGGGCGTCTCCGCCACGGTCGATGAGTTAGTACAGGTGAACCTCGGAACCGAGGCAGATCCAAGACCCACATTGGTCAGTGCCGCCATGCCCTCTGGGGAGCGGCAGCAGTACGTGAACTTTCTCAGGCAGCACCGTGATGTGTTCGCCTGGGGCTATGACGAGACGCCGGGGCTAGATCCTCAGGTAGCCGTCCACCGCCTTGGTCTCCCGGCGAACCATCGCGGGTTCAAGCAGCCTCCCAGGAAGATGCACCCATCCCACGACGCCATGGTTGAGGCCGAAGTTGACAAGCTTATCAAAGCCAACTTCGTGAGGGAAGTTCAGTACCCCAAATGGCTGGCCAACATTGTGCCGGTCAGGAAGAAGAATGGGAAGATCAGATTCTGTATCGACTTCCGCGATCTCAACCGCCACTGTCCGAAGGATGACTTTCCCCTTCCGGTGACAGAGCTGTTGATTGACGCCACGGCAGGGTTCCAAGCCCTCTCATTCATGGATGGATACTCTGGATACAACCAAATCCGGATGGCCCCTGAGGATGAGGAGTTCACTGCCTTCAGGGCCCCCCAAGGTATCTTTTGTTACCGGGTCATGTCCTTCGGCCTGAAGAATGCAGGTGCCACCTATCAACGGGCGATGCATCGCATATTCAAGCCAATCCTCGGCACACTGGTGGAATGCTACGTCGACGACTTGGTGGTCAAATCGCGCCAGCATCAGGACCATATCAAAGATCTTGAGAAAGTGTTCGGCTTCCTCCGGTCTCGCTGCCTGAAGATGAACCCGTTGAAGTGTGCCTTTGGGGTCACCTCCGGGAAGTTTCTTGGCTTTGTGGTAAGATGCCGGGGTATTGAGGTCGACCCAGAGAAGATCAGGGCGATTATCCAGATGCCTCCCCCAGGTAACATCCGGGAACTGCAAGTGTTCCAAGGCCACTTAGCCTATATACGCCGATTCATTGCGAATCTGGCCGGCAAGTGTAAGCCCTTTTCTCGGCTCATGAAGAAAGGTGCCACCTATGTATGGGATAAGGAGTGTCAGACCGCTTTCGAGGAAATCAAGCAGTACCTGCTTCAACCTCCGGTTCTAATGCCGCCTGTATCCGGGAAGCCGCTGGTCCTTTATGTGACCGCCCTGGAACGGTCCCTTGGTGCCCTTCTCGCCCAGAAGAACAACGAGGGAACGGAGAATAGCCTCTATTACCTCAGTCGCATGCTCCTCGATGCGGAAGTTAGGTATTCCCCCATCGAGAAGAGCTGCTTGGCGCTCGTATTTGCCGTAAAGAAATTACGGCACTACTTGCAGCACCATGAGGTACAGTTGGTTTCTCGGGTAGACCCGTTGAAATATATCCTGAGCCGGCCTATGTTGACTGGCCGTCTAGCGCGGTGGGCTGTGATTCTTCAGCAGTTCGACATCAGGTATGTGTCTTAGAAGGCCATCAAAGGGCAAGCATTGGCGGACTTTCTGGCAGCTCACCCGACCTCCGCGGATTAGCCGCTGGATCTAGGCTTTCCTGATGAGACCATTCTCTCGGTCGATCATGCCGATCCATGCTGGCAGATGCACTTTGACGGTGCCTCCCGGAGCCCCACCAGTAGAAGACTCGATAATCCTAAGCTCAACAGAGTGGGCTTGGGTATCATCTTCATTACCCCGGAGCGAGCCGTGCTGCCATACTCTTTCCTGTTGTCAGAGGGCTGTACCAACAATGAGGCGTAATACCATGCCCTCATCACTGGCCTCGAGTTAGCTCTCGAGATCGACGCGCCCTGTCTGTGTGTGAAAGGGGACTTCGATCTGGTCGTTAAGCAGATCAATGGAAACTATGTTGTCAGGAAGCCGGAACTTGTGCCATTGCTGGAGTGCACCCTCCTTCTGATGGCCCAGTTCCCTTCTCGGCCCGAAATTGTCCATATTCCCCGGTCGCAGAACGGTCGAGTAGATGCTTTGGACAGCCTTGCTGCGTCACTCGCAGAGCCTGAACAGGACAACCTGATCATCCGCGTGACGCACCGCAGGCTCATCACTCCCGTTATCCCGGACGGAGATTGCGGCCCATCGGTAAGTAATCTCACCGTGGTTGCCCCTATGCCTGGAGCCCCGAGTACCACAGATATGGCAGTCGAACCAGCCCCTGATTTGAGGATGCCTTTGGTTGAGTACCTCCAACATGGCATTCTCCCGTCGGATCGGGCCGAGCGCGAGCGAGTTCGACGCCGCGCATCGCAGTTTGTCCTCCAGAGCAGTCCCGACCTGGAGCAGATCCTCTATAGACGCGGATTTGATGGTGTTCTCCTCCGTTGCCTTCAGGGAGTTGAGATCCCACGAGTCATGCAAGAGGTTCATGATGGTTCATGTGGCGCCCACCAGACTGGGCTGAAGCTGTCCCACCAGATTCAGAGGTTGGGATACTTCTGGCCCTCCATGATCCATGACTGCATTGAGTATGCCAGGAGGTGCCATGCATGCCAGGTTCATGCGAACTTTGTGCATCGGCCGCCAGAGCCTCTCCATACCACCAGGTATTCTTGGACCTTTGCAGTCTGGGGACTGGACGTTGTGGGACCTTACCTGTCGGCGACAGCTCGCCAGTGCCGGTTCAGTCTGACCGCCACGGACTTCTTCTCCAAATGGGCAGAGGCGATTCCGCTTAGAGAGGTCAAATCCTGTTCTATCGCTGACTTCGTAACCTCCAATATCATTTATCGATTTGGGGTGCCTCACGCTATCCTCACGGATAACGGAGCCAATTTCTGAGCAGCCGAGTTGAAGAAGTTGTATGCCAAGTACAACATTCGCTCGAACCATACATCTCGGTATCATGCGCAGGCGAATGGAAAGATTGAGGCGTTTAACAAAACCCTCTCTAACATTCTGCAAAAGATGGTTAGTCAGAACAAGAAGAGTTGTCCGGACAAGCTCCCCAACGCCCTCTGGGCTTATCGGACGACGACTCGCAATTCCACCCAGATGACCCCTTATTCCCTAGTGTATGGAGCTGAGGCCGTCCTACCCATCGAGATCCAGTTACCGTCCTTGCGCACTGCGGTCTACGACCAGCAAGCACCGGACAGAGCTGCTGAAGCCCATCTAGTCGAGTTGGAAGCACTGGATGAGAATAGGCTTCGCGCTTTGCACAACTTGGAGAGGCATCAAAGCAGAATGGATCGAGCTTTCAATAAGAAGGTTCGCCTCCGCTCCTTCCTGCAGGGTGATCTAGTACTGGCCCTAAGAGCACCAATGATCCCCGGCAGGAAGCCGCCCAAGTTGGAGCCCAAGTGGGAGGGACCTTTTGTCATCCACAAGGTCTATCCCAATGGCGCGTACTCCCTAGCGACTATGGATGGTGAGCGTGTTACTCCTCCCACCAACGCTAGGTTCCTCAAGCAGTACTTTGCTTGAGTACATCGTCCAACATGACGTTAAACTGTACATCGTCCAACATGATGTTAAACTGTACATCGTCCAACATAACGTTAAACTGTACATCGTCCAACATGACGTTAAACTGTACATCGTCCAACATGACGTTAAACTGTACATCGTCCAACATGACGTTAAACTGTACATCGTCCAACATGACGTTAAACTGTACATCGTCCAACATGACGTTAAACTGTACATCGTCCAACATGACGTTAAACTGTACATCGTCCAACATGACGTTAAACTGTACATCGTCCCGCATGACGCTAAACTGCACCACGTCCGAGCTACAAGACGTTAAACTGTTCAGAATTCTTCCTGCATGACGCTAAACTGCACCTCAAGAACTACGTGAGGCTTGATTCCCATCCTTATGGGATACGTAGGACCGCCTGAACATTCATGTTTCGGGCCCAGCCCCATCCTTCGGGAATTTCCATCCCATATCGGGCCCTTGGCCCAAGTGCCTATGGGTATGCGGCGTATGGTGTGAACGCAGGGCCATGCCCTCATTCACGTCGGTTTTCTCGCCACGCTGTACGCCCCCCACGTTTGGGGATGCCTTCTGCTCCCCCCTTTTTCCTTTTTCGTCCTGCATGACGTTAAACTGCAATTCAAAGAACTACGTGCGGCTTGATTCCCATCCTTATGGGATACGTAGGACCGCCTGGACATTCATGTTTCAGGCCCAACCCCATTTCCTGGGAATCTCTATCCCGCGGTGGGCCTTTGGCCCAGGTTCCCCTCCTTTTTGTGCGAGGCGTAACGCGTGAGTGGGGGATTATGTCCTCATTCACGTCGGTCTACTGGCCGCGCCGTACGCCTCCCCCGTGTGTGGGACTACCTCACACCCCTCATCGTCGTGCATGACGTTAAACTGCCTCTCAAGAACTACGTGTGTCTTGATTCCCATCCTTATGGGATACGTAGGACCGCCTGGACGCTTGTGTTTCAGGTCCAGCCCCGTCTCTTGGTTGATCACGGGGATCTGCCGTCTTTTGGTTTCTCTCAGGGTGAGTCCTCCGACCCTTTCCGGTGATCTGTTAACATGTTTTGGGTACTTCGGTCTATGACCCGTAGTGTCAGATTCAATCCCGACAAGTCCTGTGTTGCTTGTCAGGCCTTGCGCTTCCTCTTGTTCGAGCCTTCACTCAAAGGGATCCTTGTTAGCGGTTTGGGTACGATGCCTCAGTGCTCTCCTACCGCTCCGGGTCGATTTACCGGCGGGTCCTGGGCCGCAAATCGATATGAATCCTGCGCTTGAGCGGTTGATGCTCGTTTTCTTGCCCCATCCTAGGCTGACGCGATCGGATGTTGTGTTGCGAATATGGTCAGCGACATCCTTGATCGCCATGTCGGCTCTTTCAGGCTCTGAACGTTGGTTGCGCAGTCCTCATCACACTCCGCCTTTGTGCGTTGCAGTGGAATCTCGACACTCTCTTCATACTAACCTTCAGTACACCTCTACATGTTAGGCAGGCCAACCAGGGTAATGGTGTTTTTAGAGGCTCCCACGATCTGAGCACCAAGGATATATGCGGATGTCCTCCCTAAGGGCCATGTGCAGCTGGACCCTCGTCCCCATAAGGAGGAAGGAGTCGCCTGAACAATTGCGTTCTGGGCCCAGTATAGCTGGAGGCTAGCATCTCTGCCCCTCGGGTGATGGACATACGCAGGCCCCTATCCCAGGATCCTTCTCCTGGAATCATGCGTGACCGCAGGGATGGGATGTGTCCCCACCTCCGCTGGGTCCGCCGTATCGCAATAAGCGGATTCCTGGTCCTACCACACGACCGTAAACTGTGATCGTCATGGCCGCCTGACGAGAAACGGAACTGCATCGTGATGTTCTCCTCAGGGGACACCCACGTTGGGCGCTGGTTAATAACCACGCCATTTATCAATTCCTTTCATGGCTTGATTATTGTGGCGACGCTAGGGATTTCTTAATCATAGGCTTGTCGCCACACAAAGAAAAACCATCCACCTTTAAGGACAAACAAGAAATATCAAATGCCGCTTCTTCTGGGTGCGAGGGCTAGACCCGCACCCCTTCCCGCGCTGGTGCCCGATTGTATTGCGCCGCGCTTCAAGAACTATGTGTGGCTTGATTCCCATCCTTATGGGATACGTAGGAACGCCCGGGTGTTTGAAACTTCGGGTCCAACCCCCCACCTCTTAGAGATTCCCCCTTCTCTGGGGAATCCGCCGCCTTCGGGTCACCCTCAAGGCATATCCCTTGACCCCTTGTAGTGGTCCACCGGTGTCAAGAGTACTCTGGTTTATTGCCAGGAGGGTCAGGTTCAGCTTGGTCAGGTTCCTTCCACTTTTCAGGCTTCGTGCTCCCTTTCATTCGGACCCATCGCCTACGCCCTGGGTGGAGCCCCCGTGAGCGGTTTGGACACAATGCCTCAGTGCTCTCCCACCGACTCGGGCTGGTGCCCCCAAGGGCCTCGGGCAGCAAATCGATATGAATCCTGCGCTTGAGCGGTTGATGCTCGTTTGTTGCCTCATTCCATCAACGGTCAGTGCGATATTGATGCTGCTTTTCCGCCACGGTCGGCAGTACTCCCATATCGTTATGCTGGTGCCCCCAGTCCTTGAGTGAATGGCTGTATGATTCACATTACATTTTCCACCTCTCATTCTGACCAAGCGAAACCTCGACACTCTTGACACTATCCCTCAGTGCATCTTTGCAAATCCAGGGGATAGGACCACGATGTGGCGTACTTTGAGGCTCTTATGGTCCGAGCTCTAAGACCTTAAACTAAGATCTGCCCCTATGGTCCAAGCTCTACGACCCTAAACTAAGATCTCCCCAAACGGGGTTCTACGTCCCGCATGACGTTAAAACTGCACTCCCAGAACTACGTTTGGCTTGATCTCCATCCTGATGGAGTACGTAGGAACGCCCGGGCATCTCGACTCGGGTCCAGCCTCAGGGATCGCTAAGTCCCGCCCCTCCTCGTCGCCGACCGTCTGGCCTGGCTTCTGGTAGAGTGGTGCAGTTGTGATATTCTCCCCGATTCAGCTCGGGATGCCCCATTGCAATGATGGGAAGCGACAGTTTCCTCGTCAAAGAGATTCTGTCTGAGAATTGGGGTGATTCACGGCCAGATTAGTGCATCCGCCTAATACGCTTTCCCCACGGTGGCGCAATTTTGGGAGTGTTAGATTCTTTCCGAACATATCATCACTTCGCCCCACGCTTCGCATGCCCTGTTGATCCGGATTTCTACCCTTGTGCCTGAAGGAACCCCCAAAGCGGTATTGATGATGACATGTGATCCGCCTCCTGCAATATGAATGATGACCTTCGGTCCGTCTATTGCAGTAGTATGGTCGATTGATCCATTGTCCGCTTGCCGTCTTGGGCATTTCCTGGAAGGCCGACCGTCGTGGATTTCTGAATTCGGGACACGCGATTCAACCTTTCTCATTTCCCTATGTTCGGATAAAATCTCAACGCCCCTAGCGTTGTCCCGCTCGTGTGTCGGAACAAGTTGGGGGGATGATACATTGATTAGGTCTGAGGTCTCCTTTCCTAGGAATGACCTCCCTCTTTTCCTTAGAAATCCAGGCCCAATTATGGATGCATGAAGCTTGGTTAACTCTCCCGCGGGACAATGGATTGTGGTTGATCATGTTAAGCCAAAAGATGCAGATAAATATATTGGTTCATACAAATGGATCGAAGTAGCGGAAGCAAAATGTTCTGGGAATGGCAAAAACAAATCCCTTAGGGATTAGCGTGCTGAATGAGTCTTTCCAATGCCGCTACCCTTTGGCTGGCGGCCTCCAGAGCTGCTTCTCACTCTCTGCATGCCCTCTCTTCATCGGCGGTCGCAGCACGCAGTTCGTCGATCCTGACTTGTGCACGCTCCCGCTCGACTTGAAGTGTGACCATCTGGTGGCCCGCCTCCGTCAGCTGTACCTGGGCGTCATCCAGCTAGGCCGTCAGTTGTTCCACAAGCTCAGTGCACGCTGCGATGAAGGCCTCCTTCTCTGCCGCCTGCCCTTCGAGGCGCCGGACTTCCTGCTCCGCCACGAGGAGCGCCCGCGTGTTCTCCGACATGTCCCGACGTTGTGCGACGTCGGCACGCCGGTGGCTCTCGCGCATCTTTTTGGCCATGAAATCACGGACCGTCAGATGGAGGCATTGAGCATCAGCTCCCCCGGCACACAGGAAGCGCAGCCAGGTTTGAAGCGATCCCATGCGCCCCAGCCACTCCGATGAGGGTCGCTTGAGGAAGCGCTTGATGCACTTCCACCCCCTGCGGCGCGTTATCCGGATCTCCTCGACCGCCTCCGCGTCCGAGTCCTCCATCTCCTCGGGGTCGGCAGGCCGGTAAGCAGGGAAGGCAGCCAGCAGGTCTGCTGCCGGGTCCGCCCCTGGGATGTCCTCACGGGGGATAGGTTCCCCAACATCTGGGCGACCTTCTTCTCTCGCCCCAGCGGCGTTGACACCCTCGTCAGCCCCCGACCTCTCTCCAATGACAGCACCGCCGGCGTCCGCAGCCCCCTGATCAGCAGTTGGTGGGGCCGGCTTGGTGTGATAAGTCTATTCCGGAGCAGGCGGCATGTCTTCCACTGGTCCACTCGTGGATGGCCCGGGTTCGGCAGCCCAACGAGCCTCCAGTATTGATATCACTGTGAAAGGCATGCCGCGGTTAGTCACGGATCGTCAGCGACAAGCACCAACAGTAAAGTAAGAAGACTTACGGGAATCCAGAGCGGCATCTTCCGCTGTCCCGGCCGCCGCAGGAACCATTGCAGCAGGGGACCCCTCAGCGCTTGTCAATTCAATGATGGGTGTCTGGCCCCCGCCCTGTCCTGCTGGCGCCTCTCCTACTCCTGCTGAGGATGCCTGACCAGCATCCGTGCACTCCTGAGAGAGGTGGAGAAATGGGTTAGAAGCTGCATAAGAGAATGGATGAAGCAGGTTGAGTAGGGATAGAAGCGGACCTCGAGGAGCTCGGTGATATCGATATTGTCAGAGCCGGCCACCTCGCCACTCTCCCGCGGGCTCCCCGGATGGGACCTTCTCTCCGAGCCTTCATCCTCCCCCGTCTCCTCCCCTTCCTCAAAGTCATCGTTACTATCACCTTCCTCCGGCGGCATCTGTTCTGGAGCAGGCTCTAGACCGAGCATCACCTTTACTAGAAGGGATGGCTCCGCACGCTGACCACGTTGGCGCGCGTACTCGTCCATGGCCGTCAGATATGCATACCGCCGGTGGAAGTTCACGCTGTCGGCGACCTGAAGGCGCCCGACCTCTGGCAGATGGATCCCTTCTCTGGTTATCTTCTGCCATATGATTTCGGTCCCCAGCGACTACCGCAGGGTCATCCAGGACGACCACAGCGCTGGGAAGACTGCATCGTGGGAGGGTTCGAGCAGACGTCTTACCTGCTTCCCGGGCCGCTCCCCGACCACCACATGTGCCCCCTCTCTGGGCGCTGAAGTCGTGGCGGCAGCCTGCGATGTGCCCGCCGCCGAAGTCCCTGCCCGCACCGGCTCCGCTACTTGGCGTGCCTCCGTTCTCCCCCGCGTGACGGCACCTCGCCTCCTTCCTTGACGCCCGGTCTCCGCACGGGTTACCTCGAGCCGCCGAACTGGCTTCCGTAGAAGCCCCTCGGGGTACGCGATGGCCCAGTGTTCGGCGTACTCGGTTTCCAAGCCTGCATCGACCCCGGTAGGAGGGAGAGTGATGACGTCGCCAGAGCCGAAAGCGGCAAACATTAGCCACATCTGGCGAAGGACGCAAGGGTTCGTCTCCTCCCGAACGGCAGTGAATACCCTCTTCGGCATCCGTTGAAGGCACCCGAACTGCCTGGCGAACCGGGTTGGCACGTAAGGCTCGCATATCACCTTCCCGTCGATCCGAGTCACGATCACCCCGCCCCGCATGCTCAGGAAGTACTCGTGCTGCTCCAGCGGACCCTGCCCATTGTCGATCATCTGGCCAACGGGAGTGGGGAACGGGCTGAAGTTGAAATTGGAGTGATTGCCAATCCAAATCCTCACACCCTCCTCATTTAGGGTCATCGGAGCGACCCCCGCAATGTTCAGCAGGGAGGGTCGCAGGCCGTAGCCCGGAGGAATGACGGCGTTTGGAAACGTGTACCCCCCGAGGTGAGCAGCCACCCAGCCGTGGAAGAATTGAAAGGGCCCACAGATCCTTCGTGGCGACCCCCCTCGCGAGATGCGTCCTAGGATGGCGTACAACTTAGCCAGCACTGGGACCCCGAGGTTGTATCTTTTGTTGGCGGCCATGGTGCCCGCCATCACCAGTGTCGCCGGGCGGATGCCCATCCTCGCGTCCCGCACCGGCAGGAGCCACCCACTCAGAAAGGCGGCCAGGAACACCGCGTACCGGACATTTGGGTCCCGGGCCTCGATGACGCGGTACCCCCATGAGCGGTAGTCGCCCGTCTCTAGGACCCGCCAGTACGACCCGTTCCGGCTCCTCTGAGCCGCGGTCGGGCACCGCTTCCCCCTGCCTGGCATCTTGACCGCTGGGTCATGCTCCAAGAACTGGCCAAACCACTCCTTGTAGGCTATGTCCTTGTGGAAGTCCTGGACCCCGAGCCGCTGCGTAGCCAGGTCCAGTAGATGCCATGTCAGGATGGGAGTTCGTGACCTGTCGCCCCAGGTATTCTTCAGAGGCAGGAACTCATCATATTGGTAACCCTCCAGCAGGATACCTCCGATGCAGTGGATGTCCCAGAGACCGATGCTGACCTCCCCATGGTGAAGATGGAAGGTGTTGGTATCCGGGGACCAGCGGGTGAACAGCTCCGGCCCGAGCTCGGACTGCTGGTAGAAGTGGAACTGCGACGTCCACACCGCCTCAAACAGGACGATGTACCGCAGCTCCTCCGTGAAGTGATCGCAGGTGTGGCGTACCCAGAACGCCCAGACCCACTCACTGGTGAAATTGCCCCCAGACCGTAAGTCCCTGTCCTTCAGCCAGCCCTTGGTGTCGTCAGTAACACTCTGGCGGTATGTGCTCGAGTAGAGGGCTGGAGAGTTCTCCGCAGTAGGCTCACTCCCGGCAATGGTTCGCGTCCTCGGGTTCAGGACATAGACATCTAAGTGCCTGGTCTCCCTGGCAGGATGCCCATTGTTGGTGATGTTATAGCGGGGAAGCTCGTCCTCCCGAGTCACCCAGGTCCGTGGCGCATCAACCTCGAACCCTGGCACCGGAACCTCATCCAGGATGCCATAGTTCCAGAGCGGCAGGTTGTCCGACAGCGGATACATCTTCTGGGCCGACGTCAGCAAGTCGAACAAGGATTGATTGTTGGAAACAATCTCCTTGGCTCCGTAGACCTCCTCGTTCGCCGCCATCTTGGCTCTACGAATGGCGGCATCCCCCTCATTCCCTTGATTCGCGGCCATCTCAGAAGCTCCGGGAGTCGAGTGGGTTAAGGGATGAAGCATGCGGAATCGGACGAGGCTGGTAGAGAAGTTTGGGAGTTGGCGAGCAATCCTAGTGGACGACGCACAATTGGGAAGTGTGTCGCGTAAAACCCCGGGTGTTCGCGCAAAAACAGGCCGAAATCCGGATGGGTTTGCGCGACGAACGGGCGAATTCCGCGCCGGCAACGGAAATTTCGCGAACGAGAGCTTGAAAGCTTGTCGCGCGGAAAGCCAGTGTACAGTACGGGGGACCCAGGGCCCCTATTTATAGGTGAGGCCGGGTGTCCGCGCTGCGCGGAAAGCGCTTTGCGCGACCGAGACAACGAATTTCGCGCCCGACGCCCTTTTTTGCGCGCCACAGTCCCGCGCCACCCAGGACTTCGGCATTCCGGCGTCTCCCTCGAACCCCGATCGTTGTGACCTCTCGCCGATCAGATTCCAAGGGGGGGCTTTTGTAGACGCCGGAAAAGTCCGTTGTTCCCAAACGAAGCTCCGGATGCGGAAAGCGAGGTCATATCTGGAGTCAGCAGCACGTTTCGGAAGGCCCGGAGGCCTTGCGCGGAAATTAGGAGGCCCACACGCAAAGTTGTAGTGCCGCGCGCAACCCTCCCGGGATGCGCGCAAAGCGCCGGGCCGGCGCGGAGTTTTGCGCGCCCGCTTCCTGCGCGACTCCCTTGCGCGCCGGGGCACCGAATCCGCACCCGCGAAGGAAATTCCGCGCCCGCGCCATGAATTGCGCACCGGCGACGACCTTCCACGCCCGGGGTTGCCTATAAATACAAGGCGACCCCCAATGTTTTGAGGGTTGCCGGAATTCGAAAGGTCACTCGTGCGCGCAATCCAACCCCCCTCCGCGCGCAATGCCGATCTTCAGGTAACATTTTTTCTTTCGCGCAAGAAAGCCTCGGGGTTCGCCTTCGCGCGCAATCCCCTTGGATCCTTTCCTTTGAATGAATCTTCACCCAAAGGCCTTCGCGCGCAAAAGAAGCCTCTTGCGCGCAATTTCCCCCGGGTGCGCGCAATCTAGCCCGATTGCGCGCACCCCCATCTTTCAAAGTGGCCATTCGTTAAAGAATGAGCCGTTTCCCCCGCGCGCTATCAGAGGCCCGGTGCACGCAATCTCCATCTTCCCCGCGCAAAGCGCTGGCCCAATTGCGCGCCAGCCCGCCCATTTGTGCGCCGATCCGCGGTATTGCGCGCCATGTTCCTCTTTTGCGCGCAAACCGCCATGGTCGCCCACTTTGACCCCCTGAGGGTGTCCGCCTGCGTGGCGCCCGATGATCTTTATCCCGGGTGCCCGCACCGTGCGTTGTCTTCCCGTGCATCCCTCCGGGCTTGCGCAAAGTGACACGGACCCATCGGCGACACCATCCTCATCTGTGCGACAAGACGTTAAACTGCCAAGCATCCTCGTCTGCGCGACAAGATGTTAAACTGCCAA
Organism: Viscum album; assembly: GCA_963277665.1. NCBI lineage: Eukaryota > Viridiplantae > Streptophyta > Magnoliopsida > Santalales > Viscaceae > Viscum > Viscum album. Next base: position 1,140,738,136 of record OY728127.1, read on the forward strand.
GCATCCTCGTCCGCGCGACAAGACGTTAAACTGCCAAGCATCCTCGTCCGCGCGACAAGACGTTAAACTTCCAAGCATCCTCGTCCGCGCGACAAGACGTTAAACTGCCAAGCATCCTCGTCCGCGCGACAAGACCTTAAACTGCCAAGCATCCTCGTCCGCGCGACAAGACGTTAAACTGCCAAGCATCTTCGTCTGCGCGACAAGACATTAAACTGCCAAGCATCCTCGTCTGCGCGACAAGACGTTAAACTGCCATGCATCTTCGTCCGCGCGACAAGACGTTAAACTGCCAAGCATCTACGTCCGCGCTGCAAGACGTTAAACTGCCGAGTGCTTCGTCCAACATGACGTTAAACTGTACATCATCCTCAACACATGACGTTAAACTGTACTTCGCCCGGCAAGACGTTAAACCGTCCGCTTCGTCATCAACACACGACGTAAAACTGTACTTCGTCCGGCAAGACGTTAAACCGTCCGCATCACCCGATCCCGTGCCCCGCACGCAGGGTCCCCCCCGGTTTGGATGTGGCCCCCACCCGCTCGTCTCCGCAGGGATGTCGGGATTGCCCCTCTTTAGGGACGATTTATTGGAGTGGCCTTCGCCCACGGGGGTAGGGCATTACAAACCCCTAGTTCCTTGTGGGGGGCTGCACATGTGTATCTCCATTGCGCTTCCCCACTACCGAAGCCAGTAGAGGGCGTGACGAGGATTGAGGTCTCTCACCTTCGGCCCAAGTCCCTCTCCAACTGAGTTTTGCCGCATCCGGGCTGCCTCAGTGCGTAAGTCCTGACAGAATGAACTACGTTGACTTTGATCCCTGTCTCCTAAACAGGGTACGTAGGAAGCCTCCCTGAGGTTCAAGCCCACCACCTGGTCGTCCCGGTCGTATTCACGTCGGTTCGTCCATCAGTGGACCCCTCCCGGGTTCACATTCGCGTCGATTCACCTATGAATCCGCTCTTGTGGGGGACTGCACATTTGTATCTCCATTGCGCTTCCCCACTGCCTTCTTTTATTTCTCTGCCAACGTCCAGCATGACGTAAAACTGTGATCCACCCGGCCGTTCCATCCCCCTCTGTGCGAGGTGGTTCGGTTCAATCCTCCGCCCGGCAGCCTCGATCTCCTCGTGAGTCGGCTTGCCAACGTCCAGAATGACGTTAAACTGTATATTCGAACTACGCTGACTTTGATCCATGCTAATGCGCGGTACGTAGGAAGCCCCCACGGGGTCCAAGCTCTTCACTCCTTCATCCATCCTGATCCTTACCCGGGCCGCCACATCCTGGTGGGGTCATGCCATTTCATTCCACTCCACTTCACTCGGGAAGCCGCCCATGTGCTGGCCCCAGCGTTGGAGGTTCCCCGCAAGGGGTTCTGTCATCTGATCCACTCCTCGTGTTGATCAGTCCGATGCCGTCCCCGCTGGACGTTAAACTCGTGGCATACCCCGTGTTAAACATGGGAAGATGAGGACAACCTCAGGTAACGCAGTTCCCCGCACCCAGCGCGGGATGCCTCAGGCCATCACGCCTTCGAGAAGCCCTATTAGGGATGGAAGGAAGACATGCAGAGCCGCAGTGTTAAGACAAGCCCCCAACACCCGGAGCTACCCGGTCTCCTCACCGCAGGTTGCTGCCCCGACCATACTCCTTGGAGCGTCCGGGCGGAAGCAGCGTAATTAACTGGTGTCCATGAAGATATGGCGCCGGGAACGAGATTCACGAACATTCTTAAATCTATGAGGGAGACCCGGATTAGGCGACGAGTTCCGAGGAGACGTCCACGGAAGGAGGAGCCGACATCCCATCATCCCGGTTTTGATCAAGGAGCAGACGTCCCTGAATAAGGGACGGATGCCGCCCGCCCTTGGAAAGCGGGACTGCGGGGCCACAAGACGCGCTCCCATCCCCTCGGGTCGACGGGAGCACGCGCGAACGCGTCCTGGCGGAACAACGTCGGAACAGAAGCCCGACGCACATCCGCACCGAAACAATCATATAATCACACATGATCATAATCACAATAATATTTTTCCTATAGTATATGATTGCATCCTTATTTATTGTTTATTACGAAGTTGTCTCCCCACCTTCATGGCGCCACCTCAAGGATAAAAATTGGATCCTCATATTTCTTATCCCTGTACCCTCTCAAAGGATTTCTATCTATTAAAACTAATATCAGTTTTTTATACAATTTACACTCTTGTACTACAACCTATATATTAGCTAATAAATTCATCATCTTCTACTCAGCACTAGAATCATGTAAACGTGATTCTGAGTTTTACTACATAGTGATTCAACATCACATTATCCAATCCCCGCTTAATATGCTATATAAAAATCATTTTCCCATAAATTCTAAATATTCCATCAGTTATGGATATTTAATTCACAATGTGAAAAGATATACATAAATATAATATGACACATATACAATGTGAACTTCTCATCCAAAAAATAATTCCTAAAAAACAATAAATCCTAAACTACTTCTATAATTTTAGATCTTGTTTATAGTAGTTATGATCATGTGGTCGTAATATTTATGACCCATAGTACGAAATTCAATCTCTTAGAATCATAACTGCTATATGATCAATCCCATAAGTGTGACAAAAAATCATATACTTCACACCTTTTTTGGGTTGGATTAGGATTTGTTTCAAAATCATGATCTTCTTCAACTCCATGAATATATTATAATATGAACCAGACCAAACAAATATTGATAAATTCTTCATCAATCTCTACACTTTTTCTAATAAATGAGAAATTCCATGGACGAACACCTGATAATATCCCTCTAATCACAAAAGTCTATGGATTTCAAAAACATTATTAGACTACCCCATTAAAAAAATTCATAAATATTCTATGGGTCCATAGGAAAACCTTACTCTAATTGGATCTGGCCTTCGAAGTGTACTAGGATAGTCCAACATTGAAACCATGATAGTATGCCAGATAGTCGTAATTCTCTTTGTGTACATTTAATGATTCCATGTTATAGATCATCATAGTCAAGAGTCATGGAATACACAAATATTTTAGCCCTGAGTACTACGAATAAATGTTCTAAGTACATGTTGAATATTTCTCCCATAAAATTCGTATACATTGTATTATAATTCATCATCCCAAAGGGCATTATAATGAATTCATAAAGGCCATAATTTCTTCTAACTGATGTTCTCTATGTATTATATGGTCATTCTATAAACTTATGACACCCTGATCTCAAGTAGATACAAGAGAAATCACATGGTCCTCCCAACTAGACAAATATATCATTTATATGCGGATGATGATGTCAATTACTCACTATCATCTGATTGGACATGATAGTCAAAAAGATTACAAATTCACATCATTCATATTTTCAACGTATGAATGGGGAACACTAAGGTGATGTTCTTTGATGGATAATCCCTTTATATGTCCAATATTATAGTAGAATCGTATGTACATAATTCTATATTTATTCCATTATATATGGTGGAATAGAAATTAGATCAGTTACCAATATAATAAAAATACTAAATTCTACTTCTCCATCATGTAGTTTCACTAATAAGACTTTATGAAAATTATCCTAAATCTAGTCCACTATAGTCTCAAATATGTCTTCCATTGCACCTCCATTATCCAGAAAAATACTAGTGACATAGTCAATAAGCTCCAAAATTTTCTAATCAATAGGCCTAGAACATCCATCCTGGATGTGATACTATCTAAGAATAAAAAAACTGTATCTCTCAAGATATATAATAGTTTCTCTCCTATGGTAACAATATATGTGGGGTTTATATACTACTAACAAATCCATTAAAAATTTATTATGAATTGTGACATTACATTTATATAAATATCACAAAGAAAATGTCATTCCCCATCCTTGATAGATCACCCCATTCACAAATTGATGTGTCTTGACAATAATCTCATTGGGGTATATAACGCTATCACACAAATCCTGAAATCCACCACTAGATTCAATCCATTAACATGTTTTTATGATATAATTTAATGAGAGTCCCTGGTATAAAATATGTCACTAGATGCAGTAGAAGATACATGAATCGTACCTGTATCACTCAATGGTCACGTATTTCTATCCACTAGTTTATGTTGGACAACATGAAACTATCCAACCCCAATTCTCAATGTTTGAGTCTGAGTCCCCGATGATGAATCACTCAACTGATATGTGAACCCTTTTCATGAAAAACCCCCTAATCTAGGTCTACTAGTATGTAATATGGAATTTTAATATCATGACTAGTACAATGTATAATATCCGCTTCACAATCATTGGGTTTTTATAGATTCTACAACAAAACTCATAAGTGATATGTTCTAATAGAACCTCTGTAGACGACCAATATTGCGGTAGGCATTGAACTCTACCAATGCTAATGGAAACTATCTATAGGCATGTCCTGACCAATCACACTTATTATATACCACTCACGAGAAGTCCTGAGTAACTATCCATTCCCTATGGACAACATATTTTAATTTACGTTATATAGAAATATTAATTTTGAATCTCCATTATCATGGAATGTGTTCCTCGTGATCATATAGAAGAAACCACTTATCCCCCACTTAAAGCCTCCTTCAAGTTCACATTAGCTATGTGAGATTGATTCTACTATTCTAAAAATATCTTCAGTCCAATGATATTGACCTAGAACTTAAATGCACAATAAATCACTTCCTCAAACCTATCCGACACAGTTTTATCATCCCTTATCAATTATTCAATAAAACACATGAAATATGTAATGTATGTTTCATATTTAATAACAGACATTCCCCCCTATGTCACCATCATGTATATATCTACTCTCTCCCGTCACATCATCTACAAATATATGTACCCCAAAATATCATTACAAAATCATTCCAATACATATTCTCTTGTTTTCCAAACCGATTATGGATGTTCGACCAACTCTTCGCTTTAAAAATTTTTATATATGATTCATGATTTACTATATTCTCAATAGGAGTCTCAATAAATTCATGTTTCATCTATAATGACTCAATAAAGACCTCAAATGCCCCAGGTCCACCCTCTCCAATAAATTTCTGAGGGTGTTGCAAATGAAACAACATTTTTCAGATAAGATATTCTTTTCAGAACCCACCCATGTTCTCATTCCATGAATTCCATAAGTCGATTATTGGTCTCTCAAAAGAAGTCTTTTACTTCCACACCTTAATGTATAACACCTCACATGTCGCTACAAGAGGATCATTTATAGCCATAACCTCATTCATTCATTTAAACAAATGTTTTCAAGGAAGAATATATATCATAATAAAAACACACATTTTGTAGGAAACATGACACAACATAACACAATTAATGGAACTCAAATAAATATATAAATGGTATACCCTATAAACACCACCACATACTCAAATCTGTTGAATTACCATTACTATTAACAACCCAATATATTTGTCATCGTTAAAAAAGGGTATACACAATATCATTATTTATGTTTGATTAGCGATATATTTTCCACATTTTACACCATATATGAATTTATTATTTCATATGAGGAACATTTTTATTCAAAATTCACTATCATGGACAAACATTTCATGTTTATCAACATACCCAAAAACATATGTCCCATACATGCCAATAAAATGATGCATGTCAAAAAACGATCTTTCAGTCCTAGAATGATGGATGCATACCCAAAATCTAATACAATTCCATCACAAAAATTCAAGTGTATGCAAATCGTAAAACAATTATCACATCACACAACTTTTGTTTCACTCGAGGTGAAATAACATCAACTATAACAATAAAATTCAAAAACAACAACCCCACCATGGGTAATGGGGTTTCCAATGTACATGGGGTATCTAATCAAATATAAAAGCTTTTATCCAAACCCCCACACATTAGAGTATCCTATATTCTATTACTAATATATAAAATGAATGAATATATAATAAAACTTTGTTCTTAACAACATTGGAACATCCCAACCCATGTTCCACAAAACAGTGCCATGAGCTAGCCGATCTCCTAACCTCATCCTTAACTCCTTGCAAGCTGCATGATTCCTAATATTAGTGAGGGTCTTATATAAATAATAAAGAGACTATACCATATTTATCATAGTAATAAAACATATAAACTTAATAGAAAAATCAAAATGATAAATCATAAACCAAAATAACACTTGTATCACATGATGTACAATATAAGAAATTATATATTAAAAATCAACTGTATATATGATATGCCAACGAACTTATCATGTGTGAATATGATAAAACAAAACAAATAATAACACTGATATCTACCTTATGGGTCCCAAATCACATTTTCATCCCACATCTATCCTCCATCCCAACTAATCCATCTGACTCTTTGAATTTACCTTTATCATATTCCATAGTCATTCTATCTATTCCGGTACCAATTGAGCTACCCATGAAGGTTGTGAGTGTAACTCAGTCCGGCCACCAACAATAGCATCAAATAAATAGTATTTAAAATAATAACTAATATTTTTAGAGTATGGTTTATATATAAATAATCTTATAAATAGTTATCATTTATTTAATTATTCTTTATTACAAAACATAACCCCACAGGTTTCAAATGAATAACAATCCAAAATCCCCAAATCATCCCATACTTGACTCTAAACCACTTAACATATTCAATAAATATATTCTTAATCCACATTTTTGTATCTTGTACATTTAATTAGACATCATATTATGATCAATTTCATCCAATATCCAAAAATATTTTTTTGGACCTAGATCAAAATTCCTAGGACCCTATGTGTATTTAAAACAACAATCATTGTACCACAACTAATTAATCATAAAATATCTATGTGGTATTTTGAAGCTGTAGTCCATGTCTAACACTCAAATATCACTATGGTATTTTCATTCAGTATATCATGTCCATCACACATTTATAAATTTATCACTATGGGAATTTTATGATGAATTCATTGTCCAAAAAATGTTTACCAATCCATCAAACATGTCAGATATATCACATCCTTAATTATTATTATATATTAGTAATGTTAGAATTATTTAAAAATTCACATTTTCTATCAATTGATATTCATATTACTTATCAAATTCCACAATCCCAAAATTCAAATAAATAATTCAAAAAACAATTAATCTAATTTCATAGTCATAATACTCCATTTATTAATTAAATAATTAATTAATACAATTTCAAAATCCCACTATCCCTCAACTACACAGTTATAATATCCCATTAATTATGTAAATAATTAATTAAACTATTTTAAGGACCCAATATCCCATCATAGTACATAAAAAATCTCATAACTCATCTTGTTAATTAATTAATAATAAAATTAATTGGAAAATTAAAAAAAATACTATTTCTCATTAATTATATAATCACAAATTCAATTAATTAAATCAAAAATTTATTATTCCCATTCCTCAATCCAATTTTATTATTTCCATAAATTATGTATCAATTAATTTATTTAATTAAATATTCCATTTCAAAATACTGTAGCTTAAGTCAAAAAACACATACACATAACTAGAATTCATAGTTATTGGAATTAATTTTATAACACCTACCTTTTGATTGATGATGACCACTAAACACAGTAAATCAATAATTTAATGTCAGATAATAGATATCTAAATGAAAATTAAAATATAGATAAAAACCCGGATCTGAGATCAACTGAATTAGCAACCATAAATCATGGATATATATCTAAAAAAAGTTTATAAAAAGCCTTAAAATGATTATAGAAGGCCTGGTAGAATACGAGAAACCAATTAGGATGAGTTTTTCATACCCCGAGGGGTTAATATATTCATTATAAGTTTGTAATATCTAAAAACAGATTTTGGTATCAAAATTAATTCACTCAAGGTACTCCAAAATTGATATAAACTAATTATGGATGATCTTAGGTCGATTTGGAATCAACATGGAGTTTCTAGAAATTATAAATATAATTTATGCGCTAATTAAAACCATATACAGGGTCACCTAGGAACGAAACACATTTTTCCAAAACCATAAATAAACTATGTTACTCTTCTATGGGGTTCATTGTTACCCATAATACGTCACAAAATTATAGAATATGTCCTCCCATCATGTACTTACTCACATCAATGGGTTGCACAATTTTTTTTGAGAAAGGATCTTAGTTTGTAAAAACATTGCACGAATCATGCACTAACCAACATCCCTACATATTTTCCTAAATTATAAAAATACAATCCAATGATAAACCCCCAAAAATGTACAAAACAATAAAATATTGTACCATAAAATGCTCTCGATATCACCATTTAAATGGTTGGGATCTTACTCTAATGAAAAATAAAAGTAATCATGATATAATTTTAAAACCATTAACATTTTCTATATGATATGATTTTCTACAATATTAAATACTCATTATATATAATTAATAGGTTAAAATAAACTTCTTTATTAAACATAGATTTATTCAATAACCATAATCAAATGTACATAAAATATAAAATCATTATTTATTAAATAACATTCACACAAATAAAAATGGTATATAATAGTGTTACATATTAAAAAATATTTATAAAATCACAATAAATGTTTTTATATTACATCCATCACCTAAACACATCGAATGGGTATATGTAAATTTAAAATTATAATAATCATTAAAAATATTTACCAGTAATGGGGCCTAAAAAACATAAATTATCTTCATTAGATTCATAAACATAGTTTCATTTGGGTTATATTTATTTTCCCATCCTTCAAATTTTTGTAAATATGATCTGAATTATCTAGTGGATATCCCATATAATTTTCAAACAAGGTTTTATGTGTGTACCATTGTCATCCACCATGTGAGGATCAAGCTAATACAAAATGCACCATTTTTTGGTTTATAACCAATTAGTTAAACAATGCCAAAGACACACCAACATTTTATGTCTAAATAGGGACATATTTTTTTAATGAAAACACATAATATATTCCTTACCGAAAACTATGATGTTATCCTATAGATAGATTAATCCATAATATCAATAATAATGTAATTTTTCATAATCTATGTTTCCTAAATCATGTTCCCACAGTTTCTACTAGGAATTCTATAATAAAAAATATAGATACCATGAACCTAGTATCCTTGTGTTGGTAATTATATTATTACATTGGATCAATATACCTATGAACTCATCCGAGAGGGAAAAATAGTTTTTCAACCCAGAAAAATGAGGTATATACTTCTGTCTCTGATTATAATTGAAAAAATATCATATAAAAGTGAAGGTATATATTCAAAATTCTTTAAATCACTTAAATATTCACTCTTAAAATATTATAGAAGGGAATAAAAATAACGGCGAGCTAATAATCTAATTAAGGTAAATGTAAAGCTGAAAATATAATTAATTAATAGATAATACCAAATATGGACATGGAATAACATAAAAAACCTTCAATTTAATCAATAACATGACATTTATGATTTAATAAGGTATAATCAACATTTACAGGTAAATATCTATAAAAAACATTGCAGTTATTAAATATCATGAGTCAAATGATAATATATCAAACAATAAAAATGAAAATATAAACAACTAAAGTCACATTAAATTTTAGAGATATCTTCCAAAAAAAATTCATCCATTGTAAATATCAATGAAATAATATCATAGATAATTACAACTAATCTTAAATGAAGGAAATGTATAATATTGGGAATAATGATAAAAAATCATCATGTTTAATGTAACATTATTCCCTTCTATCATGATAGTTTAATCGATGGGTAGGTATACTAAAACCAAAATTAAATATTGTTATCCAACTAGTAAACATGATGTGACTGTTGATGCATCATGTGGGTATGTATAACTGGGTCCCATCATTCAGTGCATATCAATGGAATTCTTCATAGATTGAATAATCAAAATTTTTGTGAAAAATGATCCTTAACAATAATATTCAGTATTAAATAATGAATATATATTATAAAAATATTCATATTCAATAAAGTAACTATTAATATAACTCACCAAAATTTCCAAATAATATATGTTTCATGAAATAATCATATTCATGATAAAAAATATATTGAAATTATAGATAAATGTACATATAATGCTCACAATAATATTAATTTATCATGATATTGTTATAGAGAGTGAAATTAATCATGACGTTAAATTTAAATATATTATTTTCAGAAACTTATTAAAAAACAATCCAATGTCAGAATTATTTTCTTATTGTTAAAACATATACCTATTTGAGTATAATAAACAAAAAGATACTTTATAATCAATCATTAGTAATTTAAAAACTTTAATTAAAATAATTAGTGATGAATGTATGGTTTTTAACATTTAAAATAAAATTAAATAACTAAAGTTTCTAGAATATATGAAATAAAATTATTTTGAAAATGACATTGATAAAATGTAATGTAATCATCCAATCCATTAGTGGTCCTAATTGTAAGAAATTATTCTCATGTAATGTACGATGTTTTACTAATTCCATTCATATTATTGTATGAAATGTCATAATGTACCACTTATAGAAGATGAAATGAATGTTTCTTTTAAATATATTCTAAAAATACAATAATTTGAATAATTATCATTATCAAATAAATGGGTCATATTAATAACATTGATGAAAACATTTTTTAGAATTCATAGATTTGGTAGAGAATGTGATTCATCCCAAGGAGAGTAATAATGTTATATTTAATTAGAACAATGTTCCCTTTCATTATTTTTAACAAATGGAGGAAAATGAAACTATTACATAGAATGTGAATTAATAATTTGTGGAGAATAAATTCAATGTAGTTTAATAGAAAATGATTTATAGATTTCCTTAAATTGAAATAAATTATATAAAAAAATCATGATTAAATGTTAATGTGTAAAACAAAAAATAAAAATTATACAAGTGTAAATGAAATATAATAAAAATATAAGATCCTTACACACATAATATTAGAATATCAAATGATAAGATCAATTAAAAAAACATTCTAAATGATATTTTATGAAATTTGATAAAACATTATATAATTTTAATGCCAAATCAACTTGGGTGAACTTACTCAAATTTATTCATTTAATAAAATGAAATATTAGGATTCTGGATATTACATCAAAAATATTAAGACTCCATAAAACTATAATTCGGAGAATAAGAGTACAATATGACTCAATAGAATGAAATTTATTCAAAATCTGTTAAATCACGCATCCGTTCTGTTGTACCTACTTGATATCACTATATAATGTTTTATGAATATTAGAAAAAAAAATTCTTCAAAATAATAATATTTATTATCTAAAATATGATATTAATATTAAATGTTTTCACTTATTTGTTAACAATATATCATTTATACCATTTATGATGTGTTAACTGATATGATTTATTACGCATGTTTATTAATAAGTATTTCTATTCTAATGAATATGATATAGATCTATAATTTACATCTTCATATTAATGATATATATATTATATTTATTCATTCGATGCTTTTTCAAAACCATTTCTAATAGTAGAAATTGAAATCAAATTACAAATATTTAAAAATATGTTACTGTAGACATAAAAATGACTGAATGTATCATTCCCACAATTAGTTAAAGGTTATGGAATATGAAAATATATTATTTTTTAAAAAATTATTATAATTTAATATTTATAATAGACTTGAATCTTTACACTCGGATTCGGTTCTGAATTCATAATTTGGAAATTTATATAGAGAATTTTGACATAATATTTTATCCATTCATTACAAAAAAATATTGATGAATTGGATCACATACTTTCAAAAAGACCATTTAGCTTTATAGTTATAGTGAGTGGCGATAATCTCCTAAATAATCATTACTGACATTGTTAAATGAATATTTCCTCCAACACAACCCATCATTAAATATTCCACAATAAATAATAAAAAACAGCACAAGATAAATTAATTTATTAAATAAAATACCTATCTACATTGAATATTTATGTTAACAGAAGTAAATTATAATTAAAAAACACTGTTTGGACTAGAATTGTTCTAGAATAGTTTATTATTTTTATGTGTCACTAAATTTTTTAAAAATGAAAAAATGTTTTACTAATTTATCGTAATCAATTTTTGTTTTATTACCACAATATTTTTGAAGAATATTTTATTTTAATAATTTTATATCATATAATAAAATAAATTTTTTTATAAAAAACATTCCTATCAATTTTAACAATATATATTTATATTAAATTTCAAACTATTAGATAAATTGATTTAATTCAAATGAATATTATTCATACATATGAATAAATATATATTCATTTAAAAAATAATGTAACACAACAATTAATTTTATTCACTTAACTTTTATTATTTATAATATCCATTATTTATATTTTTCAATTAAATATTTTCTATATGAGCATTTCATAAGAATTTTTAGACACTAGATTATCTGAACATATGATCAAATAATTATTATAATAACCAAAACAAATTTATTTTTTATAATAATATTTATATCCTAACCAATTATTTTATTTAGAATCCCAAATATTTTGTGATATTAAAAATAAGAAAATTATATTTATTGTATTTGTTATACATTTGATATTGTATGGGACATATTCAAAGGAATATTTCCTTTATCTTATTTATTTCATAAAATATAATGTCCAAGGTCGAAATAAAATCATTATATTAAAATAGTTTGATTATTTAGTTATATTTCACATTTATCAATATACTATAACCTTGTAGTAAATGGATTATTATGTTAACTATTATAATAAATTTTCACTACATTCACTATTAATTTTGGTTAATATATATGTTATCCTTATTGTCCAACATATATTATATTTATTATAAATATAAAATGCATTTTTCCATATTCTTATAGTTGAAAAATTAATTAAATACTAATATTTCAAATCCATTTCCCCATTTCTCCATTAGTGACAATTTTAATTGATTAAAATGTATAAACATAGTGCATTTTAAAATTGTTTATATAAATGTTTTTTAATTAAAAATAATACCCAAAAAATATAAAATTATCCAAATATATCAATGGGATTAATTATGAATAATAGTAATTATTCTACATGAAAACATATTTATAATATATTGGAACTTTTTAATTTATTACATTACTAATTATAAAAGGAATTTTTTAAAAATTATTCATATGACTACTCACTAAAAAGTATATAATATGAAAAAATCCCTATATTATAACACAAAGAATAATTCAGATATTATTATTAAAAAAATGAAGTTAATTTTATGAATTAATTTTAAAAAATATATAAAATTTTTATAATATTTTAACATTAAAATAAATTAAAATCATTATAAATGAAAACATAATTTTGGATAAAAAATCCTCACAAAAATTTATTGATTATTTAATAAAAATTTATAGCTACTTTTTTTTATTAATAAAATTATATATATATATATATATATATTATAAAGGATTTAATAATATTTATCACATGCAATTTAATAGATATTTTATAATCATAATATATAACCGGGATTGTTTATGATTGGTGTTGCATTTCTAATATGAAATCAATCATAAAAATATCATTGATTCTAGTAGCAATAGAAAAAATAATAGTTCTCTGTAACATCATATGAACAGTATTTTTTTCCTTAAAAATGAAAAATTCAGGGTTGTGATTCCATTAATCAATTAAATATAATTTACTTATGATTAAATCATAGGTTGTAAAATCCACCAACCACAATTTATAAATTCTATACATTCAATTTGAACATTATCATGGCCATAAATTGATGGAAATTTTAAAATAACATTGTTGAAAAGCCACATTCTAAAATGGTATTATAAAAAATTCACTTAATAATAGAGATATTGATTTTCAAAAGTAATATGGAATAACCAATGAATACGATTTTGAATAGGAGAATATATGTTGGAATATATAAAATGATGTAATAGTTATAAGTATTTATTGTGGTCGATGATCACACACAATTGAATGAAAGATGACAATATAATGTCCTAAAGAATTAAATTAGTAATGATTTGAATGTCCTACTGGTCATAAAAAGTAATGTTAATGTGATAATGTTTTTTTAAGATCATATTTATAGTGTTATAGAATTATATTAATATAAATAAAAATATAAAAATATAAATATAACTAAATTTATTATAATAATTTCATCGTTCTATAAATTTACATATGAATCTCATATATTTATCTAATTAAATGTATTAATGATGATCTTTTCTTAAATGGATTAGTATATTAAAATTATAAATACTAAATATCTATTAATGGTATAAGAATCTATCATATTTTCATTAATCATTATTCATAAAAAATTAAAATAACATGTTATGATAATTCACCATGTAAATAACCCATCATTTGTCTTATTAATGTAAAAATTTGAACAACAATACCCAAAGATGATTCCCAATTATTCCATAACTCAGTATGTTAAATTATTTCAATATCTTTAATTTTATTTACTATCTAGTCTTAAAAGGTTATCTTATACCATTCATGTTTCAATAAAAAAATAGTATGTTCTTCTTTTTATCCATATGTGATAATGTATTCACCAAATCACTTTATAATAACACGTATATCTATATGAAAAAACTTGTGTTTCCAAAACAACCTTAATAATCAAGATCTTAGAAACCCTACAAGTAGTATGAAAACATAATTAATATTTACAAAAAACATTCATACTTCCTTTTCAATTAATTCATCACATATAAATTAGCCTATTAATAGGTCTCATGATTTCTCATTAATCGTCATAATATATAATCAATTTATTCATAAAATGGGTTATATAAAACATTGAACATTTTAGTATCCCTGTGATAATAGTTGTTTTATGGTTTCCAAAACTCTTTATGTAACCTCACATGAAAACATCATAATCATCGTAGTTACCTATACCCTCCTATGATACAGATTATTCAATCCTATAATCAATACTATGATATTTGGGGATAAAATCATAAAACATTATAATTGTGGTATTAATACTAATTTCATTTAACTAATTATATTATCAAAACCATAAAACATAAAAATGGAAAATGGATAACTTGAATTATAAAGTACCTTTTATGTTAACATTTTCATACAATTTGTATAATGTCATATTAAAAAAATCCTCACATGATTAAATGATAATTTCCACCACTTACCCAATTTATTTATATTTCACATTACATCATCTTCATTGTCCATACAGAATATAATTTATCAAATAATAACCCTATGTATCTTGATAATTTCTTTTAATATAAGCACATGATCATGAAAAAACATGTCTTAACCATAACTATGAAAATAATGTTTTTTATTTTGAAGAAATTATATTCAGTATAAATGAACAATTATTTAATTAATGATTAATATTTGATATTATTTTTATATACATATAACCTGGTAGAATATAATTTTTAATCATTTAATAAAATATAATTTTCCGTAAAATAACATTAATGTATAGTTTGGAATTATTATTATAAATATTATTTTATAAACATCAATTCAATTATGGAATTACACTATTCAATGTTCACAACAGTAAAACCAGATATATACTTATCTAAATATCATTGGAAAAAATAAATCATCCAATTTACTGCATTTTATTTTTTAGTGTTAATAATTTTCATTTTTACAAACTAATAAATTAATACATTGGAATTGATTAATCATTTTATGTTACTAATTAATCTCATAAAATTAATGGAAAATTGTAAGGATGAAATATTAATCATTACAAAGAAACAACATGTTTTTACGTAATGCAGTTTTAGATTATGTTGGTTCGATATTAATTATATGAGTAATAATAATCATTTTTTGAAATTAAATAAAAATATAATGAATTATATTGTATAAAAATATTTTAAAACATTCCCCATTATGCATTATTTTTATTAATTAATAATTATAATGATTATGGATTTTAAAAAGTTTTTATAAGATCCCATTTTTAAATGAAATGAAACTTATTCAAAAAATTAATAATATACTTATTAAATGTTATTAGCATAATTATTTGTAAATATATAATATTCTTGTTTCACTAAAAAATATTGAATGCACATAAATAATTTTAAATTAATTAACGTGTATAAATGAAAATAGTTGTTATAAAAAATATTTAATTTTCAATATCCACTAAATATTTATTATTTTTTAATATTCCAACACAAAACACTAAAAGTAAATAAATTTATTTCATTTACCAAAAATGGTGATAAATTTAACAAATAAATTTTATAATATTTCAAAAAATAGGATTATAATATGTCTCTAATTAAATTAAACAAATATAATTTTTGATTAAAAAATTATTTTTTAGAATAAAATAACTTTCATAAAACAAATATTTATTTACATTGATTTTTACAATAATTTATATTGATTAAAAAACAATAATTTATTTAATAAATTAGTTACTACTAATGTATTTCAAGTGATTAACTTCTAAGATATAATGATTATAAATTTCATGGGTTTTTAAGAATAGTGGTGTGTTTTGAATGCCATGTCAAAAATAATAACATCATGGTTTTGTGTAACAACATTTAAATTGTCTATTTCATTTAATACAAGATTAACATAGTGTTTTATATGATGCAAGATAATCATAATGCTACATTTTCATTATGATATTGAATATAATTTGAATCTTATAAAATCTTTTCTTGATAAAATATGTATCATATATATTCATTATTTCCATGGTCATGAATTCCATGTGAGTTAGTGGTGGAATTCTAAATATATTGCCTCATGGGGAAGTAAAATATCGTACAAATGAGTGATGAAATTATTTCCAATATTATGGAAGTGTATATGTATAAAAATTATACCATAATAAAAAATCCCCACTATATATTGGATATAATGGAGTTATTTTATAGTGTAATCTTCATGATGTAATTGGAGGTGATAAAAAGGAAATTAAAATAATGACCTTTGTCTTGAAGATTTCCATCTCAAAAAGATCATATTTTGGATCTCTATTTGAGTACCCTACGATTTTCCATTTTAAATGATCATATTATGTAGAATGTAAATAACGATATTGGAGATAGATTTTGGTATGGTTTTCTATATCCATATGGATTGACAGGTGTGAATAATTGAGGGGAGTGTGTACCCATGTATAATTTAGTAGGGGTGACATAATTCTTAAATATAGAAAACTATTCAATAATGGGAAGTCATTTTCATCCCATGTGAATCAAAAATTGATAATTAATGGATTATTTTGATGGAATGGTATATCCAAATCTACAAAAGTAATGTAACATATTTAAAAAATGATATTAATGTATCCACAATTATTTCTTCTCTATTGTGGTAGATCCCGAAGCACTTCAACAAAGATTCAATCTCTGTATGTTCTCTATCATTGGGCGTGTTATATATGCAAAAGGGCATAAGCCCTGGTCTTATGATAATATCAAGAATAGGATTTCACATTGCTGGGTAAATTGTGATTTGAGGAAATTACCAATCGGGTGTGGCTTCTTTTACAATAATCTTCAATCAAAGGATCCAATTAATTCTTTTTAGAACATGTTAGGTCTACAATGTAATCATGGTTTTCTTCGAATCTCTGAAAGGGATGTCAATTTTAATCCATTAACAATCAAGCAATTGAATGCACAGTTATTGGTAAGGTTGCAAGGGTTGAACTGGGTCTATTGGAATCCTATGATTCTAAATGATCTTGCATCTTGTATTGGCACACCAATCAGAATGGATCTCATAAATATAGAAGAGGAATTGGGATTTTCATCTCGGATGCTTGTTGATGTTAACATATAAATCTAGATTCCTAAGAGAAACTCTTTCAATTCCAATGGGAATAGATCAAAAGTAAGGGTGGGATATGAGAATGTTCCACCATCTTGTGGTGTGTTTAAAATGGTGGGTCATTAGGTCTCCAACTAATGGGTACTCATAAAACAACTTACTCCAACCAAAGTTGTGGAATGTACTGAAGTCAAAAAAGGAAAGAGATCATAAAATGAAATTCCAAAAAATAGGGGTATCATAAGGGAGCATGAAGGACCTTCCTATGTCCATTTGAAGATTAATCTAGATCCTAAACTGGCCAACACTGCTAGGAATCAACCTGGCACCTCCATCGCTGGGAAAAAATTGGGGAAAATAGTGGAGGAGGAAGAGGGTTAGGTTGTTGTTTCTCCAAATTACAATATGAATCACGCTAGAAATCCTTCCCCTGAACTGGGATGTAAGATGGATGAAGACCAGGGATTATTAATATCAAATGAAATTTACAATCTGGTCTTTGATCTTCCCCATCAAATGGTGGATGAATCCATTTCTGTGGAGTTATTTGATGATTACATGGACAGGATCTAGTCAATAACGGATAGTATTTATCCAATTTTGGATCCCCTAGTATGTAACTCAAATATGGTAGATGTACCTATCAATGTCGGCCTCCTTTCTTTTGCTGCTTAGAATCATTCAATAATAGTTTTTGATTCAGCTTTTAAGATCCCATTGGGATTATAGAACAATAAAGAGTCTCCCATCACAATAGTTACAAAAGATCACAAAAATCTGGAATTTCCTTCCGTGACTCAAGCATATTAGCTCGGGAAGTTCCAGGAAGTTGTCTGCCCCATTACAATAGAACAAAATGAAGCTATTGGATTGAATGGGAGAAATTCAGAAAATGAAGGTTATAAGCACAACATCAATGCCTCCAGCAACACCTCTAAGAAAAAAATCAAGACCCACAAGGCTAACCCAATGCTTTCAAAAGGGAAGGGTACTTTGAACCAAAATGATGAAATAATTGATCTCATAGTTCCCAAAAAGAAGTCTTCCAGACCACCTAACAGTTCTGATGGAACAAATTGGAGGGGTCCAAACCCCGGTTTAATCTCTAAATGAATATTATGATCAGGAATTGACAGAGACTCGATAATATGGAAACATGTAGATCTATATGGTTATTTATTCAGCATCACAAGCCAGGGATAATAGTTCTTTCTGAGCCTAAAAAATATTGCCCACTAATATTTCTAACTTTGAGAATTTAGGGTTCCATATAATTGACATCAATAGATGTTCAACTGATTTTAATAGTCTTTGTGTGATGGAACACTAATCCATTGGCAACATCACATAGGTTTTATCAAGTGATCATCAAGTCACTTTCTCAATTAGTTACCTTGGATAAAATATCATATGTTACTTTATTTATTCCCACTATAAGTATCATGATCGCAGAAATCTCTGGGTGGATATAGCATCTCTCATATATACCATCTCTAACCCTTGTTAAATTTTAGGGGATTTCAATGAATTCTTGACTCCAGATGAGATAATGGGGGAGGTCAATAAGTCAATCTCCTCCAGGGAGTTCATATTATGTATTGATCAGAATGATTTGATTGAGATTAACATGGTAGGTACCAAATATACTTAGTCTAGGAAGCATCTAAATAGCTTCGTGGCCAGAAAAATTTGTAGTGCCTTTGATAATCAGGCCTCTTTGAAAAATGGGATAAAATTTGAAGCTCAACCCTTTACAGACACAATTCTAATCATCATCCCATAAAGGTGTATCTTAGTGAAAAGGAATCCAAGCCACCTCTCCCATTCAGGTTCATCAAGGCTTGGGTCACTCGCCCAGAATCTGATGTCATTGTCCATAGCACATGTAATTCAGTGCAATGCATGGATGATGCTTTTTCCAACATAACCATATTCAAAATTATAAATAGGAATCAAAGAATATGGATTAAATATTATTTTAGTTCCCCTGAATCTGATATTTCTGCACTAGAAAATGCACTTCAAATGGTTGAAGGGATAAACAACAATTGTGACTTATCTGATGGAAGTTTAGAGTAATCTGAGTTATCCCTCAAAATGAATAAACTTCATGACATGAAGGATGCTTATTAATGAGAACCCTTTAGGACTAGGTGGTTAATGGATGGGGATAGGAATTCAAAATTCTTCAATTCTCTTAAAAGGATTAAGAGGGTTTCTATGACTTTTTATCTGATTAAAAATTGGGATAGACTCATTGACAATGTAGTGGATCTCTCAATGCATGTCACATATTTAATTGAGGATCTCTTTAATGGTCCCCAAACCATCAAAGATCCTATGGATGTGGTGATACTGAAAATGGTGAATCAATAGGAAAATTACAATCTCACTACTTTTCCCCATGATTTAGAGATAAAGGTGGATGTCTTTAGCCTCAAGACTGAGAGTGCAGCTGGTCTTAATGGAATTAGTTACTTCTTTTTTCATTTTTATTGGGATCATATCTGTGTGGATGTTTACAGGTTAGTCATTCATTTTTTTAAAGGTGGATCTCTTCCTATTTGTTTGAATGTTCAGTTTCATTACCATATTTTGAAGGTGGATAATGCTAATGAAGTTCATCTCTTCAGACCAGTGGCTCTGGTTAATACTATATATAATGTTATTTTTAATATTCTTTCAAACTGACACTCATCCGTTGGCTAAAAAATTGTCTCTCCAAATCAGTTTGGCTTCATCAAGGGGAGTTCAATACAAGACTGTCTCATCACCACCTCAGTGTGTGTTAATAATATAATGAAATTCTTTAAAGGTGGTAATATTTCTCTTAAATTCGATGTCAAGAAGGATTTTAGCACAATAGACTGGGGTTTCATTTAGATGATCCATGTCATGTATGGGTTTGATGAGGTCTTCAAAAATGGGGTTAGAATCATTCTATGTTCTTCTCATATTTTAGTTCTCATTAATGGATCACCTGAAAGATGATTTGAATGCTCTAGAGGTGTATGATAGGGTGATCCCCTATCATCAATCCTTTTCTCAATTGCAGAGGGTTACCATAGTATAATTCTATCTATCATTGCTAATAATGGTAAGTTTAAGTCTATTCATACTGGAAGGGTATTATTGCTCCCTCACATCTCATATATGATGGTTTCATTATCCTTTTTAACCAAGGGGATAAGGGTAACATCATGAATATAAAGAGAGCTCTTTTGCACAATGAATTGGTCTCTGGGAAGGTGGTCACCAGGACAAAATCATTTGTTTATTTTGACAGGGTATTTTCATCCCCCAAGAAAAAATAAAATGATTATAGAATTTGTCATTAATGAGGGACATCTTCCCTTCACTTATTTCAGAGTTCCCATGTGTTGGGGGAGGCCATAGGTCTATCATTTTTCTTGTATTGTTACCATGATTAAAAGACAACTCTCCACATGGAAAGACAAATCTTTATCATTTGCTGGCCGGGTATGCAAGGTGAAATAAAATATCATCTTCAGGTTTGTATATTTTATTATGGTGTATAAATGGGTGATTTCTCTAATCATGATTATTAATACTTATATTAAAAAAATTTATTTGAAGTGGAATCATATTGGATAGAATACATGAAACAGTTCATTGGAATGTCTTCTACAAGTCTCATGATGAGGGTGTCTTGGGCATCAAAAAAATATATGGTTTCAATGAATCATTATAGGCCATGTTTTTATGAATATTTATAAACATGAAATATGCTACTACAAGTTTTCTTCTAGCCAGGTTCATTCACATGCTTAAAATTGGAAACATTAACTATGTCAACTCTGTGGTGTGGCATGTTTTAATGAAAAAAAAATTCAAAGTTTGATGTTGACTCTTGATGGATTTATTCAAAGGCATCATCTCTTCATTTTTGGATGTATAATTGGACTGGGAATCAATTTAATGATTTGGTCATGGAGGTGATTCTAATCTGGATTATTAACATTCAAATAAGTAACATCTTTGGTGCATGGATAATCTTCTAGCTCACATTGTGTTGATTATGGATGATTTTTTTGGTATTCTATGGGTGATTTTTGGGCATGGGATCTTGCTGTCAGTTGCATTATCACCTCTAAAGTGTTTTATAACAGTTCTAATGGAATCTAAAATGTTGTAAAATGGATTGGTAATCTACAGTGGAGGTTCTAAAATCCTTCTCGATCTATTATGGAATGAAGGATTTATCACAAAAAAATTCCAACAGATGATTTCATGCAGGTATGTTGTATTTCACATTTCCCCATCTGTGCTTTATACTTTTAGCATCAAGATGATGTGGATCACCTATTCCTCTGCTGTGTTGTGGCTTTAGCAATATGGAGGGATTTTTATGACATTTTTGAGGTTCTTCTACACCACTTCAACAAAACTGAAGACCTCATTAAGAGATGGCTATCTTTGACTCTATCACCAAAGATCCATTAATTTATTTTGGATGCTACTACGGAGGAGATAAATTGAATCTGGTCCTCAAGAAATAATATCAAACATGAGATACAATTATTTCAGTTTGGTGCTACGCATGCTAGGATTCTTGTAGATGTTCGTGAGGTGGAAACATTGCTAGGTGTGTTTTGTGAAAATTCATTTCATGACATATTATTTCTTAGTCATATTGGGATAAAACTTAATTTTTGTCCCTCATATGAAACAATGGAATTTATATGGCAAGACCCCATTCATTGATGGATTTAATTCCACTTTGAGGGTGCTTCATGGGGTAATTCGGGGCCCACTTACTTTGGTGTTGTCTTTAGATATATTCAAGGGAGTGTTCTTGGGTGCATTTTTTGATTATGTGGTATTTCCTCCTGTCATGAATTGGAAATGTATGGTGTCACCTTAGCGGTGGTGCAAGAAGAGTGTTGGTGCTGGAACAAGATTTGGATTCCATTTGATTCCATGGTTCTTGTATCATCCATTCGTACTGGGGCTTTGAATCTCTCTAGGATGCTCACCAATCGTTGTACTAGATGTCTAGAATTTCTTTACATAAAGGAACATTTTGTCACTCATGTATATAAAAAATAAAATGTGTTGGCAGATGGGTTTGCAAACAAGGGATTCAATGGGAATGACTTATACAAGGATGATAATGTTCATGATGATCTACATCCCTTCATTAAGATGAGTTTTTGTAAATCTTCTACCTTCAGACTTCATTAATTGTTTATTTTTCAAATTTAGGGATCATTCATTTCATGGAATGATATCATTTTTTCATAAAAATAATTTTCAATATTATATAAGACCTATAAATTCATGAGGGGATGTAAACATATTTTCAAACAAGCTCATTTAACAGAAATCACCTCATGTTAACCTTAATCACAATATATAAATTAAACCATCATTACTAACCATTATGAAAATATTTATGCTTCCATAATATATAATAATTGTCATTTAAATTAAAAATATTGAATAAAATACATTAAATTCTATTCACATAAGTGTTAGTATTATATATTAAAATAATCCCACAAACATTGCAGCTAAATTCATTATGGTAAAATGAAATTTGTCGGAAAAAGACGATATTACATTAACAAAATGACTCATTATCATAATTATATAAATAAAAATTCATATATTTATATTTATAATATATAAATTATATTTAAATTTTTCATCATTAGTCGGTTTTAAAAATAATATAAATATATTAAATTTTTGAAAATAAAAATAGTTTTCATAAAATTAATGATTAAGCACAAAATAAAACATATAACAAAATATGTTATAACAAATAATCAAATGAATTAATATATTTAAAATAATACTAAAGAAAAACTATGTTACTTTTAAATATTATTCAAATAACTACAATACATTTAACTTACATATTTCATTATAATTAAATGACTGTTTAAAAAATGAGATATTTTTAAACATAAAATGAAAAATTACACCTTTTAGAAAAAATATCAATGTTTTCCAAAAAGTTAATTATGAAATTAACATTTAAAATTGGGTATTCTTATTATAATAATAAAAATCCAATAGTTTGTAAAATAAATTTTAATTCACATACATATTATTAAGAGTAAAAATATTTTAAAAAAATGCATCTTGGAACATAATGTCACCCTATTAAAAAATTTAGATATTATATAATCATAGTTTATCAATAAATTTAAATTTACTATGATATATATATATATATATATCAAAATTCTTATAATCTAATTCATTGTCAAGAATATAATGATTATGTTACAATTTTCGCATTAAATAATATATTTTATGCAATATTTATGCTCAATGTTTCTTGCAGTTTACGATTTCGAGAATAATGTTCATCATTTAATATATCACAGTGTAACATTTCATTCACATAAAATCTATTATCATGAGTTCATAAAAAGGATTGTAATTACATTATTTAGTGATATTTAAAATCCATTTTATCTTCATGATAAATTATCAGTGAAAAAATATGTAAGGATTGTTAGTCAAATGGGATATCGTAATCTGATTAGAAGCCAACATTAAAAGAAAATGTTATATAAAAATATTCTTTATTACCATTAATATTTTTTAGAATGAATTTATAGTCAATGGTGTTTCTTCAATCAGTAGTGAAATAAATCATATCTAATGTTAAATAAGATATTGAGTATGGTTAAAAATATAAAATATATAAATCATTATAGATCTATGAAAATTATATTATTGATTAGTTGAGTAATATGGGATTCTTAAAACTAAATAAGGATATTTTAGTGGTCCTTGCATTACTGGTCTATTTCATTGTGAGTTTGGGTCATTTGAAGTGTTCAATGGAATCTTGAAGGTTGTTTGTAGGAGTTATTTTGCAAAATTCTATAAAATGGAGGTTACACATTATGTAACAACATTACATGATGTGAAAAATCATTTCACAAAAATCCATGGACAGTTCATAGCGTTTAATGTTTCATGGCTAGATAAATAAAATAAATAAAAAAGAAACTTGTTTTCGAGTGGAAACTAACCTGAAGTCATTACATGATATCAAAAGGCATTATATGTCATGTAATACCCCGACCATGTGCAGTTGTAATATATTTTTTCAGAAGAACCATTATTTATTCGGAGTTGGTTTCACATTTCCTCTCATTTTGGGAAAACCTGTAGGATGCTTTGACTGTTCTATAATCCCCTTTCCCTGCCACTTCTATATGTTATTTCATATGGATCTTTGTTGGTAATCTATTATGATCCAAAATCGATATATGGTTCTTTATTTCCCATTCAAGCTATTTCATTCAGTATGTTTACTTTCACCTCTCTTTTCATCATTACATGTGATAAAGGATGATCTACAATGGATATAAATGGGATTCAATTTGTTTTTTTTGTGGTGGTGGTGCGGGAACATCTTCGGGTGGATTCAGGTTAGGCGGTATAGGTTATCGGAGAATTGTTTCATGGATTGTTCTTGAACAATGATATTTGACATCCATTTTATGTATTAATTCATTTGATCATCAACAATTGTGAAAAATGTGTGAGGGATCTACATTTCTATCAGCTATGGATCACAGTTGTAACAGTCTAATCAATGCTAAAACCTAGATCAATTAAATTGAATGGTGTTGAAGGTATCATTTTTTAGGACATTATTGTTTTAATATTATGATTGTTGTTTTGTGAGTTGTATCAGCTTGATGGCCAACTATAAATAGTGGTTTTTCTGTGTTTTTTTGTTAACTAATTGAAAATCATGTTATTTGATTCATATTTAATATATATATATATATATATATATATATGGAAATTAGATAATCGCCTAATTCAGGCTAATGAATGGATTCACCGGTATTTTAGTTTGTGTGAAAACGCCATTAATTAATGATGTGGAAATTTTAAAGAGTTCCTTTGATAATTCTGAATGTTTGTTACATTTTTTTCTATGATTAAATGTGTGGGATGGTTGTGGATTATTGTAGGAGATAGATGAAATGTAATGTTTCTATTTTGTGATTTTTGGGTATTCTCTAATTTTTAAGTTGTATGTCTATGAACACAATTTCTTGATGTTGTTTGGATTGAGTGGCATGACTTTGGAGGATAAGAGTATTTTGTTTTATGTGAAATTCACCACGTGTTTCCCCAAGAATATCATTCATAATGGTTCTATTGTTCATCATGGGATGGTTTGTATGGATACCATGAATGGTTGTTAATGATGAGGAATGTAGAGCCACCTTATTTTTATCCCTATCCAAACCTTCTCTAATGATTACTTGTGTTACCTATAGTGTGTTATGTTTCTGTGTTTACAATGTAGTAAATGAATGAATAAATTTTTGATTAATGACATATAGTATGAAATGGGTTAGTTTGGATTACAAATGAAAATGGCTAATGAAAAAAAATTATATGATGTGATGTTATCAATGTGGCTAATGAAAATCAATTAAATGAATGTGGATGTTGATTAGAAAAGTCTTGAATTCAAACGTGGTTGTGGTTTGTTGTGTGTTGGATAGAATTTAGTGGTGGCAGAGAAAGTGGTAGTAATTTGATATGGTGTTTTGATTTTGAACCCATAGGTTCGGTCTATGTACTTATGATCATATATTTATTTACTTATATTTCGTGGTGATTATTATAATCCCCACACACTTGTTGATAACTATGTTATGAACACCCCCATTATGATAAGGGATGGTGACATTCCATGGAGGATGGATAGTTGTTCCACAAATCTTCCCTTCTCCCACTTCTATCTGGTGATAACATAAAATTCTTCATGAATGTTGTTTATTGGGAGGAACATGTGTGTGTGGGTGAGATGTGCATTCCATGGTGTCTTCATCATCAGTTTTTGTTTTGTCGTATGTGTCTTTATGATGAGTTTTGATGTGATGTGGTATGTGGCCCAATGGTTTTGGGGGTTGTGATGTGGTTTGTGGCCTAGGTGTGTTCGACCGATATGTGTCGTGCTATGATGCGATTTGTGGACCAGTGGTTCATGTTTGATGACATACGGTATGTTCATGGGATGTAGGAGCATGAGGACGATTTCTGTTATGTATGAATAGGTAACATATGGGTTCTGGTGTGGGGTAACCTATCATCAATCTGCATTACACATTACATTACATGGAATACATTATTTTTTAAATGTGACTTGGTGTGATTTGGATGGTCAATATATATATTAGTAGAAAATTATTTTTACTATTTTCAAAGGAATGCATTATTATGTTCTTTTAATAATTTCATGAGATAAATTGGATTTTCAAATTGTGTATACCTATATGATACCCCTATATATATATATATATATATATTTTCTGGTATCCAAGAGGTTTAGGTGGACTGTGTTGGGAATTAATAGCACAAACATTTGGGATAAATGTTTTGTCGTAGATTAGCATAAGATTTGGTACAAAATTTTTGATAATTTTGTTGTACATGTTCATTTAATAATGAATGAGTGTTGGTTTTTGGATTTATATTATATATTTCAGGAATTTTTTAGTGGATGATACATCTTATTTACAGATAGTGATTCCATAAAATGTTTAATTCCTCCCATTTTTATAGAATTGTATAACAACGGTGCTA
Source organism: Viscum album (assembly GCA_963277665.1). Taxonomy (NCBI): domain Eukaryota; kingdom Viridiplantae; phylum Streptophyta; class Magnoliopsida; order Santalales; family Viscaceae; genus Viscum; species Viscum album. The sequence goes on from OY728127.1 coordinate 1,140,765,669, forward strand.
GTTGGAACTCCAGGTCCCATTGGAGCTGATACTTAGTTATCATTATCTCCATTTTATCATTTCCATCCTAGGAAAGGCATCATTGAAGGGATTAGGTAATGAAATAATGGTATCAGAGAAATTAGTTGAATGATATGTTTTATTTTACCGTTATGCACAGTGAGGACATCATGGATTGGTGTGTGATGTAGTCCATGGATTATCTATCTTGACACAAGAGTTTTTGTCCCCTCTGACCCAATGCAAGACTATGAGACTACATAACATCGAAGTCAGTCTACACCATTTTCTATGTTGATACATAAAAAGGTACATGCATCATAATGTCTTGTGTTCTTGTTCGAATTGGGATTCTATGGGAATGTTGAAAGGAATGAAAATGATGAAATTAATTAAAAAATTAAAATGAATATTAAATTCCATAGTACAGTTCATTAAAAAATATTTATTTTATTTTATCAACTATGGGTCCTGATTATCATCGGTGTGTGTTTCTGGAGACAAAGGTTCAATAGGCTGATCTGTTTGATCACCAAAGGGTTGATCTAGACAACGAGGATGAACAATGGAAGATGAAGTTGCATGATTTCCAATAACAGAGTTTTGGAAATTACAAGGGATGTGTTTTAGACACAGTGATAGAGAGTCGACTCGAGGAGCTTGAGATCACCATTAGTTTTATCTAGGGACCAATAGAGTATATGTTTCCATTTGTAGTCAGTTAGAGTCAATTAACCACACGTTAGTGGTGTAATATTTATATGGTAGAATTGAATGAGGAAGATGCATTGTGGATCACATTGAGAGTTATTTTCGGGATGAGTTCCTTTTATCGACAATGAAGGCTGATAAGAAGCCTAAGATCATATCCCATGATCATGTTAGTATATTATTGTTTTTGATAGGGATCATGTTTATGGATAACCATCAGATTTCCCGAAATCTCTTTTTCGATGACGAGTCTCATTAAAGACATACTTAGTAGGTGATTTTTCGTTATATACAATACATGGTTACTACCGTCTTTTGTCCAACATATATGGATTTTCAGTAAAAGTAGGAAGTGATTGAGAAGATGCACCAATGGGGAGGATTAATATTAAAGGAGAGACATTAGCATTCTTCAAAATTTGAGTCACTTGTTTATGGTCTCAGGTGCTGGGGTCATAGGGGCTTAGACCGGTAGGTATTTCTTCTCACCAGCATCCTATTCGACCATACAGTCTTCATACCATTCTTATGAAGATGCAACTGAGGAATTTCATCTATGGAGTCTTCAATCATATTGATAATCTATGTATAGTAGTTATTTTTCCTTAGTATATTGGAGTTAGGCAGATTTAGTGCCAACTGTAGTAGTAGTCATTGGATAGACCATTTAAGTAACATGAAAAATAGGCACATGATCCACCAGTGGAGACAATGAAGGTTGACGACCTCTTCAGGATGTTCCTCATGGACCTCGACTTGATCATGGATATTGATGTAGTTGTCATTATAGATGTTTGGGAGATGGGCATGGTCAATTTGAAGCAGTATAGGTAGTTGTTCCAAAAGATCAACAGATCTCCAATGATACGATCATTTTATTTAGTACCCAATCTTGTGCTATTTTAGATTCATGAGATTCACACCCCTTTGTAGTACCCTCTCTAGCACATGATCTTGGACTAGACATGGAGAGGATCATCGTTCCCCCGATGTTATGTATTACAGTCAATGGAATGAACATCGTGATTAATGTGTTCCTGGTTTGTAGACTAATGATGGAACAACATCAGTCCTACGGGGAACACATATTGCTACAAATGTTTCCATAAGATTTCATCCTTAGAATCTACCAGTTGTATAATATTCAGGCCATTATCAGCTTCTTCTAGTAGCCAGTTGTGTTTTCATATGTGGATGTCCAATGTGTGGTTTTTTGGTCAGCAAGGTTGTACGGTTAGCAGTCATCATATAGAGAACATTATCCCCTTTTTAAATGAGTTTCATGTTGAATCAATGGGTTTTAGGATGGTAGATATTCCCGTAATGGTTGGGGAGTTCCTGGATTACTCCAACTAAGTGATTGTGACACTACCACCTCAAAATGATATTGAGTTCTAGATTGAATTAGATCCATGTACTTATTTTATTTTGATTTATCCTTATCAAATTAATCCTTTCGTGTTTTAGGTTGGGGGATTCATATTGATGATTTGATGAGGAATTAGTTTCTTCCATCTCGGTGTGTCAACGTGGGGTGCTCCAATGTAATTTTCCATGAAGGGAGATAGTGTTTTGTGGTTGTGAATATATTAATAACTGTTGAATAAGTTTATAATAATTACTTTTTACCTTCTTATGATGATAGATGATAATATTATGTAGTTGCGAGCTATGGGTTGTTATTTTAAGATTGATCTAGAGATAGATATCACTAATAATGGGTGAAGGAGGTATATATCCCAAATATTTCCTTCAAATGCTTGTTTGGGCACTTCGTGTTAGTTTTCATGAAATTAGATTTTACGAATGCAGCATGAATGTTATTGGGGGTTTGGATATATATGTTATGTGAGTTGTTAGATCATTTCATTCTTATACTCATTGATGATATCTTGATCTACTCAAAATCATGGGAGGAGCATGTTGAATATCATTGAACTATATTATCGGTTCTTTAAAACCAACATATTTATGGAATGTTATCTATGTGCATGTTTTTGATATGAGATATGATTTTAAAAGAAAATATGGTGTCTTAGTAGGGTGTGGGAGTAGACATGTCAAATACAGAATCAATTGTTTCTTGGGAAACAAAAATTAATGTGTGTGAGATTCATATTTTCAATGGACTCACAGGACATTGTCAGAGTTTTTACATGATTTATCTCAAAATTTAATCACATTGACAAGATTTATTTGGAATTGTGAATCTTTTGGGTGGGTTTATCAGTGTCAGACAACATTCATCTAACTGAAGGGGAAGTGGTTTAGTGCTCCATTGCTCCAGTTTCTTGTGGAATGATTGATGTTTAATGTTTTTTATCATGATTTATATCTATGATAGTGATTAATATTGATGTTTTAGTGAGAATAAGTCACTTATGTGTCTACGCAGTTCATCACATTGAGCATAACATTTCCACACACAATTGTTATCTAGATGTGGATGTGTTTGAGCTGAAGGTTCTGTAGCATTACTTCATTATGTATCACTTTGTGGTCATTAATAATCACATATGTTTGAGGTATATCTTTTAAAAAATAGATCAGAACATGTGATAATGGAGGTGGAGGGAGTTCCTTCACCAATATGATTTTGAGATCTCCTACACATAAAGGAAGGGGAATTTTAAAGCTGATGCCTTGAGAAATTTTTTTTTGAAGGTTATTTTTCAATAGTCTATGGATGATTGGAGAGAGATGGAGTGGAAATTAATTCATATAGATGATAAAATGATAGGTGGTAGAGGTTTTTTAATTTATATTATTATGTAGAACTGTCTAATGTAATAGGTGTTGGACTCTCAGTGGGTATACTCATAGATGGAGGTATTGTAGAACTATGTTGTCCATGGTGATGCTCCATAGGGATGTTCATATAATGGTTAGAATCCGATGTTGCTACAAAAATGTTCTTTTTTCTGGTTTTTTTGTGTGATGGATTCCTTCTTGAGTTTCATAACTCACCTTTATCATTAGTCATTGGATATTCCATGAAATATGGTGACATGATGATGTAGTTTTGTTGTCCCGGAATAAAACGGGTGTTTCAGTGTTTTTATATATGAGATTGGTTATCTAGCATGTGGAAGATATTTATTATGTCAATGTTGGTTTGTTTCATTCCTTGGATATTACAAAGTATAAATGAGATTATTTTTTATTGGACTTCGTCATTGTATTACCCAGTGATCGGGGTCGTTATTATGCTATCAGGATGATTGTGGATTGTTTGATAAAATAATCCATATTCATAGTGATTAAGAAGACGGGTTTAGTTGATGGCTTGGGAAGGAGGTGCATGGATGTTGTGGTGTGGATTCATGTAGTTCTGAGGACCATTTTCATGAATCAATATTTATGATTTACCTCAGAAGGCTAGAGGGGATTGAAACATGATATTATAACTTAGTCTCACCTCAGCACAACATTCCACCCATTTAATAATTGATAGATTGTGACAATGGGTCCCGATGATAGCACACCCACCCCGCCTTAACATGGTCATTGGGTCCTGGCCTACCAGGTACCACCAGTTTCCCCGCAGACATGTGGGGCCCACCCTAGGGTCCACCCACGTACCCAAACGGGTCATCTGACTAATGATTATACCCACATGCCAACACATGTCCTTTAAAATGTGCCTTTTCCTCACTCACACACACCCTGGGAAACTTCCCAGAAGGTCACCCATATTGATCAATACTCCAGGCCAAACATGCTTAACTGTGGAATTCTAATGAGAGAGGCTCCCCAAAAGAATGTTCACCTTGTTGACATGTGTCTTTCTGACATTTTCTTTTTTACATTTTTGTGTGGTTGATACTAAGAGGTTTCAGTACAAACCATTGACATGACCTTCACATTCTATATTCCTACTAGAGGGGACCCAGTGACCACGCACTGATGCTGATAGTCTGAATCAACCTTTGGAGGTGAGAGTAACGATTGAATCTCTTGGTAGTATTGTTGAGGGCTTACGACATCATCCATGGAATGAATTAGTATTGTTCATGTTAGGATTGACTGTATTAGGAAAAGGACATGGTTCATCCAGGGGATGCGATCAGATTTATCTTTTTGAAAAAGGAGAAATCTCAGCAGTTCTTGTAGGACGTAGTCTATGAATGGTGTAGTCGAGTTTTTTTCAATTTTCTATTATCACATATAGATTTTTGAGAGAACGGTTCACGGTTTACCCTAATCTCAATAGTATCAGGTGTGTCTTCCCACAGAAGGACCAGAACCTGAGACAGAGGCATTGGGTTGAGTTACTCTAGGACAATGACTTTGAGATAGTCTACACACCTACGAAGGGGAACGTTGTAGCAATTTCTCATAGAAGGAGAATAGGCATTCAACTACTAGAAGAGGTGACAGAGAAAATGGATGCCTTAAAGATATCCTTCATTTATTGGGATGGACAAGCCTATCTATAGACTCTTACAGTCACTCCTCCACTTCATCATCGAGTCAGGGAGGCGCAACTTGGGGACGCTGACTGTGAGACATGACGTGCTCAGATATTCATAAGGCAGGCACCTGATGGATTTTATGATGGTGGGGAGCATGTCATTCTTTTCAGAGGACGTACCATGGTACTAGTTGCACATAAAGAGTATGTGTTGGGGGAGTTCCACATTTCCTCTATCGGTACATCCAGATGTGGCGATGATGTATCAGAACCTCAGATGACAACATTCGTGGCCTGGTATGGAGAAGGAAGAAGAAGAGTTTGTCTCACAATGCCTCACTTGTTAGCAAAGTGAAGGTAGAGCATAATGTATCAATAGGCTTGGTTCATCCCTTAAAGGTTCTAGAGTGTATGTGGGACAATATATCCATGGAAATCGTGACGGGACTTCCACATACATCTTGGTATCATGATTCGATATGCGTGATCATTGAACGACTCACAATGTTGGCCCACTTCCTACCGATTAGAGAGCAGGGCTCAATAAAGTGCTTGGGATGCCTCTATGTGAAAGATATTGGGTGTTTCAATGGAGTACCTTCTTCTATTATTTCTTATCGTGACACACAATTTACTTCTAGCCTATGGAAGGGGTTGCAGGAAGCATTTGGGATGCAGCTTTGTTTGAGAACTGCCTTCCATCCTAAGAAAAATGGTCTGACATAGCGGACCATTCAGACCCTCGAGGAAATGATGCGAGCTTGTGTCCTTGACTTCAGTCATAGCTGGGAGGACCACCTACCGTTGGAGGTGTTTTCCTAAAACAACAGCTATCACTCCACCATAGGGATGACAGCTTTTGAGGCCTTGTATGGTCGACCTTGCAGATCTCCCCTATTCTTGATAGACCCAGGGGAGTCATCAATATAGTGACCAAAGATGGTACGTGCTACCCTAGAGAAGGTGGAGATCATCCAGGAGTGGATGAAGTCTGCATAGAGCAGGTAGAAGTCATATGCTGTCAGGATATAGATACCTATAAAGTTTAAGGATAACAACCTTGTATTTCTTCGGATCTCACCTCGACGAGGTCTAGTGAGATTTGGTTGAGGCTGGAAGTTATCTCCATGATTCATCGGACCATTCCAAGTTCTCCACATAGTAGGTGAGGTGGCTTACCTCTTGGCTCTTCCACCTCAGTTGCACCGGGTGCATGACGTCTTCCACATTTCTCAACTGAGGAGATACACGCATGACCATTCTGAAATCATCCACCACAGGGAGATGGAAATCGATGACATGGTGACATTCACATAGGTTCCAGTGGAGATTGAGGATCTACAAGAGAGGATCCTACGTGGATGGTTGATACGTCTATTGCACGTACGTTGGAAGCACATGAACCTCCAGAAGAGAACATGTGAGCGAGAGGCTCAGATGCATGCTTAGTACCCCCCTTTTGTTTTCATGGTTCCAGTTGTAGATTATGGGGACGTAAATCCCTAAGGTGGGGAGAATGTAAAACATAGAAATTCCATGGATTTTTTTTCTTAAATTCCTCGGTATTTTACAAGTCCGCATTTTCTGACGGAGCGCGATTTTGAGGCCCGGAGTGCCCTGAATGATCCGTCGATGTTTTTTAAGCATATATTAACGCGCGTCTGAAGTTTTCATTAAATATTTGAATAATTCATAATAATTTACTCAATTAAAAAATCTGAGGCCATTGTTGCGCTTAGGATGGCTGGTTTACTATAGACGTGACTTAAGTTTAGTCGTCATGGGCCTCCTGTGAGAAAATCCTAAAATGGAATAACTATAAATAAAATAAATAAATTAAGTTATTTTATATTTCAAATGCTTATAGCTCGCAAATAGTAACTCAGATTAAAAATCTGAGACCATCGATGAACTCGTTAGGGTAGGATGTTTTTAAGCAGATACTAACGTGGGTCGGTGAGGGCCACTAGAGAAAGTTAGTTTTTTGGAAGCAAATAAAATAATTAAGTGTAAATTATTTTATTGTAAATTACATAAATTTTATACGTTAACTCAAATTGGAAATTTGATAGTATCGTTGGGTTATTAGGGGAGTGATTCACCTATGTAGTGCCTAACCTCAACCAATGCGGGTCAAGGGAGGCATATATTAATATTCCGTACTTTTTTTAGGTACCTTCAGTAAACGTGTGAGAGGCGTTTTATATCTTTTGAACCGGTGCTCAGAACTGAAATCTGAGAGTACCGTTGAAGTTGCAGTGTTGGTAATTACATAGTGAGACCTTCACTGCAGATGTGTTCTAATTAGAATGTAAGTTATATTTTGGTGGGTTTTTTAATTAAATTGAATAAAAATAATGTGTTAACTTTATTTTTATTTTGGTGGTTGAAACCTCCAAGGGGAGGTTGGAGGTGGGGGCCACCACACCTAAACCTCCCATGGGAGGTTATGGTGGTGGGGCCCACCCAATAAAAACCTCCCATGAGGGGATATTATTAAGGTGGGGCCCACACAGGCTTTAAACTTTGTTAACCCCCATGGAACCCACAATTAAGTGGGGAGACTCTTCACCTCCCCCTCCATTTAATGATCCAACTTCACCCATTTAATTATGTGAAGTAACTTATTTAACTAGAATCCCTTGAATTCGTTCCAACCATTTAAAATAATAGATAGTCTATTATTTTTGGGTTTGGAAACATTTATTGGTGGAACATTGATATAGGAGCCTTGGAATAACTTGGGAAACTTTATTCTCCCAATGAAGAATGCCCCTCAACAACGAAGAACGACAAACATCTCTCTCTCCCTCTTTAGCTGAGTAAAGAAGATGAAACACCACAATCCTTGAAAAACACTGATGAATTCAACATCATATTCATCTTCTGACGTAAATGAAATGACATCCTCCATACCATGAATTCATAAACGAATATCAATATACAAGGTAGGGGGATTTTGAATTGTTTTTATACCTCTTCGACAACGTTGAATTTGTGAATGTGAATTTCTGAATGATAACAGTAGAATGAGGAGGGATCAGACAGCACGGACACAGCCTGACCATCACCCTTTTTAATGGTCATGTTTGTTGATGACAACGGCGACACAATGGTTCCACTGGAAGACCAGACAGCGATGGAGCAACATGACCGGTATCAGGTCGACCATGAAGAAAACCAGTGGCGCAAGGGCCACTGAGTCGCTGGAGGGGCGCGAAACCATCACACCACACTGAAAGAAGGGGCCACGGCCAGGTGGGCCGTGACAGTCGGACGATGGACGCACCACCGACACACCGCGTGGAGGAGCTATAGGTCGTGGCAAGGTCATGCAATGATGGAGGAGTCACGTTGTTGTCGCGCCATGCAGCGACCAGCATAACTGTAGGGTCGTCGCACCACGGTGGAGAAATCAGGGGTGGGCAGCTAAGTGGGCCGCATGTGTGTGCTAAAGGCAGTACCCCTTGGGTCTAGTGGGTCACCAAACTGGCACCTAGCGTTGGTTCCATTAGAAGCCTATGGGCGCCACCCCCCCCCCCCCCATATGCGGTCTGCGGGGCTGCCCACTTCGGCCGGGCCGTCCCGTCATTCCGGGCCGGATCCTAGGGCCAGGTCGAACCCACATATTGAGTCAGACCCCGGTCCAGTCCCTGGATGGGTCAGGTCGGTCTGATTGGGTTGGACCTGACCCAGATCTGTTTGACCCGAATAGATCTTTTTGGTTGTATCTTGGGGTATGGGTGTTTGATCGACAAACTATTTGCGGACATGGAAAGCTTAGAGAGAAATGGTTCTATTGGAATACCCCACTTGAGGATTGGACATATATGGAGTATGGTAGTGTTGGATTGAACATAAAAACAAACCGGGCCCTTAGAACGGAAATGCCAATAACTCACAGACCAGGCGTCCAATTGACACACCGTCTCTCACATTGGATCCCTTAAGACAAGCCAGTCATTTGGGATAAAACTTTGTGGAGTTTAGTGGTGGTTGAGATAAGAACAATATCTCAAGGGAAGATTCTATAGATGTCAAGCACACTAGATACAAGGAATAGAGTGGCTATTAGTGAGGTGGAGGTCTGAGACAGATCACACGGAGGTCAGCACTCAGCGATCCTATGTGGGTCAGATCTTGTGTTGGTCCGCACTAAGCGATCCTATATGGGTTAGCGCATACCGATCCTCTGTGGGTCAGATCCTGTGTGGGTCATTGTAGGGGTTAGTACATACTGATCCTGTGTGGTCATTGCAGGGGTCAGTACGTATCGATCTTTGGGTCAGATCCTGTGTTGGTTATTGTGGGGGTTAGTACCCATGGATATTGTGGGGGTCAATTTGGGGGTTAGTACCTATCAATATTGTTTGGGTCAGACTCTATATGGTCAAAAGTAGTTCCTCTTGACTGAATAAGATGATCTAGCTATGCGAATAATCATCTGTAATTCTATACATCACTGAAATCCTGGCTTGAGCTGAGTGAGTGCCTTTCATGTTTACCTCATGATTGATATGTGTTACTATAAAAATTTGGTATATGTATGGGCATATACCTTAGTAAGGGTTATCTATTGACTCTGTACTTTGGGGTTATCCTTGTTGGATTTTGTGAGACCGTATGAGTCTCGGGGTCCCTACTGAGTATCGTTATACTCACCACTACACAGGCTATGCCCGCACCTCATTGTGTTGGTTATAGACAACAGACAACACTGATCGGGGTAGAGAGTATCAGGACTAGATAGTACCCAGATGTGGACCACTCGACGAGACGTACATGGAGCGGATGGTCAGACTTGGGGTGTGGATGAGGTCTTCTATACCCACCCTTCAGGTGGTAATTCCAGAGGATGACCCAGTAGTTACTTCACTTCTTTTCATCAGTTGTACTAGATTTTCAGCTATTTTGTACTTTACTATTGGGCTTTATTCCCAACCCCCTTTCCTTTTAGAACACTCTTTTGTATTCTGTTTTACATAGTGTTTTACTTCCAGTTTCGTACTCTGTTGTGTCTGTTTACTATTACAAAGGCAATGCATTTCCAGTTTAGGGTTTTACACCTTCGGTGCTAGTCGCCAGATGCTTTCATATGGAAGGCGGGCTTGGTGTAGTCAAGATACGGGCTCCAGGGGATGGGTCGTGACACTTGTAGTATAAGGCCCCAGCCTTAAACCTTACATAATCTTGAGTTATCGCAAGATTACACGTTGATGATCTTTTCAGGTTTAGAGTTTTAGAGAATTAGATCATAAAGCTTGCATTACATTCCACATTTAAACAAAGTGGTTACAATAAAACATAGTATTCTTTTTCCCATCAACGGAAACATATTGAAAATAAAACATGGATTCTTTCTTGACACTTCCTTGACACTATCATCTTATCATGTACCTTTCCCATGACCTGTGAAAAACATTTCAAAAACTTGGGATGAGCATAAAAAGCTCAGTATGGGTTAAAAAAACATGGAAAAGAAACATGAGTTCATATATACATAAGAATGAAATCATACATTACCCATAATAATAGGCACTTTAACATACCGCATAAAATCATGAATAAATCATAGAAATTATAATACATAAAGGTAACTTGAGGCATTCATAACATTCTTACGTAGGGAGTAACCCTCTTGGTTACATTTGGAATACCCATCACAGTATATTCCCTAATTCTCTTCGGAGAAACCTTAACGTTTCACTCCTTCGCTTTACCCAATGCATTGGAGAGCTATAATGGGCTCACCCGCCCTTAGTTTATCACGAAACCACCCGTCTTCATAATAATGCCCAAGAACCATAACATAATCCTATCACATAAAACATGCATAAAGGAAACATAACATTTCCACATTTCAATCATGAGATATCAATACAACACATTGATATAATAAAAAAAGTATGAAAACCATTTTCAATACCAATGTAAAACATGGTATTTATATTTCATTTGAAAAAAGGGCATGGCGTGTAGAGGAATCCGAAACTCAAATAATGGCCACGACGGCAGAGAAGTCGTTGTCGCTGCATACGTACGACAAAAACATTCCTTTTTGTCGTTAAGTAAAATGATTCGTATAAAAAAGATTCCTTTTGGATAAATGTAAAAGTCAAAGGGGTTTATACACTCTATAAAATAAGGTTGTGTATAAAATAAAATATTCCTCAATGAAAGGAGATTGAGACGAAGTCCAATACCTTTTGTCCGACGTGACTCGATTGCTCTTTAATCTCCTGAATAACAAACTAGTGTTAATTTGGACTTTCTTAAGAACCTTTTTAAAGTTCATTATTAATTTTATATCACTTATTACCATGTTATAAACATTATTTAATCATTTAAGTTAATAATGTTTGTATTGTCGATATTTGGTTCTTAAGTCGAAAGTGGACTTCTTACAATTACACGTTGTTCGTGTGGTCAAAGGTTCATTATATCCAAAATGATATTTATGATTTTGATATCATATATTTCATATATATCCTACATATACATGTATTTATAAAATTACATAATCATTTAGAGGTAAGAAATGAAATGCACCGTTCATGGAGACGGTAAGCTGTACGTACGCATGAATGCTACTTTCATTTCTATGTCATATTGATGGAATTAAAACTAAATTAGAGATATGTATATTTTAATACCAGAATTATATTAATCATTTATATGTAACATACATCATATATATCCATTATATGTACTTATAATAGTACATTACATTTGAGGATAAGAAATGAAATGCACCGTTCATGGAGACGGTAATCCGTACGTACGCATGAACGCTACTTTCATCTCTATCTCATAATTTAATGGAAAGAAAATAATAATGATATAAAGGTATATTATAATTACAGTACAACAACATATATAATAACTTTAAATCCATCCTTTATACATCCCACATATGGAATTATCGAATCAAATCACTTTGAGGGGGCGGTAGTCCGCACTTCCTAAAATGAAATTATCGTGTTTACCCACAGTGGAAACCATAAAGGTATGCTTAAAATAAAAAATACAGAAGCTTAAGGAAAACATAAACATATTATATATCATATATAAATATAGTTTCATATTAATGGCCACCTTTGAAGGTGTAAAAAGAATGTTGAACAATCATCGTTTCGGGAGGCAGAAATTCGCCATCCAAAGAAATAGTATGTTCTTTAACCATTAGATGTAGGTGTGTGTAAGTGTAGCTCGAATATTTCTTATAAAAACATCCTAGTATATTGAAGATACTGGATTTGTTACCGAAGAAATTAATAAAAACGGTTTAGGGGGTTGGAGATGCAAAATAAAACAAAAGGACTCAAGTGACGACAATACCTTAAAATCGGGCAACTCTTCTTAGTTTGAACCAAAGGGGTTCCTTGAAGGAATTTCTTCCCAAGTTAAGGCTTCTAGGATGAGGATCGGGATTTTGAGAGGCAAAATGGGAAGGTTTTGTCCGAAAAAAGGCTTGAGAGGTGTGTGTGAGGAGGTAGAGGTGAGGGCCTTTTATAAGAGGAGAGGAGGGGCACTCTTGGAAAGTCAAAAAAAAAGTTACTTTATTTTCAAATGTGTTTCAGATTTTTGAGGTCCCAAATTGATTTATTTCGATGATAAGGTGATAAGGGTTCGAAATCCACCCATCCAATAGGTTTTGGACATGTGGAGATCTTAGATATTACATTATCGTTCCATTTTATTTAAATCATTAAATAATGAGGTCGTCTCTACATCATCATGATGTCATAAATAATTTACTTTATTTGATGTCCAAAAATTATATAAAAAATACTATGATGTAGGAAATATTTTTATCTTTCCAATGAATATTTATCTTCAAAAATATGACTTGTATTACCCCATTTAAAACTTGTTTTAGTAAAACAACTCATGTTTGTGTCATTTTAATTTTAACATTAAATAAAAAGGTATTTATGTCATTTTCCAACCAAAGTTGCACCATGGGGTCCCCAAGTTGACCCATGGATTGTCTTGGTCGGCCATGACTCATACAAAGAGTGTAGGACATGTGTCTAGGTCATTTAATATTATTAAAACATTATTTTTACCTTAAAATACACTAATTACATCTAATCGTGATTAAAAACTTAATAAGTTACTATTCACAAAAAAATTATTTTAATCCCATTGGACAACATTTTACTTCTTAATGAAAACCATGTATGTAGGATTTTTTAAATTCAAAACACAATGGTGGAAAAATTTCATTTAAACGGAAAAATCCGTTTTTATAAGTACCACTTAGTGGTTTCACTATTCATAAAAAATTGACGTTTTTCAGAAAAATACCAAAAATTCACCCTAAGCTATATTTGATATTCCGAATTAAAAAATGATGTCTATTTTACAAAATTAAAATCATATAATTTTAATTAATTAATTTAATAATTAATTCCCGCTGTCAGAGCAAATAGCGTGTTTTTATGAAACAATAAGTATCAAAAGATTGACACTAGTTTAAGTCCGATTTCAAAGTGAAATTAATTACAAAGATCACTATTGGATTAAATGGTAAAAATATATTATAATTTCACTTTAAAACCAATTAAAAAGATAATATAATCATATAAATAAATTAGATTAAAAATAGGCTTTGAATTAAAATACAACATTTTTCACTATTCATTAAAAAATGAACTTTATCGGAAAAATACCAAAAATTTACGCCATGTAAATTTCAATGTCCCAATCATGAATAATATGTTTATTTTGACAAATAGAGATTATAAAATTGTAAAAAGTTTGATTTTAAAAAAGTTTTTCCATCCAAAGGTAGTAAAACAATCTTTTAAAAATATTAGTGTATTCCAGGCTTATGATTGGATTTATTCTCATTTTAAACTTATAAAACACTATCTAATTCATAAATAGACATAGATAAAAATATATATTATTCATTACTTACTTGGATGTTACATCCTTCCCCCATTTAGAAAATTTTTCCCCCGCAATTTATTTACTTATTGAATAAGTGGGGGTACTTAGCCCTCATTGCATTTTCAAATTTCCATGTTGCCTCTTCAATAATGTTGTTTTTCCACAAAACCTTTACCTGATGAATCACTTTATTCTGTAACACTTGCTCCCTATGGTCTAGAATCTGAACCGGCTGTTCCTCATAAGATAGGTTCTCTTCCAGCTGAACTACATGTGGACTCAAAACATGAGATGGATCTGGAATGTACTTCCTTAACATGGAAACATGAAAAACATTGTGTACCTGAGATAAGCTTGGAGGTAAAGCCACTCGGTAAGAAACTGATCCAACTCTCTCCAGAATTTCATATGGTCCAATTAACCTTGGAATCATCTTTCCTTTCTTACCAAATCGCATCACACTCTTCCATGGTGAATCTTTGAGAAAAACATGATCACCTACCTCAAAAGAGAGATCCTTCCTCCTGTTGTCCACATAACTCTTCTTCCTACTCTGAGCTGTTCTCATGTGTTTCTGTATCAGCTGAACTTTTTCTACCAACTCGTCTACCAATTCTGGTCCCATAAACATCCTTTCTCCCACTTCATCCCAGAAAGCTGGAGTTCGACACCGCTTCCCATATAACACCTCAAATGGTGCAATCTATATACTGGAATGAAAACTGTTATTATATGAAAACTCAACCAAAGAAAGATATTGGTCCCAACTTCCCTGATAATCCATCGAACAAGCACGTAGCATATCCTCCAAAGTCTGAATTGTTCGTTCTGACTTCCCATCTGACTAAGGATGAAAAGCTATACTAAAATTTAATTCAGTAACCAAAGACTTCTGAAGGCTATTCCAAAAGTTATAAGTGAACCTGGGATCACGATCAGATACAATGGAGAGAGAAACTCTATGTAACCTGACTATCTCTTTAAGATACAAACTGGAAAGTTGATCTAGAGGGAAAGTATCTCGAATAGGAAGGAAATGAGCAGATTTTGTCCAGCAATCAACAATAACCCAAATTGCATTATTACCTCGATATGTCTTCGGTAATCCCACAACAAAGTCCATGGATATATTTTCCCCTTTCCACTCTTGTACTGGTAAAGGTTGAAGCATCCCTTTTGGTAACTACCGCTCTACTTTAACCTGTTGACAAGTCAAACACTTCACAGTAAAATCAGAAATATCTCTTTTCATTCCATCTCACCAGTAATACTCCCGCAGATCTCTATACATCTTTGTACTGCCAGGATGAACTGAAAACGGAGAACTATGAGATTAACATAACAACTCTCTCTTCAACTGTGGGTCACAAGGAACACACAATCTCTTCCCAAATATCAAAACACAATCACTATCAACGTTGAATTCAGGCAACATACCTTTCTCAACTAGCTCTACCCTTTTCTGCAACTCACTGTCTTGCTTCTCTGCTTGCTTGATTCTGCCTGATAGAGAAGATTTCACTGATCCCTGAAACAAAACAGAAGGACATCCTGTACCAACAACTTCTATGCCAAAGTTCATCAAATCCTTAACCAAAGTATCACGTTCCAAACACAACACTGTTAATGAAGCATTACTTTTTCTACTCAAAGAAACAACAACTTTATTTGCTTTTCTCAGATGGTAGTGAATCGTACAATCATAATCCTTGATTAATTCTAGCCATCTCCACTGTCTCATGTTCAATTCTTTCTTAGTGAATATATACTTTAAACTTTTGTGATCAGTATATATTTCACACTTTACTCCATACAAATGATGCCTCCAAATTTTCAAAGCAAAAACAACAACAGCTAATTCCAAATAATGTGTAGGGTAATTTACCTCATGAGTTTTCAACCTTCGTGAAGCATAAGCAATTACCTGATCATTCTGCATTAGGACGCAAACAAGTCCTTTCAATGATGCATCGTTGTAGATAACAAACTCACTATTTCTGGAAGGTAGTGCCAAAACTAGAGCATTCACCAATCTTCTTTTCAGTTCCTGAAAACAATCATCACATTATTTTGTCCAGATATACTTAACACCATTCCAAGTTAGCTTAGTCATTGGACAAGATAACTGTGAAAACATTCTAACAAACCTTCGGTAATAGCCTGCCAAACCATGAAAACTACGAATCTCAGTTACATTTGTGGGTCTTGGCCATTCTTCAACAACCTTTGTTTTTGCAAGATACAGAGTTATCCCATCTTTAGAAACAATGTGACCAAGGAAAGAAATTTGTTGCAACCAAAACTCACACTTGCTGAATTTCACATACAATTTCTTCTCTTTTAAGGTTTTCAAAATAACCCTTAAATGAATTTCATTCTCCTCTTTACTTTTATAAAACACCAAAATATCCTCAATGAAAACAACCAACATTTTTCACCAGAGTCAGCTGATCCATCACTGCAACAAAATGTTTAGTTCTGATTCTAACCATCTCAGGATACTGATCTGAAAGGTCATTTCCCTCTATATTCCTTCCCAGAAAATATGTTCTGTTTCCTCTATTAAAAACCATTCTTAACACAGAAATATCTTAGGCGAAGCAACATGGTAATCCGTAAATGCTATATCATTTCAATCATATTATAATTTAACACTTTTCTAACTCCTAAAGTTGTCTAAACCAACCTCTGATACCAACTATAAGGCCCCAACCTTAAACCTTACATAATCATGAGTTATCACAAGATTACACATTGAGGATCTTTTCAGGTTTAGAGTTTTAGAGAATTAGATCATAAATCTTGCATTACATTCCACATTTAAACAAAGTGTTTACAATAAAGATCGTATTCTTTTTCCCATCAACGGAAACATATTGAAAATAAAACATGTATTCATTCTTGAAAATTCCTTGACACTATCATCTTATCATGTACCTTTCCCGTGACCTGTGAAAAACATTTCAAAAACATGGGATGAGCATAAAAAGCTCAGAATGGGATAAAAAAAACATGGAAAGGAAACATGAGTTCATATATACATAATAATGAAATCATACATTACCCATAAAACATAGGCACTTTAACATACCTCATAAAATCATGAATAAATCAGAGAAATCATAAGACATAAAGGTAACTTGAGGCATTCATAACATTCTTACGTAGGGAGTAACCCTCTTGGTTACGTTTGGAATACCCATCACAGTATATTCCCTAAATCTCTTCGGAGAAACCTTAACGTTTCACTCCTTCATGTTACCCAATGCAATGGAGAGATATAATGGGCTCACCCACCCTTAGTTTATCACGAAACCACCCGTCTTCATAATAATGCCCAAGAACCATAACATAATCGTATCACATAAAAGATGCATAAAGGAAACATAACATTTCCACATTTCAATCATGAGATATCAATACCACAATTGATATCATAAAAAAATTATGAAAAACATTTTCAATACCAAATTAAAACATGGTATTTATCTTTCATTTAAAAAAATGGTATGTCTTGTAGAGGAAGCTGAAACTCAAATAATGGTCAGGGCGGTGGAGAAGTCGTTGTCGCCGCATATGTACGACAAAAACATTCCTTTTTGTCGTTTAGTAAAATGATTCGTATAAAAAATATTCCTTTATGATAAACGTAAATGTAAAAGGGTTTTATACAACTTATAAAATAAGGTTGTGTATAAAATAAAATATGCCTCAATGAAAGGAGATTGAGACGAAGTCCCATACCTTGTGTCCGACGTGACTCGATTGCTCTTTAATATCCTGAATAATAGACTAGTGTTAATTTGGACTTTCTTATGAACCATTTTAAAGTTCATTATTAATTTTATATCACTTATTACCATGTTATAAACATTATTTAATCATTTATGTTAACAATGTTTGTTTTTTCGATATTTGGTTCTTAAGTCTAAAGTGGACTTCTTACAATTACACGTTGTTCGTGTGGTCAAAGGTTCATTATATCCAGAATGATATTTTTGATTTTTATATCATATATTTCATATATATCCAGAACATACATGTATTTATAAAATTACATAATCATTTAGAGGTAATAAATGAAATGCACCGTTCATGGAGACGGTAAACCGTACGTACGCAAGAACGCTACTTTCATTTCTATGTCATATTGATGGAATTAAAACTAAATTAGAGATATGTATATTTTAATACCAGAATTATATTACTAATTTATATGTAACATACATAATATATATCCATTATATGTACTTATAATATTACATTACATTTGAGGATAAGAAATGAAATGCACCGTTCATGGAGACGGTAATCCGTACGTACGCATGAACGCTACTTTCATCTCTATCTCATACATTAATGGAAAGAAAATAATAATGATATAAAGGTATATTATAATTCCAGTATAACATCATATATAATAACTTTAAATCCATCCTTTATATGTCCCACATATGGAATTAACGAATCAAATAACTTTATGGGGGCGGTAGTCTGCACTTCCTAAAATGAAATTATCGTGTTTACCCACAATGGAAACCATAAAGGTATGATTAAAATGTAAAATACAGAAGTGTAAGGAAAACATAAACATATTATATATCATATATAAATATAGTGTCATCTTAATGGCCGCCTTTGAAGGTGTTAAAAGAATGTTGAACAATCATCGTTTCGGGAGGCAGAAATTCGCCATCCAAAGAAACAGTATGTTCTTTAACCATTAGATGTAGTTGTGTGTAAGTATAGATAGAATAATTATTATAACAAAATCCTAGTATATTTAAGTTACTAGAGTTGTTACAAAAGAAATTAATAAAAAGAGTTTAGGGGGTTGGAGAAGCAAAATAAAACAAAAGGACTCAAGTGAAGACAATACCTTAAAATCAGGTAACTCTTCTTGGTTTGAACCAAAGGGGTTCCATGAAGAGGTTTCTGCCCAAGATAAGGCTTCTAGGATGAAGAGAGGGATGTGGAGAGGCAAAATGGGCAGGGTTTGGCCGAGCCAACGGCTTGAGAGGTGTGTGTGAGGAGGTAGAGTTGGGGGCCTTTTATAAGTGGAGAGGAGGGGCACTCTTGGAAAGTCAAAAAACATTACTTTATTTTCGAATGAGTTTCAGATTTTAGAGGTCCCACATTGATTTATTTCTAGGATATGGTGACAAGGGTTCGAAATCCACCCATAAAATAGGTTTTTGACATGTGTAGGTCTTATATATTACATTATCTTTCCATTTTATTTAAATTGTTAAATAATGAGGTCATCACTACATCATCATGATGTCATAAATAATTTAATTTATTTGATGTCTAAAAATTACATAAAAACTACTATGAATTAGCAAATAGTTTTATCTTTCCAATGAATATTTATAGTCAAAAATCGGACTTGTATAACCCCATTTAAAAATTGTTTTAGTAAAACAACTCATGTTTGTGTCATTTTAATTTTAACATTAAATAAAAAGGTATTTATGTCATTTTCCAACAAAAGTGGCTCCATGGGGTCCCCAAGTTGACCCATGGAATGTCTTGGTCGGCCATGACTCATCCAATGAGGGTAGGACATGTGTATAGGTCTTTTCATATTATTAAAATATTATTATTACCTTAAACTACACTAATTACCTCTAATCGCGATTAAAAACTTAATAAGTTACTATTCACCAAAAAATTATTTTAATCCCATTGGACCACATTTTACTTTTTAATGACAACCATGTATGTCAGATTTTTTAAATTCAAAACACAAAGGTGGTAAAATTTCATTTAAACGGAAAAATCAGTTTTTATAAGTACCACTTAGTGGTTTCACTATTCATCAAAAATTGAAGTTTTTCAGAAAAATACCAAAAATTCACCCTAAGATATATTTGATATTCCGAATTCAAAAATGAGTTCTATATAAAAAAATTCAAAACATATAAGTTGAATTAATTTATTTAATAATTAATTCCCGTTGTCAGAGCAAATAGCATGTTTTTATTAAACAATAAGTATCAAAAGATTGACACTAGTTTAAGCCCGATTTCAAAGTGAAATTAATTCCAAAGATCACTATTGGATTAAATGGTTAAAATATATTCTAATTTCACTTTAAACCCAATTCAAAAGATAATCTAATCATATATATAAATTATATTAAAAAGAGGTTTTGAATTAAAATACAACATTTTTCACTATTCATTAAAAAATGAACTTTATCACAAAAATACCAAAAATTTACCCCATGTAAATTTCAATGTCCCAATCAAGAAGAATATGATTATTTTGACAGATAAAGATTATAAAATTGTAAAAAGTTTTATTTAAAAAAGGTTTGCCATCAAAAGGCTGTAAAATAATCTTTTAAAAATATTAGTGTATTCCAGGCTTAAGATTTGATTTATTCTCATTTTAAGCCTCTAAAACACTATCTAATTCATAAATAGACATAGATAAAAATATCTCTTATTCATTACTTACTTGGGATGTTACGTATAATATAAAAGTGTTCTATTTTGGTATGATGATTGACAATTTCCCATATTGTATAAGTATTATTGGGGGGTTTTTGGTAATCCAATGACACCATACATTGTAATTATATCACCAATTCACATATAAATATGTATATGATTCATTAATGCTCAATTATTTTTACATTAATCCATCACCAGTTAAAAAAATAAGAATTCTGACATATATTCAACAATCTCCCATCTTATACAATCCCATTAAAAATGTTAATTTGGATCTATATATATCATTGTACTAAAATGGTGTTAGATATTTTATCTATAAAGATCATCTAATAGATAACATTTTAGAATTTATATTTATGGATTACATAACATTCTACAAAATTCCAAAATTCCACCATCATACTTGAGTCTTTTAAATCACCCATACATAATTGATTTAAACATCTTTTGAAAATTCTCTTCATCAAATTTATTATATGTGGTATATTCCCATAAAAATGATTTCTCAATCATTTGATAATGGTGTTATCATTCCTCTTCTAAAAAAATTCACATATCCATCATTAATAAATCAGTGATAATAGGAATTTTCTAAATCATTATTTGAATTAGAAACCTATGGTATTTCTTAGATAAAGAATCTTATAAATATTTAATTTTTCTAGGTTGGAGTCTCTTGGAAAATCATGATCATTGAGTATCTGGATCCACTATCTTTTCAACATGTTGATTTATTTCTATTTAAATATCTATTTCAAAGAGTTTTGATCCATATATATCTCATTTATTTAACCATAGTGATTTTTCCCCATTTCATCATAGAAATAATTATAGATTCTCACCCTAGATCATGAGTTTCATAATTTTTTTCATGAATCCTCAACTAACATGATAAATATTCAATACCATTATCATTGTTAATAATCCAAAAATCCCATTACAGTCATCGAATCATCACTGTATATTAGAGACCCATCATTAGTAGATAGTAGGGTCATAATTAGTTCATTGGTAAATCCTAACATGAAATAATTTTAACATTCATCACATTCTTTTTTATAGATGAACAAAACCCTTTCACTAATTTTGTAAGATAATGGATTGGTCAATTGGGAAAATTTCAAAATGAAATGTCAAGAATATCCTGAAATACCAATGAAACAACATAACTCAGGTATTGTCACTGGTGTAATCAATTCGGAGATTTCCATTGTAAGTATAAGATCATAAGATATTACATCAGTTTTTATAATATAACATTGAAAATATTTTTTATTATTCGAAAATTTACACAGTCTATATTTACCATATAATTATTTCCTTATAAGAGTATCAAGAGTTATCCTCTTGTTATTCTCCTTGGGTTTAGATGTTTTATAATATACTATAATATCATTATTGAATAAAAAAATGCATCATGATATTCCAATAATATTATGTACATTATATCGATGAAAATTGATATTTAATTAGTCAATAAAAATTAAATTATCGTACACTCATAATTTTATTACCTAATCCAAAAACAAGTCATTAGAATATTTAAATTATTTACTTTGAATTGATGATATACAATATTAAGGCCCGACTTAAAAATATATTTAGCACTATGAATATGATAAAATAAATCATCAATATGACAAATATGATATTTTTTTCATTATTGTAATAGCAATGGTGTCCCTATAGTCAATGCACAACATCATCGATCCATCTTTATTCTCAATAAAGAGAATAAGGGATCCCCATAGTGATACATGATGGATAATGAATCCCTTATTATTAAACTACTAACTTGATTATTCATCTCAACTAATATTAAAGTGTCCACTATAATAAGAGTCATTGATATAAGATATTATTTATGGATTCGGTCAATGTTAAAATCAACATCATGTTATATGGTTGTCAAGGTAGTTCCTTAAGAATTATATCTATGTATTTATGTACAATATGAATATACACTATTAGATGATTACATTCCTCATCAAAATATTTTTTCACTTCCTCGTCATGTATTTTATTCTGCAGAGCCTATGGGTGTGGATCTAGGTATAAATAATATGAAGAAGTTTATTCTCTAATGATATTTAATTCCATGTCTTCCATATAATTTGTAATATCATTATTATTTGAAATAAAATGTTGCATCATATTTTGGGTGAAAATCCACACTGTGAAATATATCAATTTAAACGAGATGTATAATGATATATTCATCAATTAAATAATTTTTATATTCCATAATGGGATCAACCCTACAAATTTTTGTTATAATGAGACATCCCATAATATGTTTGACTAAAAATTTCTACATTAAATCAAATGGGAAATACAGAATTTTATTTAAAAAAATATTATTCATAAAAATGTTTAATAATCCACAATGAAATAAATTATTGGATAAACGTGAGTATACAGTTACATAATATTCTAATATATCATTTGAAATATCTACATCTTCTATAGTGATCGCATATGCCTAGCCATCTCCCCATTTCCAATTATATAGTATTTTACCATGGGGCAAGGGAAATTGGTTTAAATAATTCCCAATTTCATTATAAATTTCTCATTGAACATTGATGTTTTTTATTCCCCTACCATTTTTTCCCGATTACCCTTTTATACACACGTATAAAAAACTCTAATTCCTTTCATGAATTTCCGAAGATAACATATTCAACTCAATTTATAAAACGGGGATTTTCTTTTTCCCATATTCTTCATTCATGTTTTAATGTATTCTAGTTTCTTAGAATACCTACACTTATTTTAAAATCTCTAAATGTATAGAATCATGAAAATTACAAATCTATTTTGATGGAACATAATATTATTTCATAAAATAATGAAAATAAATGAGCTCCTAGTGCCATTCATGGAAATGTGTTAATACGTTCAATGAAATGATATATATTTCTTTCATAATCATGTATGTAATCTATAGTATGCATAGCTAATAATGTAATGGTAACCTCATACTCTTTAAATCACAGTTATTATTTTTTCATTATTCTATAGAATTTTATATTAAATTAATTTAATTTATAAAAAGGGTATTAATTTTCAATGACGGTTTAATTAAATATTATCCATTCGATGTATTTTATATAATCATCTAGCATAGTATTCATGATCAAAAAACACCATTGATCAACAACACAACTTATTAAATAGACCTATAGTAAAAACTTCTCCATTTCATCAAATCCTAATTTTTGAAATATAATATCAATAAACATGACCCATTTCTGAACAATCACAAGATTATTAGTAAAAATAAAATATGTTGGATTCGATCATAAAAACATCCTATCAATGGCGTCAAATTTTTATTTTTCAAAACTGATGTATGTTTTCCTTATATTTTATAGATCTGGTAAGCTCCGACACCCATTGAGTTAACATTATTATGGGTTAATCACCACATTATGAATGGGTTTTTATCCCTATCTATCAATTATTCTCCGTAAATAAATATTGTAACACTCAGTGTTTTGTCAAGATCAAAATTTGTATTGATCCAAAAAATATTCCATTTGAAATTATTATTACTCATATAATTATTTGAAATCAATTTCACAAGGATTTTATTAATACTTCTTGATTACTAACCGTAACACCCTTCACCCCATTATCCGAGAGTTAATGGTTATTTTATAAGAATTATATATTAAAATGAGTAAAAATCACTGATTGATTATATTTTTGGTCATAGAGAACTTGAAACACACATGGTTCCCAATTACATTTCAAAATAAATTTAGAACATATCAATAGAAATTAAAATACTTCATTGACGCTTATTCAGTGATTTCTACTTCATAATGTGAGTATGTGAATAAATAAATTGGTGAGATAAAATTATTAATATGGGATTCATATAAGAGAAATGTGAATAAATAAATAATGAATTATAATCAATATTAATTAATAGAAAAAAACATTCCATTTAATAAATAAATTGTGAATGAAAATGTATCCATAGATTATGTATGAAGGAAAATATCATAAATCGTAAAAACCTTATATTTAATGATAGGAATACATATATATCAGACATCATGTATCAAAAACATATGCCACTACCATAAAGACCATTCCCATTATGAATTAATTCGGAGGGTATAATTTTTTATTATTTATCTTGGATCAAACATCAAATGTTTTTCATAAACAAATTTTCCATAGGATACATGATTTTTCTTCGAGAGGCGTTAAATAACTTTTACCCACCCATTTTATCATGCCCAAAAATTTCCAAAAATATCAAACTAATGGATTTAATTTATGAAATATACATGACCTATCCAAAAATATCTTTATTGTGTTAAATATAAGGACTTCACATTATTTCCATGTTAATCTAAAATCATTGAATGTAAGCATAATACATAAAGATAATAGTACTACTATTAGAAGATATTGATATTTATGATAAAATAATTATAAATATTTAAGGGAAAAATTATTTTACATTAAAAATGATCTTAAAATTTTAGTTTTTTCACTGCATAAAAATATTTCAGGCACAATACAATGTGAGTCTCAGTGCAATTGTTATTGAATTGACGTCCCTTAACTTCCATATTAATGTATTACACAATTTTACATAACATCATGGATATTAAAATTATATTATATATTAAATTAATTAGGAACGTCATCACCATATATTTAATTTATTATAATTTTATTATGATCATTTATTACCATTCATATGAGTTATAATTTTTACTATTGTTGTTTCGGGAACATTATTTGCATGGTTTTGGGGTTGGTTACCTTGTGAATAATTATTAGAATCTAATAAAATAATATAAATTTTCTGGAAGTGGAAAGAAATAATACTAATATACCTAAATGAATTTAGAATTTTACTTATATATCAAATTTTGATAATGAATGAGGATGATCAATTAGACACAATGTTAATAAAAAATGATAAGATTATTCTTGAATATCATCTCTAGGTGAACATGCCTATGAAACATGGATATGGTATTATGTTTTTAACTGTAGTTCTTGTACATTGGGTGGAGTCTTTGTAAAGTAATCGGTATTATTTAGACAACCATCAATATATATATGTTGTGAGGATAAGGCATGTTGAGGGGTGGAATTTATAGTGGAGTAGAGTGGTGGTTTTTGATTATTTATTCGGTAGTTTAATATTTTTCATGACTATCAATAGATATAATAAGTATGACTATTTAAATTATTTAATGAATTTATACTAACAAATTTTTTTTATTACATTAGGCATGTTTCAAAAACTCATGTATTAGCCTTCAAATGTTAAACACTATAATTATTCATATTTCACAATTCATTAAATATAAACTATTGTAGAAAATCACAATAAATTATCGCTTACAATTTTTGAAAATTTGTATTCAAAAAATGGATTCAATTCAATTCAAATTATTTTTTGAATCCTTTAAATTAAATTTTTGACAAATTCAATATTTAATAGTAAGATAGATATGTTAATATTATAAACAATATTATGTGATGTTGAAATATTTACTATGGACTCATAAAATTTTATTACAAATATAATGCAACAAGATATTAATATAGAAATATATATTATAAAAATAAATATTATTTTAAATCATTATATTAAATATAATATTGTAAATAATGAATTACATTGGAAAAAATACCAACACATAATTTAGAATTTTTATAATAATAAATTACATATTTTATGAAAAAAAATATCGCATATTTTAATTTTTGAGATATCCTAAAATTACTAATAATTAAATACAAGATTTAATTATTATAATGACCATATCACTATTCATGATGGTTTAATTACTATTCCAACTTTACTGTAAATTTTTTATATTATATTTTTGTTCTTTTAGGCTTACTATAGAATGAATTGTATTGTATTGATTTTTTTATTATATTAATACCATTAAATATCTTGGTGATGAATATCTCATTGAGATGTAGGATATCAAAGGATGTTGGGATATAATTATATAAATTAAATAAGGAATTTTTATTCTAGTTTAATGTTTTATTACATGTGTACCAAGTCTTCAAAATAAACTAGAATTTGTAATCCATATAATTTATTTAATGGGAAGTTATGATTAATGTAACATAATAATATTTTTAAAATGATAGGGTTTCTATAATTTGTATTAGATGATGGTCTTGTTATTTGGGTGGATTAGGACCAGAAATCATTAGGAAGAACCCTAGTGATAATTCTATTAGCATGGATAACCACTTCCTAAACATTGATAACAATTATTTGGGAAATATGTTCCATTTATATGTATATCTTTAAATGTTCATATTTTCCATATTATGTTATCATTATAGAATAATTCAAACCCCATTAATTTTATATTATTTTTCTAGATTCTCACTGTAAATAAGGGAATCAATAACATTATCCAATGCTATAGGAAATGTGATTATTTTAATTATGATATTCTAAAACATTTGTAAATTGAAGTTCAAATGATATTGATGCAACTGAATCATCTAGATCAACTTATCAATAATAACATAAATCATGAGGAACTCCTGCCATTCAAATTAATGATTATTTTTTAATAATACTTATTGTGAAACAGTTTCATCCAATCAACATGGGATATTATGACCCCTTCATAATGAGGATATTGATTAATTCCATGAATACTGTATTTAATTCACTCTAGATCTCAGAATAATTGAATGTTTTTCTTTAATCCTATAATTATTATAGGGATATTTATTAGAGGAATAGTTGAACAAAAAAACAATTTCTAATGTGAAAATTGATTTTATGTAATGGTATTAATTGTAGAAAATACTTTTCAAAAAACATTTTCCTCAAACTCTCTCTTAAAATTGATAGGGAGTTAATTAGGCTAAAGAAAATGGATCAAGAGACTATTAGGTAATATGGTGAAATCATTATAAGGTTTTCTTGGTAAAATAATATAATTTTCTTGGAAACATAACTGTTGACATATCAATTCATTAGTGTATAAAATCTGAGTGCAATAATGAGTTTGTGATTTGAGACATTGATATATATGAGAATAATGTTTGTTGTTCTCTTAAGGATTATTTGGAGATTTAAACTCATAGTGGCCTTATGGGATCATATTTAAAAATCCAAAATAGTGTAAAATATTGGAGGACAATTAAAAAAACTCCAAATGAGGCATGAAACCCAATTATCTCAATTTTCAAAACTGTGGGTAAATCATCACAAGAACTATATATAGGGAAATAAGACATTCTAAATATATGAAAAAAAATCAAAAATTGGATAATAACATCCGAACGGATGTAAAGAAAAAAATATGCAAGAAGAAGGAATGTATTAGATCAGCACTTGTCTTTTTGTATAATGTCTCATATATAAGGAATAAATATATTATTCTTGTCATTGTCTTTTGTGAAGTTCTTCCGAATACAATCTGTGAAAAAAAATTCCATGTTAATATGGAAGGGAATATATTATCAGTAATATTGTGGTCAATACCAAATATTATTTTCCAAAAGGTACACTTGTTAATCCGTAAACAATTGGAAAAAAATCTATTTGATTATGATTCTAAACATTCCATTAAATCATAAATATTTCCTAGAAAAATCAAAATACCACCTCAAAATATATAGGTTGTGTTTTTTATATAAAAAGAGGGATATTATTGAATTGAAATTGTATAAACCCTCTTGGGTGAATTGTTGTTAAATAAACCTCCAAAAAATCCCACCTTACATAATTTTTTTATGTATGATACTATTTTGGGATTGTATTTGGTATTATTATATAAACCCAAAATCATATATTGGGATGTGAATATCAAAATTTACTTTTTTTTACATCTTCTATTACTATAATAGTGTTATTTGAAAAATAAATCCCCATTAGTGCCATCAAATAAATTAAAGAAACAATTTCGTAATGAAGAAGAATATCTAGATGAAATTATTATGAAAATTAGATAATAATTCATGAAAACAAGCTTATTGTGAGGAACTACACCTATGTATTCCTTGAGGAATTTTCTAGTGAACCACATGACCAAGAGGCTGAGTACACAAATGATCTTATAACATGGTAATTTATCATAATAAAGTGTCCTTACAGTATAGTCAAAATCGATATGGATGAACTGAAGTTGTATTTATAAGAAAATCTAAACAAGGGTTTCATTGGAATCAGTAATTCACAATGTGATTCACTGATTATATTAATAAGGATTAATTATGGATCAATGATATTTATCAATTATGATTGTTATCAAAAAATGACAGGATAAATAACTTGTATCTCATTGCATGGTTAGATGACTTGATTGGACAACTACATGGGGAAAAATTATACTCTATGTTGGACCCTGAGTCAGTATATCACCAGTTAACGGTGATCAAGGAATATGTTCCAAACACATTAATTTAATTGAGTTATGGAAAATATGAGTTTAATGTGACGAAAATTGGATTCAATATTGGTAAAAAAAATTAATGGAGTTAATTAATTGTGGGTTTTGATATTACATCAAATTATTTTTTTATATCCTTTATCGTTGATAAGAAATTATACCCCATGAGAAATGAGGATCATGAGGAGAATTATAATATTGGTATGAATAATTTGAAAAGTGGGAAATAGTATAAAAAATATCGTAAATTTCGATTATTTATAAAGGACGAATATTTCAGGGTGTATGTTATCACAAAATTGTATTATTTTAAGACCCCTATTAAAAAATATATTTGAAGTGTTTTTGATACCGAATCGGAATTGGATAATATAATGTTCCCATTCTTTATATGGGTATTATAATTTATTTTTGAGGAATGTATCATGATTTGAAAACCCACTAACCAATTTTATTTGGAATTTGGTAAAATTTTTCTTAAATAGAGAATTTGAAGACTGCATTAATGAGTTTAAAAAGTTTCTTTTCACTGAACTAGTAAATATAGTATTTGTATGTGAGGATCTATTTTGGGTATTCAATGATGCATCAATGAAGGTATTAGTTTTTTTATAGTGGATAAATGATAATGTGATGCCCTACGCCATATGGAATATTATTTTTCATGAGAAAAAGTATGTCACACATGAATTGGTGTGGGAAATATGATATTTGTTTTGAAAATATATTGGTAGTATATATATGGGGACAAGTGTGAGATATAAATTTATCACTATAGGATAAAATATATATTCACTAATAAAGTGAAAAATATTTGACATCACATATGGATATATCTCATATCAAGGATTATTACTAGTCAATCCACTACAATCCTAATAATAAAAATAATTTTTTAGATGATCTTTGTAGAAAAGATCATTAAAATTTATCGATGATGAGATTTGAGGTGAATCACATATTAATAAGAATAAAAATTATAGACATGGAAATCATATGTGATGTTCATTCATCATTAAATTATCATATGATTTTTCAACCATCCCATTAAGGGAAGGTAAATTATTCTCATAGAAATGATGCAGAAATTATAAAAAATGGAATCTATTAGAAATTGGAAGTCCTCTACTGTGAAAATTTATAATGGTGGGGTCACATATTTTTTTCAGGACCATGTGTACAATAAAATCATATAATAATGTGAGAGAACAATAATGATTCACATATGACTACCTTCTCAAATCCTAATAGGGTGCACAGTGATGTATCAAGAACTTTATGAAAACTATTGTTCAGAAAATATTATGAATTAAATTTCTTATTATATATCAATGGTCTTGGTATGTTAATGTTTTGAGGAATAATGGAAAAACATTGATGGGATGATGTAACCATTTCCCATAACATCATGGAAATGGTAAAATGTCACCGTGAAGATTATAAAATGACATTTGAAGTAATTTAAAAAAAAATATTGTAATATGGATTACATTGAATCCTCTTACAATGGTCTGTCACATTATTGAAATTTGTGAGGACTTCATTGTTGATCAACATTCACTTATATAAATCATATATGTTGATTAGATACATGGAGTTCTATTAACAATTATATATGATAACGATCATTGATTTAACTATTAATAACTAAAATATATATAAAAGGTTTGAAGTGATTTTCAAAATATTATTAGGGCTTATTATCCTTAATGTAATGGAAATTCTATGGGAGTTATTCAAAAATAGTAGTATATATTGATAGCATTCTTATTCAACATCAAACGAGGTTGTGTTACATCCCAGGTAAATAAAGAAAAAGAAATTTTGATATCTATTAATATTTATGAATTATATATGGGTTTTACCTTAATGTGAACACTATATATGATGGATTACATGATATGGAACAATGTAATTCTCTGAAATATTATGTTTTATAGATGATTCAGTTATACCAAAAAATAAAAATATATTATTATTATTATATGTTGTAGTTAATTTCACACCATTGTATTGGTGTAAATGAATATACCTAACTATATTATTATTTCACATAATTATTAAACATTTTTACTTCCAATGTCTAAATTATTTAAGCTTAAAATGAATATCAATAAAATTTTAACCATAAATACTATAATATTTTGTAAAAGGCATCTTACCACCTTCTAATGGAAAACAATTTTTAAATTTAGTATTTTTTAAATATAAATGTTATATATTCATCAAAATAATTAAATTATTTAGAAATGGGACATAAAAATTTACTTCAGTTATATTATGATAGTTTTTGGATAAAATTCATTATTTAATTAATAGTGAAAGATACTGCATTTTAATACAAAACTGCATTTTATTATAATTTATTTTTATAGTTTTGTTTTCCTTTCAATTTTTTAATGTTTAATTGGGTTTATTTTTCATCATGTAATCCAATGATGGTCATTAGAAGAAATTTAGCATTAAAAATGGTTAAAACATATGACAATAATTTGTTGGTTTTTACTTCTTTTAAACGTATTTTAATTATCTATCAATGGGATTAGTGTTAAAACTAAATTTACCACTTCAATGAATTTTATTTTCAAAAACATACATTCATGTTGGTATTCGGGGTGAAAATTTTGGTTTAATAGTATTAGATTAATTTTTTTATGATACAACCATTATTTTTTTACCATGGTTAAATGTAAATATGTTAATTTAAGTTAAAATTAATTGAATAATTATATAAAACTGAATTAAAAATGATATAATATTATTTTATGAGTTATAGATGAACAAGAAAACCATTGGGACACGAATATCGCCTTTGAAATCATGTTGGGGCTGATAATGACAAATTCGAACATTTAATTTAATATAAAGGGAAATATAACATAATGTTGTATCTGAATAATTAAATAGTTTTAATATGTTGTTATATAGGTGATATCATTTGGTATAAATATTATACACAATGATAAAAAAATTTCCTACATCATGGTATTTTGTTTGTAATTTATAGAGATTAAATAATAAAATTTATTTATTACACAATGATGATGCATTGAAAGTATTATTAATGAATGAATCAAATAAATGATATTATAAATATGATAAAAAAATTAATTCTATATAATTAATTACATTCAATATTATTAAGGTAAAAAATAAATTATATAGATATTTTAAATGTTCTTTTTCAATGTTATCATGTTATTTTTATATTTTTGAAAATGATCATATTGAATAGTATTTAAATTGACATAAATAATATTTTAAAATAAATAATCTATTATTAAATGATATAAGAGTCCTAAAAATTTAATGTTCTTCTAAATAACTTCTATAGTGATAAAAAATTAATTAATTATCCACTTTAGGATTTCTTATCACATTATAGTAACTATATTTACCATATAGTGTAAAAATACGAGAAAAAATTTTAAGAATTAATTTTTTAACTTAGGGTAAAATCCAAAATACAATGTAAAAAATATTAACTAAACCTATCTAAAATTTATTTTTTGAGAGCATTTTTACCCAAACAGATATTTTCCTAGAAATTAATCACATTTCATATATAGAAACCAAGTATATTTATAATACTTTACTATTAGAATACTTTTGTTGTAAATTACCCCTTATCCCCTTATAAAAGGCCTCAACCTCTACCCAAATCCTCACATCTCTTAACCCCATTTGATTAATAAATATATACTCAAATATTATAACAACATAACTTGTAACGCCCCGACCCCAGTTACCCAGAGTCGGTGCATTATTACATAACATTGGCATGATCACAAGAAAGATCAAATCTCCAAAGACCGATTGGTTTAGTAGCCATGGAAACACTATATATATTCATAAAGTTTTACATCATAAAAATGAAAACTACAACAACATATTTTCTTCATAGACCACACTCTTATCCCCTCATACTATCCCTGCAGGTCTTTCATAATTTACTTCTTCATATCCTAGGAAAAATAAAACATATAAAAGGGGTGAGCTCAAATGCCCAGTAAGGATAACAATATAGCGGAAAATTTCATAAATAAGCATAAACATTTAAGGCAATGTATAACTAAAAAAAATCCTTTTTAACTTAAACTTAAACATAGTATGGAAAAATTAAAATGAAATAATGCCATTTACTTATTCACATGGATATTCTACTAATCGAATAATCACATGCAATATCAATAACCACTTTCATAATGATGGAATGCATAATGCCAGTCTATCATAACAACATAGACAAGGCCTCGTTCCAAGACTACAAATAAGATTTTTCCAAGGCCTTGTGCCAAGACACTAGTTTGTCTCATGAGACCTACCGATGCATCGAGGAGTTATAGCGGGCTCCACCCGCCACATATTAATTCACTACTAGAAAATGTACCTATCCCCACGGTTTTCCCCAAAACCGTGGGGATAGACCCCCCCTATACCCACGGTTTTGGAAAACCGTGGGTATAGGGGGCTCTATCCCCACGGTTTTGGAAAACCGTGGGGATAGGTCCTGAAAAGTCACCTATACCCACGGTTTCCCAAAACCGTGGGTATATGGGGGGTATATCCCCACGGTTTTGGGGAAAACCGTGGGGATAAGTCTGGGATAAAATACCTATACCCACGGTTTGCCAAAACCGTGGGTATAGGTCAATTTTGTGTGCGCGGGAAATTTTTTTTTCCGCGGGAAGGAATTTTTTTTTTTGGCGGGAACCCTATACCCACGGTTCTTCCCTCTATACCCACAGTTTTTATAACTATATTTAACTAAATATATATATATATATACATATATGTGAAGTTAGGCTAGTGGTTAGACACGCTGTTTATAGCGAAGAGGTTGCGGGATCGAAACTCGGCGCCTGCATTTTTTTAGGACCTATACCCACGGTTTTGAAACTGTGGGTATAGGTCGTTGACACCGTGGAAATTGTCTATGTTTCGGTGACACGGTGGCAGGACACCTATACCCACGGTTTTCCAAAACCGTGGGTATAGGCTGGGGACCTATACCGACGACGTTCCAGCCCACGGTTCCCAAAACCGTGGGTATAGGCTATACCCACGGTTTTGGGGGCTATACCCACGGGTTTGAACCGTGGGTATAGGCCATTTTTCCAGTAGTGATTCCAATGCATTCCCATATGAAAAGGTTTAAACATAAAATAAAAATTCATATTAAAACTAGCATACGAAATGTCAATACTTTCACCATAAACAATGAATGGTATAAAAATATCACATCCACATTCAAAAATATCACAAAACCTTCAATACAATATAGAAGTTTTGTATCATAATAAATCATCCTCAAATAAGGGTAAAATCCATTAAAGGATGTTGACATAGATGAAATCAAAACTCTTTTTAGAGAAATATATCTTTCTATTTTGAAATCATTTAAGAGTCATATATTTATAAAATAAAAAATTTTCTTTGAAAATATTATTATAATCTTGTAAGGGAAGCTTCGACGATTTTATAACGGCGGAAAATAACCGCGCTCGCCGTATAAGTTAAAAAAACATTCTTATCTTAATTCAGTCGAAAAGGTTAAAAAGAACCTTGTTTGGAAAATGACTGAAAGATTCCTTTATAAACCTATTATAAAAAGTCAAACAAGGGTATAAATGACTTTAACCCTTATTATTGTAAATAGTAAAAATGTTTTGAAATAAATTTTGAAGAAACATGGACGTGGATGATAAAGAAATCCCAGTAGATTATTACGTATAAACAATCTTGGATAATGAATAGATTGCGAAATAAACCATTACCTTGTACATTTACTTGGTTGGGGTAGGATAACCTCCTGTATAATGGTGAAATAATTGTTATTAAATTATACAAGAATCATATATAATAATATGATATCATATATGATCTTTTAACATTGATTTGTTTATAGTATCTTAGTATTATCGTCGTTTCGGGGGATAACATACTCATTTTCTTTTATATGATTTTTTACTTATGCCATGTTTGTCATGGATAGTTTGTATATTACTTATATCCAGAATGATATCAATTCCTTAAACATTATTTTTAAATCATCAAATGATAAGTATACTTGAATGGATACGATGGAGAATGAATCTCATCGCGTTCGTGGAGACGGTAGTCTGTACGTACGCACGAGCGACAATATCATTCTTTTGATATTAAAATAATATATAATTGGATAGTATATCATATATAAAGAATCATTATCAAGTTATATTTATTATTTACATGAGTTACACATCATTATTATACCCATCCAAATAATAATATATTGAATAACAATTACACCACGATGTCGAGACGGTAAGCCGTGCGTACGCACGTATGGTGACATGTTATTCAATTGGTGGATAGAATAATGAGTATGGTTGTACCATATTTATAATAACATCACAGTATATATAAGATACTGGAGTTATTATTTTATAATGGTAATTACAAAGAAAGAATAAGTGGAAGAAGAAAGGAACTTGGAAAAGGGTTGTCAAAACGTTACCTCTTCTTCGGGTTCTTCCTTTTGATTTTATCAAAAGGGATCCATAGGTTGGATTTCTGATCAAACTAAGGCTCTAGGTTGTAGTGATGGAAGTTGGGAGAGTATTTGGGCAGAGTTTGGCCTAACCAAAAGTCTTTTAAGGTGTGACGAAATGAGAAGGGGGAGTGCCATTTTATAAGAGGGGTGAGGGGCACCTTTGGAAAATCTAGAAATATGAATTTATAATAAATTCATATTAGGTTTCTAATGTCTCAAAAGTGAATTATTTAAATTTTAAGGTGGGGATGGGTCGAAAAACACTCAACCAATATAATTTATACAGGTTTGGGTACTTATATTAACCTTATCTTTAAGTATTAACTCTACGTTAATTAGTTTCACTTTTACATTGTCTCTTTGTGTTTTTATATTATATGGTTAATAAACATACTATATACATCCATGAGACCCCCATGTGGTCCATTAGTGATAAAACTATCATGAT
Organism: Viscum album; assembly: GCA_963277665.1. Taxonomy (NCBI): domain Eukaryota; kingdom Viridiplantae; phylum Streptophyta; class Magnoliopsida; order Santalales; family Viscaceae; genus Viscum; species Viscum album. Next base: position 1,140,801,553 of record OY728127.1, read on the forward strand.
ATAAGTCTCTTGGACTAACCTTAGATTTGTAGGAATTTAAAATCAATTAATAATATAATATTTGTTTTAAAAACTCTTTTATGTCGATTTTGACACTATTCAATAGTTGATTTTTGTGAAACTCATAACAGAATTATCACTTCGAAAAAAGTCATTTAAATCAATCCTAATATGTCATATTATCCTATAAAATTAGTTTAATTCATTAAAAGTCTGAAATTATATTTATTTGGGTATTTATAATATCAATTATATTAATTTTTCATTATTATTGTAATTACTGCATCAAAATTGTGTCATAAATAAATTTAATTATTTAATGACTAAAAATTATAAATAAAAAATCATTATTTGGGAAATATGTTTAGCTTTCTAATGAATATTTATAATCGAAAATACAACATATATAACCCTTTGTAAAAATTGTTTTTCTAAAATATATATGCTTGTGTTATTTTTGTATTAATTTTAACTTAATTAAAATAAAGTGTCCCTATCACCTACAAGTGGCTCCATGGGGTCCCAAAAATAGACCCAAAGATGCCCATGGTCGGACATGAATCAACCAATAAGGTTAGGACACATATTAGGTTAATTTTTTATTGTTAAAATATTATTTTGTAACCCTTATTTACCGGAGTTACCCTTTAACCATGGTAAATAAAATATTTACCGAAGTAACTATTCAAAATGTCTAAAAATAAAAGTTACCTATTTACACAATTTGAACATCCTGATTCCAAATATTGAGTCCATTTTTAAAAATTCAAAACACAGAAGTGGTAGAAATTAAATTAAAATTAATTCCCGTTGTTAAAATAAAAAGCGTGTTTTTAAGAGATAATAACTATCACAAGATTGACATTTGTTTATGTCCGGTTTAATTGTGAAATTATGTCCAATGACAAAAATTGAATTAAATGGTAAAAATATATTTTAAATATACTTTAAAACCACTCAAATTCATAAATTATCAATATTAATTATTTTGATTAAAAAAGTTGTTTGTAATTAAAATTTAGTAATTTTCACTATTCATCAAAATATGAAAGTTATCCGAAAAGTACCAAAATTTCACCCTAGGCTAATTTTGATATTCCGAATCCAAAAATTAAGTCCATTTTGATATATAAAATATATATAATTTCAAAAATTAGGTATTACTATTCATAACGGCTAGTTTGATTGGTTATGGTGTGTTAGAACTTGGTGTTGCGTACAACACACGCTATCACATTATTCATAGAGAAGCGTACCGTAGAAGCTTGGGGTGTTACATTCTCACCTCCTTCAAATAATTTCTTCCTAAAAATTTCTAGAATACTGCCACATGAAAAGACTCAGGTGGTTCTTCATCATAAGTTCCTCGGGTTCCCACGTTGCCTCTTCCATCTTATGGTTTCTCCACAAAACTTTTACCAGACGCGTCGTCCGGTTTCTCAATACCTGTTCTCTCGTATCAAGAATCCTGAAGGGATCTTCACAATAAGATAGATCAGGTTCCAGTTCTAATTCTTCATAGGTGAGTACATGCGTTGGGTCAGGCATGTATTTCCTCAATAGAGATACGTGGAACACATCGTGAACTTTGGAGAGACTTGGAGGCATTGCCAATCGGTAAGCTACAGCCCCAATTCGTTCTAGAATTTCAAAAGGTGCGATGTACCTGAGACTCAATTTACCTTTCTTACCAAAACGTATGAATCCCTTCCATGAAGATACTTTCAGGAAAACATGATCACCGACTTGAAATTCCAAATCCTTCCTTCGATTATCAGCATAGCTCTTCTGCCTACTTTGAGCTGCTTTGATGTGATTTTTGATTACCTTCACCTTTTCCATCGTTTCCTCCACTAGTTCTGGACCTAAAAGTATTCTTTCACCAACGTCATCCCAACAGGTTGGTGTGCGACATCTCTTTCCATATAACGCTTCATATGGTGCCATCTGAATACTCGAATGGAAACTATTGTTATAGGAAAATTCTACCAAAGGTAAATATTGATCCCACATACCCTGAAAGTCAAGTGAACGAGATCTCAGCATGTCTTCTAAGGTTTGAATAGTCCGTTCTGATTGTCCATCTGTCTGAGGGTGGTAGGCAGTGCTCAAATGAAGTTTAGTATCCAGGGATTTCTGTAGACTTTTCAAGAATATTGAAGTAAAATGGGGATCACGATCAGAAACAATTGATATGGGTACTCCATAAAGTCTCATAACTTCATTAATATATACTCTTGATAGACGTTCTAGTGGTAGATCTTCTCTTATAGCAAGAAAATGTGCTGACATGGTAAGACGATCGACAATAACCCATATTGCATCATTCCTTCTCGGAGTCTTTGGTAGCCCCATGAAAAAGTCCATCGTAATATTATCCCATTTCCAATCCAGTATGGGAAGAGGTTGCATGGCTCCTCCAGGGTGTTGGCTTCTAGCTTTCACTTGTTGACAAACCATACATCTTGACACAAAATCAGCAATCTCCCTCTTCATATTGTCCCACCAAAAATGTTCCTTCAAATCTCTATAAATTTTGGTGCTCCCAGGGTGTATATAGAAATTGGAACTATGAGCATCATCCAACAATTCCCTCTTTAGATCAGGTATATGAACACAAAGTCTCTTCCCGAATTTCAAAATTACATCTTCATACACAAATTCTCTCAGTCTCCCATCATTCACAACTTTAATCTTCTTTTGAAATTCTTCATCATCGGTTTGCGAACTCTTAATCCTTTCTAGTAAAGATGGTTTGGCAACCATTTGAAAAAGCATTGATGTTTCTCCTTCACTGGTTATTCCCATGTCCATCTTCACTAGATCCATGAAAATTGGATCCCTTTAAATTCTCATCACATTCAAAACTCCATGGTCTTTTCTTCTCAAAGCATCTGCCACCTTGTTTGCTTTCCCCAGGTGGTAGTGTATCGTACAATCATAATCCTTGAGTAATTCAAGCCATATCCTTTGCCTCATGTTGATTTATTTTTTTGAGAAAATATACTTCAAACTATTGTGATCAGTATAAATCTCACATTTTTCACCATAGAGGTAGTGCCTCCATATATTCAAAGAAAAGATCATAGCTGCTAACTCGAGATCATGAGTAGGATAGTTTTGTTCATGAATTTTCAACTGTCATGATGCATAGGCAATAACCCTGTCATTATACATAAGGACACAACCAAGTCCTTTCTTCGATGCATCACTATAAATAACGAACCCATCATTCCCCGATGGTAGAGTCAATATAGAAGCATTGAATATTATTCTCTTCAGTTCTTCGAAACATTCTTCACACTCTTTTGTCCAAACAAATTTAACCCCTTTACGTGTGAGCTTCATTAATGGGTTAGCCAATCAGGAAAAATTCTGGACGAAACGTCGATAATAACCTACTAAACAAATAAAACTATGTACCTCAGTTATACTCGTAGGTGCTGGACATTCTTGAATTTCCTTGGTCTTAGAAGGATCAACAGAGATTCTATATTTAGAGACAATATGGCCAAGAAAATAAATCTCCTGAAGCCAGAATTCACACTTGATAAACTTCTCATATAATTCATGTCTTCTCAGAGTCTTCAGGATAGTGCGCAAGTGATTTTCATGATCTTCGTGGCTTTTAGAGTATACCAAGATATCATTAATAAATACCACCAAAAATTCATCATGATATTCCTTGAAAACTCTATTCATCAGATCCATGAATATATAGGGTGCATTAGTCAATCCAAAAGGCATTATTGTAAACTTGTAATGCCTGTACCTGGTTCGAAATGCTGTCTTTGGAATGTCTTCCTTCTTCACACACAACTGATGGTATCCAGATCGAAGGTCAATCTTTGAAAAGTATTGAGATCCATGAAGTTGGTCAAATAAATCATCAATGCGAGGTAGGGGATACTTGGTCTTTATTGTTATAGCATTGATCTCCCTGTAGTCGATACATAACCTCATAGATCCATCTTTCTTTTTAACAAAAAGAACAGGGGCTCCCCATGGAGAAACACTAGGGTGAATAAATCCCTTATTACTCAATTCCTCTAGTTGTTTCTTTACTTTAACTAATTCTAAAGTGGCCATTCTATAAGGGGTCTTTGATATAGGCCTTGATCCAGGAATTAAATCAATGGAAAACTCAACTTCTCGTTCTGGAGGATGTCCAGGTAAATCTTCCGGAAATACATCTACAAATTCTTTCACAATAGGTACATCATCTATTCGAACATTCCTTTCCTCACCCACAGTTATTTCATTCTCTTACTCCCCAATAATTGAATTTATTTGAGCTACTGGGGGTGGATCTAGATAAGAATTAGGTGGTGAATATTCTTCTCTAAAGATAAGGTGTTCCTTATCATCATCATCAAGAATCGTAACCTATTTCTTCTTACAATAAATCTTCGCATCATAGTCCGAAAGCCAGTCCATACCGAGGATTATATCAAACTCAATCATAGGTATGCCGACGAGATCAGCAGATAAAGAACATTTATGTGCTCTAATGGGGACTGATTCACAAAACATTGTTGCAATGATACTTCCCTTAAGAGTTTTAACTGACAACTCCCTTGTTAAATCAAATTGGAAATATCTTATTTTCTTAGAAAACTGGGAAGATATGAAATAATGGGATGATCCAGAATCAAATAATGCATTTTCTAAACTTGAGGAAACCATTAAATTACCTGCCACCACGTCTTTCGGAGCTTCTACCTCAGCAGTAGTGATAGCATAAGCCTGGCCTTGGTCCCTTGGAATTTTTTGAAGTAAGTTCCCCTGACGCATAGGACATTCATTTTCATAATGTCCCATCTCCCTAAAATTGTAGCACTGAACATTGGCAGCTTCCTTCTTCCCTTTGCAATCACGAGCATGGTGGCCTTTTTCACCACACTTATAACAGACTCCTGTTCCCTTCAAGCAAGTAACGGGGTGTTTCTTCCCACATCTACCACAGGATGGATATTCAACCATTCCCTTCTTCCCCTTATTTCCATTCCCAGATTGATCAGTAGGTCTCTTCTTATCTAGATTTGCTTTAAAGTCATAAGACTTATAGAATTCCTTTTCGGTCTTGATAGCACATGAGACAATGTCTTTGTACGACGAGAAGGATTTTGAGACTAATGCTTGACTGAGAAATGGTTTTAACCCATCAAAGAAATGATCAATCTTACTTCTTGGGTTACATATATAATCTCCAGCATACCTTGCTGACCTTGTAATGTTAGCCTCATACTTTGCGACATTCTCATCATCCTTTTGTCTCAGACTCAGAAATTTCCTTTCCATATCTGCTCGATGGTCGCGAGGAAAGTATTTTTCTAAAAACAGATCATTGAACTCCCTCCATTCCATATTTGATACTTCATCATCTTCCTTTGTATTTTGAATCAATGACCACCATTGATCAGCATCTCCAGTGAGGCGGTAAACTGCCATGATAACTTTTTCCCCTTCACTACTCCCCAGAGCCTGAAATATTTTTTCTAGGGAGTTTATCCATTGCTCGGCTACTAAGGGATTTGTACTCCCATTGAACATTGGTGGTTGTTGCCTCATAAAGTGATGTAACATTGATCCTCCACACTGCGGATCAGGGTGCTCCATACGGGTAAGGTTATTATTCATAACCTGAGTGAGTTGTCCCAGTATGGTGATTAGCTGATCGGTACCAGTTGCATCACTAGCTCCACTATAATTGTCTTGATCAGGAGGGAAATCCCTACATGGAGTGCGTGCATTGATACAGTTTCCATTTCTTCCACTAGGCGCCATTTCTAAACAATGGCATAAACTAGATCAGTTTATGAATCAAAATACATAATCCCATACTTATAAAACTCTTAACATAAATTGAACTATTTATGGATATAATCCATAATCATAAGATTGTTTTCTTTAAGGATGTATATACTCATAAATCCTTCATAATGATTTGTAATGAAAATGAGAGTTATCCTAAGAGTGTCGTAATAAAGAGTGCAGCAAGGCCCGTTATCATGCACCGGTTCCCATTTGAGTCTAGCTCAAAACGGTGTTTTCGGGTTTTACCCCTAGGTACATCTGTGCTAGAGCCTCCTCTACCTGCTCGTATCCAGACAGGGATGTATTGCTCGGAAAACTCACAAAATCTCTACAATACCAAAATTATAGGATGCTCTTCTATATTAATCCTCAAAGTTCATCTTAGGTCTACGTGCTCTAATCAGAGATTATCTAAATCTTTTTTCCAAGGTTTGTACTAAACTTCCTATGATACCAACTGTAACGCCCCGATCCCAGTTACCCAGAGTCGGTGCATTATTACATAACATTGGCATGATCACAAGAAAGATCAAATATCGAAAGACCGATTGGTTTAGTAGCCTTGGAAACACTAGATATATTCATAAAGTTTTAAATCATAAAAATGAAAACTACAACAACATATTTTCTTCATAGACCACACTCTTATCCCCTCATACTATTCCTGTAGGTCATTCATAATTTACTTCTTCATATCCTAGGAAAAATAAAAAATAGAAAAGGGGTGAGCTCAAATGCCCAGTAAGGATAACAATATAGCGGAAACATTCATAAATAAGCATAAACATTTAAGGCAATGTATAACTAAAACAAAAGCCTTTTAAACTTAAACTAAAACATAGTATGGAAAAAATAAAATGAAATAATTCCATTTAATTATTCACATGGATATTCTAATAATCTAATAATCACATGCAATATCAATAACCACTTTCATAGTGATGGAATGCATAATGCAAAACTATCATAACCACATAGCCAAGGCCTCGTGCCAAGACTACAAATAAGATTTTTCCAAGGCCTTATGCCAAGACACTAGTTTGTCTCATGAGACCTACCGATGCATCGAGGAGCTATAGCGGGCTCCACTCATCACATATTAAGTCCAATGCATTCCCATATGAAAAGGTTTAAACATAACATAAACATTCGTATTAAAACTAGCAGACGAAATGTCAATACTTTCACCATAAACCATGAATGGTATAAAAATAGAACATCCACATTCAAACATATCACAAAACCTTCAATACAATATAGAAGTTTTGTATCATAACAAATCATCCTCAAATAAGAGTAAAATCCATTAAAGGATGTTGACATAGATGAAATCAAAACTCTTTTTAGAGAAATATATCTTTCTATTTTGAAATCATTAAAGAGTCATATATTTATAAAATAAAACATTTTCTTTGAAAATATTCTTATATGCTTTTAAGGGAAGCTTCGATGATTTTATAATGGCAGAAAATAACCGCACCCGCCGTATAATTTAAAAAAACATTCTTATCTTAATTCTGTCGAAAAGGTTAAAAAGCACCTTGTTTGGAAAACGACGGAAAGATTCCTTCATAAACCTCTTTTAAAAAGTCAAACAAGGGTATAAATGGCTTTAAACCATATTCTTTTAAATAGTAAAAATGTTTTTAAATACATTTTGAAGAAACATGGACGTGGATGATAAAAAATCCCAGTAGATTATTATGTATAAACAACCTCGGATAATGAAGAGATTGCGAAATAAACCCATACCGTGTACCTTTACTTAGTTTGGGTAGGTTAACCTCCTGTATAATGGTGAAATAATTGTTATTAAATTATACGAGAATCATATATATTAATATGATATCATATATGATCTTTTAACATTGCTTTGTTAATAGTATCTTAGTATTATCGTCGTTTCGGGTGTTAACATACTCATTTTCTTTTATATGATTTGTTACGTATGCCATGTTTTTCATGGATAGGATGTATATTATTTATATCCAGAATGATATCAAGTCCTTAAACATTATTTTTAAATCATCAAATGATAAGTATACTTGAATGGATACGATGGAGAATGAATCTCATCGCGTTCATTGAGACGGTAGTCCGTACGTATGCACGAGCGACAATATCATTGTTTTGATATTAAAATAATATATAATTGGATAGTATATCATATATACATAATCATTATCATGTTATATTTATTATTTACATGAGTTACACGTCATTATTATACCCATCCAAATAATAATTTATTGAATAACAATTACACCACGACGTGGAGACGGTAAGCCGTACGTACGCACGTATGGTGACATGTTATTCAAAGGGTGGATAGAATACTGAGTATGGTTGTACCATATTTATAATAACATCACAGTATATATAAAATACTAGAGTTATTATTTTATAATGGTAATAACAAAGAAAGATGAATTGGAAGAAGAAAGGAACTTGGAAAAGGGTGGTGAAAACGTTACCTCTTCTTCGGGTTCTTCCTTGTGATTTGATCAAAAGGGATCTTTATGTAGGCTTTATGATCAAACTAAGGCCTCTAGGTTGTACTTAGGGAAGTTGGAAGAGTATGTGGGCAGAGTTTGGCCGAACCAAAAGGATTTGAAGGTGTGAATAAATGAGAAGGAGGAGTTCCCTTTTATAAGAGGGGTGAAGGGAACCTTTGGAAAAGCTAGAAATATTAATTTATAATAAATTCATATTCGGTTTCTAATGGCTCCAAACTGAATTATTTAAATGTTAAGGTGGGGATGGGTCGAAAACCACTCAAACAATAGAATTTATACAGGTTTGGGTACTTATATTAACCTTATCATTAAGTATTATCTCTAAGTTAATTAGTTTCACTTTTACAATGTCTCTTTGTATTTTTATATTATATGGTTAATAAACATACTATATACATCCAAACGACCCCCAAGTGGTCCATTAATTATAAAACTATCATGATATAAGTCTATTGGTATATCCTTAGATTTTTAGGAATTTCAAATCAATTAATAATATAATATTTGTTTTAAAAACTCTTTTATGTCAATTTTGACACTATTCAATAGTTGATTTTTGTGAAACTCATAACAGAATTATTACTTCGAAAAAGGTAAATTAAATCAATCCTAATATGTCATATTATTCTATAAAATTATTTTAATTCATTAAAAGTCTCAAGTTATATTTATTTGGGTATTTATAATATCAATTATTTTAATTTTTCATTATTATTGTAATTACTGCATCATAATTGTGTCATAAATAAATTAAATTATTTAATGTCTAAAAATTATAAAAAAATATCATTATGTAGGAAATATTTTTATATTTCTAATTAATATTTGTAGTTGAAAATCCAACATATATAACCCTATGTAAAAATTGTTTTTCTAAAATATATATATGCTTGTGTTATTTTTGTATTCATTTTAACTTAATTAAAATAAAGTGTCCCTATCACCTACAAGTGGCTCCATGGGGTCCCAAAAATCGACCCAAAGATGTCCATGGTCGGACATGAATCAACCAATAAGGTTAGGACTTGTTTTAGGTTAATTTTGAATTATTAAAATATTATTTTTTAACCCTTACTGACCGGATTTACCCTTTAGCCATGATAAATAAAATATTTACCGAAGTAACTATTCAAAATGTCTCAAAATAAAAGTTACATATTTAAAAAATTTGAAAATCCTGATTCCATATATGGAGTCCATTTTTCCAAATTCAAAACACAGAATTGGAAAAAATTAGATTAAAATTAATTCCTGTTGTTAAAATAAAAAATGTGTTTTTAAGAGATAATAACTATCAAAAGATTGACACTTGTTTATGTCTGGTTTAATTGTGAAATTATGTACAATGACAAACATTGAATTAAATGGTAAAAATATACTCTAAATATAATTTAAAACCACTCAAATTCATAATTTATCAATATTAATTATTTTGATTAAAAAAGTTGTTTTTAATTAAAATTTAGTAATTTTCACTATTCATCAAAATATGAAAGTTATCCGAAAAGTACCAAAATTTCCCCCTAGGCTAATTTCGATATTCCGAATCCAAAAATGAATTCCATTTTGATATATAAAATATATATAATTTCAAAAATTAGGTATTACTATTCATAACGGCTAGTTTGATTGGTTATGGTGTGTTAGAACTCGATGTTGCGTACAACACACGCTATCACATTATTCAAAGAGAAGCGTACCATAGAAGCTTGGGGTGTTACATAACTACCTATCTATAAGGTGCATTATCTTGGGAATAATGCAACACAATGAAGTGTTTTGGGACAAACCGATATGGGTTACCTAATTAATAGGTAACATCTTCTCTTGAGCTCGTTTCCTTTATTTTTTTTCTCCACCATATCCTCACTTATTAAATTATTTTATGACTACCCCAATATCCTTAATATAATATTTTGTTTTTATTCTAGTTTTACGAGCTAAATATAAACTAAAATCCATTTAATTAATATTGAACATAATATTTTTGTGTATGGCACTGTACTACCTCACAAAATAATGATTGTTCATTTTATTACCACCAATAATGGTGGCCATTATGATTTAATATATATATATATATATATGTTATATATTATATTTATTGTGTATTTATACATATTTACTGCTTTTTATGACACATACATCTATGTTTTCCTTGTTATGTAAATACGATAATTTCATTTGAGAAGTGTTGACTACCACTCCCTCAAAGCGATATGACATGTTTATGCTATACAGGAAATGAATTCTACAAGGTGTTTGATAACCTATGTAGCATATATAACATATATATTATACTGAAAATATAATATTCATATATTTCATTTACTTTTCATTATTTTTTTATGAAAATGAAATCAAAATAGTGTCCATTCTTATGTACAACTTACCATCTCTAGGAACAGTGAATTTCATTTCTTATCTAAAAATAAATTAAATTTTGATAAATAAATATATAGATAGATAGATATATATATATTATATTTATATAATTAATATAATTTTATATATTATGTAACTATGATCAACTTGGTAAATTTTCAACAAAACAAGTTCATTTTTGACTCATGTACTGAATTTCAACAAAACCACTGATATGAACATATATAATTATGTAATGGATATAAAATTTTAATAACTAATATTAAAAGAATAAACAAATAATTCCTTAATAAATTATATATTATCCTAAATTTATTATTCTAGAAATTTAATAATGAACTAGACAACTCAGACTCAATGTAAGGGACTTCATCTAAACCTACATTCATTTAGGAATATTTTGATTTTTACAAAAACTTATTTTAAACAGTGTGTAACAAACTTCTTTTCATTTTAATATTATTAAATGGTATTAGAAATGTAAAATTTTTCAATGACGTTTTATAATAAACAATAAAAATAATAATTTTTTTAATGTATGCAATGATTATGAATTTTCGGCTGCCATTACCATTATTTGGCTTCCTCTACAAGTCATAATATTTTTATAAAAGAAAAATAAGTACAATATTAAATTTTCATGTATTTTATTATTAAAAATTGATTTAATATGGGTTTTATTATTTCAATATCATTAAATGATATCTTTTTATTTCAATGTGAAAATGTTATTTTTTTTCCATTATCTTGTTTTATGTGTTGTGATTATTGTATAGTTCTTGGGAATTATTTATATATGTGTGTGGTTATATGATAAATCGAGGGAAGGTGAATCCATGATTGATCTCTAGTGAATTGGGTAACATGATAGAGGTAAATGTTAATGTTTCTCCTAAGTGATTTAGGGAATATATTCTTATGGATATTCCAAATATAAACATGAATGTTACACTGTATGTTTTTTAAATCTACAGTGTATGTACGTTATGGATTCCACAAGATATGTTTATGATTAATGATTTCTATGATTTTTTCTGGAATCCTATGATTTCATGAGTTATGTTGGATAGATTATGTTTTATGGGTGAATGTATGATTTCACTGGTTTATAATTATGCATGGACTAAGGTTTTTATTCTATGTTTTATATGCCTTACTAAGATTCTTGATCTCAACCGACATTTTCGAAATGATTTCCATGGGGGATAACGATTGGTAAGAGAAAGGAAGAAGTCATGATTAATTTTACCATGATAATAAATCATGTTTTTTAATAGTTTTATATTTTGGATGAAATATATACTATTTTGGTTTTATATACATTGTATTAAATTGACTTGTTAAGTAATATTTGTGGCCTAATTTTGTAAAATTTTAATCCCTAATGGATTACCACTGTGAAATAAAGAAAATTAATGATTAAAACTCAATATTATGTAATTTTTACGGTAGGTTCCATATATTTGGTATCAATTTCCTTTTTATATAACTTTAGGAATTATGATATTGGTTTAAATAATATCCATAAATGATTTTTAATTTATGGACACATTGAAATGGTATATACTTTTAAGATTAGAGTTACATCCATATTCTTCTTTTAATGCAATTTTATATCTTCTTTTAATGGCCTAAAATTTTTCCATGGTTCCTCTAATGAACCTTTTTATTTTGATGAAATTGTATGGATTTTGGGTGGCCACAACAAACAACATTGTTTGGCTCAGGTGTTTACTATAACATGAATCCAATCCCTGAATAGTGGTTATAGTAAAAAAATGAAATTCCTATTTTTTTCCTTTTATAATTAATACTATATCACTCATTTCATCCCTATTTCTACCATAGCATCCATGGAAGGATCCCAAGATCCCTCAACCACTATTAGAGTCCATTTTTTAAGATGTTTTATTGGTGGTGGAAATTTTAGATATTTCAAATACGATATTCCATTTCTTGTTTACTTCATTCTTCTATTTTTTTCTTCCTACATTATGGATTATACATTTTTATATGTTTTAGGGATTCATACATAGTGTATGATTTTGGGTTTTTGGGTCCAATATTTTAGATTTAGGTTTTTTTCACTCCATTGTGTTGCAACGGTGGTGCAGTTGATGCTTCACAAAAGGATATGGGGAGTATGACATATAAACTATGTTATTCCATGGATAAAAATAATTGGATGAATTTATCATGCCATTAAATCATTTTTATAACGTTTTCCATCATTTTATTTTTGTTTAAAAATTATTTTTTGTTTCCTTAATTGAGCGTTAAATTTTAATGTTCAATTTTCTCATGAAATTGGGTGTTTTCTATGTGTTTTTTATGTTCTATTATTTGGGGTTGTTTTATTATCCATGAAATGGTTCTACTGATTGATGTTAGGGCTTCCAAATCTAGAGGTGTATGGTGTTGATGTACATTTGTCATTGAAATAAGGGTTTTGAAGGTATTTTAGTGTGTCAAACCTTGTTTTACTAATTATAATTTTTTATAATTATTTTTAATGGTTTATTGAATTAATAATGGGGGGAATGAAATTTTGGGTACTATTTGGTGATTGTCCATTACAAATATAGTGTTTTTATTAGCAAATTATAGTCTTTATCATGTGGAACATGTTTGAGCCCAATGTGGTAATCCCCAGAATCTAGGATGGTGAACTAGGACTAGTATTATAGTGATATAGTGTGGTACCATCAAGGATTAACATAGAATTTTTGATGATGACACCAATTAATAAATGTTTCTATCATTGGGAACAACTAGTCTATTGGGTCTTCTTATCTTAGTGAATCGTTCAAGAGAAGGATATTGATTATCAATACATTTACACTGAGATACTATGTTCTAATAGCCCCACTACTAGCAAGTTCCTAGGGGTGTTCCCATATAGTTATCACTCACTATATGGTACCCACCATTGGAATATGGTGTTCTTTGATTGAATTTTCAATATCATGGATATTAAATTTAAAAGTGTTCACCTCTTAAAGATGGTTCCTAAAAAAATATCTTCATTTGATATTTCATCCTTTTAATATTATTAGTAGAATTAATTTTTATAAAACAAGCAATATTCCTTTATCATAAAATGTTTATCACAAGGTATATTTTTTGGTGGAATAATATTTTTCCTACAGTCACACTGTACTTACAAAATTGGTTGTAATTGGATTTGGTTAAATTAGAATCAGATAATGGAAATGACATTAGAGATAGCTGTCCATGTTGTTATCTCATTTCATGATGGGGTGTTGAGAATAAGGTTTGGGGTCATATCCCCTATCCGTGTGGGGGTCCATTTTTTAGTATATAATGATCACTTTTGTTTTAGTCCTTGTAGATGTACTTCAAACCATGTATTTCAGTTCAAAATATTTATTAAATGCTTTTTTTACTAAATATTATGAACCCATTTATTTATTGGTTTCATTTTTTAATGGATATGAAAATGGGTAAATCATACCAAAATAATTATTCATGATTCATGGGAATGTGGGATATACCATGGGGATATGTAACTCTGTTTAGGCCATTCCGTGTATTAGGTCAACTATCATTTTTTATGAAGACTAGATTTGGTTCTTTAAAAAATGGTATCACATGCAATTTAAGATCATTGGGTTATGTTATTTCATGGGATAAGTTTGTTTATACCAAACCTTGGACTATCAGGGCTAGGAGTTCATATTGTGAGTATGGTGTATCTCTAGTATCGCTCGTGATAGACCTCAAGTAACAATGGGATTTCAGGAATGATTGTTTAACTTATCATTCATGTAGGATGTACAGGTTTCATACTACATGAGGAAAGTGGGTGTGATTGATGTTGTTGATTATTTAATTATTATGAGGAGTATGATTTATTAATATTTGATGTCAAATTTTCCAGAAATATTGTAGTTATGTTTATCTTTGTGAATATTTCCATTGGTAGCAACATGGAACCCTGGTATGCTCTCATGCACCCAAAGGAGGAAGCCAGAGAGTGTTTTCCCACCCCACTTGATCAAAGTTTGGTAGATGTTGTGGTTGATGCTATTTAGGATCTTGGTTTGTGAGCGTGTCCTGATCCTACACAATCCAAAGAAGACGGGTCTGGCCCTAATAATGATAAATCCCATGAGTTCCTAATGAAAAAACCCCCTTCATTTTGAGGCATCTCGGATCCTCAATAAGCAGAGTAATGGATTGATAAGATAGAATGCATGTTTATGTTCTTGTACAGTACTGAGGAGAAAACAGTGATGTTTGACTCATTTCATCTATAGGTTCATAGTCACAGGTGGTGGGAATCCGTGCTTCATGCTTGAAAGCACATGAAGATGAGCAAGAATTATTTCTAGACCATCTTTAACAAGTAGTATTTCACTAAGGACCAGTCCTATGCTATATCCCAAGAGTTTATAGATCATTTCCAGGGGGATTTTTCAATGATGAAATATATTAATCTAGTGCATAACACATATTATATAATTTCTAATGAGTCCTAAAAAGAACATGTGTTTAAGAAGGGGGTGAAACCATAAATTTTACACTCAGGACTTTCTCGTGATTGGAACATATGCTGAGGTGGTAATGAAAAATCAATGAAAGGATTTTCTAGAGTGGTGTATGCTATGGGATGTGGTAGCTAATCCAACAAGAAATGGATGTTAGAGGAGTAGGGGATGAAATGAACTGGTAGTTCAGGCATCCTCATATATTTTTATAATCTATGGATTCGAATTTGAGGTCTTATGTGTTCAATCAGTGTGAATGAATAGTGTACACCTAATATTAAGGTACTTATCCTTCGAAACCATTTTATTAGCATGTAGATATGGGACACATGTAGTGAATTTGACAGTGGAATGCCCACTGTAGAGTGGGGTTAGATCTGTGGATTCTAATGGAGTGCCAATTTAGATAGAGCCATCAAGGAAAAGGGGATTTCGGTTTTGTGGCCATTGTGGCAGGTCAATATCATCTTCTGGGAGGAGCTATTTCGAGGTAGATCCATAGGCATGTGGTAATTCTCAGGAATATTCTAGGAATCTGAATGTGGTGGATCAGGCACCGGTGGGTTTGATGTAGGGCCTTTTATATTTTGAGGTACCATTTTGAAAGAACCTTTTATATCATACATTTTTTTATACTAGTTCTTCTATTTAATTTATCCCTTCCTATTTTGTGATATTTCAAATTCCACAACCGAGTTGTGGTCTTTTACGATGAATTTGATGATGTCGTCAGGTAAGAAGAAGGATTATGTTCATAGGTACTTGTCTTGTATTATTTCCATGTTAGAGTTTGAGACAGAGTGGTGCCTTTGTGTATTGGATATGGAACCTTTTGGCGTTATCCATGACAGGGATTGTTAAGTGCATGTTCAAGCACATTTGGATTGTTACAGGTGGTAGGTGAGTTTGATGGGATCTGGTGCAAGTCCTCAGGTTTTTCATACAAAATGGGATCTTCAGTCATGTTAAGAGGGACCTCCAAATATAGAGTTTGGGAAAATCTCTTCTAATTAATATCACTCACACAATCCATATTTTTGTATCATCAAATGACACATTTAAGGGGGAAAGTGTGAACCCAAACAAAACCCCCAGATTTAACCCATTACGAGAATTACAACAAATATTCAAATTTCAAACAAACACACTGTAGCAAATCCCCGATATGTACCACCATTGTCGCCTTCCAAAAACACAAACATTCAAAATTCAAACTTCATCCAGCATTCATGTGTCTTCCTTGAGATTCACAACCATCATGCCAAAAAAGACGTCATGTAGCTGAAAGAACCCTCTCCAGACATCACCATCACCAGCTCCATCCATCACCGCATCAACACTGACTCTACTGTCTGCATCGTCATCACCACTCGACACCGTCGTTCATCAGCACCATCATCGGCCAAAGCACCATACTGGAATACCAATGTCATCAATCAGAAAAATGATCATTGAACATATCATCGAAGTAGACACCATCATCCACCACCAGGGAAACCTCTAACCAGGAATACACGATAACCAAAAAAGGAATATGAACAAATCAAACCTCAGATCAAGCCTTCGAGATAATCTAACTTTATTATTCTCATATTTTGATTGTGTAGAAGGCTGATAAATCCCTTCATATGCACATTGACTAAAAAATATTCAATAATATATCCCTAAAAAATATATATTCCCTCAAATAGATGACTTATTTGGCCAAATAAATGGTGAAAATCGGGTTTCCAAGTTAGAAATTCGACCAGGATACAGCCTAGTTAGGTTGAGAGTGACAAATATCCTAATGACAACATTTGGACGTAGGTACAATTACATTGACCACTTGGTCATAGATTTTGGATTCACTATCACTCCATTGGTCATTATGTTACTCTTGAATAGGTTGCTTCACAATAATACCAACCCATTCTTTATGCTATTCATGGAAAGAATCATTGTTTACACTAGATCAGAGTAATGGAATAATCATCACTTGTGGATCATGTAGGCCACTTTGTGTGATCATCACCACTATGAAAATTTTTCTATGGGAACCTTCTGAATCAGGTAAGTGAAGTATCATGGCCATGTGATCTCGAAATGTGGGGTTTCAGTGGACCTTGAGAAGAACAATTCAGTTTTTTCGTTGGATTTGCTAAGGAATGTGTTCAAAGAATCTATTTCCTTTTCATGGAGGGTTATTATAGGCAGTGTGATTTGGATTTATCCCGGCTATATTTTCCCATGACCTCTCTCACTGTGAAGTGGGTGGAGTTTGAATGAGGTCCTGAATGTTAGGAATGCATTGAGGAGTGGACATAGTGGTTGACTATGGGACCTATGTTGATCTCACAAAGAATCTAGATAGTTTTATATGGTGTGTTGCGACACATTATAAATAGGTCCCAAGACATTTATTATTTAGGGTGATCACATGGGGTCGTATGTCTATCTGTATAATTGACCAAATGAAATGAATTACTCGACCCTCGACATGGAGTTATTAGTTTTGATGCATGCGTTAAATACATGGAGTCACTAAAACATTGGGGAATTTTTTTGGTCTTATCTGATATTAAGAGTCTATCCTACATATTCATTCATAATGATCTTAACCTTAGGTAGCACCATTCGAACAAGTTCTTATAGGGGTTAGATTTTGACATCAACTATACACCGTGAATGGGTAATATTGTGTCTACTACCTTGAACTGAAATGTAACTATGTAGGAATTGGGGAAGTCCAATAATGAGTGGACTATAATATAGATCTTTTCTCAGATGCATGGAGAGACCAAGGAGCACATTAGAGGAGTGTCCGTGGGAAGTGTTCAACTGAATCCTTGTCTTTTAGAGTTGATTTGGTAGGATCAACACGGAAATAGAAAATATCATTGATTGATGTAGTTTCTTTATTGTGGAGAGATCACTATTGATTTTTCATCATCTCACATGGGAATATTTTCATTCAAGGGCCTTTACGATGAACTACTATCTCTGAGGAAGTTGGTCATATAAGATAGTCACCAGTCATATTGGTCAATTCATTGTGGAGCTATGAAAATGTATTAGAGTGTTCCTCGATAGTTCTGTTGTCTATGTATTTGGCAGGATATATCTGACTTCATGTCGAGATACTATACATGTTAACAAGTGAAAATGGTGCATCAATGTCCCTCTGGTATTCTTCATCCATTACCCACTCCTACTTGTATATGGAATTTGGTTTCCATGGACATCATCGTCAACTAACGTCATACAACATGAGGTAATAATACCATATGGGTGGTGATTGATCATATTACCGAATCATCCCACTTCACTCCTATCAAAGATACAGTTATAGTGGATGAGTTTGATTGATTTTGTATTCAAATTTTGGTAAGTCATCATGATGTTACATTATCCATTGTGTCGGATATAGGATGTTACCTCTCATCTTAGTTTTGGGAAGGGCTTCCAATGTCTTTTGGCTCATAGGTTAATATGAGCATGGCATACCATCCTCAGACAGATGGTCAAAGAGAGTGGGAAAATAAGATTCTGGAAGAGATGCTCTATGCATGTGGCTTGGACATCAAAAGTTCCTAGGATAGCCATTAGGGATTTTCTGAGTTTGTTTCTAAAAATTGTTACCCATCCTTGATTCTAATATCTCCTTTTGAGGCACTCTATGATCATCCTTTTTCCCCTTGTGTTCGGCTTAGGTAGTTGATTCCTCCCTCATGGGGCCAAGCCTTTTGCCAGATACATCTATGATGGTCAAGTTGATTAGGAAACAATTATTGAAATATCAGGGTCACCTCAAATCCTATAATAACTAGTTGGGTCTTGATTTAGTGTTTTCTATTGGAGATTATGTATTATTGAATGTGTCCACTCGCATGGGGAATCGGCGTTTGGGAAACCCAGAAAAGAAAATTTTTAGGAATGTCATACCCTTTGAGATTGCCGAGAGCATTGGAATAGTGGAATACATGTAATATTTTCCCACTAAATTGAATATTATTCATGTCATATATCATATATCACAGTTGAATAATTACAATCTGTATATGTCACATGTCTTTAATGGGGAAGAGTTAGACAAATATCCTCATCAATTTGTGTCTGAGCAGCCAGTGTGAATACTAGATTCTCTAGAGAATGTACTCTGCGGTAAGTAAATTCCATTGGTCTATGTCCTTTGGAAGCATTATAATGATGTTCACTAGGCATACAAGTAGATTTCATATGATGAGTAAGATTACCCATTCTTATTTTTTATTAAGCTTCATGTTTTCTTTCCGTGGAGGAATGTTTTCATGGTGGTGTGTAATTTCACATCCATATTTTTTATTTAACGTAATATTTTATATTATAATATTATAACATCATTCTCCATATGTTCCCCCTAGTACCCCATGAATTTGGAAAAAATTTGAGGGTTTTTTGGTGGCCAAAACCTGGGGAAAAATATAAAAAGTCGTGCATCAAAACCGTGCACTGATGTCCAGGTAAAAAAATGATTTTTCATTCATATTTTTCCCTTCCATAATTAATCATATATCATCCATTTATTCACCCATTTGACTCAAAAATATATGTAAGTATTCAATGCTCCCTCACACTCTCTTGGATTCTATTTTTTAATGGGGTTTTGGTGGTGGACATTCAAGATCATTCAAGTAAGTGATTATCTCTCTTGTTTCTTTCTTTATCATTAAGATTTCATCAATTTTTCATTATGTTTCACTTTTCCAGCTTCATGGTCATTGCACATAGGGTTTTTTGTGTGTTATTTGGTCATATATTGTGGATTAAAGTTACTTACACTCCCTTATGGTGCAGTGGTGGTATGCTTGATGTTTCACACTAGTGTTTGGGGTATTTTTCATATAAAGTAGGTGATTCCGTTGATAAATATTCTTGGATAAACATAACTTAATTTTTTAACATTTTAAATTGACTTTCAACAATTGAGTGTTCTAAAACAATTATCATTGGTGGCTTTGATTATTCATTGGATTTTCATGTTGAATTTTGGCATAAAAATTGGTGTTATTCATGTGTTTTCTAGGTTGTATCATTTGGGGATTTTTATTGATCCATGATATAGTTTTATTAATTGTTGATAGGGTTGTGAAATCTGGTTGGGTATAGTGTTGTGGTGAATTTATCCGTCAAAGAGGGTTTTTTGAAAGGTATTTGGAGTGAATACCTAGTTTTACTTCTTTGAATTGTTTTATTAATGTTATAAATGGATTATTGAATTACCAAAAAGGTGAAAAGGGATGTCTTATGCTATTTTGTTTGTGTTTGTTAATTAAATTGTGTTTGTTTGTGAAAATGTTATTCATTAATATGTGAATATTGTTTGATAAAAAAGGGAAATCTGGGTATCTATGGGGGAGGACTAGGACTAGTTCACTAGTGATCCAGAGTGGTATTGTCCCTGTTTCAATTTTCATGTCTGACAATGACAACAAAAACTAAAATACGATGTTGTTGGGGAAAATAGGGCATTGGGGTTTCCCCTCGAAGTGGATCAGGAATGATACATATTTTTATTATGGTTACTTCTAGACTTAGATATGATGTTCCTAGGGCCCAACAACTAGCTAGTGCCTAGTGGTGTTCTCGTGACTAGATCTCATTGAATATATTCTACTCACCACTAGTATATGATGTTTCTATCTTGAAAATTATGTTGCAAGTATATTTTCTTAATTTTGTTCATTTCATAATGTTTATTCCATCAAATTCGGTTTATTTTATGGTCCATCCATTTAAAATTATTACTATAATTAGTTTTTACAAAACAGGTAAGCTTCCATTATCTTAAAAGGTTTATAATAATGAACATTTCAGGAGTAATAGAAGTAGGAATTGTCTCACACCCAAACAACACCTTTCAGTGCATGAAAATTTGGTTCTGTTTGACATAGTTAAGGGAATATTCATTAGAGATAGTGGTTCAGGTTGTTTTCTCCTTTAATTGTGTGTTGTTATAGTGGAGGCTTGGGGGTATTGTCCCTTTCCATGTAGTGTTTTATTGTATCTGAAGTTCTAATCTAATTTTTTATTGTTCATGTGAATTTGGTTTAAATACATTTATTTTATTTCTGTATTTTTATTAAAGGATTTTTTGGATAAAATTTAATGATTTTGTTAATTTAATGTTTTGGTGGATTAATAATTCTAAACTATGAACATTTATTCCAAAAAATCTATTCATGATACCTGGGCTCTTTTTCGGTATGTGGGAATTGGGAACACTATTATGGACATACCATGAAGTGGGTCAGTATCATGTTGTGATGGAGTTCGGACATGGTTAGTGATAATTATCATGGTTATTCGTCTAAGATATGTTTGTTTGGAATGGTTTTCTATAGAGGATACAAGGAATATGTGTTGTGTTGATATCGAGAGGAAAAAAAACATCCAAATATGCAACTAGATATTGTTGGAATTGGAACTGAATAGTCGTTTTCAGATATGGTGCAATTGACTAAGGATATAAATGGTGGTGTTATCCATGCATGAGATCATCCATATCAACCAAAGAGTAACATGTCAGTAGTGGAGCATTTCATGAGACAAATTCCTTCAGGATTCAGTGTATCATATAGACTTGTTCTATTTTAATGATGGATTAATGAACTCAAAAATATTTTCAATCTCATGGAGTGTTCAAATAATCAAAAATATTTAATTACTGATAGTTATTCAGAAGGTGAAGCCGATCATTGGTGGTCTGTGGTTAAAAATATCATCGAATGTGAGAGATTGATGAATTTTATTGAGATTAATTCAAATGTATGATTGTTGAGAATTAGATTCCTATGGTATTTTGGATGATTATGGAAATAAATTATGGGAATTGAAGTAATAGGATGACTCAGTGGTTTCTTATGAAGAAAATATGACACTATTGGAAATGTATGCGACAAATTTAATCCATTTTTTTATAATAAAATTAATGAATTTAACTAAATATTAATGACTATGCATCAATGGAAATTAGCTTATCATGAGTTCAAATGATATGATAATATTTTTCTATGTGTGGAGAAGTTGTAAATGTAGTTTTCTGTTGATCGTGAGTTCTTTGAAAAACAATGTAATAAGAGGTTTATGTTGAAGTTGAATGGTGAAAATAATTTACAAAATAATAATTATATTAAAATTATGATTTGAAATTCTGAAAATTGCGGTAAAAAGAACATTGGAGAATGCCTTCGTAATTCTGTTAAGTCCTTCTGATGTTGAAAGATAGGACATAAGGCTCATATTTCCAATATAGAATATTAGGGTAGTGTTAAGAAAAAATATGATTTACAGTTAGAAAATTATATTAATAGTAATGAAATGGGTCATTATGAAAATGAACGTTTGATGAAGAAATCAATTGATGGGAAGAATTCATACTATAAACAGAAAGGTTTGGTGATATCCATTGTAACAACTTTAGAAGATGAATGGTCATCAAATGAAGTGGTATTAAGATCATTTTTAATATAAATTTTCCATTGTTTAGATTATTTCAGGGTCTACCCATTCATTCCATTATGATAAATTTTCTAGTAAATTTTCAAATTCCACCTCAATAATTGAATCCTGAACATATATTAAAAATACCTAGGGAATATTTTGATGTGAAAAGAAATTATAATAATTTATCATACTAATATTTGGAAATATTTTTCATCAAAACCTTATTATTTTTCCTTTTATAGAGTTTGAAGTCATTTTGGTTATGGATTGGCCATATGTGAACCATGATAATATTGATGGTATATTTAAAGAGGTTTATTTTCATAATAAAATTATTTTATTGTACAAGAATGATCCTCTATCATTGATAACATATCAGGAAAATGAGAAACAAGTAAATATTTTGAATAAATGTTACCTTGCACATTTTGTTAAAAAAAATGAACTACTCTAAATAATAATGTTCCAGGTGTAAATTATTATATATATTTTTTCAAATGATATTCCTAGTATTATACCAGATTGAGAAGTTGAATTTACTGTTTACATAGTTCCTGATGGTAATCCAATTACAGAACTCTTTATCAAATGGCTCAAATTGAATAGTTTGGATTAATGATGAAATTAAAGGAGTAACATGGTAATTGTTTCATTCAACCTATCACATCAAAATGGGGTTCCTAGGTCTTGTTTGTTAAAAAGAAAGATGGTGAAGTGAGAGTTTGCATTGATTATTCATCCTTGAATAACATAATTTTTAAGAACAAGTATCCATTTCTTAATGTCGATGATTTTTTTGATAATCCTCAGGGAGTATAATAATTTTTGAATGTTGAATTGAGGATAGGGTACCATAATTTGAATTTAAATGAAGAATATATTCAGAAGACCAAGTATCGTACTATATATGGCTATTATGATTTTGATGTAATGTCATTTCAATTAACCAATGCACCTACTATATCCAGAGATCTTATGAATATAATATTACATGAGATCATGGATACATATGTGGCTTAGTTTATTGAGGAATATTTTATATTTACAAATAAAAAGGATCATTACTCCCATTTTTGGGTAGTCATTCAAACTGAAAATGAAAATAAACTATATGGAAAATTCAACAAGTGTGATTTTTGGTTACAAAAAATTCCATTTCATCGTGGAATTGTTTCAAATGATGTAATAACTATTGATCATTCTTAATAAATATTTCTTAAAGAATTTACAAGACCCACAAATGTAACTGAGATTAGTATTTTTATTGGTTTTTCGATATATTATAGAGTGTTTGTTGAATATTTTGAATGGTTCTCTATCCCACTGACTGTGTTTACTCAGAATGGTGTTATGTTCATCTAAAAAAAATAATGTGCAGATTGATTTCAAGAAATGAAAAGAAGATTGGTGAATGCTCTATTATTGGAATTACATTCCAGAAATAGTTAATTTATTTTTTACAGTGATGCTTCATTGAAATAACATTATTCTGTCATAATGAAGAATGATAAGGTAGTCACTTATGAAACATGTTAGTTTAAAACTCACAAGGTTAATTACCCTACACATAATTTAGAAATATATTCTATTGTTTCTTATTTATATATTTTGAGGCATCATCGTTATGGATGAAATTGTGAAATATATACTTACCACAAATATTTGATGTATATATTCATTCAGAATGAATAGAAAATGAGACTGACTGACTAAAAATTAAATTTTTTATTTACTAAACACTTTTAAGGAAAAGTGAGAAACCATATACATTCAAGCAGGAGGGCATGCCTCATAAGAGATCCCAAAGTTATTGAAACAAAATTTAAGCCTATTAGCTGATTCCTCCCTAATAAGTTTCCAAGATATAGAATGCAACTGTGTATCTGAATTATTTTCGGAGAAAAGTAAACAATGTGGCTGATTTTTTATGTAAAAAAGTATTGCAATATTAACCATTCTATGATCGTAATGGGATCCTTACATTAATGATTTAATTAACATTGGAATGCATGTTTTTGGTGTACAAATTCCTCTATTTTCTTTTAGGTATGACTAAATTGATCTCTATCAGAAAGAATTTATCGAGCACTAATGGGTGTCAGTGAGTTTAAGAAAAATGTATATTTTGTTTTGAAGGGTATGTTTTCTGAATTAATCATTGATAATGATTTTGATTTTATATTTTGGAAGAGATTATCTTTTCCTTTTAATTAAAAGTTGAATAAAGAGTTTTTATGTGAAGCTCATAGTACACTATTTTCAGTTCAACCTAGAAATACTATGATTTAGAGGGACCTACATGAGTATTTCTAATGGGTTGAATTAATAGAGATGTCAATAACTTTACTATGATGTGTTTGATTTGTCATTTACTGAATGAAGAATGAATGTTTCCAAAAGGGAGGATTCAACAAATGACAATACAATAATGGAAATGTAAAAACATACCAATGGATTTTGTAATCGGATAACCATATACTTCTCAAGGTATCAATGGGATTTGGTTATTGTGTATATATTGACCAAATATAAAAATTTGCTTCTTATTCGGAAGGAACAATATCTAGAAAAACATTCTCAGTTGTATCATAAATATATAATCAGGTAATATTGAGATCCTATGTCTATTTTATCAGACTATGATGTTAGGATCAGTTCTAAAATTGGGAAAAGAGTTTCAAATTCATTGAGAAATGAATTAAATTTATGTACAATTTTTCTTCATCAATGATATGGGTTGTTAAAATGAACAATTTATCCCATGGAAGATATGCTATGTTCTTGTTCAATGGATTACTAGGTATTTTATGACCGAAATAATTATTTGGTTTTGTTTTTGTAGAATAATATTTTTCATTCACGTATACAGATTGTACCATTGGAGTCATTATATTGAATGTGGTGTTGAACTCCAACATTTTGGGATGAAACGAGTGAAAGGAAATTCATGGGTGTAGAATTGGTTAAATAGATGGGAGAGAATATTTTGTTGATTCAGATGTACATGAGGAAAACATAGAGTATTTATATAATTTATGAATATATGTAGAGTAAGGATCATTCTTTGATGGTAGGACATCCTGTCTTTCTCAATGTTTCACCATAGAAATGTCTGATTCTTTTTGGTATGAATGGAAACTAGAGTCTACAATTGATTGGATCTCATGAAATGATATAGAATGATTGATTAGTTTCTTAGAGAGTGGAATTACATCCATGTTTAACCCAGGTACCGAGTATTTTTCATGTTTAAATTCTAAGGATGTATATGACAGATCCATGTTTTATTAATAGTCCAGAAGAAAATCAGTTGGAAGAGAATCATTCTTTTGAAGAACATACGTTCAAGAATATTTACCTTTGATAGAAAGTGATGTGGAAATAACTGATTCATAATGTTATGGTTTTGTGAAAAAACCATATGGTTGAATAAGCAACATGGAAATCTGAAAATGATATGAGGTATAAACTTCCAAATTATTTGATCAGGGGAAAAATTGTGAGGATGAAATTTCCAAATGGGTGGAAGGACGTAACATCCTAGGTAATTAATGAAAAATATATCTTCATTAATAATAATATTTATGAATTATATTGTGGTTTTACTTTATTGAGAATTATATCTTTAATAGTGTACTCAACATGCAATAACTGGTTTCTCTGAAATATTAGTTTCCATACAAGACTCAATTATAATGAAAATTAATACAATAATTATATTATTATATTACATGATAGTTAACACATAGTCACTGTATTATAAGGAATGAAAATAACTAACTATTTTATTTGGACACACATTTTTTATGTTTATTTACATTAAATTGATAAATTTTAAAATCATAAAATGATAATAAATACAAATTTAAGCATAAAATACTCAAATATTTTATTAAAGCTAGTTTAACAACTTTTTAAAGAATCACATTTTTAATATATATTTTTTTTCAAATTTTAATGTTCAGTTTGAAAAAATAATCATCATCATTAAAAAAGGATCATAAATATATTATTTTATTAAATTCAGGTATTTTTCAGAGAAAAATAATTTTTAATAAATAGATAAAATATTGTATTTTAAATCAAAACAGCCTTTTCATCTAATTTATTAATATAGATAGGCTACCATTATAATTTGTTTTAAACATTAATTAGGAAATGTTATTATCGTTTAATCCTATGTATGTCATTGGATGTAATTTCATATTTATATTACATATAATCACATGTAAATCTTTTGATGGAATTTACTTCTTAAAAACTCATTCTCTTTATTTGACAATAGGATTGGTGCTAATCCTAATTATACCACATCCATGAACTGATTTTTCTAAAAATAACATACATGCTAGTAATTAGGGTGAGAAATTTAATTTAATAGAATAAAAATAATTTTCCCTTAATAGAAACATTGTTATTTATTTACCATGATTAATGATAATTAAGGTAATTTGAGGAATAATTAAAATCATTGTAATATCGAACATCCATAAAACTGTTACTAATATTATTTGATGAGTTATGGATGACAAGAAAACCCTAGGGACACAATTATGTCCTTCTTGTTCCAAATCATTGTGATGATTCCATTTTATATCATTTTATTTAAATTAAAGGTAACTATAATATAATAATGTATCTGATTACTAAAAAAATTTATTATGTTGTTATAAACATGATAAATTAGACTACATATAGTCATTAGAAAGATTAAAACATTTCCTTTAATATAGAATTTTAATTTTTAATTTATAAAAAATAACTAAATTTAATAATGACACAATGATGAATGAGTGATAGCTTTATGAATGAAAGAATCGAATAAATGATATTATAAAAAATAAAATAAATGAAATTTAACATATCTAGTTAAATATAGTAATTTTATAGATAACATAGAAATGTTAGGAACATATTTTATGTTCTGGTTTGATGTTATAATGTTAGTTTTATATTTTTAAAAATGAAAATATTGAATAGTTTTAATGTTGACATAATTGTTATTTTAAAATAATAAATAATTTTTTTGAATGATATTCAATTCATAAAAATCAAAGGATCTTCTGACTAACATTGATATTTTTAAAAATGTAATAAATTATCCACTTTAGGTTCCAATGGAACTGTATATTAAATATATTAACCATATAGTGTAAAAATACATGACGACAAGGTTGTAGTTATATTATCTAACTAAGGGTTAGTTCTAAGAGGTATTGTTACAATTGTGACCTAAACATGTCTTATATTAATTTTATCATAGGATTTAGACCCATCCTAATCATATAATTAAAATACATAAAATAGGTGTTATTATAAACTAAAACGAAATTTATAATGAAATAATATTTTCTGACATTCCAAACCAACCCATGATCACTCATATAAATTTTCACCACCTCTACTCAATTACTCACACCCATCAAGCACCTATTAACACCCAAACACTACACAAATAATATAACAACATCCATAACTTCAAAATTAAATCCTCAACATGGGAAGAAGGAAACCCAAGGAATCCTTTTGGAAGAACCAAAAAGGAGTTACTTGTTTAATAGTTAACGACACCCGTTATGCTCTTTTCCAATTTTTTCATTCACCACACCTATCCTCTTAATAATGTATTATTTTATATGAACACGAATATAATAAAAATATTAGGATTTTTTTATTCTAATATTTTTACCAACCCTTACACAAACCTCCATTTATTGAATATATGACATAATTTTTGTGTGTATAATGAACTACTCCCTTACGAAATGGTGATTGATCATTTTCCCATTACCACTAATCATTGAGGATATTAAGATAGAATAATTATATATATATATTATTTATAATATTTATAATGTAATTAATCTTATGTATTTATCTTTTAATTCATACCTTTCTTTTTTCAATGTTGCTTAAATACAAATTTTTTTTAAAGAAGTGTAGACTTTCACCACTCAATAAGATG
The DNA here is from genome assembly GCA_963277665.1 of Viscum album. Lineage (NCBI taxonomy): Eukaryota > Viridiplantae > Streptophyta > Magnoliopsida > Santalales > Viscaceae > Viscum > Viscum album. The sequence continues at coordinate 1,140,830,211 of OY728127.1, forward strand.
TGACTCATTCACACTACACATGGGACATATAAAGGATAGAGTTAATGAACATATGTTAACTATATATCATTTGTATAACACTAAAATTTTAATATAAAAATTTATCATTTAGTTTTATTACTTTTAATGTGAGAATGAAGTGAATGTAGCGATAATGCTTATGTACGACTTACCACCCCCATGAATGGCGCATTTCGTTTCATATCACCAAATTTTACGAATTGTTATAAATAAATATATAATTGATATATATTATATTTAAATAAAAACCATTAAAAGGGTTGTGATATAAGAGGTATCTCAATATGACAAAATGGAAAATTTTCATCAAAACAAGTTCATTTTTGACTCAGGTAACGAATATCGACAAAATGCATACATTGAATATTAATAATTAAGTAAATGTTTTAAAAAGGTAATAAGTGATACATTAGTTATAAATGTAATGTAATGGTTATGAATAAAGTAAAAATTAACAAAATATTAATATTTAGTAATGTAATGAATTAACAAGATAAGTCAGACACAAGCTAATGAACTTTTTCTAAATCCCCTTTAATTGAGGTTTATTTTTATTTATACATGACCTTCTTTTAAAATATGGATATAAAATCCTGTTGAATATTAATAATATTCAATGTTGTTTAAAATGAATAAATTTCAAATAATATTTTTACAAAACAACAGAAGGAATTTATTTAAAATATTTGGTGACAACAACATTAACTCCATTATATCCATCATGTCGATTCCTCTACAAGTAGTAATTATTTTAAAAAAAGAAAAAAAATCATATTCCATTTTTATGTTTTTTGGTATTGAAATTGTTTTTATGAAGGAATTTATTATGTCATTATCATCAAATGATATCAATGTTATTAAAAATTGGAAATGTAATTTTTCTATAATGCTCATTTTATGTGTTATTATTATGTTATGGTTTGTGGGTATTATGTTTTTATATGGGTGGTTTGGTTATTAAATGAGGTTGGGTGATCATGTGACATCTCACCAATGCATTGGGTTATTTGATGAGGGTAAACATTAGTTTTTCTCATAATATATTTATGGAATATACTATGATGTGTATTCCAAATATAACAATGATGGATAATCCATGTATAGTTGTGAACGATACAACGTATGTATGTTATTGATTCCATAATATACCAATATGATTTATGATTAAGATGAGTTTTTTATAATACAATTATTTAATGAGGTATGTTGATGAGTTTATGTTTTATGGGTGAAAAGTGATATTTCGTTAGTTTATATGTATCCACAAACTAATGTTTTACATTCATTATTTTATATCTGTTACTATGAATTTTGTACTAATCCCATGATCTAGAAATGTTTTCCACAGGGTAAATGGACATGTAATAGAAATGAAAAATGAAAAATGATGTTATAATGAAAATAAATAATCGTTATTTTGAAATGTTTTAGATTTTGGATGAAATGTATAATATTTTTTGGTATAAACATTTTATTATCATGATTTTTTATGTTTTAGTTATTGTATACAACTATAAACTCGAAAATATCAACAATGTGAGAGAATGTAAATTTTTGACTAAAACTCATGATTATGTAATGTTTAATGTTGCAGACATATAGGATGAGACCAACATCTTCCTCTAATAAAATTATATCACAATAATAGTTTCCACTTCGGAATCAAAATTGATATATTTAAATTGCTTTATTGGGAATGATTCTCAAACACAAAAAAAATTGGATTATGATGGTGAAGTCAATATGCTGATAACTGAAATATCTGATGAAATAATAGAAAAGGTGAAAACCATTTACTAGAATGTCATGAATGATCATAGTTGATAGAAGATCTTTGTCGACAACCATAGATGGGAAGAATACATTTTTTGTTGGTGATATATTATTCCACAACAAATTACCATCTAACCAAATATTATTATTTTGGAATAAGTGATTGGTATTTTCCATTTACAACATTCCCTTTTTGATTCATCATTTTGTTGGAGTATTGTTCTATCAATCCAAAATTCCACGAACCATGTCTCATGTAAATTATTAATTCCAAATATACATCATTATAAATTACATAACATATCCCACTCATGTATATAATTCATAGGATGTATTACTGAAAATGAATTCTCCAAGGTGGATATTTTAGTGACAATCTATGACCAAAGACATAATGTTTTATTCAATGATTCTAGAAGAATATCCAAATTACTATGGAGTAACCAAAACAATAAATAAGTGGCCTAGGAAATGGTTGTAGTGATTAAAGAAATTTATTAATACATGTTTTCACTATAGATTGTTAAATTAAATGTTTACGGTGATACTTTATGTAATATCCCAGGTAAATAAAGAATAATACATTTTCATATTTAATAATATTTTTTAATTAAATATTAATTTTATTTCGAAGGGGTTGCTATGTTCGATAGTGTACCCGATACGTAACAACGAGTTTCTTTGAAATCTTACGTTTCACGCTAATAATATAATAATATTATTTAACACGTAGCCGTTGTATTGGCGGGAATGAATAGAAATAACTAAATTATGATTATATATGTTTGTTAAATGTTTTTACATTTATCCAATAAAAGATAAAGGATTAAAATAAGAAAAGAATTCAATTTTAAGCAAACATACTCTAATATCCACTAAAACGTCGAATTATAGCCTTTTGATGGAGAACCCTCATTGAATATAGTTTTGTTCACTCTGATACATTTTATTGGGGAAAATAAAATCCTTCTTTAGAATTGGGACATCAAAATTTACTTTGGGTATGTTTTTGTTATTTTTCCAATAAAGTTCATTTTTAATGAATTAGTGAAAAAAGTTGTATTTTAATTCAAATCCGCTTTTTAATCTAATATATTTATATGATTAGATTATCTTTTTAATTGTTTTTAAGGTGTAATTATAATATATTTTTACCATTTAATCCAATGGTGGACTTTGGAATTAATTTCACTTTGAAATTTGACAAAAACAAATGTCAATATTTGGATAAATATTGTTTCATAAAAACACGCTATTTGTTTTGACAACGGAAGTTAATTATTAAATTAATTAATGCTAATTATATTCTTTGAATTAGGTAAAATAGACATTATTTTTGAATTTGGAATATCGAATATAGCTTAGGGTGAATTTTTGGTATTTTTCGGAAAAACGTCAATTTTTTATCAATAGTGAAACCACTAAGTGGTAGTCAAGAAAACTGATTTTACGTTTAATTGAATGTTTACCACTTATGTGTATTGTATTTCAAAAATCCGACATACATGGTAGTCATTAGTATGCAAAATGTGGTTCAATGGGATGAAAATAATTTTTTGGTGAATAGTAACTTTTTTTTCATTAATCGTGATTAGATGTAATTGGTGTAATATATTGTAAAAATGATATTATAAAAATATGAAATCACCATGACACTTGTCATACCACTGTTGGATGAGTTATGGCCGACCAATCAAACCCATGGGTCGATTTTTGGGACCTCATGTAGCCACTTGTGTGAGATAATGACTTTAATGCCTTTTATTTAATGTAAAAGTGAAAATGACACAAACATGTATTGTTTTACTAAAACAGTTTTTACAAGGGCATATACAAGTAATATTTTTTACTATAAATATTCATTAGAAAGATAAAAATATTTACTACATCATAGTAGTTTTTTTATAATTTTTAGACATTAAATAAATTAAATTATTTGTCACACCATGATGATGCATTGATTACCTCATTAATGAATGATTAAAATAAAAAGAAAAGATAATGTAAAATCTATGCCTTAAACATGTCCAAAACCTATTAGAAGAGTATATTTAGAACCCTTATCACCTTATAATCTAAATATATCAATGTGGGACCTTTAAAATCCGTAACTTTTTGGAAAATAATGTATCATTTCTTTACTTTCCATGAGTACCCCTCCTCTCCTCTTATAAAAGGCCCCCACCTCTACCACCTTTCCCACACCCATCAAGCCTTTGGCTCGGCTAACCCCGATCCATTTCCTCTCTCCACATCTCTCTCCTCATCCTAGTGGCCTCACTATGGGCATAATCCTTTCCAAGGAAGCCTTTGGGCTCAAATCAAAAAGAGTTAACCTTATAAAGGTAATGCTTTCTCTTATGTTCATTTGTTTTATTTTGCTTCTCCAACCCCATAACCTTTTTTTATTCCATTCTATTATAAAAAAACCAGTATCTTCTATATACTAGTATGTTGTTATGAGATGGATTCGATCTACACTTACACACACCTACGTCTAATGGTTAAATAACATACTATTTCCGTGAATGGCGTATTTCTTCCTCACAAAACGATGATTGTTCAATATTCTTCTAACACCTTCAAAGGTGTCCATTATGATGTCACTATGTTTATATATGATATATAATATGTTTAAGTTTTTCTTAATCTTCTGTATTTTTTATTTATGGAAAACTATATGAATTCCATTATGGGTAAACGTGACATCTTTATTTAAGGAAGTGCGGACTACCACCCCCTCAAAGTGATTTGATTCGTTAATTCCATATGTGGGATGTATAAGGGATAATTTAATTATATTATATATGATATAATACTGGAATTATAATTTACCTTTATATCATTATGATTCCATTCCATAAAATACTAAATAGAAATGAAAGTAGCGTTCATGTGTACGTATGGCTTACCGTCTCCATGAACGGTGCATTTCATTTCTTACCTCTAAATGTTATGTAATATTATAAATACATGTATATGCTGGATATATATGATATATATGATATAGAAATAATGAATATAATTCTGAATATAATGAACCATTTACCAAATGAACAACATGAAATTATAAGAAGTCCATTTTTTACATAAGAACCAAATATCGACAAAATGAATGTTATTAACGTAAATGATTACATAATATTTATAACATGAAAATAAGTGATATAAAAGGAATAATAAGATTTAAATAGGTTCTTAAGAAATTAGAAATTAACAGTAGTTTATTATTCACTAATATAAAGAAACGAACAAGACAAGTTGGACTCAAGGTAAGGGATCTGACCTCTCTCTTTCATTTCAAGTACTCTCCTTTATGTTGTTTCTTTATGCTCCATGTTATTATATTGGTGGATGTTCTTTTTTATTAATACTACAGAACTTTTTATGTTAATATAATGATATACACTCTCTTTCTCTCATCAATTCATTTTAATAATGATTAAGCAGCACCGTTATGCTTCCAAAATTTTTGTAAAGGATTCTCTCACTCTTCTCATTTTCAAAGTTCTATTTTCATGTCATGTATTTTAAGTTACATTTTATTATGTTGAGGTATGATATCTATATCCATCATACATTCGTTTTATTTTCATATTATTAGATACCCTATTTAATCTCATTAATCCATTTTTTGAAGTTTTAAGTGGCGTCGTTATGCTGCCGAAATTGCATAAGTGTATTTTTCATCTCACTTTTAGTCATGTGTATTCATGCTACATTTGCGACTATTTTATTTTGTGTGGTGTATGTACTGACCATGATTATACTATTTGTGTAATATACTCTCATGTATGGGTATTTACATCAGAATTGTTTGGTCTTTTTTTCATGGGGTGTACATATCGAAAGTTTCCCAAGTCGGTAAGGGATTCTTTCACCCTCCTCTTTTTAAAAGACATATTTTTGTTATGTATTTTAATTTACATATTTTTATGTTAGGATATGTTCTTATATATCCATGTTGATGTAAATTTTATGTCAATGTGATGAGATACCCTTTTTCTCTCTCATAAAATAATTTAATGAATTTCAAAGTGACGTCGTTAGGCTGTTGAATTTTACCATGGGAACTTCTTAACCCAATTTCGATTTCATTGGGTTCAACATGTAGTTATTGAATATGTCATCCCTTGAATATATGTAAATTACCTTTGATTGTTTTACAGATAATATCCACTTATATTGTGTGTATTTATATTTGTCACACATTATGATGAGATTGATTTATCTTTAATTTAAGGATACCATCTTTATAAGGGATTTCGTCTCATTTTACATTTCTATTGAGACATCATTATTTTTATGCACCAGTTAACTCTTATATGATTTATATAATATCCTTTGGCATACTATATCATGAATTATATTTATTCTCATGATATTTTAATGTTGTGATTAAATTTTATTCCTCAATTATTTGTATTCAAATGTCACTCATTTTGTTAAAAATACTTTTATCTAATGTTTCGTTTTAAATGTTTTAATTATTTATTCTTATATAGATTTCTCATTAATATAAATGTTTTCAAAATGGGTTTAAGGATTTATTTATATGGATATTAATGGATTAAATTCTTAAAGTCATCAAAGTGGTATTGGACTTCGTCTCAATCTCCTTTCATTGTGGCATAATTTGATTTATACACAACTTTCATTTATACGGTGTATAAACCCTTTGAATTTTACGTTTTTTCAAAAGGAATATTTTTTATACGAAGTGTTTTACTAAATGACAAAAAGGAATGTTTTTCTATCGTACATATGCGGTGAAAATGACTTCTCCTCTGCCATGACCATTATTTGAGTTTCAGCTTCCTCTACAAGTCATAACTTTTTTTAAAATGAAAATTAAATACCATGTTTTACTTTTCGTTTATTTTGATATTGAAAATGGTTTTGATAATGTGTTTTATTGATATATAGTGATTGAAATGTGGAAAGGTTGTGTTTCCTTTATGCATGTTTTTTGTGATACAATTATGTTATGGTTCTTGGGAATTGATTATGATGACGGGTGGTTCTGTGATAAACTAAGGGCGAGTGAGCCCGATATAGCTCTCCAATGCATTGGGTAACGCGAAGGAGTTAAATGTTAAGGTTTCTCCAAAAAGATTTAAGGAATATACTATGATGGGTATTCCAAACGTAACCAAGAGGGTTACTCCCTACATAAGAATGTTATGAATGACTCAAGTTACCTTTATGTTTTATGATTTCTATGAGTTATTCATAAATCTAATGATTTCATGAGGTATGTTAAAGCACTTATGTTTTATGAGTAAAGTATGATGTCATTTAATCTTATGTATGCATGGCCTAATGTTTTCTCTCCTTGTTTTATAACCATTACTGATCTTTTTGTGAACATCCCTAGTTTTTGAATTTTTTTTCACATGACATAAAGTGGAATAGGGTCCATGATGGGATCAAGGAAATGTCATGCTGTCTAAAACATGGAACTAGACATGAATTTTTTGTTCAAGAGTTTTTATCTTCTGAAAAAATGGAAACTGAGTAGATGTATCTAATTTGTATTCTATTGAGATGTAATAGTTATGTCATAATTCTCTAAAACTCTAAACCTAAAAAGATCCATAATCTGTATTCTTGAAATATCTCATGATTAAGTAATGTTTAAGGCTGGGTCCTTATAGTTGGTATCAGAGGTCGGTTTAGACAACTTTAGGGAATAGGAGTTTTCGTTATACACATGGTTAGTCCCAATTTCTTATATCTCAGTTAAATCCTTGTTTTATAACTTTTTCAGATCAAGGAAAGTCAGTTACAAATGGAAGGAGGAGGATCTCAAATGACATTCCTATCTCTTCTTTATGACATGCTTGCAATAATTATTGCAAAGTCATGTTCGGATGATTGTTAATATTTTTCTAGCATACAACTCACTTGCAAGTAGTTGTATGAGATATCAAACACCTCCACTATACCTCATTATCATCGTGGATCATGGGTGGTATTTAGAAAATTCATATTTTCACAATATTCTCATATTTTCAAGAAAGGTAAATATTACCAAGTAATTTTTAAATATTTTACCTTATCACAAGAATTCAAAGCATATTGTGATTTTGGAAAAGGTGCTGAAGAAGGAGACCCTTATGCAACCTATTTATATTTGCTTTTATAATATAGTCTCTCAGCACATACCTATGGTATATTAAAAGTACCATTGATTGAAATATTCCACTCAAATGTGGTCCGACTATTTTATAAAAAACATGTTTTATCAAATGATTTGAAATTATATGTCATACATGATTATTTTCCAAAACTGTTTTTCTATGAACACCCATATTACCCATGTTGTACAAGGTGTATTTGGATGGAGGAAGGAAATGGTTTCGAAGGACCTCTAAATCATTGTTGCAATGCATGGACCTTCTACCTACGTGAACAACATGACGATGAAAACAAATGGAAACCATGATCAAGGTATGATGTTCTTCTTTTTGGGGAATCAAATACCGTTTAACCCATCACAAGTTTTTGTTTTCTTGTGGTTAACTTTCTCCTAAACATGTTTTCTATCACCCTCCATTAGAACACGACCCTTTGTTTTATCTTCAATATCCATTTTTTCTTACATGGAATCCTAGTTTGGGTTAACTCAGGTGACCACTGTACTTCACTTTATTTCTTTTAAAGTGATAGTATTATTGACCCTTTTTCCAATGAGGGACATTCAATGAAGTTTCCGAGCGATTTTTTTAAAATTGCGAGGATGAAATTCCCAAAAGGGGGGAAGGATGTAACATCCCAGGTAAATAAAGAATAAGACATTTTCATATTTAATAATATTTTTGAATTAAATATTAATTTTATTTTGAAGGGGTTTCTATGTTCGATAGCGTACCCGATACGTGACAACGGGTCTCTTTGAAATCTTACGTTTCATGCTAATAATATAATAATATTATTTAACATGTAGCCATTGTATTGGTAGGAATGAATAGAAATAACTAAATTAAGATTATATATGTTTGTTAAATGTTTTTACATTTATCCAATAAAATAAAAAGGCTTAAAATAAGAAAAGAATTAAATTTTATGCATAAATACTCTAATATCCACTAAAAGATCGATTTATCGCCTTTTGATGGAGAACCATCTTTGAATATAGTTTTGGTCACTTTTATAAATTTTATTGGATCAAATATAATCCTTCTTTAGAAATGGGACATAAAAATTTACTTTGGGTATGATTTTGTTATTTTTCCGAAAAAGTTCATTTTTAATGAATAAGTGAAAAATGATGTATTTTAATTCAAAACCCCGTTTTAATCTAATTTATTTATGTGATTAGATTATCTTTTTAATTTTTTTAAGGTGAAATTATAATATATTTTTACCATTTAATCCAATGGTGGACTATGGAATTAATTTCACTTTTAAATTTGACATAAACAAATGTCAATCTTTTGATAAATATTGTTTCTTAAAAACACGCTATTTTTTGACAATGGGAATTAATTATTAAATTATTTAGTGCTACTTATATGCTTTGAATTAGGTAAAATAGAAATCATTTTCGAACTCGGAATATCGAATATAGCTTAGGGTGAATTTTTGGTATTTATCTGAAAAAAGTCAATTTTTTATGAATAGTGAAACCACTATGTGGTAGTCAAGCAAAGTAATTTTTCGTTTAAATGATAGTTTACCACTTTTGTGTATTGAATTTCGAAAATCCGACATACATGGTTGTCATTATTATGTAAATTGTGGTTCAATGGGATGAAATTAATTTTTTGGTTAATAGTATCTTTTTTTCATTAATCACGATTAGAGGTAATTGATGTAATTTAAGCTAAAAATGATATTATAAAAAAATGAAATCACCATGTAACTTGTCCTAAACCTATTGGATGTGTTATGGTCGACCAATACAACCCATGGGTCGATTTTTTGGACCCCATGTAGCCACATGGGTGATATAATGATTTTAATGCCTTTTATTTAAAGTAAAAGTGAAAATGACACAAACATGTAATGTTTTACTAAAACAAATTTTACAAGGGCGTATACAAGTCATATTTTTGATTTTAAATATTCATTATAAATCTTGAAATATTTTTCTACATCATAGTTGTTTTTTTATAATTTTTAGACATCAAAAAAATTAAATTATATATGACACCATGATGATGTAGTGATTACCTCATTAATGAACGATTAAAATAAAATGAATAGATATTGTAAAATATAAGCCTTAAACATGTCCAAAACCTATTTGAGTAGTATATTTAGAACCATTATGAACTTATAATCAAAATATATCAATGTGGGACCTTTTAAATCTGAAACGCTTTTGAAAATAATGTAACATTTCTTTACATTCCATGAGTACCCCTCCTCTCCTCTTATAAAAGGCTCCCAACTATACCACCTTTCCCACAACCCTCAAGCCTTTGGATCGGCCAAACCCTAACCATTTACTTTATTCACATCCCTCTCCTCATCCCAGAGGCCTCACGTTGGGAAGAATCATTTCCAAGGAAGCCTTTGGGCTCAAATCAAAAAGAGTTACCCTTTTAAAGGTAATACTTTCTCTTATGTTCATTTGTTTTATGTTGCTTCTCCAACCCCCTAAACTCTTCTTATTCCATTATTTTATAACAAAACCAGTATGTTATATATACTAGGATGTTTTTATGAGATGGATTCGAGCTACACTTACACACACCTACGTCTAATGGTTAAAGAACAAATAGTTTCCGTGGATGGCGTATTTCTGCCTCACGAAACGATGATTGTTCAATATTCATATAAAACCTTAAAAGGTGGCCATTATGATGTCATTATGTTTATATATGATATATAATATGTTTATGTTTTTCTTAAGCTTCTGTATTTTTCATTTATGTCATTCCTTTTTGCTTTCCATTATGGGTAAACGTGATATCATCATTTAAGGAAGTGCGGACTACCGCCCCCTCAAAGTGGTTTGATTTGTTAATACCATATGTGGGATGTATAATGGATAAAGTTTATTATATTATATATGATATAATACTGGAGTTATAATATACCTTAATATAATTATGATTCCATTTCATAAAATACGAAATAGAAATGAAAGTAGTGTTCATGCGTACGTACGGCTTACCGTCTTCATGATCAGTGAATTTCATTTCCTACCTCTAAATGTAATGTAATATTATAAATACATGTATATTCTGGATATATATAATATATATGATATCCAAATAGTTAATATTATTCTTTATATATTGAACCATTGACCAAATGAACAACTTGATGTTTTAAGAAGTCCATTTTTTGACTTAAGAGCCAAATATCAACAAAACGAATGTTATTAACGTAAATGATTACATAATATTTATAACATGAAAATATGTGATATAAAAAGAATAATAATCTTGAAAAAAGATCTTAAGAAAGTATAAATTAACACTAGTTTATTATTATGGAATATAAAGAAACGAACAAGACAAGTTCGCCTCAATGTAAGGGATCCGACCTCTCTCTTTCTTTTCAAGTACTCTCCTTTATGTCATTCGTTTATGATCCATGTTCTTATATTGGAGGATGTTATTTTATATTCATCCTACTGAACTTTTTATGTTAATATAATGAGATAACCTCTATTTCTCTCATCAATTCATTTTAAGAATGATTATGTGGCGTCGTTAGGCTGCCGAAATTTTTGTAAAGGATTCTCTCACTCTTCTCATTTTCAAAGTTCTATTTTCATGTCATGTCTTTTAAGTTAAATTTTATTATGTTGAGGTATGATATCAATATCCATCATTCTGTCCTTTTATTTTCATATTATGTGATACCTTATTTAATCTTATCAATCCATTTTTGGAAGTTTAAGTGGCGATGTTAGGCTGCTGAAATTTTATAGGGGTATTTTTCATGTCACTTTTATTCCTGTGAGATTCATGCTACATTTGACACTATTTTATTTTGTGTGGTGTATGTAATTACCATGATTCTACTCTTTCTATAATATACTCTCATGTATGGGTATTTACATCAGAATTGTTTGGATTTTTTTTCATGGGGTTTACGTATCGAAAGTTTCCCAAGTCGATAAGGGATTCTTTCACCCTCCTCTTTTTAAAAAACTTCTTTTTGTTATGTCTTTTAATTTACATATTTTTATGTTAGGATATGTTTTTATATATCCTTATTGATTTAAATTTTATGTCAAAGTGATGAGATATCCTTTTTCTCTCTCATCAACTATTTTTATGAATTTCAAAGTGACGTCGTTAGGCTGTTGAATTTTACCAAGGGAGCTTCTTAACCCAATTTCGATTTCTTTAGGTTCAACATGTAGTTATTGAATATGTCATCCCTTGAATATGTGTGAATTAGCTTTGATTGTTTTACACTTAATATCCACTTATATTGGGTGTATTTAAATTTTTCACACATAATGATGAGATTGATTTATCTTTAATTTAAAGATACCTTCTTTATAAGGGATTTCGTCTCATTTTACATTTCTATTGAGACTTCATTTTTTTTATGCACCAATTCACACTTATATGGTGTATATACAATCCTTTGGAATATTATATCATGAATTCCCATTATTCTCATGATATTATAAAGTTCTTCATTAAATTTTATTCCTAAATTATTTGTATTCAAGTGTTTCTCATTTTGATAAAAACCCTTTAATTAATGTTGCATTTTAAATGTTTTAATTATTTATTCTTATAGATATTTCTCATTAATATCCACGTTTTCAAAATAGTTTTAAGTATTTATTTATATGGATATTAATGGTTTAAAATGTTAAAAGCATCAAAGTTTTATGGGACTTAGTCTCAATCTCCTTTCATTGAAGCATATTTTGTTTTATACACAACTTTCTTTTATACGGTGTATAAACCCCTTTGACTTTTACGTCATTCCAAAAGGAATAATTTTTATACGAAGAATTTTACTAAATGACAAAGATGAATGTTTTTCTCTCGTAGTATGCGGTTACAATGACTTCTCCGCCGCCGTGACCATTATTTGAGTTTCAGCTTCCTCTACAAGCCATAACATTTTTTTAAAATGAAAATTAAATACCAATTTTTATTTTTATTTTATTTTGATATTGAAAATGGTTTTGATAATGTGTTGTATTGATATATAGTGATTGAAATGTGGAATGGTTGTGTTTCCATTATGCATGTTTTATGTGATACGATTATGTTATGGTTCTTGGGTATTGATTATGAAGACGGGTGGTTTTGTGATAAACTAAGGGCGGGTGAGCCCGATATAGCACTCCAATGCATTGGGTAACACGAAGGAGTTAAACGTTATGGTTTCTCCAAAGATATTTATGGGAAGATACTATGATGGGTAATCCAAACCTACCTAAGAGGGTTACTCCCTACGTAAGAATGTTATGAATGCCTCATGTTACCTTTATGTTTTATGATTTCTATGAGTTATTCATAAATCTAATGATTTCATGACATATGTTAATGTGCTTAAGTTTTATGTGTAAATTATGATCTCATTTATTCTTATGTATACATGGCCAAAAGTTTTCTCTCCTTGTTTTATAACCCTTACTGAGCTTTTTGTGCTCATCCCTTGTTTTTGAAGTGTTTTTCAGAGGACATAAAGTGGAATATGGTCAATAATGGGATCAAGGAAATCTCATGTTGTCTAAAACATGGATCTAGACAGGACTCTTTTGTTCAAGAGTATTTATCTTGTGAAAAAATGTATACTGAGTAGATCTATCTAATTTTTAATCTTTTGAGATGTAATAGTTATGTCCTAATTCTCTAAAACTCTAAACCTAAAAAAGATCCTCAATGTGTATTCATGAAATATCTCAAGATTAAGTAATGTTTAAGGCTGGGTCCTTATACGTTATATATGGTGATTAAGGTAACAACCCCTGATTTTAGAAATTATATTTCTATTATTAAAATTTAAATCTCATAACAAACATAGAAAAATGAAAAAAATGTTTTCATTATCTAAAGATGAAATATTTTACAATAAATAATCTTATATGAATAAAAAATATAACATTTGGACTATTAAATGAAAATAATAGAATAAGAATATATGAATTTGGATCTTCATGATCCACAAGAACATCTGAAGATATGATCAAGATGAGTTAAAAACATATGGTTAATTATAAAAAATTCATTTTGACGACAAAATTATAAAAAAACCAATGAGAGAATAGATGTAAATTAAAAATGAGTTGGATAGGAGGTATCCATAGTAGGTATTGAACCTATATGATTGTAATAAATCTGACCATTGTAATAGTAATCTAAAAGTTGGAATAGAAATACGACCATTAGGAATATAAATATGAAATTTAGAATAGTATAATTGTAATATTTATTGTATTTTAATATTTATTTATCTTATATAATTGAAACATTATATATTTATATAACGATATAACAAAATAAATGATTCAAAAATGGTAAATTTAGTTTTAATTTTTTATAATACATCAATGTGTTACATGAAATTTTATAACGAATATAATTTTTTCAAATAAATTTTATTTATATAAAATATAATAATAAATTAGTAAAATGTTTTATTTTAGTTATAATATTATTTTATTAGTCTATATGATATTCTTAATAATGATTATAAAATCAATAATAATAATAAAATAAGTATTTTTTCATATAATGATTTTTTTAATAAAAATTAAACAAATTACATATTTAAAATTATATTAAAAAAATTGTCTTCATTAATCATATATATAGAAATTTATCAATTATTATTTTTTATTTCCTATAATTCTCATAAATATTGGAATTTTAGATGAATATTTATATTTGGAATTTAACATTATTTAACATGGTATTTCATATACATGATCTCTTGTGTAATTTCAGATATACTAACACATTAATTCAAACTCACATATACATATTATTGTATATAGTTATAAATAATAAATAATATTTATATTAATGATCAAAATAATAAATTTATATATTTAATAAGATAAAACCCCACTACTACCTTTATATATAAAATACCCCACCATGCCATATATTCACACAACATAATCTATAAAGAATTATAATGTTCTACACTATTCCCATTAAATTAATCTTTCCCATTTCCTGTTGTATATAATATCACCAAATTACCAAATCAATGTTCCTTAAGGATGATCAAAAGTGGATGATGATTAATGTAACGACCCGGATTCGGAGCCCCTCCACTGGTGCCCCGTCCCGGTTCGCCACATGACCTCAAGCGCATTTCCCCAAACGCCGGAGGCTGCCGACTAGCAGCGAGGGCCCTGGGTGTGATAGTGGGGAAACTATGCCCTCATCGGAAGAGTACACAATAGAAAAGATGAACAAGCAATAGCGGAAGTAGTAAACATCATACAACAACTGTACCAAAAGTATAAACAAGTCTCATATAAAATGATGATGTAATATGATACAGGTATCTATGGAAAGCAGTAAACAATTCAACATGCTGAATACAACTGAAACCAAGTAACTAAAAGTAAATAGCGACTCCACAGCATCACGAGCCAAAGCCTGGTCCCATGCTCTCCAGCTCCACAACAACTCAGATACCTGAAGTAGAAGGGCGCTTGCCCTTATCTATACCTGCCTCAACTATGTCTGCCTGGGCCCAAAGGCATGGCCCGAACAAGATGTGAGATATAATCCTAGTAGGAAATCACCCAAAGATCTGTGCCTAACAGTTAGTGAGTATATGTCAGGTAAATATGCAATATGCAGTAAACAACACAGCAAGTAATAGGCAGTAGTAGTAACAGTAAGCAGTAGCAGTAACAGTAAGCAGTAGCAGTAACTGTAAGCAGTAACAGTAACAGTAAGTAGTAACAGTAACAGTAAGCACAAGTGCTAAGAGTAGGGACCCCATGCGAAGTACACACAACCATTCCCTCTGGTCCTATCCAAGAAGTACCACAACCCACTGGGCAGTGCACTCAGCCTAACGCCTTAGGCTTGATCATACAAATTTATTAGACTCTCTGGGGAAGCACGCTTGGTCAATTCCCCTCATAGTCTAGGGTAGTCAGGGACTCTCTTGAGGAAGATCACGCGGTCTAGCCCTCTTATCCCCAAGGCCTATATACTCTCTAAGGAATCTATCTCGGTCAATTCCTCCTATAGCCTCAGGTATACCACAGAATCTCTGAGGAAGCTCACTCGGTCAATTCCTCCTCTAGCCTAGGAAGGTTCATCAAAAGATTCATACAAAGTAAGACCCTTTGAGGAAGATCACTCAGTCTATCCTCCTATATTCTATAATATCCAAGACTCTATGGGAGCTCACTCGGTCATCCCTCGTAGTCTATAAAGTCCAAGACTCTCTAGGAAGCTCACTTGGTCTATCTTGTATAGTCTAGAGCACCAGGTTCTCTCAGCCCCATGCCAGTCAGTGCATGATAATGTTATAAGGACAAAGTACACCTATGGAGCTAATTGGCTAACCAAAGTACACCTATAGGGATACTTGGATATCAGTCTACAAGGAAACAAAAAGTCAAATGAAACACTCTAGCATATAATCACTAGGCAAGGAAAACAGGCCTAATAGCCAAAGGCTAACAGGACCCGAAGGTCGTAAACGGAACCAAGCATGGGAAAAACACCTCCAAGCACAACAATTATCCACAAACATGATAAAATTACCTCTATGCAATCACATAAGCATGACCAGAAAACAACAAGGGCAAAACGGTAAACACCTGATACCCCGTTCATGGGTATCAGTAGAATTTGCACATAAAAACTCAAAGACTCCTAGAGGTAAGGCACAAACCACCTACCATGATCTCAGGAGATCGATATATGTGAGCCTCGGCCCGTGAATTGGCCTAGAATGGAGTAGATCTTCAAAAACGTCTAAAACTATCAACCTCCAATATCTCATATGAGAAGGAAAATACGAAAACGAGGCTCAAGCAGAAGTAAGGGCTTATCGAGGTGGTTCCAACGCAACCAACCACGCTCGAATCGGAGAACGGACGACAGAGTGGGGGCTCGCCGAAGATCAGGTCGTACCGTTCGCTCGGACGGGCGGAATCTGGAGAAGAATGTGAAATCTGGGGTTAGTCACGACCCCGGTCCATTTAATGACAAAAAAAATAAAAGTACATGGAATGTACTTTGAGAGTACATGGTGTGTACTAGGTCTTTCTGTACTCTGCCAAAAACGGCATCCCTGTAACCCTTACACACTGTGTGTGTGGCCCGGACATGGCCAGCACACGACTTTGTGCATAAAAGGAGTACATGTTGTGTACTCAGAAAGTACATGGCGTGTACTTCCAAAATTTTAAGAAAGTCCATTTTATCTTAAAAACTCCAGAAAAAGGAATACATACCTGAAATGAAGATCCAGGTTCTTACAAACTTCCCCCCTTAATGAAATTCGTCCCCGAATTTCCCTAACGAGGCGGAGAAGAAGAAACCTCGAACAGCTCTGGCCACTGTGATCGTACATCGGCCTCCCTCTCCCAGGTCTCGTCCTGTACTCACCCGTGCTGCCATATCAACCATTCTAGAGGAACAGATCGGCCTCAGGGAACCTTCGTACTGCGATCGACAATCCGAATGAGATGCTCCTCAAACAACGCATCCACATTAAGCTCAACTTTTTCAGGCTGAATGGCATGAGATGGGACCGAAATGTAACGTCAGAGCTGAGATACGTGGAAGACATCATGCATAGCCCGGTACCTCTGAGGCAACTACAACTGATAGGCGACTGACCCAACACTCCCCAACACCTCGAATGGCCCGACATACCGCGGTGAATGCTTACCTTGTTTCTGAATCCTCTTGTGTCCCAACCTCGGTGCGACACACAGAAAATCCTAATCTCTGACCTCAAACTCCAGAGGTCGTCTCCACTGATCAGCATAAGACTTTTGTCGAGACTGTGCTGTGTCCATCCTCTTCCGAATCAACTCTATCTGCTCTGAAGTCTCCTGAACAAGACGAGGTCCCAGCAAAGCTGCCTCTCTTGCCTCCAGCCAGCATAAGGGTGATCGGCATGGCCTAACATACAAAGCCTCGTAAGGTTCAATCTAAAAGGTCGCATGATAACTGTTGTTGTAGGCGAACTCCACCAGAAGAATATGCTTCTCCCAAGAACCTCCAAAGTATTGGATGCAAGCTCGGAGCATATCCTCAAGCACCTGGATAGTACGCTCGGACTGGCCATAAGTCTGGGGATGGTATGTTCTACTCAGAAGTACCTGTGTACTTAAGCCCTTCTGAATTCCCTCCCAGAACCGAGAACTGAAGCGTGCATCCCTATCTGAAACAATGGAGTGTGGGATCCCATGCAGACGAATGATCTCACGGATATAAAGTCATCCCAGATCATCGACACTGGAGGTCTCTTTGATCGGAAAGAAGTGAGCATCCTCAGTGAGTCTGTCAACGACAACCAAAACGGAATTGTTCCCCCAAGGTGACCTCGACAAACTGGTCATGAAGTCGATCGTGACATCATTCCACTTCCACTCCAGAATGTGAAACTACTATAATACCTCTTCTGGTCGTTGATGCTCTTCTTTCACCTGCTAAAAAGTATAACATCTCATGATGATACCAACAACATCCTTCTTCATACCTGGCCACCAGTACAGGTGATGATGATCTCGATACATCTTGGTGACAAAAGCATGAAATTACCAAAATGGGGAATGAAAATCCTACATCAACTCCTTGCGTATGTCTTCCGGCACCCATACGCATCCCTGGAAATGCAATATTTCTTCTCGCACATAGTCCAGCCAGGAAGAGGGTCTCATCCTGACACACTCTCCCGTAGGACCAAGGCCTCTGAGTCTGATAGCTGCCTCATTCGTACACAATCAAGAAGTGTAGAGGTAACAACCATAGATGAATGGAAAGTCTATCCCTGCCTGTCGTGCACCTCTAGATGCATCTCAGAGAACAGAGCCATAAGCTGCCACTCACTACTGGCCTCTTGCACTGCATGGATCTTAGATCCTCTACTCAAGGCATCTGCCACTGCGTTGCCCTTACCCGGCGTATAGGCGAGCTCAACGTAGAAGGTATGAGGATACTCGACCCACCTGTTCTGCCTCAGATTCTGATCACGCTAAGTGAAGATGTACTTGAGACTTTTGTGGTCAGTGAAAACCAAAAATTACTCTCCCAAAAGGTAGTGTCTCCAATAGCATAATGCATGAACAACAGCTGCCAACTCTAGATCGTGCGTAGGTTAATTCCTCTCGTGTGGCCTCAACTGTCGAGACCCATACGCAACGACTCCATCTCCATGCATAAGCATTGCTCCTAGCCTGATACCTGAAGCATCACAGTAGACAGTGTAGATTTTTACTGGCTCTAGAAAGACTATTATCGGTGTTGAAGTCAACCTACCCTTCAGCTCCTGAAAGGTTGACTCACAAGAGTTTGACCATACGAAATTCTCCCCCTTCTTGGTCAGACCTATCAACGGTGCTACTAGGCATGAAAAGTCATGAATGAAGCATCAGTAGTAACCAGCCAGCCCTAGGAAACTTTATACCTCAAAGATGTTCTTCGGATGCTCCCAGGAAACTACAGCTCTCACTTTCTCTGGGTCCACTGATACTCCTGCCTCTGAGATGACGTGACCCAAGAAGTGAATCTGATCCATCCAGAAATGGCACTTTGATAGTTTTGCATAAAGTCGATGCTCTCTCAGTGTACTCAGAACGATCTCAAGATGGGTGGCACAGTCGTGTCAAGTGTGAGAGTACACCAAGATATCATCCACGAAGACCACGAGGAAGGAATCCAAGAATGGATGGAACACTCGATTCATTAGTTCTATGAAAATAGTAGGCGCGTTCGTGAGACCGAACGACATATCCGTATACTCTTAAAGACCATACCTGCTCTTGAAGGATGTCAGAGGTATCTCGGATTGTCTAACACGCAACTTATGATAACCGGAACTCAATTCGATCTTCGAGAACACCCGGTCTCCTCGAAGCTCATCAAAGAGGTCATCGATCCTCGGAAAGGGATATCGGTTCTTGACCGTCAACTGGTTAAACTTCCGATAATCCACACAATGCCAAAGGGTACCGTCTGCCTTTTTCGCAAACAGGACAGGCGAACCACAAGTAGAAGTATTAGGTCGGATGAAACCCTTCGCCTGCAACTCCTCCAACTGCTTCTTGAGCTCTTGTAACTCCCGTGTCGCCATCCTATAATGAGGAATGGACACCGGTGCCGCTCCTAGAACGAGCTCAATCAAGAATTCTACCTCACGCTTCGGAGGAAAACCTGAAAAGTCCTCTGGAAAGATGTCCTTGAAACAATCCACCACTGGAGGAAAGTCTAACTGCGAAGTCCCCTGGTCGTCTAGATAAAGACTGGAAATCTGGGTTGTAACTTCCCCTAGCCCAGGATGCTCGAGTCCTGACCAACTCGCCTGAACATCCCATTCTCCTCTATGAAAGAAGGAATCACCCTCTGGTGAAATAAAGCTCACTCTACGGCGATAACAGTCAATGACTTCCTGGAAGGGAACTAAACAGTCCATGTCGAAGATGACATCATATCATGTCATCTCTAGGACATAGTGATCCCATAAGAAATGATACCCTGCAAACTCGAGAGGGAACTCTCTACAATGGCGTACCCTATATGTCCTCGTCTCGAAAGGTGTGTCCAGTGTCAACGAATCGGTTGAAGAAAAGAGGAAGAGCCCAAGGCTCTCCACAACAACAACAGAGATAAATATATGAATAGCACCAGTATAGAAAAGAGCTGAAGATAAAACTGAGGCTACTAAGATCGTACCTGGAACTGTTGAAGGGACGGGATCCTTCTTAAGAAGGAACTACTCCACGACATAAGACTGGCCTACACTGCGGCCCTACGCCCCTGGCTGACCACCGTGAGCTGATCCACTCTGCTGTCACTAGTGGCCTGGTGACTGACCACCATGGTCGCGACCTCCACCTCGACCTGAACGGCCGGAAGAACTCAAGTTCCCGGACTGGTGGGAAACTGGTGAACCATCTCCAGAACGCGGGGTCATAGAGGATCCCCTACCACCGGCTGAAGGTGAAAAGATATGATAGAAGCGCTGAAGATGGCCCATCTTGCCACAAGACTGTCACTCCATCGGATCCCTATGGCACTGGGGCCTAGTATGCCCACTCCTACCGCACTGGTAGCATACAACCTGACTGCCAGAAGGTACACCTCGTGTACCCCAATCTCCTTGAGAAAAATCTCTACGACGCTTTCTAATGTATGTAGGAGGAACACTCACCCTGGATATCAAACCGCCCTGGCTCACGACTCTAGAATCCCTCAGATTGTGCTCAGTGATCTATGCCTAGTTGACGATGGAGGAGATAGAAGTCAAATAGAGGATATTCATCTGGGAACAGATCTTCTACCTGAGACCATCCTCGAACTTCCTAGCCAGAATCAACTCGTCACATGCGGGGATCAGTGTGAAACGCTGCAGCTCAGTGAAGCGAGACGGGTACTCTATAAGATAAAGTGTACCCTGCTGCAGACTCATAAACTCCCGGGCTTGATCGGCCGTCAAGGTCTCCTGGTAAATGTAGTCATAGAAGGCACGGCAGAACTCATTCCATTACATATCCTGCTGATGCCCTGACCATGAGAACACCTCCCACCACCTCTTGGAGGTGTCCCAGAGCATATAAGTATCGAGATTTACCCTTTTCACCAGAGGGATCTCCAGGTGCTCAAAGATGGTCCGTGTGGCCTCTAACCAAGACTATGTGGCCCGGGGTCCTCCATCCCCTAAAAACGTAGGAGGATGCTGCTGCTGGAAGACCCGCTTCAACTCATCCATCAACGGGGTAGGAGGCAGCGCTCACTGAAAGGTCTACATCATCCTCAGGAAGTCCTCCCTGAGCTGCGCATCGGCGCCTGCAACGGGTATGACTGCTGGTGCCAAGACTGGCACAATAGGAGGATCCGCAGGAAGACCCTGATCAGTCATATCCGGTGTCTGCTCACTGCCTGACGACAGACGTACGACCGGAGGACGTCTAGGAGGCATAGCTCTGAAAGATCAAAAATCATGCCTAAGATCAGGAAAACAAGGATATAGAACACATGAAATCAAAATGGGAATAGGGGAAGAAAAAACACGAAAGCCTACAAAACACGACTACATGGTGTGTATAAACACTACACGGCGTGTCTCATTAAGCCATTAACATGGGCGTGCATTCCAGACCGACTGGCCATGTAAAACCAAAGACTACACGGCGTGTTGTCCCATAACACGGCGTGTACTTAAACTCAAAACCCCTGCCCGAGTCTCCTTACACAGTTAACCAACACGGTTCAACTATCTTCAGGCTACACAGAGTGTTCCCAAGGGACACAACGTGTACTAGACACTGGCTCGTCAGCCCGTGTTGTTAGTTATATGGTCGTCTTACATGGATGACCCTTACACGGCATGTTCCGAACAAACACGGCGTCTATAGGTGAAGGTGACACCGTCCGTGTTGTTCGTGTCACGGCCGGGTACCTAGGCAAGACTACACGGCGTGCGCCCAAAAGAAACACGGCATGTCTAAGAGAAGATTGCGTCGGCCCGTGTTGTTCGTGACACAACCGTGTACCTAGAAAAGACTACACGGCGTGTTCCAGACAAACATGTCATGTTCCACACGAGCTTCCCCGACACGTTTTGTTAGTGACACTTCCAGGTACACGGCTCCGAACTACACAGCGTGCAACTACCGTACACGGTGTGTCCCTGAAGTTACCTCAAGACACCATGTTTCTGCTCACACGGTCAGTGACCCGGACTAAAAACTACACGGAATGTATAGAAAAAGTACATGCTGTGTATTCTGGTTTTTTCTGGGCAGTAGCTCTAAAACTGCACAGAATTTCCAGAACACCCAAAACGTGGCAAAGAGGTGCCAAATTCCGATCCGTGAGGGCCCATACTCCCCGCGAATCAATGTTTGGAATCTCCTATAGTCATATACAAGAAATAACAGGGTCATGATCCACCAAATTCCGACTAATGAGGGCCCATAACACCTTAAGAATCAAATTTTGGAGTCCATTTTAAGCAAGGAACAAAACAAACATTTTTCTAACACAACAGAAAGGATTCTATAAAGCCTCTATTACAACAGCATGCATAATCTTCACAAAGTCTATCACAACAACATGCAACCGCTAATGCACCCTAGATGGCATGCCAAGAATGCATGGAATGTGATTTCTACAAGAGCCTATATGATGCATGAGATGGAATACCCTCATCTCATCAGGTTGCGACAGAAATAGAACCATAATATCAAAACAATAACAACACAAGGCAAGAAAATCACTCTAGGTGAAATCAGATCAACCGTAAAATCTCAAAACTAGAAACTGAAATTAACAAGGTAGTATGGCCTTTCCCTATACAGGGGTTAGCTACTCCCAAGCACAACTTAATACCAAGTACCAAAGTCATCCTATCCCTGGATAAAGTCTCCAAATAGTAAATCAATAGAAAATAAAATCCTCTGATACCACATTGTAACGGCCTAGATTCAGAGCCCCTCCACTGGTTCCCCGTACCCGGTTCGCCACATGACCTCAAGAGCATTTCCCCAAATGCCAGAGGCTGTCGACTAGCAGCGAGGGCCCTGGGTGTGATAGTGGGGAAACTATTCCCTCATCGGAAGAGTGCACAGCAGAAAATATGAACAAGCAATAGCAGAAGCAGTAAATAGCATTCAACAACTGTACCAAAAGTAGAAACAAGTCTGATATAAAATGATGATGTAATATGATACAGGTATCTATGGAAATCAGTAAACAAGTCAACATGCTGAATACAACTAAAACCAAGTAACTAAATGTAAACAGAAACTACACAGCATCGCGAGACAAAGCCCGGTCCCATGCTCTCCAGCTCCACAGCAACTCAGATACCTAAAGTAGAAGGGCGCATGCCCTTATCTATACATGCAGCAATAAAGTCTGCCCTGGCCCAAATGAATGGCCCGAACAGGGTGTGAGATATACTCCCAGTAGACAATCACCCAAAGATCTGTTCATAAGAGTCATTGAGTTTATGTCAGGTAAATATTCAATAAGCACTAAACAACACAGCATGAAACAGGCAGCAGTAGTAACAGTAAGCAGTAGCAGTAACAGTAAGTAGTAGCAGTAACAGTAAGCAGTAGCAGTAACATTAAGAAGTAGAAGTAACATTATTCACAAGTGCTAACAGCAGGGACCCTATGGGAAGTACACACATCCATTCCCTCTGGTCCTATCCAAGATGTACCACAACCCTCTGGGCAGTGCACTTAGCATAACCCCTCTGTCTTGGTCGTACAAATTTATCAGACTCTCTGTGGAAGCACGCTCGGTCAATTCCCCTCATAGTCTCGGGTAGTTAGGGACTCTCTTGAGGAAGATCACACAGTATAACCCTCTTATCCCCAAGGTCTAGAGACTCTCTGTGGAAGCTATCTCGGACAATTCCTCCTATAGCCTCAAGTATACCATAGACTCTCTGAGGAAGCTCACTCGGTCAATTCCTCCTCTAGCCTAGAAGGTTCTTAAAAATATTCACAAAATATAAGACTCTCTGAAGAATTTCACTCGGTCTATCCTCCTATAGTCTATAATATCCAAGACTCTCTAGGATCACACTCGGTCATCCCCTGTAGTCTATAAAGTCCAAGACTCTCCGGGACGCTCACTTGGTCTATCCTGTATAGTCTAGAGCACCAGGTTCTCTCGGACCCGTGCCAGTCAGTGCATGATAATGCTATAAGGTCAAAGTAAACCTATGGAGCTACTTGGCTAACCAAATCACACATATTGGGATACTTGGCTATCATTCTACAAGGAAACAACATGTCAAAAGAAACACTCCAGCCTATAATCACTAGGCAAGGAAAATAGGCTTAGCAGCCAAAGGCTAACAGGACCCGAAGGTTATAAACGGAACCAAGCATGGGAAAAACACCTCCAATAACAAAAATTATCCACAAAAATGATCAAATTACCTCTACATAATCACATAAGCATGGTAGAAAAACAACAAGGTAAAAACGGTAAACACCTGATACCCCGTTCACGGGTATCGGTAGAATTTGTACATAAAAACTCAAAGACCCCTAGAGTTAAGGCACAAACCACCTACCTTGATCTCAGGAGATCGATATACGTGAGCCTCAGCCCGTAAATTGGCCTAGAACAGAGTAGATCTGCAAAAACGTCTAAAATTCTCAACCGAAAATATCTCACACGAGAAGGAAAATCAGAAAACGAGGCTCAGGCAGAAGGAAGGGCTTACTGAGGCGGTTCCAACGCAAACGACCATGCTCAAATCGGAGAACGGACGATGCAGCGGGGGATCGCCGAAGATCCAGCCATACCGTTCGCTCGGACGGGCGGAATCTGGAGATGAAGGTGAAATATGGGGTTAGCTGCGACCCCGGTCCGTTTAATGAAAAAAAGAAAAGTACACGGCGTGTACTTTGAGAGTACACTGCGTGTACTAGGTCTTTCCGTACTCTACCAAAAACGGCCTCCACGTCTCCCTTACACACCGTGTGTGGGGCCCAGACATGGACACCACACAACTTTGAGCGGAAAAGGAGTACACGGCGTGTACTTCTAAAATTTCCAGAAAGTCCATTTTTTCTTAAAAACTCCAGAAAAAGGAAGACATACCGGAATGGAAGATCTAGGTTCTTAAAATTAAGAGGTAACATCCTCCAAATTTATCTATTAAATTATATAACTCTTCATCCACATCATATCCACATGTCAAAGATTACATGATAACTCCATTATCATATATATAATTGATTTATGTTATGTTAGATGAATTTCAGTGATCAAATCCAAATATTTCTTCCTTCTATTGCAAAAATGAAGCATCATCCATAATATGTATGTTCTCCACCTTCGTGGATGATGAGTTATGTATTTCCCTTACCATCTTCTTGGTTGGACATTAAACCATTATTATTGTTAATTCAAAAAATAATAGTTATATTTTAACTTCTTTCGCATTTTTCTACTATTATATATATATAATATAAAATGAAATCAAACAAATCCATGAATTTCATTAAAGAAACAATAAATAAACTAATAATTTAACATTACTTTGTTGTTAAATGAATAATCCTAGATTTCAATGGGAAAAATTATATAAGGGAATTTGTAAATTGAATATGTTCATGAATAACATAAAATTTCACTTCTATAAAATTATTCCTATTTTACAAATATATCAATTGTTATACAAATGTTAATAGATCATGAAACCATTAAAAAAAAACTAAAAAATAATGAAATTAATCTCAATAAGAACCATAATTTGAATAATTGAACATAATATAACTATAAAAACGAAATATATATTGAAATGTTTTAAAAGTTTTAATTAATGGATCCAATTTTTGTATTCATGACATAATGTGAAAGAGGAAAATGAATTTGGACCTATGGTAAGTGATCCCTCCAAAAAACCACTTTTCATTAGGTTATTCTTCCTATAAATTTTAAAAAATTTCATATATCATTACTCTTGGATAATAATTCCTTATTTTAGGAATATGTACCAATCATATGTATCTAGCTCAAGGATTTTTTTGTTGGGAATACTGGTTTTAGAAGGATCTATTTTGTTTTCATCATGACGTGAAAACCCAATTAATAGGAACATCATTATTATTTACTCAATATCATGTACACTCTATAAAATGTTTTATTAAAAAAATATTTTCTAGAAATAACACAATAAATCATGAAAAATAAATTTAATACATTTCTAGTTATATAGAAATAATTATTCCCATAACCTCCCTAAATACTCATCTTCATTTTCCATAAAAATATTCTTATGTGGAACATTTATAAAGTTACATATACTCTATCATTATTGTTTTCAATTTAGATAGAAATCATTATTTTGGGTAAACTACTGTTTTTCATTTTTAAAATTTCATGAATGAAATTAGTCCCTCCATTCATTGATACCATTTTTATATGCCACATGATTATACAGTATGATGTTTTTATGATACGCATTTTTTCTTTCATATCACTTATTCTTATTCATTATATTTTATTCTTTATGTAGAACACATTTTCATGATTATAATATGATTGGTGCACCTAGATAGCAGCTAGTGCATTGGGTAATGATTTAGTCGAATGAGGAATTATATATGTGATTGGGGAGTAAAAAAAATTCAATATGTAATATATCAACTATGTAATATAGTATTTAATTTTATCCTTGACTAATGTATTTGTTATTTATAGGAATCCTTTGTATTCCAATATTACAATGTAGATATGATTCCATGTTTTGTATATAATTCATCTATATGATTAATCATGAACCATGGCTTTAATGCTATCCTGATATCCACTCTAATTAAAGAGAGATGTTGTATTCCCATGTTATTTCAATAATCTACTTTTTATCTCATTCCCTTTTCTATGTATTCCCAAGATTATTCGATGTAGAAATAGAAGATAAAAGGATGTTGGGGATCATTATGGAGATTAAATGATGAAGTTTTAATATATTTTTATGTTTTATAATTATGTAGTATGTTTCCAAAATACAGTATACTATTCCGTCATTGGTTTCTATTTTATGAATAATTACAAAAATAAAAATATTGTAATAATATGGGTAAAAATTTAAGGTCATCAGACATCTTGTGTTCATATTAATTCCTTTGTGATTTTCAAATAAAGACTCTATTTTTATAGATCAAATGAAATATTATTTATGGGAATATTTGGATAATTTTTTGGTTTATATTTGTTTATTATATATGGATGTTTTTTATCAGATATGAGTTCCATGATAAAAATTTCAAATCATTCTTGAGACTCATATTTGAAAATATATATATTTAAATATATATGAAAATTAGAATGTAATTTTTTTAATTTTGAATGTTTAATTTTCGTGGAATTGTTTTCAATTTTTGAAATCTCATTTGATATTTTAAATACAATTTTTGTCAAATAACGACCTAGATAATGAGAATAATAAAGCTAAATATTATATATATTATGTTACTGTGTGAATTTTTTCCAAAATATATACTAATTTTAATATTTATTAACTAAGATGAAACATAAAGTGGTTAACCTCTAGTGAATAACAAAAATGTGATGAATGTTTTTAAATATTAAATTATATATTTCTGAATGTTATTATCATGTCCCTACTATAAGGATATGTTGGATATGTGATTATTGATAATGCATCAAATAAGGCACTCGTTTGTGTATTTATGCATAATAATAAATTTATTTACTATTAATAATTACTGTTATGTCCCATCAAAAAAATATACAAATCATGATCTTTAGTTCGTATCAATTATAATTTTTTAATATTTGGATACATTATCCTTATGGGGAAAATGTTTTATATAATCAAATTATAAGTTTTTAAGGCATATTTTCATGAAAATGATCTCAACTTCATTTAATGTTCGTGTCTTAACCTACCCATGGATTATAGTCATTCATTACACGGAATCCTATAGAATAAAAAAGGTAGAATAATCATTATAATAAAAATATCATGGAGTCCTAATTATATTAATGAATTATGGGAATCGTATATTAATGGATTTAGTTGATATTATTTGTGAAGTTATTACAGAACGAGAAATATAACTCTATTTTTAATTTATTTTCAATCCATATTATTCAGAGATGATACACAATTAAATCGTTACTCAAATAATCTAAAAAGAAATTTGATATTTTGAATGATGTGAAATTTGTAGAAATTTTCATATAATGTTGGTGTTCTAAAATTTTTATGGAGGATATGATTTCCATATATACTTGAGTGAAAACAATAATTATTTGATTATTACCATATCATTAATTTATGTCTATGAACTCGTAGCACCAATATGATGGATGAATTGATGGGTGAATTTTTGTAGGATATTTTCAAATTTTAAATATTTGGTTTTTATGTTATGATGTTTGGTTTGTTATCATGAAAAGGATGAATGACCAATTCAACAAGGATTCATATAAAAAAAATTATTTCTATGTGTAAATGGGTTGAAAATAGTATGGTATTTTTCAAATTATTATAAAAAACTCATAGATTGAAAGGGGTTATAAGGGGTTTTGGATTTTATTCATATCCAATCTGCAAATTTCTTCTATATAAAAATGATTTAACTCTTTATATCCATGAATTACTATGTATCATTATAACATAATGTCATCATGGAACCCACAATTAAATTATCTCTGATCAAATAAATTATTTAAATAATAAATCTAGAAAATAATTTCATGTATCATTACATTATGATCCATTTGAGAACCGCCTATCATTCACTAAATGAATGGACGTCTGAATTGACATGTTAAGAAACATTGAGATATTAAATAAATATTTGGATAAATAGAATACATGACACACATCAATATGATTTGAAGAAAATGGACCACCATGGGGATTTATGATTTCTGTAATTATAAATAATCTCAATTTTTTTGTACCTTTCAATACACTCAAAAATATGTATTAAAACAATGTGATAGTATATTAAAATATTATTTTTTAATCATAACCACAATAACCTAGATGTTAATTTGGTATGTATAAATATGAATAAATAAGTTATAAAATATATATGTGCTGCACATTTATCAAATATATTCTGTTTTTATCTATTGATTATAATTAATATATGAATCATTTGAATGATAAAGAATTATTTCCAAAAAACCATTATATTTCTAATATGTTGTTTATTTAAGATTTTCAAACATAATATTAAATTAGTTTTTAGAAATATTATAAAATTAATTTATAATTTTATCAACAGATTATATATGAAAATAAAAATATTTTTTTATTGGTAAATTTTATTATTGTTAAAAAATATTGATTTGTTATTGAATTAAAAAGAATAGTACTTTTTTGTAAAACTATCAATTTATTAAAATATATTAATTTATATTAAATGAAAATAATGAGTTGAATTTGATTTTAACTAAAATATTTTCTAATTATTATATAATATCAAATTAAATAAATTTTTATATTATTTTTACTAGATAATAGAAAACATTTATTTTTTGGGTTGAAAAGAACTTATGTCCTCAGATATTGAATGTGAATTATTTTTCACCATTTTATATAATGATAAAATATTATTATGAAATTGTGTAAATGAAATTTATATATTATAAATCTACATATTATGTTCAAATTAATATAATGATGTTTTCTATTAGTATTGATTATATAACAATTTATTTCACATAAATATACATTTGATGAAAATGGTTATATCCATACATATAGAGGGTTTTATTAAAATATAATTCTATAACATGTAAAAATTAAATTTTGAAAAATTTATTCAATAATTTGAATCAAAAGAACTAAAATATTTAAATATGGGTGACTAATTTTTTGATAATAATGAATAGTAAAAATTTAAAAAAACCACATTTATTGGTAAGATTAATTTTAATAAGTGTTAAACATAAATGATAATGGAAAATGGCCTATGAAATATTCTACATTTAATTATATGCACATATATTGTCTTTATAACAAAAATGGTTTATGAATTATTCAATTTGGATGCATTTGGAATTATATAAATGTTGGTGAAATTTTTTCATTACAAAAATTCCATTTGCTTCCTCTCCCCCTTCATATAAAATACCACTTCTCACCTATTTTATTAACACTCCCAATGAACAGTTGTCATGACCTACCATTGAAATGATGATGAAAGGGACAAAAAACCTAAAGACCCATCCTTATTCAAGTTGAAGGAGAGATAATGGCCCCTGATTCCCCCCATCAATATGCCCTAGAATGACGTCTAGTAGCACGGGTATAAAATCTCATGCGAAATGGAAGGCATTAAATTTTTTATGGATTAAGATATGGATACAAGTTGGTAAATCTCCATCAACTCGTTTAAATTTAATATAACTATAATGAACAAATCATTTCCCAATTGCATGTCAGAAATAAACAGATATAATTACATGAAAACTCTAGAGAATAGTACCCAATGGAAAGAAAGGCATCAACAATTACTCCTGGTGACCGAGCTAGTAAGGTCCAGCATGGTCCTCAATGATTTTCAAGATTCTTGAAAGTAGGTTTCTATAAATAGGGTGTGTATAAAGGTAAACACAGTAGTGGAAACACAAATGCTCAAATGATTAATAGTGGAGACATTCAAAGGCCCCGTGAGAAAGTAGAGGTAACCATTGAACCTAGAAATGAAACTATCCTCCCGGACTCTCCATGGAACACTCCATAAATAACTCAAGAAATATATTGTTATAAAAATAGAATATAGATGTTTGGGTACCAATAAATCCTTTACCATAGGTTATTTAGGACATCATATGAATCATAACGCCCGCATAGGTTCCAATGTCGCCCCTAAAACAACATTATGGGACACCATAACCACACATAACCATGCCCAAAGACCCCAGGTCCACATAGACCGTCACCAAAAATAAAAGAAACCTGGTCCAAAATAACCACAACCACACCTACTGACACTTGGTCCAGAAAAACCACTACAATTCCCAGAGACACATATGCCTTATCCCAAAGACATTTTAGAAAAAACATGCTCTCACACACAGTGGACAACCACCACAAAAAAATTCCTAAATAGTACTGGTACATAGTGATCCATAGGTCATCATAGCCTACTTGAATAATCATTCTCTACCTTGTACAGGGAGTAGAAAATGAGATAATAACTTGCCACTTATAATAAAGTTGGGAAAAACACCATCCACCGTAAAATGGAAGTGTTCATTACAAAGTTCACAACATAGGTGTAGTGTGTATAATAAAGACAAGAGATAAATGTTATACATATGGGTAATCAAACACTCATTCAATTCTAAGGGTTCTAAAATCAATAACAAACCATACAAAACCACTATTGTTGATATCCCTTGATGCAGAAGTACACTACCCAACTAGAACACAACCCATTTCTAGAAAACAATCCCCCAATGTACCTATTCTTATTATCATGTACAACTGATTCCATTAAAACCATTCCTCTAATACCTATAATCTAACGGGAATAACCACATTCCCAATCAATAACTGAAGGAAAAACAACCAAGTAGGATTTTATCCATTCACACCGGGTTCCCATGTAATGTCACAACATCAAAAGGGATATGTGATATCCCTCTAAGTACTAGAACCAATATAAGCCCCAACATGCATGCTAAACAGTAATTTATATTCAGAAGCCAACAACTTCTCAACCAGATGTTACATTCTTCTCTATGTCTACACACATCAAACAGAGAGACCATAAATATTACCATAACAGAGAAAGAGATTTTCTAAATTTTTCAACACCATTCATTACGTATCGTATTTACATTTGTTTTAATGGGGTGATCACACAAGGGATATTATTCTATTGATATCCATTTTATCATCCATGTTTCTATGATTAACCAGTTTCCATGTAACAACAATTCAAGCATAAGATTATTCATAAAATAGAGTGCCAGTAGTTCCAAATAATGGACCACCAATGGAAAAAATTTCTAGTGGACATAATCCCATACAATTCAAGACATAAAAACAATGGTATGACACAAAAAAATCAATATCATCATTCCCACCACATAATTACTTAGAAAGGTTCCTTCACTATTTTCTTTAATGATGGTTTCAACTATTTTCTAAAAGATCATCATCATACCAACCACCTACTTATGCACAATAATGTGAGATGAAGTATAAAAAACCCTTCATGTATGATCAATGTTCATATATTCATCATCACACCATGAACTTGGAATGGAAGACATACAGAAAAAGATATCCATGGACTCAAAGGCTGGGTAGGAAGGCATCAAGAGAATTCGATTCTTCTCTATTGGATGCCTCGAAGCTCATGAAGTCAAGCTGAAAGGAATAAGGAATAAAGTATCATGACTTTTGAAGATTCCATATCCTAAATTTAGGGAGGCAATTTAGAAGCACATAAAATTCTAATTGTGGCTCAACCACGTAGTTGAGTAGTTTCACACATTTTTATTAATTGATATTTAATAATTCAACTTAGAGATGTTGGAGATAATGGTTGTGAGTGAATATATATTCTTGAAACATAGAAAATGCGCAACATTGACTAAATTGGAAACATTCCAATTAGTGTGACACCATGGAAAAATTTTACATGTTTTGGTAAGTCAAGGGACACCTGACTTTCCGAGGTTTAAAACATATTTTACAGAATTTATATTGATTTGAATGGGGTATTAAAGCAGTTTTACATCAAAAGATACATCACTGGGGAGAAACTGGAAAGTCATGGATGAACTGGAAATGACCCACTGTTAGGTGTGTCACTGTCACCTTGTCCCCGTTGCAAATTGGTTCCACCAATGCACATCAATGCCATTGATGCCCAATCGGTGCCACCGATGCCTTTTGGATCCATCAATGCTAATTATTTCCACCAATTACCAATTGGTGCCGACAATGCCCATCAGTGCCACCATTAGTTCGACCTGATATATGGAAAACATTTCAATGTGTCACTGATGGTCGCTAGGATACCTCAAATTACTGAATTTGACAATGTAATGTACAAGTAAGATCGGGGAAATAACATCAGATACTCTCAAACTTTTATTTCCATTGAGAATCAATGACTAAACGTGAAGAAAAGAGAGGTGTCCAAAAAAACAACTCATAAGATACCCCTTAGGACAAACAACCCTAGAGGAGTTCGAATTCTGAAGAAAAAACTCCAATATCCGAGGATACCTAACTCGCATATTTCTTTCAAATAGGTACATAATCATTATGTAACCTCAAAGACAAAAATGACACACCATCCATAAATATGGATTGTGGATTCCCTACCTCCATGTCATGATACAATCTGCATTGGGATTCACTGACTCACCCTCATGGGTTTAATCACATCCACCTTAATGCGTCTTCATTAGGGACCACATCCTCCCCTCCCCATGGTCATGAAATTTCAGACACATTCAAAGAACAAGGTAAACATCCCATCTCATAGTTAACATGTTTAGCATTACATTAAACCAAAGAACACAGAAACCACACATACAAAACTCAAAACTAATATGGGTACAGGGCACACAGATGATCCTCTCATTGTAAGGTACATTCCTTGAGGCCACTATGCCTCTTCATTACACGAACTGATAGAATGGTCAATACATGAAGCACCTCTACATTATGATACTCTATACTAACTCATTTCTCAATGAATGTCTCATCGTCCTCAATATCCTACTCTCTCCAGTCGAATATTTTTGAGTCAACATGTAGATATTAACGAAGCTATGATACATGAAGGACTTTGTAGACCCTATCTAGCCATGGTGGTAGTGCCAGCTAATATTACCCCTCGCTAACTTTCCTCAACACCATGAAGGATCTGATGAACCTAAGAGAATGCTTACTCCCATGACAATCCTCTAATGTCTATGCTGATGTGAGACTTCGATGAACACGTGGTCCACAACCTCTAACTCCAAAGGAATTCTCCTATTATCAGCATGTGAATTCTATCTATCTAGAGCCATTTTTATCCTCTCATACACCAGCTGAACCTTCTCTGTCATTCACTGCACCACGTTTGAGCCAAAAGAACCTACCTCACCAACCTCTTCCCTATACACGGGTAAATGAAACAGTCTTCAATACAAGGTTTCAAATAGAGCCTGCATATGTTAGAGTGGAAGATACTGTTTTAGGAAAAACTCTTCCAATGGAAAGTGTCGTAAACGTGATCCTCTGAAGTCTAGTACACAAGAACACAACATGTCCTCCCACATATGGATGATCCACTATGTTTTCCCAACAGTTTTTAGGTTGAAAGAAATGCTAAGGAAATGCTAGCTGAAAAATAACGATGTAATCCCTTATTAAATTGCCAATTAATGTGTGTATCCCAACCCAAAACAATCATTCAAGGAACTTTGTGTAGCTACAAAACTTCACCAACATTCTTTTTTGGTAACACATCCACTACACTCGACGGATTAATCAATATGAAGTTGGTTTTTTCGTCAAATGGTCGACCATTACCTAGATGGCATCATGAACTCCCTCATATCTGGGTAGTTATATGACCACATCCATTCAAATGTCGTCCGACTTCCAATTGGGAATTTATAAGGGCCATAACAAACTTCTAGGAACACGGTGTTCAACATTCACCTGTGGACAGATGAGCCACATTGACACAATTTATGCAACCTCTAGCATCTCTCTAGGCCACCATAACTAACCTCTCAATCCCCGATACAACATGGAAACTCCAGGGTGTACCAACAAGGATGAGTTATGGAACTCACCAATATTAATCTCATGCATTGCCTCTGTGATAAAAAACATCCCATGGAAAAGAATCTGGTTCGGACTGTCCTCTGACCATCCTTCCAGAGCATTTCCCTAGATAACATGATCACAGATCACTACAACCTTTATGTCTCCCCACTTATAATCCTCCACCTTATTTTCCAAGTAAGACTACATTGTCATCGAAAACAGACATCCTCTATGATCATCCCCTCTTATGCCCAGATGTAATGCAACCAACTCCTTCATTACTTTTCAGGCATTTTATGACTCTCAATCCACATCCTTCTGTGAATTACTTCTCAAGGCATCATCCACTATGATCTTCATTCCCAAGGTGTAGAAGATATCGATGTGGTAGTCCTGACGAAACTCTATCCACCTTTGTTTCAACGAGTTATTGACTTTCTGGTAGAATCCATAACTCAAATGCTTATGATCTATGAATACCATGAAGAATTCCTTGATTAGGTATTCTCTCCACAACATCAGTGTGAACACCACTACTGAAAGCTCCATTTAAGTGGTGGAATAGTTATATTCCTGAGGAAATAAATTCCTAGACCCAAAATAGATCACCCTCTAAATCTACATCAACATACACCCCAATCCTAGACCAGAGGAATTACTGAACACTTCAATGGTTACCCCTTCCTCTGGTATCCTCACCACATTTGCACTGACCAGCCTTCCATTCAGATAACTTAAAGATTTTTGGAAATAATCACTCCATACAAAATCCTAGTCCATTCTGGACAAGGCTATCTAAGGTGTTTCATCTCAAGGGAAGTTAGGTATACACATTCAGTATTAATCTCCCAGTCCCTAGACATCCAAAACTATACTCAGATGCTCAGTGTGATCATCCTCTAATATTTATTAGTTTAGGATTTCATCGATGAACATGACTAAGAACCCATCCAAAGACACCCTGAAAATAGATTTCAGGATCCCCATGAACGCATTGGATGTATTTGTAATGCCGAAGGACATGACCGCAAAATCAAAGATCCCATATCTAAACCTAGAAGTATTATTTTATATTTCACCCTCCTCCACACTGAACATGGGATATCCAGACTACCGGTGGATCTAAGAGAACCAACATGACCCCTTCAACTGGTAAAAAAATTTGTCAATACTCTAAAGGGGGTAACAGTTCTTGACTGTTACCTGATTTAGCCTTTGGTAGTCAGTTCATATCTGGAGACCACCCTATCCCATTTTTATGAACATGACTAGATCACCTCATGGCTTCGTGATTGGTTAGATGGAACACTTATTCATCATGTACTCAACCTGAATCCACTACTCTCATAACTCATAAGGTTCCATCTGATAGGTGTCCATCAAAATAGGATGGGTATCATGTTGTATGTATCTACCGAATTCAACATCACGTTGAGGGGTTATATTCACAACCTCCTTGGAGAAGACCTCTAGGAACTCAGAGAAAATTCATAGAAAATCAAACATCTATGCATCTGTCGATTCAATTGAATGCTCAGTTGACAAAGAATAAAGGGCCTTTACATGCCAGATTACATCCTTGAAGCCCTACTCACTGACGAAGGCTACATACCGGTCGCCTGAATCTGAGTATATGACCCTTCTCCGGATGTAGATGATAAAAGTGTGAACAAAAAAAACTATTCAATGCCCAAGATGACAACATATAGTTTCATTTTTTAAGAATGTTATCCCCATTATACTGATTTTAACACAACATCAGCTTATATCATGGAAAACACAATAAAGGTTGGTTTGAACCACAACAGGTGTACTCAGCACTAGGGGCACAAAGTGACTCTCTACTTCTATCCCCAAGGCATGGTCCAGACTAGGTAATAATATAGAGTGTGGAACTCATGAATCAAATAAATCACATAATAAAGTAAGATATAGGATGATCATTCCTTGAACAACCTTTGTACCTATGGAACTGCTACCTCAAGGGGGTGAAAATTACCCAAACCCAGCTTCAATACTCTTCAGTTGTTATACGCCTCCTTAACCATGCCCTGTTTGTGGTCCATATGGAGAGCAATGTGTTCGGACTCCTATGACACAATACACCCTTGGTGAAGTGAGAGTTCACTACCCATACTACTATTGAAAAGGTTTGGCTGACAACTGGGGTCATTGAGTTGGACGTTGAACCTTCCGACCCCCACTATACTGAACTCCGTCTAGGAAATGATTATGATGGTGCCCAATGCTGCCACATGTAATTCATCTCTCCCTGAGTCCTGTAGTAAATGGGTGATTTCAAAGATATCGAAACTATAATTGCTAAGGCCTACTGCCTACTAACCAAAACCATGACGGCCCTGATGCGAGAGGCCTGATGATACCAGACATCCCATTTGACTATCCCTAATGGATCCCCTCATACGGCACACCTCCCATAATTGGAATATTATCCACTACATCATCCTTCTTTTGGACCTCCATGCACATACTTAGATTTAATGGAGTAACAACATACCAACGAGAATCTCAAGGAACCAACTCTCAGAGTCTTTCTCATGAATCATCATCTGGGAAGTGGTTTAGAAATAAATGAAGGGGATACTTGAACATGATCCCTAACTCCCTCACTACCATACTCCCTTGATAATGAGACTTCAACTCACTCCTTTTCTCGATTATTATCATTGAAGAATGGAATTACACCCATAACTCATTCTCGAAGATAATCCATAGAACCTCATCTTCTATCTTCAACCCAAGATAGATCGCACACCAATTATAGGTTGATCCCTACATCTAGATCAAGGCTAGGGGAATCTAGTACTCTTTTGGAAAACCAAATCAAGCTATTTCTAATAACATGCTCCTTGAGCCAGCTCTCCAATTTCATGCCTTAGACGCTACCCTCATACATCCAAAGGTTTTTTCGCTGAATGTAACAAATCGTCCTCTACTACTGGTCATTTTACATTTCATAATCATCCTTCCACTAATCATCCAAATAATCCAGCTGTGCCTCAATTTCCATCACTATTCTTAGATGTCATCCGTGTTCCATAGCTTTAAGATAAGAATAGATTTCTTAATCATGAGTAGTGTGAAAAAAATCAATTAAATATTTAATAGACATTTTATTCATTTTAAATTCCCAAAACACCCTAAAAACACATGAACACAAGTCATTATGATGCATGTACCTTTTACAAGGGTCTTTATCATGAAATTAGTGTATCTTCACTTGGTCGTTAAGTATGTCCATGGTCCTTACATCAGATCACAGGGGGACCTAAAATCTTGTGTCAAGTTTGGTCTTCCTTAGCCTATTTCACGCTCAATGATTTTCTATCATTACTTACCTACCATCACATGAAATTGTCACTATCCCAAAAACTGAACTCCAGAATATCTCTCAAACATCAGCATGTGATACTATTCAATCATGAACCTCCTTCACCATGATGAGGAATGTGAAAGAAAATTTCCAAACCCTTCCTTCATCATGATGATGGAGATATAATGACCCCCCTATTCCCACCTTCATTAACCACAGGTGTGGTGAATAGCACCAAGGGTATAGAATATCATGTGAAATGGAATGTGATACCCTTTTTGTTGAACACAATCTAGAGATAAGATATTAAATCTCAAAAAACTGCAAAATTAGAAAGTAAAAATGAAGGAAAAATGGATTCCCATATTCATGTCCAAAATAAACTGATACAAGTACATTTAAAATCTAGAGTAAAGTAACAAACGAAAAGAAAAGAAACAATGATGACTCCAAGAGCCCGAGCTAGTATGGGTTTTCACGGTCATCAAAGTCCTCCTAGAAACCTAAAAGAAGTTTTATATTCATAGGGTAAGTATACACATATTCTATGTAGGGGAAAAAAAACTCTTGTTCATAAGTGGGGAGGCATTCAAATGTCTGTTGAGAATGTAGAGGCAACCAGAACACCTACAAAAGAAACTATCCACCCCGGCTCACCAAAGCACAATCCATAAAATAATCAAGTCGGGTAATGTAATAGTAAGATCACATCAATTTTTGGGTACCCCGAACTGCTTTCACATTTGTTATTAAGGACATCCTACTCATCAGACCTCCCACATAGGTTCCACTTCAGGCCCACTACCTACCCTAAACCAACCATATGGGCCAATACAACCAAACATAACAACACATGTTGACACATGCACCAAAAAAACCAATTCCATGCTCGAATACACCAGGTCTATAATGACAACTACAACTATCTAAGAAACATGGGATAGAACAACCACTACTACGCCCGATGAAACCTAAGCCTCATCCCAAAGGCACTAGGGAAACAGACCTACCTTCCAAAACCAGGGCCAACAACCACAACACACCCTTCTCAAAGAGTCTTGGTACATAGATAACATTATGATGTCATATCCTAAATGAAGAATCAGGCGATACCTTGTTTAGGGAGATGAAAATGAACTAATAACTGGACACATAGAAGAAAGTTGGGAAAAAACACACTCCCCATGAAATGGGGCAGTTCGACACAGTGTTCTCAACTTGGTTGGGGTGAATATATGAGACACGCCAACTGATTTTTATAAATATAGTTAATCGAACACTCATCCCATCATAAGGGTTTCATAACAGACATCCATTCCATACACAACCATTCTCATTACTATCCCTACATATTGAAGCACAGAACACAACAAGAACACAACCCATTTTTGGGAAAATGATCCCCTACTGTACTCGTATTCATTATCATGTTCATGTAATTCCATTAAAAAAATTCTTCACCTATAGGAAAACTAATAGGCATTACTAGAGATAAAAACAAAAACTAATCGAAAAACAACCATGATGGTTTTAAGGCATTCACACCTAGTTCTCTTGTAATGTCACAACATAAAAATTGATCTCTGAGATCCCTCAATGTACTATAGAAAAACAATCCTTAACTTGTAGGAAAAACATGGCCTTAGATTAAAAATCCAACAAATTTTCAACAAGAGGGTCAATTCAATTCCACATAACCCTGCATAAGATAGTGAAACCGTACATATTATCATAATAGAGCAAGGGAGTTTTCAGAATTTTCCACACCATTAATTGAGTACTATATATCTATTTTGTTAACTATGGTGGTCA
The DNA here is from genome assembly GCA_963277665.1 of Viscum album. Lineage (NCBI taxonomy): Eukaryota > Viridiplantae > Streptophyta > Magnoliopsida > Santalales > Viscaceae > Viscum > Viscum album. The sequence goes on from OY728127.1 coordinate 1,140,870,547, forward strand.
CACAAGGGTATCATATTTATCAGACATCTTTTTAATAAAACAAAATTATGTGGTTAATCATTTTTAGTGTTACATCCATTTCAAAAAAAAAAAGATTATATAGAAAACAGTGATATATTAGTCCGTAAAAAAGGACCACCAATGACCTCGATTTTATGAGTAAATAATCACATTCAATTCACAACATAAAAATAATGTTATGACACACCGACATCAACATCCTCATTCCCAGTCCATGATTCATTAAAAAGGTCGACTGATTATCTTCTTTACTGTTCGTTTCCTTTACGTCCTAACAGATCCTTATTATATTTTCCCTGCTTGATGGATAGAAAAGTTGGACGATGTAAAAAACCCCAAAATGGGTGATCAAGGATTTAACTTTCCTCCTCTCTATAAAATATGTGGATACATGAATTGAGGAGGAAGGGCTCCATGGACTCCAAGGACACATAGGAAGGGCTACAAGATGGGTTATAGATTCATCTACAACGGAAGTCTCAAAGAGATTTAATAGAAACTGAAAGGAATATGGATGATAGAATATCTTCTGAAGAAGAGTTAGGATCCTAAAATTTGGGAGATGATATCAATGTACTTATGTGTCGGATCATGGATCCACCCCTTGGTTGGGTAGTTTCACACATTGGGATTAATTTAGATTTAATAAAACTCCTCAGTGATGATGGTGATAATGGATGTGAGTAAGTATATTTCATTGAAATAAAGAAAAAATGAAACATGGGAGACACTAGAAATACACTAATGAGTTTGAATCCTAGCCTATCGGTTCGAATGCTAGCCTATCAGTGCCACTGATGCCCATTGGTGCCTCCCATGGTTGATTAGTGCCACCAATATCCATCTGTACCACCTTTTATAAACCAAATTTTTTGAAATGTCCTCCATGAGTCAACAATAGATTATAGGATACGCCGAACACCAGAATTTGATGAAGTAATGTACTAGGATGTCCGCGCCATTACACCATTGGTTCATCCATTGCAATCCAATATATAATCCTTCATTATCTCACTACATCCAATATGAATTATTTTTTTATTAAACCCTCATATGAATGATTTAGGTATAACCCTATAAAGTCTCTCTGAATAATTGGTAAATTTTTTTAACATTTCCATTTTATTATTTCACATTATACCACTTTTAATTAATATACAAACACTAAAAAAAGATACATATACCAACAGAAATTCAATGACAAATAATACATCTGTTGGTAAAACTCAGTATTTCCAACAGATATTATGTTTTGTTTATTTTAATTTAATATACCTACAAATGTTTTTACCAATAGATATATCTGTTAATAATAACTATTTAATACCAACAATTATTTTACTAACACTTAAATCTATTACTTTATTATATAAATAACAGCATTTTTTTAACAACACATAAATCTATTATTAATAATCGTCATTACCATCATATCTTTTAACATCATAAAAATATGTTTCAATAGACTGTTGAAGGAAAAAATACATTATCATTAACTGATCTAGAAATCTATTTTGTTATAATATCATTTTTAAGACCAATGTTAACATTCAAATTTTCATGGGTGTTTTGTTAAAATATTATGTTTTATATAGTAAGTTAATTTTTATATTTAAATTTATTAAACATAAAATAATAATAAATATAAATCCAATAAATTATTAATAGAAATTTAAGAAGTAAAAAACCATAAAAATCATGAGAAATTTTGGAAGGGGTGAGCTCTGCTCGGTCGATGCTCCAGCAACCATGCCCTGGCCGCGATGGTTACCTCAACGCCCCTCCCTCCTCTGCAGGGGAGGTTATATCGCCGTATCTACTTGGGTATAGACAGCCACACTTTACCCATTTCTTGAATCCTGATTTCTTACCCTCTTTCCATCAGATCTCCCTCAGTCCAATGGTCCCGAAATGGTTTGATGGGTCCTTGCAATTTTCGCTCTCTACCATGGAATTCACTGATATTTCTGCCCTGCTAATTCTTACCCTGATTGCATGTTTCAAATGCTGACGACCATATATGGACATCTTCGATTGCCTGATTTTTGGATCATGGGGTCTACATGAGCGTGCGACTGTAGGGATTCTTGATTCCAAGCATATTATGATCTGGTTCTCCTATAAAGAGCATACGATCCTTTCCTGGTCAAATGCATCCTGATTTCACCAATGGTATGTATTGAAGTTGATGTATCTAATTCCCCGGTTGAATCCTTATGTATTACTATGGGTGAGGAGTTTCATTTCAAATATTTGGTCATTTTTGAATCTTTGTTTGACTTCTGCTCGTTGTGCATGAAATTGGGGCATAGTCTTGGCACAGGAGGTTGATGCAACAGGGATCTGTTCTAGGTGAATGGTTGAATCAGTCTTTAGTTCGTACTGCTTTTGATCTTCGTAGGTTCCTGGGGAACTGTAATGTGTCATCTGAGGGTCGTGAAGGTGATGTTCTAACTTCTGGTGTGGATACTGGTCCTTTGAATTTGGGTGATGCAGTGTCGCTGAAACCAACACAACTGTTGCCTCCTAATCCGAAGGATAATGGAATTTTTTAAAGGATGAAATAGAACATGAAGGTGGTGAGCTCTTCAGGAGAATTTGTTAATTAGGGAAATGTGGCTGCTGTATGTGAAATAAATGGAGAAGCAGATGTTAATTACTCAACTAGAGGTCTTCCAGGTGATAATGGGGTAGAAGAGGGTGAACGTGAGGATGTATTGGTGGATGCTAATCTAGACTTGCAGAGTGTCTCTTTGAACTAACTTAAGGAGGATCAAATGCATAGGGATGTAGTGGCTGAGCAATCTGAAACCCATGGGAGTGGGTTCTCTCAGCCAAGAGACACTAGCAGGGACGATGCTGGATAGGTTCATGATGCAGATGTTGGGAACATGGTGAGGGAGGTCCAATGGGACCCCACCAATGAATCTGCAGTTAACGAAGATTGTGCAGGATGGGTGAAGGAAGAATGTGGGGTGAGACAGGAATGAATCAGTTCAAATGTTAGAGTTTGCAACCATTTTGGAAAAATTAGTGATTGTATTTCTTTTGTTTTAGGATTAGCTTGCTGCACTTGATGTCGGAGATGGAATGAATGATATGGTTGGAGGGGGCTGCAGAACCTCATCCTGTAGCTACAACACCCCATTCATTTTGTTCTTTATTGGTTTCAGAATATGCCATGGCTTATCCGGCTATGAAACCAACGAAACATGGGCTTGAGGAGCCCCTGGAAAAGATTCAAAAGATCAGGATCACATTTCCTCAAAAAATGTAAAGATCAATTCAAAAGGTCTTCTCTTGTTTCATTTCAATGATTTCTTGTTTTATTTTATTTTTTGGTTATCTATTATATTTTGATAAAATATGGAATCTTTTTTTCGTTCCAATTTTTGACTTTAGCATAGTTTGTGATGGATCTTTTTTCAATTAATTTGAACATGCTTCAGTTAAAAAATCAGTTCTCATGAGTTTTTATTTTACATTAACTCAACATGACTTTTTTGTCCTGGTATGTTGGCTCTCTGCATGTACTGAGTTTAAGTGGAAGAAAATTAACAACATTAAATTTTGTTTGAAATTATAGTTGTTCCAATACAAGTTCCATAAATGAGGACTAGCTTCAATCATGGGAGTAATGATATATGATTAAAATGAAAAAATGGATTCAGTATTATATAATAGCCTTCTAGTCCTTTTTCCAATTGTTTATTCTTTCTATTATTTCAGAGGTGAATTTTTTTGACCTGTTTTTATGTTGTTTTCAGTGTGTGATGATCTGGTTCATGGTGCCAAGGCCAAGCAGCTGAATGTCAAGGGACCTATTAGAATCCCTAACATGGTCCTTCACATAACTACCCAGATGTCCTCTTGTGGAGAAGGTAGTTTATAATTTTTTCCTTGATCACTTCCCAGTTTGACCTCAAATTCATGAAAATTTAATACATTTTCTCAAATCGTTCATTCAACATTATGTTTCAGAATTTGAAATCAATAAATTATTTAAATTTCATTGTTGTGAATGTAAGTGATTGTTCAAGGAGGTTATGTATTCCTTGTAATCCAAGATTATTGTTTTTCTATGATCAAACAGGTTATATGTGGGTTTATATTCATATTGTAACATAACACATATTGGATCTTGTTTGATAGCTTGATATTCTCTACTATATTTATTTTTGTTTCTATTAAAACATGCAGAGACCAACACATGGGATCAGTTTGAACTGCATGTGTACTAGGGGAATTGCCCCTACTATCTGTGTGGTGCTGCAACAAGCTGGAAGCATGCGTCACTGCTCAGGTTTGTGAAGGAGGCTCTCGGGTGGCTGGATGAGGTGTCGGTCCACTCGATTGTGGTGCTCGTTCACTACATCAAGATTACAGTACCCTTGAAATCAAAGGGACGAAGGTCCGCATGTGTATGCTCACCAGGAGGGCTCATGTTCATTAAAGGATGGATTCTCATTCATGATTTGGACTTGGGTTCATGCCGTGTTGCTGATGGAGGATTTCTTGGTGGAGGGTTCATGTCACACTGTTCAGGTTGGAGGCGTAGAAAATATGGTTTTTGTGGATCCCTGGTTCATGCTATTTGAAAATGATTTGTTAGGAAGATAAAGACTCATGGGCACTTCTATTGACATGAAACATGTTGTATTCGGATTTGTGTGTTGAAATTTCTCTCTTGAAGGAGTTCCCACTAGGGTTGTTTCGAGTTGTTCACTGCTGCATACATTTCATGGACCAGGATTTGTATTGTGCTGCCTCATGAAGACTTGCAGGCATCCAATCAACAGTGGGAGGCCCAACCGGAAACCAAGGTCGATCAGTTGGGATGTGTGGAAGGATGACATGGGGAGAGAGACACCAAGATAGAATTTACTATAGCTACTGGGAAAGAGGAGGATTCCACCTATACCAAAGACAGACCCAGATTACTATCCACTCTATATTATTCCAGAATCAACTCAGTAATAAATCCCCCTTAGTGCGTGGATACTCTACTGCTATTGTTAATTCTTCATCATTGTGAATAAGTTTCCTCTTACTTCCTCTATTCCACTGGCTTTATCCACCAACTCATTCTGTTATCATTTTATTTGTGTTAATGTTGTGTTATTTCAATCCCCATGTGCTTCTAATTCTATTTTTGATGTGTTTCTTATTCTTATATCATATGAACTTCTATTTAGTGTTTTTAATTCTGTTTCTTATTGTTTTGTATTGATCTTCTACTTTCTTCCTTTATTTACTGGTGTTCTCTTCTTTTGTTTAGTGGTGTTTTCCTTCCTCCAGTGCTGTTTTTTTTCTCCTCAGTGCTGTGATCTCCCTCCATATATGAAGAGCTAATTGGATTTTCTAGTCCAAATGAGTGAATATGAATTTGTCGTTTTATGATTTAAAAATTATTGTGTTGATTTTCTTTCATACCTTCTCCATCACTTCAGTGAATGTATTAAGGAGCTTGGTGATGACACATGAATTCCCATTCATTTTCTTCTTCTATTTCAATCTTATCAATTTCCCCTATTCGCTAGTAACATTTCTTGATAAAGTGGGTTTTGAAATGATAATTGAAGTGGTCACTTCACAGAAAAAGATAAGAGTTCACTGTTTTACTTGTAGGAAGAGATAACATTACACTAGGAACACATTCTACTGAGGATCGGTCATTCCCAGGCTCAGGAATTTGACTCTCAAGCTGGTTTGGTTTTGCATTTTCCATAAGAAGGAAACCACAAAGGTGTCCAAAATTTTTCAGAGGCAAAAAAGGATGCAGTGCAACCAGGGAATGGTTTGGTTAGTAGAAAGGGGCCACCGATGGGCAGGGATGTGCTCCATGGTCATGAACCTGAGCATACAGGTGTGTCTCATGCAGCTAGTGACTGTAAACCTCACCAGGTGTGGTGAAGCAAATCACGTCGATTGGGGTGGAGGTTGAGGTCAAAATTGATGATACTTATTGAATTTCTTCGGCCTTTGAAACTTCAATGGAGGGGAGAGATGCATTCTATTATTTTAGTTTGGAGAAACCCATTTTTGTGTGTTTGAATTCTGTCTCTGTTAAAGTTTTATCTTGGAAAACATTTTTTAGGGGTTTCAGTTGGTTTGGGAAACATTATATATGGATCAAAGTTTACATCTCTGATGAAATATCATCTGAGATGATGAAAAATGGTTTCTATGCAAATAATTTTTTAATACCTCAATTCATATTTTGGATTCAATTCATACATATATTTTGAACTGATTTGAATTGGAGTGGGCTCGTTGGTCCTGGGGTATGGATGAGTTGTTGATGCTCATTGGTCTGTGGTGTGGCATGGATGGGCTGGAGCTAACTTGCTGGTCTTGGGGTATGGATGGGTTATTGATGATCACTGGTCTTGGGACATGGATATGTTATTGGTGATCGTTAGTCCCTGATGTGGCATGGATGGATGATTTTTTCCTGGGGGGTGAATTTTGTATTAAAGGATGTGATGGATCGTGTTGGGGGGATTACTTTTGTATTGATTCATTTTGTAATGAATTTCATTATTAATAAAATAGTTTTTTAACAAGTTTGAACATGTGTTAAATTAGTTTTCGATTTAATAATTAAAAATATATATTATATATGATAAGTTAATAAATATAATAAGAACTTTTAATAGAAATAAAAATTTATAATTTTTATTCAAATGTAATTGATAAATAAATATTATATGTTTCTAATATTATTACCAACAGTGACATTTGTCACCAGAACCTGTTGCTAAACACTTTTACCAACATATATATTATCTATTGGTATTATTATAATTGCAACATAACTATTTTATGTGTCGCAAAAAAAAAATTAGCGATAGAGTTTTTACCAATAGTTTATTGACAAAGAAATATATGTTGATAAAATTTTTTACCAACACAAAATGCAATTTTACCATAAGATATGGTCCCGTTGGAAAAAGTGAAATATTTTGTAGTAAAATATGATAAAAAAATTTAAAAATATCTATTCTATACACAAATTTCCTTATTTTAATTTAATATCGTATATCAATATACTCTTCTATTAAATGGAATATGAATATTTTGATCTTTTATACGATTGACATCCAATATTTGAATTGTTTTATTCAACATCCCTCACGTACATTAAAATTTTAATATAATGATTAATTTAATATATATATATATATTATTTATAAAATTATTATACTTCTATATTTATTTTATCACATATACATTTTTGATTTCTAGTTTAATAGTCTATACAATAATGTATCTTTTGTGTATAAAGAACTGCCACTTCAGGGGGCAGTTCGAATTGGTTTTCTATTGAAATTTAAATGTAGGATAGTAAGGTTAAAATTAATTAATATATAATATATTTATCACTGAAAAATACTTCATGAAAAAATTAAATCCCATTTAAATTTCTTACCTTCTAATCCATTTAGAAGACAACAACGTCACTTATGTATATGTTTGGACTACCACCACCACATAGCAATGTGAAATGTTTTTAATTTTATTTTCGTATAAGAGGTAATATGGATGTATATTACTAATATATATTTAATCTATAAAAATAAAATTAGTCTATAATTTTGAATTTATTTTTTTCCGATTCCTTCAATATGTTGAGAAAATCTAATCTTAATTGGTGAAAATGATTAATTTATTGTCTCCTTGAATGGTGAAATGAATTTTCAATTATTAAATTTAATAGATTAATAAAAAATAAATATATATGGAATATATATATATTTATAACATGTTTTAAATTCTCAATATTGTAAAACATATAATAAATGATAATGGAATGAAAATAAGGATCCAAAACCTATAATAAAAATGAATCAATTATCCCAGTAAAAAGATATTATATCATGAATTATAATTAAACTGGTCATTAAAAATATAATTATATAATATATCATCTAAAATATATTACTATGTTCATTTAATATATATCAAATAAATCTATATTTATTATATTTGTCATACATAATCATATTAAGGAAATAAAATTTTTTGTACGGAATGTTGTTTCACATATACATTTATTATATGAATTCCATATTCACCAAATAGTAATTTTGAATTCTATATATACTTCCAATATGATATTATATATCAGAAATACAATTATCATCATGGTTTCTAATTTTTAACACGATTTCATCACATTAATGTGTCTAATTTTCCAATTGTGACCAAAGTGGAAATGTTTTATGTTTTATTATCATGTTTTATTATCTTTGTGTACGAAAATGTTTATGATGATGAAATATAATGATATACCTCTAATGAAACTCATACTATATGTTATACTATGGTTATGGATGAAATTTTAAAATATTATTAAATTTTCACTATATTTGGTATTAATAATGATTTTGAAAATGATCTTATTAAAATCTACCATCATTTCTCTTGACTATTGAAAACCAATTTATATAAAATTTTAGGTTTTATAGAAAATTTTAAAATTTTTTAACAATAAAAAATTTATTTATTAAAATAATTTTTTAACATTTTTGAATTCATACAATACAATTTGAATAGATTATTATTTCAATTTTCCAATTTAAAAAACATTAAACTTTTTTACCACATTCTGAATAGAGTGTTTTTTAACATTAAAGAAATATACAGAATTACAAAAAATCATTTATGGTTATTTGATTGTGGAATCCTTAAGAAAATTATAATGATATTTTTAGTGAATATTTATTCATTAATAATCTATTATCTTTTTTCTAAAATTTAATTTAAATAAGAAATAGAATGTTTCCTCAAGATATATTTTCATAATAATTATACGGTGTTTCTATATTTAATTGATAACAACACTTATTTTCATTTAGGTTATATTCAGAATAATTAATAATTATAACATCCATATAATTCCTAATTATTTTTTTATGATCATTTTGACTTCAGATATAGTTTTTTTTAAATCACTCACCTTATATCTTTTAATTTATTAAGATTATATTTATTGATTGGGGATGTATTATAATTTCATATTCTATTATTTTTTAAGGAAAATTTTATGATGATTATGTTTCACTAATGTCATGTTCATTATTAATCATAAATATATAATAATGTTTCTTAGACCATTATGCCCCCAAGATGTAACATGAGGTCTCGTGAAACAATGTATTTTTTTGTAAATGGCCAAGTCCGTACCCACATCAGTATGATTCATTGTAATATAACATGATATGACTAGTAATGATTATTATAAATTTGAATTTTCTCTTAATGAGAGTTTTTATCAATGTTTTATATGATTATTTGATTAGTTAGAATCTATATCATTATTTTTCAAGCTCATGTCATTATATACATGGAATTATTTGGTCACAAACTTGTCATAACACATAATTCATCTAGAATTTTTTTTATTTAATATAATTTTTTAATAATATATATTCTCATATTGATTATACTTTTATCATGTAATATTTTATTGTATAGATACCCATAATGATCATTTTATCTAACAAATTTCATTTTTTTCTATCCATATTATGCTTGGAAGTGTTATATGATTAAAATTCTTGGATATGCTGATGGGAATTAATGTTTACTCAGAAAATAATAGGTTTTATTTTATGTTATAAATGATAATATGATATTCAAGTATTAAATTATTTCCACATGACTAAGAAACTATTCCGCCTTTCTGAATCTAATTATACACATCTTATGCTAATATAATAATGTAATCACTACCTCTAGGCCACTAGCAACAAACTAATTATATTTGATATTCAATTATTTTTAGTTAAAATAAGGTGTAATATACTTAGTTATACATTAATTATTCAAGATAACCTAATGAATGGATTTTTGTAAAGTTATAAAATATCAGAGTAATTTTTTCGTAACATAGGGATAATTTGGTTTTTCATAGAAATAAATCCATGTATAGTTACTATAGTATATTATAGCTTAAAAATGCATCAAGGGGTAGTAACCCAAGAAAATGGTCATCACGGTCGACTCTATAATTATCTATCATATGAAAATAGGTCTTACTGGGCACCCATTTTGACAAACATAGGTGATATTTCATGGATAATTCAATTATTTTTAACAAATAAATTTAAATGATATGAATTTATGACGAAATTTAACAACATAGGTTAAACAATTGTTTACCTATTTTAAATAGAACATGTAATTTTTAGACATCCTATATCTGAATAAATGATTTTACTACTATGGATATTGTTCATCACACTATGGATAATAGTTTTAGATAGTGGCTATAACCTGATGGATTCTTGTTAAAAATCACTATAAAGGAAAATTTGACGATAAAGAGAATCAAATGAGAATATGACTAGAGTGAAATATTTTCCTATTATAACTAATCAGTAATTATAAAACATGATTAGAAATCATACAATAAAAACTATTATACTCACCAATGAAATGAAGGATTCATTCCACCATGATAATAAGAATTGGGGTCCATGTTGAAAAAAAGGATCAATTTCCATCATGTCAGAAATGTTTAAAATATTACCCATGAATGTCACTCAGTTGAATTGTAGAATGTTGTATGTGGGGAAATGAGTCATATAATAATAACATCCCATTACCATTTTCTCAGTGATGTCTTTAAAATTATCATATTTTTCACATAAGATAATTAAGAAGATACATTTGATGGTGATGTTGGGAATTTTTTGGAATTTCAGCTTTAACTAATTTTTTTTATTACAGGTGAAATGAGTATTAAAGGCCGCGTAACTGGGATATATGACCTATAATGGTTAACTGGTGAAACTCATTAATGGTGTCATGTTGTGAAATGTCATATGCCATGAATTTTGATTTCACATCATGTATGTTTTATGTATCATATTTTTAATCAGAGGAGATGGGTTTTTTTCGTATGTTGTAAATTGGATGTTACAAATAGTCAACCTTGGTTACTTATCATTCACCAGACCATGTGTATTTTTAAAACAAACACAGGATTATTTTTTCTCAGTTATTTTTTCCTGGATTAATCACAATGGTTTTCCCTAGGATATTTTTCTATATTCAGTTACATACAGATCAATATTTTTAGTATCTGATCTCTATTACCATTGTGATATGTCTCTCTGGGAAAGTTATATTTATCCATCATTATTTATTTTGATCACGGAAGCATCCTTGGGATGTGTAATCTAATCCATTGATATATATATACATATTATATTTTTTCCATTTATTCTACCGTAGTTATTATTTTCATACCATTATAATGACCATTTTCTTTTTTGTTATGGTGTGGTGTGTTCACATTCTCATGTTATTTGGTATTTTCTCTTCTCTACCAATTCTGTTTCATAATAGAAATAAACCTATGATTTAAGTATTGGATTTTATGTCCTTTATTATTATTGTTTAGTTTTTTATAGTTGTTGGATCCTCTTGTTGGCATTTGTGGCCCATGTTTTTATGTAGGTGGATCCATATCTTGAATATGTTTGATGAATCATATTTTTAAAATTATGTAAATTTATTTACAAATAATTTGGAATATAATTTTCATGATTGTCTATGTGTGTTGAAAATTGATAAGGTGGAAAGGTGGGGTTTCCTTGTTTTTTATTAATTTAAATGAAAATGGGTATTTGAATGCATTTTAGTGAACTTGAAAAATAGTTTTGAAATGATTTTTGAATCATTGAAATGATTGTGAGAATTACAATATGGGATTACATGGGTACTAGCTGGATTGTTTAGCATCATCCCATCATCCATTGTACAGGTTCACATTCCAGGGTGTTCCCCTTGATCAATAGTGGAGATTAATTTGCTTTAAATATGTATACTCTATTGGGGTAATACTTTCATGAGTGTATCCCTTTTCTTGGATTGTATATAATTTTCTTCTCATACCACATTGTACTATTCATTGAATTTTGTGTATGAGAAGACTACAACATGACCAATTTTATTCTATAGTATTTTGATTCCTATGGTTCTACATATGTTTTCTATTACTTGGCGTAGTTTTTTTCCCTGATATACATATTTTTCTTATAGTGAAGGAAATTAAAAAAATTATTTGAAATATATATTCCATCATTATTTTATGAACATTGTTAAATATGGAAATGTTTTCAATGTTTTCTTCAAAACTGATTTACTTCTTATCAAGCTAGGATTTTTATAAAAACAGAATACATGATTTCTTTTACATAGGCTGGTTGTGGAGAACCTAGGTGGTATCCTACTGATTTTTCTAGCTCACTTCTTACTCACATACTTAGTTGTGCGTAGACCTTTGTCTGTTATCCACTATAGGGATTATAAATGTGTAATAGTCGGGAGTCAAGGCTTCATGTCAAAAAAGTTGGGTATCTGGTGGATAGATTGTGGAGGTCATCAATTCCATAGCATGCATAGATGTTTGTATTGATCCTTTATTGTTTGTAATGTTTTTGGTAGTTTTGGTTATTGTTTCAGTTCTTTTATTACTGATAACTTCTAAAATATTTTGAATACATTTATCATAAATCATCAATTTTTTCTTCCTTCTTTTAAACATATATTCCATGTGTTTTTTTTCATTTTTAGAGAAATAATTACCTATTTTTTATTGTTCGATGCTTAGTTTCCTGTCACCACCCAATAGGGATAGGGAACACACTCCATGTATTTGGCATAATTGGGCAGGTTTTAGGTTTTTGAGAGACCTATGTCAGTTCGTTATAGATTGTTATCAATTATGGTCCTCAATCAAGAATCCTTTTCTTGGGACATCTATTATATATAAGATATAATTATCAGAAATTGGGAGGTATGTTGTGATGAGTCCAGGTCCATATCTTATCGTGATAAGACTCATGTATCGACTAGATTTTGGGATACATGTCTCTAGTGTTGGTTTTGTTTGTAATCTTAGTTTCAGGTTTTGGGTTTTCTTTTTTAAACTGATATTTTGTTCTGTTTTAATATTGTTCTTTATTTTTAGTTTGTTGCAATTTTCATCTATGATGTATTACTTGAATTTCTTTAGTGGGTTCAGTTGATTCTCCTCAATGGATTCTAATATTGTAACAAAATACCATAAAAAAAATCATGTGAATAGTTAATTATGATGATTGAGATGTGACACATGTTCTAAATGCAGTTGATGATTCACATAAAAGAGCTAGAGGATATAGATATCAGTCTCAATAATTCATGCTATAGATGATATCATCCATTGATTGGATGACTAAACATCCTAAGGAAAAGTACTAGGTGGATAGGATCGATCAAATATATGTCTTTCAAGAATCACCTAATAATATTAAGGTGATGTTTTCATCATTATGGCTTCAGGGTTCCAGAATGTGATGGTGGGATTCTATAGTCCCGCAATACGGAAATGTTGACCAAGATTTTAAGGTTTCCAAAACACTATTTTTCCAATAGTTTTTTCCAATATCAATGATGTTTTAAAAGTATCTGGTGTTATTTTCCTCATAATATGGAGATTTTTTAGTGTTAGAATACACAATTCGTTTTTTTAACATGTCCATTTTTATCCAAATGTGCTAATGAATGACAAGATGAATGATCAAAAATACATGTTGGGCTTACAACCAGATATCAGATCAGAGGTGATTATGTTGAAACATTATCCTTAAGTGGATAATGTAGACATTGATCTAATGGTAGAGATAGACATGATTATAAATGTTGATTTTCCCTCGCCTTATCTTCCATATTGTTGTAGTTGTAGGGGAATTAATGGGAAGAAGAGGAAGTGTCATTATCAATGAATATATTCTAGTAGTGGTGGGTATCATTTACTAGTCTCCTCAAAACCATATTCTATGGCTAGAAGTGTGACTCTAACTTACTATCAGCATGTCAGGGTTGGACAATCCAAACATTTTTCCTTTATTCTAGTAATTACATGAAGCAATTGATGATGTGTTTTATGTTTACCATATTTCTATCAGGCTATGTATATGCCTTAGTATCCTTATGTTTCTTCAGCAATAATGGATAATGTTTTATTGTTCGAGGCCTTAAGAACTATAGGGATCCCTCCACATGCATTAGGTTAGATGAAATTCCATTCATTATACGACTATCTGGTGGATGTTGATGCAACTTTGAAAACTGTGAGAGATACTATCATTAATGAGTCATTTGTAGCAGTTGATTTATTTTATAAATTTGTCTCCCACTCATTTATATCTACACTTTTTGTTTATATACATAAACATCCCAGTGAACTTATGACCATTAAAATGATGTTAGTGACTTCTTATGGTAACATTAGAGAAAAGGGGTTCTGGTGTTCATCTTGTTCATTAATAACAATTGATACAATGTTTTTATGGGACATTATAATTATTTATATTTATATGCTCGAATTCGTCATCATTATATATTGGTTAATAACACATCAAGACGAGGATTATTGATATCATACATGTATTTTTCTTCTTGGTATCAATGTGAGATCTCTTGTGTTTATGGGGGAGTTGGACCCGAGGTCTATTCATGTTGGGACTTCCCGACCATATCTCAGGTGTTTGTTATCATCTATTATACTTGATCCTAGTGATGTTTCATCAGTTCATGATCATATATTTTTCAATTGGCACTTTTCAGATATTTCCTCTATTGATTTCATCAGTATTACTCGAATGAGAGAGGTTGTGTTTATGATTGACTTGGTGCTAGGTACACAACTATTATAATTACCTTCTTAACATATGAATATATTATAGAAAAAATATATCATGATTCACTTGGATTTCCTATTTTAATATATTTTTGTTCCCCCCTTGATTTTTTCCTTTGGCAGCCCTGACACTCTTTTCAATTAAGGATGATGGGTCACTTCGGTAGTGTGTAGACTACCAGAAGCAGAACCGGGTAATAGTTGAGAAAATATATTTTTTCCAAATTTTTATGATTTGATTAATTTTTTAAATGAGTGAATGTGGTTTTCAATGATTGATATACATTCAAGATATCATCAGTAGAGTGTTCGGGAGGCTGATATACGCAAGTCAACTTTTTGGAGTAGGTATGGCCATTTTGAAATTCTTATGATGCATTTTGATCTAACTAATGAACCTAAAATTTTTATTACTCTATATAATTGTATATTCCATCAATATCATGACACATGTGTCCTAGATTTCATGGATGATATTGTGGTTTAATCGAAATTCAAGTGTGTGCATGGGAACTATATGTCTTTATTAAATGAAATATTCGGAAGGAACTATTTTTATGGAATGATATCGAAATTTTGTTTCTGGATTCATGAAGTGATATTCATTGGACACTCAAATGTGATTTATTAGTTGATCCTGAAATATTAATGTTAATTTTTCATAGAATGAAAAATAATTTTTTAATATAATAATCTTCCATTTTCATCCTATATTTTATCGATAGTTTGATAAATATTTCTCTGAAATAACATCAACTATGACTGGTCTTACTATGAAAAATGTTATATTGACATGGGATCCAAAGTGTCAGTTTGATTTTGATAAACTGAAATTACTTTTGAAATTAGCTTATTGTATGATATTAATTGAGACCGTTATTGGATATGTAGTGTTTTCTATGCATCTGTCACTAGATTGGGATGTGTTCTTATGATGGAATATCATGTGGTGTCGTACAAAACTCTTCATATTCTACCACATGAAATGAATTAACCAACTCATGATTTAGAGCATGATGTACTTGTGCATTCCCTTGAATGTTTGTTGATATATCTTTTTGGATAAAAGATCATGTTCTTCTCTAATCAAAAGAGTCCAAGTTATATATTAACTTTGAAAACCATGAATATTTGATAGATATAAGGGGTGAAATACATTTAGATGATTAGCATCAATAATTTTTAGACCCTGGAAAATGGAAATGTCACTGCAGACAGTCCTAGAAGGAATGTACCTTTACACTCTTTTCTAGAATTGAATTTGGAGTTGATATTTATAGGGATTTTTCTCAATTTCACTTGGACACTCATGAAATTGTTTTAGGTATCATTCCATCTATAGTTAAGGTATCTTCATCACTCCTAGATTCAATTTTATAGAGTAAACATCATGATGATTATCTCAAAGAGATTTAGAAAATCCATTATGGTGGGGAGACCATTTCTTGTTTGTCTCTCTCTTTAGATTGTATGAACCACTTTTGGAAGTGGGTTTTTGTTACAACATCCGTGAGGAGTTTAGTCTTGTTTATGTTACTCATCACTTTTTGTGTTGTTCATACATGCACAACAAAGAATTATTATAACATTATACGACGATTCTGGTGGTCGGGTATGAATCATGACATTGTAGATTATGTGACCCACTATTATTCCTACTAGTGTATAATGTAATAACACTTGGAACCCTATTGTTTGATCCAGATGCTTCCAGTTACATTATGGAAATGGGAGGTGGTGTCCATTGATTTTGTTGGTATTACCACAAAATCCCAAAAGGAAGATTTATATCTAGGTAGTTGATGATTGGTTGAAGATTTCTTCTCATTCCATTCCCATAAATGAGAAAACCGTGTTTGCAGATCTGGGCATGTTGTACGTGCATGATATATTAAGGTAACATGGGAGTCCCTTTCATAGTTTATATGATGGGGATCCTAGGTTTGAATCAACTTTTTAGAGGAAAATACATGAGGAAATGTTATCTCTAGTCATGTTGATCACATCAGACAATTCACAAAAATGTTAAAAAATTTCTTCACATATCTAGTATAGAACAATAAACCACTAAAATTTTTCATAAAACAAATTTAAGATGTAAAATAATTAATTTCAAATAAAATCCATTAAAATTTAATTATGAGGCCAAATACCCACCATAAACATATCAAAACATATTTTTCATCCCCAATTACATTTAATAAATCAATTTTATAGACCATAAAAAGGCTCCAAATGATACAACAAGATGTAAACATGAAATCCATTTTTATAAATAAATTCCAAATGAGCCATTAAGAATTCATCACAAATATAAATTTTATAAAAATAATAAATTAAAATATTCAAAAATATGTTTAAACACACAATTGGAATAAATAAAAAATTATAATTAACCCCTCCAAAACTAATTTTACACTTTAAAACCCCATTCATTTTTATAATGGTGGAAAACTGTCCATTTACTGAGAACTGATTCCAAAACACCCGAGAAACTGAAACTAACATCATTATAAAACCCAAATCCCAATTGGAACTACGTTATGGAACCCAAAAACGTTAATTCAAGGATTAATATACTTTTTATAAGCCATAACAATCATTTTATGTCACCATGCTCACAAAAAAGAAAATTAGGAACTTTCCCAATTACTATGCACGCCACAAATAATAAAAAAACTATATTTTACCCAAAAAATGTTATAAAACCAATTTTTCATGTGAAATGTTTTTAAATTGAAAAAAAGGATCCTAACCATATATATTAATTTCAAAATATATTGGATCATTTAATCAATGACTTTGTCTGCACATTATTACTAAAAAATCTCAATTTTAAAAAAACAAGGAATAAACTACACTTCTTGGACACTAAATAATTAAACGAAAGGTTGAATAACAATACATTTCGTAATATATGTTTCATGCAGAAAGAAATAAAGAAATCATGAATTATAATGGAATTTATTGTGAGATCCTACGTCAAACCATGATAGAATGGAATCACACACCAGATAACACCTTCTGAGGGTTTATAAATCATAATCCTTTTAATAACCTCATCAAATGATAAAAAACAACAATAAATTATTTGAAAACATAAACATTGTTCTTTATTTACTAGGGATAAATACAGATCCATAAAAGGAATATAAGGAGGAAGAGGAATGATGATAATGGAGAAGGAAACTCACCTTGATATTTAGAGAACACTTTATATTACCATATATCCACACCCTTAGAACAGAGGGAATGCCTTTGAACACAAGGGAGATTATCCTTTGGTCTGTTCAAACTCTTTTAAGTGATTTAGGGGAAATGGTTTATAAATGTATGGTTTTTGAATGATTCAATTTACCTTATCAAATGTGGATAACATGAAAAATGTTGAGGCAGTTCCCCCTAATCCATGATGAAGAGGAGGTCCAACAAGGGAAATTGGATAATATGCGTTATCCTATAGTTTTTCCCATGAGAGAGATGTGGATTTACTATAAAATACTAAAAAACTATAATATAGAAAATAATAAATATATTTTATATAAAAGGAAATGAGCTCATTGGCTAGCCCAATACGTGAATGAAAATCCCAAATCATACATTATTAGTAATTATTAAGGGGTTTAAATGGATAGGGTGGTTTGAATAGTTCTGAGGATGAGAAGTGATAAGTGGAATCTGTGATAAATGTTATGAAATGAAGGAGTAATAATGGAAATGATTTTTCTTTTCAAAATTTCGAATGGGATCACGATTTGGCCCAAATCATTATGTTACCACCCTATTATTCAATAAAACCAAATCATGATATGGTGATCTCATGGTAGGACGATTAGACATATATGGATCTTAAAAAATCAACATTATATTCAACCAAAAACCATGACAATTGTCTAGATTTCTAAAAAATGGGATCAAAATAGTTACATGAAAAATCGTGGTTGACAATTCTCCCAACCATTAATGTTTTTGTCACAAGAATGACATAAAAAAATCTAGTATATTGATGAACACCTAAGGATTTATTTCTAACACAATCCAAACTCTTAATAAAAGCCGATTTAACC
This sequence comes from Viscum album, assembly GCA_963277665.1. NCBI lineage: Eukaryota > Viridiplantae > Streptophyta > Magnoliopsida > Santalales > Viscaceae > Viscum > Viscum album. The sequence goes on from OY728127.1 coordinate 1,140,889,333, forward strand.
CGCCAATATAAAACTTATGCTTCTTGCCCGAAACAATACAACAATCAGAATCCACTTCCCACGAATCATTGGAAGGATCATGCCACTCATCCAAAACCAATCCCAGACTAAATTGTTGGACCTTATCCCAAATATCCTTTTGACCAACCCAAAAAAAGAATATCATGAATTACAATGATTTCAAGGGAACCTATAATAAACACCCCCCATTATGAAACAACAATCATTGACAAAACATGGTTTCAACATGATCTAAAATTGGACATCTTTATATAGGACAAAACAAAGATACCATACAAAAGCCTACCGAAAGAGGAAATAAATATCAAAACCTGATAATTTAAACTACTTTCCCTTTAATATATGGGACAATAACATAGAAATATGTTCATGAATAGACCAAAAGCTACCACATGACTATGAGAGGAGGGGAGGGTACCAATGATTGGACTGATGAAACAAATGATGCAAACCACCCACCAATCCTCACTTATTGATGGATAAAATTCAAAAACATACATGATTCACATGGGTTGCGCACACAAGAACACTTAGTGGAAGCTCACGTCCACAATGGTATAAACATAAACACGTCATGAGGCTTATGTCCACCATTTTCTTTTTGGAAAAAAGTGACTCATATTTGCAGAGAATCCACAATATAAATGTCAATACCACCACACCATAATGGCGGAGGCAAAAACATAACTAGAATTTCACATTACTAGGATTCCTAAATACATTTCAGCTTCAATATGAGACATATTTCTAGATCTCTGATTGTTGAAGCATCAACTTCCATGTTGTTAGTATTTAAGTATCACAACACCACATGAAACTGAGTAGCTCAAAAAAACACATTTACCCGAATAAAGAGTTGGAAGATACAGATCACCATTCTCTCTCACTCTAAACATGGAGTAGAATAAACAAGGAACATTTTGAATCCCATCAATATCATCGATCACTACTAGCCTAATAGATAGAATAATCATATCAGGATGGTGCGTTAATCTGAGCCCAAACAGATCTATATTCCAACAAATGGGTCGAGGAATCAGTCAAAGACATGTATTTAACCATTGAAATGAATTCTTAGATCGATCACCTTGAAAATATTCCATCAAAGTAACATTTATGGCCACATCACAACTTATATCACATCATTAGAATCCCACTGAAAATCACTCCAAAACAGACCCACCTAAATGATCATTTCCCCTGATACAACAAGAGTAAGACTTTAAGATAACAATGAAGCATAACGAATAAACAAAACTTCTATGACATAAGAAAAACATGACATACAACCATTGTATTATAATCAAATGCCATAATTTTTTTTATCTCAAACCACTTTTAAACAACTAAATATCATGATGGATTTCCAAATTCACAAATTGTGTTTTATCACATCTCACTCACATTCACATTTTCAGGCCCCCTAGGCACCGAACCCCTATTCCATAAAGACCGTCCATCTATATATCCAAAGAAACATGCATGTGAGAACCCATGAAAACCCCAAAGGCTAACAGATAAAACATTCTAGAAATCATGTACCATTCAATGGAAAACTAACCACAAAGTAAAAAACAAATTATAGATTTATAAAAACAAAAAACACTACATCAAGAAACATAAGCTTACAAACCTACGAGTTCTAATTTTAAAAAAATATCAAAACATCCATGATACATTGAACAACCCCATCCCATTTTTAAAAAAAATCAGTAAGGTATATTACCATAATCTTATGGGCATAGAGACCAAGTCCAATTATGGGAAAACAAACTTCACTAAAATCCAATTTCCAAAACCAATTCACCATATTCAAAAACATTTCAGAACAACCCATTTAAAATAATGTTTTAGAATCACCTATAAATGATCCCTGATTTAAATACATTTTATTTCAATAATCCACAAGTTTAGATTGTGAAAAATCAAGTCTTGTTAAATCATTTTAACTTTATTACACATATTTTTTCCCCAAAAAATACATTACAAATCCATAATTATATTAAAATTTTAAATCAAATTTCCACAATTCACACATAAGGATTTTCAAAATAATGTTTTAATTTAATAATGGATCACGAGACCCAAAAAATGGAACTATTGTCGGTGGGGGACAAGACCATGTGGTTAGAGGAAACATGGAAAACACACCACCAACATAGAAATCCTAATCAAGACAATGCAATAGAAGCACATTTATTTCCAAGCTCTATGAGATCACAAAAAAAATTATTCCAACCCTTACCGTATCCCAACACAAGAAAATAATCAAAAACTAAGGACACTAATAAAACCATACATCCAATTGAAACCTCATGCTTGGAATGAGTAAGAGTTCATAATTATTTTCCCTTACATACCACTCATGTAATGACAATCCAACTCGATCTACATTAACATCCACCCAAATAACAAAGGCTCTAAAAAAATAATAGTCTGTAATGATCCGACCTTCTCTAATACCATTTTGACACGAACTATCCTTAGTCATCCTTGAACTGGTCACAATGCCCAGCCAGTGACAAGTACTAAGAGGCTTTCCCGATCCTCCAATTGTGGTGACAAGCTCCAAGGGAATTTTTAGAGTGACATGGGAACAATTTCACCAATAATAAGACAAATAAAAAACAAAGAGAATAAATTAGATAGCCCATCACACATTGATATAAAAGACGAAATAAACATTTCTTGCACATGGAAGTGAAAGTAAAACGTAACAAAAATAAATTAACCAACCAAACCTACAAATTACTATCTCCATGTTTCCCTATGGGTCACTCACCAACGCATTGATCACATGTTGCTCAAGCCGATCGCACTCGAGCAGTAATCTACACACAAGTACTAAAAACAAAAAGAGACTATAGGAATGAGTATGAAAACATAGTAGGTTAGGCCAATATTATATACCCAATTCAGATACATTAAAATAAATTAATCAACCATTCCATGTTTTAAATACAATATATTAATGTTTTTTTTCAAACATGGTCTCATTCTATAATAAATATAAAATATAATGGTTGCATGTTTTCATAACCAGGAAATACTAGTAACCAATTTCAAACATGTGAAAATTCAAAAAAATAAATAGTTTTCATGGGGGATGCTTTAAATAATGTACAAATTTAAATAAAACACACCCACTTCTATTTTTATAAACCAAACACACCATTTAGGGATGAAGAGTGAAAAATATAAAATGAGAAAAACTCACCAGAACACTCTGAGGAACTAGTTCGTGCACAAGACACTAGTATGGATAAAATAACCATAACCTAGTCATCCCCAACATCATCATAATTTATTAGTCACTATTACCATCTTCATACATGATACGTGAAACAGGGACAAAACAACTCTGGATAAATAGCTTACTAGCACACATTTTCCCACCTAGATACATGAGTATTCCTTTAGTGATCAATCATGTTTAACATAATATCAAATATACATTTCAAATAAAACTTTCAGTCCCAAATAATAAACACACAAACATCAAACAAATTTTCTTCACATTTTTATCATGGATCAATAAACCACATACAATATTCATAAAAAAATTTCATTAAGAAAAATAAGGGTTTTAACATAAAACCCATTCAAAACTGTTTTTTATGTCCATACACCATAAATTACCATATAAAAATAGATTTTTCATCCCCAACAACATTTAATATATCAATTTAATTGAATATAAAATGGATTCAAATGATTCAACATGATGTACACATGAAAATACATATTTAAAATAAAAATTCCAAACACGCCTTTATGAATTGTAACGAAAACATAATTTTTCAAAAGAAACTATTAAAATATTCATAAATAGGTGTGAAAAAACCATTGTAAGAAATAATAAATTTTTTATACCCCTAAAAGACATAGGTTAATCCATAATAAACCATCCATTTCAATAATGGTTCCAAACATTCCATTTATCCAGAATACATGCCAAAACTCCATAAAAACTGATACTCATATTTTTATAAAATCCAAAAACATATTCTAACACATATATTGAAACCAAAAATATGAATTCACTTGATGATAGTAATTTTCATAGGTCAAAAATTCATTATATTTCACCCTAAGCATAATAAATCCTATTAGTACATTCCAAAAAACGAGGCATGCAACAATTAATAAAACAAACACTATTTAACGCTCAAAATTTTATTAATCCAAAATTTTTTCCCAAAACATTATTTAATTAGTTAATCCATGTTATAAAATTATATTTCAAGGTAGATAAGAAATGGATAAATTATAAAAACACTTATTGTTCTCACATTAACCAAAACAACACAATTTTATCCATAAAAGGCATGAAAGCCCTTATTTTACACTAAATAATTAATACAAGGGGTTAAAAACATACAAATAATAAATATAAATTATAAACAACATGAAAAATATGAATATTGAATTATATGTGCTATTCTTGAGAGATCATACCCCAAAACCATGGAGGAGTGGAAATGCACACCCAATAACCAATTATGAGGGATTATAAACCCTAAAACTAGGAATACCATCATCAAATTAGAAAAAATACAATAAAAAATAATTTTAGAACATAACCCTATATCTTTCATGACCATGGGTAAATATAATGGCAAAAAAATTGGAAGGATTTGGAGGAAGGTGGATAAAGGAGAAGGAAACCCATCTTGATAACCAGAGAACTCTTCATATTACCATTGATCCAGACCCTTAGTGTAGAAGGAATGGATTTAAACTCAATGGAGATGCTACATAGTGTTTTACAAACTATGTAATTTTCATTTGTGGTGGAAAATACTAAAAAAATAAATGATTTATGAAATAAATAAATTACCTTCTAAAATCTGGACGATTGCAGAATCCTTTTGGAAGTTCGACCAAATCCATGAAAAATATGTGGTCCATGGAGAGCAAATGGAACGTGGGGGTGATCTTACTATTTATGTTCTTTAGTGAGTGGTTTAATGACTGAAAAATATTAAAAAATGATTAATATATAGAATAATTTCTTTTAACAGTAAAAGGGCTCATGGGATGGACCACTACATGAATAAATAACACAAATGCACCATGATTTTGAATTAAAAAATGGTAGGCACAGATATGGTCATTTTAATATGTTCAGGGAGGAAATTTGGGATGTGAATTTGGTAAAAATTTTAAAAATGAAGGAGTTATAATGGAAAATAATTTGTGTTTCAAAAGTAAAAATGAGCACACGTTTTGGCCCAAATAATGATGTTACTATAATTTTCATAAAAACCCAAAAATAAGTTTTGGTCACCCGTGGTAGGACGATTAGACAAATATGTAAATTCAAAACTCAACATTCATCTCACTCAAAAAGCATGAAATGGATTGGTATTTCCAACAATCTAGATCAAAACTAAGTCATTAAAAACTGTGTTTGATAGTCACCCATGAAGATAACCACAATTTTATGATGAGGTGGGAGATGTAGCATTGGTTAGACTAATCAGTTTCTAGGAGACATAGAAAAATATCTATAATGTACATTGATTTATGTTTTTAACCTATATTATACAGTAATCATATGCATATTAGTGGCTTTGATAATTTTAATTTTTCTTTGGTGATTGGGTTTTATTGAATGTTTCTCTTTAGTAGGGTAGCCATCGACTTGGAAAATAAGGAATGTTGCCTCTATAGTTAGTTTGAAAATTTTAGGTCACAAAATATATCAGATATGATGTTTATCGATTTCAATTTTTATTTCATATAACAGCTATTCATGATGTTTTCCACATGTCTTAGGTCTTGAAGTACAAGCCTAATTGGGCTCATTTAGTATGTTGGGATGAAATTGATTTGCAACAAGTTATTTCTATTACAGTGGTTACTATTAAGATCATTGAATATCATTTAAATATCATTCATGGGAACACGATTTGTTTTGATAGTGTTCTGTGGAATAACATATCCCATTATCATGAGACAATGGAAAATGAGTTGTTGATTAGGGTGATGTAGCCCCATATTTTTCACGAGAATACTTCCCCCATAGGAAATAATGGGAAAATAATGACTTTAAGGTGGGGATAATAAATCTAGCTATCATTTTTTTGGAAGTCCTTTGACCTCATCATTGGCTTTCACCTCTTCTAATTGGAAGGATACCTATCAAATTTAACCAGATTTTTTCTACTATCTGAAGGAGGATTACACGTCATGTTACTTGGTTACATGACATGTATAGGTAGTTGGGTGGATGTCATGTAAAGGGTCATGCCATGAATGGTTAAAGGTCGTGAATATTAGATTAACATTGAGATTGTTCAATGTAATTGAATTTAAATCCAATTTTATAGGTTTTGAGCCTCTATAAATCATTTAATGTTACACTACGTGATCCTTAGATAGACATTGTGTACTTTCCCATTTCTATATTTAAAACACAATCATGGTAGTTTTTGATAGATCTATTTTCTGAGAATCATCACACTCTACCCAGGGTTTCTCCTATGTAATTTTCAGAGATTTATTTCCTTCTTTATCAATCTATTCAATGTCTGATCTCCATTAAGATACTTTGAAATATATTTGGGTAAGTGATATTTCTACTTCGTTATTAATTTTGACTGTGGTAACATTATTGGGTTAGAATATTATATCCTTTTAACTTTGTTGTGTTTTTACCTTTCTTTCTTCCAAGGATGGTTTTGATAAATTATTCTTGAGACTGTTCTTTAGTCAGTTGTTAATAATTAGTTTAACATTCTCACTGTATGTGGTATTTCCTCTTCTCCACTAATCCTCTTTATCAATTGAATAAATCATATGATGTTTGGATTTTATTATATGGAATTTTTTATGTATTTTGGTTTTTTATTTTTGGTTGATCATGTTATGGTCCTATGTTACATGAGTCATGAGGTATGTGGTTCCAGCCCTGGAATATTTTTGATGAACTATATTGATCTGTTTTTATAAATTGAATTATAAATAAGTTTGTCAGAAATTATAAATATAATTTTGTGTTTTGAAAAAGGAGTTTCTAGAGATGTGTGTTTTCCTTATTTATTAACAAATTGAATGATAAAGGGTATTTTAAAAAAATATTGTGAATTTATTAAATGGTTTTTAATTTGTTTTTGAATGATTGAATTGATTTTCAATATGAGAACACAGGTTACCTTAGGTACTATGTGGGAGGTTTATCTTTTGGTCATCATCAATTGTGGGGGTACTCTATATAGGGTGTTCCTATTGATCTATATATTATATTAATTAGTTCTATTTATATATATGATGTTGGTGTTTCACATTAAATGGTGTATCATTGTTCTTATAGTGTAGATAATTGGTTCAATTACTATATTGCACTTTTCATAGATTTTTGGGTTTGAGTACTTTGCGACATGTCCTATTTTATTCCTTGGTATTGTGCTTCATCTGATGCTACTATTGTTTTGTATATATTGGCTTCATTTTTTAGACTTCATATACATTCTAGGATTGTGATGAAGGTAATGGTAAAATGTTAATTGTAATTGAAATGTCTAATTTTTTTAAATAATGATAACAGGGAAATGTATGACCTAATTTCAAAAGAACATATTTACTAAATATAATTCCATGATTTTTATAAAATAAACAAACATGAATATTTATATCGAGAATAGTTAGGGAACACCTCAATGGGATCATACCAAGCATGTTATCTCACACTATGCACACCTACCCTATGGCGCGTAGTCATTTGTAGGTCCCCCATGGAAGGGAAAGGAAATGATACATTGTGGGGATATGAGGATTCAATTTAAATGGGTTATGAAGATAGTAGTTATATAGTGGAGTTCTTTCATTCCATCACATGAGTAGTGGTTTGTTGTTGTACTTGCCTTTTGGTTGTTTTGGAAACAATTGTGGTTATTTTTTTCTGACATCCTTATTAATGTTTTGCCATATATTTATCAGACATCCCATGATTCCTTTTTTATTAGTGTATACATATGAAAATATATTAATATTATGTAATGGTGAAATCATTCCATATGGTTTGTTCATCGATGACCATGTTATTTTCACCAGCTCGTGTGGATCAAGAATTCCCTTTCGATATGCATAATATTTAGTCAGGTTCTAGGTTTGATGGTGACCTATGAAATTTAGTAAAAAAAACTATTATTTACCAAGTAAAAATGAAGAACATAATGAATGGAATTTTTTCTCACTCTTGGGATCCATATATTGTTTTCTATAATAAATGTGGAAAACATGGCCATTAACATAATCAATTCCAACAATTAAAGGTTAATCATTATTCCATGGAAGGACCAAGGATGATGTAAAAGGGTAAATTTATTTATGTATTATACTTCATGAAATAAATTTTAGATACATTTTTATCAATGGTATTTTTTTATTCGAATCACGAATCATTTAACAATTGAATCAAAATTTGGAAGAATATTTTTCATTAAAAACATATTTCTTATTTATTGCATCATGGGTTTATGAGATTGAGGATGATATTATGTCAATTTTATAAAACGAAACATTTCTCTTATGATGTGAGATTAAATTAATTAAGGTCATTTGGAATTTATTTATGTAAATAACAATAATTGGTTAGGTATATGATTTAGTAGAAAAATAAATTTATCAAATAATTAAATAACATTTTTGGACATAACATTAAAATTTTTGGAAATTTTTATGGTTTATTATATCATTTATTTCTACTTAATTTTTCTTTATTTCACTTATGTATTTTTATTGGAATAATATTAATATATTTTATGAAATTGTAAAACATTCATTCTGGGTGGCTACGTGTCCCATCCGGTGAGGATATAAGGCTTGGAACAAAAACCAAAGGGATGTATGGGTGAATCACCTACCATAAAAAAAATAAGTTGTTTCGTTTAATATTAAATTGTTTTTATCTTAAAGATTTTAGAGAAGAATAATTATTGAATGTACTATGTTTAGAATTATATATTTCTATTGAGGTTAGTGATTAATGATTTATATTGGAAGGCTCCTGATATCCAATTAGTTTTTTCTAAATATTTATATACATATGGAATTATATTCCACACATTTAAATATCATCAGTAAATATGAATGTAAATATAATTTATTTGAGTATATATATATTCATATTGGATATTCATTTGTTGGGGAAAGAAATGATGTTGAAATTTATCAATGAACAACTGAAGGATGAAATAATAAGTATTTATTTTTTTGTTATTCTCTATCATGATAATAAAATATTCCCTCAAATCTATGAAAGTGATCATAAAACAAGAAAACATAATTATTAACATCATCTTGAATTTATCAAATGGTCATTAATATCATTATTGATTTTTGTTTATAAGGTCGTTAAATTTTTCTATATTGTTCTTTTTCTTATTATAAATGATGTATTGAACCCACAAAACAATAACCTACACCAAATATATAATTTATTAAATCAGTATAAGATTACATGATTCTCATCATAAAGGACGAAATAGTATAGTAGTATTTATAAACGTGATACAAACATGATCCCAAAATTTATTTTTGAATCCTAATTAATGATTTTTTTTACAATATAATTATTTCCACAACAATACACTTTTATATCAATAATCGTACACATCATGGATTCATATAGAAGGAAAAGAGTAATGGTCAACTAAAATTTGAAATATGTGTTATATGCAGTTGATTCTATCATGAGTTATATTCAAAATCACAATGTCATTTAAATTATCTTAATACACGTTCTATATAATAAATTATAAATTTAAAATAAAAAATTTTCATTTAACTAAAAAACATTTGATTTAGTCAATACCATTTCAATCATAACTGGATAAAGAATAAAGAATATGGAATGGAAAATAACTAAACACACATTACATTTAATCAATAAATTGATAATGCAATGAATCCGATGATAATATCACTGAGAAAATATCATGTATAATAATAATTTAGTTAATGATGATGTAAATTATTAACAAATGGTCATAATGTTTTCAATATGATAATACCTCTAACATTAAGACCATCTGTAGCGTTGTTTAATGCTATATATTGAAACACAATTAACAACATCTTATTTATTCTAGTCATGATACTACTAATTCCTTGAGTGTATATACATTTCCCAGCCCAACCTATCACTAAAAGTCAATGTAATTCTGTATATATTTAAAAATTGTTTTTATTGATGAAATTGTTTCGCATAATATAATATTCATATTGAGTAAATAATAAAAATATATCAATATTTTCCTATGAAAAAATAACATTAAATTATGAAAATTGAATCATTCAATGATATACAATTTTTTAAAAAGAAACATATCCATTGTAAATAATAGTTATATTAATGGGAATGAGATGTGAATATTTAATGAGATGATAAATTATTGAAAAATGAATCAAGATTGTGAATTTAAAAATATTACTTAGTAACAATCATCATCAAATATCCATTTATTATATATTTATTTTATTAATATAAAATAACCCAATTGGGGAATATTCTTAATAAAAGGGATGATGTAAGATTCAAATATAAATACCATAAAATATCATTAAATACATTCATTGAAAATATTTCCTATTTTAATTTTAGATAATATGATTTTATAACTGATAGATCATATAATAAATTGAAAATATATTCATTTGAAAATACATTTCTTAAACATGTAAAATAATATTAAAATCATTAATTGTTCTTAATTAGATGAAATTTTATATATTCTGTACAAGTTAAAAACATTATCATTGATTTTTTTAAATGGGGAATTATTTGGTAATGTTCATTGATATTTATTTAAAAAATATAAAAATAAAACCTGGAAGAATTTTTTAATAAATAATTATAACTAATATTTAAAAAATTGAAAACATTTTCATAAAACATAGTTTTTGAAGAAACAAGAATTTTCTACCAATGATTGAAATCATGATGTGTTTTAATCAATCTATTTTTTCTATAATATTATGTTGATTTCAATGGAAAATATTTCACTATTAATTTATTAGTTAATAAATAATTATAGGAGAAATAAACCAATAGCGTTTCTTATACATTGTTCATATAATTTTGTTCATTTAAAATTTGAGCATAATCAATTTGGAATAAAATGAATATGTGAAATAAAAACATACATAGATCATAAGGATTATATGAGAATTAATGAAAAGGTATATTATGTGTATCAAATGTAAATCAACATTTAAATATTGAATATACATGAAAATATAATAAAATTTCCTTATTCACAAATTCCAAAAATATCAATGGTTAATGAATATGTAACAATCGTAATGAAATGAAATGAAATTATGAAATTCCTTTTCACTCGATAAAATTCATTTCATGTAACCATGTATCAAAGAAGATAAATTTAACACAACCATAATTTTTAAGGAAACATTATATAATATGTAAAAGGGTTAGTATATAAACGATATAAATAAAACAATGTGAAAAACATTTAATATGCATCAATGGAGAGTAATTGTATCAAAGTACATTAGAATGAATATGACTCATCATGGACATTATTTATCAGTATATAAGGTTAAACAATGTATAATATAAAATTTATTTTTAAATTTTTCTAATGAAATTATCTTCTATCAATTTTTAAATTATATATATCATTATATAATAAAATAATATTATTTTACGTTTTTCGACAATAATTTTATTATGTGTGAATATTTGTTTTGTAGGATAAAAAGTAATTGCTTATATATATAATGAATAAAAAAATTAAATAATAGTCATATTTATAAGACACTTATCGTTTTAATACAAATAACACAATATTCCAATGAGAAATGATTTATGTAATGATTATGTAGAGGGTTGAATGTACAAACAAATTTGTATCATTTACTTGTTTCATCAATCATTATTGAATAGAGCATAGTAATATTATATCCATATACAATGATCATAATATCAATAATACCATATGAATTCTGTTAATATAGTTATATTTGACATCTTTGATTGATGGTGATGATAAATATGTCACATATCTTTATGAAGGTGATAGTTCGCATGTACACGAATGACAATGTCATTTAATAGGGACTAGAAATTTTATTTGGTAAAGGATATATATTATTTTCATAATGATAAATTTTAATTGAATATCATAATTTTATCATTTTACATCACATGTATTCTTTGATATTTTTCTCATTACAATCCATGTAATGCGTTTATGGAAAATGAACCACATTTCTTCTTCATGACATAGTCTCCCATACAAACGATCAATATTATCATATCCCCTACAAAATTAAATGTTACAATAGTGAATATTATATTATGAAAATAATGTATAATTAAGTTATAAATATAATATATATAATTTCCCAGACTAAATCCATTTCATAATTTTGAATTTTAGTCCAGAACATACATTCATACACATTGAAGATCTTTTCAGGTTTAGTGTTTTAGAGAATTATGCCATAAAAAATACATAAAAACTAAAAAAAATTAAAAATTAGACACTTATACTCACTATCCATTTCATTCACAATATACAACTTTTATAAATATAACATTATTTCTTTTTCATGAAAATAATATTCATATCATTCATATTGAAATCCTTTTTTCTCATACCCTTTCATAAAAACTATGAAAAACAATTTTAAAACATGGGATGAGAATAGAAAATGTTATATAAATCATATTACAAGTAGTTTAAACCCTTAAAATTGATTTATAACCATAATTGAATGAATTTATGTAAATTTAATATGCGTCCCCAATGATGTCGGTAAATCCACACATCAGGATTTTTTTAGAGTAAGAGGAAGAGGAGAAGAAAAATGGTGATGATTTTTTCCATAAAAAATTTAAAAATACAACATATATAAGATATTGCTGCATTCATGGATATTTTACAAGTGTTTTTAAGAGTTTATGAGAGAATGAAAAAAAATTAAAATGCAAATATAATAAAACTAATGTGGATTTTGACCTCTTGATATCTTCTCATTGAGATCCTCCGTAAAGGTATTGTGTTTGGCTGTTTAGTTAGAGCAGTAGTAGTTGGACGTGGGGAAGTGCCTTTGGATGGGAATTTGTAAGAATTATGAAAATTCTAAAATCATGAGAGGTGTGATAGGAAGAGGGGGTGAGGGTGGAGTTTATTATGATGGAGAGAATGTGTATTCCATTATTTTATTTAGTTTAATATTTATAATCAGTTCATTGAAGAGTATTGATTCATGTGACTAAAAATATAAAATATATCATATGAGTTTGAACAAAGGTTTATTAAATCATCCATGATGTATAGAATAGTGTACGTAACATAAAATGTATACATATAGTAAATTATTATATTTTACTATTCATAAAAAATCAAGGATTTTAGAAAAATCTAAAAAATTCAACATAACTATTATTCGACATTTATAATTCAAAAATTAACTCCACTATATAAAAAATTTTCTAATAATGACATTTATAATTTTTATATAAATTAATTATTTTTTAAAATGCCATTTTAGAAATACCACTAATTTTATGACACTGTAAAAAATTAAACAAGGACTCGTAAAATTATCATTTCACCATAAAATAATAAAATTGTAATATATTATTACATTTAATTGAAATAAATATAAATATAAATTATTAAATTAATCAATAAATTGTTATTAAATATTTTTGACATACAAAATAAAAGTATATATACTATGATAATATTGTCTATTATAAGACGGAAAAATTTTATATCTACATTAATGGGAGGGGTTACAATCCATTTTGAGAATTTACTATGCATTAAGACAGCATTACTATTCATAAATATATATTACAATTCATGAGGATATGTTACAATTCATTAGGGCAATTTACTATTCATCCAAAATATATGTTTGCTTAATTTGACTCAAAATAACATACACATCAAAACTGTATATCTCCATTTTTCAACATTCTAATAATATAAGAGAACTAATTAGGATTAATGGATATGTTATAATTATCTTTAAAAAAAATATTTATTTACAGAGGCTTAGTGTTTCATGAATTTCAATTTATTTGTAAATTTCACGACCTTCCTTCACCAATACGAGGGAAAGAACAATAGATTTCTAGACACATCCTTCCTCAATTTGTAAGAGAGATAATGACCCACGAGACCTGCCATCAATAGGCATTAGAGTGGGGACTAGAAAAATGTTTATAGAAACACGTGTAATATGGAAGAAATTACACATTTTATTTAATAGGATCGGGAGATAATATAGTAAATCAAAAACTATAGAAATATGTGAATTAAAAGTAAAGGCAAAACCATCAATTAACATATTCATGATTCAATAATAAATGCTTCATGTAAAATAAAAAATCCAAATAGAAGTACTAATGAAAAGAAATACACCAACAATAATTGTCCCAATGTCTGAAATAGTGAATCCCCACACGATCGTCATAGTCCTCCTAGAAAACTAAAAATAGTTTTCTCAATGTAAGGTGAGTTTACAAGTTTTCACAGTAGGCAAAACAAAATGCACTCATTCCCAAGTGGGGAGGCATTTTAATGCCTCATGTGAAAAAGGGGATAACCCAAGCACCTATAAATGAAACTATCCACCCAACCACACCAAGGAACACTCCCAAAATAATACAAGTTAGCTAAAAAATATTAATAACATATAAATGTTTTGGTACCCCAGAACAATTTCCCAATAGTTATTGAAGGCGTTCCACACGTTAGACCTCCCACTCCATTCTCACCGTAGTCCCACTATCGCTCCAACAAAAACCTTTTTGGCCACCCCAATCAATTTTATGCCCACAAATACTTGGGCCACAACAACCACATGTAACCACTTAGAAGACACCTATGCTAGAACAACTACCACCACACCCAAAGATACCTATGCCCGAACAACTACTGCCATGCCTTACGACACCATGGCATCATCCAAAAGACAATTGGGAAACAACCTGTATGCACACACCTAGGCCAACCACCACAACGTACCCTTCCCTAAGAATATTGGGATATAATGGACCTAAGATAATCGTAGCCTCCCCTTAGTGTCTTGGGATACTCAAGAAAGAGAAAATAAAATGAGATAATAACCAGCCACTCATTAGAGTGTTGGGAAAAACACCCTCTCCATGAAATGAGGGTGTTTGGAAAAAAAGTCTCAACATGGTTGGGGCGCGAATAAGATAATTATGAACTAAATTACACATATATGTAAACAAGAATCATCCCAACCTAGGGGTTGAAAAATCATTCCATACTCAAACACCATGGTTTCTATTCCATCAGAATATTTATAAACAACCACAACTAAGGAAAAACTAATTCCCAGAAAACAATCCCACATGGAACCATTCTTGTTATCATATTCTAGTGATTCCATTTAAATAATTCATTACTACATGTAAACCAACCGACATATCCACAAAACAAGGAAGGAAAAATAGTCAAGATGTAATTTAAGCATTCTCATATTGTTCTATTTTAATGTCCAAGAAGAAAAAGTGATCTGTAAGATCCCATTAATTACTGGAACCAAAAAAATCCCCAACATACACACCTACATGGCCTCAGATCCACAAACCAATAGCTGCACAATACGGGATCCCATAACCATCAACATCACCCCATAAGCATCAAGAAGATCAACCACACATATTACCAAGAAAAAGAAAGGGAGTTTTCAGATTCAAACATACCATTCATTAAGTTCATTCTTTACTTTTGGTAAACAGCTGTGATCAAACAAGGATTTTTGTCCACTGTACATCCATTAAATCAAGAAAGTTTACAAGATTTAATTATTTCAATGTTACTTCCATCTATCATGATAGAAGGTAGGGGTTCATTAGTCTACAAGGGAGGACCACCAACAACCACAATTTTCAATGGACATATGCCCATAATATTCTTTTCAAATAAGCAATGATAAAAGCGTATAGAAACAACAATGAGAACACCCCTTCATTCATCAAAAACAATTTATTATCTATGGTAAGGAATGGTTTGATCCATCTCCACATGAAAGAATATCATACCCACCTCACATGATACATAATAAAGATAGACGATGGAAGAACCCAACATGGATTATCAACGATCAATGTTTTTCTCCACATGCCATTAATTGGGGATGTACGACTTGTTGGGGAGGAACTCTAAGGACTCCAAGAGTGAGAAGGAAATGCACTAGTACATGTGCACCCCTATACTTAGGAAGGGGGAATCTAAATGCACAACAAAAAGGAAAAGAGACCATACAAGATGAAGGTAAGAATCCTCTTGCGATAAAAGGCAATATCATGGATTTACGGGATGTGAAATCTTGAATGGATTTACTGGCGGAACATGGTATCACCACGCGAATGGATGGATACAAAGGATGAAATTTATTTTTATTTAATAATTATCATTAGAGTGGTTTCCATAACTGTTTTGAGTTAAAGGGTTTCCATTAAAAAGATGAAAAACTTGTAATAGGGACAAAAATTCAATGTACAGGAAAAATGTTGTGACACCGAGGAAAAAGCCACATATTTTGGTATGTCAAGGGTCGACCAGATATTGGGGGGACATTAGATATAATTTATGGTCATTAAAATTCATTCAATGGGGTATTACAAACATGTAATTAAAAATATACTTGGAGGGGCAGAACTGGAAAAAGTAATAGACAAGAAAAAAACTAAGTGTAGGACACCATTAGGTGAGACACTGTAATGGTGCCACCATAACGGTGCCTCCTTCATGGTGCTGCTAGTACGGTAGAACAATATAAGAGGTGCCACGTTTTCTGTGTTCAACTATGAAGGTGTGGTCTCTATGGTGCCACCATCACATTGATTTCAATACAGGTGCCACCGTCATGGTTGTCCCATGACTGGTGCTTCTGTCAAGGTGCTCCCGTGACCTATGCCACTGTTAAGGTGATACAGTGTTCGGTGCCACCGTCATGGTCCTTATGTGACAATTTATACTGTTATGGTGACACTAGGACCGTTTCCACCATCATGATGTAGTCATGACTAGTGCCACCATGACTGGTGCCACTGTTTTGGTTGAACCGAGTTTTTGGAAAACTCCTTAATGAGTCACACCCAAAACACAAGAAATTTGGAAATGTATTGGAACAAGAGGATCCAAGACATTACAATAAAATATTGGGGTTTTAAAATTTTTGTTTATATATATATATATATTATCCACCATAATACCACACCATGAGGTGTTTGGGTGGATAACATGTCACATCTGTTTGTGAGGTGGGATCCCTTTGTACACATGAGAGGCCTTCTAGTTCCCATTCAACCAATGAGGAGATGGATATAGGTAATTCACATTACATTATATCATATTATTATTTTTATGATATTTTTTATATCATATAATCCTAAATGAATAATATTTTATAGCTGTGGAGGAATAAATAAATCAAAAGTTCATAGTTAGTAAATTTACCTCTTACCGACCACCACATTTGGATCATCCCTAATATATTCCAAGAATTGAATTTATAAAAATAAATACCCTATATATTTACGGTTGTAATTGATTTATTGTTTTATTTAGGTATTTGATTAACCAAAACATACTAATGGTGTAATGAATAAAATGAATGGGTAGGGTTTTATAAGGCTTGGTTGTGGCAAAATTATAAATTTTATATGAAAGATGAATGAAAATGTGATTAAAATTACACAAGCATATACAATGAATTATTATAGATCCATATAAAATATGAGGTCTAAATATGAATATATAATATATTTTTGAGAATTTTTAGGTCACATCAAACCATATCATTTTAGTTTAACCCCAGGAAACCACATTTTTACCTCACCCGTGGAATGAAATTTTAAATGTTTGTACTATTCCTTATATCAAAAAACAAATTTTACTTTTTTTAAAAAATTAATTTTTACTGATTTTATATATGGAATAAGTTTTATTAAATTCACATTAGATAGGTATAAAGACCAAATGTAAATCAAAACACCCAAAATCTGTTAAAAATGGGTGTTTAATAAGATAATTTTTAGTTGTATATCAGCTATAAGTAACAAATTATAATGTGAACTTTATTATAAATAAATGATTATTTTATATTGAATTATAATTTTAATAATTTTAAATGAAATTAATATTTTTTCTATTGAATTATACAATCAAATTGATTGTTTTACATAAAAATAAATATTTTTCACATTTCAAAAAAATGAATAATTTTAGATAAACCAAAAATAATAAATCATAAAATTTGATGAGGTAGATTGAAAAAATGGATTATCTTATAAAATATATTATAATATTTTTGTAAAAATAATATCAATTTATGTGTCAAAATAGTGAATGAAACAAATTATACAAGAAATGCAGTTTTTTCAAAAAAAATAGTTTTTTTAAATGATTCATATTTTATATATAATTATTTAGTGAACAATAAATTAGTTTTTATATTTAAAAAATAAATAAATTTATAAAATTATTTTTCATTATTAATTAATATAAATTTAATTTCAATTTTATAATTATAAACTATATTACGTGTTATTTAGTATCAGGATTACATGTTCCTCATGCTATCCAATATATTACATTTTTTGAAAAGTATGTCATACGATTTTTAAGATATGTGTTTTTAATCATATTATTTATTTTATTAAATTAAATTATTTTAAAATATATATGAGTCACATTCTCTCAACAATAAATAAATCATTCCCATTTTATTAGATAATCTGTTTAGAAATCATGGATTTAATATTTGTAATGTCCAATATTAAAAATGCACGACATTGAATGTATAATAAAACATCCTATTAATTAAAGATAAACAGATTTAAAAAGGATATCTATAATAAATAATAAATAGATTTATTTTTAGAATAACACTTGTGGAATTTGAATATACGTATAGCAAATAAAAGAGTAGATAATTATAGAGATTTATAATGGTCATTGATCACAAGAATGTGAATTATCATAGGAATGAAATGGACATGAAAATAAGAAATACATGATAATTTAAATGTCCATTTTA
This sequence comes from Viscum album, assembly GCA_963277665.1. NCBI lineage: Eukaryota > Viridiplantae > Streptophyta > Magnoliopsida > Santalales > Viscaceae > Viscum > Viscum album. The sequence continues at coordinate 1,140,908,416 of OY728127.1, forward strand.
TTCATTGGACATGATGGTAATAAGATAAAAGATTTGTTTCAAGATCATTTTTCAATTACTAAAGCAATATAATACATTCAACGAATTTGAGGTAATATATTTAGTCTATACATTCCTATTTTATAAGAACAATATCATCCATAGATTATGATTTCATAAATTTTAAATTTATCTATTTCTTTATGAAATGAAAAACCAAAAATTATTTCATTCATGAACAACAAAAAATAATTTTTAATTGATAATAAGAATAAAAAAATTATAGATATATTTTTATTCCTATCTAAAACAATTTTCCAGAAACCAATATGGTTCACCCAACTTATCCAATATAATACCAAAATAAAAAACCCCTAAAAGTATCACCAATTTTGTGTTATTTAATAATTAGTTATCAAACTAGTTCAGTAAAAATAATTAATTGTTAACTAGAATATCAAGTAGGATAGTGGTTGGAGTTACACCGTTATTATTCATCAGTTGGGGGTTTATATATCGCTACCTTCAATGTAATAAATGGTTTGGCACCTAGTATGTATGTTATATTAATTCAATATCAATTTAAATGTAAATCGTTTACTGATACCAAATTTCGATGACTTATATTTTATATAATATCATATAAAAAAATAACTAAAATGATTACGAAAAACATTCAATATATTCATTAAAATGAAAGGAAATTATTCTATAAATAATTATTTCATTAAAAATTATACTAATCCGATGGATTGTGATGAAATAAATGTCTTTGAATAATTTAAAAAATAAATTATGTTTCATCCTCAAAAATTATAAAATGGTTTTAAATACATTTACATTATGATTGAAATTAAATTCATAATCCTTTGTAGATATATGTAACTCTTATGTTTATTAAGAGGCATATTATTCTAAAATAAAATATAATCAAAAGAAATTCATGTTTATTATTTCCATAATAAAATTCTTATATATTATTTGATAAAATAATTTCTCAATCATAATATGTAAAACAACAGTTTTATTTTTTCATATTTAATTACATGATATAGAAGGTATCCATCAAAATATGGAATTTCCATAGATAATTACAAGGTTTCCCACATTTAAAAATTGAATTAAAAAATGTATCCCTAGGATGATATTTTTTACCTTCTAACAATCATCACATTTTTCTTAGACAATTCATTAAATATTTCAATTTGTTTACACAAAAAAAAATATTTTCTTATTCCCATGATATACTTTCATTTCAATCAAATTTAGTAACAATCATCATTAATTATGATCATATATTCAAATCCTTCATAATTATATATATATTTAATATTAATTATCATAATCATCTCCCTATGGGATTTTAAAAATGTTTCTTAGTAAGGCCTATTGTTGAGAACCAGGTGATGATAGTTTGATATCCAATTCACCCTTTATTGTGTTATTAATCAAATGTATATTAGTTCCAGAACTACAGCCACTTGTAGAATACATATAGGTATGAATTTCACCAAAAAACACATAAAATCATCCTTACAAAAATAATTGGATGATTTTATATATTAATCATCAATGACATGCCATATGGTTATGATTTATAATATAAGTTTTAAAAAAATTTGTTTCAATGGTTCAACAAATATTCATCTGATACCAACAACAATGACCTTAACCTTATTATATTTTTTTTGAATATACTTTATTAAAATATCATATTCAATAACATATATTCAAACACATTGAAGAACTTTTCAGGATTAGTGTTTTAAAGAATTATGCCATAAATAATACAAAAAAACTAAACAAATATTAAAAATTAGACACTTATACTTACTATCCATTTCATTCACAAAATAATACTTCTTTATATATAAAATGATTTATTTTTCATGATAAAAATATTTATAACATTCATATTGACATCCTCTTATCTCTTACCCTTCCTTAAAAATGATGGAAAACATTTATAAAAACATGGGATGAGAACAAAAGATGATATATAATGCATGTTTCCAGTAGATTATACCATTAAAATGGATTTATAACCATAATTGAATGAATTAATGGAAATTGAATACACATCTCCAATGATGACAGTAAATCAATACATTATGAATATTGTTTTTATTTTTAAAATAATATGGAGAGCAGAAGAACTATGATGATGATTTTTCCATAAAAAAAAATTAAAATAGAACATATATAAGTTATTTTAGATTTCATGTCTATTTGAAATGAGTTTTTTTAAGACAGTATGAAAAAAGGTAAAAAATTAAAATTAAAATATAATAAAAATAATGTTGATTTTGACCTCTTGATCCCTTCTCATTGAGATCCTCCATAAAGGCATTGGTGTTGGCCATTTAGTGAGACCAGTGGGACTTGGACTTGGGGATGTGCCTCTAGAAGTGAATTTGTACGAATTAATAAAATTATAAAAGCAAGAGAGGTGTGATTGAATGAGAGGGTGAGGGTGGAGTTTATAGCGATGGAGAGAATGGGTTTTCCATTATTTTATAAACTAGTTTAACATTTTTACTCAATACTGTGAATAGTATAGATTCATTTGACTACAAATATTAAATATAGCATATGAGTTTTATCCAAGGATTATTACATCATACATGATGTAAAGAATAGTGCAATTAACATATAATGTATACATATGTTAAATAATTATATTTTACTATTCATAAAAAATAATGAATTTTATAAAAATATAAAAAATTAAACGTATCCATTTTTTGAAATTTATAATTAAAAAATTATCTCCATTATATGAAAATTATTTTCTAAAAATAATATTTCTAATTTTTATATAAAATCACAATTTTTAAAAAATCCATTTTACAAATACCACTAATTTTATAGCAATATAAAAAATTAAACAAGGTCTTGTAAATTTATCGTATCACCATAAAATAATAAAATTATAATATATTATTACAATTTATTGAAATAAATATAAATATAAATTATTAAATTAATAAATAAATTATTATTAATGTTTCTAATATATAAAATACATGCACTTATACTATGATAATATTGTCCATTATAAGATTGCCAAATTGTATATCTACATTCATGGGTGGGGTTACAATTGATTTTGAGAATTTACTATTCATAAGAACAACATTACTACTCATAAACATATATTAATATTTATAATGATATGTTACAATTCATTTGGGTAAGTTAATATTCATCAAAAATATATGTTTGTCCAATTAGACTCAAAATAACATACTCATCAACACAGTATATCTACATTTTTTGAAATTCTAATAGTATAAGAGGAGAAATTAGGATTAATGGATATGTTATAATTTTCCTTTTAAAAATTATTTATTTATAGAGACATAGTGTTACATGCATTTCAATTTATTTTTAAATGTCATGACATGCCTTCACCAATATGAGGGAAAGGACAATAGATTTCTAGACACATCCTTCAACATTTGGAAGGAGGGATAATGACCCTCGAGACCTACCTTCAATAGGCCCTGGATTGGTGACTAGAACCATGTTTATAGAATCACATGTATTATGGAAGTTATTATACATTTTATTTAGTAGTATCGGTAGATAATATACTAAATCCAAAACAACATCAAAACATGATGTAAAAGTAATGGCAGAACAATCCATTCACAAATTCATGTTTCAATAATAAATGATGCATGTACAATAAAAACTCAGAACAGAACTACCAATGAAATGAAAAACAACAACAATAATTATCCCAACGTCTGATCTAGTGTGGCCCCACACGATCCTCATAGTCCTCCTGGAATCCTGAAATTTCATTAATATACGTAGGGTGAGTTTAAAAGTATACTCAGTAGGGAAAACGAAATACTCTCCTACACAAGTAGGGAGGCATTCTAATGCCTTGTGAGAAAAAGGAGATAACCAAAGAACCTAGAAATGAAAATATCCACCCAACATCAACAAAGATCACTCCCTAAGTAATTCAAGTCAGCTAAAATAATATTAATAACATATCGATGTTTGGGTACTCCATTACAATTTCCCAATAGTTATTGAAAACATCCTATGCGTTATACCTCCCCTGTCATTCTCACCATAGTCCCACTACCAACCCAACAACAACCATTTGGACCACCACAATCATAACTCTGCCCGCAATCACCTAGGCCACCACAACCACATGTAACCATGCAGCAGAAACCTAGGCCAGAACAACTACCACCACACTTGAAGATACCTATTCCCGAACAAGTACGTCCACACCTAAAGACACCATGGAGTTAGCTTGAAGACACATGGGAAACAACATGCCTGCACACACCTAGGATAACCACCACAACGTACCCTGCCAAAAGAATATTGGGATCTAATTGACATGAGGCCATCATATCCTCCAAGTAGTGTCTTGGGCTACTCTAGAATGGGAGAATAAAATGAGCTAATAACCAACCACTCATAAGAGTGTTAGGAAAACACCCTCTCCATGAAATCAGGGTGTTTGGGACAATGTTCTCTACATGGGTGGGGTGAGAATAAGAAAATTATGAACTAAATTACAAATATATTTAAAAAATAAACATACCATCCTACGGGTTCCAAAATCAGCCCATAATCAAACACCATCTTTAATATTAATTCAAAAATATTATCAACAACCATAACTAAGGAAAAACTCATTCCCTGAAAACAATCCCCAATAGAACTATTCTTGTTATAATATTAAAGTGATTCCTTTTAAATAATTCATTACTCCATGGAAACTAACAGACATATCCACAAACCAAGGAAGGAAAAGTAGTCCTGATGTAATTTAGCATTCTCATATTGTTATATTTTAACGTCACGATGGAAAAAGGGATCTATAAGATCCATAAAAGTACTGGAACCAAATCAAGCCCCAACATACACACCGACATGGCCTCAAATCCACAAACCAACAACTAAATGATAGGGGATTCCATCGACATCAACATCACCCCGAAAGCATGAATAAGATCAACCAAAAATATTACCAAGAAATAGCAAGGGAGTTTTCATATTCAAATAGACCATTAAATAAGTTCCTTCTTTCCTTTTGGTTAACTATAGTTATCACACAAGAATTTTTGTTCACTGTACATCCATTTAATCAAGTGAGTTTACATGACTTACTATTTTCCATGTTACAGCCCTCAATCATTATAGAAGAAAGTGGCTCAATAATGCGCATTGAAGGACCACCAACAACCACTATTTTTAGTGGACCTATTCCCATATAATTCAATACAAATAAAAAAATATAAAAGATTACAGCAGCATCAAAGAACACACCCCTTCATTCTTTAAAAATAATTTATTATCTACGTTAAGGAATGGTTTCATCCATATCCACTAGAAACATTATCATACCCAACTCACATGATACACAGTAATGATTGAATAGGGAAGAACCCTAAATGGATGATCAACGATCAATTTTTATCTCCAGGCACCATTAATTGGGGATGTACGACTTATAAGGGAGGAACTCTAAGGACTCCAAGAGTGAGAAGGAATGGTTGTAGTACATGAACACCACAATCCTCATGAAAGGGGACTACAAATGCACATCAAAAAGGAAAATATACCATACAAGATGAAGAACAAATCCCCATATGATAAAAGGCATGTTCCTGGAATTACGGGATGTGAAATCTTGAATGGATTTATAGGTGGACCATGGTTTAACCACCCGATTAGATGTCTACAAAGGTTGGAATTTATTGTTATTTAATAATAATAATTATAGAGGTGTCCATAATGGTTTTTAGTTAATGTGATTCCATTAAAAAGATGAAAACATGTAATAGGCGATGAATTGCAAAGTACAGGAAAAATGTTGTCACACTGAGGAAAAAGCCACAAGTCTTTGTATGTCAAGGTTCGACCAAATCATGGGGGACATTAGATATCATTTATGGTCATTAAAATTCATTCAAAGGGGTATTAAAACAAATTTAATTCAAATTATACTTTTCTGGGGTGGAAGTGGAAAAAGTCATAAACTAGAAAAAAACTATGTGCAGGACACCATTAGGTGAGACACCATAATAGTGTCACCTTAACGGTGCCACATTCATGGTGCCACCGGTTCGGAAGAACAACCTAAGTGGATCCACCATTTCTGTGTGCAAAAATGAATGTGTGGTTGCTATGGTTCCACCATCACAGTGTTGTCATGACCAGTTCCATCGTCATGGTGGTCCCGTGACTAGTGCTCCATCAAGGTGCTCCCGTGGCCAGTGCCACTGTCATGGTGATATAGTGGCCGGTGCCACCGTCATGGTGCTTTTGTGACTGGTTCCACCATTACAGTGCCGCCAAGACCGTTTCCACCATCAAGATGTATTTGTGACTGGTGCCACTGTGACTAGTGCCACTGTTTTGGAGGAACCGAGTTTTTGGCAAACTCATTAATGAGTCACACCTCAAACACCAGAAATTTGGAAATGTATTGGAACAAGGGGTTCCATGAAATTACATTAAAACTTTGGGGTTTTACAATTTTTGTATATATATATATATATATATATTATCCATCATAATACCACACCATGTGGTGTTTGGGTGGATAACAAGCCGCATCAGTTTGTGAGGTGGTATCCCTTCGTACTGATGAGAGGCCTTCTGGTTCCCATTTGAGAAATGAGGATATGGATATGGGTAAATCAAATTACATTATATCATATTAGTATATTTATGATACTATTTCTTAAATATAATCATAAATGAATAATATTTTATAGTTGTGGATGAATAAAAAATACAAAAGTGCATAGTTAGTAAATTTACCTCTTATCAAACCACCACTTTTGGATTATACCTAATATGTTCCAAGAATTGAATTAAAAAAAAATAACGTATATATTTAGAGTTCTAATTAATGTATTGTTTTATATAGGTATTTTAGTAACCCAAACGTACTAATGGTTTGATGAATAAAATAAATGGTTAGCGTTTTATAAGTCATGGTAGTGGCACAATTTAAATTTTTTAAATCAATAATGTATAAAAATGTGTTTATAATTACACAAGGATATAAAATAAAATGTTATAGATCAATAAAAAATATGAGGTCTATATATTATTATATAATATATTTTTGAAAAGTTTTAGGCCATTTCAAATCATAAAATTTTAGTTTAACCCTAGGAAACCGCATTTTTACCTCACCCGTGGAATGGCATTTTTTATGTTTGTACTATTATTAATATTAAAAAACTAATTTTACATTATTAAAAATATTACATTTTTCTATTTTTATATATGGAATAAATTTTTTTCAATTCAAATCTGATACGTAAAAATATCAAATTTAAATCAAAACCCCCTAAATCTGATGAAAAATTTCTTGTTTAATAGGATAATTATGAGATGTATATTTGATATCAATAACATATTTTAATATGAATTTTATTGTAATTAACTAATAATTTTAAATTTTATTATTAATATAATAATTTTACAAGAAATTATTATTTTTTGAATTATTTAATCAAACTGATTGTTTCAAATAAAAATAAATATTTTTCACAATTCAACAAAAAATGTATATTTCAGATAATCCAAAAAGAATAACTCATAAAATATACTGAAATAGATTGAAAAAAATGATTATCATTAAAAATACATTATCAAATTGTGTTAATATAATTTCAATTTATGTGTCAAAATAGAGAATGATACAAATTTTACAATAAAAACAGTGTTTTCAGACAAAACACATTAGTTTTCCTTTAAATTATTCATATTTTATTTATAATTATTTAGTAAAAAATAAATTAATATTTATATTTTTGAAAAAAATACATGTATAAAATTATTTTTCATTATCAATTAATACAAAATTAAATTATATTTTATAATTATAAATTATATTATGGGCTATTTAGTCTAAGGATTGCATGTTCCACACGCTATCAAATATATTACATTTTACAAAAATTATGTCATCTGATTTTTAAGATATGTGTTTTTATTCATATTATTTATTGAATTAAATGATATTATTTTATAATTTCTATGAGTCACATTCTCCCCACCATAAATAAATCATTCCAATAATATTATATAATCTTCTTAAAAATCATGGATTTAATATTAGGAATGTCCTATATTAAAAATGCACGTCATTGAATGTATAATAAAACAACAAATTAGTTTCGATAAAGGGATGTAAAAAGGTCATCTATAATAAATAATAACTAGATTTATTTTTAGGATAACACTTGTGTAATTTCAATATACATATAGAGGATAAAAGAGTATATAATTAAAGAGTGCTATAATGGTCATTGATCATAAGAATATGAATTATCATAGGAACGAAATGGACATGAAAATAATAAATACACGATTATTTAAATGGACATTTTATTCATTGTACATGATGGTAATGAGATAAATATTTTGTTTCAAGATCATTTTTATATTGTTTAAGAGATATAATACAATCAATGAATATGAGGTAATATATTTAATCGATACATTACTATTTTATATGAACCATATCATCCCTTGACCGCGATTTTAAAATTTTGAAATGCATCTATTTATCTATGAAATGAAAAAACAAAAATTATTTTATTCATGAACCACCAAAATTAATTTTTAATTGACAATAAGATCCATAAATGCTAGATATATCTTTCTTTTTATTTATATCTATTTTCCCAAAACCAATATGGTTGAGTTAACATATCCAATACAATACATAAATAAAAAACTCATAAATATATCCCCAATTTTTTGCTATCCAATAATTATTTATCAATTTGTTTCAGTAAAAATAATGAATTATTAAATAGAATATCTAATAGGACAGTGTTTGGAGTTATACACTTATTGTCCATAAGTTGAGGGTTCATGTATCACTGCCTTCGATGTAATAAATGGGTTGTCACCCAGTATGTGATTTATATTTTTTCAATATCAATTTAAATTTAAATCCTTTAGTGATACCGTATTTTGAAGACATATATTTTATATAATATCAAATAAAAATTATTTAAAATTATTACAAAAAACATTCAATATAATTATTAAAATGAAAGGAAATTATTCAATAAATAATTATTTCACTAAAAAGTATACTAACCCTATAGATTGTGTTGAAATAAATGTCTTTCAATAATTTCAACAAAAAATTATATTTCTACCTCATAGACTATAAAAATATTTTTTAAGACAATTAGTTTCTGATTTTCATTAAATTCATAACCTCATTTTGATATATGTAACTCTTTTGTTGATAATGAGACATATTATTCTAAATTATAATATAATCAAAATAAATTCATGTTTATTATGTCCAAAATAATATTCTTAAATTTTATTTCATAAAATAGTTTATCAATCATAATATGTTCAACAAAAAATTTATTATTTCATATTAAATAACTTGATTTAGATGTTATCCATCAAAATTGGGAATTTCGTTAGATAATTCCAAGGATTACCACATTTAAAAATTGAATAAAAAATTCTTCCCTTTGATGATATTTATTACCTTCGAAAAATATTCACAATTTTCATCCACAATTCAATACATAATTCCATTTGTTTACCCCAACAAAATATTATCATATTCTTTTGATACACATTCATATCAATCAAAATCATTAACTATCATCATTCATTATGATCATATATTGAAATCCTTCATAATTATATATATATATATATATAATGTTAATTATCATAATCATCTCCCGATGTGATTTTCAAAATGTTTCTCAGTATGTCCTATTGTTGATAACCAAGTGATGATAGTTTGATGTCCAATTCACCCTTTATTGAGTTATTACTCAAATGTACACCTGTTTCAGAACCACATCTCCTTGTAGAATCCATATAGGGATGAATTTTATGGAAAAAAACATAAAATCATCCTTATAAAAAAGTAGGACGATTTTATATATTAATCCACAATGACCAACCATATTGTTCTGATTCATAACATATGTTTACAAAACAAATTGTTTTCAATGGTTCAACAAATATGCTCATCTGATACCAACTACATTGGCCATAACCCTATAATAAATTTTTTGAATATACATTATTAAAATTTCATAATATATAATAAATTGAATCCTAAAAGTCCAAATTTTATAGTAGTCTTGATGAAGTATTTATATCGGTGAATCTATAATTTCATTTAAAAAAATTATTACAACATAATTTTTTCAGAAACAACATCATTCACTCTATGATATTCCCCCATTCCAAATATATTACACATTATTGAATAATGGTGAAGGAAGAAAAATATGGGTGATCTAAAATTCTCTGTAAGGGTTAAATACAATTTAATCAATCGTGACTATATAATCCTAATCAACAACAAAAGGTAAATAACTAAAATCACATTTCATATAAATAATTGTACTAGAATAATAAATATGGAAAGTTATATTTCTAAAAACAAATTCCTTTTTTGCTAGAACATAACTATATTAAGTGGATGAGGAATAATAAATATTAAATTGGATATAAATGAAATCTCATTACATTTAATCAATAAAATGATAATCAAATTATTCTAATGATATTAACATTATAAAAATATCATGAATAATAATAAATGAATTATCAATAAAGGATATCCATAGTTATTATATGTCATGTTATCAATAAACTGATACAATTATCATCAAGACACTAAATAATAAGATTAAAATATACACGAAGAACCCCATTTAATTCTAGCTTATTGATTTAAATCATGGAAATAACAATGTTTAAATGTGTTATATGATTCTATGTCCCACCATTCACTACATTATACAATAATTCAAAATATTTTGATTAAAAACTATACATCATGAAAAATGTGCCATATCATAATATATTTGTATTTATCAACGAATATAAAATTTTATATATTTCCTCATATAAAAAAATTATAATAAATGTAGTAAATAAATTTTAGAAATTATAAATATTTGAAAATAAACATATCCTTGAAAAATAAGATGGATATTTTAAGGAATTTAATTATAAATTGATCACATGAATGTTAATATTTCAATGAAAATTTAATGGATCTAATAATTATACAAGAATGTAAATTTCATTATATTATTTGGCCAAAGTGATCATAAAAAATGCATAAAATTAATAATTTCAGTCATTATACAATATTATCTAGTGTTGAATATAATTATAGAAAAATGGTAAATGACATTATCTAATGGAAGGGTGATAAAATGATCTAGAAATACCTTGATGGTGAAAATAAACTATTGGCTTCTTAATATGACATTTATACGAAAATATTTTATAATAAATTTTGAAAATACTTTCTTTTTATGTTAACCATTAAAATATATGATGTATTATTTAAAACATTGAGTGATAATGGAAATGGGACATAACAAAAATTATGTACTTGTTGAAATAAATATTCACCTATAATTTTTAGTATAAAAAAGTGGAGTTGTTTGTAAAATGAAATTTATATTTATATAAAAATAAATTTTAAAAATGTTAAAAATTGGTTAAAACAACAATAATTTTTTTTATTAATTTCATATATAAATTTTATTGATAATATAGAATTCATTTTCATTTATGAAATTACATTATTTACATGGGAGATATATGAAGTCAAATATTACTAAAAAATTCAATAATATTTTATGTAAAAATGATTTGTAAAATTCTAAAATTAATTGAAAGAATCATCAATAACCCAAGAATATGAAAATTGATATATATTATTATCCAATGACCGAATAATTTCTTTCAATGGATATTAAAACATAATCAATAAGATTAAAATGTGATTTTAAAATATCTATGTAGAAAATTCATTTCATAAAAGTGAGATTAAATCATTGAATAGATTACATGTATAAAAATTATACCACCAATAAAAAGTTGAATCAAACAATAATAACATCATAATATATAATACAAATAATCATAATATTCAACAATAAAATAAATAGAAAATAAAATACTATAAATGAAATTGAGTAATAAAATTCATTACGATATTGAAGCATTCCTGTAAATTACAATTAGATGAAATAATTATAATTGAAAGAAAAAATAAAAATATTTTTTAATGAATTATGATTTGATATTTGAAATGGGATTAATATTAACCACATAAAATTAATTATAGAAAAAATATTACAATATGACTTAATGAAAATAAATTGGGATAAAGGCCCTTAACCAAAGAGAGAAACATCACATACATTAACTATATTCTCATATAATATAGGTATGTTAATTAGTTTCATACATTATAATATTTTCCAAGATTATTATTAATTTTTTTACCTTTTTACCTTGTTATGAACAACTACAATGTATATTAAATTTACACCATCGGTTTTGATGATATTTTTCTAATGTTTCAAAAATGGAATTGGTAGGTTGAATCTATGTTTATGAAATTTTTTATAGAATATTATTAATAATAAAAATAAAATAAGGATAATATTTATACATGAATTATTATATTTTTTGATAAAATAAAGGATTGTTATTTAAAATTATGTACATTATGAATATGTAGAGGATATTTTGTATGTACACATTAGTACAATTTCTTTTTTTATTTGAATAATAATTAAATTAAAAAAGTAGTATTGTATCATATGAAAATGACAATATTATAATAAATAAAATATTTTGTTTCTAAATATGTTTATATACATCAAACATTATATGTGGTAATGAAAAGAGAGTCAAATTTTATTTGAATGGTTATAGTCTATACGAACGAGCACAATGTTATCGTCATTGAGTGAGTTAAATCCTGAGAAATAAAATGATATAAATTATTATTATATTAAAAAAATTCCAATGTAGCCATAATATATTCATATATATCAAATATATTCATTTACATTACCCTTAGAACCTACAATGTAATGAACTTGGTAAAAAAGATTCACATCTCATCACTTGGTGGTAGTCTGTTGTAGACACGACAAACATTAACATGTCGTTTACATACTAAAATGTAAAAAAATTACATAATTTATAATTTCACCATAGGATGAATTATTATATATATATATATAGTATATATAATTTATAACCACCATGAAAACCAATTGTGAGATGTGTTGATAGAAAATGTATCCCAATGTTTTGTGTGGCGGTAGTCTGCCTTACACAAGAGTGGAAATATCATTTCCCATTTTACCAAATCAAGATGAATATATGTATATACCACTACATAATAAAATATAATTACTATGGAGATAATTTTTCAATATATATGTATATATGAATTATTAATATTTTATGATGGTGGAAGAATAAATAAAAATAAATTGTTATCAATTTTACCACATCTTTGACCCCCTTGATATGATTATAACTAATGTATTACTAGTATAAAATTGTGAATAGTGAAATGAATATACAACTATGATAAAAAAAATTAAATGTGATTTTGTATGTTATTGACTGTTCTAAAATCGATTTATAGATTGAAAAGATACGGGAAGTTTTTTCTTTTATATGTTCGGTGAGTTCCACACTATAATTTTTGAATTTAATAAGTGTACCAAATTTTTTCATGTGATTTTTTTTGAAAAAATAGTATTGGAATGTAATATAAATAATATCATAACAGTATTTCCAAAAAATATATTTTAATAAATTCTTTACATAATTATAATCCTTATAATTTTATTTTAACTACCCACTAAACCTATTTTTATGTTAATAATGGTTAATAATTTTTACTAACATCACAATTAAATAATGAAACATATTTATTTCTCCATATTTGTCCATATATATTTTTATGACTCAATATAATGAATCCATTGAACTGATTTAAATTCATATAAGATCATAAATTAAATTTCAAACAGAACATACATAAGCACTGAAAAATCATGCTTTCAAAAATAAAATTTTAATAAGTATAGATGGTATTAATATAAAAAAAAAAGAAATATATTCCATTTTCCCAAACTAGATGAATTTTAATATATATGATCGATTATAACATTTAAATTTTTTTATGTAATATTGATTTCTAATTATTTAACTGAAAATGCATTTTTCTGTGAAAATCAGTATTCTTCAGTAATTTGAAAAAATATAAAATTTTCATCGAACTATAAAATACTAATGGTAATATAATTTTAATTTGTTTATTTAAAAAATAATTTTATTTATTTAAAATATTGTTTCTAAAATTGGTTAATTTTTTTTGTAATTTTTTTAAGATTTTGGGACAAAAACGTAATTTAGAAAAATATTATTATTTAAAAAAGGAATCATTTTATTTTAAAAAAATATAATTTTATTTATAATAAATATATAACCAATAAAATAATTCTTACATATGTCTAATTTTTTTTAAAAAAAATATGTAATATTTTTACCCATCAAATTAAATGTTGTGTTATAATGACAATCTATATTGTAGTTCAATTAGACTCAGGGTTGTGTCTTTAGAAATCTATCAATGACATTAAAATTAGTGTAGTATAATTCATTGATTTTTTACAATATATTATTAAATTTACATATTTAATAAAATTCAATGATCTTCATATATATGGTGGGGAATATATAAATTACCTATATCAGCATCCAAAACTTGTTATGAATTATTCTTTTCATCCTTGTTCTTATCTATACATCCCACCTATGATCAATAAAGAATTCATTTTGATTCGTTCAATATGTATATCATATTTTCATATTATATTATCATGAATCTTTTTTATTAGAAAAATTTTTTATTTGTGTTTAGAAAAATATTATTTTTAAATTTGAACACTATTTACACATTTCTGAGGATTAAATTTAGAGGGAATATGTAATTTATGGGATTAAGAGTGTAGAACCCCATTATTTTAAAATAGGAAAATATTGTTTGAGAGAATATATGACATGAAAAACTAAAAATTTATATGAATATAACACATATTTAAGATATGATATTTTTTTTAAATAAATTCAATCTCATGATAGATTATGATACATGTTACATCGATTATAATCAAAACACATGAGTCTACAAAAATAATAATTTATAAAAACGAACATTATAACCAAGAAATTATTTTTTCAGGTAGAAATTTTAATACATATATAATTAAAAATATACGATATACATATGTATAAAATTTATTCGATGGTTAATTTTTAATTAGAAATAATATGAGAATCATTTGGAAGAAAGATAAATTTTTTATGAGAAACTTTATTTTTCTAAATGGATGTTTAGTAAAAATTTGAATACATAATTTTAAAACAATATTATATAATTTTGGAAAAATATATTATTAAAAATAAAATGAATCTTTTAAATCATCATATAAAAATTTACAAAGGTTGTAATTCAGGATTTTTTAGAACATTATTGAATTTTTTGTGAATAGTGAAAACTACGAATTGTTATAATCTAGTAGTTCATTATAATAAAAATGTAATTTAAAAGGGTCATTGATTTTTTTATTTGATTAATTTAATTATTAGTGTTTATTTATTTTTATTTCAATTAATTAAATATAAATCATCTTTATATAATATTTTAGTATATGTTTATTTATGGTATAGAAACACATTGTTTTGAAATATTTTATAATTTGCCTAAGGTTCGACAATATAATTTATAGAAATAATAGCTAAAAATAGATTATTTAAATTATATTTTTATATTATAAAACATAATTTTTAAATGTAAATTCATAAAATGATAATTCTCATTCAAGAATTTAATATAATTTCATCCTTTTACTGAAAATATTTTCTTGAAAACAACTTTATCGTGCCTGTGAATTTAAATTGAAATTTATTTATTAATCATAAATGATTTTAATTTTTAAAAATGGATTCCATATTTTAGATCATCATATTTAATATTATATTATCATTTAACCATAACTTTTTTGAATAATAAATATTAGAAATCGTACAAATTTATTATATAGGTTAAAGTAAAAACATATTTTCCTGTGGTTGACCAAAAATGATTATGATTAAAATGAATACAAACTAATCCAAAAAAACATTTGTAATTTTAACAAATTTTTTCTTATATTTATTTATAATAAATCATTTTTATGTTCATGGAATGATAAAAACACAATACATATTATTATATTAATCAATTCAATAGGTTTCCTCTCTCAAACTTATAAAAGGACATCACTCTCCTATCCTATTACCACTCCCAAATCCCTTTGGATCTTATATGACTGTAAAATTTTCATGCATACCTACCTAAAAATATCATATGGGACTTATTTTTATTACTGAAACTTCCTTTGAAGGAATTAGTCATAAACTCAAATAGGATCTCTGCAGGAGAGGTAAAATAATTCAACACGCATATTTTTATAATTTCTCTTTCCACCTCAATGAAATATTATTTATATAAGTAAATATAATATAAAGATTATATAATATATAACTGTATGTTATGATGTTAATATAATAACCAATATCCTTTTACACTTTTATAAAATGTCAAATGAAACAATCGATCTTGTGTGTGTTGGAATACCAACATGAGAACTGATGTGATTCATCTTCCTTCACCAACATTAAAGTATGTATATAATGATAATGTTATAATATTTATATAATATTTATGAAATTAAAAAATTATAATATAATATATACTCACTTTCATTCCATTCAATGTGGGGATACAATAATGTCTCATAACATTACGACAAACTACAACCTCGTGAGGGGATGTGATTTATTTTTATATTACCATCAACATGGATGGTAGTAAGGGAATAATTTATGAATATATGTGGTCTTTAAAACCAGAAAATACATTAGTAAATATAATATTATATCATACATCTTACATTCCAATCCCATGGAATACAAAATGTTGTTTACGAACATGTGTGGACTACCATCCACACAAATTGTATTAAATTTCTATTCTACATTTATAGTATTAAGGATATAGTTGATTAATAGAAATTTTATAAATTTAAAAAATAATAAGTAATCATTACTGATTAATTATTAATTATTTTTCATTAGGTTCCATCCATTTAAAAAATTTAGTCATTGTTTATGTATATGTGTGACCTACAGTATCAATCAAAGATATAATTTGTATTCTATGAATAAATTATAATTATTTCCCTAAAAAATATATAATTAATAAATAATATATTTATATCATGTTTTAATATTTTAAATTGAGTCACCATAATCAGTGTTAAGGATAAAAAATAACCAAAATACATACATGAAAAATTATTTAATTATCACTCAAAACACTCATTCTAACAAATAATTATTAATAAATGGTCATCAAATATGACAAAAGAAATCATCTATTGTGTTTAAAAATTAGCATGGTAATTTAATATTTTTATTGTTTTATGTTTATATAAAAATTAATGTAAAGTCATGTATGAAAAAATTTATATTAAAGATAATGGTTTCTCATCCCACTTTTAACTCCATGGGACGTATGCTATAATCACCACATTTTTATTTTATGTAAGGTTTATACTAACAAAATGATATTTTCGGTCATTAATACCGATAAATTTTTTGTGATTAATTTCTCTATTGAATTTTTGTATTTCAAGGTTATAACGATTCAAATATTAACAAAGTGGTATGTGCATATATTTCAATCTCATTCATTATCTTGGTTATATAAGACTATGTTCCCATGGATTATGTAGTATGATTAAACTATAAATAGAAACATTAATATTCATCTACAATATTTAATCACTATTTTTCATTTATTACTACTATTTGTACTCTATTAGGTACTTAAAAATGTTGTGATAATGTTTTTATCGAAACATAACTTTATTTCTCTATTCGGTCAAAAATAATTTTTATTTGAAAACTATTTTACATAAAAATTATTATTTTATTCTATCATTAATTGAATTATTAGTTAATGAAATTCATAATCATGTTTTTTTTAAAACCTAATGAAATGGAGATTATTTTAATTTTCAGAATAATGTATTATTTATCATTTTAAAAATGTTGTAAAGTGAATGAATTTTTACATGTTTGAAATTATAAAACTTATCCAACATCATGAAAACCCATTTCATTTATTCTTTATTTAACTACTTTGAATGATATATTAATATAAATTATTTTTCATAATATTCTCTATTTTTTTTTGTAAATGAGTGTGATTTTTAGTGTGGTAGTGATATTTTCATCAAGAATTGTATAACAGATTATATACATTTTTAATATTCATCATCAAAAATATAAATTATTTTAAAATATCTTGTATTGGGAATCTATTTTAATGATACCAATTAATAAATTATTAGGTTGTTTTGTGATCAATCTGAACGGGGTTGTAATTTTGATACCATTAACCATATTACTCAGAATGGTTTATGATTATGTTTAATGAAAAATGAATCTATTAAAATGTCATATATTAATTATTATGAATATTGAATATATTTATTATGTGTTTTTCCTATCATATGTGAAATTCATTTAACATATTAGTGAATGGGTTGGTCTTACTATTTCCACTCTAAGAACTAGTTTGTCTCATGATAAACACTACCTCAGGTTATTGGAAAAGGCCTTATCAATGCATATAAGATGTTTTATAACAAGTACATAATGGTATAGTTATGTGGCCTAGAAATAAGAACATACCAACTATGGTAATATTCAATTATGTACCTTGTGGCTATTTTATTTGATTTTATTTCAATGGTTATGTATTATGATAACGCGGTTCGTTATATTTAACTATTTTATTTTAATATATTCCCAAAAATTATTCATAATTTCTAAATTACAGATTAAATTGAATGAGTTTTAGTTATTTACCATTATATGTTAATTATACATTATTAATGATTACATATCTTGAATGAAAAAC
Source organism: Viscum album (assembly GCA_963277665.1). NCBI lineage: Eukaryota > Viridiplantae > Streptophyta > Magnoliopsida > Santalales > Viscaceae > Viscum > Viscum album. Next base: position 1,140,927,257 of record OY728127.1, read on the forward strand.
ATTACAATGAATTTATGATTATTTATTTTTTATGATCAATTTTCCCTACTTGGTTGAAAGTGTGTGTCGAGATTATATGAAGGGATATACTATAGGGAATAATGATACTTTCAATAAATGTATATTTTTGTATTTTATATTTTATATTTTAACATTATATTGAAGTATTTATTTATTTTATCAATACTAATAATATATTTTGTCTTTTGAAATATGAGTTTGAGTATTTTATGTTAATGTAATAATGTTACCACTGCCTCTAGGAAACTACCGTTGGGGTCTTTAAAATATAACAATTCAATTACATGTTTAGGTATTTCTCTCATGAATTTCATGGTAGTTGGGATTATATATAGCTTTTATTTTTTTAATATAATAATAGAGACCATTTATATATTAGCATGGTTCTAATAGGATAATTATATTGAAACATGTGTTGTACTACAACATGTTATAATAATTATGGTAAAAGGTTGCTTTTAGAATAATTTATTGTTGAGGGGGAAATGGTAATGTTGATAACTATTTAGATATATATTTATGTATCTGATAGAATGATAAAAAAAATATTATTATAATTAAAGTAATGAAATTTAATTTAAAGTGTTGGATTTTTTTTCTTGAATTTATCCCCATAGAAGTGTGTTGTAATATTTATTATGAAAGGAAAATAGAACCCCAGGTAAATTTAACCTTTTGAAGTAATAGAATAATGTAGGGATGTGAATTTCTATTTGGAAATGACAACATAACTCTCTAAATGACATGATTTCTTCCATGTCTCATTATTGTAGAAGTATATTCCAGACCAAATTCATGTGATAACATTCAAATAAATATTAAATGTACCTAATCTGTCCTATTATAAATATTCTATCCTGATTCTAGAAACAATATAACATGTGTTGAGGTATTAGATGAGTTAGATAAAAGTGTTACATTGGGTAAATAATATGATAGAGGATTAGGTCTGGGAACCTGATGAAATTCAATGAATAAAATACTATTTTTTCATAATTAATTTTTAAGATTTTTGACAGATAAATTTTTTTTTGGATAGAATAATGTAACACATATGTTTTAATTATTATTAGCTATTTTTTAAAGAAACATTAACATAATTGAAATATTTTATTCATGAATTTTATGAAAACCTACATTTCAAAATTTTCTTAATTTTTTTATTAATCTATTTTTATTTTTGGAATAATTAAAATGAAATTTATATATTGTGATATTTTTTCATCTTCTTGAAATATGTAATTTTCACATGAAGAATGAAAATATTTTTATATTGAAAACCATATCTTTGTAATTAATTTTTTAAGATAAATTTAGATTTAAAATAGATTCAACGTAATATTTAATAAAATAAATTAAATTTAAAAAATTATTTTTTAGTGAATATATTATTTCATAGAGCTATAAAAAAATTTAATATTAGAAGACATTCTGTTAACTTTTCTTTCACCATTTATCATGTTATATTTTATAATTATATTACTTATCATTTTGAAATGAATTTGGAAAAATGGAATCCATCTTTGCAATCATAATAATTATTATTAGGTTACAAGGAAATTATGTTATTTCATAATGAATTGTAAAAAAACTATTACTGTAATTAATGATAAAATAATTTTATATGATTATAAATTAAAGAGTTTTGGGATAATATCATCTATAAATTTATATTATTTTATTTTATAGAAATATTTATAACTTTTTTTAATATTATGTAATTAATTATATAAGGCCAATTTTTATAGATTAGGAAATTAATATTTTTTAATCTTCATTAACATTCGATGTTTCTCCTTTCATGCTTTTATAGAAGGACACCATATCTCATCTCATTGGCACAGCTCAGGTGAATTTTTTTTTGAAAATACATAACCAAATCCATTATCTAAATTATTAAAATCATCATTATACACCATCTATTTTACACAAAACCATTATTTGGATGTCTTTAGTTACAAAATTAAATAGGATGTCAGTACAAAATGTATAGTTCTTAACTGGGAATATTCAGTTTATTTTATCTTTAACCTCATAAAATATTTATGAAAATTATAAATTAATAAAACAATACATACATATACTGATATTGTATTATTGAAATGAAATACCATATATCTATCTCATTATCATCAAATGTTAAACAAAACATTCATTATTATGAAAGACATCCAACCACATCACAATCATATGTTATTCATTTTCCATCACCACATATCTTAGTAGAATATAATGACTACATATATAACTATGGACATATTTTTTATTTTTTAAATTTTATATATTATATTTTTTTATCCATTACCTTCATTAATAAATGAAAATTTTATTTTTTGAATGTGTGGTCTACTATCTCCCCGATATGATGTGATTCTTTTATCACCACTTCATTACATGGATAATATATATGTGTTTATATAATGAAATAATATGTTATTTATGATATAATGATAATTATATATGTAGAAGAATTAGGATTAACTTATTTCCATCATGAAAATTTAAAAATGGAAATGTGTCATTTACGTACCTATGACCTACCATCATTATGATTCTAACAGTGTTGATTTTTCAAAACCATTATTACTTAAATTTTTTACTATTATAATTGTATTATAAATGAATAATTATTTAATGAGTATTACAATATATATTATTTTACTCTATGTATTATTTTCAGAATGAAACTACCCAACCAAAACATACATGAAAAATGAAAAAATTAACATATTGTAATGACAAATTTAATACTTATTGTAAAATAGGATGTAGAATGTTATATTTAGATCATATATTATAATATTAGATTTTATATGGTAATGTAATATTTATATATATAATATTTATATTTTATAGAATTTTGAATTAAAAAACATACAATTCACTTTTTTCTGGAGATAATGGTTTATTTAAAAATCTCATCTATATTTGTGATTGTTTTAGAAAAAGTATCATCTAGGGGAATTGTTTTATGATTATACCATAAACTAACTATATTATAATATCCATAATTTATTTCTTTAAATTAAAATTTTTCCTTTTATATTATTCTATTTATTTACTCATAATGACGAATTCTTGTTTATATAGAAAAAAATAATTATTTTTCTACTTTTTGGGAATTTTTCTCCAAATCAATATTTTCTTTAAAATATTTCAAAGGTAATTTTTAATAGCATCCAATGAGTTATTAAAGAATAAATTATCCATTTTTGACATTTAAGAAATTTTTTGTTAGGACTCAGCCTATCATTTTATGAATGACATATTTTTTTTACTTTTCATTCAATTTTGTGAAAGGGGTATTTTTTATTTTACATGGAATAAATTATTTCACTATTATAATGATGGATTAATTTTTCGAAGCATAAATTATATGTTTACATGGTTATTTTCAAAGAAAATATAATTTTTAATAATTGTGAAATTATAAGTGTTATCTAAAATTCCCTCAAGGTGCCTTCTCAATATGTTTTGGGTATGACTATGATTGTTGAAAAAGCCTGATGACCGTGAATGAATATGGTTGTTCTATAATGAAGAGATGTTTTTTATGGTGGCATAGTTTCTTTGTTTTTTCCAAATAAATGGGCCACAAAATTGGGATTTTATTGTGTGTAAATGTATTATTTTTTTATAGGAATAAACAATGTAATGAATGGAGAAATAAATTAGCAACGAAAGGGAAAAAATATTATCAGGACTTGGATTGCATACCATATCTTGGAAGGGTTCGTAGCGGTATACTAGGTAGTGAGAAAAGTATGCGAGAGCTATTCATGAAACTGGAAATGTTTTGTTGAAAAGGTTTTTGGAAAACATTATTCGGTATGTGGAAGGTGTAATGGGTAATGTTATGGTGGAAGAGAATGATGTCATGAAGGAGTAATGGAAGTATACAGAATGAAGTGATAAAATGGTATGCAGAATGTGTGCGGTTCGCTTGAGGAGGATAATTATGCAGTATAGGCTATACTTATTCAATGATTTGGTAAATATTGGATTTGTGGATTTGGAGGATATATTTCACAATATATGGAGTGATAATCCATCCAATTATAGGGGATCGAATAACATAATAGAAAAACTCTTTTCATTGTCCACTTGGCTATATCTGAAGGATGTTCGTGAGGAAAAATTTTGTTTATGATGAATTTGTTTGTGTGTATGAAATTCTGCCTAAGGTTTTATTTGGGAATATATAAACCACTATGGAAAAAATATATGGATAATGAATACGCGATACGAAGGTTGTTTGAAATGGCATTCCATGGACAATGAACTTTTTGTTGGAAATGGGTGTGTAATAGAGGATGTTCATAGAGTCGATATACGGAGGCAGTATGCAATATTGATGGAGGAGGATGTCTATGGATTAGGGGATGTTAACATAATAATAAGAAGTATTTAAAGTAGGTGTTCCTCATTCCAAACATGGTAGATAGTACATTGAGGAACAAGATAGTTTGTGATTTCCATAAGGTAGCATTCAAAAGCATCAAATCAGTTTGCAAATGTATTCTCTAGTACCGAGTAGTACATGGGAAGGTGGATTTCATATGCAGGTGAAAAATAAACATCAACAGAGCTAATACCTAAAGATAAGGATTCCTAAATTTATATCAGGAAGGGATGTACATGTCCATAAATTGTGTTTGACCAACAAGTACATAAACTGCATGTGGATTCATTTCAAAGAGTAGTGAGTGAAGGAAGAGAAAGATAATTACTCTTTACACTAGTAGTGATCCAGAGAAAGAGGAATAGAATGTGACCCTTGAGAATGCAGATAGAATGACATAAAATATTTAAAATAATGGAGCCTTATAATATAAGATCTATCTTGAACATTGTACTTTTTTTCCCGTGGTGATCCTTAGTGAATTTGTAACATTAGCACTTTGCCTTTACATACATCTTGGATATATCCTAGTAGGGGTGGACATATTTAAAATCATTGCATATTATGAATGAATTCATATATATTAATGTATTTCTATGGTAGTAATATAGAATTGAGTTTAAAAAAACGATATCTTAAGGGGATGTTGTTTTAATTTATCATCCCTAGATTAACACCGCCCTATTCGAGGTATTAAACCATGTGGACGTAAAAATTTTAATTAGGGGGAAAGCTTGATAGTATGTGATTCTCTCTCAAAAAAATAAATGTAGGTTTTCACTCATAAAGGAATTACTATCTTCAATAGAAATAATTTTATTCTATTGTCACGATCCTCTCCCCCCAAAGATACCCCTCCTGAGCTGGCAATGGTGAAAGGGAGATAATGACCTCCCGAGTCCCGCCACCAGTAGGCCCCAGAGTCGCGACTAGAACAAAGGGTATGAGTTTTCACAAATATGGGAGGATTTACCCTTTTTTATTATTTCTGATCAGGAAATAGATTGAGTGAAACACAAAAAGAAAAAGGAACAAGTAAATAAAAATAAACACAAACCAATCCCACATGCATGTTTGAACAATTCTGAATCAATGTACAAGAAATCTCAAAAAGTACAATACCAAAAGGAACAAGAATACAACAAACTTCAAAAACTCCAACTGTCCTAACTAGTAGGGTCCCGAACGGCCCTGGTAGTCCTCCATAAAATCTGAATGTAAAATTATGGTGAGCATACAATTATACTCGGTAGGGAAACCTAAAGCTTTCGTGCACAGGTGGGGAGACATCCTAATGTCCCGTGAGAACAACAGAAGAAACCACAACCTAGCAAGGTATACTATCCACCCAACCTCTCCATCCACACTCACCAAAAACACAAAACAACAGGTAGTAATATATAAGAACAAGAGTATTGGGTACCCTGCGCCATTTCCCACTAGTCAGCTACTCTTCCTAATGGTGAACGTCCTGACGCTACCATAATCTTCCCGCCCGCACACACCTGGGCCACACAACCACATATCCTTCCCACACACACCTAGGCCTCACAACCACATATCCCGCCCGCACACACATGGGCCTAACAAACCACAATCACATCCCTGCCCGAACACACTTGGGCCTCATCGCGACGATTCTTGGGAATAGTAAACCTGCCCAAAGAGTCCTGGACTAAAAACACCCCAATCGAAACCTGCCCGAAGTGTCATGGACTAAAACAACCCAATAGAAACATACCTAAAGAGTCTTGGGTGTAAGGTCACCTCAAGCCATCACAGCCTATGGATGAAGGACCAGGAAGGATCTAGTAACTAAGGGGAAATCACCATATCCCATGAAATGGGAGTGTTCGGCACTAAGTGCACACCATTGGTGGGGTGCGACAAAACACAAAGATACATATACATATATGTATACCAAACACACAACCCAACCTATGGATTCTAAACAGAGAAAATGAGAACATGCCTCGACAATGCTACTGTGAAGTATGTATACGATAAACAACCCCAACCCCATTTAGGTTTTCATGTTTCAACAGAATTAGTTTATTAGTTCCATAACTACTAGGCAAATAACCACAACCAACCATATCAAACGTTCGTAAAACATATCCCTGCCAACAACAAATCAAGTTAGATAAAACACAAGAAACACAAACCAACCTTTTTTATCATCAATCAGAACCCATTGATTGTTTCTTCATTTAATTCATTATCTTTCCCCATAGTTCATTTATCAACTTTCCACTTTTTTTAACATCACAACCCATTACTGTAGCCCTTCTACCATTATAACCACATCTCCACAACCGTATCACAAAACAAGGCTCGTGCCACATAATTTCCCCTTTAATATCATTTATCACACCCTCGATGCCTATTTTATTCCTAAAAAACCCTAGATTCACCCCCCATTCACAAACCATGTAACCAAGACAACACCCACATATTCACTATTCTATTTTGTTCAAATAGGGTGATCACACAAGGGATCCATATTTTAATCATCCACCTTTACTTGATTAACAAATTTCCATATTCCACAATGTTTCCATCCACAAAATGGTCTATAATGATAAGGAAACATTTAATTGCGAATGTGAAGGCCCCAATGACCGTGATTTTGAGTAGGCATAATCCTATTCAATTCACAACTTAACAATATGATAAACAAAGATAAACATTACAACTTCCCAATCCCCGTTCATTAACCAATTATTATCTTTATTTATTGGTTCAACCATATCTCACGAAAACAAGATGATACCCACCTCACAAGATTCACAAAAGAGAGAGATAAAGGTATGATCCATACCTCAATAGGTTCTGATCACAACGCTCCCCCAGATCAACTTTAGAAGACGTTTGTTGGCATCCGGCGCTTCTAAAAAAACCCAGAAAAAAACTCCATGGGTGGAAGTTGGGAAGGAAAGGCCAAAGGGAAAGCAACATATCCAAGTTCCGAAGTTCCACCTCGTCGTTACGATCTCTTGGCCACTGACGAATCGTAAATCTGAGCTCAGAAGATGAAGTTATGGAAGGAAGGATCTTTGGAGTCTCTCGGGAGAGCTCTACTCAAAGGAATGGAGAGGAGATGAACGGTCTGAAAAGGAGTAGAATCCCCCTCCTTTTATAGTAAATAAAAACTAAAGTACACGGTGTGTACTTCCTAGTACAATGTATGTACTTGGGCATTCCACATGGTCACCACGCAGCTTCCAACACGACACTCAATTCGGAACACAACCATTGATTGCTCAACAAACGGTTTGAGGGTAACATGTACGCATGAAAGAACTACACGGCGTCTAGTATGGGCTACACAACATGTACTCATTTATTTCACATGGAAAGGAGACGACTGTAACATGGCACACGACCATTGACTGGTCAACACACGGTTTGAGGGTAACACATACGCGGGAAGGAACTACACGGTGTGTAGTATGGGCTACGCGATGTGTACTTATTTATTTCATGCGGCAAGGACACGACTTCAACACAAGGTTTTCCCAAAAAGGTGTTACACGTCGTGTTCTCACACTACACGACATGTAGTTACAAAATTCTGAAAAGTGTGGGGAAAGTCCATTCTACCCTCCAGAACACTTCATGACCTTATTTTCGACAAAGTAATGGGCCGGAGAGGTCCGGGCCATTACATCATATACCTCTTAACACATTCTAATCACCGAGAATTCAAAAACCAATCTATAGGAACCCAAGAAGATTCCTCTTAGGGATCTCATTATAATAAGAACCCATCCAACAACCCTAATCATATGTGTAAGTAATTCCTTCTCCTATGTTGAGATATTATCCGCTTTATGCGGCATGACTCACCTGCACGGGTTTAATCGCATCCTCATTAATGTGTGTCGATTAAGAATTGGGTCTTCCCACTTCCATAAATTAGAATTTTTCAACTTGAACTGCCCCCACCAACGTACAACCAACACACTGCCTGAACACATGGTTTGGGGAAATTTCTTCTCCATGTCGAGATATCATCTGCTTTAGGTGGCATTGACTCGCATGCACGGGATCAATTACATCCACATTAATGTGTCTCGATTAAGGATCTGGTTTTTCCATTTCTCCACACATCTGGACATGTTACACACTTCCAGAGAACAAGGAAACAAAACTCCTCACAACCGACAAGACAATCATTCCATATATCAATGGTAAATATCATAACCTTAAAACAAAGCTTAGAAGAATAATGAAAAACACTAGTCAAAACAACTCCGGGTACTGAGTGTGCATCTCGGCCTCCCGTTCCCAAGTGCTCTCCTCGAGGCCTCCATGCCTCCACAACACACGAACCAAGGCAATGGTTCACCCATGGAGCACCTTCTCTTTACGATCCATGATTCTGACTGGTCGATCCTCGAAGGTCGAGTCGTCTCCCATATCTAACTCTCCCCAGCTGATAAGGTGAAAGTCATTGTCTATGTACCGACGAAGCTGCGAGACGTGAAAGATGTCATGAACCTTATCCAACTGAGGTGGAAGGGCCAGTTTATATGCCACCACACTGACTCACCTCAGCACCTCGAAAGGTCCGATGAACCTAGGGGAGAGCTTTCTCCCTTTCCCAAACCACTGCTGCCCCCGTCGAGGGGAAACCTTCAGGAACACATGATCTCCCACCTCGAACTCCAAGGGACTCCTTCGACGATTAGCATAAGACTTCTGTCGGTCCTGAGCCGCTTTCATCCTCTCACCCACAAGCTAAACTTTCTCTATGGTGATCTATACTACCTTTTGACCAAGAGCACCTGTATCACCAACCTCTTCCCATAAAATGGGTGAAAAACATGGTCTTCCATACAAATCCCCAAACGGTTCTATGCCAATAGTAGAGTGGAATCTATTGTTGTAGGAAAACACTACAAAAGGCAAGTGTAGAACCCATGATCCTCCGAAATCCAGAACACATGCAGTAGTATGTCCTCCATCATCGGGATAGTCTGCTCTATCGGCCCATCGATCTGGGGGTGAAAAGCAGTGCTAAGGCATAGGTGGGTGCCAAAAGCATGATGTAACCCCCTCCAGACTCGTGAGGTAAACCAAGTATCCTGATCTGAGGTGATAGTCTTTGGAACTCCATGCATACACACCACCTCATCTACGTACCTTTGTGCTAAGGTACTCATCGAGTCCGACTCCTTAATTGCTATAAAGTGAGATGATTTTGTTAGCCGATGCACCACTACCTAGATAGCATCATAACCACCCTGAGATCTGGGTAGTCTTGTGACGAAGTCCATTGAGATGTCTTCCCATTTCCACTCAGGGACATATAAAGGATGAAACAATCCACTGGGAACACAGTGTTTAGCCTTTACATGATGACACACTAGGCACTTAGCCACAAACTCCGCCACTGCCTGTTTCACCCCAGGCCACCTAAAGTATTCCCTCAAGCCTTGGTAGCTTTTTGAAACTCCCGAATACACTGACAAGGATGATCTATGGAACTTAGGGAGAACTCCCTCACGCATCACCTCCAGAACAAACAACCTTCCATGAAAGAGGATCTGATGTCGGCAGTCCTCTGACCATCCTTCTAGAGCATTCCCCTGACCGACACGATCCCACATTACATCCGCCTCAGAGTCTCCCCATTAACACTCTTCCACCTACTACAATAAGGAGGAATGCACCATCATCTTAAACAAACAGCCTCTAACACCCTATACCCTTGCATCCAAGTGTAATGCAGCCAAATCTCCCATCGCTTTCCAAGAATGAGTGGATTCAAGAACCACTACCTTATGTGACTTCCTACTTAGGACATCAGCCACAACATTTACCTTACCTTCAGTGTAAGAGATCTCTAAGTCATTGTCTTGGAGAAACTTGACCCATCTCCACTGCCCAATGCTCAGGTCACGCTGGGAGAAGATATAACGTAAGATCTTGTGATATGAGAAGACCAAAATGTGCTCCCCAAAGAGGTAATGTTGCCACATCTTCATTGAGAACACTACTACTACAAGATCTAAGTCATGGGTGGAATTGTTATGCTCGTGAGGGCGCAACTGCCTTGACCCATAACAGATCACACCCTTCTTCTTCATCAGTACGCACCCCAAACCAAGGCCATATGCATCACAAAACACCTCATACAACAACAATTCCTCTAGAAACCTAAGTAATGTAGCACTGACCAACATATCTCTTAGGTAGTCTAAAGCTTTCTGGCACTACACACTCCATAGGAAGACCTGGTTCTTCCTAGTCAAAGTTCTCAATGGAGCAGCAACTCGAGTGAAGTCTAAAACGAGCCTCCGATAATAACATACCAACCCCATGAAACTACAATCTTCTTCCATGCTCTTGGGTTCTTCCCAAGAAACAACAGCCTCCACCTTTGACGGGTCCACTAACACTCCATGATGAGACACGACGTTCCCAAGGATGTGTACTTCTTGCATCAAGATGTTAAACTTCGACAATTTCCCAGAACGATGGTGTTGTCGAAGGACTTCTAATACTGCCCTAAGATGCTTGATGTGCTCCTCCTATGATCTTGAGTAGGTCCTGATGTCATCGATAAAAACAACGACAAACCGGTCTAGAAACTCTCGGAAGACAATGTTTATATGTCCCATGAACCCAACGGGTGCATTCGTAACTCCAAACGGCATCACTACAAACTCGAAATTCCCATACCTACACCTGAAAACCGTCTTTGAGATGTCACTGTCTTTTACCCTCAGCTGATGATATCCAGATCATAGATCAATCATAGAAAACCAATCTTCTCCCCTCAATTGGTCGAAGAGATCATCTATCCTTGGAAGGGGTAACAGTTCTTGACTGTTACCTGATTCAACCTTCGGTATTCTATGATTGCCTGAGACCAACATCTACGTTCTTCACTTACAAAAATGAAGCACCCCATGGTGACATGATGGATCAAACAAAACCCTTCTCTATCAGATCGTCAATCTGAATCCGCAACTCCTGAAACACTGAAGGTGCCATCCGATAAGTGGCCATCGAAGTCGGACGAGCACCAAGATGTAAGTATATCCCAAAGTCAACATCACGTCAGGGGGGGTTGAGTCACAACCCCTTCGGGAAAAACATCAAGGTACTCCCCTACAACCTCTGGAATATCTATCATCTCTCTATCATCTAAAACCACTGATAACCCTTCTAACAATGAAATGAGAGGCATCAAATGCCGGCTTCCCACCTGATAGATCATCTTTCCAACAGAAGCTACACACTACGCATCCACGTTGGAGAACATGACTCTTCATCAGAAGAAGTCGATAATGGAACTAACAGGAAACTGTGAGTCGATGCCTAGGATGGAATCGTATGGCTGCATCTGTATCAAATAAAGATCCCCACTAGATCGATGTGGTTCCAACATCATCCCACATCCCCGGCAAACACAAGATTTACTGGTCTAAGCTCCAACTGGTGTACTCATCACCAGGGGTACATAAAGTCTCTCTACTTCTAGACCCAAAGCAGGGCCAAGACTGTGTGCAACAAAGGAGTGTGATTCTCTCGAATAAAATAATGTAGAAATGAGAGTGCTGAACAAACAAATCATACCTTGTACCACCTCTGGTCATACTGGAGCTGCCAACTCTGCTATGTGAAAATGTCCACGCCCAGATCCTTTACCTCTCTGATGTCGACCACCTTTCCGACCACACCCTGGTCGAGGTCCCTGAGTAGCAACCTGGGGTCAGCCTCCTCCTTCAAGGTCTGCCCTCCGAGGAGTTGGGTCCTACTGCTTTTGGATGGGCCTCGCTGGCAACTGGTGCTACTGAGGCGAGCACTGAACCTGCCCACATCCTTCGTACTGATCTCGAGTTGGGAACCAACTCTAAATGTCCCCAAAACATCCACAAGAGAAACAATTTGGTCTTAGGCTCTTGAAAAAGGGACGAGGACCCAACGATCTGAACTGAAATGGCTAGGGCCTACTCCCTACTGGCCTGAATCAGGAAGGTCATGTCATAGGAGACATGCTACTGACTGTCTTCCCCTTCAACGAACTAGGCTGGATGCCCTCTTGTGGTGCACCTCCCATGCGAGTGCATCCTCTCAAAAACCTCTTCCTTCTTCTGTACTTACAAGTACGTCGGAAGGGATAATTGGGGACAACATACTGGAGCGAAGGACGAAGCGCCTCCCATAAACGTCTTGCCCGAGACTCCTCATCCAGAAAGAGATCAGGAGCAATGTGTAGGAGACCTTTGAACATGATCTGCCACTCTCATACTGACATACTCCCTTGATGGAGGGAGAGTAACTACTACCCCTTCTCTACCTTGATCATGGATGCACGAAATTCCTCTCAGAACTCCTTCTCAAAGTCAGCCAATAGAACCTCTGCCTCTGACCTCTCACCGAGGTAGAGCATCCACCACAGACGCGCTGCACCTCTTAGCTGACTGACTGCTAGGGGAACCCAGTACTCCCTTAGAGCATGGATAAAAGTAAAAGTGTTCCCTAGCTCCTCAAGCAACCCATCAGTCTCCATATCTGAAGTACTAACCTCATAATTCATTAAGGTTGTCACTGAAAATAACGGAGAGTCTTCTCCCATTGGCCAACCTCCTCCTATTGGTCAATCCTCAACTGATCGACCACCAGAATCTGGTGGGCCTCGACTATCTGAGTCACCCAGGGATGACGTCCAGGTGCCATAACTGTACGGTAAAAAAATCGCCTAAGCCCAAGTAGCAAGGAAATTTCACAAGGTTTCATTTTATCACTTTATTTCAATTTATTTCCTAGAACACCCAAATCAAATAAAACACAATCATGATGATGGATGTACCTTCCCTATGGTCTCTACCATGTGATCAATGTAGTTTCAATTGGTCGTTCAGTAGGCTCAGAGTCCTTGCATCGGATCACAGGGGGGCCTAAAATCTTGTGTCCTAGCCAGTCATCTCTGGCCTATGTCACACACCTAGATCAACCAACACTGTAGCCTTACCATCCCATGAAATCCTCACTGTTCCTAACTCCAAACTCCATCCTATCTCTCAATAATCACCTTTGATACCATTCTGTCACGAACCTCTCCATCCAAAGATGACCCTCCTGAGTTGGAAATGGTGAAAGGGAGATAATGACCTTGGAGTCCCGCCTCCAGTAGGCCCTGGAGTGGTGATTAGCACCAAGGGAATGAGTTTTCACAAATATGGGAGGCATTACACTTATTATTATTTACTATCGGGAAATAGGATGAGTCAAACACCAAATGAAAAAGGAACAAGTAAATGAAAATAATCCCAAACCAATCCCACATGCATGTTTAAATAATTCTAAAACAATGTACAAGAATGCTCAAAAAGTAAAATACAAAAAGAAACAAGAGTACAAAAAACTACAACAACTCCAACTGTCCAGACTAGTAGGGTCCTGCACAACCCTATTAGTCCTCCTAGAAACCTGATAGTAAACGTAGGGTGAGCATACAAGTATACTCAGTAGGGAAAACTAAAGCTCTTGGGCACAGGTGGGGAGACATCCTAATGTCTCGTGAGAACAAAAAAAGAAACCAAAACCTAGCAAGGAATTCTATCCACCCATCCTCACCAACCACTCTCACAAAAAACACAAAACAAAAGGTAATAGTATATAAGAACTAGAGTATTGGGTACCCTGCACCATTTCCCACTAATTAGCTGCTCTTCCTAACGGAGAAAGTTTTTACGCTACCACACTCTGACTACCCAAACACACCTGGGCCTCACAACCACATATCCCGCCCACACACACCTAGGACTCACAACCATATATCCTGCCCGTACACACCTGGGCCTCACAAACCACAATCACATTCTATCCCGAACACACCTGGGCCTCATCCCGACGATGCATGGAAACATTAAACTTTCCCGAAGAGCCATGGGCTAAAACCACTCCAATCGAAACCTAGCCGAAGAGTCATGGGTGTAAGGTCACCTAAAGCCATCACAGCCTATGGATGAAGGAGCAGGAAGGAGAAAGTAACTTAGGGGAAAACACCCTCTCCAATGAAATGGGAGTGTTCGACACTAAGTGCTCAACATGGGTGGGGTGTGACAAAACACAAATATATAGATACATATATGTATACCAAACACACATCCCAACCTATGGCTTCTAAACAGAGAAAGTAAGCACGTGCCTTGGCACTGCTACTACGAAGCATGAATACAAAAAACAACCCAAACCCCATTTAGGATCTCATGTTTCAACTAAATTATTTTATTAGTTCCTTAACTACTGGGAAAATAACCACAACAAACCATATCAATCGTTCGTAAAACATATCCCTTCCCACCAAAAATAACGTTAGATAAAACACAAGAAACACAAACCATATTTTTTTGTCATCAATCAGACCTCATTGATTCCTCCTGTGTTTAATTCATTATCGTTCACCATAGTTCATTTTTCATCATTCCACTTTCTTTTAACATCACAACCCATTACTGCATCCTTGCTACCCTTATAACAACATCTCCACAACTATATCACAAAACAAGGATTGTGCCATATCATTTCCCCTTTAATATCATTTACCATAGCCCCACTACCCATTTTACTCATAAAAAACCAAGGATTCACCCCCGCTTTCACACACCACGTAACGAAGCGAACACCCACATGTTAATTATTCCATTTTGATCAACTGGGGTTATAACACACGGGTTCCGGATTTTAATCATCCAACTTTATGTGATAAACCAATTTCCACATTCCACAAAGATTCCATCCACAAAACGGTCTAGAAAGATAGTTCAACATTTAATTGCTCAAGAAAAAACCCCCAACGACCATGATTTTCAGCAGGCATAATAATATTCAATTCACAACATAACAATAGGATAAACAAAGTTAAAAAATAACATCCCCATCTCTGTTCTTTAACCAGTTATTGTCTTTATTTGTAGTTTCAACCATATCTCAGGAAAACAAGAGGATACCCACCCCACATGATTAAAAAAAGAGAGAGACGAAGGTAAGATCCCTACCTCAACAATTTTTTATCACAACGCTCCCCCATATCAACTTTAGAAGACGTCTATCGGCATCCGCCGCATCTGACAAAATTCGGAAAAACCACCTTGGGGGATGATGGGAAGGAAAGGACAATGGTAAATCAACATTTCCATGCTCCGATGTTCGACTCTTCGTTATGATCTTGTGGCGGCTAACGAATCGTGAATCGGAGCTCGGACGAAGAAGTTATTGAAGAAAAGAGCATTGGAGTCTCTCGGGAGAGCTCCGCTCGAAGGAATGGGGAGGAGAGGAATGGTCTGAGAAGGAGGAGAGGTCCCCTCCTTTTATAAGAGAGAAAAACTAAATTATACAGAGTGTATTTACTAGTACACTGCGTGTACTTGGCCATTCCACATGGTCACCACGCGGCTTCCAACATGACAGTCGATGCGGCACACGACCGTTGACTAGTCAACACACGGTTTGAGGGTAACGCGTACACAGGGAGGAACTACACGGCATGAAGTATGGTCAACATGGAATGTACTCATTTATTTCATGTGGAAAGGACACAGCTGCAACACGGCACACGACCGTTGACTGGTCAACACACGGTTTGAGGGTAATGCTTACATGGGGAGGAACTACACGGCGTGTAGTATGGGCTACATGACGTGTACTTATTTATTTCAAACGGCAAGGACACTGCTTCAATACGGGGTATTCCCAGCAAGGTTGTTCACGACGTGTACTCACAATAAACGGCGTGTACTTACAATATTCTGAAAATTTTGGGAAAAGCCTATTCTACCCTCCAGAATACTTCCCGACATTCTTTTCGACAAAGGAATGGGCCAGAGAGGTTCGGGCCATTACAAATATGGAAGAATCAGATGAAGCACTACTTCGGATCAGTAGGGATGGATGCCTTTACAACAGCTATGCATGGAATATCAGCTAACATCAAGTGTGGTGCTTTATCATAAGCTAAAAGAAGTGAACTGGATGATGATTTTAAAGGAATTAATGAATTAGGATTGTCCATATAAAATAATATTTGTATTAATGATAAATTAAGTAATACATAAACTTATATTGGGGAAATTTTTTGAACAATTATGAGGGAGACACAAATGTCCAAGAAGAAAAGCTGCAGGTTTTCTAGAATAAGTATGAGGTTCTAATAATGAACTATAATGAGGTTGTTGATTCATTCATCAATTGGGTAATTTGTTTGGATGATATGAGTGGTCTTGGGGAAGTCAATGATAATATAATCATTTTGAAATGTAATGTCAGGAATCCTTCACTGTGGTTCAATCAGAAGTTTTCAAGGATGGAATACAATTTCTAGGATGAGCTGAAACTAGATAACCTACACAGTACCATTGTAGCACATGAAATGAGAAACAATGATAATGATGATGTGGAAAAGGGGTTTTCAGATGAATTGGAATTCAAATCCTTGGATAATATCTATGTTGAATATATCATATGGAGGAAAACATGGATAAAGACAATTGATTTCTTTCTCAAATAAGAAAAGGGGAACAATTTGTTCAATGGTAAACATCCATTTGAATGCAATCAATTCAGAATGATTCAGAATTTTTTAGTAAAAATACCTAACAAGATTGATTATTGTAATGATAAAAATGTTCTAATTACCTAAAATAATTATTCGTCAAATGTGTAAGGATGGTGATGTACTAAGAGAATTCTCATCACAAATAAAAATCTTCTTTCAAAAGAAGATGAACATTCTGAAGAATAAATTGAATAAGAGTTGGAGGACTAAAAGGCTAATAAAGTAGATTACATGGTGGATCATTTTGTAAATTCATTTATAAGATAAGAAAGTGTCAACTAATAAAGAGAAATTAATGGAAGAATAAATATTCAGGATGAATTAGAAGATTCCCTTAAGGAGGTAGGAATTTTTGAATGCCAAAAAATAAATATAAAACAAAGTTGTTCATTAGGCAAAAATATACATGCAGAAGTAGTAAAATTATAATTCTATGTTAAATATGTAAATTTAAATTATGTGGTCTAAAATTCCATAATTCACAGAAAAGGTGATTTCCTAGTAGCTCAAAATTGTTGAACTTAAAATAGAAATTGATGGATAGACTTAAAATGGAATGATAAAATCAAACATATCAATGAACTAGTAGAGGAATAATGTGGTATGTTACAAACTGTTAATGATCAATAGAAACTATTAACTTTTTCTTCATCATCAGGAAATAAGATGATAATGAAAAAAAAGAAGATTAGATTGGAGAAGAGTTGTATAGCAGAAAAAATGCAGCAATCAACTCTAAATGATAATTCTGGTTTGGATCTTATTCATTAACAAAAAGTAGTTATGGTTCATGTTAGGACACAAGAACCTAGTCCATGGATGAAGATTATTCTGAGAATGATGAAGAATTATAAGATACATATAACCCAAGTCAAAACAAGTGGAGCATCATTGCCAAATAGGATGCACCTCACATAATATTCTATTTTTGGGTATAATGGGACACATTCAATTGAATGTTCCATAGTAAAGTGGTACAAAAGGGAATAAGGAAAATAAAGGTTGTTGTATAGGGATAAATATTCTCGGTCATCATATGATTGTATTTATTTATGGTTTAATTTAAACTGACATATGACATTATATTACTGATCAACAATGCAGAGGAATGTGCCATGGAAGACATAATTTGTTCATAAGAAGCATCCAAAATGCATCATCAATAGTATTGGAAATTCATAATCAATTTACTGATATAAATGATAAATATGGACCTATTTATAACAAGGAGGACCAAGATTATCATCTAATGTTAGATATGATATTAATGAATTGGATTAAATAGAACATGGCCAAATAAGAAGTGGATGTATAAATTGTGTTCAAGGAATATGATCACACTGGGATATGGATAATTGACTGTGGTTGCACTTCCCATATGATGGGAATAATGATAAAGTGACCAGAATCAGGTACAATAAAGAAGGTATTGTATGATTTGTTAATTTTGTGGGCTTGTAGATTATTTGTTTAGGTATAGAAATGTTTATAGGATTATCCTTGTTGTTATAGGGCTTAGTCACAACATGCATAGTTTTAGTCAATTGTGTGACTCAGAGAATTTCATTTATTTTTCAATAAAATTATTTATCGTCAAGTCACTGGATGGTTTTGTTGTGTTACATGGAAAACATACAGAATAGAATCTCTACCTCATGATTGGATAAGTAGATATGTGATTTCTGTTAAAGGATAATGACAACATCTTATGGAATAAGCGTCTCATCCACATAATCCAATATTTCATAGAATATCACATTAAATATGATACTATACGAAATATTCATTGATTATAATGGGATCATACTCATATGTGTGATTTCATTCAATAAGTGAATATTATTCAAAATAAAAATAATTGAAAAGAGAAAAATTCAACAAGGGTGATTATATTGGTGAATATTGATGTATGTGGGCCAAATTATCTAGGGGATATTGAGGGGAGGAGATATTATTTCTCTTCATTAATGATTATTGTAGGATGAGAAGGGTTTTAATAATCACCCAAAAAACTGAAGTGTTCGGCTTCATTAAAAGATATCTATAGGAATGTGAAATGATGCATGGTTAGAAAACACATACAATTCTAACTGATAATAGAATAGAGTTCAAATATAGATGAGTGTAGGATTATCTCTAGAAACATGGGATAAGGAATCATATTGCAATAGTAAAAACCACATAGCCTAATCAGTAAGTTGATAGATGAAATCATAATGTCAATAATATGGCCTGAATATGTCTCATTAGGAATGTCATTCTGGAGAAATTTTGGAAAGAAGCCATGATGACAGTACTATATAGGTCAAATATAGATTTACATTGTTCAAAACTAGATAATTATACATACACATTATGGTATGGATAGAATCATTCATTGAAGTACATTATAGTATTCACAAGTAAATGGTTCATTCACAAAAAGGAGAAATACATTATGTTTGAATCCAATGGGGATGAAGGGATATTTCAGGGCTACTCAATGAAAAGAAAATCATATAAATTCTTTATTAAGAGACTAGGAATGATATTTGAAATTCATGAAGTAGCAGAATTGGAATTGAATAGAATATTTAGTAAAAACAAGATCAGAATCTGGATGATTGTGATGAAGAGATGAGAAAATATAGAGTGATACATCTCCATATGTTGATTCATAAAATTACTCAGATTATGAGAGTAAATCATTTCCTACCTTGAGACTAGATATAAGATCTGAAATTGGATGTCCGGACAATATTAGTGATCAGATAGTACCTGTGCATAAAAAGATAATGATGACTCTGCATCAACAATCATCCTTTTCATAGGTGGAAAAGAAATGTTTTGATAAAACAACTAGAGATGAGAATTGGGTTCAAGCTATGAATGGTGAGATTGATAAAATTAAAAATAATCATTCATGGAATATTTTTTTGAGGCTAGAAAACAATAATTTCATCATAAAAAGTTGGTCTTTCAAAAAATAGAATGATTATGTTGGCTTGATTTTAAACAATGAAAGACTTGTATGAAAAGGGTACCCTAGAGATAAGGAATTGATGTCAATGGGACATTACCACATGTCTCAAGGCTGGATTCATTAATATTATTCCTAGCCATTGCAGTTAAAATAATGATTAATGTTTTCCAGAAGGATGTCAAGTCAGCTTCTCTGAATGGTGTTCCGGAAGAATATGTTTACAATGAGAAACTAGAAGGTTTTATGAGTCAATAAAATGATAAAAAGGTTTTACTTATGATCAATGTTTTATATTGTTTGAAGTAAGAACCAAGATCATAGTATTCAATACATGATCAGTATATAAAAAAATCCATTTCTGGTGTGGTAGAGTGTTATAAAATCTACATTTTAATAATGATTGTATTCATAAGTTTACAGTGCTAGTTTTTGTCATGGAAATAATCATTGGTGGATCAAATGAAGCACAATGCAGAAAATTTTATGAATTCATGAATATCAAGTTCGAAATGTCTTTGATTGGTGAGGTAAAAAAAGTTCTTTGATTATCTGTGATGTAATGATGGAAGAAAACATTTATTTATAAATATAAATATGATATGGACGTTTTTAGAATGTCTGTAATGGATAATTACATTGTGATGAAGAATCAGGTTGGTTCCCTATTGAAACTATTAGAGGATGATGAAGGAAAGGTAATTTACATAACAGAATATTGGAAAATCATTGGATATTAGTTATACCTGACAGTAAAAGGATTGATGTTGTATTTTCCACATTCCAATCATTGACAAATCAAATAAATCACAAAGAATTCCATGTGATTGTAGTGAAAATAATTTTTAATTATATCAATAGAAACATGGATTTCAGTTTAATGTATAATGAAAAATCTCATTAAGGGTTATTGTGTTATATATAAGTTTATTGGGTCCAATTAGTATATTCTTGGTAATAAAATTCTATAGGTGAGATTTATCTTGGAGTGTTGTGTATTTATTGGTTCAACAAGAATCAAAATTGCATTTCATTGATCACCACATAATATTAATATATTTTTACTACTCAATTTTTTTTCAATTATTGTGGATAAATATATAGCTTGAGGATATGGGAGTTTTTTAGAAATCTTTGATAAGAATTCATTATGATAATTCAAGTGCTAAGAATCATTGAAAAAATCTATTACATCACTCAATGTCCATGAACATTGAAATCAAATAACATTTTCTAATTGAGAAGGTGGATCAAGGGATTATGATGATGGAGTATGTGTCAACAAAACAACATGTTTCATATATTCATACAAAGGTTATACCAAAACAATCATTTGAATGACTTCAACCAAATGTTGGAAACCATTTGACTCCTCAAACCTTAAATATAATGTATGTGGGACCCCTTCTCACTATGTTATTATGTGGCATTCTTTTATTTACTGAAATGTGTTCTTTACCTGGCTGGATACATCCTTGAAGTGCACTTTTGGTTCGTTGATAAAGGGGTAGAATGTGTGACTATTCATGGGGAAGAAAAGTCATGTGAGAAGCTGTTTGTTGGAGCATCAAGAGAGTGGTTGTTGAAGCTATGCTAAAGCTATATGGATGAGCAATAGCATATTGGGAGAATTGAATCTGAAAATTCTATAATTTATCGATCAATGATTAAATATCATGATAGATGAGCTTCATGATGAAATTCTGTGTTTGGTTTTAGGAGTTGAGTCCATGAATGAAGGGATTCATTGAGGGAATTTACATTATAATCATGTTTCATACACCAAGCATGGATCATTTGGGCTTAGAGTATGTGTTGAGTAAATCATTGATTACTATATTATTCACATGAAGCTAATGGAATATGAATATGGAATGATATTTAACAAGGTATCAAAATTTTCAAAATAGTTTTCATAATAGTAATCAAAAAATCAAAGGGGTATATAGTTAGGAAAAAAATCCTCAAGTTATCCTCTCTGTATATTTGGCGTGATGGTGTTTTTTGAAAATTGAATATGGCCACAAATGTGTATATATGGTTTTTTAATAAGTTATGTTTTTAAGGTGATGTTGTTTCCCATAGGATTAAATAGTGGAAATAATGGTAAACCACATTTGGAAAAGAAGAAAAATATGGTGCTTGGGACATGGACTATGAATCATGTCTGGGGGGGGGGTTCATAGCCACATACCTGGTAGCTGGGATGGTACCAAGAGATGTTTGGGAAACTAAAATTGTTCATAGAAAATGATTACGGGAAAGGGTGTTTGGTATTGAAAAGGAGGGATGGTTCGTGTTATGGAAAAAGATAATGGAACTTCTTAGAAGAAAATGAATTTGGTGGAATGCAATAGAAAAACGGATCATAGAATTGGTTTTTTTGCGGTAGGAGGATCAGTATGTGTTTGAGTTTATATTGAATCAATGATTTGGTAAATCACATATTAACATATTTTTCTGATATATTTTCCTATATAAGTAGTGATAATCCTTCCTACTATGGGAGATATTATATCATTAGAGAAAAATTTTTTTTCTAGGAATTTGGAAATTTCTAATGGATGTTCGTGAGTTAGATTTCAGAGAAGTCTGATGTGGTTCATGCAGGTGAAATTCCATAGGAGGTTTTTGTGGGAAACTGTATCTCACAAAGGGAATTCAACACAGAGGATGAAGGAATGATATGTAGGATGTTTGTGATGGCAGTCCATGAATTTGGAATAGTTCATGGACAGAGGTTGTTTCATTTTGGAGGTTCTCGGACTCGGTATGTGATGTAGGTACAGGATAGTGAAGGTAGAGGCAGTCAGTAGATGTTGGGAGGTTCGCATAAGCAAATCTGGTATGCATAAGAGGTGTTCTACAATCCATACATGGTACATAAATTGTAGAGGAACAAGGTGGATTGTGATTGGCATAAAGGATGTTATCAATAGTATAAAATTAGTTTGCGAATGTTTTTTTTGGTAACTAGAAGAAACCAATAAGGTGGATTTTATATGAGGGTGAAAAGGTAAATTCAAAAGATCTTCTGCCTAAGGTTGAAGAATTGATGAATTCTTGAAAATTAAGGGACAAAAATGTCAATAAAATCTATTTGACATACATGTCTATAAACTATGAGGGGATTCCTTTACATGTGTAGTGAGTAAAGGAATAGGAATACAATGACACATTTCATGGGCAGTGACCATGATAAAGAGGCATTTAGAGTGACCCTTATGAATGTACTAAGCTATCTTTAACCCATTTAAAGGCATTGGATTTGGGAAAAGAATAACTATCCCAAAAATTGTACCCATTTTTATAGGTGAGCCTTAGTGAATTTGTTACATAGACACATTTTCATTGTATTCTCCTTTCATGTAGCCCAGTAAGGGTGAAATAAGTAAAAATAATTGTGTCATGTGCATGATTTCATATATGTTCATATATTTTTTCATGAGTAATATTGAATTGTGTTTTATAAAAATAAAACAAGATCCAAATCGGAAGAATTTCTAATCTATCAATCCATGAATCCCCCCTCTGGGTATTCGATCTTGTGGACAAACCAATTTGATTTTTAATTTGATATTTCAATATAAAAATGGTATTTTCAACATCATAATATTAAAATGTATATTTATTATATATTCATTTTTCTAAACATTATAGTGTACATATGTATCATTAATAAACATGTGATATTTTGATACAGTTGGTTATAATATATTGGATGGATTATGATTAAATTAATCTGTATGGAAAATTATAAATATATCCCAATCAGGATTATCCACATGAATGTTTATGTTAAATGTGTTTCTCCCCATTCATATGTGGAATGTACTGGAATATGTATTCAAATACTGAGGAATGTTATACAACCTCATTGAGTATTTTGGACACAATAAAAAACCTATAATGGGTGTTTTCAATATGTCTTATCTTTTTTATGTATGTTGTCTTAGAAAAAGGAAATGATTTTAATAATATTATGAGTATTAATGTTCATTCAATCATTATGAAACTGATTATTATTATTAATTTTTTTATTTATATTTCTAGGATAAAAATGAATTTGAAAGGTTTTTATTGTATAATTTATATGGAATGTATTATTATTTATTATCATGGTCATGTGATTAATATTTTCATTACATTATTACAAATTATGTTGTATTATTTCCCTTATTTAGAATTTCATCTCCCACATTATTGTGTTTTGATTTACTCAGGATCTAAATTTGTGATCGATGAATGAAATAAATTATTTAATATAAGAAATTATAAATTTAAAACAATATTAAAAGTATTAAATTTCATTTTTTGAAAATATAATGTCAGAATCATATAAAAATCTATTCTAAAAATACTTTATGACTATTCAGTATTTTAGGATATTAACCCTTGTAATTATTCTAATACATTAAAATAAACCCCTTAATTTTGGTACTAGGGTAATTGTGTTAGAACAGATCATCACTGAGAATTCACATATTTAATGAATAAAAATAATCAACTTTTTCTCATATGAGTGTGTTTAAATGATTTGTAATTTTTTATTTGTAATGAAATTCCGCCCTAATGATGAAAAATTTCCCATGTGAGATGAGAGATGCGTGTTCCATCACAGGATTTGCAGGAGGATGTACATGACTATGATTAGATACCATCTCCTACAGTTAAAAGGGTAAAAATTATTTCGACCAGAGTCATATAGATTGTAAATAATCGTGTAGCGAATCCCAAAATATGATAGTTGACTAAACCCCTATTTTTCACATTCATATTCTTCCATCATTCTAGAGAACTGGTAGTGATCAGAGTTCTATCGGTGGATTAATTTCATTGGTGGAATAATTGACAAGATAGAGACACATGGGGATATAATGTTTATGATAGAGGAGATTATTTTTCATAAATCAACATAGAATTTGTGTGTGTCATCGGTCAGGTATATAGGCTTACAAATCATCCTTAGGGGTCCTTTATGGATTATTTCATTTCGGTGTTCATTATAGATATATTCATAATGGATATATTCATAATGGATTGGGCGTATGTGTTTCACTGTGATTAAAATTAGTAAAATATCAATTTTCACATACTCAGCTCATTTAAATAATTTCTTTATGATACCCACTATATTATGGGAATTCTAATCAAGATGATGATAATTTTGATTTTGGAAATTTCAAAATACATGGAATCTAGCGTATGGGTTATTAACTAGATGTTGTATACCAAGGTTATTCCCAATGACAAATATTATGAGAATGGGATATGAATTATAACATACTATTATTCATATTTATTATCATTAACTGCTGACTAAAAATATTATCCCTAAAATGAATACCTATTCTAATACTTTTATGTGAAATACTGAGGTTTTTCAAATAAGGTGTAAGAGATGAAATGTAGTTAATGATAATTTTCCACCCTCTATAGTAGGAGGTTCGACTATGTGATGTAATAGTTGATGTAATATATATTCTAGTAAATCAGGTGGGTTGATTCCAATGAAATACCACAAAAGTTATAATATGGGTTATAGTTAAAACATATTTTATAAGTCTCAAAATCTAGATTAGAGAATAACTACTAAGGGAACAAAAAAATTTCATTTCTTACTCATTATAAATAAAATGTTTTTGAAGATGAACTTGTTCCTAGATCACATATTATAATTTCACCTTCTTTCATTATGTTAATGATTTTGTCGAGAGTGTTGAAGGTGTTGTTTGAGTATTTGGAGGTTAATAGATTTATTAGGGTGAGAATAATTTCATTGCTTTGTTATAGTGTTATTTTCCTTGAATAAATATTTTACTCCAAGTATATATGTTGATAACAAGATGGTGAATCAAGTGAAAGGGAATAAAATATAAATATTACTTTGGAATGACAATTTGTTTGAATTTTTATAGGGTGATTAGTGGTTTTCAATGATTTATATTCATTCAGGCTACATAATAATCATTCTAGTTATGGTGATATTCAAATATATTGTTTTCGAGTAGATATTAATATTATAAGTTCATTTTCATGTCCTTTTGGTTAGAATTTTAGTTTGTAGTGTTCATCTCTCCCAGAAATAGGATTTCTCAACATTGAAATGATTATTGAAATATTGTATTCATTGAATTTATACTGAAATATTCTAATAGATAAAATATTAATTTATGTAGCCTCTCATTATATTGATTTTTACAGGTGCAAATATGATTTATTAAAAAATTATGAACAACATCTTTTTGATATAGATCTTTTTTCCATTGGACTGTGATATCTATGGAAGAGATTTGATTACACACTAATGAGTTAGACAACATTTTGTATTGGGTAGATCCCGAGATTTTGGTCAATGTTATATTTTATTTATGATAGTGGGGTACTACTAATTCTATATCTTCGACATCACCCATTTAAAAACATCGACGACAAATATGAAAAAAATTTGTGATGTTGTAGTTGTCTAATAAATGTGAAGATGAGTCTGTTGAGTTCTTGATTTGAATAAATGAATACAAATTTTGACCATTTTTTATCCTATGATTTCATAGAAATTGTATTTTTATTCCTTACATTTAAGGTTGGTTGTTGTGTTGATGTCGAGGTATATGGTAGCTACGTGTTGAACAATATTATGCCATAACTATGGTAAAAAATTCACTAAAAACTCATGAGTCCCATATTATGTTTTATCTAGGAATCCATTATGATGTTATTAAACTTTTTCTAAAAATTTGTTCACATTTACTATTAAAAATCTTAATAATTTTCAAATAATTGTATTGGTAAATCTAGGCCCCAGAATCAAACTTTTTCACAGAATCATTCCATATAATTAATCCATATAATATTTAATCATAATAGAGGTAATATAAGTGATATTAATATATAAATGAGATATTTAATAAAAATATTTAATATAAGTTAAATATATACAATATTCATTACACAATTATATTTATTAAAATATAATATATCACTTATAATCAATCCTTTTCACAAATTAAAAAAATTGAAATGTCATTTCATGAGGTTTGAACTATTGCATCCTCAAGGTAATGTGAATATTGTTATTTTACCACTATTTCAAAATAGTGTTATATATATGTATTTATAATTAAAAACTTTTATTTATGATATAAAATATATTTGGGATATAAAAAGGTTAATTACCTTATTTCAATAATGGTCAATTTAAAATTGGAATTCTACACATGTGTTTGTATGGAATAACATCCCCATGATTGTAACATTTGATAATTCTTAATTACAATAATTCATTATTTATTTCAGAAGAATAATTATGTTTTATAAATTATTGATTTTTCATGATTATTATTCAATATATTTCTAAAAAATTAATCTAGTGACCATTTTTTACCTTCCAATGTTGTTTTTGACACATAAACAGAATTTGTCAAAACGCATGATAGAAAAAAAAAATTGATATTGTACATTTATATAAAATTTTATTATGTGAATTTAAACTAATAAATGACATATAAAAATATCACATAAAATAATATAAATATCATATGATATATATTACATAAGATAAAGAACAAGCATGTCAAGTCAGACTCAAGGTATGAGGTTTTCATCTCACTTGTTTATCATTGTGAAAAATGAAATTTCACCACTAATATCATTTTTGTTAAGTATCAACTAACAATTTTTTGATATGTTTGAATGTTTTATTTGATTATTATTACTTTTTTTGTTTCCAATTAATATGTTATTAAAATGGTTTGTTGTTTCATATCAATTTTTATTCCATTGTGACTTATGGGTTATTATGCAACTAATTTATTTTATATGGGGTATGTACGTCACTATGAAATGTTATATCTGGAATTCCAATTAGTTAATTATATAAATATTTTAAATTTATGTTATTCCTTCATGTATATTAAGTATTAAAAAATACTCATCTTTTCAGGGGATTTATGTTTTAATATTTATTTCTGTGGGACTTATGTCATATTTACCACTTCATTGTTTTATGTGGGGTATATATTTCAATATGAAAAGTTATATTATTAATATAATATATTTTATGGTATATAATGTTTTAGTTGATTTAATTTCCTTAATTATCTCATGATTCAATAATAATAAGTATATTAAGGCTTTATCAAATGCAACTTTTATTTATATGTGATACATTCCAAATTCAGAACATATTTTAATTTTCTAGTGTATGTACACCACATGAATTTATATATGGATTCATAGACATATATTTATGGGGACTAAAATAAAAATTTTAGGTTCTATATTACATAAGAATTATATGTTCATAGATAGCAAAGAGGTAATGGATTTTTTTTCAATTTTCATTCCTTCTAACGTTTGTTATGTTATATACCTAACTATTTCATATGTTATGTATACTAAAATTTTGACTTGTCATATAATCAATAATTTTGTTTTAATGATATTATATTTTTATTTTAATGATATTACTTCAGTTTAATTGTGATTCAAATATTTCAAGGTGGTATAAGACATATTGAAAGTTTAAAAATTGTTTTCCTCGTGAATTGTTTTAACGATATTTAAGGGAATTTATATTAATAAATGTCAAAAACCAGTATTGATACATACACTTCAATTGGGATATATTTAATTGATACCATATTCATTATTTTTTTAGATGGATTCTGATTTTTTCAAATAAAATGTTAGGGAACCCATTACTCTTCCATGGGTTAAACATTTTTAAATAGAATGTTATGGAATCTATTTCATTTATAGTATATGAATATTTTTGTAAGGATGTTGTATTATAGATTAACAGGTATGTCTTTTCACATTATACATTTTGATTTGGTTTATCCTCATGATTCCTTGGGGTGAGATATTTGGAGTACTAGTTATTGTATTTTTAGAAATTTTATTGTATGTTTTGGTTATTGAATGAAAATATCATTCCATGATGATACTATTGTTTCCATGGGGAGTTGAGTTTTCTGTCACCTATTATGTGTTTTTTAATTTAATATTGTTTTTTTCTAATCATTATAATTTTTTAACAAATATTATCAATTATTTATTTTTTGTTTTTTTTGGTTTGTAGAAATGTGCCTCTAATTCATGGTCCACATGATCCCCGGGAAGGTGAATATGTGATTCCCAATAGAATATGATTTTATATTATAATAATTTTTAATAGATCATGATGTGACTTCATTTGATCTTCCAAAATGTATCATTTTTCCTGAACTCTATTTTTCATCTACATATGGTCATTGTAAGATATAGTGATCGAACAAGTGAGTGCATATGTGGAATCCACTATCAATTACGAGTATAAATGAACCTCGAGTGGAAGATGACTATATATATAGAATATACCATATATATGACTTAAAATATACAAATAATATTATCTAGGTGATTTTTTTGTATTAATATATAATGGTCTTAAAATGAAATGTTGGGATGCCATGGTATATTGGTATATACATGTGTTCTTGGATTTGATGTGTTTCTATGAAATATTATTTCATTATTTTTTTCTGGAGCTACTAACGATCTAAAAGTCTCTAGATATTCATTCCCTACATCTTGGAGAATTTTTTGGGGAAATATTCTCTATTAAGTTTGATGAGTTTGATATTTTTTCTCCAAATAGATTATGTGATGAACTCCTAAAGGATCAGATGAAAATATATTGTTTTCAATCTAGAATCATATCACACGTATTTTTTCTGAAAAATTCAATATTGGGAGAGAAATTATAAATGTTAATTGTAAAATAGGTGAGTATGGTATACATAATTGGATACTATGACCATTTTATCCAACCTTGAACTATTATTTGTGGTGATCAAGTTAAAAAGAATAAGTGGTGGGATCATTGATAGTGTTGTGGTGGTGGTACATAGTGGCAGTCCACCTCTACATATTTAGTTGTGCCCTATAATTTACAATGGAATGGAATCCAGTGTCGGATGTCCTACCACACATTAGGTTCTTATCATGTACCTATAATGATGTGTTATATTTTAATATATTTTGGTTACATATTTCATTTTTATCAAACAATTTTTATTCCTTGTTATGGTATGGTATTTTCAATTACAATGGAAACTATGGTGTAGTTAGATGGATTAAATATTATAGGAAAACATCCACTAGAATCATGAGTGATTCCCCATCACATAGAAGATTATTATTCGTTCGGGGTAAATTAGGGTCCACTTATTGTCATAGATTTCTTCTTTATTACATATTTAATTTCCATTCCTTTATTTCATACCGGTTCTTCATAATCTAATATAACTATCCATTATGTTTATACTCTAAATCATATATAATTGATAGAATGTACAATGATAGGGTGTCAGATACACCCCATATAAAGAGGATTATGGATGATTTTCTGTTCCATTCATGTTTTCTATTCTTACATGTTGAAGAATCATAAAAGCCCATTCATATACTATATCTGAATCTGTTTCACCTAATTATTGGGATATATTGGATATTGAATTTTGGTGATGATTTTTATTACTATCATCAGTTGTTCTTATTTCATATATCATGTTAGAGCTGAAAGGTTGTATTAGGAATTGTGGGATCTGCGGTTTGTCTAAGAAGATCCTCCACTTTCAGAAAACCTAACTTTTATCTACTATATCATTTGATACTGATAATGATTTTTTGGTTGTTGTTCATGATGTTCTTAAATTTTATATTCCATTAAATCTACCAAATAATATCATTCATCGTCCACTAGAAAATGAGATAATGTGTTTAAAACTGACATTGTTCTAGGTATGAATCATATTTCAAATATATAGGTTAATATGGACTTTGTAGTGATGAATGTTATCATGGTTCAGTTGGATGGCCTAATTGGAAATTTTTTAACTCACCCTTCTGTCTCGACATAATAATTCCCTATTCTCGCCTATATGTTAGACGTTTGACTCTTATAATATTTTTATTATATAAATATGTTTTTAGTTTTTGTTTATAATAAATATTATTTTCCTTGGGTGGGTTTTTTTAATAGAAAATTGCAGAAAAGTGGTTCTCCATGATTGGTCCCTATTAATGTTATTATATTCCTAGATCATGGGTGTCTGATATACCAAAGAGGGATATTAAGAACTTGTATGGACATTAAAAATATCATTTTATCTAATTTAGATTAAATAATTCTCATATATATTTAATGAACATGAGGAATAATATATTCCATCAGTATTTCAATGCATTTTTTGTAGATTTCATGAAATTAATTTTCCTTTTATCGTTAACTAACATTTATTAGAAGAGTCGTTTGAATTTGGATCAGGAGATCTAAAGGAGTCAATATTTTAGTGGAAATCATAAAAAATTAAATTTCATGATCCATGAGGTGATGATCTTTGGGAAGGTGATTTCCGATTATGCCTCAACGATTTATCCTATGAAGGTTATGGAGTTTTTATCATGGGAAGATGTAAATATTATCATCGAGATTAGGTTCTCCCATGACAATGATTGATATTATTGATAGATCATCATGGAATTTTCAATAATGGTGTAACCATTAACATCTATCATAATGTAATGGGTGAATATAAAATGTGATGTTATGTCCTAGAATTATTTCCATTAGATTTATTGTCCTCAGATATAATCTCTTATTCATTTATTACCATATCCGATAATTGGATTCATGGATTTCTAGGATTCCACTAATGATTTTTTCTCTTTTGTAAATTTTTAGAATGATCATATAATGTCATAGATTTCTTGTTTGATTCGACCACATGTGGTGAAATAACATTATCCTACATTAGATCTTTTTGTGGTTATGATTATTCTAATGTGATGAAAATAAAATCATTTTAGGGAGAGGTTAATTGTTTTTTTCTAAAAAAGTTATTCTATGAAATACATTTTCATTGAAAAAAAACTCATACAAATACATTAGGAGAATACATTATGATTTCTGACATTGACATCACTTGTACCTTGAGGAAGAGGAATGGAATTTTAGAAACAAAAAACCATATATTATAATCAAGGACAATTCTATAATTGACCGAAGCGAAGAACATTAGATAAAACATCATAATATTACACATTGATTCCCCAAATGTTGTTTCAGGTATGTTTTAGGGTATTTTTCAGTTATAATAATCTTACCTAGAACCATTTCTGCTAAGTCAAAAATATGATCATGGTTATAGATGGTTTCATTAATCCCTTTATGATGTTTAGACCATCTCATGTTGGTCTCCATAATTACATTTTGGGGATGATTTTTTTCCGAATAATTAGGGATGAAATTAGTTGAGATTCATTTTAGCACTTCTTCGTATATCATTCATTTGGGAACTACATGGATTTTCTATGACATTATATGGTGATTTTTGGGGCACTATATAATATGAGACAATGAATATTTTTATTCCCATTGTTACACCCATGAAAGGATGAAAGAAATGCATCTAAACCTTCTATTATTCTAACTCCACATTATGAGAATTTTTTCAAATTGGATGGGGGTATATCAACATTGATTGTAGATTGGTGACTGATTGGATAAAAAATTCAAATAAATTCATTCTATGTAGGGACAACTCTATAGTTGATAATTTTGTTATGGTCAATATAGAGGAGAATGTGATGTTACATATAGAACATTAATCCATTATTATATATAGCTATATAGGGAATACTTAGTCTTTTAATAGTTGACCCTAGTTAGTTTTCAAGACATAGGTTTGGATGTGTAAAACATTGGATCCATATATATAATATTAAATAGAGAATTTTATTTATATCTCTATGGATATTATGGATGATTTTTTCCTGGATATTTTTTGATCATTTGATACCAATATTGTAGTTTCTTTTATATGAAAACATGTATAATTCATAAATCATAATTGTTCCTTTCGAGGGATTCTATTGTCTCTTGTACATGTTACCATTTTTTGGAAAAGGTGGGGATGCGCTCATTGATGGGACACAGTATCATTCAAGATACATTTCCTAGTATTCGGGAAATAGATCATTGTCTGGTAAAAGATAAGAGTCTAATAAAATATTATGCTGATTAGTATCATGTTCAAATGAATTTTTCAATTAGGGAATGTGTTTTCTCTAATGCCCCCCATCATTTGGTCATTGATATTGTTGAAAATGTGGAATGCTTTCTCTAAGATATGTACAATGATTTTTGGTAATTTAGTGGAATGGGAAGTTATAATATTGGGTTGAATTTATGTTTATAATGAAATTAATTCATGATTTTTCCATATAACACTACTAAATGAATATTATAATGATAACCATCCCATTCTGAGTTGGGAATATATTGTGATAGAGAAAGGCCGCAACTTCGTCTCTCGCCACAGCGATGCCCTAATCGCATGCTCTGGAGGAATGCTCCCCCCCTCTCTATCGGAGGGGGGAGGTTCGCGTTCACATGTTCATGGTAGGTCTATCTTCATTCCGTTTTCAAATCCCAATTACCTCTCCACTTTTCCAAGGATTCAGCTATCCCCAAAAGTCAATGCTCTCCTTCAAGGAGCGCCGCAGATTCATCTCTCCTCAATTGAGCTTAATCATGCTTCAGATCTCTACAATCTCACTTTGGTTGCTTGGTTTCGTCTTCAAAGCCCTTCTGTTGATGAATTATACCGGTTTGTTTTCAATTCATGAGATCTTCAAGAGCACAAGGTAGTTAGATTGATTGATAGGAGGCATCTGATGATCCGTATTGAGATGGAGGATGATTTGATTTCTACCTAGTCCAGAGCTCCTCGACGATGCCATGGGGAGTCATTTTATCTATTTCGATGGGGATTTGTTTTCCACATGTGGCGTGGCCCATCAACAATGGAGAATTTGGTGAGTCTCCTCGGTCATCCCCTTTCCTTTCAAAACCCATCCATATTTAGTGCTATTGGAAACATTATAGGTCGATACCTAAACTCAGATCGAAGAACGGAGGTGGTTTGTCACCCCATCTGCCCATGGATCTGCGTTGAGATTGATGTTGCATGGCTGCCTTTGAACTGGGTGTGGATCACAGATGGGAAGGAGTTTCAGTGGAAGTAGGAGGTCAGGTTTGAATCGTGGATTCATTGTTGTGTTTCTTGTGGACGTTTTAGGCATGTGGATATTGTTTGTCACAACAACGGCTCCGCTGGTGTTTCACAAGGGATGAAGAAAATGGGCATTTCCAACAATGGTGAACCTACTATAGTTTTTACACGGTTGAAGGTTACCCTGAGTGATATCTAGTCAAGGAATGAACTAGTTGACGGCTCTCACATACAGGGAGTGTGTGCTAGTTTGAAATCCAGTGGACATGTAGTAGTTGATGTATGATCTTCTGTGAATGTGGTCAGGTAGTAGACATCAGTAAAGCCCACGTCCAAAAAAAAGGAGCAGTGGAGGTCATTGGAACCAACAGTTTAGCAGGTTTTTGAGCATTTTAATAATTATCATGGTATTGCATATTCTCTTAAAGTTGATAACTATGTGGATTTCTGTCCCTCACGTACAAAGCTTATGA
Organism: Viscum album; assembly: GCA_963277665.1. NCBI lineage: Eukaryota > Viridiplantae > Streptophyta > Magnoliopsida > Santalales > Viscaceae > Viscum > Viscum album. The sequence continues at coordinate 1,140,961,746 of OY728127.1, forward strand.
CTGAACAACATTTTGTCTCAGATGCGTTGGATTTTAAGGCAGTGGATGCTTGTTATGAAGTGCTTCCAATGAAGAAGGACGATTCTCGAGAAATGGTTATTGCGGTCTCCACTGGTAACAGTTTTCTTGAGCTAGAAAATGAGGAGAGCTATCATGCAGAAGAAGTTGATGCAAGTCAGGAAGGTGGAAAGATGCAGTATGATTTCTCTAAGGATGCTGCAACTAGAGAAGGTGAAATTCAGAATGTTATGAAACAACCACAGTGTCTTGTTATATTTGATTCCAATAGTCAACTCAAACAAGAACGAGGTTTGGATGAGAGCTACAATGATGTTTAGATCTCTAGAAAGTGGGGAGACATATCTGACAGTGACAAAGAGAATGATATTTGTATGGGTTGGCTTTCCTACAGCGATGTTGTTAAGGATGGGGGGATGATGGTGCCTGGGAGTGAGGGTGTCATTTCTACCCCCACCACAACGAAGGATGAGGAAAGATTACTCCTCTCTTCCAAGGACGATGTCCACCAGATCTTCTATTGCAAAGGAAAGTTGGGATATAAAGTCCTTGAAGGATTTTGTTTCATTGAAGAACATGAATCTGAGAAGGAAATATGCCAAGGTTCTTAAGCATTATGAATGTTCCGGGTCGGAATTAGTTGCAGAAGATGAGGAAATTTATAAGGGATGTGGTGACAAGTATGATTTTAATGATCTGTAGTTCTCTTTTTTGCCATGTTGTACATTCATGACTCTTTTTCTTCCGTAATAAATGGTCAGAGGATTTCCTGTAGTTGTGCTTTTAGGTATATTGTGATAGAGTCATATTGTTCTATTGTGGATTGTTTATCATTGACTCTCACCTGAAATTCATTCATTATATATTGATCCTATTTTTCACGGTGTTGTAGTTTTATTAATCGTATTCTCATGATATGTGGAGGGAGAGCCTTTTATGATAGATAAATTGCCTTATATCTTTTTCGAACATCAGTTATCAACAAGAAATTATAGGGATTAAAATTCATTTGGGGGTGGTGTTGGAATCATCATGTTACAAATTTTATTACTTTATCTTATCTCATATTATTTTGATATTTAATTGGGTTATTTTTGTAATGAAATGGACGAAAGGAATACAATGGGGATAATGAAATATTTTTTGCGGAATTTTGGGAATTTTAATTATTGTACACTTTGTATATATAAGGACACAGCCTTAAAACTTGCATATTATTGAATTAAATTAATAATTCACATTGAGGATCATTTTAGGTTTAGTGTTTTAGATAATTAGGCATAAAAATTACATTAAATCTCAAAAAATTACAAAGGAGACATTTCTACATAGTTTCCATTTTTTTTTACAAAACATGAACTCTTGAAAAAAAAGAGTCATGTCTAGTTCCATGTTTTAGACATCATGACTTTTTCTTGATCCCATCCTTGACCCTATTCATCTTTAAGTCCTGTGAAAACATTTCAATCTTGGGATGAGCATAAAAATCCCAGTAAGGGCTATAAAACAATGAATGAATACATTTGTTCATAAATACATTCAAAACATGAAATCTTTTACTTACCTCATGAAATCATATGATTTATGAAAGACACATAGAAATCATAAAACATAAAGGCAACTTCTGTCATCCATATCATACTTACATTGTAGCTATCATAGCCACATAAGGAGTTACTTTGGAATAACCATCACAGTATATTACCTAAATCTCTTAGAGGAAACATTCATGTTTACCTCCATCATGTTACCCAATGCATTGGAGATCTCTCTCGGGCTCACCCACCATAGGATTATCACGGAACCACCCGTATACATAAATAATTCCCAAGAACCCTAACATGATCATAACACATAACATAAGAATAAAGGAAAGATAACATTTCCACATTGCAATAATAAAATATCATTTCAAGATATTGAAACAATATTTCCATTATCAGAAATCATTTTTAATACCAAAATACGTAAAAAGAGTATATGGTATTTATTTTTCCTTTAAAAAAACATTTCTGCTTGTTAAGGAAGCTAAAGTTCAAATAATACTGGTGGTGGAGGAAAGGTCGTTGTCACCACTTACCTAAAAAGAAAACATTCTTTTTGGCCGTTTTGTAAAATTCTTCGTAGAAAAAGACTCCCTTTGAAAATTCAAGGGTGTTTATACAACGTATAAAATAAAGTCGTGTATTAAAACAAAATATGCCTCAATGAAAAGCGATTGAGACGAAGTCCCTTACAAAGAGCATTGTTTAAATAAAATAGATCTATTATGTGTATTAAATATAAGCACACATAAATCAAGTATAAATACATAAAAATTAATTTCTCACATAATCAAAGAATGACATAAACAAGAAAGAGAAGATCAACCCAAAGAACGAAAATTGGGTTTAGAAGTTCCTTTACCTCGTGTCCGACTTGACTCGATCATTCATTAATCTCATGAATAATAAACTAAAGTTAATTTCTAATTGCTTAAGAAACTTTTTGAAGATTATTATTCCTTTTATATCGCTTATTACCATGTTATAAAGTTATGCAATCTTTTATGTTAATAACGTTTGTTTTGTCGATATTTGGTACTTGAGTCAAAAATGGGCTTATTATAATTACATGTTGTCCATGTGGTCAATAGTCTATTATATCCAGAATGGTATTCATGATTTAGATATCATATATATCATATATATGTAGTATATATAAGTATTTATAATAGTACATAACATTTAGAGGTAAGAAATGAAATGCACCATTCATGGAGACGGTAAGCCGTATGTACGCATGAACGCTACTTTCATTTCTATTTATTACATTAATGGAATTAAAACATAATCATACAAAGGTATATTATAATTCCAGTATAATATCATATATAATATAATTAACTCTATCTTTTATACATCCCACATAGGGCATTAACGAATCACATCACTTTGAGGGGGCGGTAGTCCGCACTTCCTCAAATGAGATTATCGTAATTACCCACTATGGAAACCATAAAGGCTTGATATAATCGGGAATTACAGAAGAATAAAAAATCATAAACATAATATATATCATATATAAATATAGTTTCATCATAATGGCCACCATGATTGGTGGTAAGATGTAATTGAACAATCATCATTTCGTGAGGCGTTAGTTTTCCATCCACATAAACATTATGTTCTTCATCCATTAGATGGAGGTGTGTGTAAGTGTAGTTCTAATACTTCTTATAAAAACATCCTAGTATATTTAGGATACTGTTTTTGTTATAATAGAAAGGAAATAAAATGATTTTAGGGGTTGCAGAAGCAAAATAAAAGAAAACATTTTAAGAGAAACTATTACCTTTGATTTGGGTAACTCAATTTGGTTTGAATCAAAGGACTTCTTAAAGAGCCTTCTGCATAAGGTAAGGCTTCTAGGAGGAGTAGAGGAATATAGGGAGATTATTTGGGAAGATTTTGGACGAGCCAAATGGCTTTAGAGGTGTGATTAATTGGTAAGAAGTGGTCTTCTTTTATAAGGGAGAGGAGGGGCTTTTTAGGAAAGAGTGAAAATATTATTTTATAATATAATGATATTCGGTTTCAAATGGTCCGAAAATCATTATAGTAAAAGATAATATGACTTTTGGTCGAAATATAATGAACAAATATGAATTAGAATAGTTTTGGATAATATTTTAATCATTATAATCTTATTTATTTAAATCATTTATTAATGAGGTAAATACTACATCATTATTGTGTCTTAAATAATTTAATTTATATGATATCTAAAAATTATAAAAAAATATCATGATGTAGGAAAGCTTTTTATAATTCCAATTAATATTTATTGTCTAAAATAAAACTTATATAACACCATAAAAAATTAATTACTAAACAATAGTTATTAATGTCAATTTTGTCTTCACATTAAATTAATTAATCTAAAAGGCCATTTTCACTCCCAAGTGGTTCAATGGGGTCCCAAAATCTACCCAGATATGACCATTGTCGTTAATGACTCATCCAATAAGGTTTGGAAAAGTGTTAAGGTAATTTTGAATTATTATAATATTTTTTTAACCATAAATTACCCTATTTACCTTTAACCGCGGTAAATAAAAGTCAAAAGTTACTATTCACCAAAAGTTATTTTCATCATATCGAACCACATTTTACTAACTAATAACAACCATGTATGTCTTATTTTCGAAATTCCATTCACAAAAGTGGTAAAATTTCATTTTAATGAAAAAGTCAGTTTTTTAACTACCACCAAGTTGTTTAACTATTCATAAAAAATTGACGTTTTTCAGAAAAATACAAAAAATTAAGCCTAAGATATAATTGATATTCTGAATTCAAAAATGATTTACATTTTTCCACATTAAAAATATAGATGTGGAATTAATAAATTTTAAAATTAATTCCAGTTATCAAAACAAAAAGCGTGATTTTAAGAAACAATAACTATCAAAAGATTTACACTTGTTTAAGTCCAATATCAAAGAGAAATTAACTCCACTGACCAACATTGTATTAAATGGTAAAAATATATTTCAATTACACATTATGACCAATTAAAGAGATAACTTAACCATATAAATAAATTATATTAAAAGGCACTTTTGAATTAAAATAAAATATTTTTCACTATTCATAAAAAATGATCTTTATCAGAAAAATACCAAAAAAATTACCCAAAGTAAATTTTGATGTCCCCATTCTAAAAAAGGTATTTATTTGGTCATATATAATTTATTAATGTGACCAAAACTATATTTAAAGAAGGTTCTCCATTAAAAGGTAGTAAATCGGCCTTTAAATGTAAATTATGCTTAAAATTGGATTTATTCATATTTTATGCCTCTATCCCATATTGGATAAATATAAATACATGTATAATCATATTATAGTTAGTTTTGTTTAGTCCCACCAATACAATGACTAGGAGTTAATGACCTTTTAAAATAATAATATTATATTATTAGTGTGTAACGAAAGATTCCAAAGAAACTTGTTGTTGCGTATCTGGTATGCTATCGAACATAGAAACCCTTTTAAACTAAAATTAATATTTAATTCCCAAATATTAATAAATATGAAATATGTCTTATTCTTCATTTTCCTGGGATGTTACATCCTTCCCCCCTTTTGGAAATTGCATCCTCGGAATTTTTATTCACATATCAAAATAAGTGGGGGTATTTATCCCTCATAGCATTTTCATATTCCCACGTTTCTTCTTATACCATATGGGTTTTCCACAAAACCTTTAATTGGTGAATTACCTTATTTCACAATACCTGCTCTCTATGGTCAAGAATCTGAACTGGTTGTTCATCATAAAATAGATTCTCTTCCAACTAAACTACCTCTGGGCTCAAAACATGAGAGGGGTCCGAAATATACTTTCTCAACATCGAAACATGAAAAACATTGTGTTCCTGGTGTAAACTTGGAGGTAATGCCACTCTGTACGCAACTGATCCAGCCTTCTCCATAATTTCACAAGGTCCAATGAAACCCGGACACAACTTTCCCTTCTTACCAAAACACATTACAATTTTCCAAGGAGAAACTTTTAGAAAAACATGATCACCAACCTCAAAAGAATGATGTTTTCTCCGGTTATCTGCATAACTTTTCTGTCTACTCTGAGCTATTCTCATGTGCTTATGAATCAAATTAACTTTTACTGACATATCTTCTACCAATTCTAGTCCCATCAGATTCCTTTCACCTACATCATCCCAAAAAGCTGGAGTTCGACAACGCGTTCCATATAATGCTTCAATTGGAGCCATCTCTATACTAGAATGAAAACTTTTATTATATGAAAATTCAACCAAAGAATGATGTTGGTCCCAACTTCCCTAGTAATCCATCGAAAAAGCACATAACATATCTTCCAATGTCTGAATGGTACGTTCTGATTGCCCATCTGATTGAGGATGAAAAGGTATACTAAAATTTAATTCAACACCCAATGATTTCTGAAGGCCTTTAAAAAATTTAGAAGTAAACCTAGGATCACGGTCAGATATAATAGAGAGGGGAACGCCATGCAACCTGCCAATCACTTTATCATACAACCGAGCAAGTTGATCTAGAGAGAATGTTTCTCTAATAGGAAAGAAATGAGCAGATTTAGTCAATCGATCAACTATAACCCATATTGCATTATTACCTCGAGATTTCTTTGGTAATCCCACAACTAAGTCCATGGATATGTTTTCCCATTTCCCCTCTGGCACTGGTAGAGGCTGAAGAAACCCTTTCGGTAAATGACGCTCTGCTTTAACCTACTGACAAGTCAAACACTTCATAGTAAAATCAGCAATATCCCTTTTAATTCCATCCCACCAGTAATACTCCCGAAGATCTCTATACATAATAGTTCTTCCAGGATGAACTGAAAACGGAGAACTATGATCTTCATATAACAACTCATTCTTCAAATGTAAATCACAAGGCACACATAATCTCTTTCCAAATCAAAAAACACAATCATTATCAACATTAAAATCAGGCAATTTACCCTTCTGAACCAACTCTACCTTTTTCTGCAACTCACTGTCTTCTTTCTGTGCTTGTTTATTATTTCTGGTAGAGATGATATCACTGACACCTGAAACAAAACAGAAGAATTCCCTGCACCAACAACTTCTATGCCAAATTTCATCAAATAAAAAACCAACAAATCTCATTCCAAACGTAACATGGCTAATGAAGCATCAATTTTTCGACTCAGAGCATCATCCACTTTATTTTCTTTTTGCAGATGGTAATGGATTGTGCAATCATAATCCTTGATTAATTCCAAAAATCTCTTCTGTATCATGTTCAATTCTTTCTTAGTGAATATATACATCAAACTTTTTTGATCAGTATATATTTCACATTTTACTCTATACAAATGATGCCTCAAAATTTTTAAATCAAAAACAACAGCAGCTAATTACAAATCATGTGTAGGGTAATTTAACTCATGTGGTTTCAACTGATGTGAAGCATAAGAAATTACCAAATCATTATGCATTAGGACACAACCCAGTCCTTTCAATAAAGAATCACTATAGATAACAAACTCACCATTTCTGGAAGGAAGTGCCAAAACTGGAGCATTCACCAATCTTCTTTTCAATTCCTGAAAACAATCATCACATTATTTTGTCCAGATAAACTTAACACCTTTTCGAGTTAACTTATTCATTGGACTAGTTAACCATGAAATATTTTCAACAAACCTTCGGTAATAACCAGCCAAACCAAGAAAACTACGGATCTCGGTTATATTTTTGGGTCTTGGCCATTCGTCCACAACTTTTGTTTTAGCAGGATTAACAATTTTGCCATTTTTTGAAATAATGTGACCAAGGAAAGAAATTTTTTGTAACTAAAACTCACACATGCTGAATTTCCCAAACAATTTATTTTCTTTTAAGGCCTGCAGGACAACCCTTAAATGAATTTCATGCTCCTCTTTACTTTTAGAATAAACCAAAATATCATCAATGAATACAACCACAAACATATCCAAGAACCCCCGGAAAATTCTATTCATAAGATCCATGAATACATCATGTGCATTGGTTAACCCAAATGGCATAACTACAAATTCATAATGGCCATATATAGTATGAAATGCAGTCTTTGGAATGACTGCTTCTTTTACTTTCAACTGATGGTACCCCGACCTCATGTCAATCTTCGAAAAATAATGAGCTCCCTGGAGCTGATCAAACAAATCATCGATATGGGGTAAAGGATACTTATTCTTAATAGTGATGTTTTTAAATGCTCTATAATCAATGAAAAGTCTCATTGAACCATCTTTATTTTTAAAAAACAAGACAGGATCACCCCATGGTGATGTACTAGGTCGAATGAAACATTTATCTAATAATTCCTGCAATTGCCTCTTTAACTCCAAAAGTTCAATTTGAGCCATTCGATAATGGGGGTTTTGAAATTGGCTTAGCATGAGGAACTAAGTCAACAATAAATTCAACTTCCCGATTAGGTATAATACCAGGAAACTCATCAGGAAAAACATCAAGGTACTCATTTACCACTGGCACATAATTAATCTGAACAGTTCCTTTATTTTCACCAATATGTGCAAGGTAACATTCATTTCCATCTTTTACTAGTTTCTCAGCTTCCTAATATGTTATCAACATCAAGGGTTCATATTTGTATACAAACTGAAATTTTTTCTAAAAGGAAACCTCTTTGGCTCTGTAGTCAATCTTAGAATGATAAACAGAAAGCCTATCCATGCCCAAAATAACATCAAACTCTACTAGAGGTAAGACAATATGGTTTGCAGGTAGATTCTTTCTGTACACAAGGGCATGAATGTTCTTCTCTTTTATTTTTTCTCTACACTTCCTCCAAGTGTTTTTACCATAAGTTCAGTATTCATACCATGAGATGGAATTCCCAATTTACTAGAAAACTTATCAGAAAAGAATGAGTGTTTATACCCTGAATCAAACAACACACTATCATAATATGAACAAACAAAAAATGTACCTGATAAAACATCATTTTATGGCCCAACATCTGCTGAAGTAGTTGCAAAGGATTTCACCACCCCTTTCTTCTTGTAGTCTGGCTGTTTTCCCTTATTTGAGTTCTTCGCTGAACACTCATTTTCATAATGACCCATTTCGTACACTTAAAACTTCTTACTGATGGATTTTCATTTCCTACTTGTTCATCTTTCTTACAGATACGAGCAATATGACCGGACTTACCACACCGGAAGTACTTTCCAGTCTTTGATAAACATTCTCTAGGATGCTTTTTACCACAATTCTTACAATTTGGATATTTAGTTTTCTTACCTCCAGGCTTCTTTGATGAATTATTCCCCTTTTCCTTCCAACTGAACCTCTTATTCTGTTGTTTTTCAATGAACACTTGATCATCAGCAAACTCCATTTCCACATTCTCTGGATATCGAACAAATTTTTCATAACTTTTGAAATCACGAGAGGCTAACACTCTTTGATATTGTGGCTTTAGTCCTATGTAAAATCGATTTATCTTATTATTAGGATCATAGATGAAATTCGGTGCATACCTTGCTAGTAGAGTGAATTTTCCTTCATATGCATCCACTGAGTCATCCTCTGTCCTCAATTCCAAGAATTGTTTGTCCATTTTAAGACGAACCACCTTAGGAAAATATCTTTCAAGAAACATATCTTAGAATTCCTCCCAATCAAAAGCATCAATCGACTCACTATCCTTGATATTTTTCACCATCGACCACCACTGATCAGCATCACCTTCAAAACAGTAAACAAATAGACTTACCTTTTGATGTTCTGAACAACCCATGACATCGAAAATATTTTCTAGTTCTTTAATCCACCATTCAGCTAGCACTGGATCAGATGATCCTCTTAATGATGGGGGATGTTTCCTCATGAAATGCTCCATTACTGAAAAATTCCTTTGTGGTTGATCTGGCTGATCTCGTACATGGATAGCACCACCATTTATAGCCTGAGTCAACTGTGCCATCACTATAACAATCTGTTCAGTTCCGATTCCGACCATCTCAGGTTGCTGATTTGGCAGGTTGTCTTCCTCCTAATATCGTCCCAACATAACTGCCATGTTTCCTCTGCGGAAAACCATTCTGAACACAAAAATATCATAGGTGAAGCAACATGGTAATATGTAAATGTTATATGATATCACTATTAACATAAATTACATTATGGATATTAATATAACAATACCCTAACTCCTAAAGTTATCTAAACCGAACTCTGAAACCAACTATAAGGACCCAGCCTTAAACCTTGCATATTATTGAATTAAATGAATAATTCACATTGAGGATCTTTTTAGGATTAGAGTTTTATGGAATTAGGCATAACAATTACATTACATCTCAAAAAATTTCAAAGTAGACATTTCTACACAGCTTCTATTTTTTTTACAAAACAAGAACTCTTGAAAAAAAGGGTCATGTCTAGTTCCATGTTTTAGACAGCATGGCTTTTTCTTGATCCCAACCTTGACCCAATTCATCATTAAGTCTTGTGAAAACATTTTAAACATGGGATGAGCATAAAAAGATCAGTAAGGGTTATAAAACAAAGAATGAATACATTTGTTCCTAAATACATTCAAAAAATGAAATCTTTTACTTACCTCGTGAAATCATAAAATTTATGAAAGACACATAGAAATCATAAAACATAAAGGTAACTTGTGGCATCCATATCATACATTCATTGTAGCTATCACAACCACATAGGGAGTTACTTTGGAAAACCCATCACAGTATATTCCCTAAATCTCTTAGGAGAAACATTCATGTTTACCTCTTTTATGTTACCCAATGCATTGGAGAGCTATCTCGGGCTCACCCACCCTAGGTTTATCATGGAACCACTCGTATACATAAATAATGCCCAAGAACCATAACATGATCATAACACATAACAAAAGAATAAAGGAACGATATCATTTACACTTTGCAATAATAAAATATCATTTCAAGATATTGAAACAATAATTCCATTCTCAAAAATCATTTTCAATAAAAAAAATACGTAAAAAGAGTATATGGTATTTATTTTTCCTTTTAAAAAAATTTCGGCTTGTTAAGGACGCCAAATATCAAATAATACTCACGGAGGAGAAAAGGTCATTGTCACTTCTTAATTAAAAAAGAAAACATTCTTTTTTGTCATTTTGTAAAATGCTTCATAGAAAAATATTCCCTTCTAAAAGTCAAGGGTGTTTATACTGCGTATAAAATAAAGTCGTGTATTAAAACAAAATAATCCTCAATGAAAGGAGATTGAGACAAAGTCCCTTAAAAAGATCATTTTTTAATTAAAATAGATATATTTTGTGTATTCAATATAAGCACACATCTATCAAGTATAAATACATAAATATTCATCTCTCACATAATCAAACAATGACATAAACATTAAAGAGAAGATCATCCCAAAGAACGAAAATTGGGTTAAGAAGTTCCCTTACCTCGTGTCGGACTTCACTCGATCGTTATTTAATCTCCTGAATAATAAACTAAATATAATTTATACTTTCTTAATAAATTTTTTCAAGTTTATTATTCCTTTTATATCACTTATTACCATGTTATAAACATTATGCAATCTTTTATGTTAATAACATTTGTTTTGTTGATATTTTGTACTTGAGTCAAAAATGGACTTCTTATAATTACATGTTGTTCATGTGGTCAACATTATATTATATCCAGAATGTTATTGGTTATTTAGATATAATATATATCTTATATATCTAGTATATACATGTATTTATAATAGTACATAACATTTAGAGGTAATAAATGATATGCACTGTTCATGGAGACGGTAAGTCGTACGTACGCATGAATGATACTTTCATTTATATTTCATACTTTAATAGAATTAAAACATAATGATACATAGTTATATTATAATTCTAGTATAATATCAGATATTATATAATTAACTCTATCCTTTATACATCCCATATAGGGCATTAACGAATCACATCACTTTGAGGGGGCGGTAGTCCGCACTTCCTCAAAGGAGATTATCGTATTTACCCACTATGGAAACCATAGATGATTAATATAATTGGGAAGTAAAAAAGCATATGAAAATAATAAATATAATATATATCATATATAAATACAGTTTCAACATAATGGCCACCATAAGAGATGGTAAAATGTAAGTGAACAATCATCGTTTCGTGAGGTGTTAGTTTTCCATCCACAGAAACATTATGTTCTTCATCCATTAGATGGAGGTGTGTGTAAGTGTATTTATAATACTTATTATAAAAATTTACTAGTATATTGGGGATATTGGGGTTGTTACAAAATAATGTAAATAAAAAGATTTTAGTGGTTGGAGAAGCAAAATCAAAGAAAACATTTTAAGAGAAACTGTTACCTTTGATTTGGGTAACTCACTATTGTTTGAACCAAAGAACTTATTAAAGAGACTTATGCCTAAGGTAAGGCTTATAGGAGGAGGAGAGGGATGTAGGGAGATTATTTGGGCAGATTTTGGATGAGCCAAATGGCTTGAGAGGTGTGAGGAATTGGATAGAATTGGACTTCTTTTATAAGGGAGAGGAGGGGATCTTTAGGAAAGAGTGAAAATATTATTTTATAATATAATGATATTCGGTTTCAAATGGCCCAAAAATCATTATAGTAGAACATAAGATGACTCCTGGTCGAAATATAATCAACCTATTGAAATTGAACAGGTTTTGGATAATATTTTAATCATTATAAACTTTTTTATTTAAATCATTTATTAATGAGGTAAATACTACATCATTATTGTGTTATAAATAATTTAATTTATATGATGTCTAAAAATTATAAAAAAAATACCATAATGTAGGAAATATTTTTATATTTCAAATTAATATTTATAGTCTAAAATATAACTTATATAACACCATAAAAAAATTAATTACTAAACAATTTTTGTTAATGTCAATTTTGTCTTCACATTAAATTAATTAATCTAAAATGTCATTTTCACTCCCATGTGGATCAATGGGGTCTCCAAATCGAACCAAAGATTCCCATGGTTGTTAATGACTCATCAAATAATGTTTGGACATTTTTTAAGGTAATTGTGAATTATTATAATATTCATTAAACCTTGAATTACCCTATTTAACTTTAACCGCAGTAAATAAAAGTCAAAAGTTACTATTTACCAAAAATTATTTTCATCTTATTGAACCACATTTTACTAACTAATAAAAATAATGTATGTCGGATTTTAGAATTTCTATTCAATGAAGTGGTAAAATTTCATTTAAATGAAAAATTTGGTTTTTTAACTACCACTAAGTGGTTTCACTATTTATCAAAAATTGACGTTTTTCAGGAAAAAACAAAAAATTCCGCCCAAGCTATATTTGATATTCTGAATTAAAAAATGATTTCCATTTATCCAAATTAAAAACATAGATGTGGAATTAATTAATTTTAAAATTAATTCCCGTTATAAAAACATATAACGTGTTTTTAAGAAACAATAACTGTCACAAGATTGACACTTGTTTAAGTCCAATTACAAAGATAAATTCACTCCAATGACCAAAATTGTATTAATTGGTAAAAATATATTTCAATTTCACTTTAAGAACAATTAATGAGATAATATAACTATATAAATAAATTTGATTAAAAGGAAATTTTGAATTAAAATACAATATTTTTCACTATACATAATAAAATGAACATTATCAGAAAAATACCAAAAAAATTACCCAAAGTAAATTTTGATGTACCCATTATAAAAAAACGTTTTTATTTGGTCATATATAATGTAGTAGAGTTACCAAAACTATATTTAAAGAGGGTTCTCCATTATAAGGCAGTAAATGGGCATTTTAATGTAAATTATGCATAAAATTGTATTTATTCATATTTTATGCCTCTAACCTTTATTGGATAAATATAAATACATGTATAATCATATTATAGTTATTTTTGTTTAGTCCCTCCAATACAATGACTAGGAGTTAACGACCTTTTAAAATAATAATATTATATTATTAGTGTGCAACATAAGATTCCAAATAAACCTGTTGTTGCATATCGGGTACGCTATGGAACATAGAAACCCTTTTAAACTAATATTAATATTTAATTCAAAAATATTAATAAATATGAAATATGTATTATTCTTCATTTACTTGGGATGTTACAGTATAAATGTGTTAAATAATTATTACTGTTATATATGTGTTTGGAGTACACCATATTTATTTTGTGTCTTCTTAGAAGAAACTATATTTTTCATGGTATTCATATAAAATTCAGTCAATTTAATTGGAAAATACTGTTAGTATTGGTTACTATGAAGAAATTGTGTACTGGTATAGAAAATTAGTATTTTAAACACCACGTAATGGAAAAAATGTGACATTATAAAATGTCAACTGGGTTTTTAGAATTTTTGGGATTTGTGATTTACAAAAAATAAACATGACTAAATTATATTTAAGAATCACATGGTTTTCAATTATTAAACCAAATGAGTGATATGTTTTTCAATCTCAACTAGACATATTGCATTATGACCTAGAGGCTCCCACAGATGCTTTTGGAGATTACCTTTTATCGCGAATTGTTTCCCTTAGTGATTATTCATCATTGTGGAATCAGTGAATTTATAAATTTGATTAATCCTTCCACTTGTTCATTTAGGATGATCATGGTAGCCCAATATTACAATATATTTAGACCAATTAATATGTCATGTTCATTCTTCGTGGTCATTTATAAAACAAATGTGCATTCAATAATCACTGGGTATACCATATTATGGACATAGTTTGGAATTCACGCATCATCAATGTATATCGATATATGAACTTTTAATTTTTTGATTTATTGAAGGAATATATACATAGATAAGATGATCAACTCTATGTCCTCTCATATTGTCTTTTATATTCTTCTTCCTTAGTGGATCTCATTGCGGGTATCTATAAACCATGTATGGAGTAGGTGTCTCTATCTATTTCGCATGTTAGATTGGTTGTGTCGCTATATTTTTATTATATTCTTTTATGAAAGACAATACATGATTGATGGATGATTTTATTTTGGAGTTGGGTTTTTTATAAAAGATGTTCCTACACTAGTTTCTCATGGAAAAGGTATTTTTAATCCATTTTGATATGGTTTTAAGAAATTTTTTTCAAAACATGGTTTTGTTGAAATTGAATGGAATATAGTGCACATGTGGATCCATAATTACATAGGTGGAAGATATGGCTTATGGGAATGACCCATTGATTGTCTGGCGTTCATTCATGGGTATTTTCATGTTCTTTTGGCCTGTTGTTCTAGGGAATTCATTTTCAAATAATCATTAGGATTACACTTGGGATGCTCATCTATAAAACATGGCAATGATTTATGGGATTTATTGTGAAATAGATAGTTGTTATGGTATGAGTGTTCTCTATGATAGACCCATAAGGATCATTAGAATTATCTAAATTGTGCTTCTATTTTTTATTAAATTTTTTATTATATGAGATTAATTAATTCGATTTTACTGACTGGATTTGTGTAAATAAAATTATCCAAAATAGTTTTTCCCTTACTATCATGGTAATTTGGTGAAAATAGTATATCAAATGTCTTTATTACATTGAATATTAAGAAAATTTACAGTATTTATCATACCTTGTATTAATTATTATTGATCATTTTTAGATTATTATATAGAGAAATGATATGGTACTATATATTGTGGTCGTGAAACACCAGTTATATCCCACTTTGTGCAACATGCCATCTATGAATGAAATGTTCTATTTTATTTTATTCAAGGTAGGGAAAGGAGGTACAAATTAGTAGAAATTATTCAAGTAGATATGTTTAGGTATCTGGTGGTGAGATGGTGGGAGTTTTTATATGATATCACATAGAGTAGGAGTTTATATTATGTTTTCATTTTTTTAACATTTCTATTGGATATTTATGCTATAATTATGTTTTACAGTTTCGTATATTAACATTTAGTTATGAAAAATTTTCTTATCATCCAATGATTAAATATTATATATATATATATATTACTATAGATTGGTTGAAATCAACTCATCTGGTTCTTGTTTGATGCTCAGGGTCAAGTCATCATCCTTTGATGATTTGGTATGCCCTTCATATATGTCGAAATTTATTTAAGGTGCCAACTTGATAGGGTGAATGTGTTGGGGTCATGACATTATATGACTCTTCATTTGATATATTATTCATATTTAAGATGTAAAGAGAAAAAATTCAAGGAAATAGAAAATTTAATGAAATTATGGAATCTTATATAACATGATGATTACATTATATACTACAAGAGAAATAGTCAAATGAATCATGGTTTCATCTACACATAATGATGTAGATCAAGTTTAACTATTGAAATATGATTACATGATTATATGGTTGATAAAACATAAATATTAGAGGGAAGATAATTGGGGATATATCCATTTAGGGGGATATTATACATGTGAAATTAGAGAGTAGGTGGAAAATAATAGTTAAAAATACATGAGAAAAAAAATAAAATTTACACATTTTACATTACATGATGTATTTAGGGTTTTAAGATGTATTTTCTATGTATATTCATATATCATGGGGTATTCTAGAATTTGTGGGTCTACTAAGGAATAATTTATAGCATAAATTAACAAATTTCATCAATATTTCATAATTAATGATTGTTGTTTTTTTGTGAAATATTGAAATAAAAAATCAATTCCAGTCTAATAGATATCTCATGTGAGACATAACATAAATCATATAAAACCCATAAAATTTATTTTATTAAATTTAAGCACTTCGATATCTCATAGAAGATGAAACTATAGTCTAAATGAATAGTAATATAATATACCATTATAACGTAGCTTTTAAAATGGCGGGATTGAATTTTCCTAACTAAATTATAAAAATCATATAATTTATATATTTTCATTGATTATTTTTTTTATAAATAAATATAATTGTCATTTAAAACGAGAATTGAAAGGATGTTTGAAAGAGTACATAGTTTCTAAATGGGAGCTTAGTCATGCATTGCGCAAATAATTTTAAATTTGTTGTACCACAATTTTTAATTTTATTATGAAAATTTATTTTCATTTTTTATATTATATGTCTTTTTTATATTAGGGGGAATGTTTTAATATCTATAGAATTATTTATATATAAATTTATAGTGATAAATAATTATTTTCATTGAAAACATTATTTCAATTAAATTATATTCAATGATAATTATATTTTAAGATATAGTTTAATATCTTTTTAGTTATTTAATATTTCAATTTTACTATTTGAATTCATTTTATAAAATTTCTTTTTTAATTATGTGATTAAAAACTCTTATACATATGAGAATCTTCTCATTAGAAAAATTTCCTTTCATCTTGTTTATGTTCATAATTGTGAATTTGATTCTATATGATTGTTATATTTAATTAAAAATAATGTATTCCATATTTTATATACAAATATTTTCTATTTTCTAATAAGGAAAATTTATTTGTGAGCATAATTAATTGTGAAAATATTAAAAAATATTTATTGATTATATGGAAAAAATTGGTTTAATGGATGGTTAAAATAAGAATATATGTGTTTAAAATTGTCCTAAGACGTATTAAAAATTTATTTTATGGCCATATTTTGACCTTATGACATGTTATTTTTAATTATTACCCAATTGTTTTTGGATTATTGGTAGATAAAAACACGATTTTAATTCATTGTTTTCATATATTTATTTTGATCCTCTCATCTACTTATAAAAAAACACGATATATCATCCCCTCATCACACATCTAATTACATTTTGATTGAAAAATGAATAAAAAACCCCAATCGCCTGAAAACATTCTATAGAACTTTTTTTATAGTAAATATATTATATATAAAATATTCAGGTAATTTTATTGAAGTAGTACCATGAATGGGTAACATTCTAAAAAAAGGGAAATTATTTTATTTATTATTCCCACTAGATAAAATATTATTAAAATATGATTACATAACAAAATTAATAGATTAAATATAAATTTAATTTATTATTAAATTCCAATAATCTAAATATGTCTCATATTTTTTGAAAAAATAAATAAAACTAATGTCCGTGTGTACGACATACAAATCAATTCATAAACTAATGTAATTTGTTTTCCGCCACTAAAATTAATGGGGGGAAATGCCAATGTATTTAAAAAATTATATGATATTTGAGATATAAATATAATTTTAAGAATTTAATATCACAAAAAATTATATTTTAAATACAATTTAAAATATGATAACAAAGGTCATTTGTGTGATAGACTACCAACTTTTAATGTGACCTTATTCATTTTTTAACATATGATTTACATGTAATTTAATAAAGAAAAATTTAAGGAATATTGGTGATATATATGAAATTATATTGAATTTTTATATCAGGTTTTCCACCAATTATATTCCCTTTAACTTGTTAATAGAATGATATAGATGTCCATCTGTACGGACATCTTACTATCTCAATAAAGTGAACCCTTTAATTTTACATCCCCTTTAACAGTGAATGATTCCATAAATATATATAATAATTAAATATTATAATTAAAATTGTAATAAATTTTTTATATGATTTATATGTTCCCTATACCAATGAAATAGATCGGAAATTATAATACACAGAAGAAAAAACAAGTCAATTAGGAAATTAAACAATGAAAAAAAATATTATAAGAAATTTAATAATAAAAAGTCTTATGAGGATCAATTAATTTTTTTTAAATTATAATATTGTTTTATTATAAATTAATAACATGATGAAAACCATTATTTGGGATGTTAAATATTGTTCAACCAAAACGAAGCATGAGGTATTCAATTTCGTATCAATTTCCTTCTTATGAGGCATATTGTAATTTTATAGACATATTTTCTTTAATATGAATTTATATACAACCAAAAATGAATGAAATTTCATAATTACATAGTAATTATCAATATTATATAATTTATTTTGATTTTTTCATCAATAGGTATTTTATTTTTAAAGTTACATAGTGATAAACATTTTCAAAACTGAATATCTTATTATTTTGTAATAATACATTTCAATTATAAATTTTTATAGAAATATATTTGTACATAATTTTGAAAATTAATTATTATTTTTTCTTCAAAATTAACGTGTATTAATATTTAATAATAATTATCAATTAATTGTTTTATTTTCACTCGAATATTATGATATTTTAATGTTTTATTTACCAAAAATGTTTTAATTATGATTGGTTAGTGTTGAATTTACATTGATGGAAATTGTATGATTGTTTCATTATAAAACCAATTCATTGTATCGGCTTCTATGTATTCATTATTTTTTTTGGTAGAAGTACCATTTTTTATCTTTTTATAATTAAAATAATTGATATAATTTATTTAAAAAATTTAGATACAATTTATATCATTAAAAAGAAAATTATTTTTTCATATATCCATTATTCTAAAATTAATTTTAAAATCTCATTAACATTACCAAAATGAATAAATAATGTAGTATTTTCCATTAATTAATTTTCATAGTAAATAATTAATGGAATATTCATGTCATTTTCCAAACAATGGCTGTTTAGAATTTCTAAAATGGTGAATGGAATGTTTGTTTAATACTGTACATCATAAATGAAATACACATCCTTCATGACCACTCAATTACTTAAATGATGCATTATATAATTTCAAGGTTATTTTCACTCAAATTATTATTCCAAATAATTCTTTTTTCATTTTTTTTTTAAAAATATTTCCAATATTTAATGGAAATTTTTTCCTCAAACATAATTTAATGACATTACTTTTAGTATTTATATTCATAAATTCCCTCATACAATTAATGTATCCAAGATATAATTGTGACATATTGTATTGATTGTATCCTTATTATTTATCATGATGGGTTACCACAATTTTGAACTATAATTTTATTTACATTCTCATTCATGAATATCATTTATGTTCATTATCTTTCCATTGAAACATTCTATTTCATGCTGTCAGAGTACATTGAATTTACCTAAAATATAAATATTATATAACAGGGAAATAATTATTAGATAAATGGAATATAACTGCTACATAAAATATTTTATTAGGAATAATATATTAATGACTTAGAAAATTATATTTATTTTGTAATCCGTAATCAATATCTAATTTTATTGTTATGGTACATTATACATGAATTATTTCCTTTATTCAAATTATGAGGAATTTTATTTTTTGGATGTTATTTTTTATTCATGGTTATATATATCGAATTGATGTATTATTAGTCTCATGTGAGGAATCATTTGGATATCCTTATTTATTTTGTTTTTTAGTTTATACCAACCCATAAATTTAAAATTGCCTTGTAAATTTTACTAACCATAGAGGTATATTTATGTCTGTGATCATGAAATCTAATAAATAAAAATTTACTTGAATAACTATTTAATTATTATAATCCATTTTACTATTACATTGAATTTATATATGGATGAATATATATTATCGATATATTTATTAAATTTCATTTGTAATCAGTTATTTTTCAGTCCATATATATTTTACCAAATTTTTTCATAATAGTCAATTTATTGATTAAATCGATCATGTGTTCTGTTATTTACATATCCATATATACTAATACTTTTCTAGTCATTATATGTTTGTTATATATTAAATGGTATCTACATTCAATAATTTTAAATTTTTTTGATCTAGTAATCCTGAAATTCATATTATTTATTTTCCATGAGTGTTTATTTATTTATCAATACATGATGATTATTCAAATTGATTCATGATATCATCTATTTTACTTAACCCTTACAATGAATTTTCGCTCACCAATATCTATTTTACATTCCCCATAATCCATGAAGTGTACTATGAATTATATGAATGAATATTTAAGAGGAAAAAATGATAATGTTGGAAAACATTTATGTTATATTATTAATATTCTAATGTAATATAAGAATCAGGTACGTATAATGTTTTCTAAGATAAATAAAATATTCATTACCATTGGATGAGATTCCATGTATATTACACTAGTGTAATAATGTAAACATATACTCTAAGTTAATGTGTTGAGGTATTTAAAATTTGAATTATAGGAGGTCTAGTACAAAACATGGGAACATTATTTAGGAAAACATGTGTAATGGAACATAACCCAATAGTAGATATTAAGGATAAATATAGAATAAAATCCATATTTTATGTTATGGTATATATTATGTTCTATTTCCTAGAAATATATTCCTTTATTAATACTAAAAATTGAAATATTATATGGATGGATAAATCAAGGGATAATAATATAGAAAAAGGTGTGTTGGTCTTGACTCGATCATTACATTGAAAATGACAATGAGCATAACAACACAATTATTCACACACTCCCTATAGATATAAATTTTATAGTTTACTTCTTTTAAAAATATATTATTAAGGAATTTAATATATGATAATAATGAATGAACTAGGATAAAATTATGGAGTCTTAGATTGAAAATAAATTGTCAAAATTTTTGACATCCTACTACTTTTTAATGGTTTTTCCAGCACACTTATTATCGAAAATTTTTTTTTGGTTGTATACAATGATTTAAACCTCATGAATAATTTCAGCGTTGAATATAATAAAAAATTTGATGACTATGAGAAACCCATAGGGATGATTATAGGAATTGATGATAATAGGATTAATCAAAATTAGTTATCCCTATTATATCATTGAAAACCTATAATTTAACTACTATATGACTCACCATAACGATGATAATATAGTAATAAAAGAGAACAAGTAGTTGGGACCATTGAATAATGAACGATTGATTTCATATATTTCAAAATTGTGGAAGTAGATTCATAGGAATGATCCTATAATTATGGGATAAGTATTTTAAATGTGGAAAATAGAGGAATCATTAAATGAATTGCTAAAAAAAATTAATAGTAAAATTAAAGGTAATATATTTCATCATAGGGATCAATTTATATTTTGATATCTTATATATGTTTAACTAATTCATTATATGATTCAATTAAATATACTCTACATTCTCTATAATACCAAAGAAGCACATGTGTTTAAATTAAACGTATGATATATATATTCGGATTCCATCAGTATATTGTTGAAGTAGTTTTAACCATTGTATTATTGTTATAAAGATCACGAAAACATCAAAGGATTGTGTTAGAATTGTATTTGTATAGATCTTCATTATCATATTTTCATAGAAATTGTCATTAGTTTAGTATTTTATTATTTTTGTATGTTTATTGTTTTAAAACCTTATTTTAGTATTTTTGTGTTGGGTGGCTACTAGGATTACATATATTCTATGATAAATTTTTGGAAATAAATCCCATTTTATTAGTCTATCATTGAGTTATGAGGTTATTTATGGAGTACATCCATTATGTCTTACATGAATAATTTAATGTTATTAGTGACCAACATGGACTATCATATATACATGTTGATATTATTATGGGTTATTACACATTGGGGAAATTATTGGAATTATATAAATATTGTTTTATAAAATTGAAATACTTCATGATGGGGGACAACACATCACATCTAGATAGGTCATGGGTCATGAACCCACTACCGATGCGCGAAAAGAATTATTTTACAATCAAAGGAATAATTGATGTTCTAGTTGTTTTTTAATTATTTTATATAATTTAATTGATGTATTAATTTTAAATTTTAACTAGCTATTTTACTATTGAGGGTTTGTGATTACTAATAGATATTATTTAACATTATATAAATATATTAGTTTTAGAATATACTAAGAGATATATATAATAAAGTGGAACAATATTAAATATATTCTGGTATATTAAAAGATAATTTTAATCGACCCAAAAGAAAATAATGCTTGAATATACTTCTCTTGGATTATGTAATGAATTGGAAATTGATCAAGGAATAAAAAAAGGAACAAATAATAATTTCAATATTGGAATATAAAAAGAGAAAATATTTATTAATATTCATTTTTAGTAAATAAATTTCCTAAATATAAGAATATAATAATGAAATTTTTTTTATCATATTGCCTTCATATCTAAATAAGCATATAAAATTTTAAATAATCATATTTTTTATATCTATAAATTGGTAATTTACTTTTTGTGATCAATGATCTCTATCACCCTTAATGTTTATTTATTACATTCATCAATGTTCATACCATCATATCCCATTAATGTTCTCTAACATAGATTCATATTAATATGTTAATTCATATATATTTTTACGTATATTTATAACATGTTAATAGAAATTTTGTAATAACCATTTTTAGGATGTGGAGTTGGACATAATGAATTTTTAAATATCAATCAATTTATTTCTGAGAGTAATAACAATTTGTGAGGAACCAATTTATTTAAGGTGGGTTTAATTCAACACCTTAAAATATTAAACTAATATAATGGTATTCAATATATTATGTGACATGAATAATTGATCTTAAATAACACATGAAGTATATTAATCAGATTCAGGCTCTTCAATAGCTTTTAGAACACACAACCTTGAGTTAAAATTAATTATTATATATTATACTCATCAAACATATAACTTGAATAAGCTTGTTAGAATTTTACTAAATAAATGTTGATAATAATAACGTTTTAATTGATTCATTTATATTATCATTATTATAAAAAAATTAATGAAAATAAAATGATTTAAAAAAATTATAATTTTTTTAAAATGCGGTTTTGTCACCCATTGCAAAAACTAATTGAAAATCATTTTTTACCATAAGTGGAAATTATATTCGACAAAACTAAAATATTTTTTATTTTAATCTAAATGTCAAAATAGATGTTGGGATAATTTTTTATTTTTATTAACATTTTAACTTACTGATGAATTATGAAATATAATGATTTTTTAAATATGATTTTCCTTTAAATAGTTAAAAATGGTAAAATTTATTATAAAATATATTCAATGTAAATCTTATTGAATTATGATAAAAATTATCAAATTTGGTCTGTGTAATAAATTTCTTGCTCAATGTTTCTATTGAAAACTATTATACTTAATAGAAATTTCACATTGGAAACAGAAATTTTCAATGTGTCTACATGTATAATTTTAAATTTTATTTTTCCACAATATTTATATTAATTTAGTAAAATGTATTATTTAATAGTAATTAAAATAATTTATAATTTTTTAATAATGTGATAGTATTTTTTTAAAAATGAATAGTTGTAATGACATAAATTAATTACCATGAATAAGGTAGAAATGTGTTTAACAGGGTTTGAAATCAAAATACAATGGTATAAACTGACATAATTCAAATTAAACATCCATTTTATGGACAAATATTGACCATATGACCACTATGTTCATATCATATACCATAATTATGTTTTTTATGTTAAATATGTCATTTTAATGAATTCATTTTACATATTCTTTGAGAATCCAGTGCCACACATTTAATTGGACACAATCTCTCCACATCCCTTCAAAATTCACAATCCATTTAAATAAAATAATTGCAACCAATATCACCTAAATAATCCCATTAAAAAATTATATATCAGATATATTTGTTGAAAATCCAATCTAGGAATTAATTTGTTACAATACTATAGGATTGTCCCAATGACAACACAATGTTCTTAAACTAATTTTTTTTTGTTTCATATTATTCATAAATAAAATATTATCAAAATATGATTATATAATATCATATGCATAATAAATATTGTAATTTTGTTTATGGTATTACCTATATTCTTCCCCTCTTCCATCGTATGGAAAAAGAAACTACCAATCTTTTGCATGGCAGAAAGCCGCCTCGTGAACCGATGTGATTTTTTGTGCATCACAACAAATAAAGGATTGATATAATTATGTATTTAAAACATATATATGATATTTAGGATATTTTTATAATTATATAATTTTAATATCACATATTTTTTCTTACATTGTATCCCATTTAAATTTTGATTGTTTTAATCCTTTGTATGAAAGACTGCCACCTTTAAAGCGAAGTTATTTGTTCTGTAGTTATGATTAATAATTTTAGTTATAAGAATAAATTTAATGTATATAATTGATTTAAATGACATTATACTGATTTTATAAAATTATTATATAACCTAATTAATTACCCGTACACCCATTAATTGAATAATTTCATCCCTCATATGTACATAAAACTTATTGTCTCCCTGAAGAGAGGCAATTAATTTTACCTGTCCTACCTTCAAGATTGATTCTAAAATGTATATATTGAGTATATATGTTATTTTTAACATTAATATAATTAGGAATATTATTTATATATAACCAATACATATGAATTATAACAATCATGAAAAAAACTACTGATAAAATAATGAAATTAACACCCAAATCAGTGAAATTAATGAAATATTATAAACCAACATGTGAAAAAATGACATAAGATGTCAATATATGACAGAAACAATATCTATATAGTCTTAGAATAAATTATTAATATTATTAAAACCCTTATATATTCTGTTAAATGATTTATTTATGGAAGGAACTATTAGCTAAGGGATTTCATCTCAATTTCCCTTCATTGAGGCATATTGTAATCTTATAAACCAAATTACCTTTTTAGTGTATATTCAAACAATTTTAAATGATATATAATTTTTAATTTGTAATTCATGTATGTTTTAAAATCAATATTAATCATTACAACAAAATTTATTTTGACATAAAATTACTAAGTGGAAATGAATATCAAAAACCATTTTCTTTTAAATGTGATATATTATATATTTATATTATTTAATATTCTAAGCCTATGTGGGTATAATCATTGGAATATCAGTATTTTTCATTCCAATTTTTTTAATTGGACATAATTTGAACACAAATATTGTATTCATTAGTTATTTCTAAATTCAAATAATTCATCTTTACAAGGTTTTATTTCACAATAATATTTTAATCTGAATTATTATACATGAATTTTTATTAGTATAAACTATTTGATCATTATATAATAAAACATGTTCATTTTGTTCACATAATGTTTTCAATTATCTTATGACATAATAGTATAACATCTCTAATCATTATTAAATATAATTATTGACATATTTTATTTCATAAAATCTTACATAATTTTTATCTTTTTTCAAAAACTAATTTTTTTATATCCCTGTTTCCAAAAATGATTTAACTATATTTCATAACAATATCCATTGGATTCATTAAATACATTTTAGAACTAGTTTGACCATTAAATCCTCAATTTATTATTCATGTCATTTTCTAAACATGTCATATTTTGAATTTTAATATTATATTAATGGAATCATTTTTTTAGCATGTATAAAATGAACAAAATATTCATATTTCATGATCGATAAATGTATTTATGATTAAATAACTTTTTAAAATGTTATTTTCAATGAATATTGTTTTCATAATACGTTTTGTATTTTAATATATTTTCATAATGTAAATTTAATTTTCCGAAAAAAACATATAATTATATTTTTATGGTATTTATATTAATAAATGATTTCAAGAAATTATTATACTCATGTTACACAAAATTAATTTTTCATTTATAACATATTTATTATTTAAATTGTTTGTTTTTGATATGTTTGACTAGTGTTTATATGGATAATATATTTCCTGATTATTTTATTAATCATTACTTTTCCCTTGAACTACTAAATTTATGTTCATAATTTGTAATTAAATATCCCTTAATATTGAATATTATATATCATAGGTATACATTATACATAATTAGTATATAATTTATTAATTTATTATATTACATTTAATTTTATATGATTGAAAAAGTAAATTTTTTAAAAATTTTTATTTCTTAGACTACACAAAAATTTAATTATGAGTCACATTATTCAGAAAATAAATTTATTATTCAAAATATGAGGAATTAATTGAATATGATGAGATGGTTGGGTCCATTTTATATGTAGTCCATCAATACAAGTGTATTCTCATTAGATGAATTATATGTATAACCTATTTTAACTTGGTTATTATTGAATATTTACTTATTAGTTATAAATTGTCAACTGATATGTCATGATAGAAGATGTATCATGATTCATGAGATCATGAAACCCATGAATTATGTAATTCATTTAATATGAATTATTTTATTTTTATAAATATTTTATTTCAATGATATTATACATTGATTAATAATTATTTTTATATTAATGATTAAATAAAATTTTCATTATTTTATTTAATTTAACAAATTTATTGTGATATATATATTCATAATATATATTTTATTGATTAAGATATATGTTTGTTATATTTTTTAACATTCCATATTGATTGATCGAAATGTATTTATGATTATGAAGTTATATATTTACTAACATGTGTTCGTAGATATTTAACATGAAAAATTTATTTGTTCTTATCAAACATTGATAATATGATTATTTAAATTTAGTTTGTGTTCACTTCATTAGCATTCCATGTTTTTAATTTCTTATTAATTCAATAATTTTTCCTTTTTACAAAACCTATATCGAGAATATGATCTAACCATTATTTTTTTCATTCTCATGAATATAATAAAGGAAAATTGAATTATATGAATGATTATTCTATAATGGTTAATGATATCCTCAAAAAGGGAAGGTTTTATAATTATTTTATTTAACTATAATAGGAGAGTCATCTATGTAACATGTATTACATGACTACTAAATTATTCCTACAATCAATGGGTGATTCATATTATATTATAATACCGAAATAATATGGAAAATGGATAAGAGTTATTTGTTTATGGCGGTTAAAAAATTTCTATAGTGGGAATCCGTCATTCTTTATAGATCTACAACAAAATCCCATAATAACCATTTCCAATGACCAATCCAAAATTAAAAAATATATAATTTTTTGTATATAATATGAGAAATAATTTGAGATGTTATGATAATGAAATTATATATATATTTTTCATCTTGTTACATATAATTATTGATAATAATCCTCCATTGATTAGCCTATACATCCATATAATAGGCTACTATAAATATTTACTTATAGCCTAGTCATGAAATAATATGAAATATAATTTCCATTAATCTGGTTACTTAATATGAATCTGTTGAATATTAAGATCTATTGAATTATGAATGATAATTTCAATGAATATTTTCAACCAATTATTTCCCTATTATTTTTTAATTTAGAGGATTAACATGATATGTTATATTGTTTGTAACTTGAGAGAGTTTAGTGACTACAATAACAAGATATTGAATCCCAGTATCTATCAAATTGTGCTTCATCTGAAGACAAAATATTAATTAGCTAATATATTAATTATTCACATGATTTAGATATTCATCATAATCATATATGAGATTCCATAAATTATTAAACAATTTAACCGATATATGGAACTATATATATATATCTAATATAACTCATTCTTTCCATCTAATAAAATCATTCTCAATGATTTATAATAAAAATATTAATTATAAAACAAATATATAACATAATATTATGTAATATTGTGAAGTCTTATGACCACTAATCATGAATAAGTAATGATATTATTAGTACCCAATTTTCAAAATACAAAATTTTTCCTTTGTGATAAAATACGCATGAGATGCGATAATATTCTTATAACAACCTTTCTTTTTTTATTTCACACATAAAAATTATTTATTACATAAAATCATCACTTGATTCAACATATACGATTGTGAAGAATTGTGTCATTGGGGCTTTGGGACATTACCTAATGACTTAAATCATGAAACACAACATCCCTATTGAAAATTTCCTTTACATGACCACAACATTCCCTTGTACGTAGCATTGCATGGGATAACATGAGGACATGAATAAGAAAATGGTGAGAAAAAACCCAGTAAGGGAGTAAAGAAGGAATAACATTATCAATACAACACATGTTATGAAATAGGTGTACCAATGGACAATAAAAGAAATATTAATATAAAGGCATGATATAGATTTATTATCATAACATGGAAATGGGGCTACAACACTTAACATGGTATTAGCATGAGTCATGGATCATTCCACAAGGATCATGAGTAAATCATAATTTCACATGAATTAGAAATTGTTAACCCACATTATACATGGAATATCAGGATACAAATCCTTAACCACTATATTTGAGTTCTCTTTGGATGTACCCTTCTTTAATATTTAATTTCATGCATAAGTGAGCCACATGGCTCATAAAACATTGTTTCATTAAACACCATCATTTATTCCCTGAGGAAGTAATTGTTAATTAATACATGAAACTATATAATCAATAAGTAAATATTAATAATAGTGAATTGACATTATAGAGAAATTGACATTGTATTCCATACAAAATGACAATGGCTTGAGAGAAATCGCGGTGCAATTTTGGCATCATAACAACCTAACATAAGAAATCATTAAAACATAGATGAGATAGAAATGGGTGTATCATAATATATACATGAAATGGAAATTAAGTTGGTTTTATAGATAAAATCCATGAAAATATAATGGAATTTAGATTCATAAAACAAAAAAATTTCTTGAATGTGAATGAGAAGTGATAAATTCCTTATGGAATTTTATCATCATAACATGTGTAAGTGAAAGGCATTAATGAGAGATAATGAGGTGTATAATCATTTAAACATATGTAGGGGAATATAAGGGAGGTGAGAAATAATAACCCACCATTTTTAATTGAAATTAAAAGCATATTAATAAATAATCTATCATTGATAAAAATAAGAAAGATGAGATTCCCTTACTTGGAAGGGTGATCCCAAAGGCTTCGGAGAGGCTCGAAAAAGGATTCATGGGATATTGAGGAGCCTTGAGAGGATTCTAGTGTGAGTAGGGAAGGGTTTTGTCTTGCTCAAAATGCATTCAGTGATGTGTAAGTAAGAGATTTTGTAGGATTATAGGGTAATAATGTCAATGATTAAGATGATGGTGCTGAATAAGATTCATCTTCCTCCTTGCACTAGTATAGAATCGAGGCCTGATTATCTATATGGAGAGTGATTTTACTCTCATAATATTTTCTGTTGTCTCGATATATGGAAATCCAATCCATGACAATAATTTCATCAAATTAGAAAATGGGAGTACTATGACATTCATCAGAATGATCAATCCACATATTATGACCGAGGAGGAGTTATATTAATGGGATTTAATGATTTAATTTTTTTCTGTTCTCACCAAAATCATTACCTCCATGATTTCGGGTGGTGTTGATATTTTTCTACTAAGGTTTCAGGATATTTAATAATTTGTATAACCTTAATCAAAATGTTCATTTGCTAATCATGAATGAATAAATAGCATACCTTTAAATACATCGTTGATGTTGTTCACTTTATCTGTAGTGATGAAATATTCATACCCTTGTCCCCATGGAGGTTATTGGTTGCCTCTACAACCCTTGGTTTAGGGAATTGAATTTCAAGGTGCCCTGGTTCTTTGCAGTTGATGCAATGAACAACCCATTGAGGGTAAAAGGGATTTTTCCTCTCATTTGTCACATCTTTGGGTTTTTTTCCACATTTAATGACAAGGTTCCCTTATCCTCTACACCTAAAGCATTTCGTCGTCTAATTCTAGCAATTTATAGGGTGATTCATTCGGAACCATTGAAAAGTGGGGTGCTGTATTTTCATACACTATTAGAAACCATAACTATATCCATGGTTTTATATGTCCATGGATATAGCTTTATTTATAGCCACATTTCTATTAAATATGTGGCTAAACCATAGTTTATAGACATGATTAAAAAAACTTATCGATGTATTTTTACCATCTATCGGGCTCCTACTCCCCAATGCCTATGAAACCCAATTCCTCTATTCCCCTAACCCATCGTGACCCACCTTATACCCACAACCTCTTCTCTCTCAGCGGCCCTCTATTCTTGGTGATATGTCTCCTCTCGGTTCTCCTCCTCCACCCACATGACTTCTTCTCTCTGGGCGGTGTCATCTACTCTCGGTGGTGGCCTCTCCATTTGGCAATGACCCTTCTTCATTGACTACCTTCACGACCTCTCCTCTCCCCAATATGAATCCCCTGATGGTTCATGGAAGGCCTTCATGATACAAGCCAATGCTAATCCCCCTCGCGATGTTTCTCGTCGCTGCCACCGAATGAGGAAACCTATTGCCTTTGTGGAAACATCTCACCTCTCAAGCACTTACTTGTAGAATTCTTTCTTGAACATTGATAGTCTCCTACTTCATCGAAAATCCATCCTTCTCATGGTTCTATAAAATTTAACATCCCCCATTCATATTTAGTTTCTACATAATTGTGTTGGATTTTGAGGTAGTGACAATTGTTCATATATCCCCCAATTTTTGGTTTATTTTGATTTGAATATTACTTCTAGGAATGGGATTATTATTACATATTATTTTTTCCATTTCTGCAACTACATTATTTCAGCTTTCCTTTATGTGGATGGAATGATTTAATAATGATGGAAATCATATAGAATTAAATTAAATTTATGGGGATGTAGTGTTTTTATTTTTTTTACCAGTTTATTAATTTTTCTAAGTAATGATTCTTTCTCAGAATTTTATGGTTTTATTATGTGCATGTAATGAATGTTGTTAAATATTTATACCCTATGGTTGATTTAGAGTCATTTTTTTCATTTTTTAAACCAACACACATAAAAGGATATATACATATATAAGACTATAAAATTCTTGTGTTTGAACATGTAATATGTGTGAAAATACATGTGAAAGTGAGGATGAACTAATGAGAGAATACACCATTTAAGTTAATTATTGATTTATGAGGTCTGGAAATATTTTTTTGTGAACTACTAATATGTTTATTTTTGGCCTTATAAATGTAATACTAGTTATTCCATTACTGCATTGATTCTAGTATGAGATTTATGTGTTCCTTACTTCTTTCATTAAATTATTGCATGTTGAATATTTCGATTCTGCTGTATTAGACTGCTACATTCAAAGCTCTATATCGGCCCATAGAAGTTTGTATGTTATTCCTTTTTTTTCACCATTACCCTTCACAAAGTTGAATCAAATCTAGAAATGTTTTCCTCGTCTATCAAACCTATTTATTTTTTCAGAAGTTGATTTTCTTCATTTATGCATCATGATCACTTCATAAATTTCATCTATTTATCCACAATATTTTATTAGAGAAAAATTTACATTCATAATTCCTCTACATTTCAAAGCTATTTTGAAAAGAAAATTTTATTCTTGAGATTGGTAAGATTTTAGTGGT
This sequence comes from Viscum album, assembly GCA_963277665.1. Lineage (NCBI taxonomy): Eukaryota > Viridiplantae > Streptophyta > Magnoliopsida > Santalales > Viscaceae > Viscum > Viscum album. The sequence continues at coordinate 1,140,993,691 of OY728127.1, forward strand.
GTACACTTAGCGTTTTATACAATAACTGTAAATATAATAATCTTGTAAACTTTTTAAAAACTATGTTTGAAATTAAAAAAATTGATTGAGATAATGACATTAACATTTAATGAAAAAATATTAGATCCCTTCTAGTTGAACAGGTCATAATCAATTCTATATGTAGGCCCATGAAACCTATTATTACTATAAATAAAACTGGAAAAACAATCATAGAATATAAAGATGATTCCATGTATATTTTAGTTAAATAAAATTGTTCTATATATCTTTCTTTAGGATATAATGTGCTTTGAGAAACACCCTTTGAATCTACACCTACTATTATTTGTCTTAATCTTGAAGAAATATTCATGAAATCCTATTTAGTTAGGATTTATTATTCGAGACACCAAATTTCACTTTTAATAAAAAACCCAATAGTTCTATAAAGGAACATTTATATTAATTTATCAAAATATTGTAAGATCTATCAAACATTAATATTATTAGATGACATTACAAAATATTACGATAATCAAATTTCCCTTATTGTTATCCATTTTACTTTTCCTTAAATTGCAATATGGACTTTTCTTTAGATTACTTCATTTACTTTTCTATAATCTATTTATAAAAATATAAAAAGTTACAGTGGTCCATCATTGGGTACATCAATCACTCACATTGGATTTATTCTCAATAAAAATTTCTCATTAAAGTTATTCTAAATTAAAAGACTTATTCTCTACGTCATATTGATATAAATTAAAATCCGCTATGTGGGTGATAAATATCATCACTTTTCCATACCTCTTATTGATATAAATTCAAATACATTTCATTGATATTTTGAGATGAGGGAAATATTTCATAATTTTTTTTCTTTTTCCACCTTTATCTTCCACTGAATTGAATATGACTATTATGTTTATTGAGATTGGGATAACAAACATGTTTCTTAAATAAAATGGTCTATAATCAGCAAAATATATGTCTATGTGATTTATGCTCGTTTTGGAAGTCAACTGTGATATAATCACACATTAATACCATTCAAAAAAAAATTAAAAACGTCTTTGAAATTTCTAAAAAATAATTACTTATGGTTAAATTAATTATTTTTCCATTCATCATATTTTATTTCATATATTTCAATTGACATATCAAAAATTATAAAACATGAAATAATAGGTTTCTAAAAATTTGTGAAATCATTTTTTTCATTAATAAATCAATGTTATCACATTTAATTAAATCATCTGTTTTCATATAATAATGAGAAAGTATTGAAAAAGTTTCTCATATTTGAAAGAAACGTCAATTCATTGGATTTTATATATTGGGAATTTAATCACCATTACATATTGATTTAGTCTATAGGTACTTTAATGGTCACTTTACTAGAAAATTAGAATACAGTTTTTGAATCATTAGCTTTCTAGGATTTATTATACATAATATCACCATCATTAGGTCTACAAAATCTCCATCATTAACATTTATTACCTTATATGGGTAAACACTTACTCAATTGCATAACCTTAAATTTTATTTTTCATTAAACCACATCACAAGTAATCAAGAAATATGCTCGATCAACCTTTCCTTATTTTGTTATATTAATAGGGTTGAGAGTATTATCTCATTAAAAAAATCACTTTTCATGTTAGTGTCATATTTCTTCATGTAACCACCCATTATTATACAATAATTAATCTTCTTACACTTCTTATACTTCTTTTTCTATGTTTTATTTTTCTTATGTGGGCTTTTCTTCTTTATGTACTCTAGAAATGAGCATTCATCCTTATTTTTGTTTTCTCCCAACCTCATGGATTCCCCATATTTTTATGTCTATACATCCATGAAAACCATCAGAATATATTTATTTTTCTTCTTTCATTGTTATTTTTCATTCACAATAACCTTCATATGTTATTAAAAAAGAATCTTTTTATATATTAGTTCCTCATACTTAGGTAATTATGTCATTCATTTTATAGAGTTTACATATTTACATCATACAAAATTATTATTTACCCCCTTAATGTTACCCATAAATGGTCACTTCTAATTAAAATTATCTTATTTGTTGGATATTTCTTACACCATTCCATTTTCCATTTGTTATTTTTGTATTGATTCAATTTTTTTCTTTATAGATATTTCATTAACATTAATATTCAATGATTTCTTATAGTTTTCCATAATTTTTCATTTCTTTCCATTGTTTATATTTCTTTTTTAGTGTGGAATTTTCATTTTTTTTCAGAAATGGTGTAACCATATTTTTAAATGAATTTTATTTTCCACCCATAGTAGAGTTACCAACCATTTTCGTTTTATTTCACTTCCACTATTTTGGTCTTCTTCAATTATTTTTACTAAATATGTTCTTGGAAGTTTTAACCTAGTACTCACCATCACCATAACCACATAATCCAAAAATTATAATGAATTTTCCATGATATTGAAATTTATATTCAAATATTCTCTCATTTCTATGTACTAATATTGAAATTATCTGAATATTACATAAATTCTATTCTTCACCCCTTGAATTGTGCCATATCATTTTTTAATAGTTTTTTATATTATTCCAATAGTCTATGTTAATGTGTATGAACATTCCTCAACACTATTAGTTTCCATGAAATCTAATCTTCTTTCATTTTGTATAATATTACCAGTGGAGAGATATTTTAGAATTTTTTCCATATCGTCAACTTATGGAAGAGTTCTTACATTACATCTTTCTTACATCTTCAATAAGGTGGTGAATTTAAAAATATATATATTCACCCATCTTCATGGATAATTACAACCATACATTTCAATGTAGTGTAATTTGTGTATTCATATTCATTAGAATGTGGGGTTATAATATTCTTATGATTTTAATAAGATGATTTTTTCAATTTAATCATGCTTATCCTGCTACTATAATGAGTCATCTGTGATGTATGAATTTTATTAGGAACTTCCTCATATGTTCCTCTCAAAAAATAAAGTGAGTATTCATCTTTAGTGGTTTCAAAGTTCATTAATTTAAATTCTAACTCAAGAAGTATTAAAATTAATAATTTTTTATTGTCCATAATAATGTTTAAATTATCTTTATAGTCATATTTAAATATTTTTATATTTTCTTCATAAAACATAAATTCATTCTATATTTAATTTTCACACACTTTTATTCTTATATATAAAATTTTAGACTGATAGTAATTGGCTTCAAGGGGGAGTGTGCAGGGGGGGTCTAGTGAAGGGGGTATGTAGGGGTAGGGGGTCTTGAGGGGTATGTGTAGTGGATGGGGCCGAGGTAGGGTTTCAGGGGTAAGGTGCGGATGGGGTGCAAGGGGGAGGGTGTAGGGGGGTTTACAAGGGCAGTCGAAAGGGTGTAGGTGGGGCTGCATGGGCAGGGGGAGTTTTCTAGTCTGTAGGGGGGTTTGAAGTGCAGTGGGTGCGAGGGGGATGTGTAGGGGGTGAAAGGGGGAAGTGGGGGAAGGAAAAAGGCATGGGGGAGGGTGCAGGGGGAACTAGAAAATGTTGAGGGTGAAGTGGGAGGGGAATTGTGGGGTCTGCAAGGCTATAGGGAGGTCTAGGTGGGGTGCAAGGGGGTCTGTAGGGAAGTTGGGAGGGTGCAGGTGGGTTGCAAGGGGGGAGGGGTGGGGTGGCGGGGTGGATTTGCAAGGTTGGTTGGTCATAGGTTAATGATAGATCCATTCATGAATAACATTTACATACTCACCCAATAACATATAGTATCCCCCCAATATAGACTAATTTTTCGTTATTTTTATGAATTATAATCATTACCCCTTTCCTGAATAATAGAATCATTAAATATATATGATTTAATATTTTTACCATTTCCAATCATGATTACACTATAATTCTTAATTATTTCTATTTAGACAACAATTATCTTCATATTTCTCTATATTCTAAACATTATTCTTATTTTTCAACAATTTAATGTTCATGAATCATCTTACACAAGAATATTTCAAGGCATTCATTAATTTTATGTGTTCTCATTTGTATTTGTTATATTTATCAGATTATTTAATTGTTAAAATAATAATATTACATGAATAACTATATAAACATTGAATTTTTTTATTAATTAAATGTGTTCTCATTTCTATGCATTATGTTTATCAGGATTCATCGCTCATTCCACAGATTTAGGTTAAAAAACCAATGAATATTTCGATGATCATGATGGTTTTTGTTGTGAGGGGGAAGGTCGTGGAGGAGGTGATAATGATGTTAGTGATTCTATAAGAGAAAATGACGGTCATGATGGTTCCAGTGGTGCTAATATGGAGGTACATTTCAATTGTAAATTTTATTCTTGGTTTATATAATTAATTTTATCCAATATATTATTATTATGATGATATTTATTTTGAAAATTTATACTTTTTATATTGGAGAGAGTTTCATTTCATATGATATATATTGTATTATTCAAGGTCTCAGTTATATTTGGAAGGTGGTGTTTTTTTCTCTTAGTTAGAGTGCTTGTCTACTGCTATAATGTGCAACTATTATGGAAGAATTTTGGGATTATGTATAAATTGGTAGGAATCTATTTACAAGGTTATTTACTATAAGAGACCAAATTTCATGAGGGTTTATGGACCATGTTACCCATATCATCCTAAATTTAGACTACTCATGTAAAATTTATACACTTGACCAGAATTATTGTATACCACATTTGATTCCTTTATATTAAATAAGGGAATGCCAACTCAACGTACATCCCACGCAAGTATCCTTATAGTTTCCTTGCACATAGGACCGAAAGGGGCGAAATTAAACTAAATCATTTGTTTTTTTATATTGTATTTTTTATTTATTTTGAATCAATTTATACTAATAATTATTGAATTAATTTAAATATTTTATTAAATGGTGTGTACCTATGGGACACATACTGTGTTTTTTGAACTATATAACTCGACATGTATAGGTTTACAAACCCTGACATCACAACCAAACACACGTGTTTTATGTTATATGGTATATTATATGTATGATGTTGATAACATGACATAGGTATCAGGATGGGACACACCTATTAACAATAATTATTCACACACGGTGTGTAAAGGAGAAACATTCTATTTCTATTAGGTTAGATTGGATCGATGAATATTGGTGGTAGATGCCTATGTAACTCATCAGTCCCATATGTCTTGTACGCTATTGGGATAGACTATATAGTTATCTCAATATGGATATATGAAAACATTTCATGTGATACCATTTACTGGGAGTCACAATCCATTCTATGAGAAGTAAATTTATTATACTATGTGACTTCCTATGTTTGGCATTTCACTTCACCTATGTGTCAATATTAGAAAATTAAATATTATATTCTGAATAATTCAATATGTAGAGAATGTTTGTATGATAATATTATATGTAATATAATATTTATGTAGAATCTTAAAGTTTTTTATATTATTTTCCCTTCAAAGTAAACTACTAGGTTTCAACAACATAATTAATGTTGACTCAAGGATAAGTACGACATAAGAAATATTCTAGTGGCTTGTAATGGTTCCTCATAATTCTATGTAGATTTATATACTAACATAGTAAAATATTTATTATAGTATTTAATTCCTCTATAATTTTTCTAGGAGTTCAACACTACCCCACATACTAATATCTGGGGTCCTCCATAATAGGGGTTAGTTTTTTAAACCCTGTGTAGGGGAAGTGGGAAACAGGTAGGGGGAGGGTGTAGGGGGCAGGGGGGAGGTATGCAGGGCAGGGGGATGGGGATGGGGTTGGGTAGAGGGGAATGGGGATTGTTGGAGGGGGATGGGGGTAGGAGGAAAGTCTCCAGGCCTATGACAGGGGGAGGTCTGCAGGGAAGGGGGATGGGTGGGTGTAGGGGGCATGGGGTAGGGGTTGGGGAGTTCGTCAGGGTAAGGGTAAGGGGGGAGGTCTGTAGGGTAGGGGCAGGGGCATGGGTTGGTATGTATGGGGGGTCTACATGTTAGGGGAGGAGGGAGGACTATAGGTAAGATGGAAGGGGGGAGGACTGCAGGGTAGAGGGCATAGGGGAGGTCTACAGGGCAGGGGGAGGGGGGAGGTTTATTGGGTAGTGGGCATGGGAAAGTTCTATAGGCTAGGGGAAAATCTCTCGAATGGATTTTAGATATTTTCATTAATTATATTTGTTATCCATTGTATGAATTATGTTGTTTATTTTATTGGTAACATAATTATATTATACAAATCATCATATAATCATTGAATGTTTTCATTAAATAAATGTGTTCTCATTTCTATTCATTATGATTATCTGGATTCTTCACTTCTTCCACTGATTTAGGTTCATAAAACAATGAATATTTCAATGATCATGATGATGGTGGTGGTGGAGGTGGTATGAGAGGAGGCAATAATGATGTTGGTGTTTTTATATGAGATGATGAGGGTCATGATGGTCCTAGTGATGTTAATATTGATATACATTTCATATTTAAATTTCATACATGGTTTATATATTTAATTTTATAATTTAGTTCTTTTTATTATGATGATATTGATATTAAATTTTTATATTGCTTATATTGGACATAGTTTGAATTCTTATGATATATATTACATTATGTTCCATTGATTTTTTTGGAAGGTGTTTTTTTCTCATAGCTAGAGGATGTCAGTACTCTTATAAGTAGATGCTATTATGGAAGCATTTAGTGATTAAGTATAGCTGAGTAAGAATCGATTTAAATGTTTATTAACTGTGGCTGTGGAGTCTATTTTTTTATGGTTTTGAAATTTTTATTACGGACCAATATCCATGGTTTATCAATGGGTGTAGTTAAAAATTACCATTCTTAAGATCATGGTTTTAAAATATAATTTCCATGGGATTCACCATGTTATTATACACTAATTTACATGGTTAACCCATGGACATACATGTAATAATTCCAGAGTTAAAACCATTTATAGACACTAAATAATTCCATGGATTAAAACACTAATGTTGAAAACCCCTAATGTAACTGATTTGGTACAGATCTGGTTATGGGGGGCTAGCAGTTGGTGGGGTGGGTGCTGGTAGGGGGTGCATGGTGAAGGGAGGGGCAGGGAAGAGTGGGGGGGTTCATGGGGTAAGTGGTGTTGCATGGGGTTGGGGAGGGGGGTGTCCAGGGTCTATCTTGAGGGGGAGGGGAGTCTGTCTAGGGTCTTGGGGGGACGGGCAGGGGGCTCATTGTAGAGACCCGAAGCTTGAGGTACATGGACATTACATTACTTTTGCGGAATACTTAGTATATAACAAAAATACACACACAAGGATCGTAATAGTTTAGTGTCTTTGGAAACTCGGAGTATAATTTTCTAATCGTGGGGAAAGATCTTCAACATCTCCCATAAAGATCTTCCTTTTTTTTCCTAAAACCTTTCTTTATATCCTGGGGAAAAGAAAACATAAAAGGGTGAGCTCAAATGCTCAGTAAGGGTAAACAAAGGAAATATCAATCACATAATTTTCATAAGAACATAACATTTTTGGAAATCTTAACCTGCAAAAGAGAGCATAATTTCATAACATGGGATAAATCATAGTAGTGAAATGAAATCATAACTTTAAACATTACTCATTGTGGCATACACACATAATCATAGAGAATCATTTCTTGTTAGTCAAGACTCATTGCCAAGACTATCTTAGTGGACAAAGTCCCTTTCTGAATCGAGTAATCCTCATTTCAGTCCTGTTTCACTGAACCGGTATAACCTACCATTCCAGCCATGTCTATCTCATGAGATATAAAATCTTTACCCAATGCATTGGAGGGAGATATAGGTCCCACCCATCTCTTAATGAATCCTTTCTTATGTGTGCCACAAAATCATAAATCATACATCATTGCATAACCCATGTAATAAAAATGGGATTCTTAAACAACATGACATCATAAAACCATTCCTATAAGATAAAGGAATTCATAAACATAATTCCATCACAACATAGTCAAATCAATGTAAAAATATGGATATAAACAGAACCCTTTATTATCTTATATGGAAAATAATTTTGATAAAACACTTGAATTGAATTCTTGAGGAAAATATCCTTTCTTCTTCAAAATCAATTTCTTTTCACAAAACATCATGCAATTTTAAAAGAAAGAGATTTTATTGAAAATATTCATGAAATATTTTGGAGGAAGGTTCATGAAAATAAGGCTTTATAAAACCGTAAAAATCCATCCGTGCCGTTTATGTTAAAGAAACATTCTTCTTGTACTTTTGTTGGAAAAAGTCAAAAAGTACCTTGTACGAAAAAAAACGACAAAAGATTCCTTTCATATTCTTTACTAAAAACTCACAGAAGGGTAAAATTGGATTTAAACTATTGTAAGTGGATGGAAATAATATTACATATTGATGAAACATGGATGTGGATGATAAAATACACCCCAGTAAATACTTACGAATAAACAATCTCGGATAAAAATGAGATTGTGATATTTCCCTTACCTTATGTCCGACTTGCTTTGTAAGTGTCCAAACCTCCTGTATAATGATTTAAATCATGTTATTGACTTATTCCAGAATCATATTCATTGTTATGATATCATATATGGTTCACTTATGACATTATATTACCCGTTCTTTTGTAAATTCCATGTTAAAGAAGCGTTTTGGGTAAAATCGTTTCATTTATCTTAGGTGTTTTGACTTGTTGTTCTTGACATCACTATTACTTATATCATGATTTACTTACTTCCAGAATATAAAATATGATTTATATATCATATATATTCAGTATATATATATATATAATAGATAGATTAATAAAATGAAAAACACCGTTCATGGAGACGGTAGTCCGTACGTACGCATGAACGCTGTTTTACTTTCCTTATTGTCTTGAAATGGAAGTAAGTAGATGACATACATATATATATACATAAATCCAGTAGTTTTATAATGTCATATATTTCATTATTATTTCTTATATATACTTTATAATCATTCTTTAATGGTTTACATGGAGAATGAATCTCATCGCGTCGTGGAGACGGTAGTCCGTACGTACGCACGAGCGATGATATCATTTCCATAAATATTGAACTGAATTGGAGTGGATTATACAATATATCAGAATCAATATGATGTTATAATAACTATTTATAGTTATTCTTTACACCATTATACCCATCCATGTAAGGTGGTGGTGGAAAATAGATTACACCACGGCGTGGAGACGGTATTCCGTACGTACGCACGCGCGGTGATTTCTTTTTCCGTAGGATGGATAGATGGTGAAATAGGGTTGTTTCATACTTATAATAACATATCAGTATATGAGTGATACTGATGTTATTACTTCATAATGAAACAACCTAAGAAGAAGAAGTGGAAGAAGAAATAAAGATGAAAGAATTGGTAACGGTAATTACCTCTTCTTTGAAGCGCCTTTTGGAGACCTCCTCTTAGGGAACTAAAATTGGACTTTGAGTAAGACCAGAACCTCTAGGATGTTGCTAGGGAAGTGTAGAAGATATTTTGGCAGGGGTTGGCCGATATTGAGTGCTCAAATTGGTGTGAGGAGGAGGGGGAGGAGGTGTCCTTTTATAAGGGAGGAGAGGGGCACCTTAGGAATATCTCAAAATATTATTTTATATTAAAGTCAAAATCGGTTTATAATGGTTCCAAAGGGTCTTATTTAGAAGCTAAAGTGGGTATGGGTCGAAATACTATCAACCAATAAGATTTAGACAAGTTTAGGGTATTATTTTAACCTTATCAATTAGATTTAACTCTAAGTTAAATAATTTAACTTTTACCGTGTCTTTTTGTTTTCTTTCACTATATGGTTAATATACTTACTATAAAGTGCCAAACGAACCCCAAATTGTTTATTATTAATATATATATATCCTTATCTAAGTCATTTGGCCGAACCTTAGATTTTTAGGAATAAAATAACAATTAATAATATAATATTTGATTTAAAAACTATTTTGTGTCAATTTTGACACTATTTGATATATGATTTTTCTGAAAGTCATAACAGAATTATATGTTCGAACCAAGTTGATTAAATCAACACTAATATATCATAGTAACCTAGAAAATTAGTGGAATTCATAAAAAGTCTCAAATTATATTTAGTTTGGTGTTTATAACATCAATTATGTCAATATTTCATTAATAATATAATTACTGCATCATCTTTGTGTCATAAATAAATTAACTTATTGGATGTCTAAAAATTACAAATAAAATACCATCATGTAGGAAATATTTTTAGCTTTCGAATGAATATTTATAGTCAAATTTATCTTATGTATAACCCCATATTAAAAATGTTTTAGTAAATAAACTTTGATTTTAACTCTTTTAACCCTTCTTTAAATAAATTAATAATAAATGTCCTAATCTAATCCAAGTGGGCCTAAATGGTCATATTTTATTCCTAAGTTTGTTTTTGGTCGAATTACACTTGTCCAATAGAATTAGGACATGTGTTAGGGTAATATTAATATCATATTTACCCTTAGTTACCCTATTTACTATTAATCGCGGTAAAAAAAGTAAAAAGTTACTATTCACCAAAAATTATTTTCATCTCATTGAACCACATTTTAGTCCTTGATATTAACCGTGTCTCTCGGATTTTCGAAATTCCATTCACAGAAGCGGTAAAATTAAGTTTTATGCAAAATTCAGTTTTTAACCTACCACTTAGTGGTTTCACTATTCATCAAAAATTGATGTTTTTCAGAACAATGCCAAAATTTCATCCCAAGCTATATTTCATATTCCGAATTCAAAAATGAAGTCTATTTTACCAAATTCATAACATAAAAGTTTAATTAATTAATTTTATAATTAAATCCCGCTGTTAAAACAAATAGCGTGTTTTTAAGAAACAATATCTATCAAAAGATTGACACTTGTTTATGTCTAGTTTAAATGTGAAATTACATCCAATGACCAACATTGTATTAAATTGTAAAAATATATTCTAAATATACTTTAAAACCACTCAAATTAATAATTTATCACTATTAATTATTTCGATTAAAAAAGTTGTTTTTAATTATAATTTAGTAATTTTTCACTGTTCATCAAAATATGAAAGTTATCCGAAAAGTACCAAAATTTCACCTTAGGCTAAATTCGATACTCCGAATCCAAGAATGAAGTTCATTTTGAAAAATAAGATTTACAGAATTTTAAAAAGTGGTTATTACTATTCATAACGGCTAGTTTTAATAATATTTTAATAGCACATCGTTGTTTAGTGAAACTCGGTATTGCGTTTTACACACGTTATCGAGGAAGGTCGCGATTGCATGTAATGCAAGGCAAGACAAGGATGCGTGTTGTGCAAGCTCCTTTTGGTGTAGCGTACAACACAAAAATTAAAAAGAATATTTCTTTATAAAATATTGGGCTGTTACATTCTACCCCCCTTAAAATGAATTTCGCCCTCGAAATTCGTCGGGATTATAAATGGTTTACTATTCGAAAGTTTCTTTGATAGAAACCCACATCGTAAAAAAAATACCAAAACTTATCGTAACGGTTACCCAAATAAACTAATCACTGGGTTTCCACATAGGTGAAAATATGGATATGGAAGAGAAATCTAACAATCATGTTCTGATGGAGAGTGGTAGAGAACATGGCTATGGAAAAGCTAGCAATCACAAAGCCATAATTTTGTGACGATCTAAGGTACCATCCGATTCATCAGATATAAGATCACTAGGACAACATTTTTGGTTTTCAAAATCATTTCCCTAAAGTTAAAGAATTTGAATTAGAATAAATACTTACTTTATTTTGGTAAAATCTCACTATTGTTCGTGCCTTGAACAATTTCTACTTCATCTCTTAAATAAATGAAGTTGAATTTGTTATTCGTGAAGTGTTAGCAGATCATGTGATAGAATGATGGGTCATTCCATCTGTCTCAAACAAAAGGTTAGAAAAAGTTATTAAATATACATAAGTCATTCTATAGTGAGATTAATCACATATGGTTCCTAAAATGAACTTCTACATCACATATCATACTGCTTAATATAATAAAACTAGTTTCTACTAAACAGGAACTTCCTGTAGGTCAGTGGTAGGCGATAAAGGCCAGTCGCACTTCGGTTGTGGGTTCGATTACCACAGCCTTGTCCGAAGCGATGGGCTGTCGCCCGTCCTGCAGGTTGTCCTTTTTATAAAACTATATTACTATAACATCCCATCAATAATATCGAAAAAAAAACTTCTATCCTTAAACAATACTAACTTATGTCCAACATAATTCATTCCAATCATTAGGCTCATAATACTGCAGTCCATTCTCATAACATAGTGAAAACGATTACCAGAGATTTAATACCATCGTTGATCCCCATATATCATAAGATATATCTTGTTGGTCACATTCCAAACATTTAAAGGCCTTAATCTTGTACTCTCTTGAATACCCATTGAACCTTAGTGAAAACTTGAATGCAGTTAAAAGTTAACACTTTTCACATACCGAAATCCTCAAAATTCCATATACTCAAACCATGATATCACTTAGTCCTTATATCAATCATGAGCTCATGAATACTGTCAAACATTTCATTTTCCCCTTATCCCTTCATTATGCGCATATCATCTTCATTCCAAATATATCTGAATAACCTTTCATGGATACTGGTAACATTAATCAGACAACAATGTTACAATCCTTACATGTCTCTTTATTCCATAGTACCATTAGATTACTTATACAACATTACACATGATAAACATGTAATCATTCCACTACATTCTTAAACCATTGACCGAGCTTCAACAATTCTTTCATCTCACATACCATTGGTAGTCTCTTCATCATCATCCACATAAATACTTCCCATATGACTATACTGATTCAATTCATGAGTCTTTCCCTTAGGGCATTTGTTTGCATAATGCCCATACATTCCACATTTAAAACACTTAACCATTTTTGATGTCGTAGAAATACCATTATCCTCATCCCTGGTATTAACTGAACCTTTTCCTTTGCACTTACTGGCTTTGTGTCCTTCTTTTCCACACCCAAAGCATCTTCCAGTTCCTTTGAAACATTCTCCTTGATGCCTCTTCCCACATGATTTACATAGTGGAAATTGAACTTTCTTTCCTCAATGATCATCATGAAACTCCATCTTTCTCTTATTAGCCGAGTCAGGAAACTTACCAAATTTTACTTTATTGATCATATTATGAGATTGCTGATTCGGCATAATAATGATGTTTGGACTTCCAAATCCCATTTCATTTGGTTTCTCATAAAGAATATCATTCCATTGTCCATCATTTCCTCCATTATCGTGAATCACCTTGTTTCCAGCCATTTTCTAAAACCCAAAAAGAATAGCGTGAGAGGCAAAAATCATGCTAGGGAAAACAACATAATAAAGGGTTAGTACCCTCAATATCTAACATCTTAGGTTTAATTCTATGATCGTTAGCGTAATTCTATTACTATAACCTATACGTATACTTAACCTTAGAGACATCCCTAGACATACCTTAGAAATATCTCTAGGGATCTCACTAACGTTCTCACATCCTAGTTTCCAAAGGTTGACTAAACCTTTCCTCTGATACCAACTGTAGAGACCCGAAGCTTGACGTACATGGACATTACATTACTTTTGCGGAATACTTAGTATATAACAAAAATACACACACAAGGATCGTAATAGTTTAGTGTCTTTGGAAACTCAGAGTATAATTTTCTAATCGTGGGGAAAGATCTTCAACATCTCCCATAAAGATCTTCCTTTTTTTCCCTAAAACCTTTCTTTATATCCTGGGGAAAAGAAAACATAAAAGGGTGAGCTCAAATGCTCAGTAAGGGTAAACAAAGGAAATATCAATCACATAATTTTCATAAGAACATAACATTTTTGGAAATCTTAACCTGCAAAAGAGAGCATAATTTCATAACATGGGATAAATCATAGTAGTGAAATGAAATCATAACTTTAAACATTACTCATTGTGGCATACACACATAATCATAGAGAATCATTTCTTGTTAGTCAAGACTCATTGCCAAGACTATCTTAGTGGACAAAGTCCCTTTCTGAATCGAGTAATCCTCGTTTCAGTCCTGTTTCACTGAACCGGTATAACCTACCATTCCAGCCATGTCTATCTCATGAGATATAAAATCTTTACCCAATGCATTGGAGGGAGATATAGGTCCCACCCATCTCTTAATGAATCCTTTCTTATGTGTGCCACAAAATCATAAATCATACATCATTGCATAACCCATGTAATAAAAATGGGATTCTTAAACAACATGACATCATAAAACCATTCCTATAAGATAAAGGAATTCATAAACATAATTCCATCACAACATAGTCAAATCAATGTAAAAATATGGATATAAACAGAACCCTTTATTATCTTATATGGAAAATAATTTTGATAAAACACTTGAATTGAATTCTTGAGGAAAATATCCTTTCTTCTTCAAAATCAATTTCTTTTCACAAAACATCATGCAATTTTAAAAGAAAGAGATTTTATTGAAAATATTCATGAAATCTTTTGGAGGAAGGTTCATGAAAATAAGGCTTTATAAAACCGTAAAAATCCATTCGTGCCGTTTATGTTAAAGAAACATTCTTCTTGTACTTTTGTTGGAAAAAGTTAAAAAGTACCTTGTACGAAAACAAACGACAAAAGATTCCTTTCATATTCTTTACTAAAAACTCACCGAAGGGTAAAATTGGATTTAAAATATTGTAAGTGGATGGAAGTAATATTACATATTGATGAAACATGGATGTGGATGATAAAATACACCCCAGTAAATACTTACGAATAAACAATCTCGGATAAAAATGAGATGGTGATATTTCCCTTACCTTATGTCCGACTTGCTTTGTAAGTGTCCAAACCTCCTGTATAATGATTTAAATCATGTTATTGACTTATTCCAGAATCATATTCATTGTTATGATATCATATATGGTTCACTTATGACATTATATTACCCGTTCTTTTGTAAATTCCATGTTAAAGAAGCGTTTTGGGTAAAATCGTTTCATTTATCTTAGGTGTTTTGACTTGTTGTTCTTGACATCACTATTACTTATATCATGATTTACTTACTTCCAGAATATAAAATATGATTTATATATCATATATATTCAGTATATATATATATATATAATAGATAGATTAATAAAATGAAAAAACACCGTTCATGGAGACGGTAGTCCGTACGTACGCATGAACGCTGTTTTACTTTCCTTATTGTCTTGAAATGGAAGTAAGTAGATGACATACATATTTATATACATAAATCCAGTAGCTTTATAATGTCATATATTTCATTATTATTTCTTATATATACTTTATAATCATTCTTTAATGGTTTACATGGAGAATGAATCTCATCGCGTCGTGGAGACGGTAGTCCGTACGTACGCACGAGCGATGATATCATTTCCATAAATATTGAACTGAATTGGAGTGGATTATACAATATATCAGAATCAATATGATGTTGTAATAACTATTTATAGTTATACTTTACACCATTATACCCATCCATGTAAGGTGGTGGTGGAAAATAGATTACACCACGGCGTGGAGACGGTATTCCGTACGTACGCACGCGCGGTGATTTCTTTTTCCGTAGGATGGATAGATGGTGAAATAGGGTTGTTTCATACTTATAATAACATATCAGTATATGAGTGATACTGATGTTATTACTTCATAATGAAACAACCTAAGAAGAAGAAGTGGAAGAAGAAATAAAGATGAAAGAATTGGTAACGGTAATTACATCTTCTTTGAAGCGCCTTTTGGAGACCTCCTCTTAGGGAACTAAAATTGGTCTTTGAGTAAGACCAGAACCTCTAGGATGTTTCTAGGGAAGTTTAGAAGAGATTTTGGCAGGGGTTGGCCGAGCTTGAGTGCTCAAATTGGTGTGAGGAGGAGGGGGAGGAGGTGTCCTTTTATAAGGGAGGAGAGGGGCACCTTAGGAATATCTCAAAATATTATTTTATATTAAAGTCAAAATCGGTTTATAATGGTTCCAAAGGGTCTTATTTAGAAGCTAAAGTGGGGATGGGTCTAAATACTATCAACCAATAAGATTTAGACAAGTTTAGGGTATTATTTTAACCTTATCAATTAGATTTAACTCTAAGTTAAATAATTTAACTTTTACCGTGTCTTTTTGTTTTTTTTCACTATATGGTTAATATACTTACTATAAAGTGCCAAACGAACCCCAAATTGTTTATTATTAATATATATATCCTTATCTAAGTCATTTGGCCGAACCTTAGATTTTAGGAATAAAATAACAATTAATAATATAATATTTGATTTAAAAACTATTTTGTGTCAATTTTGACACTATTTGATATATGATTTTTGTGAAAGTCATAACAGAATTATATGTTCGAACCAAGTTGATTAAATCAACACTAATATATCATAGTAACCTAGAAAATTAGTGGAATTCATAATAAGTCTCAAATTATATTTAGTTTGGTGTTTATAACATCAATTATGTCAATATTTCATTAATAATATAATTACTGCATCATCTTTGTGTCATAAATAAATTAACTTATTTGATGTCTAAAAATTACAAATAAAATACAATAATGTAGGAAATCTTTTTAGCTTTCGAATTAATATTTATAGTCAAATTTATCTTATGTATAACCCCATATTAAAAATGTTTTAGTAAATAAACTTTGATTTTAACTCTTTTAACCCTTCTTTAAATAAATTAATAATAAATGTCCTAATCTAATCCAAGTGGGCCTAAATGGTCATATTTTATTCCTAAGTTTGTTTTGGTCGAATTACACTTTTCCAATAGAATTAGGACATGTGTTAGGGTAATATTAATATCATATTTACCCTTAGTTACCCTATTTACTATTAACTGCGGTAAAAAAAGTAAAAAGTTACTATTCACCAAAAATTATTTTCATCTCATTGAACCACATTTTAGTCCTTGATATTAACCGTGTCTCTCGGATTTTCGAAATTCCATTCACAGAAGCGGTAAAATTAAGTTTTATGCAAAATTCAGTTTTTAACCTACCACTTAGTGGTTTCACTATTCATCAAAATTGATGTTTTTCAGAACAATGCCAAAATTTCATCCCAAGCTATATTTCATATTCCGAATTCAAAAATGAAGTCTATTTTACCAAATTCATAACATAAAAGTTGAATTAATTAATTTTATAATTAAATCCCGCTGTTAAAACAAATAGCGTGTTTTTAAGAAACAATATCTATCAAAAGATTGACACTTGTTTATGTCTAGTTTAAATGTGAAATTACATCCAATGACCAACATTGTATTAAATTGTAAAAATATATTCTAAATATACTTTAAAACCACTCAAATTAATAATTTATCACTATTAATTATTTCGATTAAAAAAGTTGTTTTTAATTATAATTTAGTAATTTTTCACTGTTCATCAAAATATGAAAGTTATCCGAAAAGTACCAAAATTTCACCTTAGGCTAAATTCGATACTCCGAATCCAAGAATGAAGTTCATTTTGAAAAATAAGATTTACAGAATTTTAAAAAGTGGTTATTACTATTCATAATGGCTAGTTTTAATAATATTTTAATAGCACCTCGTTGTTTAGTGAAACTCGGTATTGCGTTTTACACACGTTATCGAGGAAGGTCGCGATTGCATGTAATGCAAGGCAAGACAAGGATGCGTGTTGTGCAAGCTCCTTTTGGTGTAGCGTACAACACAAAAATTAAAAAGAATATTTCTTTATAAAATATTGGGCTGTTACACTCATGGGGATGGGAGGGGGTGGGTGGCAGGGAGGACTATTGGGGGGAGAAAGAAGTGGGGGGGAGGGGGCCTTGAATGGGGGAAGGGGTGTTTCAGCAGGGTGTCCAGGGTATGGGGGTGCCCAGGGTATGTCCTGGGGGGAGGGGAGTCTGTCTATGGTATAGGGGGATTTATAAGTTTGGGGGGGGGGGACTGGAAGGGGGTACGTGGATAGGGGGGGTCCAGGGTCTTGCTCGGGGGTGATGGGGGTCTATCTGTGGAGGAGGGGAGTCTGCCTAGGGTCTTTGGGGTTGGACCGGAAGGGGGACCATGGGAGGTGGCGGGGAGGAGTGGGTGGGGGGATTGCATGAGGGATGGGGTTTTGTGGGGATGGGGGATCAAGGGTCTGTCCTGGGGGGGGGGTTGTCCAGTGTCTTGGGGGGGGGGTTGCAGGGTTTCATGGGGAAGAGTGGGGGTAGGGAGGAGTGGGGGGGTTGTCCTGGCTGGGGGGTGTCTATGGTCTGTCCTGGGGGAGGAGAGTCTTTCTAGGGTATGGGGGTGCATAGGGAAAGGAGGAATGGGGGGGGGGGGGGTATACATGGGGTTTCCATGGTCTGTCCTGGCAGGGTCTGTCCAGGTTCTTTCAAAGGGGGGTTGTCCAGGGACTGTTCTAGGGGTCCATCCAGGGTCTGTCTGGGGCTTGTCCAGGGTTTGTTTTGGGGGGTGTCCAGGGTCTGGGGTGGTATCCATGGTTTGGGGTTGTCCTCTATGGGGGGGGGGGCTCTTTCCAGGGGGATTGGTGGGTGTCTTTGCATGGTAGAAGGGGTGTTGTTGTGGGGGGGAGGGGGGTTGTGTGTGTCTTGTCTGGGGGGTGTCTGTCACGGGGTGGGGGTGTCCAGGGTGGGTCTGGGGTGGGGGTCCAGGATATCTCCTTGGGGGTCTTTCCAGGGTCTGTTTGGGGGGGGGGGGGTCCAGGGTCTTAGTGGGGGCTATCCTTGGGGAGTGGAGGGGGACTTCGCATTGGGGTGGGGCATTACAGGGGGGATTTTTAGGGTGTGGGGTGTTCTTTTATGAAATGTAAAACCATGTAACCACCATTTTATACCATGGATATAGACCTATATCCATGGTTCAAACTATGGTATATTTCAGTGTGCCTTAAGGTGCTTCCACGGTTTCAAATAGTAGCTTTATGTGTTTATCCATGGTTTGAACCGTGGATATAGTGATATAGCCCAAGAA
Organism: Viscum album; assembly: GCA_963277665.1. Taxonomy (NCBI): domain Eukaryota; kingdom Viridiplantae; phylum Streptophyta; class Magnoliopsida; order Santalales; family Viscaceae; genus Viscum; species Viscum album. Next base: position 1,141,012,760 of record OY728127.1, read on the forward strand.
CCCTCATGGAAAGGGTAACAACATTAAACAAGAATCTAGAAAAGGTAAGAAACCAAATTGAAATAGCCTAAGAACCCTCTGGGAAAGGGTATCAACCCTCAAGAAATCTCCACAAGACTTCTCCACCAAGGACCTTCTAGAAACTCAAACCACTAGCATTAAAAAATGTTATGCAACCTGCGGCAATAAAAATAACCAAGACTACATACACCCATCTATGTAAGAAGGGTTTAAGCTAATGCCCAGTAGGATACCACCACAATGATAATCATGTGATAAACATTCAAAGACATAAAGATTGAAGGTTTTCATAAACAGGAAATGAAAGTTAAAGTTTCTAAAAGATACAACATAAAAATTAAAATAGTTTACATGTGTTCTATAATTAAGAATCAGCACTTTTAAAAATAATTTCAACACTACATAATTATCTATGAAACCATACCATATGTCGAAGATATCCACAAAGTAACTAATGATCACAAGCAATATGAAATAACCCCTAGGCACAATCTCTTTGTGGGTCCCAGGTACCTCGTATCTTGGGGAGAGTAACCATCACAATATCGGTTCTCATGCACAAGCCACTAGTAGAGAACTTACCAATATCCTATTGGTCCCCAACCATCATCATAATAGTTTAGTTAGTGTTGTAAGCATCAATCTTGCTACGTGAAACTGAGTCCAAACCGCACAGATTCACTAGCGTACTAGTACCCATCCACCAACCTAGATACCTAGGTCTTCCCTTATTCTCAAACAAGGTAAAAATGATAAGAAATATAATTTTCACATTCAAATTTCATTTACACGTCAAAATTTCACCATTAAACCCACATTTAAATCACACAATTCTAAAAATCCACATTTCATTCAAATGCATTTTGAAATCATACTGACACCAAAAATAGCCCACAACAGAGTTTTCACATCTTTCAAAATTTAAAAAATACATTAACAATTTTAAAACATCATTCCCAAGATTCTAAACATCATATAACATCCCAATCACAAGTTACATAATATCCTTTTCATATAAAAAGTTCATTTTTGACATCACACTCACACAAAACAGCCCAAAGACATGTTTCGCACCCACATCACAATTTCATTAATCACCTCGAAAAATTACAAAACATTACCTATATTATTGAATACACAACTGACCACTTTATGATTCAAATACTAATTTTAAAAAACATACTATCACCAAAACAATTCATAATATACCATTTCACAATTTTAGTAACTCATTAAATCATTTACAATTTTCATAAAACGAAGCCAGGAGGTATAACCATGGTTTGCATACATTACCCACTAAAAACCATCATTCAACACCAAAACCATACAAATAACAATATAATGTATAATTGGAAACCCGGAAAACATTTATTAAACCACACTAGGTGTTATAGAAAAAACTCAAACAATACCACAAAAGGTGCACATAAAAAAACACATGTTTTCACAAATAACGTTCAAGATGTACAACATGGTTTCACACATTAAACCAATTTAAAAACCCCTTAACAAGGCACACATGACATTAAAAAATAACTAACCAAAATTTTCATCCCCTTTCAACACTAATAAATAACTTTCATATGTTAGAAAATACACCCAAACATTTTCTCAAGAGACACTCATTATATGCATCCAATTCCAATAAAAAATGCAAGTAAAAAAATTAAACACCTGACCAAATCCAACAAAAATAGTTTTTGCACCACAAAAAATAGATTTCAAACATACTAAATTAATATACCAAGTATGATAACTCATCATAAAATGGTTATAATGGAATCACCTACCTTTTGTGTCAAACCCCTTGAATCTTGGTGTGAAACCTCAACCACACCTCTGCCACACCAAAATGAAGTGAAAATGAACCGTAAACCATAATATTTCACCGAAAATACCAAAAATAGATTCCCAAGAATAATACATAACTTCTGGACACTCTATAAATTTATGAAAGTCGGAGGAAACCTTAAATTGAAGGATGGAATTGAAGAGAGAAACACATACCCAAACAATCTTGAAGAGAACGACCCAACATCCACCAGTATCTAAATTTTAAAATAGATAAAAATTTAAGGGAGGTTTTAATAAGTATTAGGAGATCTTTTAGGAATTGTAATTTGGGGGGGGGGGGAATAGTAAAAATAGATGTATTTATGAAAGGATGAATTTAACTCTTCAAATCTGGGGGATTTGTGAAATCCAGTAAAGTTTTTCCCAATTTCGCGATTCTATTGAGCTCAAAATTGAAGAAGGTGAAAATGGGGGGCACACATTAGGTAATTGGGATTGGGTGAGAGTTGGAATAAATGAAAAAACATAATCATTGAATGAGTTATTAATGAATTACAAAAATATTTTTAATGATGGAAATGAGCTTTTGGGCATGCCCAATCCCTTAAATAAATACTCAAATTCACCATGTTTATAGATTTATAAATTGTCCAAATTAATTTGGGGATGTTAATATATCAGGGGATTAAAAATAGGAATTAGAATGGATGAATAATGATGAATAATAAAGGAGTTATAAAGGAATCAAGAGATATTTTTAAATCTTGAATTCGACTGACTATTTGGCACAAATCATGAAAACTCACCCATTTCTCAAAAAAAATCATAGAAAACCCCCAAAAAATGAAATAATGGAAATTAAATTAAAAATACCTATAAATTAATTTATGTATTTGACAATTCTCGCCATCATGAAAACTATATGCCCCAAAAAGTCACAATAATGCCAAAACAACAACCATACCCAACTGATAATCCTAGAAGTACTGCCTTGCCAGGTTTTACCTCCAAAGTCCAAAACACCTCCAGTGATCAATTAGGAAGGAATGATATCAATAATCAAACATGATCAAAATTCATGAAACAATCATTTATATTCATATATTATCCCAAAACAAAACGTTTCAATCACTATCCAAATAGGATTCCAGCAATTTACCCATACGAACAACAACAATGATCTAGGTTACACTTACATTGCTTTAACCAGACCATTGGACATTCTCCACTCCCAAAATTTTCCAAAGGAAGGATTAAGTAGTTAAATAGCTCCAAAAAATTTCTACCTACTGCCAATCCATGACCATGGGCCAATCTGAATTACTAGTATGGGGAGAAACAAATGGGAACTCCACCATAAGATACAACTCAAAATTTCCCAATACATAATCGGGACCCTAACAGGGGGAGGCCCAAACGGACTCCTGATACAAGGTGTGGTAGACTCCAATTAGAAATTTCCAAAAATAAAACTCATGAGAATCATAATGGGTATCCCCACTATAAGGTCATACCATCTTAAGAACTAGTAAGGCAAGGAAACGAAAGACCCCAAAATTTAAAAAGATGGGTCAGTCACATGGTTAGTCAGCATGGTATGGGAAACTGTGCACTGATCAAGGGGATCATACATTCCACATTGATTCCTAACACATGACTACTACTAATCATGCACAAACTATGTGCTCAACCATGAAGACACAAGAGGTCTGAACTATTCCATCATCCATACTAAGGATACAACATTGTACAACGTTTTAAATGACCCTAGGATTTCCCCTGAATACGTGCCAGATTCTCCATGGGACCTATGGATGGAGATCAAAGGATTGAATAATTTTTTGCCACATTGTTTGGCCTTGGAAACCAATAATGGAATATCTTCTTCTTGTGATACAAAAAACCACACCACGAACCTGGATGGGTTTTACCAAGACAACACTCAATCAAAAATGCACATTACCCTAACCTGATATTTCACTAAAGAAAGTGATTCGACGATGGACACACAACATACACTGTTCCCTTAGATGAGAAAAAGAAAAAAGAAAGGATATATAGAAACTCCTTCCTCCAAACAAAGGATGTCAAGATCTCCTCAAAGTAGACACACTTATGACCCAATGAGGAATCAAAAAAGATTGTACAACTTCACCTTTATAATAAAACGAGCATGCAACATCACAATACGTCACTAAACATTTACAATGAGACTGATAGAAACAATACATTGATATGGACCATATACAGCATCCCCAAACATCACAGAATTCAAGAAAGTTTCCATAACAGCCTGTCATGACCAGATATCCCACACTAGTGGTTGAACGTGAACCCCTGCATCGATGAGACTATGAAGTATCTAGAGGATATATTATGAACTATATAGGCACTCATCCACACTAACAATCCCAGACCACATCCACCATCAACGAATAAATTAGCTTAAGAAACTAAGGCCTCTTTCAACCATCCATGAGAACACTTCTGCAATAAGAGGATTAGAAAAACCAAGAAAGGAAATTGCGTTGATTCAATCTACATATCATGAAAAAAAGATTCCATATATTGATGAATTAGTGGATTTTCTAGTTGCAGAACAATACTGGTTTCACTTTAGTCGTGAACTAACCCTTAATAGGGGCATTCCTTATCCAACGAGAGAACCCATGGAACCAAACAAGGTTTTCTATTGGTCATAACACTCTACAAAACAGATACAAACACGTGAAGGGGACTACTATAATGGTTTCCTAAAACATATATCGTAAGAGACTACTAACCGGTCCTTCTACCCAGCTTACCGATCAAACACAAACCCAAAACACAGTTCAAATAAGAAGGGTTCTTGGACTCAAAACATCCCACATCATCAACATTTTCCAAAAACACATAATATAAACCATCCCAAACAATTCAACAAGACATCATGTTTATAATTAAATCCCATTCTTTTAAAAAAACGGTTCAACAACAAGTGTATCCACCAAAGGTACCCCATGGGCCTCACACAAGCATGTATTTGTGCAACACTGGGAACCCTCTTCATATCCATCACGACATTTATCCAGTCATGCCATCATCTATAAATAATCCCAAATAACCCCATGTATGGGGATTCTCATGGAAATACCAATGGATAAAGATTTTTTTTTCTATTTTTCAAAACCAAAATGGTCAACCAACACATCCTTTTTTCTCAGATTTGCTAACCAGGAGATTAAAATCCGAATTAACATATGACTATACTTTTCTGAAAGACACAACCATTTAGATAATAACTCACTTTCAGGTTATTCACATCAGTTTCTTAACATCTCATCCTATTAAAATCCCCTTTAATAGTTTAGAAAACTCTATGGGAAACTGTTTTTCATAACCAACATGAGTATAGTCTTTCTTTCAAAATGTGTGTAAGCACAACATTTTCAATTTTAAAACAATTATGATAATTCAGTTCCACCATTTCATAAATCAAACCATTATATATTTATATGATAATCAATTCACAAAAACATTACACTTCTTAAAACCACGTCACTTTAAAACCAATGTTCCATGATTTCAAAACTAAAGAACACAAGACAATGTTAGAGGAAATGAGTTTTAGTGGGTGACTAGGAAATATGGTTGGTGGCCATATTCTAATCACTTCACCATCACCGAGAGTGTTCTAGGTAATATACCCGACTCCAGATGGATTTCCAGGCCCTGTGATCTCACTGTGACCATTAACCCAACTCTCTTTTCATTTCCCCTATTCATCTTCAAACGAAGAAAACCAAAAGAATTAGATAAGTCTTGAATTCCCTTGGTTACATAAATCATGTCATGAGGTGTGGTGATCAAGCACACTACCCATAACTAGTATACCAAGTCCAAACAATCCTAAATCCAAACTAACCCATCTATTCCCCAAATAACGCGACCCAAAAGTTAATATGAACCTCCTTGGATACCATTTTTTCATGAAACAGATCTGGTTGCCAACAATAGAGACACCAAACTCAGAACGCGAAATTTCCCGAAGGGCGTTCCCGATCCCCACATGCTGGATCAAGTTATCAGGTATCATAAAATGATAATTGGGAATGATTTACCTGTGTTTATAAACATAAAACAATAAAAGAATCCAATAAAAAGAATCTGGATTTTTCAAACCAAACAATATTTTACAAAATTTCAGAACTGAATTTCATATTTTAAAACAACTAATAAAGACTATAACAAAGGTACAAAACCAAAACGAAACCACCAAAGAACCCTCATGGCAAGGGGAACAACCATCAAGCCATCTCCACAAGACTTCTCCACCTTGGACCTGCTAGAATCTCAAACCACTAGAACTAAAAAAAGTACCCAAACTATGACAAAAAAAATAACCATGTCTACCTACACCCAAGGGTGTAAGTAGGGCGTGAGCCAAGGCCCATTTAGATTCCACCACTAATATATTCCATGGGATAAACCTTCAAACGTGAAAAGCTTGCATGTTTTCATTAACATGAAATTCAAGTTAAAATTTCTAAAAGATGCAACTTAAAAACTAAAATAGTTTTCAAGTGGGATATCATTAAGAATCACCACTTTTAACAATAATTTCAACACTACTGAATTTCATATCCAACCATATCGTATTCAGATGGTAAGAACAATATAAGTAATGAGCACAACCAATAGGAAATTACACCTTGGAACTAGCTCCCTGTGGGTCCCAGGTACCTCGTTTCTCGATGAGAGAAACCATCACAATATATGTTCTCGTTCACGATCCACTAGAAATGAACATATCCAAAATCTATTGGTATCCAATCATCATCATCATCATAGTTTAGTTATTGTTGTATGCATCAATCTTGCAATGTGAAACTGAGGCCAAAACTCATGGATTCACTAGAGTACTAGTACGCATCCACCCAACTAGATACCCAGGTTTTCCCATGTTCTCAAACAAGTTCAACAAGTTATGAAATATAATTTTCACATTCAAATGTCATTTACACATCACAAGTTCACCAAAAACCCCACATGTTCATCACACATGTCTAAAAATACAATTTTTACTTAAAATGAATTTTGAAATCATATTGGTCACATATATTAATTACTTTAAATGTATTTAAAATTTAATTTCAATTATTTCTTTGTTTTGGGGGTTTCCTATGCATTTTTTTGAGAAATGGGTGACTTTTCATGATTTGGGACTAACCGTGAGCCCAATTCAATATTTAAATGTAAATTTATATTCCTTTATAAATCTTCATTTTTCATCAATTTTCATCCATTCAAATTCCAATTTCGAATCACTTGAGATATGAACACCACAAAGTAAATTTCGACCATTTATAAGTTAATAATCATGGTGAATTTGTGTTTTTATTTATAGTATTGGGCCTGCCCGAATTTCCATTTCAAGCATTAAAAATAGTTTTTTATTCTTTAATAACTCATTCAATGTTTATGTTGTTTTGGTGATTCAAACTCTCACCAGAGACCACTTACCTATGGTGTGCCCCCATTCTCTCCTTACTCAATTTAGAGCTCAATAGAATCACCAAATTGGGCGAATCCTCTCTGGATTTCACAAATCGTCCAGATTTTAATATGTTAATTTATTCTTTCGTAAATCCTTCTATTTTTACTCTTCCCCCCCATTATAGTTCCTAAATAATCTCATAATCCGTATTGAAAACTCCCTTACATTTTTTTCTATTTTAAAATTCAGATACTGGTGGATGTTGGGTCATTTTCTTCAAGTTTGTTTTGGGTAAGTATTTCCCTCTTCAATTCCATCCTTATCCTTAGAGATTCATCCCTCTTTCATAAATTTATATAGTGTCCCGAAGATTGGGTTTATACCAAGGGTTTTATTTGGGGTAATTTTGGGGAATAATTTTTGTTTAGGGTTTTTATTCACTTCCATTTGTTACGGTGGAGGTGCGATTGAGGTTTCCCACCAATATTAGATGTTTTGACTCAAATGGTAGGTGATTCCATTTATTACCATTTAATTATTAGTTATCCTGCTTGGATTATTAATTTAAAATGTTTTAAAATTGTTGTGTGTGGTGACAAAACTATTTTTGATGGATTTGGTTATGTGTTTTATTTTGTAGTTTCATTTTTTCTTGGAATTTCGTGCTTTTCATGTGTAGCTCTTGGGGAAATGTTTGGTTGTATTTTATAACATATGAAAGTCATTTATTAGCATTGAAAGTGGAGGGAAATGTTGTGTTTTTAATGCCTTAATGTCATGTGATCTTTGTATGTGGGTTTTAAATGGGTTTAATGTGTGAAACCATGTTGTACTTCTTGAACATGATTTTTGATGACATTTGTTTTTTATGTGTACATTTTGTGATATTGTTTGAAGTGTTTTTATAACACTTGGTGGTGGTTTAATAAATGTTTTTATGGTTGAAAATTATGTTCTGGATTGTTATTTGTATGGTTTTGGTCTTGAATGAGTGTTATTAAATGGTTTTTCTATTCAAACCATGGTTATACCTCTATGGTTGGTTTTATGAAAATTGTAAATGATTTAATGAGTTTCACAAAGTGTGAAATGGTTGCTTATGTTCTGTTTTGGTGATAATATGTTCCTAAAATGAGTTTTTAAAACATAAAGTGGTCAATTATGTTGTCATACATTTTTTTAATGTTTTCTAATTTGACGAGGTGATTTATGAAATTGTGATGTCGGTGCGAAATATGTTTTTAGGCTGGTTTGTGTATGTGTGATGTGAAAAATGGACTTTGATTTTGAAAAGGCTATTATTTAACATGTGAGGGGACTGTTATATATTGTTTAGCATATTGGGAAAGATTTTATAAAATTGTAAACTAATTTTTTGAATTGTGAAAGATGTGCCAAATGTCTTTGGGCTTTTTTGGAGTGAGTATCATTTCAAAATACATTTGAATGAAAACGTGGATGTTTATACTTGTGTGATGTACATGTGGGATTTTTAGTGAACACGTGATGTATAAATGACATTTGGAATGTGACAAAAATATATCTTATCTAGTTGAACTTTTTTTAGGACAAGGGAAAACATGAGTACCTAGGTGGGTGGTCGTGTACTACTACGCTAGTTAATCTTTGGGGTTTGGCCTCAGTTTCAGGTAACAAGACTAATACAGACAACACAAACTAAAAAATGATGATGATTATTGGCTAGAACATTGTTATGTGTATGATCGTTACTAGTGTCTCATGCACGAGAACAGATATTGTGATGGTTACTCTCTTCGAGATACGAGGTACCTATGACCCACAACAATCTAGTGCAAAGGGGATATTTCCTATTGTGTGTGATCATTAGTGACATTGTGCTTAGCGTCGACATATGGTATTGTTGGCTAGTAAATTGAGTTGTGTTTAAATTATTTTTAAAAGTGGTTATTCTTAATGATATCTCAGTTAAAAATTATTTAATTTTTTAAGTTGTATCTTTTATAAATTTTAACTAGCATTTCATGTTTATAAAAACATGTATGCTTTTAATCTTTGAATGCCTACCCCATGGAATCTCTTAGTGGTGGTATCCTTCCAGGAATTGTATCACACCCTTATCACACCCTTGGGTGTAAGTATACTTGGTTATTTTTATTTTCATAGGTTGGATATAGTTTTCAGTTCCAGTTGATTGAGTTTATTCAGGTCCTAGGTGGAGAAATCTTGTGGAGATGGCTTGAGGGTGGTTCCCCTTGCCATGAGGGTTCATGGGATGTTTCATTTTGGTTTTGTACCATTGTTATAGTCATGTTGATTTGTTTTAAAATATGTAATTTAGTTATTATTTTTTGTAAAACATTGTTTGGTTTGAAAAATCTAGATTCATTTTATTGGATTATTTTGTTGTTTTATGTTTATAAACACGGGTAAATCATTCTGAATTCTCATTTTATGATTCTCGGACACTTGTAACAACCCGTGGGGATTGGGAACACCCTTCGGGGCATGTCATGGGCCAGGTTTGGTGGCTGTTTTGGTGGAGACCACATCTTGTGTGTGACAAGAGTAATCTCCCAAATGATGCACCCTATGCCCTTGCTACATGATTGATGTCTATGGAGTAAGGTATGGTGCGCTATAAGACTTCTGACCCAATATATAGGGGAGTAATTTAGTGGCATATAGGATGAGATGTTACATGGTTGTATTTGTGCGTCTTTTCATTTATGTATGTTCTATTTTTAGACAATATATGTTTTATTTGAAAGGATTTAGAATATGATAATATGTTCCACATCTATGTAGCGAACCCAACTATAAAAATAAATTCAAATTGTCGACAATGGAAGTTGTAGTTTAGTGAATTTATATTATTATAGTGGTTATTACATCACCCTTGGGTGATACGTTTTTGTTTGATGGTCTATATGATTATTCTAGTATCATGATGCTCTGTTTTAAGGATTCTTATGATGGGAGTTCTTTATATGTTTTTATTGATTTTATATATGTTTTCTATCATTATTGTGGAAGATCAGAATATATATGGATTAAGTTTGATCGATACCTAGTTAGGTTTTGGGATTACAGTAGGATGGGATATGTAAAGCATTATTGCAGGACAATCTGTCCAGTTATTAGTGTCAGGGGTCACCATTGACTCTAGCTACAGGAGTACGATTCATAGTTCTACATTAGTTTGGGATCTAGTTACGTACATATCATTCAGGCCTAGATGTTTTTCATTGTTTTCATATATAGTCTCCATTTATACATTGACAATAGACTAATCATACCTCATTATGTGAAGTTGTTTCATTGGACTACGGTTCCACATAAATATATTAATTATAGCTTCAAACTACGTTTTGAGACATATGGACCTATATGGTGACAATTACAATCATTGAAGCCTCGCCTGTAATATCCTTTGTTTTACAAACAAGTGCATCATATAGTATCATATATGTACATTTGGTGGAAATCATTTGGTTTTTTTGTATAATTTTGTTATGGTGTTATATCCATGGATACTATTTTGGGGAAAACATAGGAGGGTAAAAAATAGATTAGGAATACCATCATTGTGATTTGTGAGTGTAATTTCATATGCGATATTTTCTTCATCTACATGAAAGAGTTTTCTTCCATACTCGGAATGGAATAGATGGTATATTATCAATGCCAAGATGATTCCTATAAGTGAATGGTGACCTTCATCTAAGAATAGGGTAGGGTTTCAATTCAATAGAAATAATGGGATGTCCCAGGGAGATGATTGGGACCAATGCACAGTGGTCTATGATGGTTTATATCCATGATAGCTAGTTTATATCTGGATTTTCATGATATCCATCTGGAAGATTTGCCTTCTATGATTAATAATTTCATAAAATTTTTCCTTGAAAACATTTTTGTTTTATCTTATCATAGATAGGTGGTGTTCTATATACAAATATCTTATAGATTCAAAGGTATCTTTTCTTCCTTAATGAATGGATATGATATTGTTGCAAGATCTCAAGAGGAAACTAGTGGACATTGAGGTCAAGGGTATTTTATTACCAAGTACATCCATATGGGTTTCCCAAGTATAAGTGTTGAATAAAATTGATTGTACACTCTTGCCAAGTGTAGATTATTAAAAATTGAACTAGTTGATGGTTATGAAATAATAACCCCTTTCCCTTGATATATCAAATTTTATATCATCTCTATGGAGATTGGGTCCTCTCAAAAATTGAATTGATTTTTTTATATCAATTTATTATGATCAACCAATTGAAAAACATTATACATTTTTTCATACAAGATGTTGTATATATGAGTATCTATTTATTAAATTCATTATTATTAATGCACCAACTATTTTAGTTGTGTGGATAAAATGATTTTTCCTTTAATATATGGATCCATTGATGGTGGTATTCATGGATTATAACATATTTTATTCCCTCAAATGACATGACCATGTAAAACAACTTGATATAGTTTTGGATACATTGAGGGAAATTTCTTTATATGATAATCTCACAATGTTCCAGTTATATAAGAATGATATTCACTTCCTAGGTCAAATTTTCAATGAAACTAGAGTATCTATTGACACATTGAAGGAGAGATAATTAGTTTACTATTATAATTCCATGAATTTATTTGACATACAGACATTCCAAGAGTAGGAATTATAATAAATGATTTTCATAATGGACATATCACTCTTAGTAAGACCAATTAGAAGATTTAATGTGAAGGATTTGATGTTTTATGGTCATGTTACTTTTTTAATTCCTTTTAAGTGATAAATTATAGGTTGACATTAGTGAATATCCCGATTATTCTTATTCATGGTAGGATGTAAAGTAGTAATTATGATGCATCATGTATCAGGATAGGAGATGATCTAATATACAAGGAATGAATAAAAAACTGATCAGAAGGAAAATTTAGAGGGGATTCTACACAACCCCTATAAATTCATATTAGCGGGGATTATATATAGACCCCTATAATCATTACATTTATTTGGACATATCAACCCCCTCAAAAGATATAGAGAATTATATTTTTTTATAGTTTGTACGATTTTAGATGTGTTTATGTCAAAAAAACATCTAATTTAATAATTAGTTTCTTCATATATTCATGGGGATATTATAGGACCTATATATACAATATTTGTTTGACTATTAGTTTCTATATATATATATATATTATTTGTCTATATATTAGAATAAATATACATATATATATAACGGATTTTTTTGAATGGATGTATTAGGGATCATAACCCCCAATAAACTCTTAAATTATAGGGCGATTTGAAACCCCTCTAATTTATGACATTATAGGTGGTTTTGAACACCCTAAAATAACTTACATTAGAGGGGGTTCATGATTCACCATTAATCTGTATGATTATATAATGTTTTTAACCCCCTCAAATTTGAGACATTAATGGGATTCATAAACAACTGTTAATCCCTTGAATAAGAGGTTTTATAACCAGCTCCAATTTTTTTTTATAAATAATTTTCATATAATTTATTATCTTATAATATATATGTTTTTATGCACCTATGTATGCTTATATATATATATTTTACCTAAGCACATTCTATAAATGTGTTAAAATACGTTATAAACTTATATATATATATATATATATATATATATAAGTATAAAAGCATTATATCATCTCTTTAAATAAATATTTCGTTATATATATGAAAATTTATACGTATTATAATATTTTTTATTCATAATATAAATGTAATTATAAAAATATTTATTCAAATATATAAAATTTACAAATGAGATTAAAAATAAAATACATTTATATTTTGATTTATATAATATACATATTATATTATAAAAAATTATATGACATGATAAATTTATTTAAAAATATATTTATATTATTTTATGTATTAAAATATATATAATATAGACTAATTTAAATATGTGTATAAAAATATTATAGATATTCTATAAGGCCCCAGCCTTAAACCTTACTTAATCTTGAGTTATTACAAGATTACACATTGAGGATCTTTTCGGGTTTAGAGTTTTAGAGAATTAGATCATAAAAATTGCATGACATTCCACATATAAACAAAGTGGTTACATAAAGATAGTATTCTTCATTCCCATCAATGGAAACACATTTAAAATAAAACATGGATTATTTCTTGACACATCCTTGACTCTATCATCTTATCATGTACCATTCCCTTGACCTGTGAAAAACATTTCAAAAACTTGGGATGAGCATAAAAACTCAGTATGGGTTATAAAAAAAACATGGAAAGGAAACATGAGTTCATATATACATAAGAATGAAATCATACTTTACCCATAAAACATAGGCACTTTAATATACCTCATAAAATCATGAATAAATCATAGAAATCATAAGACATAAAGGTAACTTGAGGCATTCATAACATTCTTACGTAGGGAGTAACCCTCTTGGTTACGTTTGGAATACCCATCACAGTATATTCCCTAAAATCTCTTCGGAGAAACCTTAAAGTTTCACTCCTTCGCGTTACCCAATGCATTGGAGAGCTATAATGGGCTCACCCGCCCTTAGTCTATCACGGAACCACCCGTCTTCATAATAATGCCCAAGAACCATAACATAATCATATCACATAAAACATGCATAAAGGAAACATAAAATTTCCACATTTCAATCACGAGATATCAATACAACACATTGATATAAAAACATTATGAAAACCATTTTCAATACTAAAATAAAAGAAAATTAAAACATGGTATTTATTTTTCTTTTAAAAAGAAGGTATGGCTTGTAGAGGAAGTCGAAACTCAAATAACGGTCATGACGGCGGAGAAGTCGTTGTCGCCGCATACGTACGACAAAAACATTCCCTTTTGTCGTTTAGTAAACGCTTCGTATAAAAAAGATTCCTTTTGAATAAACGTAAAAGTCAAAGGGGTTTATACACCATATAAAAGAAAGTTGTGTATAAAATAAAATATGCCTCAACGAAAGGAGATTGAGACGAAGTCCCATACCTCGTATCCGACTTGACCCGACCGTTCTTTAATCTCCTGAATAATAAACTTGAGTTAATATCTACTTTCTTATGAATCTTTTCAAGTTCATTATTCCTTTTATACCATGTTGTGAACATCATGTAATCAGTTAAGTTAATAATGTTCATTTTGTCGGTATTTGGTTCTTAAGTCAAAAATAGACTTCTTATACTTACATGTTGTTGATTTGGTCAAAGTTCATTATATCAGAATGGTATTCATGATGTAGATATCATATATGTCATATATATCCAGTACATACATTCATTTATAATATTACATCACATTTAGAGGTAAGAAATGAAATGCACAGTTCATGGAGACGGTAAGCCGTACCTACGCATGAACGCTACTTCCATTTCTATTTCATATTTTCTGGAATGGAATCATAATTATATAAGAGTATATTATAATTCCAGTATAATAACATATATAATATCATTAACTTTATCCTTTACACATCCCACATATGGTATTAACGAATCAAATCACTTTTAGGGGGCGGTAGTCCGCACTTCCTAAAATGAAGATATCGTGTTTTACCCATAATGGAAACCATAAAGGTATGCCCAAAATGAAAAAAATAGAAGCTTAAGGAAAACATAAACATATTATATATCATATATAAAAATAGTGACATCATAATGGCCACCTTTGAAGGTGTTTAATGAGTGTTGAACAATCATCGTTTCGAGAGGCAGAATTTCTCCATCCACGGAAACCTTATGTTCTTTAACCATTTGATGTATTTTTGTGAGAGTGTAGCTCAAATAAATCTTATAACAACATCCTAGTATATTTAAGATACTGGTGTTGTTGAGTCTCTCCCGCGTGAGAGTTTTCCTCCTAGGGTTTCCTAGGGATCGAGTCTCGTCCGATCGGCTTCGGCGGCGCCGTCCTCGCCGGTTCAGTTTTTGGGTCTTCTTCCCCATCGTCTTCGGCTTCAGCGACAGGGGCTCAGGATCCCCTTTTCCATGCCGTTCTCTGTCCATCTTTCCCTTTGATTCTCCCTGCCAGCTATCGGACTCCGTCACCGGCGTCTCCGTTGGAATTCGGGCTTCATCCCCTCGATTTCATTTTCTGACGCAGATCCAGGCCTTCATCGCTGCCCAGAAGCTTTTCCCGTTCCTTTGTCCCTACTTCCGAGCCAGTTCTGGGAAAGGGAAGGCATATCCGAATCCCAAACCCTTTACTCCCTTTGGCATTTTTGACTCGGGCTTTCATCACCTTGAATCGACCACGAGTGTTTGCGGATTGACAGTCCCGTAACCGTTTTTCCTTCCCTGCTCCGTGAAGGTTGGCGGTGGCCGTCGGGCGCTGTGGCAATACCACGGTTTCGAAGCTCTTCTGCAACGCGGTGAATCGTGAAGTACCGTCCGCGAAGGGATCTCCGATCTTCGAAGGTGCGGTGGTTCTCCGAGGCACGGAGGGCGTGAACGTGAAGGAGAGTCCTCCGGCGCGCAAGTGAAAGAGCTTCACAGATAGGCCGTTCCCCGAAGCGTGAGGGACTAGCGCGAGTCCTGACGGTGTTACCAGCGCGAAGGAAATGACCGCGCAAGGCTGGTTGGCCGCACAGGTTTTGGCGGCCGCGTAGGGCTGGTTGGCCGCGCAGGGAGGGGTGGTCGCGCAGGTCTTAGCGGCCGCGCAGGACTGGTTGGCCGCGCAGGGCTGGGTGGCCACACCGGTTTGGAGGATTTCTTTCGGGCTAGCTGGGTGGCCACACCGGTTTGGAGGATTTCTTTCGGGCTATGTCTGATCTGAGAAAGGTTTGGGTTGGGCCTGACTTGTGTGAATTGTCGTCCAAATCCGGCCTGTGAAACTTTCGTTTGGTTCCTGGAAGGTTGGTTGAAATTGTGATTCTCCTGGCCGCGAAACTTCGGTGGTGAAGAACGAGCTTGCGCTGGTTCGGATTGGGTCGGAGTCTCAGGGTCGGGGATCCCCTTTTTGGGCTTGACACCCCTTTGATAGGGGCCCTCTGTTTTGGCCAATCCCTCCCTAGGTGTTTACGTGGCCCTCAACATGGAAACGGATCTGTTGAACCAATGGAAGAACCTCTCGTTGACAGATAAAGAAAAAGAGCCACTTACAACCCGTAGAAATGAAGACAACACTTTGACAAAACGAATGGCTTTATTAGTGGTCGGAAGACTGGCGACCGAGGCACCTTTTAATCTAAAGGCCCTCAGGACCACTCTTCAAAATCTCTGGAAATTGGAAGCTGGAGTAGCCATCCGGGAACTTGAGAACAAACTCCTCGTGTTTGAATTCTTCAGCGATAAAGACAAAGATAAAGTCCTCAGAGGACGACCTTGGTCCTTTGACAATCATCTCATCCTGATGGAGGAATTTAAAGGGGGTGACGAGATTCAGAATAGCACACTTACCCGATCCCCGTTCTGGATAAGAATCAGAGGAATTCCGTTCCATGGGAGATCAACACACGTGATGAAAGAAATTGGAGACCGGATCGGCCATTTCCTAGAATGGGATTGCTCGGACCCAATACAATGGGGCCCCTGGGTTCGAATAAAGACTGAGATCGACGTGTCTGAACCCTTAATGCGAGGTATGTTCCTAAAAATTGATGATTCCAATACCTGGATCTCGTTCGAATTTGAAAAACTACCAATCTTCTGCTTCCTTTGCGGACGTATCGGTCACATGGAGAAAGCATGTGGGGCAAGGCCAGAGAATTCCACCGAAAATATTACCTTTCAATACGGTCCGTGGCTCCGGGCCAAAACACTCAGAGAGGCATATATCCCTGAGGCGGAGAGACAAATTGATCGGGACCGTCTCAGTGCAGCCCATCTAAGGCGACCGGAATCTGAACAACCTCCTATCATAAGGATGGGACCACCTGCTTTCCCTAAAGAATCCCCGGCTGAGCTCAGGGGAAATGGAAACGCCTCCCAAGAGATTATCGTTAGATGTAATGATGGGGCTCGGCAAGACAGTCACCTGACTCAGGGTACCACAAAAGCCGACTTCGCTCTTACAGCACCGAATTTAACGTTCCTTACCTCAACTAGGCCGCTACCCAAACCAAAAGAACCTCCAGAGAAACTTCCGAGGCAGAAACATGTTTCCTTGGAGCCGCCTGAAGCTGAGCAGAGTCCAAATCAGTTCACAACGGATGCCCTTCTGCAAGCCGATTCTGGGATGACTGAAGCTTCACCTTCAGGACACGTTACTCGTGGAACCTGGAGAAGGGCACGTGGCGGTGGTAAAGGCGATTGTCCAGGGAATCCCAAACCAGGAGATCTGAAACGGCAAAGCGATTCCAGTGGTATGTACACCAGTCTCCCCAAAAGGAGGAAAGCATCAGGTTCGTCATTTATCCCACAAGAGACAAAGGCGGAGGCGGGTCAGGCCCGGCCCCGCCTAGAGCAATGATCGCTTTATGCTGGAACTGCCGTGGGCTTGGCAACCCACGAACGGTTCGTATGCTCCAGCGCTATTGCGCTCAAAGTCGCCCTGATATGGTTTTCCTGTCCGAAACCATATTGGAAAACAAGGACATCACACATATTGCCCTAAAGTGCGGTTTCCAGGGTTGTTTCCCGGTCCCCCGACAGGGTCACTCAGGGGGATTGTGTCTGCTCTGGAAGGATAATATCGATGTTAGGCTCCTGTCTTTTTCCCAGCGCCATGTGGCTGCTTCCATTGGTGATCCCCACAACCCCACCTGGACGTTTGTGGGCTTCTATGGCTGGCCTTCCCAGTCTGAAAAGTGGAAATCTTGGGATCTTCTTTGCAAACTTCGTCGTGATCTGCCAAGCCCCATTCTGTTTGGAGGGGATTTTAACGAGATCCTTTTCCAGAAAGAAAAAATTGGTGGAGCTATGCGCTCCTCCACGTCTATGTCTGATTTTAATGATGCGATCCTTAAGGCAGAGCTAATGGACCTGGGTTACACGGGTAATCCCTTTACATGGTTCCGAGGCAGATATGATGGAACTCGAATCGCTGAACGTCTGGATAGATTCTTTGGCTCAATGGACTGGATGAGACTCTTCAAAATGTACCATATCAGACATCTCTCGTTCAACTGCTCGGATCACTGCCCAATTGTCATTAACTGTACCCATAATGAGCACGTTACTAGTTGCAGGAAACCATTCAGATTCGAAAGCTTCTGGTCAAATGACCCCGAGTGCGAGGCGGTTATCCGTTCAGGCTGGAAGACGGGGCAAGCGGATCCGAGAACCAACCTTCGCCGAGTAGCATCTGATCTGAAGACATGGAGCTACTCTAAATTCCGTCATCCGGACCGGCAATGCAATTTCCTTGAAAGGAATATTGGCTATCTTCTTAGCAAACCCCCGTCTAGCAGCATTCTCTCCAAAATAAGTGAAACCCAACGAGAGCTGGATGTTGCCCTGCGCAATAAGGAAGGTTTTTGGGCTATGCGAGCGCGTGATATTCATATAGCAGAAGGGGATGCTAATACCTGTTACTTCCACCAGAAGGCTTCAGCAAGACGCCGGAAAAACTTTATTTCTGGCATTCTTAATTCAGATGGTAGTAAAGTGTCAGACACAGGGGGAATCCAAGAAGCTTTCCTGAGCCATTTTCAGACACTCTTCTCGGCAGGCCATTCTTACATCTCTCCCGAGATTGAGGACTGCATCAAACCTGTGATTTCTGACGATATGAACAGACAACTTTCTAATGATGTGACGAATGACGAGACTCTTAAGGCCTTAAAGCAAATCCACTCTACGAAAGCCCCGGGACCAGACGGATTCCACGCTCTCTTTTTCAAGAATTACTGGCACATCATCGGTCCAGACATTTGCAATTTAATGCGGGATATTTGGGCGGGGAAAACGGACCTGTCTTCTCTTAATGAAACTATTCTTACTCTCATTCCCAAGATGAAAACTCCGCAAGGGGTCTCGGACTTTCGACCGATCAGTCTGTGCAATGTCTCGTATAAGATTTTCTCGAAGATCTTGGCGAATCGGTTGCGGCCTTGGCTACCCGACGTCATTTCAGAGAACCAAAGCGCTTTTGTGGCAAAAAGGTTAATCACTGATAATGCCATTATTGCTCATGAAATTTTCCACTCCATGAAAACGCGTACACGAGCGAAGAGAGGGATCATGGCGTGGAAATTGGATATGGCTAAGGCCTATGATAGAGTGGAATGGAACTTCCTCGAATATGTGATGCTCAAGATGGGTTTCTGCACCAAATGGATTGCCATGATCATGCAATGCGTCTCGTCAGTTTCCTATTGCATTAATGTCAACGGGGTGCTCACCCGAGGCTTCTCCCCATCCCGTGGGCTTCGCCAGGGAGACCCTCTTTCACCCTTCCTTTTTATTTTAGTGGCTGATGTATTTTCTAACCTCCTCTCCAGGGCAGCCTCGCTTTCCATTATCCATGGGGCGAAAGCGTGTCGCAAGGGCCCCCCGATATCCCACCTCTTCTTCGCTGATGATTGCCTTCTTTTTTCTCGAGCTACCCCTAATGAGTGTACTGCAATCTGCCAGGCGATTCAACAGTATGAACGGGCTTCAGGACAAATGATCAATCAGAGTAAATCAGAAATTTCTTTCAGCTCTGGAGTTCCCCAGCCAAAAAGAGAAGATCTATGCTCTTTAGCACGCATCCCTGGGGTCGATAAGCACCAGAAGTATCTTGGGCTCCCGACGGTGGTTGGACGATCAAAGAAAGAAATCTGTTCAGCTATTGTGGATCGAATTGAAAGAAAAATACAAGGCTGGACCCCTAAAAAAATCTCCAAGGCCGGCAAGGAAATCCTCATCAAGGCGACACTTCAATCTGTCCCCAGCTATTTGATGTCTATTTTTAAACTCCCTGATGTGGTGCTTTCAAAGATTCAATCCAGTACATCTAACTTTTGGTGGGGACGAAAGGACGGAAAAAATAAAGTCCATTGGATCGCCTGGTCTGCTCTCTGTCAACCTAAATCTGAAGGCGGAATGGGCTTCCGGGACCTTTCTCTGTTTAATGATGCTTTGCTGGCTAAACAAGGTTGGCGTATGATAAATAACCCATCATCCCTATGCACGCGTGTTCTCCGGGCTAAATATTTCCCACATAAGGATTTTATGGATTCCCATCTTGGCTATCGACCCAGTTTTATCTGGAGAAGCATTTGGGGCAGTCGTAATCTACTGAGGAAAGGGCTAGGCTGGAGGATTGGGAATGGTTCTACGGTCAAGATTTGGACCGATCCTTGGCTTGTTGATCAGACAGACACGAAGGCGTCATCCCCTGTTTATCCCGGATCCGAACATGCCACAGTCTGTTGTCTTTTTGATGATCAAGGGGCGGGATGGTGTCTGGAAAAAATCTACTCCTGGTTTAATGAGAGGGATAGGAGACTTATTCTGAGTATTCCCTGTGTGTCAGACGCAGGGCCAGATCATCTCTACTGGATAAACGACAGCTCAGGTGAGTATACAGTGAAAGCTGGCTACCGGCGAGCTCTTTCTGCTCAGATTTCAGAAGGAGATGCGAGGCCATGGACATCAATTTGGAAGCTTTATGTTCCCCCTAAAGTTCGCTTTTTCTGGTGGCAGGTGTGCACTGGTATCCTCCCAACTAAGAGCCTCCTTGTCTACAGACACTTTTCAGACGACAACTCTTGCCCTTTCTGCCCTTCTGTGACTGAATCCCCTTTCCATGCCCTTGTTCAATGTCCCGGGGCTCAGGAGATTTGGAATGGCTGGGGGTCAACTTTAGAGCTGTTCCCGGACCCCGCCTCAGATCTCACAGCTCTCCTGATGCGATGGTGCTCCTCCTTTTCGCCGGCTTACGTAGGCGCCCTGTGCATTGTGGCTTGGATTATCTGGAATAGGCGGAACGAGGCCATCTTCAATCATTTCCGGAGGCCCCCCAGGTTTTGGATTGACCGGGCATTGTCATGGATTGCGGTTTGGCAGAACCACCCTGAACAACAAAGACTTTCCACTCACCCTCCTCTTCCCCAACATTGGTGCCCCCCACCGGAAGGGATTATTAAGATCAATGTGGATGCCTCTCTCCCTAAGGATGGACCAGTTGGACTAGGTTTACTGGCCCGGGACAACCTGGGAAATCTCATCGCTGCCAAATACGAAGCACGTCATGCACTTTGGGAGCCCTCAGTCGCGGAGGCCGCCGCCATCCTTGCTGGATTAAACTTCGCAAAAGATTGCGGTTGGGACTCCATTCACATCGAATCCGACTGTCTCACTGTAATCAATGCCATCAATCTCACTGACGGAGGGCTTCAACCTTTCGGTCCCATTATCCGGTGTATTCATTCGCGGAGACAAGGCTTCAATTACTGCAATTTCTCATTTATTAAAAGGGAAGCGAACGAAGCCGCTCACAAGATGGCAGGCATTGGCCCTCCCTATGAGGATGTGCTCTGGTTCAATCATTTTCCTTC
The DNA here is from genome assembly GCA_963277665.1 of Viscum album. Classification (NCBI taxonomy): domain Eukaryota; kingdom Viridiplantae; phylum Streptophyta; class Magnoliopsida; order Santalales; family Viscaceae; genus Viscum; species Viscum album. Next base: position 1,141,034,512 of record OY728127.1, read on the forward strand.
GTGGTTATGCACTTGTATTTCTGCTGATCTCCATCATTAATGGATCCGTCTTTTTCTGTCAAAAAAAAAAGATACTGGTGTTGTTACAAAAGAAGTAAATAAAAAGTGTTTCGGGGGTTGGAGAAGCAAAATAAAACAAATGAACATGAGAGAATGAATTACCTTTAAAAGTGTAACTCCTTTTGAGTTGAGCCTAAAGGCTTCCATTGAAAGGATTCTGCCCAAAGGGAATCCTCTATGATGAGAAGAGGGATGTGGAGAGAGCAAATGGGCAGGGGTTGGCCGAGCCAAAGGCTTGAAGAGTGTGTGAAATGAGGTAGAGGTGGGGGCCTTTTATAAGGGGAGAGGAGGGGCACTTTTGGAAAGTAAAGAATCATTACTTTATTTGAAAATGTGTTTCGGTTTTAAAAGGTCCCACATTGATAGAATTCGTGGATAAGGTGATAGGGGTTCGAAATCCACTCATCCAATTGGTTTTGGACATGTGTAGTTCATAGATTTTACATTATCTTTCTATTTTATTTAAATCGTCAAATAATGATGTCATCGCTGCATCATTATTATGTCATAAATAAGTAAATTTATTTAATGTCTAAAAATTATAAAAAAACTACTATGATATAGTAAATCTTGTTATCTTTCCAATTACTATTTATAATCAAAATTTGGACTTGTATAACCCCACTTAAAAATTGTTTTCGCAAAACATATTATGTTTGTGTCATTTTCACTTTAACATTAAATAAAAAGTAATTTATGTAATTTCCCAACAAAAGTGGATCCATGGGGTCCCCAAGTTTACCCATGGCGTGTCATGGTCTGCCATGACACAACCAATGAGGTTGGGACATGTGTCTGGGTCATTTCATATTATTAAAGCATTATTTATACCTTAAACAGCCCTGATTACCACTAATCGCGATTAAGAACTTAATAAGTTACTATTCAACAAAAAATTATTATAATCTCATTGAACCACATTTTACTTCTTAATGACAACCATGTATGTTGGATTTTCAAAATTCAATACACATTAGTGGTAAAATTTCATTTAACTGAAAAATCAGTTTGCTTGATTACCACTTAGTGGTTTCACTATTCATAAAAAATTGACGTTTTTCAGAAAATTACCAAAAATTCACCCTAAGCTATATTTGATATTCCGAATTAAAAAATGAAGTCTATTTTACAAAATTCAAATCATATAAGTCACATTAATTAATTTAATAATTAATTCCCGCTGCTAGAGCAAATAGCGTGTTTTTACAAAACAATAAGCATCAAAAGATTGACACCAGTTTAAGTCTAATTTCAAAGTGAAATTGATTCCAATGACCACCATTGGATAAAATGGTAAAAATATATTTTAATTTCACTTCAAAACCAATTAAAAACATAATCTAATCATATAAATAAATTTGATTAAAAAGCAGTTTTGATGTAAAATGCAGTATTTTTCACTATTCATTAAAAAATGAACATTGTCAGAAAAATACCAAAAATTCACACAAGGTAAATTTTGATGTCCCAATCATAAAGGATAAGTTTATTTTGACAAACATAGTTTATAAAATTGTCAAAATATAGATTCAAAAATGGTTTGCCATCAAAAGGCAGTAAAACAATCTTTTAAGAATATTAGTGTATTCTATGCTTAAGATTGGATTTATTTTCATTTTAAGCCTCTATAACACTATCTTAATCATTAATAGACATAGATAAAAATATCTATTATTCATTACTTACTTGGGATGTTACATCCTTCCCCCCTTTAGAAAATTGTGTCCCCGCAATTTATTTACTTATCAAATAAATGGGGGTACTTATCCCTCATTGCATTTTCAGATTCCCATGTTGCCTCCTCAATCATGTGGTTTTTCCACAAAACCTTTACCTTCTTAATCACCCTATTCCGTAACACTTGCTCCCTGTGGTCAAGAATCTGGACCGGTTGTTCCTCATAAGATAGGTTCTCTTCCAGCTGAACTATCTCTGGACTCAAAACATGAGATGGATCTGGCATATACTTTCTCAACATAGAAACGTGAAAAACATTGTGTACCTGAGATAAACTCGGAGGTAAAGCCACTCGGTATGCAACTGATCCAACTCTTTCCAGAATTTCGTATGGTCCAATAAACCTTGGACTCAACTTTCCTTTCTTACCAAATCTCATCACACTTTTCCAAGGAGAAACCTTGAGAAAAACATGATCAACTACCTTGAAAGATAGATCCTTCCTCCGGTTATCCGCATAACTCTTCTGCCTGCTCTGAGCTGTTCTCATGTGTTTCTGAATCAGCTGAACTTTTTCTGCCATCTCTTCTACCAATTCTGGTCCCATCAACTTTATTTCACCCACTTCATCCCAGAAAGCTGGAGTTCGACACCGCTTCCCATATAATGCCTGAAATGGTGCCATCTGTATACTGGAATGAAAACTGTTATTATATGAAAACTCAACCAAAGAAAGATGTTGGTCCCAACTTCCCTGATAATCCATAGAACAAGCTCGTAGCATATCCTCCAATGTCTGAATTGTTCGTTCTGACTACCCATCTGATTGAGGATGGAAAGCTGTACTAAAATTTAATTCAGTACCCAACGACTTCTGAAGGCCTTTCCAAAAGTTAGAAGTAAACCTGGGATCACGATCCGATACAATGGAGAGAGGAACTCCATGTAACCTGACTATCTCTTTAAGATACAAACGGGAAAGTTGATCAAGAGAGAAAGTATCTCGTATAGCAAGGAAATGAGTAGATTTGGTCAAGCGATCAACAATAACCTAGATTGCATTATTACCTCGAGATGTCTTCGGTAATCCAACAACAAAGTCCATGGATATATTCTCCCATTTCAACTCTGGCACTGGTAAAGGCTGAAGCATCCCTTTTGGTAACTGCCGCTCTGCTTTAACCTGCTGACAAGTCAAACACTTCACAGTAAAATCAGCAATATCTCTTTTCATTACATCCCACCAGTAATACTCCCGGAGATCTCTATACATCTTAGTACTACCCAGATGAACTGAAAACGGAGAACTATGAGCTTCACATAACAACTCTCTCTTCAAATGTGAATCACAAGGCACACACAATCTCTTCCCAAATCTCAAAACACAATCACTATCAATGTTGAATTCAGGCAACTTACCTTTCTGAACCAGCTCTACCTTTTTCTGCAACTCACTGTCTTGCTTCTGTGCTTGCTTGATTCTATCTGATAGAGAAGATCTCACTGATACCTGAAACAAAACAGAAGGACTCCCTGCACCAACAACTTCTATGCCACAGTTCATCAAATCCTTAACCAAAGGATCACGTTCCAAACGCAACATTGTTAATGAAGCATTACTTTTTCGACTCAAAGCATCAGCCACTTTATTTGCTTTTCCCGGATGGTAATGAATTGTACAATCATAATCCTTGATTAATTCCAGCCATCTTCTTTGTCTCATGTTTAACTCTTTATGAGTGAATATATACTTTAAACTTTTTTGATCGGTATATATTTCACACTTTACTCCATACAAATGATGCCTCCAAATTTTTAAAGCAAAAACAACAACAGCTAGTTCCAAATCATGTTTAGGGTAATTTACCTCATGAGTTTTCAACTGTCGTGAAGCATAAGAAATTACCTGATCATTCTGAATTAGGACGCAACCAAGTCCTTTCAATGAAGAATCACTGTATATAACAAACTCACCATTCCTGGAAGGTAGTGCCAAAACTAGAGCATTCACCAATCTTCTTTTCAATTCCTGAAAACAATCATCACATTCTTTTGTCCAGATAAACTTAACACCCTTCCGAGTTAGCTTAGTCATTGGACTAGATAACCGTGAAAAATTTCTAACAAACCTTCGGTAATAGCCCGCCAAACCAAGGAAGCTACGAATATCGGTTACATTTGTGGGTCTTGTCCATTTTTCCACAACTTTTGTTTTTGCAGGATCAACAGCTATTCCATCTTTAGAAACAATGTGACCAAGGAAAGAAATTTGTTGCAACCAAAACTCACACTTGCTGAATTTCCCATACAATTTCTTTTCTTTTAAGGTTTGAAAGATAACCCTTAAATGTTTTTTATGCTCCTCTTTACTTTTAGAAAACACCAAAATATCATCAATGAAAACCACCACAAACTTATCCAAGAACTCATGGAAAATTCTATTCATTAAGTCCATGAATACAGCAGGCGCATTGGTTAGCCCAAAAGGCATTACTACAAATTCATAATGTCCATATCTCATATGGAACGCGGTATTCGGAATATCTGCCTCCTTTACCTTCAGCTGATGGTACCCCGATCTCAAGTCAATCTTTGAAAAAAACTGAGCTCCCTGGAGCTGATCAAACAAATCATCGATATGAGGCAAAGGATATTTGTTCTTAACAGTGATATTATTCAAGGCTCTATAATCAATGCAAAGTCTCATAGAACCATCTTTCTTTTTAACAAATAAAACAGGAGCACCCCATGGTGATGTGCTAGGTCTAATGAAACCTTTCTCTAATAAATCTTGCAATTGCTCCTTCAACTCTAAAAGTTCAATTTGTGCCATTCGATAAGGGGGTTTTGAAATTGGCTTAGCATCAGGAACTAAGTCAACAGTAATCTCAACTTCCCGATCTGGTATTATTCCATGCAACTCATCAGGAAAAACATCTGGATACTCATTTACCACTGGCACATCATTAATCTGAACAGTTCCTTTATTTTCAACGACGTGTGCAAGGTAACATTCATTACCATCTTTTACAAGTTTCTCGGCCTCTTGATATGTTATCAAAAGTAAGGGTTCATTCTTGTAAACAAACTGAAAGTCTTTCTGAAAAGAAACTTCTTTAGCTCTACAGTCAATCTTAGCATGGTAAATAGAGAGCCAATCCATACCCAGGATAACATCAAACTCTACTAGAGGTAGAACAATAAGGTTTGCAAGTAGGTTCTTTCCACAGATAAGGATAGGAAGATTCTTATAAATTCTTTTTGCCTCGACACTTCCCCAGGTGTTTTTACCAAAAGTTCAGGAGTCATTTCTTGAGATGGTATTCCCATTTTACTAGAAAAGGTTTCAGAGATGAAAGAATGTGTAGACCCCGAATCAAACAACACACTGGCATAATCTGAAAAAACATTCAAAGTACCTGATACAACTTCATTTGATGGCCCGACATCTGCTGAAGTAGTTGCAAAGGATTTCACCACCCCTTTCTGCTTGTAGTATAACTGCTTCCCATCACTCAAGCTCCTTGTCAGACACTCGTTTGCATAGTGACCCATCTCATTGCACTTATAACATTTCACTAACTGTAAATCAAATTTGTTCTTACCTTCACCTTGATCCTTTTCAGTGCAATCACGAGCCTTATGTCCCATCTTACCACATCAGTAGCACTTACCAGAATTCAGAATACATTCCCCAGCATGCCTTTTACCACATTTATCACAAACTGGAAACTTAGTTCTCTTACCATCAGACTTTTTTGAAGAATTCTTACCTTTCTCCTGCCACCTCGGTCTCTTCTTCTGCTGGTTGTTATAGAAAACATGGTCATCGGAAAAATCCATTTCCACCTTCTCAGCACATCGAACAAGATTTTCATAACTTTTAAACTCACGAGAAGCTAATTCCCTTCGATACATGGGCTTTAATCCTGAGTAAAAACGATTGATTTTACTATCAAGGTCTCGAATAAAATTTGGAGCATACCTTGCCAATCGAGTGAACCTTTCTTCATAGGCAGCCACTGAGTCTTCCTCTTGCCTCAATTCCAAGAATTGCTTTTCCATCCTAAGTCGAACAGCCTTAGGAAAATACTTCTCAAGAAACATACCTTTGAATTAATCCCAGTCAAGAGCATCAATCTCATCGGCGTCCCTGATATTTTTAACCACAGACCACCACTGATCTGCTTCAACCTCCAAACGGTAAATAGCAAGACTAACCTTTTGATTGTCTGAACACCCCATGACATCAAAAAACTTCTCCAGTGCTTTAATCCACCCTTCAGCTAGCACAGGGTCAGATGATCCTCTGAATGATGGGGGATGTTGCCTCATGAAATGTTCCACCACTGACATGTTTCTCTGCGGTTGATCTGGCTGATCTCGTGCATGGATACCACTGCCATTTATCGCTTGAGTCAACTGCGCCATTACTGCAACAAACTGATCAGTTCCAATTCTGACCATTTCTGGATGCTGATTCGGAAGGTTATTTCCTTTTGTATGCCTTCCTAGCACTGCTTCCCTGTTTCCTCTGCGGAAAACCATTCTGAACAAACATGTCTTAGATGAAGCAACATGGTAATCTTTAAATGCTATATCATTTCGAAAAAAAATATTTTTGGATAATCATTTAATAGAATTCTAACTCCTAAAGTTATCTAAACCGACCTCTGATACCAACTATAAGGCCCCAGCCTTAAACCTTACTTAATCTTGAGTTATTACAAGATTACACATTGAGGATCTTTTCGGGTTTAGAGTTTTAGAGAATTAGATCATAAAACTTGCATTACATTCCACATATAAACAAAGTGGTTACATAAAGATAGTATTCTTCATTCCCATCAATGGAAACACATTTAAAATAAAACATGGATTATTTCTTGACACATCCTTGACTCTATCATCTTATCATGTACCATTCCCTTGACCTGTGAAAAACATTTCAAAAACTTGGGATGAGCATAAAAACTCAGTATGGGTTATAAAAAAAACATGGAAAGGAAACATGAGTTCATATATACATAAGAATGAAATCATACTTTACCCAAAAAACATAGGCACTTTAACATACCTCATAAAATAATGAATAAATCATAGAAATCATAAGACATAAAGGTAACTTGAGGCATTCATAACATTCTTACGTAGGGAGTAACCCTCTTGGTTACGTTTGGAATACCCATCACAGTATATTCCCTAAAATCTCTTCGGAGAAACCTTAAAGTTCACTCCTTCGCATTACCCAATGCATTGGAGAGCTATAACGGGCTCACCCGCCCTTAGTCTATCACGGAACCACCCGTCTTCATAATAATGCCCAAGAACCATAACATAATCATATCACATAAAACATGCATAAAGGAAACATAAAATTTCCACATGTCAATCACGAGATATCAATACAACACATTGATATAAAAACATTATGAAAACCATTTTCAATACTAAAATAAAAGAAAAGTAAAACATGGTATTTATTTTTCTTTTAAAAAGAAGGTATGGCTTGTAGAGGAAGCCGAAACTCAAATAACGGTCATGACGGCGGAGAAGTCGTTGTCGCCGCATACGTACGAAAAAAACATTCCCTTTTGTCGTTTAGTAAACGCTTCGTATAAAAAAGATTCCTTTTGAATAAACGTAAAAGTCAAAGGGGTTTATACACCATATAAAAGAAAGTTGTGTATAAAATAAAATATGCCTCAACGAAAGGAGATTGAGACGAAGTCCCATACCTCGTATCCGACTTGACCCGATCATTCTTTAATCTCCTGAATAATAAACTTGAGTTAATATCTACTTGCTTATGAATCTTTTCAAGTTCATTATTCCTTTTATACCATGTTGTGAACATCATGTAATCAGTTAAGTTAATAATGTTCATTTTGTCGGTATTTGGTTCTTAAGTCAAAAATAGACTTCTTATACTTACATGTTGTTGATTTGGTCAAAGGTTCATTATATCAGAATGGTATTCATGATTTAGATATCATATATGTCATATATATCCAGTACATACATTCATTTATAATATTACATCACATTTAGAGGTAAGAAATGAAATGCACAGTTCATGGAGACGGTAAGCCGTACGTACGCATGAACGCTACTTCCATTTCTATTTCATATTTTCTGGAATGGAATCATAATGATATAAGAGTATATTATAACTCCAGTATAATAACATATATAATATCATTAACTTTATCCTTTACACATCCCACATATGGTATTAACGAATCAAATCACTTTTAGGGGGCGGTAGTCCGCACTTCCTAAAATGAAGATATCGTGTTTTACCCATAATGGAAACCATAAAGGTATGACCAAAATGAAAAAAACAGAAGCTTAAGGAAAACATAAACATATTATATATCATATATAAAAATAGTGACATCATAATGGCCACCTTTGAAGGTGTTTAATGAGTGTTGAACAATCATCGTTTCAGGAGGCAGAATTTCGCCATCCACAGAAACCTTATGTTCTTTAACCATTTGATGTAGTTGTGTGAGAGTGTAGCTCAAATAAATCTTATAAAAACATCCTAGTATAATGAAGATACTGTTGTTGTTACAAAAGAAGTAAATAAAAATAGTTACGGGGTTGGAGAAGCAAAATAAAACAAATGAACATGAGAGAATGAATTACCTTTAAAAGTGTAACTCCTTTTGAGTTGAGCCTAAAGGCTTCCTTTGAAAGGATTCTGCCCAAAGGGAATCCTCTAGTATGAGGAGAGGGATGTGGAGAGAGCAAATGGGCAGGGGTTGGCCGAGCCAAAGGCTTGAAGAGTGTGTGAAATGAGGTAGAGGTGGGGGCCTTTTATAAGGGGAGAGGAGGGGCACTTTTGGAAAGTAAAGAAACATTACTTTATTTGAAAATGTGTTTCGGTTTTAAAAGGTCCCACATTGATATAATTCGTGGATAAGGTGATAGGGGTTCGAAATCCACTCATACAATTGGTTTTGGACATGTGTAGTTCATAGATTTTACATTATCTTTCTATTTTATTTAAATCGTCAAATAATGATGTCATCGCTGCATCATTATTATGTCATAAATAATTAAATATATTTAATGTCTAAAAATTATATAAAAAATACTATGATATAGGAAATCTTTTTATCTTTCCAATGACTATTTATAATCAAAATTTGGACTTGTATAACCCCACTTAGAAATTGTTTTTGCAAAACATATTATGTTTGTGTCATTTTCACTTTAACATTAAATAAAAAGTAATTTATGTCATTTCCCAACAAAAGTGGATCCCTGGGGTCCCCAAGTTGACCCATGGCATGTAATGGTCGGCCATGACACAACCAATGAGGTTGGGACATGTGTCTAGGTCATTTCATATTATTAAAGCATTATTTATACCTTAAACAACCCTAATTACCACTAATCGCGATTAAGAACTTAATAAGTTACTATTCACCAAAAAATTATTATAATCTCATTGAACCACATTTTACTTCTTAATGACAACAATGTATGTCAGATTTTCAAAATTCAATACACATTAGTGGTAAAATTTCATTTAACTGAAAAATCAGTTTGCTTGATTACCACTTAGTGGTTTCACTATTCATCAAAAATTGAAGTTTTTCAGAAAATTACCAAAAATTCACCCTAAGCTATATTTGATATTCCGAATTCAAAAATGAAGTCTATTTTACAAAATTCAAATCATATAAGTCACATTAATTAATTTAATAATTAATTCCCGCTGCTAGAGCAAATAGCGTGTTTTTACAAAACAATAAGTATCAAAAGATTGACACCAGTTTAAGTCTAATTTCAATGTGAAATTGATTCCAATGACCACCATTGGATAAAATGGTAAAAATATATTTTAATTTCACTTCAAAACCAATTCAAAACATAATCTAGTCATATAAATAAATTTGATTAAAAAGCAATTTTGATGTAAAATGCAGTATTTTTCACTATTCATTAAAAAAATGAACATTGTCAGAAAAATACCAAAAATTCACACAAGGTAAATTTTGATGTCCCAATCATAAAGGATAAGTTTATTTTGACAAACATAGTTTATAAAATTGTCAAAATATAGATTAAAAAATGGTTTTCCATCAAAAGGCAGTAAAACAATCTTTTAAGAATATTAGTGTATTCCATGCTTAAGATTGGATTTATTTTCATTTTAAGCCTCTATAACACTATCTTAATCATTAATAGACATAGATAATAATATCTATTATTCATTAATTACTTGGGATGTTACATATTCTATAATATATTAATCATATAATTATTTTATTAATGAAATATATAGACAATATTAAATATTTGTGTATATTTTTTATTGTATATATATATATTATATAAATTTATATATGTTATATGATAATTTTATATATACCATAGCATACCATGTAAATTATATATTATTATTTAAAAAAATTTATATAAATAAAGATTATTTAATTATATTATATATTTCAAATCATATTAAGGTATTTAATTTTTTGTTTATATTTATGTGTGTGTACATGATATCATATGTATTTATATAATTTTATAAATATATATATAATGTAATCATATTTAATATATTATATGAATAATATGAATCATAAAATATATAAATGTATTTTATTTATAAATCCAACATAGAATTTTTTGATTTTAAGAAATAAGTACAATAGTAAAAATATTATTAATAAATAAAATTACTCATACACAAAGAAACACATATATATAAACAAATAAGAATAATTATATAAATAAATATATTATAAAAATATAATATCTATAAATATTATATAAAAATTAAAAAAAATCTTATACATTGTCTAAAAAATATAAATGGACTTATAAATACATGTATAAAAATAAAATAAAACATTTTAATATAAATATACATATATTTTATATATAAATTGATGTAAAATGTATATATATATATTATACATAAATATATTATATTATTTATATTTCTATACCATAAAATATATAAATATAAACTATAAATTTATTCAAAATCCGAACAAACAAAATTTATAGTACATTGTATACAAAAATGTTTTTGGGGTAGTGTTTTACTATGAAGAGTAGTTATCCCTCAGTTGTGGGTTCAACTCCTTCCAATATGGGTATTATCTACGTTTTTGTGGTAGAAAATATGGGCTTGTTGTGTGGATCTTGTGGGTGGATTTGGGGGGCATAAATGAGTGGGTTTTTTGTTTCGTGCGCATGCATTGGAAAATTTAGTAGGTATAAGTGCATGTTTGGTTTGTTTTCCCTCTGGGGTCTCCGTGAGTGTTATGGGGTAGGTCCATCAATTCTATCATGAGGTTTGTGGGGTAGCTCATGGTGTTTTTGGGTAGTCTATGGAGTGTAAGTGTGGGATGTCTTGGAGGTCTCCAGGGGTGTTTGTGGGGTTATCCTTAGGTGATGTGGTTATTTGGGGGATCGTGGGGTGGTTTGTCTAGATGGTTTTCTAGGGAGGCCAATGTGATAATTATTTAAAAAAATGTTTATTTAGTTGTGGATACATGAATGATTCCCCTAAAATTTGATACACACCATCAATTTGAGGTGGTAAACCCCCCCCCACTAAATTGATGGTCTATATTAGAGATGGTTAAAACTTCCACTAACATAATCAAATTAATGAATTTTATGAAAAATATGTTGTGGTTTAAAACCCATCTATTATAATTGTCTTAAATCTCATATGCAGTTTACTGGAGCATCACTTAAACCCCCTAATATGATAGGGCTAGAAAATTAATAGTTTTTCACCATAAGCACATCTAACTCATTTATAGGGTGTTATAACCCCCACTAAAATTAAAAACACATATTCTATCATTGGTTTTTTTATTTGTGACATTCGTCGAATACATGTATTATAAACAAGGCCACAATGGATGAATTTCCAATGGCATGATTTTAGTTGATTGTAGTTGTTAATGAATTATGATTTGGGATAAATTTTAAACTGGTAGTGTATTTTATAGGGTACATGGACCAAAAAATAGACTTGAATATATTTAAACAGTGTGATCTGAATTTGAGTATGTATGGGTGGGTTGAGTAGCTATAGTATTTTGACATCGATCGTTCCAATATGTCTGGAAGGGGTAATGTAGTTATTGATGCACTCGGTAGGAGGAATCATATGAATGAAGATCAAGAAATTAATATTGAGGGTAATCTTTTGGAATTTAATTATGAAATTCACATGGAGATGTAGTATTTTCCTTTGTAGACTGTTTTGTCAGCTTTGGACGTGAGATCTACTTTTAAGGATATAGCGAGGATGCTATTAATTTCCTACGCTAGGGTTCTAGTCCTATAAGAGTGTATGGAAGCTGATGACCCACATCTTAATTGGACTGTGTGTGAGGATGAGATAATATGTATTTTTATATTCATTTGGGTTCAAAAAGACATTCCCCTGGATCCAACGTGATTGTTTTATTCTATTGTTTTTAAATTACACCCTTGAATTACCAAGATGTATCATGACTAACAATATCACTACTTGTGTCATGGTATTAAATGTGACATTTTATGTTTTTTCATGAGGTACTACATCAATATGTCATAGAAGGTAGGCCATAATTGACCAATTAGACATTAATAGCAATTTAATATTCCCGAGTGGAAATGGGATAATCATGAATGTATTTCCCTAACCATCTTCGGAGGTCCCCTTATGGTAATAATTATGTATGGGTTGTTCAATAATGGTTCACAAAGGTCTACCATTTCCTCCAAATATGTGGGACCTACATGGTATATGAGTTTTTCTTGATGTATATATGTTTGATCGTATAGCTTCATGTGTTTCCTCATACCATTTCAATGCATTGGGATTCCATGTTTACATCTCCATTCCATATGATTCTTTAGTGGGAATTGGGTAAACATGTTCTTATGATCACAACATTCCATCTACTAATTCATTGTCTTTCATAGAACTCATATCAAGTTCTTTAAGGCATTCTATGATCATGTGTCTTGTATTTTTGAGACTCTTGGGATATTCAAATATAAGTAGTTGAGGTCTCCATAAAAAATAAATATTGGATGACTTTAAAAATTTCACCATTGATGGTATACATTAGTTATCAATTCCATAGAATACAGGGGAAATTTCCCCTCCATGGGTCTTTATTATTTTAGTGGATTACTTTGACCAGCTTTCTCTATGAATCCTGATTCTGTAGAATGCATAGGGAATTTTTACCACTTTTTCTAGGATTCATATAAGCGCATTGGACATGGTATGTTGACATGCCCCTTGGAATCCACCCATGTATTCACTATTTTTACATAGATGTTTTCTTGTGACACAATCAATGTTGGTTAGTCTTCTATACCATGTATTTGACCAATCATGGTCTATAAATTTTGTTAATAGTGTGCGGCCATTATGGATGTGACACATATGATTATATGGTGTGGACTTGAGAGATAATATACATTATATTATATGGTGTGGTCATGATGGATGTTATACACTATATTACATGAAAGAAAAATTGAGTTTATTTTTGATATACTCTGTAAATATCCCACGTATTGTTATCTTTTGTCATTCTATACTAGATTAATTTACAAAATATTGTTTTTTTACAATCACCCATGTTTATGGTAAACTAAATATTTTTTTAAATAGTTTCACTATTTTACTAGATAGTATTCATTACATTTATCATAAATTCGTTGTTATTTTTACTTTTATTTCTCCTATATTTATTATATACACTGTAAAAAATTACCCTGTGACACACAAACTGTATATTTTCTTGACAACTTGTGTTGTGGGCTACTCAGATCTATCTCAAGCCATGTTTACAACATCATATTTTAGTCAGCAAAATTTCATAGATGTCTGTCGGGACATGGGTAAGACCCCATTTTGTGATTCTTGATCTATTGATTTTATTCTAGAAGGGGAGCACAAGTCTGTGACTTTTTATTGATGTTGTTTTTAGATTGTACATTTTTTTTCATTTTGGTTTTTGATAAATTTATTTCATCGATTAATTTACACATATTTTCCATCATTGTAGACTCGTGACATGACACATAATTTTTTATAAAAGAATAAATTTTGAATTGTATATATATAAATATATATTCTTATATTAGATGTTTTTCTTCTATATGGTCGATATGCATCATCGAGTAGTTAGTGTTATGATTAAAATTGTTGCATTACACTCAAACAAGAAATCATAGTCTCCCTAAAGAGAAAAAATGGTCCCATGTAACTATTAGGTAGCCTCTATAGTATGTGGAGGTGTGAATGAAGCCACACAACCCACTGGCTTGAAGCAAAATTTATTGAAATTTCAGTTTGGATGTTACTATTATAGTATTACTAAAATATAATGCTAAATTACTATTATTGAGGATTGGGGTTGTGTGTAATCTATGATATCAAAGTTATTGAATTTGACTAAAATATAATATATCATATTTTAATGTGGGTTTAAATTAACACCTCACACACAAAAATATTTTGTGAAATTTCATGAATATTATATTCTAAAAAATTTATGTTGTTATCCGTCATAAAAACCTCTTGTTCCCATTATTCATCCTCTATTTAATGATTTATTAAATGTATCTTTTACTAGTTGAGTCCTTTTATTTTAATGATTCATGTCATCTACTATAAATTATTTAGATTGAATTTTCATAGTAATATTGATATGTATCCAATTCTATATCTACAGAGGTTGTAACAGACATTGGTTCTAGCATGTAATTATTTTACAATAATATATGTAGCACATCATGTACATTGCAGTTTATTTGTAGAATCATCAATCAATATGCCAGAACTCCAATTCATTAATTAGTTTTAATGGGAATGACGTATCTGGTGAAATTTTTTACATTATATTTTAGTTTTATTAAAAAATTCATTTGATACACTAATAAGAATATGATTTATCCTGCTAAAAATTCAAAATATTTCTTCTAATTATCACTATAGTTAATATTTCAATTTTTTGATGATTTAATATTATTCTAAATAGGGTTAAATTTTTTCATTTTCTCAAAATTATGTTATAGTCCAAAATGATTCATATGAAAATATTTATCCAATATTTTTGTAAAATGAATATCTGGCAATTTAACTCTTCACGCAGCACAGTTTGAATACATGAATGGAAAACACTATTATACTGAAACACTACCAATGGTAAATAAATATCCCACAAACCATGAACATTATGTGATCAATAAAAAAATGACATCCTATGGGTTTATAATCCTCCCAATATAGCTATCCATTTGGAATGGTAGTACTTGATTATATAAAGCACATTATAATTATCCCTATTAGGAAACTCATATAAATATTATTTAAATTGTGTTTCATTATTACAATGTATTGATAGAGTTTCACAATTATGAATTTAAAAGTTATTAATATATATCCCTTTGGGGAAATAATGAGTTAAATTTTATATTATTGAATGAGAATGGGTATATTTCATTAGTAAATAAAAAAATAACATATTCAATCTTAATTTCTTGAAGTACTTGGTAGTCCTTCTACAATGCCAATAATAATGTTATCTTATTTCATTATAGGAATAAGAATAAGTTTAATGAAACATATAAGTTGAAAAATCTCAACAAATTAATTATTGAGAAAACATATATATAGACATATAATCAAAAACTCATGCTTCATGTTACCCCTAAAATAGTATTCAAATAAATCAAATTCACATTGGTTCTACCAGGGTTAATGGAATGATACAAGAGGTGAGAATTAACCCACAATTTCAATTTTAGCTCTGGTAGAGATGGAATACATAATCATTATTAAAATTTCATAATTTAATCATAAAAAATGAATACTTATTTGTTACCTTTATTCAAATAATAAATTTTTTTCTGATTATAATCATCATGTTCATACAAACTATTTATCTTCTCAATAAATATGGGATTGAAATCACATAAAAAAGAAGTGATATATCCCCTTTCATAATTATTTATTTATCTGTCTTTACAATATCCATGTTCATTAGATCCCTTCAAATCCACATTTGGAGAAGAACAAATAGATACTTCATAGAAATATCATCCTTTACCTTATTTTCCTTCCCACCATCCTTGATAATTGAGCAATCATAGACACATAAATGTTTGATCCATCACATTTTCCTCATTTTATGAATATGTTTTTGAAAATATGTAAATTTGTGACTTATGGAAATTTTATATGTCAAATATTTACCTATCATTATAGAAAGAATTTCATCTAAAAAATCAATATCATGTTTTGGATTGTACTATTTTTATATCATCAACATCCTTGATTCAGTTGAATGATTAATATTTTTTTACAAAGCAGTCAACCATGTTATTTCATTAATACATAACTAAATATCAAAAAAAACATAATATCTTAATGGTGTACTAATTATAGATTCATTTTCAAATAACATCATCAATTAAAAAAAATTCACATTGCTTTTCCAAAATATTCTTAATCCTGATACAGGTATTCGTGGTTAATTGTTTAACCTGTTGGGATTTGTATTGAATGAATTTAAAATAGTAACCTTCTATATCCATAAAACTAAACGAATGCGATATTTTCATTAGGGTACGTCATTTTTTAAATAGTGTTTTAATCATATAATCATTTTATATTCCATAATGGAGACAATATTAGAATGAAAAGAAACATCTTGAAGCATTCAGTTACACTTACTATATTTCACAATAATTTTTTTTATTATAATAATTTCATTAAATATTCCAATGTCAATGTCAATGTAATAATTGATTTCAAAATAGAATATTATATCATAATTGAATTATGATACAATAGTCATGATATTCCTTGAATACTATACTCATTATACCCATAAAATGTTAGTGCTCAGTGGTAAATCGAATTGGAATTTAAATAAAGTCAGAATGCTCTTACACTATTCAGAATGATACATTTAGAATTTCATTCTTAATATGTAAAAAATGATCACACATATAACAAAGGAAACACTTGAATATATATCAAGCTCCATGAAGTTGAAAAAATAATTCATATATGTTTGGTGTTTGAGGGGTTTTCATTATCATAATAGAATATATTTAAATAAAATAATTTCATAGCCTCAAGGATTGTTTTTTCTAACAAAAATAAACAAGTATCCTTATTTGTCATATTCTGTGGGTAATATTTTTCTTATCACATAACACCTAGAGTGTTTTATATAAATATAAAAAATATATAATTTCTATTTTATAGATAACCTTTGTAATTGGTCTTGCACATGGGATTAAATAAATGAAAAACATGACTTCCCATAGTAGTGGATATTAAGGTAATTAATATGAAAATACATAAAAGTATTATAATACAATAGTTATATAAAAAATTTGAGGATTTCTTTCTCTATCAATAAATCCCCCCCTTAACCCATGAAACTCATTCAAAAGAGCTACTAGGTGTGGATCTAGACAACACACATCTAAGGATGCCTCCAATCTAATGATAAGAAATTCAATATATTTTTATGAATTGGAATTCCCTTATCATTATAATAATTTTTTTTCTTCATATTTTCAATGCAACCCTATTTTATATATTATATCAAAATAAATGTTATATATAACAGTAATTTCATCTAATTGATTTAGTTTTTCTTTTATAATGGTTATTTCCTAACATATATTTGTGGAATGGATACTTATACTATGTTTTATGAATGAAAATTACCTAAAAATGGTGGTAGGTATGTATCTAATTAACATGGAAAACGTACAAGATATAAATGACAGAAATTATCTAGATTCAAATAATGGATCATATAAATTTAATTCTATGAATGCATAACATTCAAACACATCAATATAAATTTTCAACTCATATTTTTAGAAATATAAGTATGTACTTCTCCACTTTGTTGAATCTAAGTTACATTCCCTTCAAACGTAGGGAATTGGTTTTTAAAATTATCCATTTAATTATAGTAGATTATTCAGACAACATTTATTTTTTCTTCTACCTGAATTCTAGAGCCAATGGATCATTGTATCTATAAATATAAAAAACCCACAAGGACTTGATATATATTTAGGATGAATATTATTGATTTTTTACCTGATGAACGTTACATGACATTCTTATTCTTATTAGATGTTTTCCGTTTTCAAATTGTTCAGTTAACATTTCCTTCTCCAATTTTTCCTTCAATGGGTTGGTACTAGAATAATATTTCCACAATTTTATAGAGCATAGAACTATTTTATCATATGATGAATGTTTTATACAGACATTCACCCTTCAGATACAGGGACATTAACCTTAAATGTAATAGTCAATCATGAATTACATATTCTGTATCTAATGTGAATTAATCCTAATATGTGTTATGTATGTAGTCTCATACTCCACTACATAATAATTTTCTTTTCATTCAATGCTAATGGACTCTCTATTCATCTTATCTCATTTCCAATGTGACAAATGATTTTAAATGATTTTTTACTTTAAGTCATAACCTTCAATGTTTTATATTTCTAATTGCATCATGTTATTATAGATACATTTCTCCCATTAATCAACATAACCATGGTGAATATATGTTTAAATTAAGACATTTTACTATTCATTTAATCGCAATTCCAAAAATACCATTTCTAGGGAGTTGATAAATTTATCTTCTAACATCGAATATTAGCACCTCTATATTAAGAGGGACTCATTTATATTATAATAGAAAATATAAGTGAATCATGACGTGGTATAGTATGTTTCTCCATTCAACAAATGGTATTTATCATTACCTAATTAGGATTCTCTAATGTAGAATTACTCTTCTTAGTTCCAACTAAGTTATATTTTCATTCTCGGGAGGGAAATATATAGATTTTCCAGGAGTATTGGTACCCTAATTTATTCAGGGCACCATTTATAAATAATGAAATATATTTTTTGTGCCACCTAATTCTAAAGATAAAATAACAGTATTTAATTATAAATCGTGTAGAATACATAGCATAAATTAAAATTACCTTCATTTCTTATATCAGAAACATATATTTTGTTTCATTTGTAGAATCATTATTATCAAATCCATAAATGTTATATGTAATAAATATGTAGATTATATATAGAATTCCCCATGGGATAGTTAAACCTGGAGGATAGAACAACTAATTGTTGTTTAATAAGTAATGATAGAGATAATGCTCATTGTTCCCTTTTATAGTTTTTACTAATTAATGATGCACGTAAAATGACCAATGGAATATTTATAATGGGATAAGTACCATGAAATGGGTACTCTTTCCCCAAAAAATGGAAATGAAAGGAGAATTTATTGGATGCTCAATGATCATATAAAACTCTAAGTGGTTCATGATCATTTGACCATCATGATGACATATGAAGGAACCATGTGTACTGAATGGCTTGTAGACAGTACCGCAAGGTTCCATTGATGAGAAATGTTTCTAACATGATGATTACCCATATAACTAGTTGTAATGTGGTGGTAGCTAAAATAAACTCACACAAGGAACATGGTTTGACAACCGATGAGCAGATGAATACTCATCCAAAAACACATTAGCATTTGTAGAATATCTTCCAAAATAAGAATTCCTATTATGGTAATGAATATCTTATAAGACCTAATAGATGGGATGGTTTATATTCCATATCAACATCCATCAAAATTCATGATACCCTCAATACATTGTAATGTAAATCAATGTATATAAACAAGAGTGGATAAGAACCACAAATAGTCATAAATGTCATTTGATGAACCCATGGTAGTCGGAAAGACAAAACAAGACCATGGAGACATGTCCACCTCATCTCATTACGTCCCATCATTAGATCATTACCATTATGCAAAAGGCCATTGTTATGTCTGGGAATCCTCACACGTCCTCTTTGAATCCATATGAAAAAATGGATAGGTTTGTCTATAAAATTCCATTGTATCTATATAGGACAAATAGCGTTCATGTGACACTCTAGAAAGAGTAATGGTGAATGTCTTTGAAAACACACAATAACACCCACAAACTCCCCAAAAATTGTAAAACCAAACAAAGGACATAAAAAATGTAGGATGTGGGAGCCTTGCATGGTAATAAATTTATTACAATGCCCCATGGTTTTCCACATCATGGTATTTTATGAAACCATGATATGTCAGCAATATCCCACAAAGGACTCTTTAAAAACTATCCTTGCACTGCATTGCCCCCCACAAAAGACACTGAAGATCAGACGAATTCCCTCTGACAGTCTCCATATACAAACAATGGCCCATAGACATATCGATACGATTAAATAAATTACATTGGAATATACACATCATTAAATAAGTACTCATGTTTATCTAATAATAATTATATTATTTGAATTTTCTAATTTAATTTCAATGAAAACAAATGTTTCACACAACAAAAAAATTAAACTAACAATGATATAAATTAAATATCAATAATTCTTAAAGGATAGTTATAACCTATAAAAAATTGGAGTGAATAAATACTATAATTTTATTTTGATATATATATATATATAATATGAACTTAATCAAATTTCTACACATTCATCCAAATGATTGTATCAGCATATGATAATATTGTATCTTATGCTTTAAAAGTCACTTATTTTTTCTAAAGAAAATTTTAACACATTTTAATGGATCACATGTTTTGAAAATAAATATTTTATCCAATAAAAAATATATAGGAAAAAATAAAATTAATTTTCAATAGATGAAAATCAAAATTAAAATAGGGCTAAATTTTGGTAATTTCTGAAAATAAATATTTTCTAGTGAATAATGAAAATATTGTTTTTTTCTAAAACTGATATATTTTTATATTAATTTTATATTTTATATTTTCATTTTATCCTGAATGATTAACTCAGAAATAATTATTTTTATCTTTTGTATAAAAATAAAGTTTTTATATATCATATAATAATAATATCACTTTTATAAAAAGGGTAAATTATGTGTTGGTATTTTTATGAAACATAATTTCTTATTTGATATTTTATAATTAATGTAATGATATAAATGAAAATTTATTTTTATAAAAAATATTAATAATGTTATATCGTTTTTCATAATATTATAGGATAACTTTATTACCATGTATGTAATTATTCAATGTTTTTTAAATTTTTTTATCATTTAAATTTACATATTTTATCAAATAAATGAATATTTTAATTAAAATATAGTATTCTCAAATTTAGAGAATTGTATTCAAAAAAATGCTTCTATTTTATAATTTCAAAATTTGATAAAATTTTATGGTTAATTTATAGATTTTATTAAAAAATAGTTGTATTATTGGAGAATATTGAAATACTATAATTTATGGTATATACCAAATACATGAATTGTTGTCTAATAGATGATATATGGTTGATGTTATCTGATAATATTGAAATATTATTTATTATAATAATATATTCAGTCATAATTCTCATACTATTATTATTTTTGAGGGATAATAATAAACTAATGATTAAAATAATGATAAAACACCCCTCTACTCTACTATAAATACCACCAATGTCTACCTCTTCACCTCAGAACTATTAAGTATTTATGATATTACAATTTATACCCAGTGATTTTCAGATGTCACTTTCCCAGGATATGGATATTATTTTTGGAACAATATTAAAAAAATATTTCTTTAATAAAGTTATGATGGAAAATAATTTAAGATGTAAAATCCACCTTCCGTTTTTTTTCATATTATTTTCATTTATTGTACTCTTAACAGATCCTATTTCCAAAAACGAATGATAAATTTAGTATCATATATATACAATAATTTTATTATGATAGTGGAAAACTAAACATGAAACATCTTTAATTTTTATTTTATTCTAAAAATGCAGACATCATCCAGGAAGGGCCAATTTAATACCATCATGTATGAAGTCTATTCATTTTTCAATTAATCCCTCAATGATGGTTATAATAATGTTTGTATGTTATAAACATCTTCTTATTAATGTATTACTTATGTTATAATGTTCTTGTACTATAATATATACAAAATATGATTTAATAATAAAAAACTAGTTTTTGATGATCCAAACACCACTAAAATACTCTAATCAATTGTCAAAAACATCATAAAGAATGATTCATCATCACCAAAAAATGTACCAATTTAATTATCTATATTTTTATTAATAGCGCATAATTTATAGCCTTGAAAACTATTCCATTTAACATGATCCACCGTAAAACTATAAAAGTTAACCAATAATTGAAACCATTGAGACACACACTCCAAAATAAAGAAAACGAATATCCGTACTCATCAAAATTACCTTAAATGGTATAAAAAAATTAATAACCAATTTTATTTTGAATAGATTCTGAATAAAAAATTTAATTAATATAATTTCATTTTCTATGACATTAATTCCATTTTCAGAACCCTTTTGTACATAAGTTAAGGGTTTTCACATCTCACTTTAATTTCTCCAAGATATGTCGTATTCCACACATTTTATTTATATTAGGGTATTTATACATACCATTGGTTTATCATACTAGTAGTATATTTTTATTCTCAATAATAAATGTTTTATTATTTTTCTAGTAGTTTTATTGGGCATATGATTCCACTATTGGAGAGTGGTAATGGATTATTCAGGGAAATACATTTTTCATTCATGTTATGCTTTCTCGGTCTATATAAAAAGTATATCATATTTTTTCTTATATACATATTTTAATTTTTATGTATATGTTCCAAAATGAAGAATGGAAACCATTTCATTCTTGTTTGATAATAAATTCATTATTTTATAAGGTTATAATTTATTTACACATGATAATACATCCCAATTAGATGAAATATATCAAATTCATACCCATATTCAAGTACTATTGATAATATGTGTTAAAAAACAATTCTTTCGATAAAATGAATATTTTTTTGACCAAATATCTCCATTAATATCTAAATATATAAAAAAATATTACATTTCCATTTAATTCATATTATATATTGTCCCTTATATTCAACTAATATTATCTAATTATTATCTTTCTTAAAAATATATTGTTACAGGTCAGATCTATTTTAATATTCCAACATATAATCATCTTCAAAATAAAAATTCGATATGAATTGTTATATTTTTATTTTATGAAAAATATAAATTATTTTCCAAATAAACTTTTCATTCCAATATAAAAATGGGTTTTCATGTCTCACTTTTACTTTTATGAGACATATAACATGGTCACTACATATTACATGTGTGTGGGGTATAAACTACCCTTGATGTATAATATTATCAGTCTTCATATTTTCATGAAATTATAATTATAATTTAATTTTAATCAAACCTATGGATAATGATTTAAAAATTGGACTATGGTGTGGGACAGTTTGGAATGTTTAAATATTATTTTCCTCATGTTTTTTCCAATTGTCTCTTTTAAAAGTATCATTCAATATGTAAAAATATTTTGTTTATGCTTCTAATTAATTGATGTTTATATATTATGTCACCATATACCATATTTATTTGAATGAGTTTAGATTTGTTTGACTATGGATGTGCTATTGTGATGACATTTCTATTCTAGCGTTAAACTATACAGATTTCATATGATTTTTGTTCAATTTGAATGATTATTATGTTTATGTTTCACCATTTTCAAAATGAGGAATGTATGGTGAATTGTTTGTGAAGTATGAGGCGTATTATATCCTTTTTATGCATTATTATGTCTCATTAAACAAATCCTATATAGAATTGGACATGGAAATTCAAATTTATTTTCATATATAGTATTGGTTGAGGATGTACCCATTTATTTTCAAATGACTTGGATGTGGCCTCAATGGTATGTTTCATATTTACATAAATATCCATTTCCACATTATGATACAATAAATATATAGTCCATGTCAATTCTGGACTATTAGTACTTCCATATATATGTTTCATTCTACTTTGATTATTTTTGGAATTGTGTAATGAGTATTTATGTTTCATATTATTCTCATCATTTTATTTTTACGGATTTTTTTTATTTAGTCACGTTGAAATGTTAAATATGATATCTTAATTTATTTTACGTTTCTATAAAAATAATCATATATCATCCTTTAATATGTTTTTTTTAACTTAGGAAATGAATATGTATTTTATGAATGACATGTAGAGATAATCTATGATCTTTTGGATGATTCCAATCGAGTTTATATCTTGTTATTCATTTCTAGTTTTAATGAAATTTTTCTGTTTGTATATTGTTTTACACAGAAACTATACTATTTAGTATTTTTCGATATTCAAAAATTTTGATATTACCTATCTAATAATTTAATTTAGTGAATACAGCCTATATGGGTTCAGTTTTTAATATTTTTATGAGAATATCTATTAGAGAAAACATGGATACTAGATCTAGAAAACATTAAAATACCATAACACTCACTTTTGAGGATACAAATTGAAGAACATAATCAAATTATGGTATAGTAGAGATTATGCGTGTTATATAATTACACCTATGTTGGGATAGTAAATGTAGATGTGGTTCTAGAACATATGTAATTAGGGGTAACAACTCTAACATGTTGAATCAAAGATGACTTATAATAACTTTGTACAAGACTACATGCCTTATTCTGCACATGATTTCAAACTCAAGTCAGATATTCTTTGTTGTTATGAATTTTCATTAGAAAAAATTATAAAGGATTTAAATAAATAACTAAATTGAATAAAAATGGTGAAACTGAGGGATTTTTAGGTTGCAAATAAGGTTTCATGAAATTCTATAAAATTTTATACATATTTATCACTATGAATATTGTGACTCACACAATGATTTTGAATTAGTATATGGATGGAATAAAAATGATTCATTTAACATTTAACATGCTTGTAAAGGTGGTGGGGATGAGAAACCTATTGCGATGATTATTAAAGTGGATGATATAGATTTCATGTAACACTATGAGTTTTTAAAAACTGTTTTTTTAATAAATTTCAATATAAATTTATATCTTAGATTTCACTCTTTCAAAAAATACTCTCACATTTAATGGAATCAACATAGATTACAAACAACACTGACATGTCATTTTTTCAATTCAACACTGACTAGGCATACGATGCACACAACACTAAGTTGGTGTATGATATCTCTGACACCGAGAGTCTACAAAATATCCCTTTATATTTATTTAATCATTTAAATAAAATAATTATATCCTAAATGATAGATTATTAATATAAATGGTAATAAATATTTTTCAAATAATATTTATTATTTTTTTATATAATTTAATTTTATGACTTTTGGTGAAGTCATTTTTATGTTAAAAACATCATTTTCATGAATGAACTGATTATAATAATGGAAGTCATTATAGAAATATTAAAAAAATAAAATATAGAAAATAAAATTCCTTTTTAAATTATAAATTTTATATTACCTTTGGGTGAATTTTTGGGATTTTTATGAGAAAATTAATTTTTTGATAAATATTGAAAAATACTCATTTTTTAGATAAAAATTGAATTTTTGTCTAAATAATTATTAAGGAAAAATGATATTATAAATATTTTATCAGGTCAAATTATAATAATATTAAATTTAATCATACACTTAAATTCATTAGGATCATCTTAACATTGAATCTAAATAAAAAATCATTACAATCTTTTGAATATTTCCTACATTAAAACCCTGTTATTTAGTCCTATACATTATATTAGCAGTAATCATAATATATTTGTTTCTATGAGTGAATTTTTAAAAATATTTCATTCAACATTATATTATTTCTAATATTTGTATTATAATATTACCATGTTAATATTTTTATCAAAACGATTAGAAAAAGTGACTAAATTTAATCGCAATGGTTAATGCCAAATTAAGACTAATTAGCAACAATATCATAAAATTAAGGCCCCAAATGGCATATAAACTATCCTAAAAACATATTATGTACATATTTAGGCTATATTAGCTCAATATTTTTTAGTTTTGGTTGGTTTGGTAATACTTTTTTTATGTAATTACATGTGCACACATAATTTGATTCATAAAATTCCATTGAGTCATTTTCTTTCGGTATAAATGGCCACCACCTCTACCAATTTGTCACAACAATAAAACATTTTATGTTAATATATGATCATCCCAAGTATCCTTAAAACTATATTAAATTCTACCTTGATGAAACCCATTTGGAAAAAATACTCTCAATGATTCGTTTTAATACAAACCAAAAGGACAAACCCGATTAAGCGGTAATGTCTTCTCTCATGCTCCATTGCTTTTTTTCCTTCTCCACCCCCAATACTCACATTATTCCATTATCGTGTTAACAAAACAGTATCTTAAATCTAATATAATGTTTATATTCAGTTTTTATTACCAACACATACTCACACTTCCATCTAAAGGTTTGATGGACATATTGTTTCTCTGTATGCTGAAATACTATCCCACAAAATGATGATTGTTTACATCAACATTAACACCAATAATGAAGTCCATTATGATAGATACTATATTTTTATATGTAATATATTACATCATTGCATTTAAAACACACTTATTTTTACCATTTATTTTATTAATATGATAATATAATTTGACAAAGTGTGGACTACCGGCCCCTCAAAGCGATGTGAGTGGTTCACACACCACATAGAATGCATTAATGATGAGTTTAATGTACATTTAAGATATATATTATATAGTCATTATAAATTAATAATGATATATAAATATAAATTTTTAAATATATATATATATATATATATGTATTTAATTTACATATATCCTTTCAATACATAAATAAAAATGAAAAACACCATTCATACGTACATACGAATAACCATCTCCTTGAATGATGTATTTCATTCCATATTTAATTTTGATATAAAATATTATAATTATCATATAATTTATATTCTTATATTTATTTAATTTTATACATTTTGTAATCCTGATATTAGTATAATTAACAAAACTATTACAAATTATTATTCATGGAATGCACAAAGAGAATATTACTCAATGAGAAAAATTAACATATGGTCATTAAAGGGCATGTAATATAAGGTCATGATAAAAAAAATTATGGAATTATGTATAATAATATTCTACATTATTATATGTATAATAAATTATATTTATTATACAGGATTCTAGTATGAGTATAGTGATAGTCAATACATAAGTTAAGGGGATCTTCAACTAACATTTAATTTCTACGAGACACAAGCTGTGTTTTCCAATCATTCCATTTGGGTGGTGTATGTCATAATAAAAATTGATTTTAATTTATGGAATAATTAAATAAATGGGTACTCCCATATCCATTCTTTTATCCAAATTTCACTGGATTTCCTGTTGAAAGTTTACCAAATATGTAAAACATTTTTGTCTCAATTTGTCTGCATTGAGACTCATGTTTTATTATTCACCTAAATTTTTTTTCGATGATTAAAAATATTGATTTTACATTTTATATCATGAATCTAATTATTTTAATGATATCATAATATTCATGTAATTTCCCTTTCATACACGGAGATTATGATTCTATGTCATTGTGTAATAAGTGTTTCTAGATACAATCTCTATGTTTTTTCGATATTGATTACGTTTTTGATTACTATGATGAAATATTATGACACATCATTCCAGAATAGACTTGACATTAATTCTCCTCTATTTATTCATGATATAATCATTTTTTATTACCATTATCCCTCTCATTCGTACTTCTGATTTTATTTTTAGTAATATCTAACATCCTCTATCATTGTACAGAAATATAATGTATTCAAAACCCATGTTTTCAAAAATCATAACAAAAGATCATTGATGATAATTATCATGGAAAAAATATTTTATGTTTTTTAATATTTTACAACAATTATTTATATTTTTTCCAATATTTTTTCATTGAATATGGTTTTCAAATATTTTTCTGTAATAAAAATGCTTTTTCAAAAAAGAATATATATTTTCGTCCTGAAATATTAGTTAAATATATTTAAAAATTATTTCGTATATAAGATTAAATCCACTATTGATAGTCATTCCAATATGGAAGATTATTTGATGTTTCCATTAAAATTATTTATCTAAATGGATAATATTTTGTTGGAATTATGTTATGAAACACGTTTCACTTTCACATGTTATATGCTATTGAAGACCGCTAATTTTCACCAGTTATGTGTATGATAAAGTAATTTATCAACTTGTATCTTTGAATAGGTGAGGACATTTTTACATGTGTGTTATTCCCATTTATTTCATGGGATATGATATATTAATTTATAATCTTGGGGAAAAATTATGTATGATTTCATTATGTAATGGTTGGGACCTATATATCCCTCTAATTCATCCGGTATAGATTTATATATCATGAGATAGACAATGATGGAATGAGGGTTTACATGGTTCAGCAGACATGGCTTGACATAGGGATTAATCGGTTCAATAATACATTGCTCGAATGAGGGTTTACCTAGTTTAGCAATATAGGGATTTATTGAGAGTTTACTCAGTATAGTAATGTAGGGATGGAAGGGGGGATCACCCAGATCAGTAAATGAAATTTTCAACTAATATGGTCAGTGAATTGATTCTGTGGCA
Source organism: Viscum album (assembly GCA_963277665.1). Taxonomy (NCBI): domain Eukaryota; kingdom Viridiplantae; phylum Streptophyta; class Magnoliopsida; order Santalales; family Viscaceae; genus Viscum; species Viscum album. The sequence continues at coordinate 1,141,062,933 of OY728127.1, forward strand.
TTAATAAAAAATAGTTTATGCTTACGTGTTTCAATAATTCAATGTCTTACTCTAATTTTATTCATTATTGGATTATTTACAAAAATTTTATTTGATTTGTGTCTTATAAATGTCCATGAATTATTCCATGATTCATCTACAAGATAATGAATATAAAGTGTATGATATTCTATTTTAATTATTATGTTCTCATACCATTATCCTCATTTTTATTCTTACATGTCTCCCTTCATTACCCTTACACTGCATTTGTGCTCACCCATATTTATGATTCCTTCGATAGGTTATGAAGATATGTATTATGTATTATGTGATTAAGAAAGATTATCATCACGAAGATCCTAGTGGGAGATAATGTTGATCACTTATGTACTAGTATTTATGTTTCTATGATTCCAAAGGCACTATACCAACTACATTATTTGGAAATCTATTTGAATAAAGATTATGTATTCTTAAAATGTTTTGTAATTTTTTTGTTATGTAATAGGAGGTTCTTTATTTTTGGTATCTGAAAATTGTTATAGTTATCCTTTGGAATATATGATGAGAAAATATTACTAATAACTCTATGGAACATGTATAGGGATAAGTCTGAAGACCATGAAAAGAATCAGAAAATGTCCTAGAATTTGGATCAATGATAGAGTGAGTGATATCTAAGAAATACATCAATTTCGGGATACAACATGTTGATGTGGCACTAATATAGATGTACTAGGTGTAACAGCTCTAACACGATGATCCAGGCTTGACTCGGGATAATATGGTACAAGACAACGGGAATTTCTGCACACATGGTTTGACACTCTTATGGGATATTCTATGGGAATTAACAAACTCTTCATGATCTAATATGAAGAATTTAAACCTATTTCGATTATAAATATACAACATAATACATAAGGATTCAATTATTATGGATGTTGGCATATGATAGACATCATATAGTAAATTTTCGTGATTATTTGGTTCCTCATTATATCAAATTTTTCTAAAACTATGATTTGGTTTTTAGAAAATTGCTAGAACCCGAAGGAACTATTTAAATGGAGATTTAAATAGACTTTGTAATAATTATCATTATTTGTGACCAAATTATTTGGGAGTTGGAAGAAAATGTTATTTTTATCGCCACACAAATTTCTCAACATATGAATCATGGTGGAATTCCCATTATGCAAAAGAGGGAACAACATTCTGTTGAGTCTATAATGAGGAAACATACTATATCATTAAGAGTGTATACTAATCCCCTTGTGTATTACCAATGTATTAGTACCACTAAAAATATATTCGATGTTCTTCTTTGTTCACATAATGTGAATGTCAATACGGATGTCTATTTATTAGAATGTGAAGAAGATCTATTCTAGACTCTAATTAATAATATAAGGCATCATGATGAGATTGAACACATGATCTGGAATAAGTTTAGGAACTTATTTTAAAATATCTATATCCCTCAAATTTATTCTACTAAAATGTAGAATGAGTTCTTTGATTTGAAGAAAATAGATTATGAGTCTGCTGGTACATATGAGTCTAATTTCAGCAGACATGTGAGGTCTGCTTCAGGAACTATCATATAACCCTAAATTAAAGTTGATATGTTATTTTTTGATTTAAATACATGTATCTGAATGGATTTTTTATAATATACCATAATAGATATGAACATATTTTTTGTAGTGAAATAATGGTTGAAATGGAGGTGGGAGTAATGTATCAATCTCATTGATTTGGGAAGAAGAGAATGATGGAATTTAGAGGAAATCCAATGATCCATGGAGAAAAGTTGGTGACCTTTCCATTATTTCATATGTGTGGGAATATCCATGGAGGAAATTTACATAAGGGGTCTAATAAATGTTTTATGTGTGTAAGGTAATGCCATTGGGAAATTTATTTCCATGATGATGGTAAGAAGATTCCTTAAAATACTAGTGAAGAGAAAAGATTCATAGAATGAACCTACCACTATTCTCTACAAGTGGTAAGAGATTTGGAATTTTTCTAACCATTTCAAAAACCCCATGGTTGGTGGGGATGAGGGACATCATCATCCTCTTAAGATGAGGTATTATGGGAAATCTATTTCAGTTGTTATTTCTAATGAGGGGTGTCATAATTATGTAATAAATTGTACACATACCATCCAACATATATCTTCTAATTTAATATTTGACTCTACATCTACAAGCTCAATCAAATTAAATGAATTATATATGGTTGTTATGCTTCTTATAAATCAATTATAAATACAATTATAATTGAATCCCCACATTGGTACAATGATTTCATCTCAAATTTAGTATTCCACTCCAGTTGATGTTTTTGGGAATGCACTTACTAAAAAACAAATCATTATTCCTTTGGATGAATTCTATGTCATCTTAGGCATGGATTTAAATTATCTACATGAATCCCACAACAAAGGGTAACAAAACATATGATACATTCTATATTTCAAACCCTCTGATGACCATCCATCAATGTGATGATAATTCTAAACATCCTATGGAGATTACAACCAATATATGTTTCTTAATTCCAATTCAAAAGGGTTTTTTATCTCAAAATGGTTGGAAAGAAGATAGAGATCAATGATACAAATTTTTTTTGGGTTTTTTTATATTTCACTATAGAAGAGTTTCCTAGTCATCCACCAAAATGTGATGTTTAATTCTCAATAAATCATGCACAAAGTTCTACTCCAATTTCAATGATTCATTATAGAATGGCTTCGATTAAATTAGAGTAACTAATGCAGAAACTCCCCAAAAAATGATAAGGGATTCATTTGTCCATGTGTGTCACCGTTGGGTGGACTAATTATTGTGGTAAAGATGAAATATGGATCAATGTGCCTCATCATTGATTATTGGTGGTTAAACAAGATATAAATTAATAATAGGTATCATTTCCCCATATTAATCACTTGTTCGATCAACTATGTGTAGAAAAATACATTTCCTATATTGACCTTCATTTGGGATATCAACATTTGAGTGTCAAGTTGAAGGATATACCTAATACGACATTCTATACAAGGTAGGGTTACTATGAATATAATGTGATTACTTTTTGTGTAACTAATTACCACACCATCTTCATTTATTTAATGAATATAGTAATTAGATTTTACCTCTTCCACTTTGTTGTTGTCTTTGTAGATGATAATATTATCAATTAAAAGAACAAGGAAGAGCATGTTGATCAGTTGAGAAATATACTAGTGACCCTATTGAAGTAGAAGATGTTTGGAAAATTTTAAAATATTTAATTTTTGAAGAAAAAGGTTTCATTTTTGGGTTACATAATATAAATAGATGGTATGGTTTTTTATCTAATAAAATGGTGTCTATAGAAAGATATCCTAGACCAACCACAGTGATTGAGAACCATATATTTTATGGTTTATATAGATATTATTGATGGTTTGTGTATAATTTAGCATTACTGACTAATTTTTTTACCATGTTATCTCATAAGTGTGTGATGTTCCACAAGACATATGAATTTGAGGAAAATTTCAGGGAACAGAAGCGAAGGTTGGTTAGTGCACCTATTCTTAAACTACATTATAGTAGAGAAATGTTTCCAATTCCTAATTTGGAGTTAGCAGTTGTAATCTTTTCATTAATGATATATTAAAATTATCTATATAGTGAAAGGTGTGATATATATACTGATCATAAAACAATAAAATATATATTCACATATAATGTGTTGATCATGTGCGATAGAGTATGGTTAGAGTTGATAAAGGATTAAGAATTATCAATACATTACCACCCTATGAAAGTAAACAAGGTGGTTGATTCTTTGAGTTAGATGGATAATGTTGGCATATACATGATGAGGATAATAAAATATCCAATTTTCTTGGATTTATAGTGGATTGATCTAGAAATCCTAAAGTATGGGGAAAATTATATCATTACCAAAATAATTTTCTTCCATATATCCATGTTAAGACTGAGGAGGAATAGATGGTAGATGAAGTGTTGAAAAAGAAGGATAGAAATTTTCCTATGTTTAACCTTTTTTAATACAGAATGTTAAGGTTCAGGAACAACGTATGTGTTCCTTCCAATCAACATTTGAATACTGATTTTTTAGAGGAATATCAAGGTTCATCATTCTATATTAACCATGGTAGTACAAATATGTATAGGGACTTTAAGGAGTAATTTTTGTGGGACGGAATGAAGTGATATGTCACAGAGTTTGTATATCAATGTTTGGTATTCTACCATGTTAAGGATTAGAGAAAAAATTATAATATGATGTTACATCCATTACCCATACCTGAATCGAATGGGGGGAACATTACTATGGATTTATTTTTTGGACTAACCAAAACCATATGAAGGGTTTATTTCTATATGGGAGGTAGTTGATTGACATACAATGTTATAAAAAATAATTTCTATCAATGATGATATATTTATTGATCATATTTCTAAAATCCACATTACAGATGTGAAAAGGTCCAATGGATTGAAAAATTGTTTGTTATAAGTACATGATATGATGTTTAACTCCAAGTTCAGGAGATGTTTCCAGAAATAACATAATACAGAAATGTGTTTCAACACTTGTAAGCATCATCAAAAGATAGTTAAACTGAATGAACAAAACTATATTTAGAGGATATGTTGATATCTTTTTCTCTATATATAAATGGTGGTTGGGATAAAAACATTCCCCTGGTTGAGTTTCCTTATAACAATATATTTCACTGAATAATTCAGATAGCACCTTATGAGGCCCTATATGGGAACAAATGTAGATCTCTAATGAGCTGGGATGAAGTTGGAGAATAATAGCTATTATGGTCTATGATTGCAAAAGAAATGGTTGAGAAGGTTACAACCATTCATCATCATATGAAGGTAGATTAAATCCGAAAAAAATTTATACTGATAACTGTCATCATGATCATGAATTTAATGTCAGTGAAAATGTGTTTTGAAGAATCTCACCCATGGAGAATGTTATTAGATTCTAGAAGTAGGGGAATGTAAGCCCTTAGTTTGCCGCCTTATTTTAGATTATTGATCGTATCGGTGTGGTAGCATAACTCTAATAACTTCCACAAAATCTCTATCAAATCCTTGATGCGTTACATTTATCACTATTGAGGAAGCACATACCAAACCCTTCACATTTACTGAACATAGAGCTCAAACTACCGGAGCATGATATTTCTTACGAGGGCAAACCTAGTGAAATTCTAGACCAATTAGAGAATGTTATATGAATCAAGAAAACTCTCCTAGTCAATTTTTTTGTGGAGAAATCACTAGTAAGAGGATTCTATGTGGGAATATAAGGATATGATGAGTTAAAAGTATCCCCATTTATTACCTGAGTGATGAATTTTGATGTTGAAATTAATTTTAAGATGGGTAGAATGTAACACCTTGAGTTTTTATTGATATTTTTTGAAATAAATTAAAATATTAATGTATATATTGAAATTAAATAAGTCCAAGATTCATAATACATGGAACTGACTCAGCATGTGTTACAGACAACACTGACTAGGTATACATTCTACACAACATCAACTTTGTGCATGATGCCCACAAATATGTGTTGGCATACTATACATAAAACTCTTTGTTTTTTTTTAAATATATATTTTTATTTTTTAATTATTATTTAATATAACAATAACCTTGAGATTAAACACAGTAATATTAATATTGATAACCACTTTTCAAATAATTTTTATAATTGTATTATATAAATAAAACATATTATTTTTGATAAGTTCCTTTTTATGTTTAAAAATATCGTTCTCTAGAATGAATTTATTTTATTAATTAATTTAATTTTTTGAAAATGTATAAATAAAATATGATGTTATAAAAATCATTTTTTAATTCAGAATTTCAAAATTATTATATAGTGATTTTTAGGAATTTTTCTGAGAAACATAGTTTTTTATAAATAGTGAAAATAATTATTTTTAGTTAAAAGGATGCTTTTTTATAAGTAATTTTTAATGATAAATGGTATTATCAATATGTTTTATGTTCATATTAGATAAATACAACATATACCACTATAGTGATATTAATAGTATCAACATAAATTTGAATCTGAATAAAAAACCATATCATACTTTTTAATCATTTCCAAAATTAAAAAGTAGTTATTTCATACTGTCTGAAAGATTAAAAAAAATATTAATTTTTATTATTTCCTTATTGGAATTGAAAAAAATATCATACACTGTTGTATTCATTATAATATTTATATTATCATTATAATTTTTGAATTTTTTTCACAAATTATTAGTAAAAGTGATCAAAATTAATCACATCTGTTAATGGAAAATTAATCTCAATTATGAACTAAACCAAAATAATTAAGGTCCCAAATGACCTAGAAACAAGTCTAAAACACATTGTATGAAAATATTTATACCATTATTGAGGTTTTTTAGTTTGGTATTAATTTTTTAGCAATATCATTTGAAAACCTAATTTGTTTCTAAAATTTTATGTTCGTCCTTTTCCATACCTATTAAAGGACCCAAAATCTACCCATTTATCACTCCACTATAAAAGAATATGATCTTATAGGATCTTTACTTTATTCTCCTGAAAATATTCACATAATCATTGAAGCCTCCATTTTGGTAGAAACCATCTCAACGAATCATTTTGGAACAAACCAAAAAGGAGTAACCCGGATAAGAGGTTACATCTTCTTTCAATATAATTTGAATTATTTTAATTCTCCCCCCCCCTACACTCTAATTATTTAAATTATGTGTGAAAATACCAGTATCATACATATAATAGGATGTTTTTATGAAATGTTTTTAACCAAATGTCACAAAATCCTCCATCTAATGGATGTGGATCATACTATTTCGGTGATTGTTGAACTATGGCCTCAAGAGACAACTATTATTCATTAATCATTTTCCACCAATCTTGGGTGCCATTTTGATGGAAAATAAATTTTTATATGTAATATATTATTTTAATTTTTTATAAAACAAAACATTTTTACCTTTCATTTTTTGTTAACATGATAATCTAATTTGATGAAGTGTTGACCACTACCTCTTGTAGCGATGTGATTCATTCACACACCACATTGAATATAATAAAAACTGGTTTAATGAACATATATGATATATATTATATATTAATGATAATTTAATAATATATATATATATATATATACATATTTCATTTACATGCATTCTTTCAATATGACAATAAAAATTGAATACAACGTTCATGTGTACATACAACTTATCATCTCCCCAAACTGTGTTTTAGATTTCATACACAATTATGCTTAAATATATTATAATATAAATATAATGGATAAAAATTATGTTTATATCATGTTAAAAAAAATTGTCATGATATAAGTATAAGGAGAAATTCTATAAAAATTTAAGACTCATGCGAAGAATAAAGTGTATACTTCCCGAAGTGAAACATTAACATAAGATCATTATCATGTGAGTAAATTAAGGTAATAATAAAACCATATACAGTATATTGTATTAGAATATTATTATATAAAATATGTATAGTATACTAATAATTATTATACATTAATAATGTATGGGTTTGGAGAGAGTCATGACATTTGTAATGAGATCTTCATCCCACTTTTAATTATTGTGAGATTCGACCTATGTTCCCCACTCATTCATTTTGTGTGGTTTATGTGATGATCAGTATTGAATTATATTAATATTATAAAAAAATTTATAGGTATTCATATATTAATTCTATTATCCTACCTTAAAGTTATTTATCAATCAAAATTTACCAAATAGGTAATCCAATATCGTATCAATTTTCCTTCTTGGATAAAAATGTTTTGTTATGCACCTAAACTCTTTTATCAATGTGTATATACTTCCATTTTAATTTTCATATCATGAATATATTTATTTTAATGATATTTGAAGATTCATTTAATTATCTTTGTTTACATGGAGTGTATGATCCTAAGTTTCCATGTTATAATAGTTTACTGAGACAATCTCCTTATTTATTTTATTTTTTATGTTTATTCATACATTAATGAAATATTATGAACCATAATTAGTGAATATTTATTAAATTCATTATACTATGTTTATTCAGGATATCTTCATTTCTTATTACAGTTTTTTCACATTTTGGTACTAATGATAATGTTTTTAGTTAAATCTGTCAACCTCTCTGTTTCGACCAAAATCTATTGTATTAAAAAAACCATGGTTCAAAAATGTTTTCAAATGTTAATTCAAAACAATTCTAAATAAAAAATGTATTTTAAAAATGAATTATTGTTTAAATACATTCCATTATATTTGTTCAAATATATTAATCAATGGAAGATTTTTTAAAAAGAATTTATGTAATAAAAGTTATATTGAAACAAAAAATATTTTTTTTAATGAAGTGTTTTTAAATTATCATAGAATGATATTTACCATATGAGATAACATCCAATGGTGTTAACTATAAAATATTGGAAATTAATTTATGTTTCTAATCATATTTTTTTCTCTAAATGGATTTTGTTTTTATAGAATGATATCATGAAACCTATTTCTCATTCACAAGTTATATGATTTTGAATTAGGATTATTTTCATGGGTAATGTGTATGATGAAATAATTAAGAAATATATCTATTTACATAGGTTATTATATGTTTACATGTTTTTGATGTCCATTTCATTTCATGTTTTATCATATTTTCATTTATAAAATTGTTGCACATTTCTATACGATTTCATTTTGTGATGGGTGTGACCTATATCAACATTCAATGCATTGGGTAATGATTTATATATCAAGATATAAATTGGTATGGAATGAGGGTTTACTCAGTTCAATAAAATTGGGCTGGAATGAGGGTTTAAATGGTTTATTAATACAAAGGTAGACTAATGTTTTACCGAGTTCAGCAATATAGGGATGGAATGAGTGTTTATGCCGTTCATTAATAAAGGGATGGAATATGGGTTCACCCAAATCAATAAAGGACTTTTTCAAATAATTTGGTGTTGGAATTGATGACTTTGATACTATAGATATTTGTATATGCTTACGTGTTTCCAAAATACAATGTAATAATCCTATGTTATGCTTGTATAGCATTTTTCCTTTAATTCAATATGATTCACGTTTGATAAACTACCATTCATTATGCCATGATTTATATATATGTTCTTTTATATGCATTCAATGATCTCATAAATTCCTGATCTTGTTTTCATACCCTTATACTCAGCATTATTATTACATGTATCCCTTGATTACCCTAACTTATCTTTTGAGCTGACAAAGTATTAGGTTTCCTTGACCATGAAATTATGATATATATTATGTTTGATGTAACATCTTGGATATGGGTTCCACCCAAAGGTTCCTTGTATCTAGTATATCACAAGTCCTCAAGCACATTTCTTAAAATTCTAGAGGCTACTAAGTAATAGAGACAGAATTTGGTGTGATTGTGGGAAAAAATGCCTCATTGGAAAAGTAACATAAAGCAAAAAAATAGTAAATAGTATCAGAAGTAGTAATATCATTCATAAAATAAACAAAAGAAGATGGATATAATAAACTACTACAACACACACACACACACACATATATATAAATGATACATGCCACTTCTATCTAGAAAAGTAGCCAAACAAGTCACAATGATGGAAATACAATACTAAAACCAACGTACTGAAAAAAATAAACAACTCCCACAACATCGTGAGCCATAGCATTGTCCTATTTTCTCTATAATTATATAATTCAAGTAAATAATGAATAATTGTGCTTTACCATATCAACACAAGCAACCATATAATCTATTTGGGCCTAAATCATGACCCAAACAAGGTGTGAGACGATTCCAAGTTGGCAACCCCCAACAGATTTTTTCCTAACTGTTTGTGAATATATATATATATAACACGGAATATCTGAAATTAAGTTGTAAACAAGTACTAAAAATTAAACAATCATACAATTTTCAATTAAATTCATTTATATATATCTGATTTTAAAACCATTGTATTATGAATCCCCATGGTGTATCATAAGCTCAGTGTCCACTGTGTAATAGAAAAAATATATTTCTCAGAAGACCATCTAAAAATCAATTATGAAAAATTCAAATCATGTTCTTAGGCTTTGCAGGATCGTCACAATCAAGAAATAATCCTATGTAACCCTCTAGGAAATATCTCACAGTTTAACCCCTCTTGTTCATCATATCATCCATTCTATTTAAACATAACGAAGCTCTAGGAATGTTCACATTGTCTAACCCCTTTGGTCACAAAAAAACATTTACACTCTAAGGAATCACTCACAATCAATTCCCCCTATGGTATTTAAAAATTAATCTATAGACATTATGAGGAAGAACTCAACATCCATTACCCATGTGTTCTCATAATGGTATACTATAGACACTCAAAGAGTGCAGTCACTGTAAATCCCTCATATGGTCTCAAAATGTAAATATAAGAGACTATCTAGGGATGTACTCAGTGTCAATTCCCCCTATATTTTTAATACACTAGGTTATCACAAACCTGTGTAATAAAATAATGTCCAAATGATATCCCGAACCCCAAAGTAATATCAACTACAACAAGGATAATAATTAATAATGCACAACACACACATTTAGCTAGTAGGAATAAGTAATCAATTCAAACCTGACAAGAAAATTAAGAAAAAAAGGTATTCCACATTGGGAACCGAGACCAAACGACCAAAACCAATCCACAAAAAAAATCTCATCCATGTGGTGTCCTCTGAACATTCAATCTATAATAATATATCAACCAGAACCATTAATATAACAATGAATATAAGGCATATGATTACAAGGTTCAATTCCAAAACACGAAATACCTGAATCATTGGTAATAATCACTACGGAATATATAACTCAAATAAAAACACTGAAAGGAATCAAACCAACTACCTCGATGTTTCTCATTGAAAAATCTTTAATTTCATCCCTTGAATCGGCCTATAACATAGTACATGTATAAAAAGGATAAAAAAAGACCATCCTTGGACAAATAGGGAGTGATGAGAAATCAAGAAGAGATGTTTAAGGAGAGCCATGAAATCACGGAGGTGATTGCAATGCAACCGACAATATTTGATTCATAGAATAAATGAATGAGTTGTGTATTCAATAAGATTTATAGATTTTGTATGATCCTTCATTAGGAACATTCAGAAGAATTTGAAAATGAAGGTGAGACTCGACACTGGTCTGATATCTCAAATAAAAAATAAAAGTACATGATTTGTTCATTAAATGTACAGACTATGTTCATGCTTCAATAAGCCGCCACTTTTGGAGGTCCACATGGCCATGTAATCATCCATTAAATGACCAGTACCTGGCTACCCATGCCAACTGGGTACAGACATGTGCTCAAAAGTACATGGCGTGTACTCAGAAAATTTCTAAATAACATCCTTTTTCCTAAAAGACACCTGAAATCAAGACCCAAAACTGAAATAATGATTTCAGTTATTACAAAAATCCTCCTTAATGAAATTCATCAATGAATTTCAATTAAATAGGTGGAGTGGAAGAATATTCAAACAACTTTAGCCAGTGTGACCGAATGATGACCTCCCTCTCCCAAGTATCATCATATATTCACCAGTGCTACCATAACACCAATAGAAGACGAACAGACCGTCCAAAGAGAATCTTTGTACCACATTCCAAAATATGAATGAGGTTCTCCTCAAAGAATTCATAGACCTTCAACTCATCCTCTTTGGTTTGAAATATGTGAGACACGTCTGAAAAGTAACATCTTATCTGAGAAACATGGAAGACGATGAGCATATCCTTGTACCTTTGATGCAACTGCAACCGAGTGTAAATCATCCAAACTCTCTCCAAAACGTCAAATGTACCAATGTATCTTGGTGAATGCTTCCCCTATATTTTTATTCTTCTGTTTCCTAGACTCGATGCGACACATAAAAAAACCTGATCTCTAGCCACAAATTCTAGATTTTGTCTCCATCAATGATCATATAAATTATGGAAAGAATGTGCAGTAGCCATTATCTTTCGAATCAACTCCACTTGCTCAGGGTTCTCCTATACATTATGAGATCCCAACATAGCTACCTCTTCTAATGCCATCCATCATTGGGGAGATTGACTTGGCCAACCTTATAATTATTCATAAGGTGACATTTGAATTTTCACTAAAAATATTATTTTAGGAAAAATCTGGTATGAGAATGTGTTTCTCCCAATAACCCACGAAATCTAGGATTCATGCTCTAAGCATGTCCTTTAAATAATGAATCATACACTCGATCTATCCATCTGTTTAGGGATGGTAATTTGTAATCAGAAATAACTGTGTACCCAAAGCCTTATATAGTCCCTCCCAGACAAACAATGTAAAATGGGAATCCCTAAATGAATAGATAGAATGTGGAACCCCATGAAAATGTACAATCTCTCATATGTACAAACTTCACATCTCATCAACTATAATGGTATCCTTGGTTGGTAAGACATGGGAATCCATCATGACTATGTAAATGAAAACCCATACATCATCATTTCATCAAGATGATTTTGCTAAAACTATCCTAAAATCCATCACAACATCCTTCCACATAAACAATGGAATGAGAATTTTCATTAAAATCCTTACTGGTTGCTGATTCTCTACCTTCACATGTTGATAGGTAGAGCATCTCATCAAAAAAGGAGAAACCTCTATCTTTATACTGGGACACCCATACTAATAGTTTTGTTCCCAATACATCTTGGTGACACCAAGATGAACTACCAATGCTGAATATTGAAAATCCCATATCTTCTTTTCATGTATGTTTGATGACACCCAAACATGTCCATGAAAATGCAAGACATCACCGTCACCTATAGTCCACCCCAGTGTGGGTTCCTCTCCTAACACACTCTCTCGTAGGACTTGTCCTTGGGAATTTGATAGTTACCTCATTCACACATTATCCCGAAGATTATAGGTATCATCTACAGAAGAAAAAAATGTCTCCCATGTCTATCATGCACCTCCAAATGCATATCAAATAATATATCAATATGTTGTCACTCACTACAAACCTCCTTAAATACTTGTATCTGAGTCCTCATGCTCAATGCTTCAACCCCTATGTTGCCTTTCCAAGGTGAGTAAGAAAGGTCAATGTAAAATGACTGATGCTACTGAACCAAACATTATTGTCTCAAATTCAGATCATGCTATGTAAAGATGTACATGAGACTTTTTTGGTTAGTGAAAACTGCAAAATTCTTTCCCCAAAGATATTGTCTCTATCAGTGCAAAGCGAGCACAACATCATACGACACTAAATTATGCTTTGGGTAAATCCTCTCATGTGGAATCCACTAATTAGAACCCTACAAAAAGACTCCATCCACATTCATAAGAACTAATCCCATCCCTATACCTGGAACATCATTGTAAATAATGTAATTCTTTCCTGGATCTGACAAAACTAGTATCGGTACTGAAGGGAACCTCCCATTCATCTCCTGAAATGGTGTGTCACTAGAATCTATCCACAATTACTTAAAACCTATCTTAGTGAGGCCCTTAAATGCCACTGCTATGCTTGAAAATTCTTGTATAATGCACCTGTAGTAACCAGCCAGTCCAAGAAAACTATAAACCACAAATACATTATTTGACAGCTAAAAGGAAATAACCACTATCTCTTTCTCTAAAACCATTGATACTCTGTTCTATGACATAACATGACCCAAGAAGTCAATATAGACCATAGAAAAGTGTAATTTAGAGATATTAACATATAATTAATGCTCTATCCATGTACTCAAAATGTTCTCAGGAAGGGTGGCATAGTCGTTTTATGTTTGAGAGTACATTAAGATATCATCCATAATGACTAACACAGAAAAACCAAGTAAGGATGGAACACTTAGTTCATGAGTTCCATAAAAACTATCAGTTCTTTCAAGAGACCAAACGTCATAACCACATACTCGTATAGATCATACGTACTCTGAATGGTTGTAAGAGGTATATCTAATGGTCTAACAATCAAATGATGATAACCAGATCTCAAGAAAATCATTGAGAATACATGGACACCTCGAAGATGACCAAAGAGACCATCAATCAAGGGAAATTTCTTCTTTATCATCAATAGGTTCAGCTTCCAATAATCCATGCTGAGTCTGAGGGTACCATCTGCCTTATTCTCAAAGGGGACAGGAGAACCCCATGGATAAGTACTGGGATAGATTAAAGACTTTTCCTACCACATATCTAACTACTTCTTGAGCTCTTGTAACTCTTGTGTAGCTATCCTATAAAAATGAATGAAAATTGGTACCACACATATAAAAATATCAATAGGGAAATCTATCTCTTGTTCTGGAAGTAAACCTAAAAAGTATTCTAGAAAAACCTCTATGAAAAGATCCACCACTAAAGTGATGTCCATCTATGAAGTCTCCCTATCATCCAGATACAAGAATGAAATTTAGGTTGCAATTCCTCCAAACCCATGATGTTATGTTCCCACATAGCTCTCGTGGACAACCCATTAACCCTTGTTTATAAATGAAAACCCTCTAGTGATGTGAAACTCACCCTATGTTGATAAAATTCCAAAAAGACTTATAATTAGACAAAATAGTCCATTCCATGAATGATCTCAGAGCCTACAGCCTCAATGACATAGAGGTCCTATAATAATTGATTCCAACCAACCTCAACAAGGAACTACTTCCACTAGATTACATCATCCTCCCTAAGCAACAACCAAGTTTCTATTTACCTAACATCCACATATGTAATGATAAATAGCCCAATGCTCTCTCTAACAGTAGTGGATATGAAATTATTGGAAGCCCTAGTATCGAAAATACCAGAGTCTGAAAATGAGGCAACTAGAATTGTACCTATTACCTTAGAGGGTCCAGGATTCTACTCCAGATGGGTCTATTACACTATAATGTTTTGACCTGTATCGTGACCCTATGACCCTACCTGAAAACCCTTAGCTGGTCAACCGAGTTGTTGCTAAAAGCATGCAGACTGTATTCCTCATCCACTACTTCATCATTAGCCTAAACGGCCAAAAGAACTCCATTTACTAGACTGATGGGGAATAGGGGATCCTTCTCTGGAATGTGGAGTCATATCAGAACCCATATTTCATGCTACTAGAGAGAAAAACTGGCAATAACACTAAAGATGGCCCATATTGCCACATCATCAGCACTCAACTGGGTCTCTATGGAACTGAGGTCATGTATTCCCCCTATTCCCACCCTGGTATCATACCCCCTAGATACCCGAATATGTATCTCATATACTCGATTCTCCTCACATTGAATCCCGGCGGAAATTCCTATAATCAGTTGGTGGAGTACCAACTCTGGATACCAAACAGACCAATCTCACTACTCAAAACTCCCTCGGATTAAACTCGGTGATCAGTTCTTGGATAACTATATAATTTATGGAATTCAACCTAATGATGTTCACCTAGTATTATATGAAATTCTAGAGAAAATTCTTAATCATCCCAACTAGAAATAACACAGCACCCCCTGAATGTGTGTGATGTGTTGCATCTATGTGAAGTGAGAACAATACTCCATGACTGAAAGAGTTCCATGTTCCAAACCCATGAACACCTTGGCAGGGTCATCCCCCAAGGGCCTAAGGTATAAATAGTCATATAAGGTCCACTGGGACTCATCCCAATCCATAACTATTTGTAATCACGCATGTGATATCACACCCCACCATCTCTTTCCGAAATCATGAATAATGTAGGTTACGAGCACCACCCTACACTCAAGAGGTGTCTCGAGATACTCAATGATATAAATAATTGATTCTAACCATGAATCTATAGCATGTAGTCTTCCATACCCAGAGAAAGTGGGAGAAACCTTGTTCAGAAAAACTCATGTCAACCCTTCTATATATGGGGTAGGATGTGGTGCTCTCTGGTAGGTCTACGTAATCCTGATGATGCCTTCTCAGAACTATGCATCATCACTTGTGTCTAGTATAACAACTAGTTCCAAGACGTTCATGATTGGAGTATCTATTGGTAGTCCCTAATCTACCATTTCTAGTGTCTGATCATTGCCCTTTATTTTGTGTATAGCTAGAGGATGTCTCGATGGCATGACTCTGTATGGTCATGAGCACCCATCAGTTCAATATTATCAATGACTAAACATAGAAGTGAAGCAATGGAAATAGAGAAGAAATCATTCATGATTTTTAAAGCATGGATACACGGCGTGTATAACCTCAACAAAGTGTTATCCCTTAGTTTTCAACACAGGCATCTACCTCTACCTAACATGGTCATCTAACACCCCTACACATGGTGTGTTCCACCTGGGACACAGTGTGTACATGAAATTTTATCCACATCCCTAATTATTCCACATAACAAAACCACATGGTTCCCTCATGTGTAACACCACTTGAATGTTCACCCTAGATACGATATATACAACTTCTGTTCTAACCACCCATATCGTTAGTCACATGGTCAGAGACACGATCGACTGGACTCAACATGATAGAATTGTACATGACATGTACAACCTATGTTTCAACAATCCGCGTCGTTAGTCACAATGCCAGATACATGTCCTCTTTAGCATGTTGTGTACTCAAAGTACATAGTTTATTCCACCCATGTTCCCTAAACTTGTGTCTCTACTCAAAAAATCTTCCACACGGTTAAAGACTACACGGTGTGTACATACAGTAAATGATGTGTACAGAAGAATAGCTTTTTCTTCAATAACAGAAGAACACATGGTGTGTGCTCATAACACCACATGCCATGCAGGCTATTTTTCTAGTCAGAAGAACACTGAAACATCTCCAAAACCCTTAATAACATAAAATTTTCTCCATGAATGAAAAATTCTAACCCGTGAGAGGCCATACAACCATGAATCAATGTTTGATATCCTTATTCAAATCATAAATTGACAAAATTAAATTAATATTTAAAAAATGATCCAGAGAATTCTAATCCAAGAGATACTATATCACCCTAGGGACGGATGTTTTGTATCCATACAAATTAATCTTTACATATTCCAATAACCTATCAAAATAGAAGGTATTCTTTGAAAACATTATGCATATCCTGAACAACATATATCACAAAAACATGCAATCAATAATGCACTCTAAATGGATTGACATGAATGATGACTTGTTATCTCTATAAAGTGATATATCATTCATGATATGGAATAAACCAATCTCATCCAGTTGCAATAGAAATAGAACCTCATTAATATCAATGATAACCTAACAAAACAAGTGATTCACCCAATTGTGTAATCAAATCCACTATAATAGTTGAAAAACAAGAAATATGTCAATATTCATAGTAACATGGATTTCCCCTCTACTCAGAATAGCTACACCCAAGAACATATTATTACAAACTACCCATTCATTCTTATCCCTATCTGTATGCTTTATTTAGTATGTCATAGAAAAAAATAATTCATCTGATACCACTTTGTAACATCAAAGATCTGGGTGTCTCCCAAAGGTGCCACGTACCCAGTTGGTCACATGTCTTAATGTGAATTTCCTCGAATTCCAGAGGCCACAGTCTATCAGGGAGTGTTTTGGGTGTGATAGTGGGTAAAATATTCTCTCATTTGTAGAAAAAAACATAAACAAATAGAAATCAACAATGAAATAATTAATACCATATAAAAAATAAAAAATGGAAGGTGAATAGAATAATCTACTAAAACATATATATATATATATATATATATGATCTATGAAAAAAGTATCCTGGAAAGCATCCAAACATGCCACAATGCTAGAAATAAAATACTAATAAAAATGTAATGTAAATAGTTAACAACACCAACAACATCGCTTATCTCATATTGGTCCAATGCTCTCCTTATCCACACCAATCATGTACCTGATGAAGAAGGGAAGTTTACCATATATACACGTGCAACCATATAATCTATTTGAGCCCAATTGAATGACCCAAATAGGGTGTTAGACGATTCATAATAAGAAACCACTAGGAGATCTCTACCTAACTTATAGTTAATATATATAGCATGAAATATGTGATATGAAGTAATAAACAAGGAAGTAGTCAAAAGCTAATAGTACTACAATTTCCAATTAATGTAATTTACATTTATTATTTATTGAAAAAATTGAATAATGAATCCTAGAGATCTATCCAATACACAATATACCTTGTGTTATTGAAAAAAATAGATGAATTAGATGACCATCTAACAATCAAGTGAGAGAGAGTCCAAGCTTGTGTTGTGGATTGGCTGGATCGTCGCAATAAAAAAAATTATCATAAGTAACCCTCTACAAAAGATTTCAAAGTCTAACCCATCTTGTTCATCTTATAATATATTCATATAGAACATAATGACCCTCATGGAAAGATCACACAATCAAACCCCTTTGGTCCCACCAAACAATGTCCCTTTAAGGAATTACTCACCATCAATTCCCCTTGTGACCTTTTAAGGATAATCTGTAGACTCTCTAATGAATAACTCAACTTGCATTTACCCTATGGTATCATAACAATATACTATAGATATTATTATGTATAGTTCACTGTCTCCCCCCATATGGCCTCACAATATAAATATAATAGACACTCTATGGAAGCCCTCGACGTCAATTCCTCCTTTGATCTAATTACACCATGTTCTCACAACCCTCTGTAATACAATCATACTGAAACCATATCCTAACACCTAAATTAATATCTACTACTAAAAGGATAAGTAGTTACAATGAATAAAAACGACATTTCACATATTTTATTATGCATTCAATTCAACCTAACAACCATGGCAAGTAAACAAGTCTACCTCATACGATACCTGAACCAAATGACCAGAACCATTCAATAAGTAAAATATCGCCAATGGGGTGTCAACTAAAAATCAAAATTAACATAATATTTCAAGGAAATCCCTTAATCTAACAATCAATATAAGGCAGATGATGACAGAATTCAAATTCCAAAATATGAAATACATGATTCATGTGTAATCAGTACAAAGCAATATATAACACAATGACAAACTCTCAAAGGCAATAGACCTCATACGTCGATGTTCCATGAAGAAAACTCTTGAACTTCAACCCATAAATCTGGATAAAATTCAATGGATCTAAAAAAAGATTAAAATATAAAACCATGGATAATTCTAGGGGGAGGACAAATATTGATGATGGGTTCAAGAAAAACCATGATAACCCAAAGGTAATTCCAACGCAAAAAACGATGATTGATTCCGAGAGTAGATGATGGATCGGTTTCTCGATGAAGATTTAGTGATTTTGTATGCTCCTTTGTGGTGCACAGTCAGAATAAAGTGAAATTGAGGGAGAGACGTGACCCTGGTCCGATATCTCAAATAAAAAGAAATGTAAAGGAAAAGTTAATTTAATGTACATGCTATGTACATGCCGCAACCGACCCCTCTTTTTTCCATTCCACAGAGACAGGTACTCGGCCATTACATGGCTAGTATACGGCTACCTGCAACAACAGGGTACACAACATGTACTAAGGAGTACACAACGTGTACTCAAAATATTTCCAAAAACATTCATCTTTACTAGAAAACACCCGAAATCAATATCCATAACTGAAATAACAATTTTTTTCATACATCTTATGGGTCTATGAGGGGTTCTAGTCACGAAAAACCTTGAGGGAGATAATTTAGCTCACTTATGTATGAGTATTTATGTACCCATGTTTCTAAAGGCACTATTCCAACAACTATATTTGGTCATCTCTTTTTATAATGTTTATGTATTCATTCAATATTATGTAATTTTTATGATTTAGACATTTAGGGTCTCCATAGTTCAATCCTAATTAATTTTCTCGAAATATTATTAACAACATATATCTTAACTAACTCCTAAAACCACAATTAATCAGAATGATTGTGTTTTCTAAGAGATCTTGTTAGGGAGAACATTTAGAATCGAAGGATCAATATATTTCATATAGTAAATGTGGATTATGACACCCAAAAAATATATTAAAAGAAAAAAAAATATTTAGGTTTGGAAATGTAAGATATAAATTAAATAATTTCCAAATAAAAATGGAGAGAAAATGGAAGAAAATATTTTTTTTATTAAGGATCGAATAGTTGTTCAGTGCCTTATATATGGGGTTTCTGGTCATTAAGTGAGTAAATTCCCTATTCTATATGATAAACTATTGAATAAGAATGGACATATTTGGAAACAATAAGATCACGTATTTACATACTTTGGTTGGGATGATAACTTTAGTTATTAAATTTATTTTAGGAAAGTGAATAATATTTATTTTAAAAGCTATATTAATATAGTTATTGAAATGGACATCCCATAAGATGGGTAACAACCCATAATGTCAATAAATGCTACAGGTTGAAATCATAATCAAAAGGAAACATGGGAGAATGGCCTTCCACTATCCTATATGATGTCTTCCTTAGAATTCACCTTTTTTATATCTTATGGATAATAGTTATTTCCATTTTATAAAAATTTCTATTGTTATATAGAAAACTATTGGACTAGAAAATTATTTGGTGATTAAGTGACTAGTGTTGATTCATTAGATAGATAATGTTTTATAGAATAAATCATGAATATATTTTTTGGGTCAAATATAAAATTCTTGTTGACATAAGATGATTTGAGTTATTTATGGATATAGTTAGAAAGTCATTGAAATTTAGAGGCCATTTTGGACAATGAATTTGGACAAATTTATTTTGGATGAGACTTATAGTTAAAATAGATTAATTTGAACATTGTATTATATTATTTTAGGATATAGTGTGACATATTAGATACTTTTTTATTGTAATTTTTTTATTAAATATTTAACGAATGGTGGAATTATTGGTGGATCCTATGATTAATAAAATTGTATGAGTTGTGGAAAATTCATCATCATCAATTATTTCTATATGTAATGGATAATGTTCCAGTAGATTGAAGCACAACCAAATGATGATTTTACACTTGTGACAGAGAATGTAATCAAAAAAATTTATATGATCAAGTGATTATATTAATATTAAATTAATATCTCCACACTAAGAAAATTATTTTGGAAAGAATAAATTATACATTCATTATTATTTTTAAGGAATTGGTGGTCTTTTATTTATTCAAATATTTATGGTTTATTAATAGTTAAAATTTTAATGACCAAGTTCTCTTTCAATATTCATCAAATGAGGAGAGTTTTATTTATCATCCTTGTACAAGTTATAACTTTTCACAAATGACATCTGACATAAAATCAATTTTTTTTGACGATTTGCAATTTTCCATTACACTCTTACTAATTAGAAATTTTAATTATCCCTGTTTTTTATATGGTATTCCCAAAAATGGAATTTTTATACATCATCTATTTATTTTCAATGATAATTTTCAAATAGTGAGGATGAAATTCATTATAGTAATAGAGAATGCAACACCACATGATTTAATAGTTTTATTTTTTGTAATTAAATTTCATGGACATCATAGGATTCACAAAACACCAAAACTAAATAAAAAATGATATAGAATAAAAAATAATCATTTTTTAAATGAACATAATAAAATTGACATTAAAATGTGGAGACTTATTAGTTTTATCAAATTTATGAAATATATATATTATATATTTACTAATTTTTTAATAAACATGTCAAAAAAATTATAGACTTAAGATAACAATGAATTCAATTTTATGTGTTAACAGAATACATTTTTCTAAATGTAGTTTTACACCATTTAATGGAACATACATTTTAAAACTAAATTTTGTAACTCTTATAAATTATATTAATCAAACTAATCTAATTTTTTAAAAAAGGAATCTCAAAATAACATTAGGGAGATTTTTTGTTTAGAAATTTACTAATTTTATAGTGAAGAGGGAAAATTAATGATTTTTTTTAAAATAATCGTTTTCATTATACTAACAGTATATTTATGATTTTAATCGAATCATCTCCTCTGAATTTAACCATTAAATTTAGGTATGTTAAAAATTATAAAATTATGCAACTATATCAGAGAATAAAAAGATAAATTTTTTAAAAATTGTTAATTAATTTTTCATGTTTTTTGAAACACATATGTTTATTTATTATTTTCATATTGATATAATGATGCAAAAAGAATATATATTTTTATAATTTATATTTTTGAATTAAAATTCATTTTATTATGATTATATGATAACTTTATAAGGATATAAATTATCTTTTAATGTATTACAAAAATTATATAATTTTAATAACAATGTTTTTCAAATAAAAGATGATTTTCAAAAAAAATGAAATTTTTAGTATTTGGAATCATATTTTAAAAAAACTATTCCATTTTTTATTTCTGCATGTTGAAGAATGGATTAGGTGATTTTTTTTGTTTTTGTTAAAACATTTTATGTTTTGTTGAATACTGAAATACGATAATTTATAGTATTTGAAAAATACTAGTATTATTGATTCCTAGATGATGTGTTGAAGATTAAATATCATAATATAAAAATAGGCACATTATTTTAAAATATATTGTGATATTTATTAGTATATTCAATGAATTATGGTATTTTAAAAAAATAAATGAATTAAATAAGGAGATAACACACCTCTCCTCCAGCATAAACACCTCTTCATACCACCTCTTCCCCTCACAATTATTAATCCTGGAAGAATATTCCTTTTATAAAAAATAATCATCCCTTGTATCTTCTATATGTACATGATTTTATAGTGTCAATAGTATATAAAACCAAATATATCTCTATGGTGGTTATTAAGGAAAATAATTTAAAAGGTAAAATCATCTTTCACATTCATTAATTTATTTTATTCACATTATATTATTTTCCTATAATCTATTAAACTCCTCTATAAAAACCTAAATAGTAACTCAAAAATCTTATATATACATTAATTTTATTGTAAAAATGGGAAATCCACTGTAATGTTAGTTTTAAAATTCCATTTATTCTAAATATGAAAACATCATCTAATATTTTCTGATTTACAAAATTCATCGGAAATTCGTTTTCATTTTTAATTTACACCTTTAAGGTTACTAATAAAAAAATTTTATCATTAAACTAGATTATAATATATTTATTATATGTTATATAATGTTGTTGAACCAATATATATGCATAATATTACATAATAAGAAAATTATTTGTGATGAACAACAAACTTCCAATATATTCTTAATGATTATCCCTATTTTCATGTCTAATGTTTCATTATATGCCCAAATAACCAAATTTTGAATATAACCATTAAATATTCTGTATTTTCATTAATATAATTAATTTCAATTCTTGATAACTATTCCAATTTCAACTTCTTTTTTGTTCATGTATACTGGATAACCAATAATAAAAACTAAGGAAACTAACTCTCCTAAACAAACGATATAGAATATCATAACTCATTAAAATGGTCACATATGAAATTATTAAAATTATTTTAACAATATAGAATTTTAATTGTGTATTAATTAAATTATTAATTAATCTAATTTAATTATCATGTACATTAAGTACATGTAATGAACACAGTTTCACATAAGGAATGTGGTTTCCTATTTCATATTCATTTGTGTTAGATATGCATTATTTGAAACTATTTCATGTCTGTGGTGTATTCCTTATACCCATTTATATATCGTATCTTGAGTATATTTATATTTAGAGTATTTGTAAAATAATTTTTTATTTTCATTGCATTTCTGGGGCATATAAATCGACTGTTCTAGAGTGGTATGGGATTCCGCAAAAAATACAATTTTCTTACAGGTTACACATTCTCTCCAATTAACCCAATGTAATTGATAATGTTTATTTTATAATGAATATAAATATTTACACTATGTTCAAAAATAATCTATCCATATCATTTCGTATTTTGTATAGGATGTAATGATTTTATAAGGTTCCGTTTTCATTCATTACTAAAAGCATGTCCAATAATAGGGATCAACAAAATTTCATATGATTTTAACATACCATTCATAATATATTTTATAAAAATAATTTAATTCAATATTCACTATTATATTAAATAAAATATAACAATTTTAATTCCTTGTTTTTAAAACTATTTATACATTTCTTTTCAGTGATTATATTTTATATAATCGTAAACCATACTAAAGAGGATCAATTCAAAAGAATCATAAAAAAATATTTTAAATGTAGGAAAAATTTTATTTCTATGTAATAATTTCCCAGTATGTCCCATTTATTTTTTGGGATATACATGTTTAAAATATGTTGTAATGAGAAATACATATGATTTTTAAAAACAAATCTTCATTCCAATGTAAAAAAGGTTGTTGTCTCACAAAACTATTAATTTTCTCATGTATTTTCAATTTAAAAACATATTCCTTATGTGTGATGTATATAATCCCCATGAAAAATAATATGATGAGTATTATTATTCTCATGAAAAGATAATATTATTTTAATATAAATCTATTACACTTATTTTGAATTAAATTTATCAATTTGATATGGGACACTTTGGTTTTTTAAGGATTATTTTCCTCATGAGTATTCCAATGATCTCATTTAAATGTATTTTAATATATTTCATCATCCATGGTGGAATATTTTATGTCAATATGCTTTATCGATTATGATATTATAAAAATAATTTTTAATGGTTTATGATCAGTTTGACTATTGATGTGTTGTTTTGATACCTTTAATGGAATATGGTTAAAGTATTAACATTTCATATGCTAGTTTTTCTATATGAATGTCTAATTTTGTAATGTTTTTTCAAGACCCATCCTCGGGGCCCATGTCGTGACAACCCCAAGCCCACCATTTATAGGCCATGGGTTCATGAGTAGCACAAGAAAGGCATATCCCTAAAAGGGGAAGCCATTGAAATTAATCATCTAAATACACAAAGACCAATAACACATCAAGATGAAACAATAATGAAAATCGTCTGTACTAATAGTCTGTACTGTATGTAACGAGGTCTAGAATACAAGCCCAACTGAAAAGGTACAACTTCAGCAAAAGATAGAAAAACCCTCCTGCGATCATCCACCAAGGATGATGCCCAATGGGTAGGTACATCTTGTCACCACTTCTCTCCACATCAAACAGCCACCTCTATGTACTGTGTTGTCCTAGATCTTACAGTCTCAATAGATTCGCTCATCATCTTCACTAGACACTACATGGTGTGGGAGAATCCTGTGTAGGGGTGAGTATAACAATACCCTATATGGACCTCGATACCACCAATGGTCTATCAAATTACATAGATGAATAACACAAGAATGATCAAAAATACAAAGTATAGTGAAATAGACACAAATCAAACCATGTATTACATAAGTAGTGTAGTAAATATGATTTGTTGTAAGGCTAAGTCATCTTACTCTTTCATGAGGCACTGATTCTGACCCACACCGGATCGATTGGTACTAACCCCCACAAAGTCCCACACATGATTAATAGGTTATGATTCACATAGCATCACTTTATTATGATTCACACTGAGTATCTCGGTGGTGATTCACACAGAATCACTTGGTGTTTATTCACACAGAATCATTGGGTGCTAATTCACACAAAAATATTGAGTGATGATTCACACTGTATCGATGGGTGATGATTCACAATGAATTTATTATTGATAATTCACACAGAATTACTTAGTGCAGATTCACATAGAATTGTGGGGTGCTGATTCACACAGAATCGCTGGGTGCTAATTCAAAAAGAATTGTTGGGTGTTGATTCACACTAAATCGCTCGATGCTGATTCACACAGAATCACTCTTCATTCTTCATGTCTCAACCAGGCATTGGATTCCCGCTCATAGTACGATTATTTCTGGGTGAAACTGCTCCCCAAGACATCAGTCATATTTCAACCGGCACGAAGTCCCATGAGAAAGTTACCCCAGGATTTTTCATGTCATAAGGGTTCTGACACCACAGACGACACATCAACAAGACGCCCGATCTGTATGTTATTGGAATTTTAGTTTCGATGCCCAGTTTGGATACGGAGTCGATCAAACCCGGCCAAACCCAAATATTCTCAAAAACATTCAAGCATTATATCAAAATGATCATCTTTCTCCAAGGATCCCAGCATTGTAGACAGTTAATCAAACAGATATTTGGTTCTCAAGATACGATCATTTAAGCATATCTATGCACGTGAGGGGTCCAGATCTGGTCCGACCTGATCAGAATGACCTGACATAAACATGCCTTGGTCGACCTGTTTGGGATGGGCTATGGCAAGATCAGCCTACTGGTCCATCGTCCGGCCTGGCCCATCGGTTGGGTGCGGCCCACCTGGCAGTCCTGCCCGCTAGGTGGAGCGACCGACGTGGGGGTCACGCTGCCCGCCTAATTAATGTATCAAATGAGGCATTCACCTCCATTATTGATAGTGCTTGGTGGCTCCACCTCGTCACCCACAAGACTCACTAGGGTCCAGTCTCAGTGTTCAACACTACTTTGAGTCACGACCTTTCTCACAGTGGGGCGCAATGGTGCGGCACCACCCGTCTTGGTGGCCAGCCAATACCGACCACCTCTATGAACAGTACAACACCGTGCAGCACCACCCTCCATTGTGGATAGATATATCTGAGCGGTGACACCCACGTTTATAGCTGTCAAGTGCCAACCGTCATCTCTGTCGCTGGTACTAGTCACGGGTGTCGCACCGGCAGATATTCCTCCCGCCACTGGGTGAGCTCTAGTGGTCAGTTATTCATTCCAAATGAACCTACGACCCTCCAAGGATGTCATTGTAGTTTTGTTCCTCCAGGGATCCACTTTCCATCAAGTTTAATATCATCCAATGAAAAACACATCTTGAATCAAAGCAGCAGATGGTACGATCCTTGTTTGTTTGTCTCGCAACATCCACATTAGCATTATAACAAGCGAGATATTACTCAATAAATCATTGGTAATAATATAAAACTCTTGAGATTCATCAATCCTTTAAAGATTGAGGGATTATCAGTTCACATGAACAAAAAAAACCCTAACTCATGTTTTGATGTAGATAACATAGTGTTTGAAGGGGAATCTGTGCTTGATGTTGCCTCTGGAATTTTTCCTTGCCGATTAAATTCCTCCGACTTTCCCATCAAGGATATCATTCCTCAGTTGTATACACTACATCACATTTCTCAAGGATCATTGATTGGTGATGCTGTGTCAAAACACCACCCCACCGAGCATCATGTAAATATATAATGAATGATAGCCTTACACAACAATGCATTAATGAATTTCATTAATAAGTTTATTAATGCACCTCTTATTTCTCTCAATCCAGTGGTTACGAAAACAATGGTTCATGTCATTAAATGAGTTGACAAGACATCCGTCCCACCACTACAGCTCAATAGTTACAGAAATTAAATAAAATACCATTGTCATGTTATATAATTATTATTTTTAAATATAATATTTATCTTTTTCTCCTAACAAACAATGGTTGATGTGAAGCTTTCATTAAGAGAATCACGGTGCTACAAATTCAACAGTGTCATCATATTTAAATTCTATGCACCTGTTCAAAAGTAAGAAAACATTTCATGTGCGTTTACTCAGCGTACCATAAGAAATATTCAAATTTCCATTGCAGGAACACCGAGCATCAAAATCAAGCACCGACAATTTTCGCAGACTCGTTATTATTCTAAATAAATTAAAAAAATCCATTGGAATATTCAGGGTCTTTAAATTCTCCATACCATATGGCCTTTCATCCCTGAATTCTAAAACCAAAATAGGGGAACAAATGGGGGTATGTATCATGTATTTTAGCCAACTGCTACCATGTTATCTCTTGGAGGTTATCGTGCTGTCAATGAACACGTACTAATGGAATCAACCGTCCACGATGGACTTGATTCTGTCGATCCACTATATATAATGGGAACTCTGAAAACGTATCCCCATCAACAATTCCTAGTTTACACCAGTCTATAATGTTCAATTGATCAATCATATATGTCCTCATCTACAACATGTGGAATACATTATGCACCCTTTGAATTTGTTGTGGAAGAGTAAAATGGTACCCCCCCTCGCCTACTCTACTGTTGATCTGGAAAGGACCATCAATCATTGGAGATATCTTAACACCCCATCCAATCCTCTATAATCAACATCTAGGTGAGACCCATAAGAATACATTGTCTCATTCATCTTACTATAATTCTCTATTCCTAATGTCAATATGAGACATCTGCTGGCTCTGTACATTCTTCATCAACTCCTAGATTATCTGTACGTTCTCTGTGGTAACCTGTACCAACTATGGACCCATAACTGTGGACTCCCATGGGTCTATCAAAAAAAGAAGCGATATTCATCTTCATCTATAAATGGAATCAAATGTATCCATTCTTATGGTGGAGTGATAACTGGTGTTGTATACGAACTCCACCAGGGTTAGGTGGCCCTCCCAACTATGTCCAAAATCGAGGACAAAAGAATGAAGCATGTCCCCATGTGTCTGTTTGTACTGCTCTATCTGACCATCTATCTGAGGATGGAAGGCAGTTCACAAGTGCATATGATTCATGAATGCTTACAGAATACTCATCCACAAGAGAGATGTTATAATTGGGTAGCGATTTGAGACCATTGTTGATGGAACTCAATAATGTTACAAAATTTCCTTCATGTAGAGGTGTTGCATGCCCTCTATAGATCCCTTCTCTCAGATGGGTAGCAATTGGGCCAACATGGTGAGTCATTCAAAAATCACCCATATGAAATCATGGTCTCTATACCTACATGTTATCCCGGTCACGATGTCCTTAGAGATACCATCCCACTTTCACTATGGTACCTCGAGTGGCTAAGCTAAGCCTACTGATACTAGATGCATGGCCTTCACATGCTGGCAAGTGAGGCATCAGGATACAAACTCTACAACTACTTTCTCCAACTCTAGCCACCATTACGGATGCCAATGGTCCTGCTACATGTTCACAACTCCAGGATGTACCACTAATGTGGATGTGTTGATATTTCTCCACACCTCCTCTCAAAGTGTCGCTAGTACCATAGTGCGTCCTCTAAAAAGGATGATGTGATCCCCACCTTCATAGAATCCATAACGATCATATCCTAATGATATATGAACAAATCAACCTTCATAGAATACATCCCCTTGTTCTGCCTCCTATACTCGCTAATGAAGTGGGGTAATGACAATCATAGATTAGAGGTATCATTATCCATCTCTATCCGTGATGTATATCTGCAACACAGATAGATACTTTGTCGCCCCACTCAGCATATGTAGACCAGACCTCCTACTGAGTGAATCTTCTACTATGTTCCCCTGATTAAGAGTATATAATATCTCAAAGTCACAGTCCTGAATGAATGCAATCCATCATCATTGTCTCATGTTTAGGTCCCTCTATGATAATATATAACTAAGACTCTTGTGATTAGAGTAAACAATAAATTGTTTACTAATCATGTAGTTATTCCACATCTTCAGTGTCAAACCCCCTGATTCTAACTCCAGGTCATGGGTAGCATATTTCTATGCTTTCTATCTCCACTTCCATGAACTGTAGGTGATCACCGCTCACTACATCATCGGGACACAACCTATTCCGATCCCTGATGCGTCGCAGTAGACTACATACCCAACATCATCTTCTAGTAGCCTCAATACGGGGTCACTCGTCAGTCACTTCCACAACTCCTGATCACACATATAGAACTTATCATTCCAAAAGAAATGATTTCCCTTCTTTTTCAAGGAAGACAACAGTGTCTCTACCCTTGAGAAGTCAGGTACAAATATCTGGTAGTACACAACCAATCCTAGGAATCTCTACACCACACTCACACTTTCGGGTGGCTCCCAATAAAACATTTCCTATATCTCCCCAAAATCTACATCGACTCTATCCTCCGAGATATAGTTTCCCATGAAGTGGACTTCCTGTATCTAGAACAGGCTCTTGGAGAGATTTCCATAATGTTGGTGCTCTTGGATTGTTTCCATAACTATTTGAAGTTGTGTGGCGGGCTCCTCCTTAGATGTCTAGTATATAAAGAGGTTGTCAATGAATACCACCACCAATAAATAAATATATTGATAGAGGATCATGTTCATGATCCCCATGAACATTGCTGGAGTGTAGGTCATTCCTAAAGGCATCACTAAGAACTCATAATGGCCATACCGACATCTGAAGGACATCTTTGTTACATCCTCATCCCGTACCCTGAGCCGGTGATAGCCTGATCTGAGATCTATTTTGGAAAACCAACAATTTCCCTTTAATTGGACTAAGAGATCATGAATCCATGACATTGGATACTTGTTCTTCACAGTCACCTGGTTCAGGTGCCGATAGTCAACCTAATGCCCCAAAATAACATCATCATTCTGGGAGAACAATATCAGGTATGCCCATGGAGACAAACTAGGCCTTATGAACCCCTTTCTCTACAAGTCCCTCAACATTACCCCTAGCTAACGAAGCACCAAGAGATCCGTCTAATAGGAAAGGTTTGATAACGATGTCATCCCTAGGTAGAGGTCAATGTGAATATCTACCTCTCTGCAAGGAGGAATTACCAGAACATCAGTAGGG
This sequence comes from Viscum album, assembly GCA_963277665.1. NCBI lineage: Eukaryota > Viridiplantae > Streptophyta > Magnoliopsida > Santalales > Viscaceae > Viscum > Viscum album. Next base: position 1,141,093,692 of record OY728127.1, read on the forward strand.
AAGAAATTAGTATACTGTTCCACCACTATAGGATATCATGGATCATTAGGTCAACTACTCTAAGGGTGAGGCTAGCCATCTTATGAGTAATTAGTTGCACCCTCCTCTAAGATAATCCATCCTGTACTGTAATGGATTCCTCCTCACTATTGAATGTAAACCTGATCCCATCCTCACAGACACCCTACACTTTGCACCTAAATAGTCGATCTGAGAATGGACTGTGGGAAGCCATTCCATACCCAAGATGACATCATAAGGCCTCGACATGGCTACTATAAGATCCTCTGTAAATATCTCAGCTCCTAGAGTGATCTCACACTACCTGCACGAGTGTGTAATCATTGAATCATTTCCTATAGGAGTCTCTAATCGCAAAGATAGATCTAACGACGCACATGGAATCACTTTTCTCCAAACGATTGTCATGTAAATCAAATTTTGACTGGACCGTGTGTCTATTTGTTCTATAGCTAGTTTGGAATAGGCATAAATTGTACCTTTCATCATCTACAAAGTGTCGTGATCGTAGGCCTCTACTAACTATAGTTGTGATCACCTCTATGCACCTAGTCCATGTTGTCGATGTGGACCACCTGGAGGTAGTTGTGGTGGAACCTTACACCGTCATCCACCACCTACTACGAGACATACTCCTCTCCAACATCATCCACCCATCGTATCACCTCGGTCGAACCTTAGTCACAAACTCAGTGGTTCTTCGACCGTCTTCGGGTCGTCGATATTGAGGGTCCGACAATCATGCGCCTTGTTTCCCTTCCCGCCGCACGTGATTCAAAATCATCATCCCTTATAACCCCTCTACCTCGCATGATCTGCACCTACAACATTACATATTGTGGTATCCATCTGTGTAAGAACCTTGAACTTCTATTGTAGTTTGTTTTCATTTTTTGGTAATTTTTGAGAAAAGGATGTTTTTAAGGAGGTTGTGTAGGGGCGCATAGTTGGCACACTATCTGAACACACTATGAGGGCAACCTAGGAAACCATTCTCCCTTGACAGTGGGATCTGGATGGGTGCACATGGTTTTTTAGACCATGCAGGCAAGTCATGTGAAGTCTATCCGTGAGACAGTGGAAACCGCACGCTTGGAACAAGGTTTTTCAAACTGTGCGGGGTAAACGTGAGGCCACATAATGTTAGGGGTTTTATGTCCTGGGTCACTCGGGATTTACCATTCCTCCACCATTCTTCCTCCCACTCATGGCTCATGTGGGATTTGTGATTTTCAAAGGTCAGTGGAGCCCCTTGGCTCGTTTTGTATGTAAATCGATGGAGTTTCACGGTGGATCGATGGCGGTTCTCCCTGGGTAAGTCCCTCATTTGGTTCTTGGAGGTTTTGTTTAGGGTTATCTCTCTCTTTCTCTTTTGGTTTCATAGATCTACCAGGGATGCATTTAGATCTTGGTTTGTGTTTCATTTTTGTTTTAAAGGTTGACATTGTTGTTTTTATGGAAGATATTTTGATGTGGTTTTGAGGATGCGTTCACCCGGTTTGGGGTGTGTTTGGGTGAATAGTGGATTTCACCAAACCATAAATTTTCTGTGGTTTGTGAATTTCAGTTTTTTGTCATTGAATTGTATGTAAAAAATCACCAATACCCATGATTGGGTTATTGTGCCATTAGAATTTTTAAACCTGTTAATTGCCTGCATTTCTAGTGTGTGCGAGTAGATGTTTTTTATATTTGAATTGGGTTGATTGCCATGCTTTAGAGGTGTTTCCCAAGCATGTTCTGTTTTTGACTATTTGGTTTTGCTAAGCCTATTAGGATTCATTGTTTGTTTCCCATGCCTAGTATTGTAGGATGGAGTGATCTTTTTTATTTGACATGCTGATATGATATAGACTAGTAGCCAAGATGTTCTTGATTTTTACTTTAGCCGATACATGCTACTATACTTATTTGACTTAAATAGGGCCGTGAGAACCTGGTGTAGTATACCATAGAGAGAATAGACCTAAGGGCTTCTTTAGAGTGTCTTATAATTTATGATGCATGACCATAGGGAGAATTGACGTTGAGAGCTTCCTTAGAGAGTCAGTCATTCCTCGACACGGGCCACAAAGGGAATGTGACGTAAGTGCTTCCATATAAATCCTTTAGTACTGATACGATACTATATGGGGAATGTGATGTATGTGATTCCATAGAGCAACATTAGTATTGACTACATGACATGTGTTCTTCTATTCGGGATGAAACAGTCTTTCTTAAGTACATGTCAGGTACTCACAATACATGTCGTGTTCTCCAATGATTTAGTACCTATTAATGTTGATCTACGGTTTCTAGTTGACCTTGACAAGTAATTCCGTGGAGACGTCAACTGGTTGTACGCCATCCAAAAGGTAGTGATCAGACATAAGACATGGATGAATAGGGACTTCTTGTAGATCCTCCGGTTGTGCCAGTCTTTCAACCAGCAATTATACTAGACCCAGGTGTTGATGCACTGTTCAAGGAAGGCTTTATGAGGATGATGTAGACCATTTATGAGGCACCGCCTCCTAGACCATCGAAATAATATTTGATGTGGGTCTTTTAGCAGCAGCATCCTCCCATGTTATCAGCGGATGGGAGACCACAGGATACAGAGTCATGGCTATAAGCCATGCTGACGATCTTCAGGCATCTTGAGAACCCTCCATAGAGGAGGGTCAATCTCGCTACCTATATGTGTTGTGACTCCACCATGAGGTTGTGCGATGTGATCCCATAGGTGGGATGATAGTAGGTTACATCATGGGATGAGTTCAAACACATCAGATTTGACTACTTCTATCCAGAGACCTTGATGGCCGATCGAGCCCAAAATTTTATGAGTCTAGAGCACGGTACTCTTTCTGTTATGGAGTATTCCTCTCGCTTCATAGATTTGCAGTGTTTCATGCCTATTCCATGAGGTGATGAATTGTTCCTTGCAATGAAGTTTGAGGATGGTATGAGGCATGACATCCAATTGTAGGTGGACATCATCAGGTTGACTTCGATATTTTCTATCATCATCTAGGCACTGATCACAAAGTGCAATATGAATGATTATGGAGCTGTGATCCTGGGCTGTTTGGAATATAGAGTTGGTATTCCTCTTTCTTATAGCTGGATGTGCTGCAGGGAGTTTACATGAGGATATCAGAGTAGGAATGATTCATCTTCTAGTATCCAGGTGTTGAGCTACTTGTGCGTGAAGTGCAGGAGTAAGAGGACAAGTTGCCTGAGAGACCCGATGGAGTGTTGATCATTTGGCATGATGGGCCATCTTCGGTGCTTTTGTCAATTCTTCTCACCGGTAGATGTTGACAGGGGTTTATCTATGAATCCTCATACATGAGAAGCTCCAACAGTTTCTCACCAGCCTGTGAATTGGAGTCTTTCTGGCAACTCAAGAATGAGGTGGAGGTCTCGGTCGCGGTGGTCAGTCACCAAGATACCGGTTACAGTAGGGTGGATCAGCTTTGAGTGGTCAGGAAGCATCACAGGGCCATGGTATAGGCTATAATTTTGCAGTGGAGAAGATCCAGCAGGAGCTGGATCCCGGACCTTCCAATGTTCAAGGTACAATCTTAGTAGCCTCAGTTTTATCTTCAGCTCTTTTCGACACATGGTCATCCCATAACTTTATCTTTTTTATTGTTGTGGGGAGCCTTGGGCTATGCATATTTTATTCTACTAATATCATGACCCTATACACTTCGTTAGGTATGATAACATCTATTATGCATTAGTGTAAAGAGTTCCCTTGAGAGATTGGCAGGTGTCACTTCTTATGGGACCTCTATGTCCTAGAGATGATAGGCTATGATGTCATTCTCGAAATGGACTTGTGAGTTCCCTTCTAGGTTTTCGTCGATTGCTATCATTGTAGTGTGAGTTTCATATTACCAAAGAGTGGATCGTTTCCTCATAGGGTTGAATGCGATGTCTGGGCGAGAAGAGAAGGTTAAGAGCATCATTGGTTAGGAACAGTTACAACCAAGATTGGTAGTCTATATCTAGATGACTAGGGGAATTAATAGTAAAGTGTTACTTCATTTGTGGATAGTTTCACAGATATTTTTCTAGAGGACTTTTCCGGTTTACCACTAGAGTGTAAGGTAGAATTTTCTTTTGAGCTTGTTCCTGGAGACACACTGGTGTCCATTCCTCCTTATAAGATGGCTACTCTAGAGTTATAGGAGCTCAAGAAGAATTTTGAGGAGTTTATGGAAAAGGGATTCATCCAACATAGTACTTCTCCTTGGGGTTCTCCTATCAAGTTTGTGAAGAAGGTAGGAAGAACCCTCAGGAATTGTGTTGACTATCAGATGTTGAACCAGTTGACAGTCAAGAACCGGTATCCATTGCCGAGGATTGATGATCTCTTTGATCAAATTTGAGGAGCCCGAGTGTTCTCAAAGATTGACATGAGGTCCGGTTATCATCAGTTGAATGTTAGGCCATCAGATATAACTCTTATTGATTTCTGGAGTAGGTATGGTCTATACAAGTATGTGGTTATGTCGTTCGGTCTCATGACCGCTCCTCCAGTTTTCGTGGCACTGATGAACTGAGTCTTCCATCCATACATGGATTCCTTCGGGGTGGTTTTCGTGGATGATTTCATTGTGTACTCTCAAACTCGACACGACCATGCAACCCATCTTGAGATCATTTTGAGTTCACTGAGGGATGATCAGTTATAATTTATTCTCTCATAGTTCCACTTTTTGATGGATCAGATTCACTTTTAGGGTCATGTTATCTGAGAGGCAGGAGTTTCAGAAGACCGAGAGAAAGTGAGGGCAATAGTTTTTTATGAGTAGATGAATAATGTCTTTGAGGATCATAGTTTTCTAGGACAGGTTGGATACTACATGCATTTCATACAGGACTTTTCATGCTTAACAGCGCCACTGACAAGTCTGACTAAGAAGGGAGTAATGTTCTTATGGTCATATTCTTATGACTCAGCCTTTCAGGAATAGAAATGGAGGTTGAATTCAACACTATACTAGTCTTTGTAGAGTTGGGAAAGAGCTATATTGTTTACTATGATGCATAAGGTATCAGGCTGGGAGTTGTTCTTCTGCAAGTATATGGAGTCGCTGCGTACGGGTCTCTACAGTTGAGGCCACGTGAGAGGAATTACCTATGCACAATCTATAGTTGGAAGATGTTGTTCATGCCTTACGATGTTGGAGACATTCTCTTCTAGGAGAAAATTTTGTGGTTTTTAGCAACCACAAAAGTCACAAGTACATCTTCACTCAATGTGATCTAAATTTCAGATAGAGAAGGTTGGTTGAGTGCCTTCGGTCTTTTGACTTTGAGCTTTCTTACACATATGGTAAAGGCAACGCAGTGGATGATGTGATGAGAAAGAGGACATTGAAATAGGTAGTTATGGATGCCAGTAGTGAGTGGATTCTTATGGTTCTGCTCTCAAAGATGAATTTAGTAGTGCATGACAGATAAGGGAAGACGTTTCTATCATCTAAAGCTGTTACCTATACTCATCTTGATCGAGTTCAAATGAGGAAGCTATCAGATTCTGAAGGCCTAGTCCTAAGGGAGATTGTTTCCTTAGAGGATGTTATTCCTTGATGGACCATAAAAGAGGATGAGATCTTTCATTTACACGAGTGCGTATGGGTGCCTGCTGACCTATGCGAGAAGCTGATGTTGGACTTTCATTCATCAGTTTGGACAATTCATCCTAGTGTCACCAAGATGTATTGTAATCTACATCATCAGTATTTGTGGACAGGTTTGAATAGGGATGTTGCAGGTTTCATCATGTGGTGTTCCACCTGTCAGTTTGTGAAGGCAGAGCATCAGCGACCAACACAGCTTTTATAGTAGTTACCCATTCCCGAGTGGAAATGGAAAGTTGTCATGATGGATTTTGGGACCTGTTTTCCAAGGTCGCCTCAACGGAAAGAAGCGGTATGGGTTGTCATTGAAATCCATATGAAGGTTTCTATATTCTTGTTGATTAAGTAGTCCTTTAGTGTTGATGAGTTGAGATGGATGTACATTTGAGAGGTTGTATGTCTACATGGAGTTACACACTCAATCGTTTCAGACTGGGATATGTGTTTTACTTCGTGGGTCTGGCAGGGGATTCTGAAGGCGTTGGGTACATAGGTACTTTTATGTAAAGCTTACCTCCCCACACTGATGGACAGTTTAAGCCTACGATTCAGGTGAGTGAGGACATTCCCTGAGCATGCTTTCTAGATCCTAGAGTTTCTTGGGAGAAGCATATACGTCTTGTGGAATTTTCCAACAATAATAGTTTTCAAGAAACTATACAGATGGATCCTTAAGAGGCTTTGTATGGAAGGCCATGTTGATCACCCTTATTTGTGCTAGAGGCAGGAGAGGAAGCATTTCTGGGACCTCGTCTTATTCAAAAGACAACATATCATATAGAGTTGTTTTATAAGTGGATGGATACTGCTCAGTCTCGACAAAAATCATATGCTGATCAGTGGATATGACCTCTGGAGATTGAGGTCAGGGATCTGGTTTTCAAGTGTGTCACACCGAGGATGGGACACAAGAGGATTAGGAGACAGTGTAATCTTACGCTGATTTACGACATGCCGTTTGAGTTACTAGAGAGAGTTGGGAAGATTTCCTATCAGTGGAAGTTACTTCAGTGGTGTCGAGCTATGCATGACGTCTTCCCGGTTTCACATCTTTGACATTACTTTTCAGACCCATCTCATGTCCTTCAAACTTAGAAGGTTGATCATGAATTTGATGCATCATTCGGGGATCATCCTATTCAGATTATTGATCATAGTAAAATGGTTCTATGTGGCCTCTATGTTCCTCTGGTATGAGTGCTATGGTAGGATGAGTGAGTACAGGATGAGACTTGGGAGAGGGAGACTGATGTACGTGCTCAGTGGCTGGAGTTTTTTGGGGTTTCTTCTTCTCTGCCGTGCAAGTGAAATTAGGGGATGAATTTATTTAAGGGGGTTGTTTTTAATAACCCGGACCTTGTTTTCAAGTATGTTTTCTTTTTCTCGTCATTTTTGAGAAAAAGAGGTTTTTCGGGAGGTTGTCCTGGTGCGTACGGTTGGTGCACGGTCTGAAAAAACAATGCTGAAAGCCCATGAAACCATGCATCCATGATTGTGGGCTCCACATGGGCTGCCCATGGTTTGTTATATTTTGCGGTCAAGACATGTGATGTCCCTCGGTGAGATAGTGGCAATCACACGGTTGGCACACTATTTTCAAACCATGCAGGGTAACCGCGCGACCACAAAAATTTAGGTTTTTTATGTCTTGGGCCACTCGGGATTTCCCATTCCTCCACCATTCTTCATCCCAATCATGGCTCATGCGGGAGTTGCAATTTTCATAGGTTGCAGGAGCTCATTGGCTCGTTTTGGAGGCAAATATAATGGGTTTTTTGGTGAATCGAAGGAGGTTCTCCTCAGGTATGTCCCTCTTTTGGTTCATTGACGTTGTTTGTTAGGGTTATCCCTCTATCTCTCTCTCTTAGTTTCATATATCTACAAGGGATTCATGTAGATCTAGGGTTGTGTTGCCTTTTTGTGTTAATGGATAACCTTTTTGTTTTTAGGGAAGAGTACTTTAGGTGGTTTCGAGGAGGCGTTCACCCGGTTTGGGGTATGTTTTGTAGAAGGATCGATTTCACCGTACCATAAGGGGTAAGTGGTTTGTGAATTTCGGTTAAAGGTCTATGAATTGTATGTGAACAATCACCAATACCCATGTATGGGGTATTGTGCGTCTACAGTTCTTATCCTTGTTAATTTCCTTTTCTACCAGTGTGTGCGAGTAGAGGTTATTTGTATGTGAATAGGGATGATTGCTATGATTTGGAGGTGTTTTCCATTAATGTTCTATTTATGAATATTTGGTTCTAATTATCCTATTAGGCTGATTTGTTTGTTTCCCATGACAAGTATTGCATGGTGGTGTGATCTTGTTAATCTGACATGCTGATATGTTGTAGACTGCTATCCAAGTAGTTCATGAGGTTTACCTTTGCTGAAATGTGTTTCTATACTTGTTTGACATACACAAGGCGATGAGAACCTAGTGTAGTAGACAATAGGGAGAATGGATGTAAGGGACTCTCCAGAGTGTCTTATAAGTTGCGATGCGAGACCAATTGGGGAATTGACGTTGAGTGCTTCCAAATAGAGTCTGTCATTCCTCGATGCGGGCCATAGAGGGAATGTGATGTAATTGCTTCCCTAGAGAACCTTTAATACTAATATGAGACTATAGGGGGAATTGACTGTAGATTCATCCTCAAAGAGTCAATACTTTAGCTGATCTAGAGGGGTGAGACTATGTGTCCTACAGAAAGGGTTTATTGTTTATATTAGGTAGGACCAGAGGGGATATGCTATGAGTACTTCCCATAAATTTACCTGTTAAGATTATCTGCTCTGTTTAGTTGTTTCTTGATATCTGAAACTGTGGATTGTCACTGTTGAGTACATTTTTGTTTACCACTTTCTCGACCATTACCTGCCATATATTCATTGACTATTAGGCATAGATCTTGTGGTGGTGGCCTACTGGGATTCATCTAACACCATGTTTGTGCCATTATTTTGGGCCCCAACAGATTATATTGATACAGGTACAGACATGGTCAATCTCCAATCTACTTGAGGTACTTGATTACATTAGAGCTGAATTGCATGGGACCGATCTGAGGATTGCGAAGCTGAGGAGATTGCATATCTATTTTCCATTTGTACTTTGGTTCAGTGTTATATTCAGCCTTGTGACTTTTTTTGGATGCTCTTCTAGACATATATGTATCATGAATCATTAATATATATATATATATATATATGTTCCAGTTCTATTTTATTATTCTTCCACTATTACAATTGTTTGGTATTATTACTGCTTCCGTTATTTTATATCTGTTTACATCCACTGTGTACTCTATCAATTAGGGATTAGTTTCCCAAAAATCACACCCAAGTCCCTCACTACTAGTTGGCAGCCTCTGGTGTTCATGGAAATTCACTTGAGGCCATGAGACCAACCGGGTACGGGTACCTCTTGGTGACTTCCAGAACCGGGACGATACACTCTGGAAGGTCTTGTTCACATGGACCTCTAAGTTATCTATCTACTGCCTCTACAAGATGTCTCAACTACCTATCATCTGATGAAGGATCTAATCACTGGTCCCCTGTCAACTAAAAAAACCATCACCAATAATAATCAATTGATCACTCTAGCCTACGTCAGGATATTCAATGATATAATATATTCTCTGATCTCCCTTTGAAGACCCTGCTCAAATGTCTAGGCCATGCTGAATAGGTCCCATTCCATTTCAGTGGATTAGCGCGAGTGGTCAGTGAACCACACTAAGTACTGAGACACAGATAAGCTGCTCTTCTGTAAGTGCATCGGCTCCTGGACACGCACTGAGCATAGTGTCGCTGTAACTAACATAGCCCTGAAGCGGCTCGTAATGTGCGTCCTTGAAAGGGTCACCACATCATCTAACTAGAGTGTTAGTATTAATCATCTACCTATTGTTCCTATAAAAAGTCTAGCAGTTAAGATCACCATATTCTCCTTTAATGTCCAACTAGGCAGAAAACACAGGCCAGTGCCTTCATCAAGTCCTCAGTTCAAGGGGATCAGTCTAGCCATGAAATCTCGGAGGCCTATTCCACTAGAATATATGCAAAACACTTAGTCATCATGAACCGTATTTTAGAGGGGTTGGTGGAAACTACTTCCATCAGAGTGGTGGTGCTTCTTGTACACCACCTGAAGGTGACAACATAGTAATAGAGACTTACAAAAAAGCCTCATCTCTTAGTGGGACGTTATCATGTACTAACTCTGGAATCCTGGATGGCTATCTACGTGGATGAATTTGGAAAAGAAATAGGTGTGCCATTGTCAAATAGTTATACCAATTGAGCTGACTCAAAAGTGGTCAAATGCGAAAACAACATTCTCACACCACAATAAACTAGTGTTTTCGTGTACTTAGTTGGAAATATGAATTTAGAGTCCTAGTTTATGGATATGTCAGTCGCTGCATCAACAATTGAATACCCAAACAGAATTCCACACTCAAAACACATAACATTATTTCTCCATTAAAAATATCAGAGTCCTATTTCTTTGGTTGAACCGGCTACTCTGATACCACTATGTCAGGACCCATCCCCTCATACCCATGCCTTGACTACCCCATGAAATCCTTCCATAGGCCATGGGTTGGAGATGATCAATAGAAAATTATATCCCTAAAATTGGAAGACATTTCCTTTAATCCTGTACAAACACACACCCAATAAAACAACAATATGAAATCATGAAGAAGAACTGCATTAGTAAAAATGTGTACTGAAAATAATGGATTTGGGATACAATCAAAATAAAAAAGGTATTACTACAACTTAAAATAGAAAACAGCTCCTATGATCATCCACCTAGGATCCTTCCTAAAGGGTAGGTACAACTCGTCTCCACTGCTCTCTACGTCGATCAGTCACCTCCATGTACTACCAAGTCTTGGATCCTACAGTCTCAGCCGAGCCGCTAATCACCTCCACAAGACACAACAAGGTGCGGGAAAATCCCATGCTGGGGTTAGAATAACAATAATCAGTATGGTCTATGAGACCCCTGAATGTCTCTCAAAATTCCACATACGAATAATGCATCCATGATCTCAATAACAATGCACAATGAAATATACATAGATCTAACTAGGTATAACATCTGTACAGTAGTAAAAATGATTATTCATAAGTCTATATAATCATACTTTGTCAAAGGGCACTACTTATGAACCCCAAACTAATAACATGCATTGTACCCCAAAAGACCCACACATGATCAATATGTGTTGATTCACACAGAATTGCTGGATGCTGATTCCCACAGAATCACTCTGTGCTGATTCACATAGAATCTCTGGGTGCTGATTCACTCAATATATCTCAATGGTGATCCAAATTTAATTGTTGGGTGATGATTAAAAAATAATTTTTGGGTGCTAATTCCCAATGAATCGGTGTGTTCTGATTCATATAGAATCAACCAGTGATGATTCACACAGAATCATTGGTTGCTGATTCACAGAGAATTGATGGGTGCTGATTCACACAGAATTGTTGTGTTCAAATTCATATAGAATTGGTGGGTGCTGATTCATAGAGAATCATTGGGTGATGATTCACATATAATTGCTTTTAATTCTTCATGTCTTAGCCAGACACAAGACTCCCACTCATAGTACGCTTGTTTCTTGGATAAAATGCTCCCAAAGTCATTAGTCATATTTTAACCAGAACGAAGTGCCATGAGGATGTTGGCCCATAATCTTTCATGTCATATGGGTTCCAATGAAATAGACAGCATGTAAACCGAACGCTCAGTCTGTAAGCTATTCACATTTTAGTTCCGAGGGCCGGGTTGGATTCAGAATCGATCCACCACTTCAGTTGTCCAACATTCACCAAAACACTAGTGGAGTATCTGAAAAGGACTTTCTCACCCCATGGATCCTAGATCCATATACGGTTCATCAAACAGATGTTTTATTTTCAATATAGGGTTATTTAAGAATATCTAGGCCCTAGTGGGGTCCGGCTCCGGACCGACCAGGTTCGGGGTGACTGGTGGTGGCCAGACCTGCCTGCTACGTGTAGCCAACCAGGCGGTCTGGTACACCAGCTGGTGTGACCCGCATGGGGGTTGTACAGTCCACCAGCCGAAGAGCTCAAAGTTGCCGTTCAGCTCCTTGATTGGAAGTGCCAGGTGGCGTCGCATTGTAACACCCGAGATTTTTATGAGAAATATTTTATTTTTATGTTATATACATCACCGAAGGAATCTTTCACTACACACAACACTATCTTGGCATGCTTTACATGCAATGGCGACCTTCCTCGATAGCTTGCGTTGTACGCAATACCGAGTTTCACTAAACAACGATATGCTATTAAAATATTATTTAAAATAGCCGTTATGAATTGTAATAACCGCTTTTTGAAATTTTATAAATTTTATTTTTCAAAATGGAAATCATTTTTGGATTTGTAATACCGAAATTATCCTAGGGTGAAATTTAGGTATTTTTCTGAAAACTTTCAATTTTTGATGAATAGTGCATCCACTAAGTGGTAGTTAAAAAAACTGAATTTTTCATAAAACATAATTTTACCGCTTCTATGAAAGGAATTTCGAAAATCTGAGAGACACGGTTGATATCATTAAGTAAAATTTGGTTCAATGAGATGAAAATAATTTTTGTTGAATAGTAACTTTTTACTTTTATTTACTGCGGTTAATAGTAAATAGGGTAATTAAAGGTAAAAAATGATGTTAATATTACCCTAACTCATGTCCTAATTCTATTGGATAAGTGTAATTCGACAAAAAAAACCTTATGAATATAAAATTACCATTTAGCTCCACATGGATTAGATTAGGACATTTAATATTATTTTATTTAAAGAAGAGTGAAAATAGTTAAAATCAATGTTTATTAACTAAAACATTTTTAATATAGGGTTATACATAAGATAAATTTGATTATAAATATTAATTAGAAAGCTAAAAATATTTCCAACATAATGATATTTTATTTATTATTTTTAGACTTTAAATAATTTAATTTATTTATGACTCAATGATGATGCAGTAATTACATTATTAAGAAAATATTAACATAGTTGATGTTATAAATGCCCAAATAAATGTAAATTGTGACTTTTTATGAATTACAATAATTTTTTAGGTTAATATGACATGTTAGTGTTGATTTAAATAACTTGGTTCTAACATATCATTCTGTTATGATTTTCCCAAAAATCAAGTACCAAATAGTGTCAAAATTGACATAAAATAGTTTTTAGAACAAATATTATATTATTAATTGTTATTTTATACCTAAAAATCGTAACCTCTGCCAGATGTCACAGATAAGGATATATATATTAATAATGAACCACTTGGGGTTCGTTTGGCTTGTTGTAGTATGTTTATTAACCATATAGTGTAAGAAAACAAAAAGACATGGTAAAAGTTAAATTATTTAACATAGAGTTAAATCTAAATGATAAGGATAAAATAGTAACCTAAACTTGTCTAAAACCTACTGGTTAAGAGGATTTAAACCCATCCCCACATTAGCTGTGATATAAATCAATTTGGAGCTCTTAATAACCGAATGTGACTTTATTATAAAATAATATTTTAAGTTTTTCTAAGGTGCCCCTCTCCTCCCTTATAAAAGGGCACCTCCTCCCTCTCCTCCTCACACCACTTTGAGCATTCATGCTCTACCAACCCCTGACAAAACCTCTTCTACACTTTCCTAGAATCATCCTAGAGGTCCTGGTCTTCTTCAATGACCATATTTTGTTCCCTAAGAGGAGGTTAAGAAGAGGCGTTTCAAAGAAGAGGTAATATCTGTTACCGATCTTTTCCCATTTCTTTCTTCATCAACTTCTTCTTATATTGTTTTTTCATGATAAAGTAATAACATAAGTATTAATTATATATTGATATGTTATTATAAATATGAAACCGACCTATTTCACCTTTTTTCCATCCTACGGAAAATGAAATCACCGCGCGTGCGTACGTACGGAATACCGTCTCCAAGCCGTGGTGTAATCTATTTTCCACCACCACCTTACTTGGATGGGTATAATGGTGTAATGAGTAACTATATATGATTATTTTAAAGTGATATTGATTCTTAAGTATAATAAATACACTTCAATACAATTCCACGATCATGGGAATGATATCATCGCTCGTGCGTACGTACGGCCTACCGTCTCCACGATGTGATGTGACTCGTTCTACATGATCTTCATTACATAGTAATTATATAAATGAATTGAATGAATAAATATGATATATATTACACTAATACCATTCTGGATATGGGGTATCTATAACCTAAAAATGAAGAATAAGAATTTATTCGGCAAAACACGCATAAGAACAAAAAGCAATAAACATCTGAATAACAAGTAACAATGAAATATTATTAATAAAAAGTTAATATTATGACCATACATTATATCATATCAATAAGTATGATTCTGGAATAAGTCAATAACATTATTTAAATCATTATACAGTAGCTTCGGACACGTACGAATCAAATCAGACCTATGGTAAGGGAAAATATCACAATCTCAATTTTTTCTGAGAATGATTATACATTGGTATTTACTAGGGTTTATTTATCATCCACATCCATGTTTCTTCAATATGTAGTAATATTCATATCCTCCTACAATTTTTTAAATCCAATTTTACCCTTCGGTATTTTTTTAGTAAACGATATGAAAGGAATCTTTTGTCTTTTTTTCGTACGAGGTATTTTTTGACTTTTCGGCCAAACTACGAGAAGAATGTTTTTTTAACTTATACTGCATGAATGGATTCATAGAACCTTATTTCAATGAAGCTTCCTTTACATGATTTCATGTTTATTTTTAATTAAGTTCTTTTAGATTAAAATTATATGACATGTTAATAATGGAAAATGTTTTTGAAAAGGAAAGGATATTTTCCTCATGAATGGAGTTCAAATGTTTTATCAAAATTATTTTCCATCTAAGACAATATAGGGTACTATTTATATCCATTTTATTACATTGATATGATTATGTAATGATTGAATTATTTTTATGAAGTACTTTATCTTATATGAATCTTTTTATGATTTCATGTTTTTTAAGAATCCCATTTTTATTACATGGGTTATGTTATGAGGAATGATTTATGTTTTTGTGGCACACATAAGAAAGGATTCATTATGAGATGGGTGGTACCTATATCTCCCTCTAATGAATTGGGTAAAGATTTATATCTCATGAGATAGACATGGCTGGAATAGCAGGTTAATCCAGTTCAGTAAAACAGGACTCAAACGAGGAGTGAACTCATTTCAGAAATGAAATTTGTCCGCTAAGATTGTCTTGACAATGATTCTTGAATACTAAGAAATGATTCTCTATTATTATGTGTGTATGACATAATGTTTTCATGTTTTATGTTATGATTATTGGGATCTCATTTTCACTTCTATGATTTATCCCATGTTAAGATATTATAATCTCTTTTGCAGGTTGTGATTTTCAAAAGGTTATAATATGATTGATATTACCTTTATTTTCCTTTACTGAGTATTTGGGCTCACCCCTTTTTTATGTTTTCTTTTCCCCAGGTCAGGAAGAAGGATATTAAGTATAATATGCTAAAAGGGACTCTAGATATGATGAAATAAATGGGATACATTGTAGAAGATTAATGAACCATTTGTTTATGTTTCCCAGTTTTTAAATACACTATACCTATACGGTCCTTCCATGGTTCTGTTATATATTGTAATAAGTATGCTTCAATTTTGAAGTAATAACCATGTATTTAATGTATGAGTCGTTATAGTTGGTATTAGAGGAAAGGTATAATCAACCATTGGAAACTAGGATGTGAATGCCTTAGTAAGAACCCTAAGGATATATCTATGACTAGAAAAATCTTTGTGTTTTAGAAATGGCCATGAAGAACCTATGATATGACCTTAAGCCTGAAATTTTATTCTTGATTATGTGGTTTTCCTATTATAATTAGTGTTACTCACACTATTCTTCTTGGTTTTAGTCAATTGATGGAACCTGAACAAACCGTGTTAATGCGGAATGCGACGGGCAATGCAATGATTGTCCCACTGAGCAACCAAACAACATGTGAGCTAGAATGAAAAATCATGGAGCCATGCTCACACAACATTCTCAAGCTATGAATCATGCAGGACTTCCAAACATGCAAAGGACGGAACAACATTCTGTTGAATCCTTCATGAGGAAGCATCCACCTTCATTCAGTGGTTCAACTGATCCATTAGTGGATGAACAATGGATTAGTACCACTGGAATGATATTTTCAGTTCTTCAATGTTCTGAACATGAAAAATTCATCTTTGCGGTATATCGTTTGGAAGGAGAAGATGATCAATGGTGGAATCTTATCAAGAATACGAGGCCAAGAGATGAAATTGAGTCCATGGAATGGGATGAGTTCAACAACTTATTTTTTAATAAGTGCTTCCCTAGTATTCTTCGAACAACGATGGAGAAGTATTTTCTAATATTGAAGCAAAATGATGATGAATATGTTGGTACCTATGAAGGAAATTTTATAAGACATGCAAGGTACGCTTCTAGGATTATTGTCCAACCTGAGAGTAAGATCGATCGATTCTTTAGAGGCTTAAAACCAAGGCTTTTAAGGGAATTATCCATAAGGGACATCAATAGCTACGAGGAAATTTTTTGATGTGCTCTCAAGGTTATGATGGAGATTTGAGTAACCGATCAGTCATATGGGTTTGATAAGAAGAGTAAAATGGAATTCAAAGGGAAATCTAAAGACCAAAATGAAAAGAATATGAGTATTCTCTTATGCTCAAAGTGTGGAATGAAACATGGAGGTAGTTATCTTAAAGGGACATGTAAATGTTTCAAATGTGTAAAGGAAGGTAATCAGGCATTTGAATGCTGAAAAAATGGGAAGAAGATGTCTAGTGATGTGAACAAAGAAAAGGCTACACAGAATACACCTCCTACACTTAAATGTTTTAAGTGCATGGAAATGGGGCATTATGCTAATCAATGCCCTAATCCAAGGGTTGTTGATGAAGATCGATGTCAACAAAATCTTAAGGCCATAGTCAAAGGAAAGTCACATGCAATTTCTATTGGCAATGTGGAGTTCGATAACGATGTTATGAAAGGAACACTTACCATCCACTCTAAAGTAGAAAATATTTTATTTGATTCTGGATCCACCCACTATTTTATTTCTAAAGAATTTTCTAAGGGTAACACCGTATTACCTCAAAAATTAGATGTTGAGTTAGTTATGACAACTTTTAATGGCACAACAGTTGCATCAAAAGTTTATAATTCTTCGCCAATTGATGTTTGTGGGAAAGTGCTTCCTCCAAATCTTGTGATCCATCCTATAGTGGAATTCGATGTGATTCTGTGCATGGATTGGATTTCTTTATATGGAGCTCATATCAATTTCCGAAGAAGGGAAGTCACATTTCCTATTCCAGATCAATCTATGATCATCTATAGATGCAAGGATGAACATAACCTTCCAGTGGATATTTCTTCCATCTTATGGGTATTGATTCCAATAAATGAAGGTTTTTTTATCTCAAATGGTTGGCTAGAAACTCGCAATTAAGAATATTCCCATTGTATGGGAGTTTGATGATGTCGTTCCGGAGGAATTTCCAGGTCTTCCACCAAATCGTGAAGTTGAGTTTTCAATAGAACTCATACCAGGTGATATTCCTATTTCAAGGACACCTTATATAATGGCCCCAATTTAGTTTCAGGAATTGAAAAGAAACTTCAAGAGAATCTTGATAAGGGATTCATACGCCCTAGTGCATCACCTTGGGGAGCATTTTTTCTGTTTGTTAAGAAGAAAGATGGATCAATGCGACTCTGCATTGATTATCGAGAACATAACAAGATCACTATCAAGAAAAAATATCCTCTCCCGTGCATTGATGATTTATTTGATCAACTACGCGGAGCTCAATACTTTTCCAAGATTGACCTTCATTCTGGGTATCATAAATTAAGGGTCAAAAGGGATGATATACCAAAGACGACTTTCCATACAAGGTATGGACACTATGAATTTATAGTGATGCCATTTGGTCTTACTAATTCCCCTGCTATTTTCATGGATCTAATGAATAGAGTCTTTAGAAACTATCTTGATCAGTTTATTGTAGTATTTATAGATGATATTCTTGTCTATTCAAAGAGTAAGGAAGAACATGAAGATCACTTGAGAATTGAATTGAAAACCATGAGAAAGGAGAATCTTTATTCAAAATTTACCAAGTGTAAATTTTGGCTTTAAAAAGATTCATGTCTGGGTCACATAATCTCAATATATGGGATATCTGTTGATCTAGAAAAAATAGGGGTTATTGAAAGTTGGTCGAGACCTACAACAATAACGGAGATCCAAAGTTTTCTTGGTTTGGCTGGATATTATCGACGTTTTGTGAATGATTTTTCAAGGTTATTTAATCCACTCACCAAGTTGACTCGAAAAGGAGTTATGTTCGTGTGGATGGAGGAATGTGAAGAGAATTTCAATGAGTTGAAAGGAAGGTTATCCAGTGCACCTGTGCTCACACTGCCTTGTAGTGGAGAAAGGTTTGTGATCTACAGTGACGCATCCAAGAAGGGACTGGGCTGTGTTCTCATGAAAAATGATATGGTGGTTGCTTATGCCTCACGGCAGTTGAAAATACATGAGAAAAATTAACCTACTCATGATTTGGAGCTAGCTGCGATAATAATTGAATTAAAAATTTGGAGACATTAACTTTATGGTAAAAGGTGTGATATTTGCACGGCTCATAAAAGTTTGAAGTATATTTTCACACAAAAGGAACTGAATATGAGCCAAAAAATATGGTTGAAGCTGATTAAGGATTATGACTGCTCAATTCATTACTAACCTGGGAAAGCGAACAAGGGGGCTGATGCATTAAGTCGACAAGACCATGCTAGCTTATCCATGATGAGGATCTCAAAGGATTAAATATTTATGGATTTACAATGGATGGATCTTGGTATCATAATGGAAGGGGAAAAATATTATCTTTTTCAAATTAATTTTCAACCATCTATGCATGTGAAGATTAAAGAGGCGCAGAAAGAAGATGTAGAGTTACAAAAGAAGGTGAAAAATGTTCCTTAATTACACATTGATTGTGATGGGATAATAAGGTTCAGAAATTGGGTTTGTGTTCCTTCCATACCAGAATTGAAGAAGGAGCTGCTGGATAAGGCTCATAGTTCTTCATTCTCTATTTATCCAGGAAACACGAAGATGTATAGGGACCTGAAAGAGTACTTCTGGTGGGATGGCATGAAAAGAGATGTTGCTGAATATGTCTCTCGATGCTTGGTTTTTCAGCAAGTTAAAGATGAGAGACAGAAGTCTAAAGCGATATTACAACCATTACCTATACCCGAATGGGAATGGGAAAACATCACTATGGACTTTGGCACCGGACTTCCTAAAACATCCAAAGGCAATAATGCTATCTGGGTTATAGTTGATCGTCTTACGAAGTCGGCACACATCATTGCTATAAGAGAGGATTTCTCTTTTGATAGGCTTGCCAGGATATATGTAAAGGAAGGGGTAAGATTGCATGGAGTACCTCTTTCCAATATATCTGATCAGGATCCAAGGTCTACCTCGAAGTTTTGGTGATGTCTTCAGCATACTCTAGATACAGAGTTGAGTTTCCGCACTGCTTATCATCCTCAGATAGATGGTCTGTCTGAGAGGACAATTCAAACTCTATAATATATGTTAAGAGCTTGCTCTATGGATTTGAATGGTGGTTGGGATCAACACCTACCATTGTTAGAATTTTTTATAATAATAGCATTCACTCCAGTATTCAGATGGATCCTTATGATGCTCTCTATGGAATGAAATGAAGAACTCCACCTTGCTGGGTTGTTGTTGGGGAAAGAATGCTATTAGGACCTGATTTTGTTGATGAAATGGCAGAAAAGGTCCGATCTATTCAACAACAACATAGTGCAGCTCAGAGTCGACAAAAAAGTTATGCTGATAATCGAAAAAAAGAGCTAGAGTTTGAAGTGGGTGATAAAGTGTTCTTACGAATATCTCCCTCGAAGGGAGTAATGAGATTTGGGAAGAAGGGAATGTTAAGCCCTAGGTATATCATTCCTTTCGAAATACAGGATCGTGTTGAGAGGGTATCTTATCGATTGGTGCTTCCACCGAATCTCTCTCATGTTCATGATGTGTTCCATGTATCGCTCCTGAGAAAGTACATACCTGATCCTTCACATGTACTCAGCTAAGATGTTGTACCGCTAGAGCAAGATCTTTCTTATGAAGAACAACCAATAGAGATTCTGGATCGTAGCGAAAAAGTCCTACAGAACAAGACCACTCGCTTGGTGAATGTTTTATGGAGGAACCACCAATTAGAAGAAGCAACATTGGAGCTTAAGGATATGATTAGGGAGAGGTATCCTCATCTTTTTGATACAAAGTGACGAATTTAGAGGGCAAAATTCATTTTAAGGGGGGTAGAATGTAACACCCGAGATTTTTATGAGAAATATTTTCTTTTTATGTTATATAAATCATCAAAGGAATCTTTCACTATGCACAACTCTATCTTGGCTTCCTTTACACACAATCATGACCTTCCTCGATAGCTTGTGTTGTACGCAATACCGAGTTTCACTAAACAACGATATGCTATTAAAATATTATATAAAATAACCGTTATGAATAGTAATAACCACTTTTTGAAATTTTATAAATTTTATCATTCAAAATGGACTTCATTTTTGGATTTGGAATACCGAAATTAGCCTAAGGTGAAATTTTGGTATTTTTCTAAAAACTTTCAATTTTTGATGAATAGTGAATCCACTAAATGGTAGTTAAAAAAACTGAATTTTTCATAAAACATAATTTTACTACTTCTATGAAAAGAATTTCGAAAATCCGAGAGACAAAGTTGATATCAGTAAGTAAAATGTGGTCCAATGAGATGAAAATAATTTTTGGTGAATAGTAACTTTTTTCTTTTATTTACCGTGGTTAATAGTAAATATGGTAATTAAAGGTAAAAATGATATTACTATTACCCTAACACATGTCGTAATTTTATTTGATAAGTTTAATTAGACCAAAAACAACATTATTAATATAATATGACCATTTAGGTCCACTTGGATTCGATTAGGACATTTAATATTATTTTATTTAATGAATACTTAAAAAAGATAAAATAAGAGTTTAATAACTAAAACATTTTTAATATAGGGTTATACATAAGATAAATTTGATTATAAATATTCATTAGAAAGATAAAAATATTTCCTATATAATGATATTTTATTTATAACTTTTAGACTTTATATAATATAATTTATTTATAACTCAATGATGATGCAGTAATTACCTTATTAATAAAATATTAACATAATTGATGTTATAAATGCCCAAATAAATGTAATTTGAGACTTTTTATGAATTACAGTAATTTTCTAGTATAATATGACATGTTAGTGTTGATTTAATTAACTTCGGTCGAACTTATCATTCTGTTATGATTTTCACAAAAATGAAGTACCAAATAGTGTCAAAATTGACATAAAATAGTTTTTTTAAAAAATATTATATTATTAATTGTTATTTTGTTCCTAAAAATCGTAGGCTCGGCCAAATGATATAGATAATGATATATATATTAATAATGAACCACATGGGGTTATTTTGGCTTGTTGTAGTATGTTTATTAACCATATAGTGTACGAAAACAAAAAGACACGGTAAAAGATAAACTGTTTAACATAGAGTTAAATCTAAATGATAAGGATAAAATAGTAACCTAAACTTGTCTAAAACCTATTGGTTAAGATGATTTCGACCCGTACCCACATTACCTTCTAAATAAATCAATTTGGAGCTATTAAAAACCGAATGTGACTTTATTATAATATAATATTATAAGTTTTCCTAAGGTGCCCCTCTCCTCCCTTATAAAAGGGAACCTCCTCCCTCTCCTCCTCACACCACATTCAAAATTCAAGCTCGGACAACCCCAGCCAAAACCTCTTCTCCACTTCCCCAGAATCATCCTAGAGGTCCTGGTCTTCTTCAAAGACCATCTTTAGTTCCATAAGAGGAGGTTAAGAAGAGGCGTATCAAAGAAGAGGTAATATCCATTACTGATCTTTTCCAATTTTTTTCTTCTTAAACATCTTCTTATTTAGTTGTTTCATTATAAAGTAATAACATAAGTATTAATTATATAATGATATGTTATTATAAATATGAAACAAACCTATTTCACCTTTTATCCATCCTACAGAAAATGAAATCACCACGCGTGCGTACGTACGGAATACCGTCTCCACGCCGTGGTGTAATGTATTTTCCACCACCACCTTACTCGGATGGGTATAATGGTGTAATGAGTAACTATATATAATTATTTTAAAGTGATATTGATTCTGAAATAGTATAAATACAATTCAATACAATTTCACGATCATGGAAATGATATCATCACACGTGTGTACGTACGTCCTACCATCTCCACGATGTGATGCGACTCGTTCTACATGATCTTCATTACATAGTAATTATATAAATGAATTGAATTAATAAATATGATATATATTACACTGATACCATTCTATATATTAGGTATCTATAACCTAAAATGAAGAATAAGAATTTATTCGGAAAAACATGCATAAGAACAAAATGCAATGAACACCCGAATAATAAGTAGCAATGAAATATTACTAATAAAAAGCTAATAATATGACCATATATGATATCATATCAATAATTATTATTCTGGAATAAGTCAATAACATTATTTAAATCATTATACAGGATCTTCAGACACGTACAAATCAATTCGGACCTATGGTAAGGGAAAATATCACAATCTCATTTTTTCCGAGATTGATTATACTTTGGTATTTACTGCGGTGTATTTATCATCCACATCCATGTTTCTTCAATATGTAGTATTATTCATATCCTCCTACAATTTTTTAAATCCAATTTTTCCCTTCGGTATGTTTGTAATAAACTATATGAAAGGAATCTGTTTTCATTTTTCGTACGAGGTACTTTTTGACTTTTTGGACAAAGTACGAGAAGAATGTTTTTTTAACTTATACGGCATGAAGGGATTCATAGAACAATATTGCAATTAAGCTTCCTTTACAAGTTTCAAGTTTATTTTTAATTAACTTCTTTTAGTTTAAAATTATATGACATGTTAAGAATGGAAAATGTTTTTGAAAAAGAAAGGATATTTTCCTCAAGAATGGAGTTCAAATGTTTTATCAAAATTATTTTCCATCTAAGAAAATATAGGGTACTGTTTCTATCCCTATTATTACATTGATTTGATTATGTTTGATGGAATTTTTTTATGAAGTCCTTTATCTTATATGAATCTTTTAATGATGTCATGTTGTATAAGAATCCCATTTTTATTACATGGGTTATGTTATGAGGTATGATTTATGTTTTTGTGGAACACATAAGAAAGGATTAATTAAGAGATGGGTAGAACCTATATCTCCCTCAGATTCATTGGGTAAAGATTTATATCTCATGATATAGACATGGCTGGAACAGAAGGTTATTCCAGTTATGTAAAATAGGACTGAAACGAGGATTGAACTCATTTCAGAAATGGACTTTTTCCACTAAATTAGTCTTTGAAATGAGTCCTGACTACTAAGAAATTATTCTCAATGATTATTTGTGTATGCCACAAAGTTTCCAAGTTTTATGTTATGATTATTGGGATCTCATTTTCACTTCTATGATTTATCCCATGTTAAGATATTATAATCTCTTATACAGGTTAAGATTTTCAAAAGGTTATAATAAGGTTGATATTACCTTTATTTACCCATACGGAGAATTTGAGCTCACCCCTTTCTATGTTTTCTTTTCCCCAGGTCAGGAATAAGTATATTAAGTGGAATATGCTAAAAGAGACTCTAGATATGATGAAATAAATGGGAGACATTGTAGAAGATTTATGAACCAGTTGTTTTTGTTTCCCTGTTTCTAAAGACACTATATCTATACCGTCCTTCCTTGGTTCTGTTATATATTTTAATAACTATGCGTCAATTTTGATGTAATAACCATGTATGTAAAGTATGGGTCGTTATACGCATCGTCACCCATGGGACCAATAGGATGCAGGTTCGACAATCGGCACGACTTTGATTTTCATCCTATCTCACTGCAGCGTGTGATTGTGTGCACCTCCTGTTTGTTTGGTTAGTCGTTGTCAGCCACATTTCCTAACGATGCGATGTTGAGTGGTGCTTCCATCCATGGTCGATGAGAACATTCCACTATCTCCACTGCTAACACCAATCGACGGTTCTGTCGCACTAGTACTTCTCTGGAGGGAGATTCTGCGGGCCACCGAGTGAGCTCCAGTGGTCCATTCTTCCTTCTGGGCATGCGTACATACTTCCCTGGATGTCTCCATCATTGTGTGCCTCCCATTTTCCACTTTTCTTTGAGTTAAAAATGATCCAACAAAGAAATAATCAAGAAACAAAGCGGATGAGTGTCTCATACGTGTTCATTTGGCTGGCTCCCTCCGCAATATCATTATAAAAATCATGATATTATTCAATACAACATCATTAAAATTATAATACTCCTTTGATTCATTAATAATTTCAAGAATTTAGGAAGATCCATTCACCTGAACATAAAAAATAGCCCTACCTCAGATTTCATTAGAGATGACATGGTTGTTGAAGGATAATCCACATTTGACAAAGCCACCGACATTTTTCCTTCTTGATTCGATTCCTCTGACATTGCAGTCCAAGCTTCCATTCCACAGTGGTAGAATTTTCATCACATCGCCAAAGGATCCATGCTTGGTGAAGCTGTGACAAAAATTCACCCTGATCCTAACATAAATAGACGGAGGATTAGAGCCTAACGAAATGAAGCGTTAATGAGGTTCATTAATTTGTTAATTAATGAACCTCCCATATGTCTCAACATAGTGTTTAAGAAAACAAATGGTAAAGCCATTAACGGGCATCACAAGTGGTCGGTCCGGCCACCACCGCTCAATAGTTACATAAATGAAATCAAATAACATTGTCCTTTTATTTTATAATTTTTTACGTAAAATCAAATTTTTTACTTTTTCTCCTAACTTACTATTGTCGAAGTTGATCATCTCTTAAGTGAATCTCAACGCTTCAGATTCAACTGTATCCTCATATTTTGATTCTGAGCACTGAATCAGGAGTTAGAAAATTCCAACTGAATTTTTATTGAATATACATTAAAAA
This sequence comes from Viscum album, assembly GCA_963277665.1. Lineage (NCBI taxonomy): Eukaryota > Viridiplantae > Streptophyta > Magnoliopsida > Santalales > Viscaceae > Viscum > Viscum album. Next base: position 1,141,118,690 of record OY728127.1, read on the forward strand.
AGTTCAAAATACCAATTTGGGCACACATGGAATTAGAATCAAGAGCCTTCAATTTTCGCAGACTCATTATAATCCCAAATAAATAAATAAAAATTATAGGGAATTTCTGGGTATTTACATGTTTCTCAGTTTTAATATGAGGATTTTATGAGACACGATAATTAATTTTTTGGTCCTACTATTGACCCACAAGGAATTTTTAGTTCTCATGAGACAAAATAAAAATTGACATAGGGGATGATAACCCTATTTTCTAAAATAAAGTTGTTTCAGGTGAGGCCATAACCGTTGAATTTAAAAAAATGAATGGGAATTGATTGTATTATTCGTGTGAAAATCAATGTAAATTCCCTCATTATGAAAAATAAAATTGATAGGCCATATGGTTTTTTGAGTATTAGAATATACAAAGCTATGTTTTATTGTAATATGATTATGTATTGAATTATGTGATCGTATTTTACTCTTTCCATGTTATTATCACATTAATGAAATAATGGATCATGTTTTTAATTATTCAAATTACCTTAATTTCAATTATATCATTCACAATATTTATTACCTTTAATTAGAATCTCAAATCACAACTTTCTTAGATTTTATTTTTTAATGAATGTTTGGATGTATGTTATGATTGACTTGTAGGGATTTTCTATGAGATTATTGGTGTTTCCAACAGTGTTTCTATCATTATTTCATTTCCTGATGTAATGTAACATTTATGTTTTTTTCTATTTTTTCTATAATGCTAAAGTATTTTTACATTTTTATATCAAAACTATTTCATATTTCCAATATAATAAAGGAAGTCTCTGAATTTCGACTATTTGGGTTATTGTATTCACAATTGGTATCTATGAAAGATTAGTAGCTCTTATGGAAGCATTATTTACAAAACATTGATTATGAAAAATAATAATGACAATGAAGCTTATCATAGAAGAACATCCTATAATTTTCATGTTGTTGTGATTAAGTGGGTATTCCAAAAAAAATTATGTAGAGATAGTAAAAGTGTGAATTGTTTTGTAACTGATGTTCCAAGAGGTATCAACTCTGTCAATGTTCATTATGACTGGCTTTTCATTATTTTATTTATGACAATGGTCCTCATTCGTCACATTCTTTAACCCACTTGACGGTTATTCATTGTACAATTCACATTTTTTTTCAATCCATTATGATGGTTTTGAATATATAATGAGAATGAATAACCTAGTTCAATCCCATGTTTTTCTTCGTTTAAATATTGTTTATTGATAATCTATACATGATTATTAATTTATCTCAGAAGAACAATAGTTATTCATAGTACTCTATCTAGGTTATTTAAATGATGGAACCAAATGAGTCATGTTAACAATGAACAATATGAGAATGTTATGGGAGATTAAAAACCAAATTCTATGTTGATATAATTGAAATATATCATGTTTATGACTAATCATTTTTCTTGAAATTTTATTAAGGGAATATATTTTAAATAAAACCCATACTCAAAATAGAAGACAATATTGTATTATGCTATGCACTGTAGTGGTGGAGGCTATAGAGAAAATAATGACTTAATTCCATCATATATGAAAAGTGAAAGGAGACATAAAGAAATATGGGTCATCCTAAAAACATTTTCTTTCATAATACATGATATAAATTAAATAATTATAGAGGAAAAATGAATAGTTTGATAGAAGGAAGTAACAAACATTCTAACAATCTATTCATAGTTCATTTCTTTAAATGAGTGTGATCTATGCAGTAACCGAGTAAAGTCCTTCTTATATTACATAATGTTTAGACCATGTATAGATGTATGTTGATATAAGAGGATGATATATTTATGTATTGGGTTTTTCATGATAACATTAGTGACTATACTTATTTATGGAATTCCAATCATATCTATTTTAGATCTTATGTTAATATAGTTTTAGAGAAAGGGAATCTAATAGGCCAGGTTTCAATGCATCACATTAGTAATTTTCCCAATGTTTAAACCCAAAATAATTGGGAAACAACGGGTCAAATACCTCCCACTAACCTACATGATGTCCATAATAGCATGACCATTTTCACATCTTACGAATAAATGTTATTTGTAGTTTAGAGTCATTTGCCTTTTGAAATATATAACCAATAGATTGGAGAAATAGTTGGTGATTAAGTGATAATTATATTTTGGAATATATAGAATAATTTATGTTATAAAATTTTATTTGTATTTTGGAGTCAATAATGATATTACTCTTGATTTAACGTGATATAGGTTTTTTATGGAACTGTATAGCATATCATGGAAGATTTGAGACATCTTTGGACAATGATTTTTAAATGATTTATTTTTCATAAGACATAAGGATTATATGGTTTAAATTCAATATTGTATATTATTGTATTATGATAAATTATGAAATATAAGATACATTAAGCCAAAAATTTTGTATTCAGTAAATATTTAATTCTAGATGGAATGACTTTGGGATCTTATGATTATAGAAAGTTCTTCATGTGTTAAAAATCATCTTGAACATTCATTTCCATGTGTAATTGATGTGGTTAAAAGTTATCGATGCATATTCATATGATGATAACATTATAATGACAAGGAAAATAATCAATAAAATTTATTTTCACATGTGATTATATGAATATGAAACAAAACCCTCTACACCATCAAACTATTTTGGAATAAAGTGTTTATCTATTTTCATTTCTATCTGACAACCCAGTGTACTTTTGAATAGTAACATGATTTATGGTTTGGTGATAGTTAATAATCCAATATCTATGTTGTCTATCATTCTCTATATGAAAAGAATAGTTTGAGATCTCTTCCAGGTTCATTTTAACACTTTCCACCAATGATTTCAATCTAGAAATCCTAGTTTTTTTGCACACTCTATTCAAATACACTATTGATATTATGATATTTTATTAACCCTAATTTTCATGGGGGGTTTCCAATGTCAGAATTTTCAAATATAATCAATCGATTTTTGAAGTACAATTTCAAATTTAAAGGGAATAATTTATTATAAAAGGGGTGAATGTAACACATCATTATATTATGATATGTATTCTTTTTTAAATTTTATTTATTTAACATCATATGTTTCACTCAATAACAGAATTTATTGAACAATTATATATGATTGAATATTATTATTTTCTAAGCAATTATTATATCATTGTCATTAAATTGTAAGGAATAAATAATTTTAATCAAATTATAGAATTTATATATTCTATATTTTATTAGGCGTAATTCATTTATAAAAAATAATATATATGAATAAGGTAAAAATGTAACCAATTTTCACATTAAAAGGATATATTTTTATATAGGAATCTTTTCTACATTTTAATGGAAGACATTTTTTAAAATTAAATATTGATTCTTTTTAGATAATATTGAAAAGAATGATCATTTATAAAAAGGATACTTTTAAATTTGTTTAGTGTGGCATTTTTTTCGTCTTAAATTATTTATTTGGTTGTCAATGGTGAACAGTCCTAATTATTATTTAAATCATTAATTCCACTTATTTAAATAGAATATTTCCTATTTTAATATTAATTTTTTTTATGAATGTATACATTAAATTGGATATACAATAAATAAAAATGAATTTTATTTATATAATAGGATCTCTAGATAAATGTTTTAGAATTTATATTTATTTAATATTTTTTCTAAATAGAAATGTTCCTTTATAATTTATTTATTTATTTAATTATTTAATATATTAATTATATTCGTAAAAAAAATTACTTAATTAATGTTTTTATTAGTATAAAAGGATTATTCTACTAGAACATAATAAATTTTCAAAGTGTAGTATATTTAGTTATTATTTTAATATCGATATTTGTTGAATAAAAGAAGAATTTATTTATTTATTAAATTTCTCGTATTTAATAAATTATTTTCATAACATGAAGTCAGTTTTTTGATAATTAAAATATAATAATTGATAATTTTATTTTCATGGTTTTTTCATAAATAGTTGATTTTTTTGAGTATTGAAATGAAAAAACTTAGGGTATTTATGAAATATAAGAATTATTATGTCATATATGATGTATATATTATATAAGCTTTAAATACCAATCTATAAATCATTATTATATTATTTTTATTTATTTTTCTAAAACAATCCCTATTGTTTAGGGAACATAATAATCTATTTGATAAAATAACAGGAAAATACACCTCTCATCCAATATGAATACCACTACTCAACAAATCAAATCCTCACACCTCTTAATCCATGATGGTTGTCCAAATTTTACCAAATATACATACCTATTTACTTCCCCATGTCTAGGAGTTTCTCGTCTACCTAAAAATTAAAAATAAATATCCCAATGGATGGTCTTAAAAAGAATAATTTAACATGTAAATACCCCTTTCACTATAATTATTTTTTTCACTTATTTTTAATAAAATCTCCACTCCTCCTATATAAAAATTTAAATGTCAACTGAAATATTTTATATAAACTATAATTTTATTATTAAAACATAAAATCCACCAACATAAATCTTCTCCTTTTCCTTTTATTCTAAAAATGAATACATTGTACAAGGGGTGATGATTTATAGCATTTGTGGATGATGTAATTTTATTGTTCAATTATGCCTCAATGGATGGTCATTAAAACATTTTTATGATGAAACAATATTATAACAAAACTATTTACCTTATAAAATGTTATTTAAATATAATATATTCATCATATTAATGAATAAAACAAAAAAAGTTTGTAATGATCAGAAAACATAAAAAATAATCTAATAGATAACCAATAACATTTTATCTAATGATTCATCCTCAACCAAAATATCCAAAATAAGTATATAATAATTTATTATTATAGATTTTCATTAATAAATGATAATTTTGATATTTTTATAATTATTCCTATATAACCAGATCCTTACTACATATATACAAGTAAACCATTTCTAAAAACCAATGTAACAAACACTCTTATACTGTGAAAATAAATCCCACAACTCATCAAAAAATTACCTATATAAAAATAATTATATTATAATAAATCAAAACCATATTTAACATGTAATAAAATAAATTATTAATGAATCTAATTTCATTATATAGAACATTAAGTGAAAGGACGGACACCTTCTCACATAAGGTATGGGTTTCATCATCTGACATTCATTTCTCTGACATATTCTTTCTTCCCAAATATTTTGTTGTTTTATTATATGTAGAAGCCTATTTGATATACTGCAATGTAATAATATTTATTTCCATGGTATTAAATGATTCATTAAATGTTGATTATTTGTCCATGGAATATGATTCTATTATTGTAGTGTGGTAAAAGATTCATCCTGAATATCCATTTTTAATCGATTTTATAATTTTCCTCTCCTCAATAAAATGTAACAATTATTTCATTATATACAATTATACGACATTCAATGTATATGTTCTAAATTCATGCATCATGGTAATTTCATATTTTATTATAAAAAATTCAGGATTTTATAATGTTCCCTTTAAATTCCTCCCATTAAAAAACCCTTATTAAAGTGAACTTCCAAATTTCTTACTTATTTATATGTACCATACAAAATTAATTCTTAGAAACCATTATTTTTAAAATAAAAAATTTCTACAATGAGAATATATCATAGTACATTTTTTGTTCTATGAAAACAATTATGAATTTTTTGTTATAGATAATAATTTATGATTTCTCTTAATCTACACTAATGTGGCCTAATTATAAAATTTATTACAAAAAAAATTCTACATATTTGACATTTTTTTATGCCTCAAACATTATTTCATTTTACATCACTATTTTGTTATGCAATATAAATGTCTACAATATTATTTATGAGAAATAGAAATGAATTTTAAAAATATCAATTCTCTCTAATGAAAAAGTGTTTTTTGAGTCTCACTTTTAATTTTGTGATATATATTACTTATTAAACATATATTCACAGTGTGTAGTTCATATACATACATTGTTTAAAATATCACATTTCTTATAATTCTCATGATATTATTAGTATTATTTAATTTTTCTCCTTCATAAGGATTATGATTTTACTATTTTCATGACTTATGGGGTACTTTTAAATGTTTTATGATTAGTTTCTTCAAGAAATTTCGAATGGTCTCATTTTAATCCATCTTCACCAAATTTTAAATACATAAATGAATCTTACACTGCACTGTGGTTTACATCTTATTTTACCCTCTTCTATATGTTTTTTATGCATTTATTTTTATTTTTAAAATGGATTTTCTATTTTTATACCATTCATGGTTTATGGGTAATAAATTTACATTTCATATGCTATCTTTTCAATATGAATGTTTATGTTTCACCATAGTCATATGAGGAAGGAATTAGAATTATTATTTAATATATGGTTCCCAATATACTTCGACGATGCATTTGTATTTCTCATAAGATAAAATAGATATGGACTCTAATATGTCCATTCAAAATTATTTTTAGATTTGTATTCAGATTAGTCCTTATCCAATTATTTTCATATGTCATGGATATGGACTTGATGATATAACTCAGGTGTCCAACATTGTTCATTCCCTAATTATAATACATGTAATTTATATTTGTAATGATTTATAGACATGTAGAATATACATTGTTAGATTTATTTGACACGTGATTATTTATGGAATTATGTAATAACCATTTATAATTTCCATATTATTCTCATGTTAATGTTTTAATTGAATTTGTATTTTGTAATACCACTTTCCTTATTATATATGATATAATCATTTGTATTTCAATTCCTTTCTGGGAATCTAAACTCACCCCATTATAATATATTATTTTTTTCAATGATGCATAGATCCTAATATTGAATGAAATGTTGTGATAATCATGGAGTTTATGTTTGTTTAAAATGGAGTTAATTTTTTTATTTTCCTATCATGTCGTTATATAAATATTCTCTTTTTATAGGGTTATCCAAGAAATCCACAATATTTTGTCCTTTTGGATGTAAAAACTATTTCATAATAACAATTTAATGTATTCAAGAACAGACTTTATGCTACTAGGGTCCAGGTTTTTACACAATTTGTTATTAAATAATCCATTAAAGGAAGTGTGGATGTGGAGGAATCTAGGACACTTAAAATTAATTGACACCCTTGGTGTTAATAATTTTAGAATCATTCGAATATGCATGGAACTAGATCCCATCACCGATTACAAATCAAATTATTGTGAGAATCACTGGATAATTTCACAAAAAAATGAGGTGAGGAGACTAATAAATACCCAACTCAATCATTATAAATTATCTAATGACATGCAATGAAAACTCTAGAGACTATTATGTATGCGATTATTAGCATTCAAAGGCATATCTAAAAGAGGGTATTTCATAGAGAGGATGTTTCTATGACTAAATGAACATCTAGTCATCTTAAGCATAGAAAATCCTCCAGATCAATAAACTGACATGAATAAACACTCCATGTGATGATTATAGATCACACAAATGGTCCTTCAATGGGAAAATAAATTAAATCCCAAACAACATCATGAACATTTTATTTATTGATAAAAGCTAACAGTAAACAAAATATAAGGCATTAAAAATACAAAAAGGAGGGTTCATTGAGAAATAAATCGGTGAAATATATGAATGACCCAAAAGACGATCCCCATGATCATAGCATGTACAATTCAGTTCATGTGACCGCACAATTAAATTTAACCCAGATCATGCAATACTTTATTAGATTGTAATTTAGATCAGGATTTGTTTCCTAGACATGTTATATAATAGCATAAGACACTACTCGATCATGACACCGTAGCCTCAAAACCCCTCTTGTATCATAATCTTATACATAAATATCTCTTCAATATTGTCACAAGGACCACATGGAAGCAACAAATCATCTCATCTTAGTCTCTCTACAACACCTGATCATGTCAAATAGCACTCGGGATGTCTTTTGGAAAAGCTAGACATGTCACACATTTCCTTCAAGACATGTTATCCAGGTATTGAAAAAATATCCAATAAATATCACATATTATCATGTGATGACATCCATATGTGTCAGTTAACTATTATGAGGACAACTGGGTGAGTCAGTAAGTTCATACGACACCCTATATAAAATTCAATCGGGGTATGCAATGGATTACAGGGATAACGGGCAAGGTCTGGCAATGTTGTCGAGATGATACATCCTTGATCATGACAAAACCCTCATAAAAACCATCTTTGATATATAATTACCATCTATTGATTTTACTTGATTATATTGTTCTCTTTAGACATGTCATGAAGATAATGTCTTACATGTAATTTTGGAAATCAATTCATGATGAGCATAAAATCAATGCATGAGAGGAATACACATATGCAGGGTGAAGAAGGGAATCCATTGATATGATAACATTTTCAATTCTTGTTGTGTAATACCCAATTATACGATCGATTCCAGTGTGTAATACCAAACCTTGTTTCCTACAATGACATTGATTCATGTAAAATATATGATATGTAAGATTCCCTTCCAAGGCATGAGACCATTATCAAGAACCCAATGGGAACTATAGAAACAAATATACCACATCATCAAGAAATGAAATTGATTGTTTTTCATTCCTTGATTCTCAAAATGTGAATATATTAAGTGAGTTTATATAGTTTAAATAATCATATCATTTGCATTATAGATCTCTATATGGGGTAGGGAAACCACATGGTAAATGCCTCAATCATAAGGGTAGTATTTTTGTTTATACCATGATAGGATACATAATCGGATATGTCACACAAACAGTGGAAATTATGATTGTAATCTCTAATCCAAAAAACTATGAGAAATCTGATTCCAATCATAATCAAGATACATAGGTTGCCTTATAAAGACTCAAATTTTTAAAAAAACTCAAAATGGTGGTCTTAATACTTAACTCCCACATTCACAATGCAATGAGACTCGTCATTTTCCAACACATTTTCTCAAAACTAGTGTATCTCACAAGGGTTTAGGGAGATGCAATAATCATATCATTTGTGTTATGATCCTCTATAGATGCCGGTGAAATGTTAGTGTGTATGTCCCAAAAATTGAACTATGAAGACTATGACTTGTTACATAACTGGGGTATATTAGACAACACACTAAGGCTCGAGACCAAACACAAATGGGCATATATTTCAATATATTCCCCATCAGATATATGAAATTTCAAAATTGAGGAAAAATTGATTCCCATGGGTGGATATATCTACATCATACCTCAGTGACCTGAGATGTCAAATAAACTATGTTGACTATAGAAACTGAAGATTGAATTACATGGCCAATACATTAATTTTATGGAATACATAGTACATAACCAAAACAAACACCCAAGGACTGTAATAGTTTAGTGTTTTTGCAAACTCAGAACTTAATATTCTAATCATGGTGAATGATCTTTAGCATCTCCCATAAAGATCATCCCTTTTTTTATAAACCCATTTTTTATGTCCTGGGGAAAAATATACATAGAAAGGGTGATCTCGAATTCTTAGTAAGGTTAAACATGGAAAACATAAAACAATCCATAAAAATTGGAATGTAAAAACATGAACATAAAATTTAATCATCAAAATCTTGTGTTTTGAAATAAATCTTGGTAGTACATAAGGCATAAACCATAAAGGAACATCAATCATGATAAAACTGTGTGACAATAAAACATGTAATTGTGGAAAACCCTTAATCACATTATATGATTTCTATAGTTTCCAATGAATTTCTACCAAGACCATCATTGTGGACAAACTCCATTACTGAACCGGGTTTACCTGTCTTTCCAGCCATGTATTACAGAATCAGATATACTAACCGTTCTAGACATGTCTATCTCATGAGACATAAGTCAAGCCTAATAAATTGGAGGGATATATATGTCCCACCCATCTCATAATGAAATCATTCTTTTGTGTGCCACAAAATATACATAAATCATTCATCATAAACAAACCAATAAAATGGGTTTCATAAACATCATCCCATCATAACATAATCTATATAAAAAATGGATATAATTTAATCATAAACATAATAATAACATGTAAATAATAGATACTTTATTCTTGAAATATAATCATATTAAATAATGTCATGATAGATGGAAAATAGTTTTGATAAATCACTAGAAATGAATTCTTGAAGAAAAGATCCCTTTTTCATTCAAATCATTTTCTTTTCTCAAAATAACGTGCAATTTTAAAATAAAAGAAATTTGTTGAAAATAATCATGAAATAATTTATAGAAATATTTATGTAAATAAGTAATTAAGAAATTTTAAAAATCTGTTCAGACTGTATAAGTAAAAAAAACATTCTCCACGTACTATTTCCAGAAAAATCAAAAAGTACCTTGTATGATAAACAAAAGAATGATTCCTTCCATACAATGTGGTAAAATTCAACAAAGGGTAATCATGACTTTAAGAATACATGAATTAATATTAATCATTTTTTTAAAAAAAATTTAGAAAACAAGGAAATGGATGATAATTATAACCCCCTTAAATACTTACGTATAACCAATATGATGTAAAAATTAGATTGCAAAATTATCCCATACCATTTATAATTGGTTGAATCATAAGTGTCGTAAAATAAAGAAAATTAAATGAATATTTAAATATCATATCCTTCATAATAGAAACCAAAAACCATTCCTGGGATGCATAAACACCATACAAAATAAACAGATGGTGATTAAGGCATATGTCTCACGAAAATAAAAGTGAGATGAAATAATCCCTTACCATAGGTATGATTTTTTTGTACATATCCGAACCACCAGTATAATGATTTAAATAATGTCATTGACCTTGTCCAGAATCATATTTATTTTTATTATATCATATATGGTCATATTCTTATAGGTATATTAGTAACACTTTATTGTTACTTGTTATTCAGGTGTTAACTATTTTATGTTATTATGCATGTTTTGTTGAATGAATTCTTATTCCACTATTTAGGTTATAGTTTTATAATTTATAGAATATTATTAGTATTATATATCATATTAATTCATTAAATTAATTTATATAATCACTATTTAATTGAGATCATGTAGAACGAATCGCATCACATCGTGGATACGGTAGGTCTTACGTACACACGAGCGATGATATCATTCCCAAGATTGTGGAATTGTATTGATGGGTATAGTGTATAATATTTCTTAATAAATATCACATTAAACTAATCATATATATTAATTTCTTCCATCATTATACCCATCCCTGAATTTTTGTGATGAAAAAAAATATTACACCACAACGTGGAGGTGGTATTTCGTACGCACGCATGCGCGGTGATTTCATTTTTCATAGGATTGGTAGAAGGTGGGATGTGTTTGTATCATATAAATAATAACATATCAGTATACATGTGATACTAGAGTTATTACTTAATAATTATACCACTCATATAAATTAATTAGAAGAAGAAATATGAATGAAATATTCGGTAAAGGATATTACCTATTCTTCGACGTGCCTTTTCAAAACCTCCTCTTAGCGAACTAATGTGTGTCTTTGAAGAATACCATGACCTCTAGTATGTTTATTGGAATGCTTAAAAGATAAATGGTCATGGTTTGGTCTTTTTGGAAAGCTCAAAATGGCGTGAATTGGAGAGGGAGGAGGTTCCCTTTTAAAAAAGACGAGAAGGAAAATTTTGGAAACATTCAAAAAAATTAATTTAAAAAAAATAAAACACCACATAAAAACCTCCAAAATGACCCAACATCGAATTGTAGATAAGATAGGGTTGTGATATTATCAACCAACCAAATTTATACATGTTTTGATTTTATTTTAATCTGTATCATTTTGATTTATCCTTATTTAATTTAATTGATTTTATTTGTGGTAATAATATTATAAATTTTAAATTGTAATAAATACTTAATAATGTGTCGTGAATTGTCCATAATTAAATAAATTATTAAATTTTAGACCATATATATTTAAATTTTTAATTTTTAATTATTTTTGTTATTTTTAAACAATTTAATTATATGTTATTTTATTTAAAATAACAATAGTGTCAATTTTGATACTATTGAATTATTTAAATTTAAATAAAAAACACATCGAATATTTTTTTGAATAAAAATATTTAATATATTCCTAACATGTCATATTAACTTATAAAATTCTTGGACTACATTAATTAGTTCATATATTATTTATTTTAATATTTCTGAAACATTCTGTTGGATATTTGTCTAAAAAATTACTAAAATAATATTGTATAATTAATTATTATACTTTTATGTTGAATGAAAATTATAAATAAAATACTATTATTATGATAAATCTAATATCTTTCATAATAAAACTTTTAGTCCAATTTATCTTCTAAAACAACCGACTCTAAAAATGACATCTTTAATAAATTATGAAGGTGACAACTTTGACATCATTTAAAATAAAAAATATAAATTTCACAATATGTTTAATAAGGCTCTAGATGGTCCACAAGTTGATGCATGGATGCTTATAGAGTAGATATACTCAAAAAATATGTTTTGGTTAAGTGTTTTGGCCTTTTAATGGGTATTATTATTTTAATAAAAACAATATTGTGGATTTTTCACTAAATAAAGAATATCTGCATCATTATTGTATATGATATTAAGGTAGTTATATATTTTTTATAAATTAAAATTAAATATCCATGATAAATAAAAAAATATTAGATTTCAAATTAGTATTTATAATCTAATATATATTTAGTATCACCATATCTTAAAAAAAATTAATTATTATTGTTTGAGAGAGAAAATTTTAACTTTTTCTTTAAATAAAAAAAATTAATGTATTAATCACATACAAGTGGGTTCTAATAGATACCATTCCGACCCAAGTATATTTTAGGACGAAATATAATCATCCAATTATATTAAGGAAAGTGTTAGTGTAACACCCCATGAGTTTATGAGATATATTATTTTTAATTTCATTGATGTCTTCTATTATACAGTACACCAAGATTAGATTGTACTATACACAACGCCGTATTAGCTTGCAGTATATGAAACACTATTCTTGGCTCGTGTTACACACAATTTCACGTTCATTTTGTGGAAATTATTCTACGCAACATTATGTATTGATTTTGTTTAATGTATAAATGAAATAAGTTTTGAATATGGTATACGCAAAACCAAACAGAGAATTCACTACACGCAGCCCTGACATGGCTTGCATTACAAACAATTAAGACCTTCCTCGATAGCGTGTGTAGTACGCAATACCGAGTTTCACTAAATGAGATATTATTATAATATTATTATAAACTAGCCGTTATGAATAGTAATTCCCACTTTTTGAGATTTTATAAATTTTATCTTTCAAATTGGAATTCATTTTTAGATTCGGAATATCAAAATTATCCTTCGGTAAATTTTTGTTATTTTTCTGAAAACATTCAATTTTTGATGAATAATGAAAACACTAGGTTACTATTTAAAAACATACAATTTTTTAAATAATTATTTATTTTATTTAAATTTATTTTAGGGAAAAATTGAAACATAATACCTATATAAGTTCAATTTATTTCATTAGAGACATTTTATAATAATTTTAGATATATATAAATTTTATTGAACATTTCACTGTCTTTTACCCACCTCCTAGTAGAATTTGAAAACATACATAAAACATAATTTTACAGCTTATATTAGTGGAATTTCAAAAATACAAGAGACACAGAATATATCATGGAGTAAAATGTGGTTCAATAAGATAAAAATAAAATTTGGTGAATAGTAACTTTTTTACTTTTATTTACCAAGGTTAAAATTAAATAAGGTAATTAAGGGTAAAATGATATCATTATTACCCAAAAACATGTCATAATTCTATTGTATAAGTTTAATTCGACCAAAAACAACCTTATAAATTAAATATTATCATTTAGGTACTCATGGATTAGATTAGGAAATTTATTATTTTTTTATTTAAATAAGAGTTAAAATAGTTAAAATCGAAGTTTAATAACTAAAACATTTTTAATATAGAGATATACAAAAGATAAATTCGACTGTAAATATTAATTAGAAAGATAAAAATATTCCTTATATAATGGTATTTTATTTATAATTTTTAGGCATTAAATAATTTAATTTATTTATAACACAACGATGATCCAGTAATTACCTTATTAATGAAATATTAACATAATTGATGTAATAAATACCCAAATTAATGTAATTTGGGACTTTTTATAAATTTCACTAATTTTCTAGGTTAATATGACATGTTAGTATTGATTCAATTAACTTTTTTCGAACTAAAAATGCTTTTATTATTTTCACAAAAAATCAATTACCAAATAGTGTCAAAATTGACATAAAATAGTATTTTAAAAAAAATATTATATTATTAATTGTTATTCTATTCTTAAAAATCATTATATCAAAAAAATTAATTATATAATGTTATATTTATTAATAAGGAACCACTTTGGGTTCGTTTTCCTTGTAATAGTATGTTTATTAACCATATAGTGTAAGAAAACAAGAAGACCCGATAAAAGTTACATTATTTAACATAGAGTTAAATCTAAATGATAAGGATAAAATAGTAACCTAAACTTGTCTAAAACCTATTGGTTGAGAGGATGTCGACGCATACCCAATTTATCTTATAAATAAATCAAATTGGAGATTTTATAATCCGAATATGACATTATAATAAAATAATCTCTTAAGTTTTTCCAAAGGTGCCTCTCTCCTCGCATATAAAAGTGCACCACCTCCCTATTCACTTTACACAATATTGAGCCTTCAAGATCGGAAAAACACTACCCATTTCTCTTCTCAACGTCCCTATAAACATTATATAGGTTCTGGTCTCCTCAAAAGACCAACTCTAGTGCCTTAAAAGGGAGCTTAAAAGGGGTGCATCGAAGAAGAAGTAATCTCTTCTACCGATTCATTCAAGTTTCTTCCTTCTTCAACTTCTTTTTATTTTTTTCATCATAAATTAATATCATCAGTATCAATAATATACTTATATGTTATTATAAATATTAAAAAACCCTATTTAACCTTCTATCCATCCTATGAAAAATGAAATCATCGCGCGTGCGTACGTACGGAATACCGTCTCCACGCAGTGGTGTAATCTATTTTTCCACCACCACCTTACTTGGATGGGTATAATGGTATAAAGAATAACAATATATATTTATTATAACATAATAATTTTTCTGAGATATTATATCATCCACACCAATTCAATTCAATAATTATGGGAACGATATCATTTCTCATGCGTACGTACGGATTACCATCTCCACGACGCGATGAGATTTATTCTCCATGTTAACCACTCAAGAATGATCATAAAGTATATATAATAAATAATAATGAAATATATGTCAAGATAATGCTTCTGGATTTATGTATATATATATATGTCATCTACTTACATCCATTCAAGTCAATAAATAAAAGAAAACAGTGTTCATGTGTACATACGGCCAACCATCTCCATGAATGGTGTATTTCATTTCATTTATCTATGTTATATAAATATATATATACTTGATATATATGATATATAAATCATGATTTACATTCTGGATGTAATTAAATCATTATATATGTAATAATAATATCAAGAACAACAATTCCAAACACGTACGATAAATAAAACGATTTTACCCAAAACACTGCCTTAAAATGGAATTTACAAAAGAACGGGTAATATAAAGTCATAAGTGAACCATTTATGATATCATAAAAAGGAATATGATTCTGTAATAAGTCAATGACATTATTTAAATCATTATACTGGAGTTTTGGATATGTACGAAGCATATTTGACCTAAGGTAAGGGATAACTTTTCCAATCTCATTTTTTTCGAGGTTGTTTATTCATAAGTATTAAGAGGGGTTATATTTATCATACCTGTATTTATATTCTAAAAATGGTTTCATGTATGTTTAAAGTCCTTTATACCCATTTTTTTTACATTAACTGCATGTTATGTAAGGAATCATTCTTTTTTTTACGTTACAAGGTACTTGTTTGACTTTTATTGCAAAAACTGAGAAGAATGTTTTTTTAACTTATACGGCATGAACTGATTTTTACGGTTTCATAATGCCTTATTTTAATGAAGCGTAATCTACATGATCACATGATTATTTTCAAAAAAATAATTTTCTTATAAAATTGAATGGAATTTTGTGAAAATAAAATGATTTTAAAGAAGAAAGGATATTTTTTATATGAATTCATTTTAAGTGTTTTGTCAAATCTGTTTTCCATATAAGATGACATTTTTTTGTATGATGATGTTTCAAAAATAATGCCTCTATTATTTACATGGTTTGATTATTTTTAAGATGAATTATATCCATTTGTTTTATATAGATTACGTTATGATGGGATGATGTTTATGAAACCCATTTTATTCATTGGGTTATGATGAATGATTTAGGTTTATTTTGTGGCACATGTAAGAACGATTTCATTATGAGATGGGTGGGACCTATATCTCCCTCCATGGAATTGGATAATGATTTATATCTCATGAGATAGACATGGCTGGAATGGTATGTTAATATGATTCAGTGATACATGACAAGAGCGAGGTGTGAACTCGATTCATAAACGGACTTTGTCCACTAAGATGGTCATGGAAGCAATGCCTTGGCTACTATGGAAATCATATCATGTGATTAATGGTTTTCCAAAATTAAATGTTTTATTACCATGCTATTTTATCATGATTGATGTTCCTTTATGACCTATTCCTTACATAGTTCCAATATTTATTTCACAACTCATGATTTGATGTGTAAACATTATGTTCATGTTTTGAAGTTCAAATGTATATGGTTTGTTTTATTTTCTCCATGCTTACCTTTACTGACCATTAGACCTCACCCCTTATATGATTTCTCTTACACATGATATAAATAAATGTTTTAGGTAAGAAAAAAAGGGGAAGATATTTATGGGAGATGATGATGATCTTTTACAAAGATTAGAGGATTATGTTCCGAGTTTCCAAAGACACTAAACAATTACGGTCCTTTGGTGTCTGTTTTTGTTATGTATTATGTATTCTGCAAAAGATTTGTAGTGTCCATATACATCAAGATTTGGGTCTCTACAGTTGTTATCAGAGTAATGGTTTAGTTATCCTTTGGAAACTAGGATGCGAAAACATTAGTGAGATCCCTAGATATATTTCTACGGTATGTCTAGGGATGTTCCTAAGATTATGTATAAGTGTAGGTTATATTCCTATAATTATGATAATGATCGTGAATAACATAATATTAAACCTAAGATGATATAGATTGAATGTAGTCACCTTGATTATGTTGTTTTCCTAGTACGATTTGTGCCTCTCACCCTATAATTTTTGGGTATTAGAGAACGGATGGAAATAGGTAGATTCACGATAATAGAGGATATGATGGACAATGGAATGATATTCATAATGACCAACCAAATTAAATAGGATTTGAAGTCCAAACATCGTTATAATGCCTAATCAGCAATCTCATTATATGATCAATAATCTCAACTTTGGTAAGTTTCCAGACTCAACTAATAAGAGAATGATGGAGTTTCATGATGATCATAGTGGAAATAAAGTTCAATTTTCATCATGTAAATAATGTGGTAAGAAGCATCAGGGAGAATTTTTCAAAGGAATTGGAAGAAGCTTTGGGTGTGGAAAAGAAGGACACAAAGCCAGTAATTGCAAAGGAAAAGGATTCGTTAACAACATGGACAATGATAATGATATTGCTAAGACATCAACATATGTTAAATGTTTTAAATGTGGAATGTAGGGGCATTATTCAAACCAATACCCTAAAGGAAAATTTCATGACGTCAATCATCATGGTCAAATGGTTAGTACTTATGTTGATGAAGATGATGAGACTACAAATGATATATAAGATGAAAGAAGTGTTGAAGAATAAAATGAGGATGCTCGTTCAATGGTTTAAGAAGATAGTGGAATGATTGTACGTCTATCATAAATAATGTATGGTAGTGGTAACCATGAAATGTTATTCATATATATTTCGAAGGAAGATGATATGTGCTTAATTAAAGGATAATGAGAGAATGAAATGTTTGATAGTATTAATGAACTCATGACTGATATAAGGACAAAGTGATACCATGGTTTGAGTATATAGAAATTTTGGGATTTTGGTATGAGGAAATAGATAACTTTTTACAGAAATCATGTTTTCACTAAGGTTCAATGGGTATTCTTTTTTCAAGAGAATAAATAATTAAGGTATTCAAATGATTGGAATGTAACCAACAAGATATCTCATATGATATATGGGGGGTCAATGATGGTATTCAGATGCTCAGTAAATGACATTTCCTGTAATTCATTTCTTTATACTATGAGCTTGAACAGATGTATTTTAGATAATCCTAAAGATTGGAATTGATTATTTTGGACACAAGTTAGTATTGTTTAAGGCTGGAAATTTTTGATATTATTTTTGGAATGTTATAATAATATAGTTTTAGAAAAAGGAAAAACTGTAGGATGGGCGACAACCCGTCACGTCGAACAAGGATGTGGGAATCAAACCCACAACCGAAGTGCGACAGGCCGTTGTCACCTACCACTATCCCACAGGAAGTCCCTGGTTATTATGAACTAGTTTTATATTATTAAAAGGTATGATAGATGAAGTATAAGTCCATTTTTGGAACCATATATGATTAATCTCACTATGAATAGACATATGTATATATAATAACTTTTTCTATCCTTTTGATTGAGACAAATGGAATGACCTACCATTCTATAGAATGATCTGCTAACACATAACAGAAGACAAATTCAACTTCATTTCTTTAAGAAATGAAGTGGAAATTGATCATGGAACAAACAACAGTAAGCCTGTACCAAAATCAAGTAAATATTTCTTTTAATTCAACAAATCTTCAACTTTAGGGAAATGATCTTGAATTTTTTTTTGTCCTAGTGTTGTTATATTCGATGAATCAGATGGTACCTTAAATCATCACAAAATTATGTCTTTGTGATTGTTTGCTTTTTCATAGCCATGTCATCTACCACTCTCCATCAGAACATGATTGTTAGATTTTTCTTCCATATCCATATTTCCACCTATGTTCTCCTATGTGGAAACCCAATGATGAGTTAATCTGGGTAACCATTACATTTCATACTTTACAATTTAAAATTATGTTTTAGTATTCCTTTTAAGATATGGGTTTTTACGAATAAAACATTCAAGTAGTAAACAATTTATATCCCCGATGAATTTCGAGGGCGAAATTCCTTTTAAGAGGGGTAGAATGTAACATCCCGAGATTTGATGAGATATATTATTTCTAATTTCTTTGATGTCTTCTATTATACACTACTCCATGATTAGCTTGTACTATATGCAACACAATATTAACTTGCAGTATACGCAACACTATTCTTGGATCATGTTACACACTATTTCAAGTTTATTTTGTTGAAATTATTCTACGCAACATTAAGTATAGATTTTGTTTAATGTATAAATGAAATATGTTTTGATTATGTTATACGCAAAACCAAACAGAGATTTCACTACATGCATCCCTGACATGGCTTTCATTACACCCAATCAAGACCATCCTCTATAGCGTTTGTAGTACGCAATACTGAGTCTCACTAAAAGATATATTATTATAATATTGTTATGAACTAGCCGTTATGAATAGTAATACCCACTTTTTGTAATTTTATAAATTTTATCATTAAAAATGGACTTCATTTTTGGATTCGGAATATCAAAATTAGCCTAGGGTGATTTTTTTGTATTTTTCTGAAATCATTCAATTTTTTATGAATAGTGAAAACACTGGGTTACTATTTAAAAACCAACAGTTTATTTAAATAATTTTTTATTTTATTTAAATTTATTTTCCGCCAATATTGAAACATAATACCTATATAAGTTCAATGTAATTCATTGGAGTCATTTTATATTAATTTTAGTTATATTAATATTTTATTGAACTTTTCACCGTCTTTAACTCACATCCTAGGAGAATTTGAAAATTTACATAAAACATAATTTTACGACTTCTTTGAGTGGAATTTCGAAAATCCAAGAGACATGGTTAATATCAAGAAGTAAAATGCGGTTCAATAAGATAAAAATAATTTTTTTGTGAATAGTAACTTTTTACTTTTATTTACCACGGTTAAAAGTAAACAGGGTAATTAAGGGTAAAATGATATTATTATTACCCTATCACATGTCCTAATTCTATTGGATAACTTTAATTCAACATAAAAAAACCATAGAAATAAAATATTATCATTTAGGTCTATATAGATTAGATTAGGACATTTATTATTATTTTATTTAAATAAAGGTTAAAATAGTTAAAATAAACGTTTAATAACAAAAAAAATTTAATAGAGGGTTATACATAAGATAAATTTGACTATAAATATTAATTATAAAGATAATAATAATTCCTACATAATGGAATTTTATTTATAATTTTTAGGCATTAAAAATTTTAATTTATTAATGACACTATGATGATGCAGTAATTACCTTTCTAATGAAATATTAACATAATTGATGTTATAAATAACCAAATAAATGTAATTTGAGAAGTTTTATAAATGAAACTAATTTTTTTGGTTACCATGACATCTTATTATTGATTCAATTAACTTTTTTAGAAATAAAAATGATTTTATGATTTTCACAAAAAATCTATTACCAAATACTATCAAAATTTACAGAAAATAGTTTATAAAACAAATATTATATTATTAATTGTCATTCTATTCATAAAAATATAAGGTTTGGGCAAATGACTTAGATAAGGTTATATTTATTTATAATTAACCACTTGGGGTTTGTTATCTTGTTATTGTATTTTTACTAACCATATAGTGTAAGAAAACAAGAAGACACGGTAAAAGTTGAATTATTTAACTTAGAGATAAATATTAATGATAAGGTTAAAATAGTAACTTGAAGTTTTCTAAAACCTATTGGATGAGAGGATTTCGATCCAACCCAACTTTATCTTCGAAATAAATCAATTTGGAGCTATTATAAACTGAATATTACTTTATCATAAAATAGTATCTTATGTTTTTTCTAAGGTGCCCCTCTCCTCCATTATAAAAGGGCACCTCCTCCCTCTTATCTTTACCCAATTTTAAGCCTTCATGCTCGGCCAAAACCTACCCATTTCTCTTCTAAACTTCCCTATAAACATTATAGAGGTTCAGTTCTCCACAAAAGACCAACTCTAGTGCCTTAAGAGGAAGCTTAAAGGGGTGTGTCGAAGAAGAGATAATCTCTTCTACCGATTCTTTCAAGTCTCATTCATCTTCAACTAATTCTATTTTTTTTAAATCATAAATTAATAACAACAGTATCTCTCATATACTGATATGTTATTATAATTATGAAACAACCCTATTTCATCTTCTATCCATCCTACAAAAAACAAAATCACCGCGCGTACGTGCGTACGGAATATCGTCTACACGCCGTGGTGTAATCTATTTTTCCACCACCACCTTACATGGATGGGTATAATGATGTAAAGAATAACTATATATAGTTATTATATATTATACTAATTCTTAGATATTATATCATCCACTCCAATTCAATTCAATAATTATGGGAATGATATAATCGCTCGTGCGTACGTACAGATTACCGTCTCCACGACGCGATTAGATTCATTCTCCATGTTAACCACTCAAAAATGATCATAAAGTATATATAATGAATAATAATGAAATATATGACATGATAAGGCTACTGTATTTATATATATATATATATATATATATATGTCATCTACTTACTTCCATTCAAGTCAATAAGGGAAAGAAAACAGTGTTCATGCGTACGTACGGCCTACAGTCTCTATGAACGATGTATTTCATTTCATTAATCTATCTATTATATATATATATACTAGATATATATTATATATAAATAATTATTTACATTATTGATGTAATTAAATCATGATATATTTAATAATAATATCAATAACAACAAGTCCAAACACGTATGATAAATAAAACGATTTTACCCCAAACACTGCTTTAACATTGAATTTACAAAATAATGTGTAATATAAAGTCATAAGAAAACCATTTATGATATCATAAAAATGGATATGATTATTTAATAAGTAAATGACATTATTTGAATCATTATATAGGATGTTTGGATAATTACAAAGCATATCAGACCTATGGTAAGGGATATCTTTTCCAGTCTCCTTTTTATTAGAGATTATTTATTCGTATGTATTTATTGGGGTTATATTTATCATAAATGTCCCTATTTTATAAAAATTATTTCAGGTATGTTTAAATTCTTTTATACCCATTTTTTTAATTTTACTACATTTTATGTAAAGAATCTTTCTTTTTTTACATTTCAAGGTACTTTTTTGACTTTTCTGGAAAAAGTATGAGAGGAAAGTTTTTTAAACTTCTACAGCATGAATAGATTTTTACCATTTCATAACACCTTATTTTCATGAAGATTACTCTACAAGATTTCCTGATTATTTTAAACAAAATATTTTTCTTTTAAAATTTAATGGAATATTGTGAAATGAAAATGATTGTAAAGAAGAAAGGATATTTTCCACAAGAATTCATTTCAAGTGTTTTGTGAAAACTGTTTTCAATATAAGATGATATTATTTAGTATGATTATGTTTCATGAATAATGTCTCTATTATTTACATGTTTTTATTCTTTTTATGATGAATGATATCCATTTGTTTTATATGGATTGCGTTATGATGGAATGATGTTTATGAAACCTATTTTATTCTTTGGGTTATGATGAATGATTTATGTTTATTTTGTGGCACAAGTAAGAATGATTTCATTTTGAGATGGTTGAGACCTATATCATCCTATAATTCATTGAGTAAAGATTTATATCTCATGATATAGACATGGCTGGAATGATAAGTTAATCTGGTTCAGTGATACAATACTGGAACGAGGAGTGATCTCGATTCAGAAAGGGAATTTTTCCACTAAGATGGTCTTGGTAGCAATGCCTTGGCTACTGTGGAAATAACATCACATGATTAATGGATTTACACAATTAAATTTTTTATTCCCATTGTATTTTATCATGATTTATGTTCCATTATGAGATATACCTTACGTACTTATAAATTTTTTTTTCACAACACAAGACTTGATGTGTAAACATTATGTTCATGTTTTGATGGTCAAATGTATATGGTTTGTTTTATTCTCTCCATGCTTACCCTTACTGAGAATTTGAGATCACCATTTATCTGTTTTCATTTTCACTAGATATAAAGAAAGGTTTTATGTAACAATAAAAGGGGAAGATCATTATAGGAGATGTTGAAGATCTTTCACCAAGAAAAGAAGATTATGTTCCGAGTTTCCAAAGACACTAAACTATTATGGTTCATTGGTGTCTATTTTTGTTAGGTATTACATATTTTAAAAAAGTAATGTAATGAATATGTACTTGAAGATTTGTGTCTCTACATCTAGTGTAATTTTATAATATTATTTTTAGCCTTAATTATCTAATTTACCTTTAACTATGGTAAATGAAGTTTAACTTAGTTACTATTCATTGTAGCCAAAAACAAAAGTATCTTATAAACATAATTTGGACCTACTAATTCCAAATACTGAATCTATTTTTCCAAATTCAAAACATATAAGTTTCTGGAATTAATTTTAAATTAATCTCATTGTTGAAGAAAAAGTGTTTTTGTTTAAAATATTGCAAAAGCTTGAAATGTTTTTACATATGATTTCAATGTCAAATTAATGCTCATTGAATTGAATATATTAAATGGTAAAAATATATGCTATTTATACTTAAAAAAAAATTAAATATTATAATTTAACAATATAAATTATCATGATGAATGAAGTTGTTTTTAATTAAAATATATCATATTTTAACTATTCATCAAATATTAAAGATATTAGAATAATGTTAAAAAATTATACAACATAAATTTTTATATCATGATTCAAAACAAGAAGTTTAATTTGTCAAATTGGACTTATAAACATGTCAAAAATTAGATTTTAAATGGGTGTGCCATCGAAAGGTGAAAAAGTTTTATTTTTTAAAAAAATTATTTCTTTTAACCGAAAGAATAATTTTGTTCTCATACCGTGTTCTAGAAAATGTGTAAGATGAATTATAATGTTATAAAATTCAAAATTTAGTTAATACTATTCATAACTTTAAGTTCATAATAATGTTATAATATATCATTATTATGGAAACTCAGTATTGTGTACAACACATGGTATTGAAGAAGGTCACTCAAGCGTGCAATAGAAGCAAAAAATAGTGTTGTGTATACTAAAAAATAATACAATATTGTGTATATCGCAAGAAAATCTTGGTGTAGCGTAAAAATAAACAAAAACAATATTTCTCATAATATTTCAGGGTGTTACAATGACTATGATTCCTAACATTACTGGGATACGCAGGATGCATCTCCAAAGCTCGAGCTCAATATTAATCATACTAATGGATGTAACAGTATATATTTCATTCGTCGATATGTAATTATAATTATTAGATGGAATCTCGTGATTCTCACACCTAGCATATATTAATTCGGATTAGGGAATCAAAATTAATTCCTCATTGGAATCATGAATCTCCACCAGATAGGGAAATCCCAGTGTATATGTACCAATGCGTGGAATGATATGTTCAACAATAATATAAGTGAATCAACGATCAGTCCAGTCCATAAAGAATTATTTAACTATGATTAATTCAATTCTATCAAAACCATTATATGTAGAAAGTCTCTTTAATACACATGTTTATGCACTCTATTCCCCAGTTCATGTACAAATGGCCACTCTACAAGGTGATAAATTTCAAATATTAATGAAAATAAATGGATTTTGAATCCTCTAATATAAATGATACATATGTATCCTCATAATGATTAAATCACATCCTTTGAATATTAACCACCTCACTATGGTGAAACTTATTCCAAAGAATCTGGTTTTATGGATTTAGTATATGAATAATATTTCCATCAATAGATAATTGGATGAAGAACCTAAGATAAAAATATTTGCAATCACTAATGTGATCTCCCATTCCTATATTCATTAACACCATCCTCATTTATTTTTATATTTGATGTATTTCTCTATAATCATTTTTTATGGGATTCAGTCCCTTATCATTTTTCGGAAGAGATTTGAGAAAATATAATAACTCTATAAGAGTGTCTTACAGTATGAAATTATTTTCACATATGGTTGAGATGAACCAAACCACCCATTCCATCAACCAATGTGAATCCCTGTTTAACTTTGTGTTTGATATCCCAATTGAACAATTTCCATTATAATGAAAGAGATTATGCAGTAATGGATGAGGGAGTCATTCTGAATATCCATTACGAATGAAAATGACCCATTGTTAAGGATGTTGTAATATGTCAGACCATATACAATCAACAAATAAGAACAACGAAACCAGTCTCAATGAGGGTTTCCACAATCATCTATCACACATCAAAATATAATTGGTGAACATGATTTGAATCAATGAATTAAAAATACAAATATCTATTTTCTATTTTTCAATTTTGGTTTCCCCTATATGAAAATATAAATGGGGATCCTTCCATTAATATATAAAATAGATAACTATTTATAATTGTATTTCAAGCCATATTTTTACACTATATTAAAATATAACTACTGATGCCAATGTCAAACAAAATATTGACAAAAATATCAATTTAATCATGCATTAAGAAACATCGTTCTACGCTACTACACAAACAATGAATTGATTTTGACAAGTTCTTACAATTGATCTTATTTAACCGATGTTATCCTGAAAAATTACATCGTCATTTTAAAAATCCCAAATGAGAAAAATATTCAGATAGGGAATAATTGGAAAATTCTGGAAACCATTCATATCTGATTGAGGACATTAGTAAAAAAATATTTCACTAATTGTTGACATTGTTCAATGTTGTATTCCTTTCTATAGATACCCCTCCCAACAAATGTGTATTGTAATTATACAATGAATTCATTATATATTATTTTTTTCTTAAAAATAAACTATGGTAGTTTCCCCTACAGGTCAATAAAATATCACATTCTTGATAGATACCACATCAGGTTAAGATCATGAAGGTCCAGGTGTGCTATCTACATTGTATAATCCCAATATTGGAATCATCTCGTAATGTTCATTGTGTATGGAAATATAAGAGTCTTCATATCCTATGGAATAATGCGTTTATGTGTGTGTCTCTTATCCCCATAGTTTACAACCTAAGGATATTATACCTAGATAATGACCACTCCAATTTACCATATCTATTGACGGTGGATCACAAAGGAATCTATGGAACCAATATAATTTAGGGGCTAATAAGGATGTTTCCTATCAAACATCCTCACCAGTATCATACCACTAATATGAACTATTTTCTAGGTGAGGGTACCACATGACACAATACATCACTAAGGTCCATTCATATGAAACATGGACCAATCATCATGTGATAAAAGAAATTGATGTCCAAAAGAGGCATCATATCCTCACTCTTAATGACATCGCAAACCAGAAAATTCCAGCATGATTGACTAAGCATGATCATATCCTTATCTCTTAGAACATGTTTTTGGGAAGATTCCTGCCCAATGAATGGGGAGTCTCGTATTAATACCCCCATATATAATTCCCATAAACATATCATGGTGAAACTAGATGGATAGATTTGGTCACATAGATACACTTCAATCAAAGTCATCTAACATTGCAAAAATGAGTCAATAAATGTTGATGTCGATATCCCAGAACACAATATGCTAAAAGGAAAATATATTTTATCAAAATCTGAATAACTCTTATAAAATATTTTGGAACTATTATAGTTAATGGAAAAGGTGCATATTCTTATTCATTCAACTAGGAAAAAACAACCTAAAAATCATTATGAATTGTTGGGTGCAATAGAGAAAGAACACATTGTTACACCAATCTAGATGAATTTTCAGCATATTCCATTAATGGAAAATGCATCGAACCATCTTCATAATCGCATTCCAACATGGGATCAAAACGATAGAGAAGATA
Organism: Viscum album; assembly: GCA_963277665.1. Lineage (NCBI taxonomy): Eukaryota > Viridiplantae > Streptophyta > Magnoliopsida > Santalales > Viscaceae > Viscum > Viscum album. The sequence goes on from OY728127.1 coordinate 1,141,145,941, forward strand.
ATTCTATAATAAAGGGAATGATGCCTAGAAAGGACATCCAATAACATATTCCAAGGAAATATGACTGGGATTATTTCAAAATTCTAGGTGGGCCTCACAATGTTATGGGGACACAAGCATTAGGATTGGATCACATTCCTACTGTTGTAGTCCATAAGAAGACGTCAATGTCCCATGATCATGAATATATACCTATTTCCGTCATGGATATCCAATTGATAATTAACCAATTCTTGGGACTAGTTTATAATCCTTCCAGTTAATATGATAGTTAAATTCTAGATGATCAGAGAATCCAATCACATATTACTAATACTAGTGATAATCAACTACACCAGTATCATTCTAATTAAATACAAGAATAGAATAATAAACCTTCTCTCTAATTATGGAGGTAAGTCATAATATTTTTTTTTGTAAATTCTTATTCAAACCATGCTCATATTAATGTACCAAATGGGGACCACCTTGATATAGTCACACACGCCTTAGTGAAGTCCCACATTACATCCATGAATGACTAGAAACATAATAAAATTTCATGGTATCATTTTAATAATCATTTATTGACCAATGATCTTCATGTAAATTACAAAAATTGATTTTTTTAGAATGTATTCATATCAATAATGAGTTATATCAATAACATATAATTTTATATTCACTATGTAGGAACATATATCCATAGAATCAAATAATTATAATCAATTTTTTGAAATTATTGTATACTTGGATCATATTCCAACAAAATCACAAAATGAAAGTTGGTATATTTTATCCATTATGCGAAACATGGACCATATTCCTACTATGTTCATTGATAGTGACCTTCAGGTCATTACAGACACAATCTCAACAATGAAAATTTTTGTATACACTTCCACCAAGGAATAAGAATTTAATTACACGGATAGCCTTTCACATGGTTTTATGGAGATAAATGTCATATACTATACTCCCAAATTCCACCATGGTCATCCTACCTATGTTGATATCTCCAATAAACCAGGGAATACTCCGTTTTCCTAGAAACCTTTGTATATGGAGTTATTGAATTATAAGAAATATTCTTATAGAGAGGTGTTTAAGGACCTAATTCCCTTACATTTAGAGGTTCTCAAAATGTTGGGGTCAATAATATATAGTTACCATAATTCATCATTCAAATCATGACATCTGGAAGATTTTAGAATCTTATATAATTTTCGTACATGAGGAAATCATCTATTTCAGACAAATATGACAATTAAATATACATATGAAGGGATTTAACAAGAAAACTGAAGAGTCACAAATCTTGACATACATGGACATTACATTACTTTTGTGGAATACTTAATAAATAAAAAAACAGACACACACGGAGCGTAATAGTTTAGTGTCTTTGGAAACTCGGAATATAATCATCCAATCGTGGTGAAAGAACTTAAACATCTCCCATAAAGATCTTCCCCTTTTTGTTTTCTTACCAAAAACCATTCTTTATATCCTGGGGAAAAGAAAACATATAAAAGGTGAGATCAAATTCTCAGTAAGGGTTAGAATGGAGAAAATAAAACAAACTATATACATTTGAACTTAAAAAAACATGAACATTATGTTTAAACATCAAAATCATGAGAAATGACATAAAACATGGCAGTACATAAGGCATAGATCATAATGGAACATCAATCATGATAAAATAGAATGGGAATAAAACATGTAATTGTGGAAACCATTTAGCACATCTTTTTATTTCCATAGTAGCCAAGGAATTACTGCCAAGACCATCTTAGTGGAAAAGTCCCTTTCTGAATCGAGTTCACTTCTCGTTCCAGTCCCGTATCACTGAACTGGATAAACATTCCATTCGAGCCATGTCTATCTCATGAGATATAACTCATTACCCAATGCATTGGAGGGAGATATAGGTCCCACCCATCTTATAATTAAATCATTATTAATTGTGCCACAAAATAAATATACATCTTTCATAATAAACCAACGAATAAAATCGGTTTCATAAACATCATCCCATCATCACATAATACATATAAAAGAAATGAATATCATTTCATAATAAGAAAAGTGAAACCATGTAAATCATAGAGACATTATACTTGAAACATACACATATTAAATAATGTCATCTTAGATGGAAAAATGGTTTTGATAAAACAATTGAAATGAATTCTTGAGTAAAATATATTTTATTCTTCAAAATCAATTTCTTTCCACAAAAAGTCATGCAATTTTAAAAGAAAAATATTTTGTTGAAAATAGTCATGAAATATTTTGGAGAAATCTTCCTGAAAATAAGGCTTTATAAAACTGTAGAATTTCTTTCATTCCGTATAAGTTAAAAAAACATTCATCTCGTACTTTTGCGGGAAAAGTCAAAAAGTACCTCGTATAGTAAAAAAATGAAAGATTCTATACATATCATGCAGTACAAGTAAAAAATGGGTAAAAAGGACTCTAAACATACCTGAAACCATTTTTAAAAAATAGGGACATGTATGATAAATATAAACCCAGTAAATACGTACGAATAAACAATCTCATAAAAAACAAGATTGGAAAAGTTATCCCTTACCTTAGGTCCGATAGGGATCGTATGTATGCAAAACATCATTATAATGATTTAAATAATGGAATTGTCTTGTTATAGAATCATATTTATTGTTATGATATCATATATGGTTCACTTATGACTTTATATTACATGTTTTTTTGTAAATTTCATGTTAACGCATCGTTTTGTGTAAAATCGTTTCATTTATCGTACGTGTTTCGACATGTTGTTTCTTATATTATTACTTATATTATGATTACTTAATTACATAATGTAAAACATGATTTATAAATAACATATATTCAGAATATAAATATATATGATATATCGATAAATGGAATGAAATACACCGTTCATGGAGACGGTAGTCCGTACGTACGCATGAACGCTGTTTTCGTTTCCTTGGTGAATTTAATGGAATTAAATAAATGAATCATATATGTACATAAGTCAAGTATTATTAGTATGTAACATATTTCATTATTATTTATTATATATACTTTATAATCATACCTGAATTGTTAATCATGTAAAATGAATCTCTTCACGTTCATGGAGACGGTAGTCCGTACATACACACGAGCAATGATATCAATCCCATGATCATGGAATTAAATTGAAGTTTATGTATAATATTTCATAATAAATATCACTTTAAAATAATCATATATAGTTATATATTTATACCATTATACCAATCCATGTAAGGTGGTGGTGGAAAACAGATTACACCATGACGAGGAGACGGTCTTCCGTACATACACACATGCAATGATTTCATTTTCTATAGGATGGATAGAAGGTAAATATGGTTGTTTCATATTTATAATAACATATTAGTATATGAGTGATACTGATGTTATTAATTTATGATGAAACAAATAAATAAAGAATAAGTAGAAGAAGGAATGAATTGGAATGAATTGGTAAAGTATATTACCTCTTCTTTGACATGCCTCTTCTTAACCTATTCTTAGGGCAAAAAAGATGGTCTTTGAAGAAGACCAGCAACTCTAGGATGTTTTTAGGGAAGTGGATATGAGAAATTGGCAGGGTTTGGCCAATATTGAAGGCTCAATGTTGTGTAAAGAGGAGTGGGAGGAGGTGCCCTTTTATAAGGGAGGAGAGGGGCACCTTTGGAAACTCAAAAATATTAATTTATAATAAATCAAACCCCACATAAAAACATCCAAAAATAACTCATAATATATGATTAGATGAGATAGGGTTGTAATATAGTAAACCAATAAAATTTAGTAATGTTGAAAATTTATTTTAAACCTTATCAACTTGATTTATCCTTATTTAATCTATTTACTTTTATGTGTGGTAATAAGATTCTAAATTTTAAATTGTTATAAATAATTATGTATGTTTTGTGAATTTTCCATAATTGGATAACGTATGACATTGTAGCCATATAAATATTAATTTATAAATTTTAAATATTTTTTTTATTTTTAAACAATTTTAAATTATGTTATTTTAATAAAATAACAATAGTGTCAATTTTGACTCTATTCAATTATTTGAATTTAAATAAATTCCACACATGGGATATATTCAAACCAAAATGTTTAATAGATTCCTAAAATGTCATATGAATCTAGGAAATTTTTGAAGAACATTAATTAGTTCATATAATGTTTATTTTGATATTTATAATACCATTTATTTGATATTTATCTTCATAAAACAATTACTACATAATTTTCATATAATCATTTAATATACTTATTAGATTCATAAAAATTAAAAATGATATCATATTATGACGATAAATATAATCAATTTCCTAATAATATTTTTACTCTAATTTATCATCTAAAAATTACAGCATTTAAATTGTTATATTTATTAAATTATGAAGGTTACAACTTTGACATCATTTAGAATAAAATAATATTAATGTCATAATCTCGTTTATAAGGATCAAAATGGTCGAATATTAGACAATTGGGTGATTATGGTTTACATGTACCTGAACAATAAGTTTTTGTCAGGTTTGTTGTGCATTTTATGGTCACTATTAGTTTAATAAAAACAATATTATTGATTTTTCATTAAATAAACAATTTCTGCATCACTATTGTGTCACCATTAATGACAATTATTTAATCCCTAATAATTAAAAATATATTCTCATGATGTAGATAATTTTATTATAATTCTGGATACTATTCATGTTCGAAGTTTCATGGAGTTTATCACTAAATTAATGTTATTATACTTATAAAATTTATGAGAGTGACATGTTTTCATTTTCTTTGGTTTTAATAATAATTAAATTATTTTTAAGGTCAAAAGTCCATAAAATCAATCAAGTACGACCCTTAGGTGATACAGGTCCACTTTTAGTCCTCTAATCGAATTTTGGCATGTGTTAGGGTATTTTTATAATGTTATTTTTACCCTTAATTACCCTATATACCTTTAACTACAGTAAATAAAAATTACCATAGTTACTATTCATAATATAAAAAAAATAAAAGTAACCTATTAACATAATTTGGACCCAATGAATCCAAATTTGAAATATATTTTTCAAAATTCATAACACAGAAGTTGCAGTAATTAATTTAAAATTAATCCCGTTGTTAAGAAAACTGGTTTAAAAATTTAAAACATTGCCAAAGATTGATATTTTTTACCTATGAATTCAATGTAAAATTAAAGGTAATAGAATATATTATATTAAATGGTATAAATTTATTCTATTTTTACTTTAAAACCTTTAAATATTATTATTTAACCATATAAATAATTGTGATGAAAAAAGCTTTTTGAAATTGAAATATAGCGTGTTTTTACTATTCATTAAAATATGAAATTTTTCAGAATAATATGCAAAAATTATCCTAAGTATGTTTTTATATCATGATTCAAAATAATAATTTTATTTATGTCAAATTGAACTTATAAACCAGTCAAAAACTGGATTTAATGTGGGTGACTCATCAAAAGGCGGCAAAAATGCATTTTTTAAAAAATATTTATTTTACCCGAAAAATTTATTTTGTTCACATAACATGTTTTACAAAATTTGTAAGATGAATAATAATGATATAAAATTAAAAATGTAGTTTATACTATTCATAACGGTTAGTTCATAATATTATAATAATATATCATTGTTTAGTGAAACCCGGAATTACGTACTACACACGCTCTCGAGAAACGTCGTGATTGCATGTAATGCAAGCCAAGAATAGTGTTTTCATATAATACAAGCTAATACGATGTTGTGTACAGTACAAGATAATTTTTGTGTGGCGTACAACACAATAAATCAATGAAATTAACAGAATATTTTCATAAAATCTCGGGGTGTTACATTTTACCCCCTTAAAATGAATTTCTCCCTCGAAATTCTTCGGGGTTATAAATGGGTTACTACATGAATTTTTCTTTAATAGAAACCCACATTGTAAAAAAAATTATTCCAAAACCTATTTTTAAAATCTAAAGTATGAAACATAACAGTAACCCAAATTAACTAATCACTGGTTTTCCACAAAATAGAACATAGATGAAAATATAGATATGGATGAAAAATCTAACCATCAAGTTCTGATGGATAGTGGTAGGGAAAATGGATATGAAAAATCCAACAATCACAAAGACATAAATTTGTGATGATCTAAGGTACCATCTGATTCATCAGATATAAAAGCACTAGGACAAAATTTTGTTTTCAATATCATTTCCCTAAATTTTGAGATTTTGAATTTGATGAAATAATACTTTATTTTGGTTAAATATCCCTATTGTTTGTGCCCTAAACAATTTTCACTTCATATCTTAAAGAAATTAAGTTGAATTTGTTATTCATGAAGTGTTAGTAGATCATGTGATAGAATGATGGGTCATTCTATCAGTCTCAAAGAAAAGTTTAGCAAAATTTATCGAATAAATAAGTCCATGATTGGTGAGGTTAATCGTATTTGATTCCAAAAATGGACTTATAATTCATCTATCATAGCGCTTAATATAACGAAACTAGTTTCTACGATCCAGGGACTTCCTGTAGGCCAGTGGTAGACAATAAAGGCATGTTCCACATCAGTTGTGGGTTCGATTCCCACAACCTTGTCCGACGCAATGGGTTGTCAGCCGTCCTACGGGTTGTCCTTCTTCTAAAACTACACTTTAATAACTTAACAAAAGTTCAATCCTTAAACAATATTATCTGATGTATAAATTAATTGATTCCAATCTTTAGGTTTATCCAAAATACTTTTGTCCAATCTCAAGTATAAAGAAAATGATTACATGAATGGTCATCTACCAAGCACTGAATACAATCATTTATCACCTGTATATCATAAGATATATATATCTTGTTGGTCAAATTCCAAAAATTTGAATTCCTTAATCATGTATTCTATTGAAACATGTATTCCAATTGAACCTTAGAGAAAGCATGAATTTTGTCAAAAGTTAACTCTTTCCACATACCAAAATCCCATAATTCTATATACTCAAACCATAATATCACTTTGTCATTATACCAGTCAGGAGCTCATTAATACTATCAAACATATCATTATCTTTTTATCCTTTCATTATGCACATATCATCTACTTCCAAAAAATATTTCAATAACCTTTCATGGTTACCGTTACCATTCATCATATACTTTCAAAACTCAAGCAAAGGAAATAGTGTAACAATCCTTAGATTTTTTTCCATAGTACCATACATTATTCTTGATAAACATAAAATCATTACACTAACTTCTTAAACCAATGAATAAGCTTCATTATTTCTTCCATCTCATATTTCATTTGTAGTCTCTTCATCATCATCCACATAAATACTACCCATATGACCATGATGATTCTCTTTATGATATTTTCTCTTAGGGAATTTGTTTGAATAATGCTCGTACGTTCCACTTTTAAAACACTTAACCATTGTTGATGTCATAGAAATACAATTATCCTTGTCCATGGTGTTAACTGAACCTTTTCCTTTACAATTACCAGCTTTGTGTCCTTTTACACACCCAAAGCATCTTCCAGTTCCTTTGAAACATTTTCCCGGATGCCTCTTCCGACATGATTTACACGAGGGAAATTGAACGCTCTTTCCTCTATGATCATCATGAAAATCCATCGTTATCTTATTAGCTGAGTCAGGAAACTTACCAATGTTGAGATAATTGATCATATTATGTGATTTCTGATTAGGCATAATAACGATATGTGGACTTCCAGATCCAATTTCATTTTGTTTTTCATGAATAATATCATTGCATTGTCCATTATATCTTCCATTATCGTGAATCATCCTATTTCGAGCCATTTTCTAAAACCCAAAATGATTTGTGTGAGAGGAAGAAATCATACTCAAAGGGGAGTAACTTCAATATCTATCATATTAGGTTTAATTAAAATATCATTAACATACTTCTAGGACTATAACATATACTTATAATTAACCTTAGGGACATCACTAGACATACCTTAGAAATATCTCTAGGGATCTCACTAAAGTTCTCACATCCTAGTTTCCAAAGGTTGACTAAACATTTCCTATGATACCAACTGAAGAGATCCAAATCTTTACGTACATGGACATTACAATACTTTTGTAAAATACTTAATACATAAGAAAAACAGACACACAATGATAGAAATAGTTTAGTGTTGTTGGAAACTCGGAATATAATCTTCTAATCGTGGTGAATAATCTTCATCGTCTCCCATAAAGATCATCCCCTTTTTGTTTTCTTACCTAAACCCTTTATTTAAATCTTGGGGAAAAGAAAACATATAAAGGGTTAGTTCAAATTATTAGTAAATCTCAGCATGGATAAAATAAGATAAAACATATTCATTTGAAGTTAAAAAAAACATTAACATAATGTTTTTGACATCAAAATCTTGAGAAATGACAAAAAACATGGAAGTACAAAAGGAATATATCATAATGGAACATAAATCATGATAAAATAGAATGTTAATAAAAAATGTAATTGTGGTAACCATTTAGAACATGTTATGATTTCCATAGTAGCCAAGTCATTGCTTCCAAGACCATCTTAGTGGACAAGGTCCCTTTCTGAATCGAGTTCACTCCTCGTTCCAGTCCTGTAACACTGAACTGGATTAACATTCCATTCCATCCATGTCTATATCAGGAGATATAAATATTTACCCAAAGAATTTGAGGGAGATATATGTCTCACCCATCTCATAATGAAATCATTTTTACTTGTGCCACAAAATAAACATACAACATTCATAATAACCCAACGAATAAAATGGGTTTCATAAACATCATCCCATCATCACATAATAAATATAAAAGAAATGGATATCTTTTCATAATACGAAAAGTGAAACCATGTAAATAATAGAGACATTATACTTGAAACATACAAATATGAAATAATATCATCTTAGATGGAAAATGGTTTTGATAAAACACATGAAATGAATTATTGAGGAAAATATATGTTATTATTCAAAAACAATTTCTTTTCACAAATCGTCATGCCATTTTAAAAGAAAACTATTTTGTTGAAAATAGTCATGAAATCATTTGGATAAAGCTTCATGAAAATAAGGCTTCATAAAACCTTAAAAATCCTTCCATTCTATATAAGTTAAAAAAACATTCTTCTCATACTTTTGCCGGAAAAGTCAAAATGTACCTCGTATGGTAAAAAAAGAATGACTACATACATAACATGTAGTCAAAGTCCAAAATGGGTAAAAATGACCTTAAACAAACATGAAACCATTTCTAGAAAATATGTACATTTATGAGAAATATAACCGTAGTAAATACTTACGAATAAACAATCACGGATAAAAATGAGATTGGAAAAGTTATCCCTTACCTTAGGTTCGATATGCTTCGTATGTATCCAATCCTCCAGTATAATTATTTAAATAATGTCATTGTATTATTAATGAATCGTATTTATTGTAATGATATCATATATGGTTCACTTATGATGTTATATTACCCGTTCATTTGTAAATTTCATGTTAACGCAGCGTTTTGGGTAAAATCGTTTCATTTATCGTACGTGTTTTGACATGTTGTTCTTGATATTATTACATATATACTGATTTACATATTTCCATAATTTAAAACATTATTTATATATAATATATATTCAGCATATAAATATATATGATAGATCGATAAATGGAATGAAATACACCGTTCATGGAGAAGATAGGTCGTACCTACGCATGAACGCTACATTCATTTCCTCATTGAATTAAATGGAATTAAAGAAATGAAACTTATATGTACATAAATCAAGTAAAATTGGAATGTAATATCTTTCATGATTATTTATTATATATACTTTACAATCATACTTGAATTTTTAATCATGGAAAATGAATCTCATCGCGTTTGTGGAGACTGTAGTCCGTACGTACGCATGAGGGATGATATAATTACAATGATTGTGGAATTGTATTGAAGTGTATGTATAATATTTCATAATAAATATCACTTTAAAATAATAATATATATTTATTTATTTACACTGTTATACCCATCCATGTAAGGTGGTGGTGGAAAACAGATTACACCACGACGTGGAGATTATATTTCATAAGTACGTACGCGCGATGATTTCATTTTCCGTAGAATGGATAGAAGGTAAAATATGATTGTTTCATATTTATAACAACATATCAGTATATGAGTGATAATTATGTTATTAGTTTATGATTAAACAAAAAACGAATAAGATGTATAAGAATAAATAAATTGGAAAGAATTGGTAAGGTATATTACCACTTCTTCGATGCGCCTCTTCTTAACCATATCTTAGGGAAATAAAGATGGTCTTTGAAGAAGAAAAAAACCTCTAAGATATTTCTAGGGAAGTTTAGAAGAGAAATTGGTAGGGTTTGGCCGAGCTTGATGTCTCGAATTTGTGTAAAGAGGAGAGGCAGGAGGTGCCCATTTATAAGGGAGGAGAGGGGCACCTTTGGAAACATCAAAAATATTAATTTATAATAAATCAAACCCCACCTAAAACATCCAAAAATGACACATATTCTATGATTATATGATATAGTGATGTAATATAATCAACCAATAAAATTTATACATGTTGAAAATTTATTTTAACCCTTATCAACTTGATTTATCGTTATTTAATGTATTTAATATTATTTGTGGTAATAAGATTCTATATATTAAATTGTTATAAATAAATATTTATGTATTTTTAATTGTCCATAATTTGTTAAATTATGACATTATAAACCATATCAATTTTAATTTATAATTTATAAATATTTTTGTGATTTTTAATCAATTTTATATTATGTTATTTTTATAAAATAACAATAGTGTCAATTTTGACACTATTAATTTATTGAATTTAAATAAATTCCACACAAAGGATATATTCGAAACAAAATGTTTAATAGATTCCAAACATGTAATAGTCATCTATGAAATCAGTGGAGAACATTAATTAGTTAATATAATGTTTATTTTAATATTTATAAAACCATTTATTTGATATTTCTCTTAATAAAACAATTACTACATTATTTTTGTATAATCAATTAATATAATAATTAGTTGCATAAAAATTAAAAATGAAATCCAAATATAAAGATAAATATAATATATTTCATAATAATATTTTTATTCGAATTTATAATCTCAATATTACAGCATTTAAATTGTTATATTTATTAAATTATGAAGGTGACATCTTTGACATCATTTAGAATAAAAAAATATAAATGTCATCATCGTATTTATAAGGCTCTAAATGGTCGAATATTCGACCATTGGATGCTTATGGTTTACATGTAAATGACCAGTATGTTTTGGTCAGGTTTTTTGTGCCTTTTATGGTCACTATTAGTTTAATAAAAACTATATTATTGATTTTTCTCTAAATAAACAATTTCTGCATGACTATTGTGTCACCATTAATGACAATTATTTAATCCCTAAAAAATAGAAATAAATATTCATGATGTAGATAATATTATTAGATTTCTGGAGACTATTAATATTCTAAGTTTCATGATGTTTATCACTAAATTAAAATTTTTATACTTATAAGATTTAAGAGAGTGACATGTTGCCACTTTCTTTGGTTTTAATAATAATTAAATTATTTTCATGGTCAAAAATCAATAAAATGAATCAATACTACCCTTAGTTTATATGGGTCCACTTTTAGTCCTCCAAATAGAATTTTTGCATGTGTCAGGGTACTTTTATAATCTTATTTTTGCCCTTAATTACCCGATTTACCTTTAACTGTAGTAAATAAAAATTACCGTAGGTACTATTCATAATATCAAAAAAATAAAAGTAATCTATTAACATAATTTGGACCCACTGAATCCAAATATGGAATCCATTTTTCAAAATTCAAAACACAAAAGTTGCAGTAATTAATTTTAAATTAATCCCGTTGTTAAGAAAATGAGTTTTAAAATTTAAAACATTTTCAAAAATGGAAATGTTTTTACCTATGAATTCAATGTAATATTAAGGGTAATTGCATAAATTATATTAAATGGTAAAAATATATTCTATTTATACTTTAAAAACATTCAATATTATAATTTAACCATATAAATTATTGCGATGAAAAATGTTTTAAATTAAAATATAGCGTGTTTTTACTATTCATTAAAATATAAAAGTTATCAGAATAATATGAAAAAACTATCCCATGTATGTTTTTATATCCTGATTCCAAAGAATAATTTTATTTTGTAAAATCGAACTTATAAACCTGTCAAAAACTATATTTAATGTCGGTACGCCATCAAAAAGCGGCAAAACTGCATTTTTTTTAAAATACTTATTTTACCCAAAACATTTATTTTGTTCACATACCATGTTATACAAAATGTGTAAGATGAATAAAAATGTTATAAAATTCAAAATTTATTTAATACTATTCATAACGTCTAGTTCAATATTTTATAATAATATATCATTGTTTAGTAAAACCTGGTATTGCGTACTACACACGCTATCGAGGAAGGACGTGATTGCGTGTAATGCAAGCCAAGAATAGTGTTTGCATATAATACAAGATAATATTATGATGCGTATAGTACAATCTTATTTTGGTGTGGCGTAAAACACAAGACATCAATGAAATTAAAAGAATATTTTTCATAAAATCTCAGGGTGTTACAAAAACCCTTCCTAATCAGGTTATGGACCCTCACCACATCCTTTTATGAGTACCTTGATGATAAAGAAATGTAGTTCCGGCATAATATATAGAAAAATATGTGAGAATCTCACTATCAAAAGAATGATAAAAACCACCATAATCTAGGATAAATGGACCAATATTAGACCAATATGATACAAAATTTTCAGCTTGGCTAGGATGTTATATCCTTTACCCGATATCCAAAAATAAGAAGAGAACAACACAAATATGTAACATGATTGTACCACTAAATCACTTCTCTTCAACATATGATTTTTGAATAATTTTAGTGAAAATTTATTATAGGATTAAATAGTATGGACTAGTACACTATTCAACAACCTTGTAAAAATAGAACCACATAGGTACGACATCCTATAATGTCAGGGCATGTGGTTGAATTTTGGGACCTTGTAAAGCGTAGGCATGTTGTTCCTTAAAATGTAATGCTCCATCTTCAATTGTACCAACACATCATTAATACAATGAGATGATATCAAATATGATTTAATAATGTTCCCATTAGACGAATAATAATTTATTTAAGATAGTGAATCTGATGTTTGTCACAACCTAGACAACATTTCTTGAATAATATTGGTTCTCATTATGGGCTACCACTTCTACAATCTCATAAATGAGCCCAACTATGCCACATCAAATTTTCCATAGTATGATATTATAATTAGACCAATCACACTATGATGAGTGAATATCTATCACCAAATCTACCTATCTGAACATCAATTCTTAATAGGATTTGGGACACGACTTTTGTTGCTATAAAAACCCCCATCTCGCTGGTTGGGGGAATTTATAGGTAAACAAATATGAAAATGTTCATCATCCCCTGAGATAGGACAAGTGACACTAGAAATGAGTCCTTCTGAATCCTACCCTCTATGGATGTGGGAATTTATATCATCATGTTAGCCCTGAGAGTCATCAAATCCCCCAATTTTGTAATTGGATCCTCAATAATAGTACCAATCAATGCTAATTGTGGTCCAGAATAACTCCCATCCCATTTTTCATGAAGAATTTAATCATTATCATCACCATCTAGAAAATCATACATCTATAGGATGGATGGAAATATAAAAAATTATTAACTAACCTCTTCCAACCACAAAGGGTCAAACCACTGTTGGTCGGGGCCCATTGGAATATTATGATTGAAAACATCCACAATTTCACTTATCATAGTTGAAGATCAAAGGATTATAAAACAAAAGATATTAGACGCTACCTTGCATGTAATCCCAAAAGATACCATATGCCTAATGGTACAAATAACAGCTATGGGGATGGCAATAAAGAATAATTCAATTGCATCAAAATTAATAGATCAACCATTACTGTGTGATATGACACTTCTATTATCCTTAATATAAACATGGTTGGAAATGAATAATAATTCAATTGAGGAGGTCTATTTGGATGGATCAAATGAATATGTGCACACCTAGAACTAAGGGAGACATTAGAATATATCACTTCCAAATCTATAGTTTCCACCACATTGGAAGAACACATCCATGGATAAAGGGAAATGAAAGTGTACACCCAGAACAAAAACCCATAATAATAAGGATTCATCTACCAAGGAACTATATTCCCAATATGAGACAGAGATAAAAGAAATCACAATTCCCAATAAGTAGATAGTAAGTGTATGTATATCTTTTTGGTGTCATCATTAGGTAGAGATGAATATTCTCCCTCCCAAAGATGATCTACTAGATAGAGTGATATCATAGCATCACAATAGCACTAGATCAAGAAATCCAGTATAAATATAACAGGACATCAAAAATGATCGCAACTATAAATACCTAGAAATTTCAATTTAAATTCATTCTTCATTTCATTGGAATTTTATATGTCCGCAGTTTCTAACGGTGCCTGATTCCGGGGCCCGGTGTGCCCGGAATAAATTTCTGATATTTTGTTCTGTTACGTTTAGTAAACGTACGAGTGGGTTTTTCCATCTTTTGAACCGGTGCTCGGAATTGAAATCTGAGGACACCGATGAACTCAAAACGCCAGTATTTGAATAAGGGTACCTTTACCGAAGTTGCATTTTATATAGGTTGAAAGTCAAATTTTTTAGAGTTCTTAATAAGAAAGTAAAAATTTGGTGTTACATATTTTTTGTTAAGGGTTTGTTATTTACACGAATGAGGAGTTGGAGGTGGGGCCCACATCCCAAATAACCTCCCATGGGAGGATAATGTGTGTCGGTCCCACATGAACATAAACTCTTCAACTTACCCTTGAAACCCTTGGACCCCCCCCCATTGACGAGGGTTAAAGCTTCCACCGACCTCTCTTTTATTATTCCAACACTACTAATTAATTAATTGAGCTCCACAAATAATTATTTATTTATGGTGTCATGAATTCATTTGAAGTATTTTGAAATGCATGGAAATATTATAATATAGGGGAGCCTATTATTTCTTTTTCCATGGAAAATATTTGCTTGAAAGGCTTTGGGAGAATTCACCCTCTCTAATGAATAACTCGAGGAAAAATATTCCCTTCATGAATAACGCCGTTCTTCAACAAAGAATGCTCCATATCCCAAAAAACGTGAAGAAATACCGACTTCAACTAGAGATGAAAAGGAGGCTCCCTCACCCATGATGTACACCGAAGATGAAGTCTCGACACTACGTTTCAAGCTCTACTTCCTCCTATGTTGATGGAACGATGCCCATTTTCTGCGACTCGTCAACGTTCAACGCCGATTAGAAGGTATTGGGGTTTGATCAATTTTATTTGAATAAAATTGTACCATGTATTTTATTGAATACCTTGTATTGTCATAGGACTTTTGTTATCGATTACCGCGGAGGGCGAGGGTTGAAGGAACATGGATCGATGACCCTCTGTTGCTTCTTGAGTATTTTTGGCGGCATTGACCTGAGGCTGCGGTGACCGCAGGTGTTGCGGACTGGACACGACGGCGACCGGAGGTAGTGGCCACGCACCGTCTATGTGGAGGAAACTGTGGCCCGCATCTGTGGGCCGCTCATATTAGCCTAAATGGCCGACAATAGCCAGTTGGGCTAGTGATCCGCGGCACCTGCAGGTGCCTCGTGGAGGAAGTGTGGCCCGCATCTGCGGGCCGCATGCTTAGCCGAACCGGCCGACCATATCCGGACTGGAAGGAGAGCGCAGTGCCTCATGGGTCCACACTGCGGGAAGATCGGGACCCGCATAGGGCGGGCAGCTTCAGTGAGTGAACCGGTCGACCACCTGCTGGCTGGGCTGATGGGAACCGTGATGCCTATGGGTGCCGCATGCAGAGGAAGTGCAGCCAGCAACTACGGGCCGCTTGTGCTGGAAAAAACCGAACAGCTTCACCCAGTAGGGAAACAAAGAGGGTGGCACCACCCGGTGCCACCTAGCAAACTGAACTGGCCCACGACCCAGTTTGGGTCTGCGGGTGGGACATGCCCTACCAGGCCGGGCAGACCCCCTAACCGTGTCAGACACACCGTGCTGGGACCCTGGGTGGGCAGCGCCCCACGAGACTGTGCTGATTGATGTGTTTTCTGTCATGTTTGGTTTCTTTTCACGAGACAGAACTTCAGAATACATCAACTCAAGACTTCGTTGATGTATCAACTCTTGGATCTAGGAGTGGACCCTCCCAGAATCAAGAATGCTATGTGTGGGAACACTAGAGCTGGTTGTGACTGCGACGACTACTGTACTGGGATCCGCCTTGAGTTCGATAGCGATGAAATTTATACAGGATCCTTTGTGTGTTCATCACTGATGACTTCTGTACCAAGATCCTCTCTGGTTTTGGAAGAGATGACTTCAGTACTAGGATCCTTTGTGGGTTTGAAAGTAATGAATTCTGTACCAGGATCCTCCGTGAGTTTGGCATTGATGAATTCTATAATAGGATCCTTCGTGGTTTCGATAGTGTTGAATTTTGTACTAGGATCCATCATGGGTTCGGAAGCTATGACATTTGTACTAGGATCCTCTATGGGTTTGGCAGCGATGAATTCATTACTGGGATCCTCCATGGGTTCGACAGTGATGACTTTTGTTCCTGGATCCTACGTCGGTTCGACAAAGGAGATGATTCAAAGGCTATATCTAATCATCTCTACCCATCTTCATGAGTTTTATACCTGTCTGAGATGACTCTTGAATTTCAATCATTATCATCGATTAGATGGACTATACTTCCTGTATGAACATGGTTGTGCTTGGGCTCAAGAGTTGGAGACGAACTATGGATGATAACATAGATATAAGTATGGGCATATACCTAAGTAGGGTTGGTTGATACTTTGTTTTTGTATCATTCTTCTTTTGATTATACTTAGTGGATATTGTGATACCTTACAAGGTTTTGGGGTCCCTAATAAGTATTGTATACTCACCCATGAATGATCATTGCTTGCACCTCATTATATTGGATGCAGACGATAGATAACGCTGACGTAGGCTGAGAGCGCTACGATTGGACAGTACCCGGAGGTGGACCACGTGACGAGTCGGAACATGGGGGAGACAGACGAACGTGGGTGCTGAGGTGTCCATATGTACCTATCCTTCATGTAAGAGTCCCTGGAGGACGATATAGAAGCTCCTCTTTACTTTCAGATGTTTGTTCCAATACTTGTACATGTTGTTTAGTTGGGTTTGTATACTGACCCATTTACTTTCTAGCACACTCTTTTGTTTTCAGTTTTACATAGTGTTTACTTCCTATTGCGTACAATGTTGTGTTTTTTTACTTTTAAAAAGGACATTCCTTCCCAGTTTAGGGATTTACACCTTTGGTGCTAGTCGCATGCCCCTGGCCTATGGAAGTTGGGCTTGTGGTAGTCACGGTAAGGGCGATGGGGAGGAGTCATGACAAATAGGTATCAGAGGAGTCGGTTCTACCGCAGAACTCGATACTCTAATCAATATTTTCTGTTAATTAATAGTGTTAAGAGTAGTGGGTGTGGTTTTTATTCAAGGGACTCTAGTGTTGGTGCGGTGACCAACATATCCATACACCAGGATCCTGACCTCTAATTTCCAGCTTAGTGCATGAAAACAATGATTTCGTGTGTGTTTCCATTGAAAAGTTTTCTTTGCGATTACTTTGTGTCAACTCACCATGTATTCAATTTAACCATGGTGCATCTGTTTCTTTTCAGGTTCACCCAACAAAGGCAGTCAGCTAAGGTTCCGAGTTATGTATGAGATGGTAGACCACTGAACATTGAGGCTTCGGTGCGGGGCCCCATCAGAGCGGAGAAACCAATAGTACCACTAATCACTGGGCCTCTAATACCACCAGCCCCAGCAATAGAGAGTGCACTCCAACTGAGTGTGTTTCACATGTTCCAGAGATAGAGGCCACCCAGGTTCCGTGGAGAGATAGACCCACATATAGTTGAGGATTGGATGGAGGTTGTCGTTAGAGTTTTCAGATTGGTAAGGACACTAGCCGACCTCATGGTGATCCTTGCCCCGAGTCCCCAACATGTGATAGCTAGCAGATAGTTGAGCCTGATGCTCTAGGTGCATGATGAGGCATCATTACTTTGGATAGACTTTGAGAGTCTCTTCTTCTCAGAGTTTGTTTCGGCCACCCTTCATGTGGTGCGGATTCAGGAGTTACTTCATCTGTAGGAGGGCAGCATGACAGTAGCTCAGTACTCAGCGTGGTTCACTGATCTCTCACGCTAATACACGAATATGGTACTAGACACATTCTTCAGGGGTCGGACCATTGAGTAGAGACTTAGGTACAAGACCAGGGCTTCAACGATTCCCCTCAGTATCCTGATGCAGGTGGGGGTGCTAGAGCGAGCCCTTCTAGTGGATTGTTTTCTCGCTGATCATTCACAAGCGGAGAGACCCACCACACGACGACATGTAGTAGAGTCTTCTACAGCTGGTATTAGACAGTTGACGTAGAGGTCTATGTGGACCAGGCCATTACGTGGGAGACCTCAGGATACTGGTTCGGATGTGTAGGGTACACGAAACAGAGCCAGCCATATGAGGGGTAGAAAATGCTATGTATGCGGCAGGTTGGGTCACATGGCTCATGACTGCCTGACCCTCCATGCGGATGAGCAGCAGACAGTAAAGGGACCTCCAATTAAAAGGTATATGATTTTCCATGGTGGTCCTTAGGAAGTATGCGTACGTTCCAGAGGAGATCTCCGGGAAATGGGTGGTGGACAACGTTTTGAGGCTCTACCACCACCATGATGTGCCTGAGATGATTCAAGGTACTATTTGTGTCTACTCCACCCTTTCAGCAGTAATTATAGTCACATGTGCAAGTCATTATTTTATTGCTGCTACCCTTATTCGAAGGTCGAAGATTCCAACGGAGCCATTTCCTCGATCCTTAAGGCTAGAGACTCCTACGGAAGTAGACTCGATGATTACGAATTGGTTCCAGCAGTGTTAGTTTACTCTAGGAGGCGAGAGCTTCCGCTGGGATCTTCTTGTAGCGGCGTCGAGGCCATAGGACATCATCTTGTGTATGGACTGGTTATCTATAGTCCATACTCAGATTGACTGTATTAGGCACAAAGTGCGTTGTGTCCTCATGGATGGGACAATGTTCACCTTCACCGGTGAGAAGGGAGCCTTTGTAGTGCTGGATGGAATTACAAAAAGGAGGGGGTAGCTGATCACACATCAGTTTGCTGGTCTCATCCTTGGTGTGGTTGATATGAGAAGTCCATGTTTTCATATTGTGGTGGATCATTAGGTGGATGTTTTCCTTGACGATGTTCCAGGACATCCACCTCACAGGGAGGTATACTTCTATATTGATTTGTCCCCCATGAAAACACATATATCTAATCCATCATATAGGATGGCTCCCGCCAAGCTTCATTAGCTGCGGGAATAGCTGGAGGACTTGCAAGAGAAGGGTTTTATCTTACTTAGTGTTTCACCCTGGGCATCACCGATATTGTTTTCTAAGAAGGCAGATGGGAGCTTGCGACTATGTGTTGACTATCGTCCCCTAAATTTGGTTACCATGAAAAACAAGTACACACTCCCATGGATTGACGACCTCTTTGATTATCTCAAGGGATCACGATGGTTCTCGAAGATAGACCTCAGGTTTGGATATCACCAGATCAGAGTTCGAGCTGAGGATATGCCGAAGACGACCTTCAGGTGTCGGTATGGCCCTACGAGTTCTTGGTTTTTCCCTTCGGCGTAAACAACGCTCTAGCTGTGTTCATGAGTCTCATGTATAGGATCTTCCAGCCATATCTCGATCGTTTTGTCATAGTCTTCATCGACGAAATACTCATTTACTCAACTACTGAGGAGGAGCATGCCTACAATTGGTAGGTGGGACTGGATACACTCTAAGAGCACCTTCTTTATGGTACACTATCGAACTGCTAGTTCTGGATTCGGGAGGATCATTTCATGGGACCCATTATCTCGGAGGCTGGAGCTGCGGTGGATCCAGTAATGATTGAGGCATTCCATTCTTGGGAGCCACCCAGGAGTGTGACAGAGGTACGGAGTTTCCTGGGTCTGGCTGGATATTATCGAAGATTTGTGCTAGACTTATCCAGAGTTTCATCTCAGATTTCAGCATTAACGAAGAAGGGGAAACACATCGTGTGGTTAAAGAGATTCCGGCAAATATTTCAAGAGCTGAGGCCGAGATTGACCAGTGCTCCCATATTGAGGATACAAGAGGAGGTAATAGGATATGTAGTTTACTACGATGCATCATGGATGAGACTCGGGTGTGTCCTGATACAAGAGCATGTAGTGATCGCATATGGTTCATGGCAGTTGAGAAAACACGAGCAGAACTACGCTACCACTGAATAAGAGTTAGCAGTAGTGGTTTTCGTATTGATGATGTGGAGACACTATTTGATGGGCGACCATTTTATAGTCTACTCTGACCACTAGAGTCTCAGGTACATCTTCTCGCTGAAGGACCTGAACCTGAGGTAGCGGTGATGGATCAAGTTCTTCCAGGACTATGACATCGATATAGTCTATACTCTTGGGAAGAGGAATGTAGTAGCTAATTCTCTCAGATGAAGATCAGGCATTCAGCTGCTAGGAGAGGCGACATAGTAGTTGGCTGCGTTGCGGATATTCTATGTGGATAGAGATGGATATACCTTTCTACAGTCTCTCACAATCACTCCTCCACTCATTCATTGAGTCAGAGAGGAACATCATGGGGACATTGACTATGAGATACAAGAAGCTTAGATATCCCTAGGGTAGGGACCTGAAGGGTTTTTTGATGGTGGGGTGCACATCATCCTATTCAGGGGACATACCATGGTTCCAGTTGCATTACCAGAGGAGGTGTTGAGGGAGTTCCACCCTTCCTCTCAAGTGGTATATCTAGGAGTGGGGAAGATGTATCAAGACCTCAAGTGATAGCACCAGTGGCTGGGTATGGAGAAGGTGGTAGTAGAGTTTGTCTCGCGGTGCCTCACTTGTCAGTAGGTGAAGGCAGAGCACCTGGTACCAGTAGGCTTGGTACTTCATTTAGATGTCCCGAAGAGGAAGTGGGACGGGATATCCATGGATTTAGTGACGGGACATCCACGTAAATCCAGAGGACACGACTCTATCTGGGTGATTGTAGACTGATTCAACAGGTCAGCCCACTTCTGAAAAATTTGAGAGTAGGGCCTTGTAGTGAGATTGGGATACCTCTACGTTTAGGAGATCGTACAGATTCAAGATGTTCCATCGACTATCATCTCCGATCAATATACTCATTTCACTTCTCGGATATGGAAGGGTTTACAGGAGGGTTTTGGGACGCAACTTCACTTGACCACCACTAACCATCCCCAGAAGGATGGTCAGACTGAGAGGACCATTCAGACTCTCGAGGACATGCTCTATGCATGTTTCCTCGACTTTGGTCACATCTGGGAGGATCACATACCCTTGGTATAATTTTTGTAGAACAATAGATACCACTCCACCATTGTGATGGCCCCTTACAATTCACATTAAGGTCGGCCTTGCAGATCACCTTTGTGCTGGATTGACCTATGGGAGTCAGCACTTGTAGGACTAGATATGTTGCAGGCTACAACTGAGAAGAAGAAGATCAAACCAGGAGTGCATGAAGACTGCACAGAGCATACATAAGTCCTGTGATGATAGTAGACAGAGACCACTGGAGTTTGATGATGGCGACCACGTCTTCCTATGAGTCTCACCTCGATGAGGTCTACTGATATTTGTCCATGGTGGAAAGTTATATCCACGTTTCATCGGATTGTTCCAGGTCCTCTGCAGAGTAGGCGAGGTGGCATACCAACTAGCCCTTCTACCTCAGTTGCACCGGGTTCATGATAACTTACACATATCTTAGCTGAGGAGATACATGCACGACTCATCCCACATCATCGACCACGAGGAGCAAGGAATTTATTATGGGGTGATATTCATGGAGGTCTCGGTGGAGATCAATGATCGACAGGAGCAGGTCCAACATGGACGGTTGATTCCTCTGATGCGCATTCTATACCAGCACAGAAATCTCTAGGAGAGCACATGGGAGAATGAGGCTCAGATGCGTACTCAATACCGTCATTTGGTTACCTAGTGTGTGTTGTAGATTTATAGGGGTGTAAAACCCTAATTTGGGGGTAATTTAAAGACCTGGATATTTCAAGGAATATTTTTACTTAATTTCTTCAGAATCTTACTACTCAACAGTTTCTGACGGCTCCTGATTCCGAGGCGAGGTGTGCCCAGATTCAATTTCAGAAATTTTGTTCGGGTACATTCAGTAAATGTACATGCTTGTTTTTAAATATTTTGAACCGGTTCATGGAAATGAAATCCAAGGACACCGATGAAATCTAAGCACCAATATTTTCATAAAGGGACCATTTCCATAATTTTGTTTTATATAGGTTGAATGTTAATTTTTTGGGAGTTCTTAACAAACTAATAAAAATTATTTGTTGCATAATTTTTGTTATGGGTTGGTTATTTACTCCAAAGAGGAGTTATAGGTGGGCCCCACATCCCACATAACCTTCCATGGGAGGATATTGTGTATGGGGCCTAGACGAACATCAACTCTTCAACTTCCCCTTGAAACCCTTGGAACCCCCCCCCCCATTGATGAGGGTTAAACCTTCCACCTTCCTCTCTCATTTAATATTTTTTAAAGGTTGGTGATGAAGACTTAAATTATTATTTAAAGCAAAGACCTCTTTAGATAGTGTAGAGAGAGACCCATTACATACCCCAAAATTACAAGGCCAAGTGGCCTGAATACAAGGCTTGAAAGCCAATTTTTTTTCCCAAAGGACCCCTCAATGAACAGTACTACTATAGTACCCTCACTGCTACAATAAAACCACTACTATAGTCCCTCCACCGCAACAGTGTCACTGTTGCTACAGTTCTCTTCTCTCAATTAATATGCCAACACTACTAATTAATTAATTGACCACCACAATTAATTAATTATTTGTGGTATCATGAATTTATTTGAAATATTTTGAAATTCATGGAAATATTATTATATTGGGTAGTGTATTATTTCTTTTGCCTTGGAAAATATTCATTTGAAAGGCTTTGGGAGAATTCACCCTCTCTAACGAAGAACTCGAGGAATAATATTCTCTCATTGAATAACGCCATTCTTCAATGATGAACACTCCACATCTCGAAGAACGTGAAGCAACAACTTCTCCAAACGAAGTATGAAAGGAGGCACCCTGTCTCACAATGTACACCGAAGAATTCTTCTAGACACGAAGTTTCGAGCTCTACTTCCTTCGACGTTGACAGAACGACGACCGTCTTACATGACGCCCGTTTTCAGTGACTCATCAACATTATCCCCAATTACAAGGTAGGTGGTTATGGTCAATTTTAATTGAATAAAATCCTACATTGTTTTTCAGTTAATACCTTGGATTGTATTCGGCCTTTTGTTATCGCCTAACGCAGAGGGCCTGGGCCGAACGAACACGGCCAGATGACCCTTTATTGGTTCTTGAGTTTTTATAGTGGAATCGACTGGAGGCTGCGACGACTGAAGGCTGTGGTGACCAGAGGCGGTGGTAAATGGAGGTGGGGGCCGTGCACTGGCACGTGGAGGAAACTGTGGCCCCATCTGTAGGCCGCTTGAACGAACCGAATCGAACGCCTTTGTCGGCCGGGCTACTGAACCGCGACACCTGAAGGTGCTCGGTGGAGGAGGTGCTGCCTCCATCTACGGGACGATTTCCGAGACGAACCATCTAGTCGGGAAGGAGACTGCGGCGCTTGTTGGTGTCGTGCTATGAGAAGACTGCGACCCGCACTGAGTGGGCTGCTTCGGCGGGCGAATCGGTTGGATGCCTACCAGCCGGGCTGATGGGAACCGCGACGCCTATCTGTGTCGTGTGCGGAGGAACCACGACCTGCAACCACAAGCCGATCGTGAAAGAAAAGACCGGCCGGGAAGCAAGGAGGGCGACGCCGCTCAGCGCCACTGAGTGAACCGAAGCGGCCCGCAACCTAGGTCGGGTATGTGGGTGGGTCTTTCCCCACCAGGCCGGGCCGACACCCTAACTAGGTAGGACCCACCAGGCTGGGTCCCTGGGTGGGTCGTGCTCCACCGGGCCGGGTTGACCCCCAGCCAGGTCGGACCCGCTAAACTGGGTCACGCAGACCCTCCAGCCCATTGGGTTGGATGGGCTGGGCCTGTTTCTCTTAAACGTGAATATCTTTTAATCCGTGCGTCCGATCGACGTGCCTACTTCAGCACTAGAATTCTGGCGACGAGGTCTCCCTTTTTGGAGATTCTATGTGGGTTTTGTAAGACATTGGAAAATTTCTAGGTTTGGATCGAGCAAATATCCAACCATGCCCTTGGAACAGAATATCCAATATCTCTCAGACCAGGTGTCCGATTGACGCGCAGTCTATCACATTGGGTTTCGTTTAACGAGACAGAAGAACGTAACACAACATCTTTGGACTTCGTTGATGTATAAATTATTGGATTGAGGAGTGGACACTCTCAGAATTGAGCATGGTGTGTGCAGGAACCATAGAGCTGGCTGCGACTGTGACAACTACTGTACTGGGATCCACCATTAGTTCGGCAGTGATGACTTCTGTATGAGGATACTTGGTGGGTTCGACAAAAATGTCTTCTATACCAAGTTCTTTCGTGGGTTCGGAAGTAATGAATTTTGTACTAGGATCCTTTGTGGGTTCGACAATGATGATTTCTTTACTAGGATCCTCCGTGGGTTCGACAGTGTTGACTTCTGTACTAGGATCCATCGTGGGTTTGACACCGATGACTTCTGTACTAGGATCCTTTGTGGGTTCAGAAGCAATGAATTCGGTATTAGGATCCTTTGAGGGTTCGGCAGCGATGAATTTTGTACTAAGATCCTCCGGGGGTTCGACAACGATGACTTTTATTCCAGGATCCTTTGTGGGTTTGACAGAGGAGATTATTTGAAGGCCACATCTAATCATCTCTACCCCTCTTCATGAGTTTTATACCTATGTGATGTGAGTCTTGAAATTCTATCTTTATCATCAATGTGATTGAATATACTTACTGTGTGGACTGGGTTGTTCTTGGGGTCGATAGTTGGAGTTTAACTATGGTTGATAACATAGGTATATGTATGGGCACATACCTATGTAGGGTTGGTTAATACTTTGTCATTGTATCTTTATTCCTTTTCTTATCCTTAGTGAATATTTGTGAGAGGATGCGGGTCTAGGGGTCCCTACTGAGTATCTTATAGTCACCCCTACATGGGATTTTCCCACACCTCGTTTTATTGGATGCAGACGATAGACAACCCTGACAAAGGCCGGGAGCGCCACGACTGGATGGTACCCAGTGGTGAACCTTGCAATGAGTTGGCACACATTGGAGACTGACAAACGTGGGTGCTCTGGTGGCCATTTGTACCTTCCCTTCAGGTAGGAATCCCCAGAGGACGATCCCGGAACTGCTCTTTACATTCACTTGTTTGTTCCTTTACTTGTACTTGTTGTTCAGTTGGGTTTGTGGACTGGCCCATTTACATTCCAGCACACTCATTTCATTTAAGTTTTACTTAGTGTTTACTTCATGTTGTGTACTCTATTGTGTTTATTTACATTCATAAAGGCAATTACATTCCATCATAGGGAATTACTCTTTTGGTGCTAGTCGCCAGCCACTGGCCTATGGAAGACGGTCTTGGGGTAGTCATGACATGGGCCCCAAGGATTGGTCATGACAACGACTACTTTCAATAGAAAAAAACCCACTCCCTATCCATTGAGACCATTTATAATTAAGATAAATTTTTCATTGTTTGGAAATAAAGGTAGGGCCACCTCTAAGAACCATTCCCAATTGGTTTTGATGTGATAATACACATGAATAATTTCCTCAAGAGTTAGTAAACATCTTCGAGCCCATGGATACATGAATGGAAGATATTTAAGGGCGGAACACACATGTGAGGCCTGATAAAAATCTCAAACCCAAATAGGGGGATGAAAAAACTCTTCCACTCAAATTGCTCATACATATATTATATAAATTCAATGGTGTAGAAATGCTAAAAAAAATTCAGATAAATTTTATTGCTATGTGGGATGATTATGTGCCCCTATGACTAGCATGAGGAAAAATTTTTGGGGTGTTTCATATAGAAACATTCAAGCCCATTCATTGTTGGGTACAATAGCCTACTAGATAGATCTATTGTATTATTGGAGGACCTTCTTTGTGAGTTCCTTCATATGCTCAGCTCTATAATGTGGACAATATTGATTATTAACATTATGAACTGCGGAGATATGAACATCAGAGGGTGTCTAACATTAGAACTAGATTGAATGTCTTATCACATCACATATCATTCATATCTCACAGGAGAAAGTGTTGGATATCTATCGCAAAAATCACAAGGATGAGTTTCAAAAACCCCATATCTCAATGAAGATTCTATGTGGGTCTTATGATTCTAATGAAATGTCACAAAATCTCAAAGATAATGTTCAGTGAGACCCATTCAAACCTTCACACATGAGCTCATCATGATGGAAACGTATAGGAAATGAAATGATTGTTTTTTCACTCAAAACCAGTAGCCATTACCATTAATGAAACTAGGATGATCCATAACCTCAAAACATGTATATGGAGTGGTAAAAACTACATAATCCACATCAACTATAAATTTAGTGAAATATGGTTTCCCATGATTTATGGAATGAATAAACACTGAATACACCTTCTAAAATGAAAAAGTCTCATGTTAGTTTTGTTGTACCCCACACTCTTTGATTTTCATGATCACAATCACTTTCATATATGTTTAACATTGTGTTTTAAGTGTTTGTGTTGATAGGCATTTGATTGCCAAGAAGTTGACCAAGGAAGAGGCAGAAATGGACTGAAATTCAGTCCACCGGCCGACCGGTGGCTTCACCACCGGCCAGCCGGTGTCATCCAGACCAAACAGTGGAAGCTACTGCCTTCCCACCGGTCGACCGGTGGCTCTGCCACCGGTCGACCTGTGGCATCCAGCCCAAATAGTGCAATCTACTGTCTTTCCACCGGCCAGCCGGTGGCTCCTCACCGGTCGACCGGTGGAGCCTGGATCAAGACTCTTCTTCTCTACCAAGGCACCGGCCAGCCGGTGGAGATGTACCGGTCGACCGGTGGCCCCTGGACCAGACTTCTCCTCCACTGCCAAGGCACCGGCAAGCCGGTGGAGCTGTACCGGCCAGCCGGTAGCACTGGTCAAACTAGCCGTTGGCTTTGACCAGTCAACTCCAAAAGCCTCCCAACGGCTCCGAGGCCTTTTCCAACGGCTCCAAAGCCCTCCAACGGATACTTGAAGGTTCCTAGCCTATAAATAAAGGCCTAGGAAGCCCCGGAACAACACACAAGCCACCGGACACATTTTTACATCTTTGGCGAAGCTCCGACGGATTGTTCCAAGGGAACCCAAAGTGCTCCAACAACTTCCACATCCAAGAGCACCTCCATAGAAGCTTGGAAGCGGCCCTCAAACATCATCAATCAATCAAAGGCGCCCAAGGCTTCTCCATTACGGGTTTTATTGTTTATCTCTTTTTGAGCTTTAAAATTGGGTTTGTGCCTACAAACCCCAACTCTTTTCTCATCTCCCCTTCTTTGGGTTCTCACACCACCACTAAGGTGTGAAGAGGTTTTCTCAAGCTTTTCCTTTAAAAGGCTTGTGTCTCGGTGAGCTAGTCTTCACCCGTAAAAAGACTAGTGGGTTATTGCTTAACCATCAAAAGCATTGGGTTCTTGCTTAACCACTAAAAGCAAGCTGTAATAGGTCCTAGTGCTACCTCAAAGCCTAGTGGGTTTCTTGCTAAAACCATTGAAAAGCAAGCGGTAGGAATCTCTCAACGGTTGAGTTGGGAGCGGAGACGTAGGCCGGGTTTTGGCCGAACTCCGTTATCAATTTCGTGTGTCTTGCCTTCTTTATTTCCGCTGCACTTTACTTTGATTTTTAATTTGTTAATCAATTTTTTAAAAGGCAATTCACCCCCCCTCTTGCCATCATTCCCTCCTTGGGGTGTTCTTCCGACCAAACAATTGGTATCAGAGGGACCTTTGAGTAATTCCTTAACCCGGTTTCAAAGTTAAGATCTTTTTTTGATGGCATCAACTTCTTTCGCCCCCGAGGGCTACTCATTGGGTCGGGCTCCATTTTTTGATGGGACCGACTATAATTATTGGAAAACCCGCATGACCACCTTTTTGAGAAGTATAGGATATCCCATTTTTAAAATAGTCATGCAAGGTTACACTCTCTCTTCCCCCGACGAATCCAAATGGACCCCCGCCGATATTAAAAATTTTGAGCTTGATGGCAAAGCCATGAATGCTCTTCATTGCGGGTTAGATAGAAATGAATTTAATCGTGTATCCACTTGCACCTCCGCACATGAAATTTGGAAGCTTTTAGAAGTGACCCATGAAGGCACTAATAAAGTCAAGGATACTAGATTAGATATGTATAGACAGGATTTTGAATCTTTTTCCATGCATCCAAATGAGTCAATTTCTGAAATGTTTACTCGCTTTACTGACGTATGCAATGGAAGGAAATCTCTTGGTGATAATGTTTCAGCCGAGACGATGGTCAAGAAGATCTTATGGGTCCTTCCGAGCTCATGGGCACCAAAGGTGACGGCGATCCAAGAAGCTAAGGACGTCAAAAATATGCCGGTAGAGGAGCTCATCGGATCTCTCATGACTTATGAGATCACGATGAGAAGGCAAGCTCAAAAGGAGGGCACACCTATCAAGACATCAAAGAACATTGCCCTCAAGGTACAAAAAGAAGTAAGCTCCTCCTCCTCATCCTCTTCCTCCTCATCTTCATCATCTTCGAGCGGCGATTCGGAAATGGAGAATCTCGCCCGCCAAATGCATAAGTTCATGAAGAAGCACAAGAAGAAGAAGAAATCCCGCAAGCACCGAAAGCAAGAACCCACCGAAAAATCCGAGCCCAAGGTGAAATGCTACGGGTGCGGCGAAAAGGGCCATTACAAGCCCGATTGCCCACTCAACAAGAAACGGGCCAAGGAAAAAGGAAAGAAGAAGGTCCTCAAGGCCACATGGAGTGACACCTCATCCTCCTCCTCCTCCTCGAGCGACAACGGTAACAAATGCCTAATGGCATTCCATGAGGTAACTTCTTCCGATTCCTCCTCCTCTTGTTCTTCAAATTCAAATTCTTTAAATCATTTATCTTATGAAGAACTCTCACATGCTAGAGATCAACTAGAAAAAGGTTTTCATGAACTATCTTCAAAATTTGTTGCTTTGAAAAAGTCTTTCAAAAAACTTTCCTCCGAAAAAGACCAACTTCTCAAAGAGAACGAGGAACTCACCCTTAAAATCCAAAATTTTCCAAATGTTGATTCCATGGAATCAACCATCAAAGACCTTAGAGAGACCTTAGCCAAGTTCACCCAAGGGGAACAAAACTTGAACAATATACTTGGTTCCCAAAGGGTTTCTAGAACCACCAATGGACTTGGCTACACCAACCGAGCCTCCTCCTCCCATGCTCAAACCGTTTTTGTAAGGGGGAGCTCCGATTACAAATTTTGTAATTATTGCAAGAAAACCGGGCATCTCATTTATGAGTGTAATTGTAAAAACGCCCGGTACGGTCAACCCAAATCTATTTTCTATTCCGATGAGTTCTATAGGAGAAGACCCGCCATGAGACAAGTATGGATTGAAAAATCCCTTCTTGCGAGTCTCTCCGGGCCTAAAATTGTCTCTTTTCAAAATCCCTCTCCCCAATGACTTTTTGTTTTTATTTAGGGGGAGTTAGGATCTTTTAAGCCTTTTTGTGTATTCAAAATTTTTCCTTTCAATTTCAACACTTGGTTTCAAAACTCTCAATTTCAAAAATTTTCATTTGGTTTCAAATTTCAAAATTCAATTGGTTTTTGATTCAAAACTTTCAATTCAAACTGTTATTCAATTTTTCATTTCAATTTCAAAAATCTCAATTGATTTTCAAATCTCAAATCTTGTGTTTAAAATCTTGATTTTCAATTTATTCCCTCAATCAAGTTATATGCCCCACTCTATTTTGATAATCACAAAGGGGGAGAAATCTCTTGATTGATTGGGGGAGAATCTTTTCTCTCATGCTTAGTATTTATTTTCAATTTATCATTTAAGCATGCCTTTCATTTAAGTTTTTACATTGCTTAGATAAGTGATTGTGATCATCAAAATAGGGGGAGATTGTTGTACCCCACACTCTTTGATTTTCATGATCACAATCACTTTCATATATGTTTAACATTGTGTTTTAAGTGTTTGTGTTGATAGGCATTTGATTGCCAAGAAGTTGACCAAGGAAGAGGCAGAAATGGACTGAAATTCAGTCCACCGGCCGACCGGTGGCTTCACCACCGGCCAGCCGGTGTCATCCAGACCAAACAGTGGAAGCTACTGCCTTCCCACCGGTCGACCGGTGGCTCTGCCACCGGTCGACCTGTGGCATCCAGCCCAAATAGTGCAATCTACTGTCTTTCCACCGGCCAGCCGGTGGCTCCTCACCGGTCGACCGGTGGAGCCTGGATCAAGACTCTTCTTCTCTACCAAGGCACCGGCCAGCCGGTGGAGATGTACCGGTCGACCGGTGGCCCCTGGACCAGACTTCTCCTCCACTGCCAAGGCACCGGCCAGCCGGTGGAGCTGTACCGGCCAGCCGGTAGCACTGGTCAAACTAGCCGTTGGCTTTGACCAGTCAACTCCAAAAGCCTCCCAACGGCTCCGAGGCCTTTTCCAACGGCTCCAAAGCCCTCCAACGGATACTTGAAGGTTCCTAGCCTATAAATAAAGGCCTAGGAAGCCCCGGAACAACACACAAGCCACCGGACACATTTTTACATCTTTGGCGAAGCTCCGACGGATTGTTCCAAGGGAACCCAAAGTGCTCCAACAACTTCCACATCCAAGAGCACCTCCATAGAAGCTTGGAAGCGGCCCTCAAACATCATCAATCAATCAAAGGCGCCCAAGGCTTCTCCATTACGGGTTTTATTGTTTATCTCTTTTTGAGCTTTAAAATTGGGTTTGTGCCTACAAACCCCAACTCTTTTCTCATCTCCCCTTCTTTGGGTTCTCACACCACCACTAAGGTGTGAAGAGGTTTTCTCAAGCTTTTCCTTTAAAAGGCTTGTGTCTCGGTGAGCTAGTCTTCACCCGTAAAAAGACTAGTGGGTTATTGCTTAACCATCAAAAGCATTGGGTTCTTGCTTAACCACTAAAAGCAAGCTGTAATAGGTCCTAGTGCTACCTCAAAGCCTAGTGGGTTTCTTGCTAAAACCATTGAAAAGCAAGCGGTAGGAATCTCTCAACGGTTGAGTTGGGAGCGGAGACGTAGGCCGGGTTTTGGCCGAACTCCGTTATCAATTTCGTGTGTCTTGCCTTCTTTATTTCCGCTGCACTTTACTTTGATTTTTAATTTGTTAATCAATTTTTTAAAAGGCAATTCACCCCCCCTCTTGCCATCATTCCCTCCTTGGGGTGTTCTTCCGACCAAACAAGTTTTTGTTAACCATGTATAATAACATCCAAACACTACAACATTCCAAGAATATAGATTACGTCAAACTCATTGACTGTCCCAACTAATACACATTCAATAGAAGGATATGACTTAATAAAAATGAATTATTCATCATCAAGTGGATCCTTTAAGTCATGATCTATTACAAATAGATGGTGTAAAATTAAACACAAGAGATAGTGGCTTGCATAACCATGACCTAGTTTGAATAAGTTTTCTATTGTTAGAATATAGTAGAGAGAAGCATTCGAATAATAGAGAACTATAATACTTGTATAATAGTTGATCGATATCATGCAACCCAAAGTGTACAATTATATATAACCAGAATATCCCCCCCACCCAGAGGGAAAATATCAAATACACCTCCCAATGGTCTATGTTATGAACCAATGTAGTATGAAACTGAAGTGCACGAGTCATGCTTTTCTTCAATACATGATTAAAAATAGTTAGATATATTCCCAAATAAATCTATGAAACATGAACCAAACATCCAAAAAGAACACTAATTGAATGAAGATGTCATTTTATTTATATCAATGTAGTCCACTTGGAATAACCCTTATATAATGGCTGATATTGAAAAGAGCATTTTTTTCCTCTATATAACTAGGGAATAGGTGGTTGCATTCAACATATCCAAAGATACGTGGGAGATAACAAACATTTTCATTCATAAAATTCTAACCATATCCCCATGGAGAGAATGCATTTCAATGAGACTTGATGAACAGAAATATAAAAGGCCTAAAAGTTCTAGTGAGGTTTTCAAGAACCCTCTAGTAGTCACTAATGCCTAGTTTTCTTTCATGATCAACTTATGGGGGTTTATTTGTCTGATCATCTTATCCATATTGGAAGGAAATTATAGCCTACACCCATTACCAAATATTGTCCCAAAATGATTTCATGTGATCATAATCCATCCCCATAAAATTCTCCCACTCATGAGACATATATCCATGATCAACCCCAAATCAAGATGTTTCAACATCTAGTACAATTGCATGACATTCTAAAATATCTGTTGGTGGTTTAATCAAGGTTATCAATCCATGATTCAATATTTATTTCAAAATTACATAAGGATTGACTTTTTGGAGCCCCCAATACTAGACATGAGTACATGAATGAAGTCATTGTGTCTAATCTATAGTGAGTAGAGAACATGCTATCATAAATACATTTTCATATCTTATTCAGTTGCAACGATTTGTTAGTGTTCATCATGGTGCAAATAATTACCATATTGCAATAGGGAAGGCTCAATAATGTTGATGTATAGAGGCATCTATTTGATAATGGATTCGAGTCAACCCCATCCCAATATGACCACTATTAAATTTGATACAAGGTGAACATGATTTTTCTATGACAAAGATCCCCATTCAAGGTCCTAGTATGTGTGGGTGAATACCTCTTGGAAGACCATGAATGAGTCTTTGTTTTGTGATCTCTCATTTGATGTCAATATTAAGGTAATCTAGAAATATATAACACAAAATGTATAATTTAGAAGTCCCTATATCCATATAAATTTAGAGGTACAATATACATTTAATCGATGTTTGAAAAAAACCATTGATTTATTGGAAGACATAATTCATGGTAAAAACACACCCTTTAATACGTGAAATGAAAAAATGCTACAAAATATTTACATAAAAATTGTCAACAAAATAATTGCTGGATGATGATATATAGTTTGAAGACCTCAATGAAAAATGGACCACCGCATAAAATCCTAAAATTTTTGTAAAAAAACTATATGATCATCATATCTTTGGTTGAGGTGATAGGCTTGACCCTATAGGTCCATAACCATTATTAAAATCATGATAGTATGAATTAAAAGAATCAACAAAATCTCACAGAAACAAATATAAAATATGGGGATGTTAATGTCTCTTCTTATGGGTTATCTCACAACCATAATGAAATACATTCACATAGATATCCCACTTCATCTAAGAATATCATCACATTCATAGAGATGAAAACTTATGAGGTAGAACTCAATAACACTCATACAACATTCATTGAAGGTGTATCCACCACTATTGACAATCTCATGAAAATATATCAATGTGAAAAATAAGAAATGTGTCCTAAAATAACTGTTTCTTCTATGACCATAGAAGGCCAGTTGATATATGTTTCATTTATGAAGTAGCACTAATATGTGTTCTCTTGGGACTATATTGAAATTTCTGGACTGAAAACATTTGTGCCTATACACATTATGAAAAATCAAAATGATGATTGAGGTTCATAAAATAATCCTAGAGGATGCACCCCTCTTATGTCACCGATGTAGAACCAGAATTTGAAAAATTTTCCAAATCCCCCGTTTAATTAAAAATTAAATACACAATATGGATTAGAACATCATCCCTACATTGAAAAATAATATAATGAACATGAAATTTATTGAATTTATAAATATTATTTTGAATCTCCCAAATTATGTTTTCCCACTACCAATCATAAAAATAATTATCGGTGTAACTACTATAAACCATGTAATTTACTTCATTGTTGTGTACATCAGCTATAATGAGATAAAAAATGAACTAGATGTTGAAGAAGATACTGCATTCATATTACCCCAAATGTTTGTTTTTTATCATGGAATTCCCTTTGGATTGTTGAATGTTGGCTTTATATATCTATAGGACATGCATGATACCACTATGATATTATATGGAAATTTAGATGAATGTTCTTTTGATAACCTATTATTTATATATAGAAGAAAAATTATTTATTAAATGATGTTCAAATAACAGTTGGATGGCATCAAAAAATATTCTGGATGATGAATCCACTAAAATTCACATTCAAGGTAATATTATGAAATTTCCATGTATTTCTTGTATGCCATGGTGACATCAACGTAAACCTAGATTTGACAAGTTACATCATAGCAATGTCCCAAACTCAGAAATAATAGGGATATAAGGGGAATCAAAGGGAACCTCTCATACATAAGGTGAATAATTTCCATGATATATAGTTTAGATCCACCTCCCCTAGACAATGAGGAAGTTTATCCCTTATAAATTCTTTGATGATATACAAAAAACCTTCAAATGTATGAAACAATATATCATTGACCAACCATTCTATATTCATCTCATAGGAGGGCGGAAACTCATCAAATTTTTGTAAACCATAGAGGGATCTCTATGTATGAATTTCAGATTTAAAAAAATTTGGGGAGTGGGAACAAAATCTATTCCCTCAGACAATAAATGATAGGTTTCGATACCTGATACATTGAAATTAAGAAGAACTGCCATGTACTCATCTTCAGAGTAAAAAAGATGTGGCATTTCATTGTAGTACCACAATGTCCACAGGGGGTGTCATATATATTCTCTCGAGTAAATACTATGTTTTCCTATATTGACTTGGAATGTTTTTGATGCATTGTAATTATTCCATTATTTAACATTCATTTCATTTCATAGGCGACACTGAGAGGGGATATAAAGACCCGGCCTTAAACCTCACTTAATAATGAATTAAATGAATAATTTACATTGAGGATCTTTTCAGGTTTAGAGTTTTAGAGAATTAGATCATAACTATTACATCTCAATATATTACACAGTAGACACTTCTACAAAGTTTCCTTTTTTTACTAGACAAGAACTCTAAGAAAAAGAGTCATGTCTAGTTCTATATTTAAGACAACATGACTTTTCCTTAATCCCATCATTGACAATATTCGACATTATGTCCTATGAAAAACATTTCCAAAAAAACATGGGGTGAGCATAAAAAGCTCAGTAAGGGATACACAATGAAGGAAAACTGTTAGTTTTTCAAAATATCAAGTAAAACATGAAAATTTTATCAAAGTAACACTTTTCACCGTTATGAATTATTAAATACTCTTCAATGAATAAAAGATCATTACATACCCTTTTTTAACCAAAATATTACCATAAAACCCATATAAAGAACATCTAATATATAATGGTAACTTGGGACATAAACATACTAACATGGAATTACCATACGGTCGACTTCTAGACATATCACTACATGGAATAGCCATACGGACAACTTACATACCCAATGCATTGGAGGATATAACATAACCACTCGTCCTGGTATTCATAACACCACCCGTCATTTGGTTTATAACGTAACCACCCTTCAAATGTCCATGTATCATTATAAAATCATAACACATAAAACAATTATAAAGGAAATAAACATTTACAAATTTCAAGAAAAATATATCAATTAAATATATTGTCATAAAAAATACATTATAAAAACCATTTTCAATACCAAAGTATATAAAAGAGTATATGTTATATATATACATTTAAAAATATTACGGCTTGTTGAGGATGCCAAAGATCAAATATTACTTGCGGCGGTGGAAAGGTCATTGTCACCACGTACGTTAAAAAGAAGCATACTTTTTGTCGTTTAGTAAAACTTTTTGTATAGAAAAGAATACTTTTGAATATAAGTAGAAGTCTAAGGGGTTTATATAGAGTATAAAATAATTTATTGTATTAGAAAAAAATTTGCCTCAATGAATGGAGATTGAGACAAAGTCCCATACCTCATGTCCGACTTGACTCGATCACAATTTAATCTCATAAATAATAAAATAGTGTTAATTTTAACTTGCTTAAGAACCTTTTTCAAGATTATTATTCCTTTTATATCAATTATTACCATGTTATAAGCATTATGTAATCATTTATGTTAATAATGTTCATTTTGTCGATATTCGGTTCTTAAGTTAAAAATGGACTTCTTACAATTAGATGTTGTTCATGTGGTCAAAGGATCATTATATATAAAATTATATTCATGATATGTATATCACATAATCATCTATATCCAGCATATACATGTATTTATAATAGTATATAACATTTATAGGTAAGAAATGAATGCACCGTTCTTGGAGACGGTAAGTCGTATGTACGCATGAACGCTACTTTCATTCCTATTTTGTATTAAAGGAATTACAACTAAATGAGACAAATATATATCATAATTAAAGTATAATATATATGTTATATAGTTTAATTAAGTTTAAAAATTACATTACTTATAAAATCCATGTTTGGCTTGAACGAGTCACATCACATGAGAGGGCGGTAGTCCATACTTCCTCAGATGAAATTATCGCATTTGCACAACATGCAGAGCATAGAGGTTTTTTTAAATATAAAATACAGAATCATAGAGAGGAAATAAATATATTATATATCATATATAATAACAATGACATCATAATGTCCACCATGAAAGGTGTTATGAGAAGATTGAACAATCATCATTTCGTGAGGCAGTAATTCGCCATCCATAGAAACAATATGTTTTTTAACCATTAGATGGATGTGTGTGTAAGTGTAAATAAAATAATTATCATAAAAACATACTAGTATATTTAAGATACTGGTTTTGTTACAATAGAAAGAAATAAAAAGAGTTTAGGGGGTTGGAGAAGCAAAATAAAACAAAAGGATATAAGAGAAGACATTACCTTTAAATCAGATAACTCCCTTTGGATTGAACCAAAAGGGTTTCTTGAAGAGATTTCTGCCTATGTTAAGGCTTATAAGATGAGGAGAGAGATGTGGAGAGATAAAATGAGCCGATTTTTGTCGATCCAAATGCTTGAGAGGTGTGGGTAAGGGGGTAGTGGTGGGGGCCTTTTATAAGAGGGAGGAGGGGCACTCTTGGAAGGTTATAAAATGATACTTTAATATAAAATGATTTTTGGATTTTAAAGGTCCCAAAAATATATATTTCAAGGATAAGGTGATAAGAGTTCTAAATCCACCCATCCAATAGGTTTTTTACTAGTGTATGTCTAATATTTTACCTTATCTTTTCATTTTATTTAAATCATTCATTAATGAGGTAATCACTGCATCATCATGGTGTCATAAACAATTTTATATATTTAATGTCTAAAAATTATAAAAAAAATATCATGATGTAGGAAATATTTTTAGCTGTCTAATGAAGATTTATAGTCAAAAATATTACTTGTATAACCATATGTAAAAATTGTTTTAGTAAAATAATACATGTTTGTGACATTTTTATGTTAACATTAAATAAAAAGTTATTAAAGACATTTTCTTACCCTAGTTGCTCCATGGGGTCCCCAAGTTGAAACATGGACTGTCTTGGTCTGCCATGACACATAAAATAAGGGTTGGATATGTGTCAGGTTAATTTTATATAATTATAACATTATTTTTACCTTAAATTACTCTAATTACCTTTAATCGCGATTAATAAAACATAAAAGTTACTATTCACCAAAAAAATATTTTCATCCCATTGAACCGCATTTTACATACTAATGAAAACTATGTATGTAATTTTTTTGAAATTAAATTCATAGTATTGGTAATGTTTCATTTAAACAAAAAATCATCTTTTTAACTACCACTTAGTGGTTTCACTATTCAGAAAAAATTGATGTTTTTCAGAGAAATACCAAAAATTCACCCTAAGCTATATTTGATATTCCAAAATCAAAAATTATGTCTATTTTACAAAATTCAAAACATATATGTTGCATTAATTAATTTAATAATTAATTCCCATTGTCAAAACATATAGTGTGTTTTTAAGAAACAACATATATCAAAAGATTGACCCCCGTTTAAGTCAAATTTCAAAGTGAAATTAATTCCAATGACCACCTTTGGATTAAATGGTAAAAATATATTCTAATTTCACTTTAAACACAATTAAAAAGATAATATAATCATATAAATAAATTTGATTAAAAAGTGGAATTGAATTAAAATACACCATTTTTCACTTATTCATTAAAAATGAACTTTATCCGATAAATTACAAAAACATACACAAAGTAAATTTTGATGTCCCTATTCTAAAGAAAGATTTTTTTTTGTCCAATAAAATGTATGAGAGTGACCAAAACTATTTTTATGGAGGTTTCTCCATCAAAAGGAGATAAATCGATCTTTTAGTGAATATTAGAGTATTAATGCTTAAAATTGAATTCTTTTCTTATTTTAAGCCTTTATCCTTTATTGGATAAATGTAAAAACATTTAACAAACATATATAATCATATTTTAGTTATTTATATTAATTCCCTCCAATACAATGACTACGTGTTAACTTCCATTTGAAATAATATTATTATATTATTAGTGTGCAACGTATGATTTCAAAGAAACTCGTTGTTGCATATCGGGTACTCTATCGAACATATCGAACCCTTTAAAGTAAAATTAATATTTAATTAAGAAATATTAAAAAATATGAAAATGTATTATTCTTTTTTTACATGGGATGTTACATCCTTCCCCCCTTTTGGGAATTGTGCCCTCACAATTTTATTCACTTATCAAAATAAGTGGGGGTAATTATACATCATAGAATTTTCATATTCCCACATTGCCTCTTCAACCATATGGGTTTTCCATAAAACCTTCTCGTGATAAGTTACCTTATTTCACAACACTTGCTCTCTCCGGTCATGAATCTGGATTGGGTTTTTGTTATAAGAGAAATTCTCCTCCAACTGAACTACCTCTGGGCTCAATACATGTGATGGATATGAAATATACATTCTCAACATTGAAACATGAAAAACATTGTGTGCCTTGGACAAACATAGAGGTAATTCCACTCTGTATGCAACTAATCCAACATTCTCCAGGATTTCATAAGGTCTTGTGAACCTCAGACTCAACTTTCCCTTACGAAAATGCATCACACCTTTCCATGGAGAAACTTTGAGAAAGACATGATCACCAACCACGAACGTTAGATCCTTCATACTGTTATCCGCATAACATTATTTCCTGCTCTGTGCTGTTCTCATGTGTTTCTGAATCAACTAAATTTTTTCCGCCATCTCTTCTACCAATTCTATTCTCATCATCTTCATTTCCCCTACTTCATCCTAAAAAGCTGGAGTTCGACACGGTTTTCCATATAATGCTTTAAATGGAGCCATCTGTATACTGGAATGAACACTATTGTTATATGAAAATTCAACCAAAGAAATATGTTGGTCCCAACATCCCTGGTAATTCATCGTGCAAGCACGTAACAAATCCTCCATGGTATAAA
Organism: Viscum album; assembly: GCA_963277665.1. Lineage (NCBI taxonomy): Eukaryota > Viridiplantae > Streptophyta > Magnoliopsida > Santalales > Viscaceae > Viscum > Viscum album. The sequence goes on from OY728127.1 coordinate 1,141,185,916, forward strand.
TTGTTCATTCTAACTACCCATCTGATTGCTGATGAAAAGCTGTACTAAAATTTAATTCAGTACCCAATGACTTCTGATGGCCCTTACAAAAGTTAGAAGTAAACCTGGGATCAAGATCAGATACAATGGAGAGGGGACCTCCATTCAACCTTACTATATATTTAAGATACAGTCATGAATGTTGATCTAGATAGAATGTATCTAGAATAGGAAGGAAATGAGACGATTAAGTCAATCGATCAACAATTACCCAGATTGCATTACTACCTTGAGATGTCTTTGGTAATCCCACAACAAAGTCCATGGATATATTTTCCCACTTCCACTATAGAACCGGTAATGACTGAAGCATCCATTTCGGTAACTGTCGCTCTTCTATAACCTGTTGACAAGTCAAACACATCACAATAAAATCATCAATATATCTTTTCACTGCATCCCACCAGTAATACTCCCGCAGATCTTTGTACATCTTAGTACTACCATGATGAGTTGAAAACAGGGTACTATGAGATTCACATAACAACTCATTATTCAACTATGAATCACAAGGCCCACATAATATCTTCCCAAACCTCAAAACACAATCATTATCAATGTAAATTCCAGAAACATACCCTTCTGAACCAGCTCTACCTTTTTCTGCAACCCACTGTCTTTCTTCTGCACTTGCTTAATTCTTTCTGATAGAGATAATCTCACTGACACCTAAAACAAAATAGAACAACTTCCTGCACCAACAACTTCTATTCCAATGTTCATCAAATCAAAAACCAAAGGATCTCATTCCAAACATATCATGGTTAATGAAGCATTACGTTTTTGATTTAAAGCATCATCCACTTTATTTTCTTGTCCTGGATGGTAATGAATTGTACAATCGTAATCCTTGATTAATTCCAACTATCTCCTCTATATCATGTTCAATTCATTCTGAATGAATATATAATTTAAAATTTTGTGATCGGTATATATTTCACACTTTATTCCCTGCAAATGATTCCTCCAAATTAATAGAGAAAAGACAACAGAAACTAATTCCAAATCATGTGTAGGGTAATTTAACTCATGAGTTTTCAACTGACGTGGAGCATAAGCAATTACCTGATCATTCTGCTTAAAGACACAACCATGTCCCTTCAATGAAGCATCACTGTAGATAACAAACTCACCATTTCTGGAAGGATGTTCCAAAACTGGTGCATTAACCAATCTTTTTTTCAATTCCTGAAAACAATCATCACATTCTTTTGTCCACATGAACTTAACACATTTTTGAGTTAACTTAGTCATTGGACTAGATAACCGTGAAAAAGTTTCAACAAACCATTAGTAGTAACCTTCTAGACCAAGAAAAATACGGATCTCAGTTATATTTGTAGTTCTTGGCTATTATTCAACAACTTTTGATTTATCAGGATCAATATTTATGCCATTTTTTGAAACAATGTGACCAAGGAAAGAAATAGTTGTAACCAAAACTCACACTTGCTGAATTTTCCATACAGTTTCTTTTCTTTTAAGGTTTGAATGATAACCCATAAAGAACTTTCATACTCTTTTTTTACTTTTAGAAAACACAAAAATATCATCAATGAAAAAAACAAGAAACTTATCCAAGAACTCGTGGAAAATTATATTCATAGGGTCCATGAATACAGCAGGTGCATTGGTTAACCCAAAAGGCATAACTACAAATTCATAATGGACATATCTTGTACGAAATGCAGTCTTCAGAACGTCTTCTTCTTTTACTTTCAACTGATGGTACCCCGACCTCAAGTGAATCTTTGAAATATACTGAGCTCCCAGGAGCTGATCAAATAAGCCATCGATATGAGGCAAAGGATACTTGTTCATAACAATGTTGTTATTCAATGTTATATAATCAGTGCAAAGTCTCATTAAACCATATTTATTTTTAACACACAAGATAGGAGCACCCCATGACGATGTTCTAGGTCTAATGAACCTTTATCTTATAAATCTTTAAATTGCCTCTTTAACTCTAAAAGTTCAACTTGATCCATTCTATAAGGGGTTTTTGAAATTGTATTAGAATTAGGAACTAAGTCAATAGTAAATTCAACTTCCCGATCATGTATAATTCAAGGCAACTCATCAGGAAAAACATCAAGATACTCATATACCACTCGCACATCATTAATATGAAAAGTTCCTTTATTTTCAAAAATATGTTCAAAGTAACATTCAATTCCATCTTTTACTAGTTTCTCAACTTCTTGATATGTTATCAAACTCAGGGGTTCATTCTTGTACACAAACTAAAAATATTTCTGAAAAGAAACCATTTTAGCTCTACAGTCAATCTTAGCATGATAAACAGAAAGCTAATCCATGCCCAAAATAACATCAAACCCTACTAGAGGCAAAAAAAATAAGGTTTGCAGGTAGATTCTTTCTGCACACATGTATAGGAAGGTTCTTATATTTTCATTTTGTCTCAATGTTTCCTCCAGGCGTTTTTACCATAAGTTCAGGATTCATATCTTGAGATGGAATTTCCAATTTACTAGAAAACTTCTCATAAATGAATGAATGTGAAGACCCTGATTCAAATAACACATTGTCATAATATGAACAAACAAACAGTGTACCTGATACTACTTAATTTGATGGCCCAACATCAGCTGAAGTAGTTGCAAATGATTTCATTACCCCTTTTTGCTTGTAGTCTGGTTTCTTTTCCTTAGTTTAATTCTTAGTTAGACACTCATTTTCACAATTAACCGTTTTATTACACTTAAAACATCTTACCGTAGGATTTTCATTGCCTACTTGATAATCTTCCTTACAGTTATAAGCAATATGGCCAGACTCACCACACTGAAATCACATTCCAGACATGGATAAACATTATCCCAGATTCATTTTACCACACTTCTAATAGGATGGATATTTGGTTTTCTTACCTCCTGGATTCTTTGATGAATTATTTCACATTACTTGCCAACTGCACCTCTTATTATGTTGTTTTTCAAAGAACACCTGATCATTGGGAAACTCTATTTCCACCTTCTCCGCACATCAAACAAGTTTTTCATAACTTTTGTACTCATGAGAAGCTAAATCCCTTAGATTCTTTGGCTTTAACCCTAAGTAAAGATGGTTGATTTTACTATCAATATCTTGTATGAAATTTGGAGCATACCTTGACATTCGAGTGAACTTTTCTTTATATGTAGCCACTAAGTCATCCTCCTGCCTCAATTCTAGGAATTGTTTTTCCATCCTAAGACGAACCACCTTAGGAAAATATTTCTCAAGAAACATACCTTTGATGTCATCCCAATGAAGATCATCAATCTCATCACTATCCGTGATATTTTTCACCATCAACCACCACTAATATGCCTGACCTTTATAACGATAAATAGCAAGACAAACATTTTGATGTTCCAAACACCCCGTGACATCAAAAATCTTCTCCAGTGCTTTAATCCACCCTTTTTCTATCACAGGGTCAGATGATCCTCTGAATGATGGGGATGTTACCTCATGAAATGCTCCACCACTGACATGTTCCTCTGCGATTGATCTGGCAGATCTCATGCGTGGATACCACAACTATTTATAGCCTGAGCCAATTGTGCCATCACAGCAACAAACTGTTCAGTTCCAATTCCGACCATCTCAGGTTCCTGATTTGGAAGGTTTTATTCCTCCTGATGATAACCCAACATAGCTACCCTACTTCCTCTTCGGAAAACCATTCTAAACACAGAAATATCTTAGAGAAACAACATGATAATCATTAAATTCTATATCATTTCAATTATACCATAAATTAATTTATAGACATAAAATCTAACAATTTTTCTAACTCCTAACGTTTTCTAAACCGACCTCTAATACAAACTATAAGGACTCGGCCTTAAAACAATATTAATATTGAATTAAATGAATAATTCACATTGATGATCTTTTCAGGTTTAGAGTTTTAGATAATTAGATCATAACTATTACATCTCAAATGATTACACAGTAGAAACTTCTACAAAGTATCATTTTTTTACAAAACCTGATCTCTTAAAAAATAGTCATTTCTACTTCCATGTTTAAGAAATCATGACTTTTCCTTGATCCAATCATTGAACCTATTCCACATTATGTCCTGTGAACAAAATTTCAAAAAAAAGGGTGTGAGCATAAAAAGCTCATTAAGGGATACACAAAGAAGGAAAACTGTTATTTTTTCAAAACATCTTGTAAACCATGAAAAATTTATCAATGTAACACTTTTCAATTTTAAGAAGTAGTAAATACTCTTCACTAAATAAAAGATCACTTCATACCATTTTGTAACCAAAATATTACCATAAAACTCATATAGAGAACACATAACATATAAAGGTAACTTGGGACATAAACATACTCAAATGGAATAACCATACGGTCGACTTCCACACATATCACAACATTGAATAGACATACATGTGACCTCCATACCCAATGCATTGGAGGTTATAATGTAACCACCCGTCCTGGTATTCACGTAACCACCGGTCATTTGGTTTATCATGTAACCACCCATCCAATACCCAAGTATCATTATAAAATCATAACACATAAAACAATTATAAAGGAAAGAAAACATTTACACATTTCATGTACAATATATCACTTAGATATATTGACATAAAAAATCCATTATCAAAACCATTTTAATACCAAAATACACAAAATAGTATATGGTATTAATTTACTTTTAAAAATAGTACTTCTTGTTGAGGAATCCAATGATCAAATAATACTCGCGGCGGTAGAAAGGTAGTTGTCACGCGTATGTTAAAAAGAAACACACTTTTTTTCATTTAGTAAAATGATTCGTATAGAAAAGATTTATTTTGAATAAATTTAGAAGACAAAGGGGTTTATATAGATTATAAAATAAAGTCTTGTAATTGAACAGAATATGCCTCAATGAAAGGAGATTGAGACGAAGTCCCAAACCTCGTGTCCGACTTGACTCGATCAATATTTAATCTCCTAAATAACAATCTTGTGTTAATTTATACTTGCATAAGAACCTTTTTAATTCTTATTAATCCTTTTATATCACTTATTTCCATGTTATAAGAATTATGTAATCATTTATGTTAATAATGTTCGTATTGTCGATATTTGGTTCTTAACTCAAAAATCGACTTCTTAAAATTACATGTTGTTCATGTGGTCAAAGGTTCATTATATCAAGAATGATATTAATGATTTTGATATCAAATATATAATATATATCCAGAATATTCATGTATTTATAATATTATATAACATTTAGAGGTAAGAAATGAAATGCACCATTCATGGAGACGGTAAGTCGTACGTATGCATGAACGCTACTTTCATTCCTATTGTGTATTAAAGGAATTAAAATAAATGAGAAAAATATATATCATAATTCCATTATAATATATATTTTATATATTTAACATATGTTTATTAATTTCATTACATATAAAATCAATGTTTGGCATGAACGAGTCACATCACTTGAGGGGGCGGTATTCCACACATCCTCAGATGAATTTATCGCATTTGCATAAAATGCAAATCATAAATGTTTGTTTTAAATATAAAATATAGAAGCATTGAACAGGAATAAATATATTATAGATCATATATAAATACAGTGACATCATAATTTCCACCATGAGAATTGTTAAGAGAATATTGAACAATCATCATTTCGTGAGGCAGTAATTCGCCATCCACGTAACCAGTATGTTTTTTAACCATTTGACGGAGGTGTGTGTAAGTGTAAATCAAATCATTCTCATAAAAACATACTAGTATATTTAATATACGGTTGTTGTTACAAAATAATGGAATAACAAGACTTTAGGGGGATGGAGAAGAAAAATAAAACAAAAGGATATAAGTGAAGACATTAACTTTAAATCGGGTAACTCTCGTTGGTTTGAACCAAAAGGATTTTTTAAAGAGATTTATGCCTATGGTAAGGATTCTATGATGAGTAATGGGATGTAAAGAGATAAAATTATTATATATTTTTCGAGACAAAGTCTTGAGAGGTGTGGGAAGGGGGGTAGAGGTGGGGGCCTCTGATAAGAGTGGGGATGGGCACTCATGGAATGTTATAAACTGTTACTTTATTATTAAATGCTTCTCGGATTTTAAAGGTCCCAAAAAGATATATTTCTAGGATAAGGTGATAATTGTTTGAAATCCGCCCATCCAATTGCTTTTGGAAAAGTGTAATTCTTAGATTTTACCTTATCTTTTCATTTTATTTAAATCGTTCATTAATGAGGTAATCGTTGCATCATCATGGTGTCATAAATAATTTTTTTTATTTAATGTATATAAATTATAAAAAAAATATCTTGATGTAAGAAATATTTTTATCTTTATAATGATTATTTATAGTAAAAAATATGACTTTTATTACCAAAAGTAAAAATTGTTTTAGTAAAACAATACATGTTTGTGACATTTTCATTTTAACTTTCAATAAAAAGTTATTAATGTCATTTTCATACCCAAGTTGCTCCATGGGATCCCCAAGTTTACCCATGTATTGTCTTGGTCTTCCATGAGACATACAATAAGTGTAGTACACGTTTAAGGTCAATTTAATATTATTATACGATGTTTTTACCTTAAATTACACTAATTACATTTAACCGCAATTATAAAATAAAAAGTTACTATTCACCAAAAAATTATTTTCATCCCATTGATCAAAATTTTACATAAAAATGACTACCATGTATGTCATATTTTCGAAAGTCAATTCACAGAAGTGGTATTGCTTCATTTAAATGAAAAACCAGTCTTTTAACTACCACTTAGTGGTTTCACTATTCATAAAAAATTGAAGTTTTTCTGAAAAATACCAAAAATTCACCCTAGGAAATATTTTATATTATGAATTCAAAAGTGATGTCTATTTTAAAAAATTCAAAACATATAAGTTTCATTAATAAATTTAATAATTAATTCTCGTTGTCAAAACAAATAGTGTGTTTTTAAGAAACAAAATATATCAAAAGATTGACACTTGTTTAAGTCCAATTTCAAAGTGAAATTAATTCAAATGACCACCATTGGATTAAATGGTAAAAATATATTCTAATTTCACTTTAAAACCAATTCAAAAGATAATCTAATCATATAAATAAATAATATTTAAAAGATGTTTTGAATTATAATACAACATTTTTCACTTATTCATTAAAAATGAACATTATCAGAAAAATAAAAAAACATACACAATGTAAATTTTGATGTCCTGATTCAAAATAAAGATTTTATTTGGTCTAATAGAATGTATAAGAGTGACCAAAAATATTTTTAAAGATGGTTCACCATCAAAAGGCGATAAATCGACCTTTTAGTGAATATTAGAGTATTTATTCTTAAAATTGAATTATTTTCTTATTTTAAGCCTTTATCTTTTATTGGATAAATGTATAAACATTTAACAAACATATATAATCATATTTTGGTTGCTTCTATTCATTCCCGCCAGTACAACGACTACGTGTTAACTACCATTTGAAATAATATTATTATATTATAGGTGTGCAACGTAAGATTTCAAAGAAACTCGTTGTTGCGTATCGGGTACGTTATCGAACATAGGAACCCCTTTAACGTAAAATTAATATTTAATTCACAAATATTAATAAATATGAAAATGTATCATTCTTTATTTACTTGGTATTTTATAGGGGAAGACCTGAATGATTTCATTATAATACTTCCTTCCATAAAATATATTCTCAAAGACACTAATATTCAATATTATGTAGTATTATATATCTAAAGACACACCTATTACATGTATGATTTATTTATATCAATCATCATGACATCATGTGTGGCAGCGTTAAATTCTATGAGGATAAAAAAAACTTATCAATTTTTACAGTCTTAGAAAATATTAACTAAATATGGAGTTTCAAGTATGTCAGAGTTTCGAAACCATAGGGATATAGTGTATAATAAAAATTAATTAATGAAATTGAAATTGAAATTGAGATTTATTTTGAAAATTAATGAAAAAATAGAAGAAAACATTGGGCAGTGAATCATGGACATAGATGTTCCATGATCAATGATTTTTATTTTTGTGTGCTAGATATATATTTGAGTATGTGCTTATTCTATTTTGTGTTAAGAATTAGGTCATCTGGGATCATCGGTTTGGGTACCCTATCGTTATCATATTATTTCAGCATTTTAATGGTTTTCTACATGAATAAATCATAGAGTGGGTGACCTAAATCCAAATTTAATCATAAATAACATATGTTTACTAACGGTCATACACAAGACACAAAAATTAGTTGATTATATTAAATAAAAAAACTCGTACCTTAGAAATTGTCAAGAAATATGATCAGACATTGATTTGTAATTGAATAAATGTTTTTCCTGAATCCAAAACATGGATAATAAAAATAAATTATCCTTATGAACACATCCCCCTAAAATCACATCATCTGACCCTAAGTAGACTAATTTCTTATGCTATTCATGACGAGAACATGCAACATATGTATATGGGCCCAGCTTTAAAACGTTAAATAATCTTGAATTAAATGGATAATTCACATTGATAATCTTTTCATGTTTAGAGATTTAGATAATTAGGACATAAAAATTACATTACATCTCAAAGAATATAATAATGTAGACACCTATACTCAGTTTCAGTTTTTTTCATAAAATAAAAACTATTAAAAAAAGAGTCATGTCTATTTTAATGTTGTAGACTGCATGACATTTCTATGATCCTATCCTTGACCCTATTCATCTTTATGTCCTATTAAAAATATTTCAAAATATGGGATGAACATAAAAAGATCTTCAAGGATTATAAAATTTTCAAATAAATCATTAGTCCATCAATACATATAAAACATAAAATATTTTACTTACCACCTGAAATCATAATTTTTATGAATAACACATAGTTATCAAAAATCATAAATGTAACTTGTGTAATACATTTCATACTTACGTTGTAGCTTTCACAGCTATATAGGGAGTCATATTTGGAATACCCATCATAGAATATTCCCTAAATAAATTAGGTGAAACAATAATGTTTACCTACATCACAATAGCCAATGCATTGGAGTGCTATCTCGGGCTCACCCGCCCTAGGTTTTTCACAGAACCACCCATATACGTAAATAATCTCCATGAACAATAACATAATCAAAACACATAACACAAGTATAAAGAAAAGATATCATTTCCAAATTTGAAATCACAATATATCATCTCAAGATATTGAAATAATTAATGATTTCTCAAAATAACATTAAATACCAAAATATGTAAAGAGGGTATATGGTATTTTTCTTCTTTTTTAAAAAACAATTGATTGTTAAGGAAGCCAATGATCACATAATTCTCCAGGAGGCAGAAAGGTCGTTGTCCCCACATACATTAATAGAAACATTCTTTTTTTTCATTTAGTAAAATGCCTCATAGAAAAAAATTCCCTTTGAATGAAATGAAAATTCAATGGTGTTTATACGCTGTATAAAAGAAAGTCATGTATAAAGAAACATTCCTCAACGAGAGAAGATTGAGGCGAGGTCCCTTACATCGTGTCTGACATGGCCTGTTCGTTCTTTAATCTTCTGAATAATGAAATTAAGCTAATTTGTATTTGATTAAGAGCATTTTTAGAGTTTATTATTCTATTTATATAACTTATTTCCATGTTATAAACATTATGAAATCATTTATGTTAGTAATGGTAAATTTTTCAATATTTGGTACTTGAAAGTCAAAAATGAACTTCTTATTATTTACAAGATGACCATGTGGTCAAAATTAAATTATCTCTAGAAATATATTCATGATTAAGATATCATATATATATATATATTATATATCCAATAAATATATGTGTTTATAATATTACATTACATTTGTAGATAATAAATGAAATACAACGTTCATGGAGACGATAAGTCGTACGTACGCATGGATGCTACTATCATTTCAATTTATTATTTTAATAGAATTAAAACATAATGATAAATAGTTATATTAAAATTCCAGTATAATATCATTTATAATATCATTAACTCCATCCTTTATACGTTCCACTTATGGCATGAACGATACATATCACTTTCAGTAGGCGATAGTCGACACCTTCTCAAATGAAATTAACGCGTTTACCCATTATGAAAACCATAAAGGTAGGCAATAAATGAAAAATAAAAAAGAATATACACAAAAAAAATATAATATATATCACATATAAATAGAGATCCATCATAATGGACACCATGAGAGGTGGTAGGAGAAAATTGAACATTCATCATTTTGTGAGGAGTTAGTTTTCCATCCACAGAAAAATATGTACTTCAAAAATTAGATGGTGGTGTGTGTATGTATAGTTAGAAAAATTATCATAATAACTAAATAGTATATTGAGGATATTTATTTTTATAATATAAATGAATTTATTTATTTTAGGGAGTTGGAGAAAGAAAATAAAAGAAAGGAACATAGAATAAGACGTTACCATTAAATCGGGTAACTCCATTCTGTTTGATCCAAAATTATTTCTTGAACATACTTCTTCCTATGGTAAGGATTCATGGTGAAAGAGGGGGGTCGTTAGAGATAATTTTGGTGGTGTTTGGAAAATCCAAGGGGCCTGAGAGGTGTGAGTAATTGGTTAGAGGTGAGGGATTTTTAGTAGGGGGGAGGGGCTCTTCAAGAAAATTTTAAAATATTATTTTATTATATAATGATTTTCAGTTTCTAAGAGTCCAAAACTTATTAATGTTGAAGTTAATATGACTATTATTTGAAATATAACCATCAAAAAAGTATTGGATAGGCTGTGGATATTTTTTTTATCTTTACAATCTTATTTATTTAAAATATTTATTAATTAGATAAACACTACATCATTATTGTGTCATAAATAATTTTCTATATTTGATTTCTAATAAATTATCGAAAAAATACCATGATCTAGGAAATTGTTTTTTATTTTGAATGAATATTTATAGTAAAATATTATCAATTATATAACCCTACATTAAATTTTTTACATTAATATTACATGTTTTTTATTTTTTTTATTTTAAATAAAAAGTTATTAATATCATTATCTTACCCATGTGGCATTCAAAGGCCAAAAGTCACACCCAAGGATAGTCATGGTCGGCCACTACTCATCTAGTATTGTTAGAACATGTGTTAAGGTAATTTTATATTATTATAAAATTATTTTTAGCATGAATTACCATATTTACAATTAACCGCGGTAAATTAAAATCAAAAGGTACCATTCACCATTTTTTTCATTTTATTGAACCAGATTTTACATACCGATAACAACCATGTATGTTTTATTTTCAAAGATCAATTTACATAAGTGGTAAAATTTCATTGAAATGAAAAATTCGATTTTTTAACTACTACTCAGTGTTTTCACTATTCAACAAAAATTGATGGTTTTTGGAAAAATAACAAAAATTAATCCTAAGCCATATATGATATTTTGAATTTAAAAATGTTTTATATTATACCAAATTCAAAACATTTAAGTTCCATTAATTAATTTATAATCAATTTTTGGTGTCAAAACAAAAAACCTTGTTTAAAAAAAATAATTATAAAAAGATTGACACTTGTTTATTTCCAATTTCAATGTGAATTTACATTAAAAGGCCTACACGTGATTAAATGGTAAAATTATAATCTAAATACACTTTAATATAAATTAAAAAGATTATATAAGCATATAAATAAATTATATTAAAAAGAAAATTTTGAATTTAAATACAGTATTTTCACTATTCATTAAAAATTAATTTTATCAGAAATATATAAAATATTTACCCAGTGTAAATATTTATGTCCTGATTCTAAAGAAGAATTTTTACTCACTGTGAAAATATAAATTTGACCAAATCCATATTTAAAAAGGGTTTCCATCAAATGGTGGTAGATCTTCCTTTTAGTGAATTTTAAAGTATTTATGATTAAAACTAGATTCTTTCTTATTTTATGCGTCTATATTTTTATTGGACTAATGTAAAAATATTTATGATGCATGTATAATCATATTGTAGTTAGTTATGTTCATTCTCACCATTAAAACAGCTATGCCTTAACCACCATTTAAAATTATATTATATTATTATTTTTCAGTATGACTCCGCATTGTGTGCAACATAATATTTCAAAAAAACCCTTTGTTACATATTGGGTACGCCATTAAACAAAGGATCCCCTTTAATATAAAAATAATTTTTAATTCACAAATTTAATAAATATTGAAATGTCTTACTCCTTATTTACCAAGGATGTTATATCCTTCCCCCTTTTGAAAATTGTGTTCTCGCAGTTTTATTCACTTATCAAATCACTGGGGGTATTTATCCCTCGTATTATTTTTAGATTCCCATGTTGATTCTTCAACCATAAGGGTTTTCCACAAATCCATTACCTGAGGAATTACCTTATTCTGCAACATTTTCTATCTTCGGTCAAGAATCTGGACCGGTTTTTCCTCGTAAGAGAGATTCTCTTCCAACTTAACTACCTCTTTGATCAAAACATGAGAAGTATCTTGGATATACATTCTCTATATTGAAACATGAAAAACATTTTGTACCTGCAAAAAAATTGGTGTTAAACCAATTAGAATGAAAATGATCCAACTTTCTCCAGGATTTCAAAGTCTACAATGAACTTTGAACTCAACTTTCCCTTCTTACCAAAGCGCATCACATATTTCCTTGTAGAAACGTTGAGAAAGACATGATTACATTTCTCAATAAAATGATCCATCCTATGTTTATCTGAATTGGTTTTCATTCTACTTTGAACTATTCTCATGTGATTTTGAATCAATATATCCTTTTCTTCCATCTCTTATACCAATTTTAGTCCCATTAGTTCCCATTCACCTACTTCATCCCAAAAATATGGAGTTCAATATTGATTTCCATGTAATTCCTCAAATGGAGTAATTAGTATAATTGAATGAAAACTTTTATTAGAAGAAAATTAAACAAAAGAAATATGTTGGTCCAAAAAAACCATGTAATCCAGTGAAAAAGAATTTAGCATATCCTTAAAGGTACGATTTTTTTTGTTATTACTACCCATCTAATTGAGGATGTAATGTTGTACTAAAATTGAATTTAGTACCAAACATCTTCTGAAGGCCTTTCCAAATGTTTGAATTAAACCTGAGAACACATTCAGATACAATGGAGAGGGGAACTCCATGAAATCTGACTATCTCATAACATACAATCGAGAATGATGATCTAGAGACAAATTATCTCGAATTGGAATGAAATGTGTAGATTTATTCAATCAATCAACATTTACCTAGATTTCATTATTACATCGAGATGTCTATGGTTATCTCACGATGAAGTACATTGATATATTTTCCCATCTCCAAACATGCACCAGTAATGACTAAAGCGTCACTTTTGGTAACTTCTTCTCCACTTTATCCTGCTGACAAGTTGTCACTTCGTAGTAAAATCTACAAAATCTCTTTTCATTCCACCCTACAAGTAATACCCATGATGATATCTGTACATATTAGTTCTACCATGATGAACTGAAAACAGAGAACTATGAGCTTCCATGAACAAATAATTATTCAACTATGAATCAAAAGGCATGAATAATCTCTTCCATAACCTCAAAACACAATCATTATTATTGTTAAAATCAGGAAACATACACTTTAGAACCAACTATAACTTTTTCAGCAAATCACTGTCTTCCTTCCGAGCTTGATTATTTCTGTCTGATAGAGATGATTTCACGTACACCTAAAACAAATCAGAGGAATTTCTTGCCCCAACATCATCAATGTGAATGTTCATCAAATCTAAAACCAAAGGATCTCGTTCCAAATGTATCACGATTAATGAATGATTACATTTTCGACTTAATGAATTAGGCACATTATTTTCCATTCTTGGGTCATAAAGGATTATGTAATCATAATCCTATATTAATTCCAGTGATCAACTCGTTCTCATTTTTATTTCTTTTTGAGTGAATATATACTTTAATCATTTGTGTTATGTATATATTTCAAATTTTACTCCATACTGATGTTTCTTCCATATTATAAATAAAAAAATAAAGAATAAAATTCCAAATCATGTGTATAGTTACATAACTTATGGGGATTCAACTGACGTAAAGCATAAGCAATTAATTAATCATTCTTCATTTGGACATAGCCAACTCCAATCAATGAAGAATCATTGTAGAAAACAAACTCGTCATTTCTAGAAGGTAGTTCCAAAACTGGAGAATTAACCAATCATATTTTCAATTTCTAAAAACAATCATCACATTCATTTTTCCAAATGAACATGACACCTTTTCGAATAAACACAACAATTTGACTAGATTTCATTGAAAAACTCTCAACAAACCTCAAGTAATTACTTTCCAACCATAGAAAACTAAGGATCACAGTTAAATTTGTGGGTCTTGGCCATTCTTAAACAACTTTTTTTAGTAGGATCAATAGTTATTCCATTTTTTTAAATAATTTGACCTATGAATGAATTTTTTTAACCCAAACTCACAAGTGATGAATTTTCCAAATAGTTTCATTTCATTTATGGTTTTCAAAACAACCACTAAATGATATTCATGTTTTTATTTACTTTTTTAATAAACCAAAATACCATTAGTGAAAACAACCACAAACACATCCAAGAACTCACATAATATTCTATTCATATGATCCATGAATGCATCAGGATCATTGGTTAAATCAAAAGGAATAACTAAAATAAATAATGGCCATATCTAGTACGAAACATGGTCTTCTGAATTACTTCTTATTTTAAATTTAACTAATGGTATCCCGACCTCAAATAAATCATTTAAAAATATTGAGCTCCCTAGAGATGATCAAACAAATCATTGATATAATGAAAAGCATACTATTTATTAATTGTGATGTTATTCAACACTATATAATCAATGAAAAGTCTCCTTAATACATCGTTCTTTAAAAAAACAAGATTGTTGCACCCCATGGTGATGTGCTAGGTAAATATATTCCTTTATCTAATAAGACCTGCAATTGCTTATTTAACAATAAATGTTCAATTTGAGCCATTTGATTGGAGGTTTTTGAGTTTTTATTAGAATCTGGAACAATGTCGACTATAAATTCATCTTCTCGATAAGGTATAACACCAGGATATTCATCAGGAGAAAATATAAATACTCATATACAACTAGAACATTATTAATCTAAATAGTTCCATTGTATTCAACATTATGAGAAAGGTAATATTTATTTCCATCTTCTACTAAATGATCAGATTCCTGATATCTTATGAAATGTAAAGGTTCAATCTTGTACAAAAACTGAAAATCTTTCTGATGAGAAACCTATTTATCTCATCATTCAATCTTATCATGGTAAATGGAAACCCAGTCCATACCAAAAATAACATCAAACTCTACTAAAGGCAAAATAATAAGGATTGTAGGTAGATTCTTTCTACACACAAGGGTAGGATGGTTTTATAACGTCTTTTTATCTCTATAATTTCTCCTGTGGTTGTTAATATATTATTAGGATTTATATATTGATATTTAATTAAAAAATTACTAGAAACATTCTCCAAAATTAACGAAGCTATAGACCATGAATAACAAAAAATGGCATAATCTGATAAAAAACAGTGTCCTGATACTACTTCATTTGATGTCCCATCATCTGCTGAAGATGTTGCAATGGATTTCACCACCCATTTCCTCTGGTATTCGGGATTATTTCTATCTGTTGAGTTCATCATTGGAAAATCATTTTCATAATGACCCATTTTATTACACTTAAATCATTTTACTGACTATAAATCAGATTTTCTCTTACCATTAACCTAATCTCTATTAGTGAAATTACAAGTCTTTTATCCAATTTTACTAGAAGAGTCGTAGTAAAAAGAATTAAAATGACATTTTCCATCATGATTTTACCAAAATTTTTACAATAATTACACTTATGATTCTTAAAATCATACTTTTTGAAGAGTTATTCCCCTTCGTCTGCCACCTGGACATCTAATTATGTTTTTTTCAACAAACAAATGATCCTCGGTAAACTCTATTTCTATCTTCATTGTACATGAAATAAGTTTATCAAAACATTTGAACTAACTAGATGCTAATACCCTTCAATACATTAGATTTAATCCTGAGTAAAAACTATTGATTTTACTATAATGGTCTCGTATTAAATTTGCAGCATCCCCTTCCAGTCAAATGAATTTTTCATCATAAGAAGCCACTGAGTCATCCTCCAATCTCAATTCCATGATTTTTTTCATCCTAATATTAAACACTGTAGGAAAATATTTCTCAAGAAACATTCCTTTGAATTCATCCCAATCAAGAGAATCATTCTCTTTACAATCCATGATATTTTTCACCATCGACCACTACTAATCAGCTTCAACTTCAAAATAGTAAACCGCAAGACTAACCCTTTGATGTTATGAACACCCCATGAAATCAAAAATATTTTCTATTGATTTAATCCACCCTTCATCTAGAACATGTTCAGATGATTCAATGAATAATGGGGGATTCTACCGCATTAATGTTGAGAAAGTTTTTTTTTCAACAAAACATAATATTGTTATTTAAAGGGGGAGTTTATATTAATACTCTATCTCTTTGTGATAATTTTGATTCTCACAAATACCCTTAATTATTTTCTAATGACTTTATTTGTTAATAATTTTTCATGAATTTATTATATTATTTTACTCTTGAAATTACGATAATTTATTACTAAATTATTCATATTTAACGTGTTCTAGAAACACTGTTCATGTGCTACTTATTCAGAATCTACTTGAGCGTGTTCTGGAAACACTGTTCAAACTCTACGTGGATAAACGTATCATAAGGATAAAAAACATGTATACTTTTTGAGATAAGGAAAAAATATTTTTAAATAACCATACGTTATCAGAAAAGTATGGAAAAAGAACCCTACGTTAGGAAGGAACCCTACGATTGGGATATCAGAACATTATGGAAGGAGAACCGTACATAAATATTAAACATTAAGTTTGTTTCCCAAAAGTATGGTTCATCAACCATATTTTTGTAAACAACCATACATTCTTGGAAAAGTAAGGATCAAGTAAAAGTATGGATATTTTATCGTACGTTTGAAAGTTAAAGAGAAATGTATGGATGACCAACCATATGTTTGGAGTGAACATTACGCTTGTTATCAAGTTTACATTTTCAACCTTACATTGTTAACCTTACATTGAGAACATTACGATTTAAGATTATGTCATCAACTATACGTTTAGAGGACGCATATAGTTCAACATAACCATACGTTTGGCGTCAGATAATTTAATGTCGATATTTTTATGCCACAGTCAGTACGCTGATTATTAGTTGGATTTCATGCCAGATTTAAATCTGATTTTAAAGTACGATTTTGACTGATTCAAAATAGTTAAATCAATGATTTGATAATCGAATTAAAAAAATCTTTTAATGCTGAGTCTTCAGGGAATTTATGACTACTCTATAAATTCAAATGTTTGAATATCATGAGTAAGAAAGCCACTTTTGTGGATCATATTTTTACAAAAAAGTTCTTATCATTATTTTAGTTATATGGGATTTTTGAAATTGCATCAATAATTATTGATCATGTGTGATCATTTGATTATTAAGAAAAAAGGAAAAACAGAGACTACTGAAACACGTCGATATGCTAGTTCAAAAGGAGCATCAAATCTCTGTTTGTTAAAGAGAAAGGAACATGATAGAAGATTCACTTGTTCCACAATGAATATCTACTGTGAATTTGCAACTGCTAAAGTTGTGAATTATATTTCAATATCTACTATAATGGGATCGACTCAGAACCTTTCTTATGTGAATATTATTATTTCTAAAGGTGACGATCTACCTACTCTAAGTTGCATGCTGTTGCAATTGTGAAGAACATCAAGAATGTATTTTAAAAATACGAAAATATTTTCTTTCTATTCTTGACTGATCGGCTTCTCATACTAAGCTTTGTAGGTTTTTTAAGTGAACCAGAAGGCCTTTTTTTCCTTGGATTGTAAAGGTGTCAACTGCATGTACTCAGTTGTGAATCCGTCTATTGAAATGAGGACCAGATAGCGAAAATCACCAAGCTCATGGAGTAGAACATTGGTGGAGTGGACTAGTGGACTTATATTCCCCAAACCACTATAGATCTTGTGTTTCTGCTATTAAATTTCCATTTCATAATTTTATCTGATTAAAATTAAAATAAAGAACACAATATCATAATGATTTTTGAAAAGACACAGTGCACCCCCCACATGTGTATATTTGTTTTAATCCGATACAACACTTGGTATCAGAGGTTGATCTTTCTAAAAAATATTTAACAAGCTGAAAGTGATTATACACAGAGAACGATGACTAATACAAGAGAGGGAATGTCTATGGTAAGATCATTGTACCTCAATGGAGAAAGCTATGGATGCGGGAAGTCTCAAAGGCTATGAATGCAATTATATGTGGTCTAGGACTTGATGAGTTTAAGAGAGTATCTCAATGCCCAACAGTATATGAAATGTGGAAAAATGTTGTTGTTTCTTATGAAGGAACTGACAATATCATGGAAATGAGATATGCAACTTCTAATCTTAAATTTTATACATTCAGAATGGTTGAAGGGGAGAGTATTACTCAAATGAATGTAAGATTGACATAGATTGTCAATAACATAACTACCTTGGGAGATCCCATTAATCAAGTTGATCATGCTTTAAAAGTATTGAGAGTACTGCATATAAAATGGAATGAAATCTCTGCAGCAATCAGACATTCCACACCTGTCAAAGATTTAACCATGAGAGAACTGGTTGGAACATTAATGATGTATGAAGTTGAGTTATAAGATGATGCTAAGGAACATAAAGTGCTTATCAGAAGAGTTGATAATGCCTTGAATGCATCATCACTGAGAAAAAATAGAAAGATGATGAAAAATGTAAAAGAGAAGTCAGAGAGTTCTGAGTTATCCAATTCTGATGTGGTACTGGCTCAAGTAGCCCAACGATTCAAAAAATTATATTCAAAGAAATGAGGCTTTAGAAAATCTTTAAGAAAGATGATAAGGACATAAGATTCTATGAATACCAGAAAATGGGGCATATCAGACCTAACTGCCCTCACCTAAAAGAAGAAAAGTGAATGAAATTTTTCAAATGAAATGACTGTGAGCATAAGGACAAAAATTCCATGAAAGCTACATGCAGTGTATCTGAAGACTCTAGTATTACATTTCAATTAGACTCAGAGAAGGAGGAAGAAAATCTGAATTCCAACATGTGTTTTATGGCAGAAACAAATGAGTTACAATCTTAATACTCTTCTGATTCTAGTTCTGAATATAATTACACTGACACAAAACTTGCAGCCAACTGAAATATGCTTGAAGAAAAACATGACTCTGTATTTAAGAATCCTAATTCTTTAAAGAATATTAATAAGTCCATTTCTGATGAATGAGATACAATGTTGGCACAATATAAGGATTTAACTGAAAAATTTGATTCTAATAATTCTAACAATACAGATTATGAATCAAAGATAAAATCACTGAAAACATAAGTAGAAAAATATAAATCTGCATAACATGTTCTTACTAAAGGATAAAATACATTAAATAATATCCTTGGGAACAATTTCATTAAAAAGGAATGATTTAGAATTGGCAGTAATGTTGAAAAACCCAAGCTGTACAAAAACAATTTTATTCCATGTGAAAAAAGAGTAAATTGTAATTATTGTGGAATAAGGGGACATATTTATAAAAAAAATTCTTAAGACAACCCCAAATAAGTATCATTATTAATGCTTTTATATCAAATGATCGATTTTACTCATGTGAAATTAGAAAAACAAGGCATGTTTGGAATCCTAGATCTTTTCTAGCTAACACCACTAGAACAAACAAAATATGAGTACCAATGCAATATGTGAAAATGACTTTGTAGGGAGCAGGTCACAAGAGAAAAAAGTACATATGGTATATGATTAGTGGATGCTCATGAAATATGAGTGGAAACTCATTGAATTTCTATACACTAACTCAAAAAGATGGTGGTCTTGTCACTTTTGGTGATAATGCCAAAGGAAAAATCATTTGTATTGGAACAGTTGGAGATCCAGAAGCTGTCTCAAATAATGAAGTACTTTATGTACAAGGATTGAAACACAATATGATAAGTATCTCTCAACTATGTGATCATGGTTAGGCTATTGATTTTTCTAACAATTGTTGTTCTGTTTTCAAAAATAAATTGCTTAAATTTAGAGAACCAAGAACTCATAATGTGTATACCCTGAATTTAAATTCATTGTGTAAACAACAAGTAAATTGCATAACTGATAAAATAAATGAATCGTGGATCTAGAATAGGAGACTTGGAAATTGTAATATATATGTTTTAAATATTTTATCCAAGAAACATTTAGTTTTTGATTTTCCTAGTCTCAAATTTGAATGTGACAGATTCTGTGATGCATGTCAACTTGTCAAGAAACACAAATCATCCTTCAAATCTGTTAAAAAATGGATATATCTAAACATCTAGAACTTATTCATATGGATTTGTTTGACCCTTCATGAGTATAAAGCTTGGCTAGTAAATTATATGTAAATGTTTTAGTTGATGACTATTCTAGATTTACATAGATTTCTTTTTGAAATTTAAAAATGAAGCTTTTACATTATTTGAATGTTTTTTTAAAGCTGTTAAAAACGAAAAATGTTTTAAAATTAATTCATTAAGAATTGATCATGGTAGAGAATTTTAGAATCACGAATTTAATTCCTTCTGATCAAATATGGGTATGAAACACACATTCTCTACACCTAGCACACCTCAACAAAATGGAATTGTTGAAAGAAGAAATAGGACTATTCAAGAAATGGGTAGGACTATGCTAAATGAATACATCCTTCCTATATAAATTTGGGATGAATCTTTAATAACAACCTTCTATATAAAGAATAAGGTTTTGATTAGACCTCTTTTGAAAAATATCCTATGAACTTTGGAATAACAGAAAGCCTAAAGATAACTACTTTAAAGTTTTTGGATTCATGGATTACATATTAAACACTATGTATAATATTGTTATGTTTGATCCAAAATCTGATGAATAAATTTTCTAAAGATATTCAGCTACCTCCAAAGGTTATAAAATATATAATAAAAGGTCTAGGATTGTTGAAGAATCAGTTCATGTGAAATTTAATGTATCTGATCCCTTTGGGAAAAGGACAAATCAAATGGATGAATCTGACTCTAATGATAACATGAGGCTGGAGAACATGAAAAATGATTTTGAAAAAGATATAAATAAAATTCAGTCCTATTTAGGAGAACAAGATACTGAAGAACCTATTACTGTGTTGCATAGATAGACTAGAACCCTAAAGAATCACCCTTTAGAAACTATAATAGATAACTTAGATACAGAAATAAAAACTAGAAGAAATATATGAAATATTGTAGAATTCCCTGCCATTCTTTCCCAATAAGAACCCAATACTATAGAAGAAGATTTAGTTGATGAAAGTTGGATGATAGCAATTCAATAAGAATTAAACCAGATCAAAATAAATGATGTCTGGGAATTAGATAAAATAGAACAGAACTATCCAGTGATAGGAACCAAATGCGTCTTTAGAAATAAGCAAGATGATAAAGGAATAATTACTAGAAATTATGATAGACATGTAGCTAGAGGATATAATCAGGAAGAAGGTATAGATTATGATGAGACCTTTGCACCTGTAGCTATACTAGAAGCCATTAGAGTCCTCTTAGCCTATGCATCTCATATGACCTTCAAATTATTTCAGATGGATGTTAGGTCTGAATTTTTATTTGGTTATTAAATTATGGAATTTTCTGTTGAGCAACCTCTTGGTTTTGAAAATTCTCAAAAACAAAATCTTGTTTTTAAACTTACTAAAGCTCTCGATGACGTTTAACAAGGACCTAGAGCGTGGTATGAATGATTAAGATCTATTCTTTTGAAAACTTATTTTACTGTTGGAAAGGAAGATCCAACACTATTTATGAAAACTGTGAATTCTAATATTTTATTGGTTCAAATTTATGTTGATGATGTAATTTTTTTGATCAATTAATAAAACCCTTTGTAATGAGTTTTCAATGATAATGCAATAATAATTTGAAATGATTATTGTTGGTCGGAGTGGACACTCAAGAGGGGGGTGAATTGAGTTCCAATTAAAATTTCTATTAGAAACATTTCTCTTAAAAATCCCCCAATTTAAAAAAATGTTAAACTATAGTGAATTTATACATATTATAAATGTTCAATTAGTTTCTCAACGATTGATTAGTTCTCAGTTAACTTAATATTAAGATTAAATTGACTTTTGAAACTAACGTACTAGTTTAAAATAAATATAAACACTTGCAAATTTTAAAAATCAAAGTAACATTAGAAAAAATTATATTTCAATGTAGTCACCAGCAGAGTATGAAATATATATATATAGTTTACTTTTGACATAAACTAAAAAGCATAGTAGCTGTAACAAAAAGGTTCAGTTTCAAGATGAGACTTAGTCCTCTCAAAAATTTATATAAATTGATCCACACCCTGTATCAGGGTTAACAATAGTGAGCACATTGTCCAGGTACAAAGACCTCTACCACAGGTTTTCATGGGAAAACAAACAACAGCTTACAGCTGTCCAGGTCATACTCGAAATCTATCACTTATCCTAAGAGGGACACAAAAGAGTTATAGAGTTTGAATGAGGATTTGAGAATCCTCCAGCTTTTCACAGGAGATAGTGTTTCTATAAAATAAACATTGTACACACATTTCTCGAAATGTAAATGAAAGAATCACTAAATAAAGTGTGAATGAGTTTAGAAGAGCTTCAATGATTGGCAGTGCAAATCTAGACTCATTTAGTTGGTCAGAAAATCATCTGAGTCCTTTTCTGGTTTCTGTTAAGAAAAACAGAGTTTCATTTTCTTCCTTGATTCCAGGTTCAGCTTTATCAGCCTGAGTGTATGAAGTGATTGTTGTAGTTAATAACTCAGGATGCAGATTTTGTTCTCCCCTATCAATGGATTTATTTTTGTTCCTTCAGTGATTCTGGAGTCTAGATGTAGCATTCCACGTTAAGCACCTTCTTGATTTCTTTTCAAAGATGCTCTATTTCACGCCCGTATCGAACCATTACTTTCTATACATTTTTGTGTATGTCAAGTGTTCTCTTTCCATCCCTTTATAGAATTCATCTACGGACAAAAGAATGATTACACTTTTATGGGTACTGGTTATGATTTCCTAACATGGCAACCGAAATCATTAAATAACATTAACTGCATTAAAAAAATCAAATCTAATAATTAGCTTAATAAAAAAATAGTATTGAGAGTATATAGTTTGACTAGTTGTCCAATCATTAGTAAACTTTTGTTGGAAGATGTTCATGGTGGACTTTGTGTAGCAGGACCTTCCATCGGTAGCTCTATATACCAGTGACTTCGTTCCATCAGTTGTTGTAGCTACATCAGTAGCTCTTGGGCTATCGGTAGCTCGATGTATCAGTGACTGTACTTGTATTGGTAGATCATGTTATAAGTATCTCCTTGCATTGGTTGCTGTTTGCATCTACATAAATATACTTACTCTATCGGTAACTTTCAGTGAACTGGTTCTATCAGAAGTCCTCTGTCTATCAGCAGCTCTTGTCTCTCGGTAGCTCTAGTTATTAGTGATTGTACTTCAGTCGGCTTACTCTATCGGTAACTACTGGTAGGCAGGCACATCAGTAGCTCTATAAATATTGGTGACATTAGTGTATCAGTGACTCTGTCTATCGGTAGACTATGGTTATCCGTGGACCATGTACCGATTGCTCTGTATCAGTAGCTATATGCAGATCGGGGACTTAACACTTGTCTGTTTTATGCAAAACACATCTGATTCGGTTAGAATTTCTTCAAAACTCATATAAACCTAGATAAACAATGAGTAACATATTTCAGAGTGTATTTTAATATCATTATCATCCTGACAATAAAATATCATAGATTTGAAAGATTTAATATATAGATAAACATTAAATGGGATTATCAAAGTATATGAAATCATAATTGGGATTATCAAAATTGGTGAGGTCAACAATTATAATGGGAGAACTAAATTTCTTTTTAGGACTTCAAATTTATCCAAAAGATTTTGGAAACATTTTGAATCAAATCAAATACATTATTGATTTTTTGAAGAAATTTGGACTTGAAAACAGGAATACATATACAACTGCTGTGTATACTAATATAAAACTTGTTTTGGATAAAACTGGAAAATTAGTTGACAAAAAGTTATATAGAGGTATGATTGGTATTTTATTATATCTTACTGCTAGCAGGCTAGATATAATGTATTTAGTATGTCTTTGTGCCCAATTTCAATCAAATCCTAAAGAATCTCATCTATGTGTTGATAAAAGAATTTATAGATATTTAAAAGGAACTATTTTTCAATCTCTTCTTTATCAAAAAACTTATGGTTTCAATTTGATTTCATATTCAGATGAATAATTTGGGGTTTATAGATTAGATAGGAAAAGTTATTCAGGAAATTTTCACTTTTTAGGAAAATATTTAGTTTCATTGTCAAGTAAGAAACAACATTTAGTTTCCCTGTCAACAGCTGAGGAAGAATATTTTTCTTCTAGTATTTTATGTGCAAAACTGTTGTGGATGAAAAACACTCTTATGGAATTTGGACTAAATTTTAATAATACGCATATTTTATGTGATAATACTAGTGTTATAACTATTTCAAAAAATCCTATTAATCATTTTAGAACTAAGCATATTGATATCATACATCATTTTCTAAGAGATCATGTTCTTTAAAAGGATATTTCTTTGGAATTTGTAAGTACTGAAATTAAATTAGCTGATATTTTTACTAAACCACTTCCCACTACAAGGTTTGATTTTATTAAGGGGGATCTAGGTTTATTTGATTTAAAAAAAAATTATTTTACAATGTTAGTTCTTTATTTTAATTCTGCTTAAAATAATTTAGCTATTTTGTTTTTAAAACAGAATATGTTTATTTTCCCCACATAATCTATTTTCTTTATTTTTAAATATATGTTATGATTATTAAAAACACGTGAATCAAGGTTGTTAGAAACCCTTTCAACTTCAAAATTGTTTCATTTCTATCGAAACCTTTTTGAACCCGCAAACTGCACCACTGCTCGTCAACCCTAATCTTCGAACCTCTAAAACCCTAAACTTTAAACCTTCAGAGATTCTCCCAGAGATGGTAAGGACTAAAATATTCAGTGAAGTCGAGAAAATCAATGCCAAGAGACAACACTCCAAAGGAATAAAAATATTACAATGAAAGGTAATCGATCTCAACTGGTTATTTGTGACAAATCTACTATTGAAACAAGCACAATCGTTTCAGAACCTTGAAAAAAATTTTAAACAATGAAAATACAGAATTTTTTTATGAGGTAGAACTAAAAAACTTCTTAAAATCGGTACATTTTGGTCTGGGAGATACTAAGGATAGTATGATAGCTTTGATAGAGGATAGGGATTTCCCAATCTCGTCAGTAGAAATTGGTCATAATGTTGTTTCTCTTTGGTATTAATACTGTAAATAAAATGTTTATCATGGATTTGAAGCCTGATCAGAAACTTTTGGTCAAATTTGTGCAAACAGTGATTTCACCGAGGATGTCTAAGATGGAAAAGATATTATATCCCAATATGTATATAATGTATCTTTTTCTCAGTGATGTCAAACTCAATTTTCCTAGGTATATTGTTAGATACCTAAGATAATGATGTTAGAGTGATGCCTGAATCAACTTTTATCCTTTTGGTTGATTCATTTACAAGCTCTTGATTAAGAAGGACATGGTGAGACCGGTGGATTCCAGAGTACACTGTTATCAATGTAATGTGATTAATGCTGGAACATTAAGGTTGATTGGATATTTCTAGAGAACTATTAAAGGAAAAAATTTTCCATTAAGAGTAGATGATGAATCGGAGAGTGCTCAAGCTCAATCTGCAAAGTCCAAGGAGGGAAAAGAAAAATCAAGAGTCAGCACTATGGCAAGAAGGATCAGATTTGTAGTGGAAGAAACTGAGGAAGAAAGAAGTCATGAGGGACTTCAGACTCAGAGGAAAAGACCAGTGACTGAGAAACGTACATCCACTAACTTAACTACAAGATATTTAAGGTCTTACAACTTTAACAGAGAAAAGGTTGTTGAACAACCTTAAGAACGGAATGTCACTGCTACAGATCCTGATCATGAAAGGATTGTAGTTGAAATAGCAGCACAACATGTTGTAGTTGATGTTGCTGTTGTACTTCAACAAGAAAAGGAGGTGGCCTAGTGAGGAGGTGGACAAACCTCAGGAAAATATAGGGGATATCATTTTAGATAACTTATTACATTAATAAATTGAATATATTCATGATGAGCATGCTTCTGAAGCTCACATTGATGTTCTTCAAGAGTATTTTTCTATGGAAGTGTCTAAAAAGGACTCTGAGGAAAAATATTTTGACCAACCTACCTAGGACAAGGAGAATGAAAAATCTGATGCTAAATCATTACCTTGAATACTGCTACATCACACTGCACCTACGAATTCGAATCATGCATAGGGTTCTTCTGATTCAAGGAATAGGGATGATGAAGAAGTGTACAAAAAGCTATCTCAACTGCAATGTGAGAATGATTCTCTAAGAAGCACCATAGCATCAGAACAGTTGAAATTTCAAAAGCATAAGGAGTATACTATTTCAAGACAAGAATTTGAAATTTTTAATGAGGATACATTAAATGATATTTCGAAATTGAAATCTAAAATTGTTATGAAGTCAGATTTCTCAGATCTGAAGTTGTTTCTGGAGACACAATTTGTATCAGGTGAAATAATGCTGTTAGTGGATCTGGTATTTCACCTGATTTAATAAGAAGATTTCAAGCTATCACAGCTACAATGTGTAATATGAAAGAAAGGTTGCATGATATTTAGTGCAACAATGCTCCATTATCTGTTCTCTTAGATAATAAAAAATTCATAGTTGATCAGTTAATATCCAGTGAGGCAAGAATCCGCTCTATCTTAGAAAAATTATTAGAGGAGAAGTCATTGTTTTTAGAGAAATATGAATGTCTTCATGAGTTCTTTAGAGTCAATCTCAATGAAGATATTAATATGACTCAAGAGTCTAGATATCATATTATTCAGTTTGGTGATGGATTAATGAAAAGGTTGAGAGAACAGTTAGCAGACATCATATCTACAGTCCAGAGAAGATAAAACCTACCTGTTCACGGCAAACAAAATCATGAATCCTGTATTTATCATCATTGTATCTAATTTTGACTTTTATTGAAAATCCATTTCCTTATTTCTATTTTTTTTACTGTCTTTATTTTGATATGCAAGTACTCTAGATTTAATTATTTATAAACAGTTAATAATACTCTTTTCTTATGTTCATGGATACATTAATCTGTCTTCTATTCCATATTCTATCATTCTTTTTGATATCACAAAAGTGGGAGAAATTTGGATAAACACAACAATTTTTTTTACTTGGAGAAATTTGGATACATACAACATCTTTTAGTTTGGGGGAGGAAGTCATTTTATTTGGGGAGAAATTAAAACATGGATAATTTAAATGGAGACATTAATATTGTATTTATCTTTTCAAAATTTCAAAACATTATGTAATTAATTTTAAGTTATGTTAATTTCATTAATTATTTCTTATGGGTTTTGTGATCATCAAAAAGGGGGAGATTGTTGAGAAACTTTTGTTCTCAACCATACATAATATTGTTATTTAAATGGGGAGTTTATATTAATACTCTATCTCTTTATGATAATTTTAATTCTCACAAATACCCACAATTATTTTTTAATGATATTATTTGTTAAAAAATTTGCAGGAATTTATTTTTTTATTTTACTCTTGAAATTATGGGAATTTATTACTAATGTATTCATATTTATCATGTTCTAGAAACACTGTTTATGCGCTACTTATTCAGAATCTCCTTGAGCATGTTCATGAAACACTGTTCAAACTCTACGTGGATAAATGTTGCATAAGGATAAAAAACATCTATACTTTTTGAGATAAGGAAAAAATATGGTTGGACACCCATACGTTATCGGCAATATATGGAAAAAGAACCCTACGTTAGGAAGGAACCCTACGTTTTGGATATCAGAAAATTATGGAAGGAGAACTGTACATAAAGATTAAACTTTTTGTTTGTTTCTCAAAAGTGTGATTCATAAACCTTACTTTTGTAAAAAACCATACGTTCTTGGAATAGTATGTATCAAGTAAAAGTATGGATCTTTTATCGTACATTTGAATGTTGAATAGAAAAGTATGGATGACCAACCCAACGTTTGGAATGAACCTTACATTTGTTGTCAAGATTACATTGTCAAACTTACATTGTCAACATTACATTGTGAACCTTACGTTTGAAGACTACATCAACAAACTTATGTTCAGAGAATGCATACAGTTCAACTTAACCTTACGTTTGGGGTCAGAAAATTTAAAGTCGATATTTTTATGCAATGGTTAGTATGCTGATTATTAGGCGGTTTTCAAGGCATATTTAAAGATGATTTTAATGTACGATTTTGACTGATTCAAAACCTTTTATTCAATGATTTGATAATCAAATTAAAAGGTGCTTTTTATGTTGAGTCTTTAGGGAAGTTACAACTACTCTGTAAATTCAAATGTTTGAATATTGCGAGTAAAAAGGCAAATTTTGTGGATCTAATTTTTACATGAAAATTTCTTATCATTGTTTTATTTATATGGTCTTATTGAAACTATGTCGATAATTATTAATTATGTGTGATATTTTGATTATTCTAAAAAAAGGAAAAATAGATACTACTGAAACACATCGATCTTTGAGTTTAAAAGGAGCGACAAAGCTCTGTTTGACAAAGAGGAAGGAACAAGATAGAAGATTCACATGTTCTACAATGAATATCTACTGTGAATTTGCTACTGCTGATGTTGTGAATTATATTTATATATGTAATGCAATGGGATTGAATCAGAACATTTCTTATGTGAAGATTATAATTTTTGAAGGAGACGATCTACCTATTGTCCATTTCATGTTGTTGCAATTATGAATAACATCTGGAAAGTATTTTCAAAATAAAAAAAAACTTTTCTTTCTATTCTTGAGTGATCAGATTCTCATACTAACCTGTATAGGTTCTATAAGTGAACCAGAAGGCTTTGTTTTTTCCATGGATTGTAAAAGTGTCAAATTCATTTACTCAGTTGTGAACTGGTCTATTGAAATGAGGACCAGATAGTGAAAATCACCAAGCTCATGGAGTAGAGCACTGGTGGAGTAGACTAGGGGCCTTTTGGTGCCCAAACCACTATATATCTTGTGTTTCTACTATTTAAATTTCCGCTACATCATTTTATCTGATTAATGTTAAAAGGAAGAACAAAATCTCGTAATGATTTTTGAAAAGACAAAATTGACACCCCTCTTGTGTATATTTGGTGTAATCTGATCAAACAATTAAATGTTTCACTACTGACATGTTCCTCTATGGTTGATCTGGATGATCTCATTCATGTATACCACCGCCATTTATATCCCGAGTCAACTCCTACATCACTCCAATAAACTATTTAATTCTGATTCCATCAATCTCAGGATCCGGATTTGGATGTTTTTCTATCTCTTGACATTGTCCAAATATTGCGGCCATGTTTCCTCTGCGAAAACCACTCTGAACACAAAAATATCGTATTTTAAGCAACAAGGTAATCAAAAAATTATATATCATTTCACTATTATAGTAAATTAATTTATAGACATTAAATTAACCATATTCTAACTCCTAATGTTTTCTAAACAGGCCACTAAAACCAATTATAAGGACCCATCATTAAAACAATACACAATCTTGAATTATGTGGACAATTCACATTCAAGATCTATTCAGGTTTAGAGTTTTAGACAATTATGCCATAAAAATTACAGTACATCTCATTAAATAAACAAAGTATAAACTTCTACTCAGATTCCATATTTATCATAAAAAAATACTCTTTAAAAATGTGTCAGGTCTAGTTCCATGTTTTAGACAGAATGACTATTCCATGATCTCTTCCTTGACCATATTCATCTTTATGTCCTATGAAAAACATTTCAAAACATGGGGTAAGCATAAAAATATCAGTAAGGTTTATAAAATAAAGAATGAAATAATTCGTCCATTAATGAATACATAACATAAACTCATTTACATACCTCCTAAAATTAAAAGATTTATGAATAACACAAAGTAATCACAAATCATATATTTAACTTGTGACATCCATAACATAGTTACATTGTAGCTTTCACATTTATGTGGGGAGTCACATTTTGAATAAACATTAGAGTATATTCCCTATATCTCATTAGAGAATCATTCACATTTACCTCTGTCACATTACCCAATGTATTGTAAAGATATCTCAGGATCACCCAATATAGGTTTATCATGGATCCACCCGTATACATAATCAATTTCCAAGAACCATAACATAATCATAACACATAACACAAGCATAACAGAAAATATAACATTTCCCAATTTGAAACCACAATATATCATATCAATATATTGTAATAATCTATGCATTCTAAAAATCATTTTCAATACCAAAAATCTGTAAAAATGGTATATGGTATTTAGTTTCCTTTTAAAAACACTATGGTTTGTTATGGAAGCCAAAGATCAAAAAATACTAATGGTTGCAGAACAGTTGTCATCACCCTTTACATTTAATGAAAATTTATTTTCATTCCTTTAGTAAAATGACTTGTATTAAAAGATTCCCTTTGAATGAAATGAAATGTTATTGTTTTTTATACACCGTATAAAATAATGTTGTGTATAAAACGAAATATGATTCAATGAAAGGAGAACGAGACAATGTCCCTTACCAAGTGTTCGTTTTCGCACACTCATTCTTTAATATACTGAATAATAATCTAACGATTTGTTATACTTCCTAATTTTTTTTTACATTTTATTATTCTATTAATATAACTTATTTCGATGTTATAATCATAATGTAATCATTTAAGTTAATAATGGTCATTTTTTCGATTATTGGTACTTTAGTCAAAAATGATCTTATTATAATTTACACGTTTTCCATGTGGTCAAAAGTCCATTATCTCCAGAATGATATTCATTATTTATATATCATATATATCATATATATCATGTATATATATATGTATTTATTATAGTAAATTACATTTGGAGATTACGAATGAAATTCATCGTTTATGGAGATGGTATGTTGTACATACGCATGAACGCTAATTTAATTTTCTATTTCATATTATAAAGTAATTATAACCTAATGTTACATAAGTATATTATAATTAAAGTATAATATCATATATATAATATCACAAACTCCATTTTTTATATGTTCCTCATAGGGAATTAACATGTCATATCGCATTGAGGGGGTGGTAGTCTGCACTTCCTCAGATTAAATTATCTCGCTTTCCCATTATAGAAACAATAGAAGTATACTATAAATGAAAAATAAAGATGAATAGATACAATATAAATATAATATATATCACATATAAATACAATTTTATCATAATGGACACCACAAGAGGCGGTAGAAGATAATTGAACAATCAGCGTTTCGTGAGGCATTTGTTTTCCATCCACAGAAACAATATGATCTTTACCCAATAGATGGAGGTTTGAGTAAGTGTAGTTAGAATAGTTCTCATAAAAACTAACTAGTATATTGATTTTAAAAGTTTTTTATAATATAAAATAATAAAAAGGGTTTAGGGGTTTGGATATGTAATATAAATGAAACGAACTTAAAAGAAGATGTTACCTTTAAATCGGGTAACTCTATTTGGATTGAACCAAAATGATTTATTAAAGTAACTTATACTGATGGTAATGACTATAGGTGGGATATTGGGATATTGAGAGATTATTTGGGTAGTTTTTGGATGATCTATGTGGTTTGAGAGGTGTGTGAAATGAGTTAGAGTTGAGGGCTTTTTATTAGGGGGATGAGGGGCTCTTTAGGAAAATTTGAAAATATTATTTTGTTATATAATTATTTTTGGTTTATAAAGGTCTAAAACTTATTAATATCTAATATATAAGGATTCATGTTAGAAATAAAAACATTCAATAGTAATTGTACCGGTTTTTGATATATTTTTAAACTGTATACTCTTATTTATTTTAATCATTTATTAATGATGTAAGCAGTTCATCATTATTTTGTCATAAATAATTTTATTTATATAATGTATAAAAATTATAAAAGAAATAACATGATGTATTATATTATATTTTATTTTTAATTAATAGTTAGTGTAAAAAATATCAATTATATATCCCCACATTAAAATTGTTTTTGTAAAACAATACATGTTTATGATATTTATATTTTTACTTTAAAAAAAGTTATTTATATCATTATATTACCCACAGGATTAAAAGGCCAAATGTATAACAAAAGGATTTTATTGGTTAGAAATCAGTCATCCAATATGGTTAGGACAAGTGTTATGGTAATTTTATATTATACGAATATTATATTTCTTTGTGTTACCTTATTTATCTTTAACTGCGGTATATAAAAGTCCAACATTACTAATCACCAAAATATTTTTCATTTTATTGAACCCCATTTATTTACAGATAAATAACATGTATGTCATATTTTCAAAATTCAATCTACAGAAGCAGTAAAATTTGATTTAATTGATAATGTCAGTTTTTAACTACTACTCAGTGTTTTCACTATTCATCAAAAATTGATGGATTTCAGAAAAATACCAAAAACTCAGCTTAATCTATATTTGATAATCTAAATTAATTTTTTTTTCTATTTTACCAAATTGAAAACATATAAGTTTCAATTATTACATTATAATTAATTCATGTTTTAAAAAAATGGTGTTTTTAAAAAATAATAACTATCAAAAAATCGACAATTATTTATGTCCTATTGAAAAGTGAAATTACATCCAATGATGTAAATTGGATTAAATTGTAAAAATATAATCTAATTACACTTTAAAATAAAATAAAAATATGATCTAACCATATAAATAAATTATATTAAAATGTAGTATTCAATTAATAAAGAGTATTTTTCACTATTCATTAAAAAAATTATCAGCAAAATACGAAAAATTTATCCAATGTTGATTTTGATGTCTGGATTCTAGATAAGAATATTATTCTGTCAAATGGATCATTAAAATGTGACCAAAACAAGATTTAACGGGGGTTCACCATCAAAAGGTGGTAAATAAACCATTGGTGATTATTATAGTATTTATGCTTTAAATTAGAATATTTCATATTTTAAGCCTCTAATTTTATATTGGATAAATGAAAAAATTTTAAAAAGAAGGTATAATCATATTTTAGTTAGATCTATTCATTTTAACCATTACAATGGCTTGGTGTGAACTACCATTTAATATCATATTACATTATTATTTGTCTTTACGACTCGACATTTTGTGCATCCTATGATTTCAATGAAACTCATTATTGCGTATTGAGTACGCCATCTAACATTGAATCCCCATTATGTTAGAATTTATATTTATATCAAAAATATTAATAATTATGAAATTTTCTTACTCTTTATTTACCTAGGATGTTAAAATATGTACACAATGAAGAAATACAGTGAAGAACGACTGAAAAGATAGACTCTAAATAATCACTCATTCAAAATGTTGTCTCCCTTTATTTTCTCTATCCCTTCATTGTTATGTAATTTACTTTTATGGGTGGTTGTAGGTATCAATATATAGGATACCCTATCCAAGAACATTCAACATCGATATTTTTTTCACTACATGACCATTAAAAACATGTATGTGGGTTTCACATCGTCTAAAATAGATATGATTTAACCCATCCATTGAATAAATATATCATGCATATTATACACATGTAATAACATCACGTCATGAAATCCCAACTCGAGGCATGCATTGTGATTTCATAGTATGTACAATTTGAATCAATAATGAATCCTTATGATTTTTGCATTCCTTTATTTTTATTAAAAACTAAACACCTAGCTTAATGAAAAATATACATTTTATCCTTATAATGGAATATTTTGATCCTTAAAGAAAATTTTTCCTTCCTTGGGGAAAATTCTTTCCTTATCATGTTTTTCTTTAATAAGGAAAATTATCCTTCCCCAAGAAAATTTATCCCCACCATGTTTTCATTATACATGTCATAATTTTTATAAATGTAAAATTAGGTTTGTATCCAAAACCTCAGAATCCTATAATTACATATATATGATACATTCTATATTAGGATCCAAATTCCTAGAATTCTGGTTACAAACTCTTCTGAGTTCTGACTCCGAATTCTTTGAATTCAGACTCCGAACTCTTCTATGTTGTGACTCCGAGTTCTCTGAATTCAGACTCTGAACTCTTCTGAGTTCTGAATTATAGTTCTTATGAATTCAGACACTGAATTCAGATTACAAATTCTGATGAATTCAAACTCCGAATTCTGATTACGAATTCTTATTAATTCAGACTCCAAATTATTGTTATGAATTCTCTTGAATTCAGACTCTGAATCCTAGTTACGAATTCTTATGAACTCAGTTTCCAAATTCTGATGAATTCAAACTCGGAATTCTAGTTTTGAATTCTTATGAATTTAGACTCCGAATTTAGATTAAGAATTCATATGAATCTAGACATCGAATTCTAGTTTGGAATCCTTATGAATTCTGACATCGAATTCAGGATACACATTCTTATGAGTTATTACTCCGAATTCAGTTTACGAATTTTCATGAGTTTAGACTATGAATTCCCTGATAAAAAGAATCTAAATATCCTATAATAAAGACTCTGAAGATTCATTCCACATAGACTCTAAATTTTGTTTTTGAGTAGACTCCGAACTTTTATTTTTCTTAGACTCTAAAAATTTGATTATTGATAAGCAACCATATATTTTATATTCTTGATATTGTTTTGAAATTATGTTGTACATTCTATTTCTAACAAAG
Source organism: Viscum album (assembly GCA_963277665.1). Taxonomy (NCBI): domain Eukaryota; kingdom Viridiplantae; phylum Streptophyta; class Magnoliopsida; order Santalales; family Viscaceae; genus Viscum; species Viscum album. The sequence continues at coordinate 1,141,221,190 of OY728127.1, forward strand.
AATTGTTTGAGTGACACGTGTACAGGTCCCTCCGAGATTCAAGAAATTTTTTTTCCGATTGTGGAGGGAGGTGAACATTGGAGATATTCATATAAATTAGAACACATTTCAATGATCTCAACACCATTTTACAATTCTATAGATTTCATACTACAGAAGTTTTTTCTAGAGAGAGACTCTCATGCTTAGTTTGTACTGAACATCTTGTTCAGATTTCTTCGTGCGACTCTGATTTTTGATGTGTACAATCAAGGGATTCCGGGGATAGGAAAACATAGGTCTCTACTACATTAAATTTCAAGGACATCCATGCTGAAGAAGACATAGGTTCTAACTACCTTGATGATTGAGGGCTTGCAGGCTTAGCAAGACAGATACAAATTTTAAGATTGAGTGATTACCCTAGTGTGGGTAAGATAGACTTTCATGACGTTATAAATCATGTGATCATTATCCAAGGTTGTTGGATACCCTTCTCTTTGGGTTAAAAGATTTTATACATGTTACTTGTATTGTTTCATGTTTATTTTCAACTACATTTTGATTGTTTTTAAAGTATAATAATCATATACTTCCTAGTTTTTGTATAATCTAATAAGTATGATTATATACACTTTAAGGTAGAATCATTTACTTGTAAAATACTCTAAAGTGTCATTTCTAGAACCGTACTTCTGGAACCTGAATTCTAAGAACCATATTTACAGAATCAAGCATGGTTTTAGAACTAAGAGGATTAGTTAATCTACCTTATTTAACTTTGTTAAACACCACCATCTTTAAAGGTTCCAATGTAATTTTAATAGTATACAATTCACCCATGTCTTCTATATTGAGCATTTACATTCTTATTTCGATCATATAATTGGTATCAGAGGAGTACTCTGAAATACATATATTCACATATATGTTTTCCTTTATCATTTTTTCTCTGTTCACAATTTTTTCCTTGCTTACAAACATTTTGGAAATATATTCCTTGATTCTGAACTTCTTCTATTAATAATTTTGTGTGGAAATATATTTTTATTAAGATGACGGGAATTAATGTTGGGTCTATCGACAGTATCAATCCAATTAGACCACCTATTATTAATGGGAATTATTTCAAGTATTAGAGAGATCTAATGCAGACTTTTATAATCAACAATGGAGTAGATAACATTGGAATTCTTACTGGAGGATACAAAATCACTGACAGGGATGTTAGAACATTTACAAATCCAGAAAATCATGAATATCTACTGAATTATATGGTACACAATACTTTTCATTGTCCATGACTAGGAATATATATATATATATATATATATATATATATATATATCCAAATTTCATCTTGTGGAGCAGCAAATTGTATTTGGATGCAACTTGAGGTTACTCACATTAGAAATTCAGAAGTCATTGAAAGAAGAAGATCCATGATTAGAGCTGAGTATAAATGGTTTTTATTTCCTTATAACGATCCTATATGTAAGGTATAATAGATATTTATGACTATTGTCAACCGCCTACAATCCATGGGGTGAGAAAGGATAGGATGATGATTCTATTCTGGCAAGATCAAAGATGTCATGATAAATGAGTGGGAATCCAAGATAACAACTATAGATGAGAATAGGATGGTTACTTTGATTTATCTTGAAGAATTATTTGGAACTCTTCTTCAACATGAATCCAGAATGATGAGAGATGATGATATTAAAAAGAAGATGAATGGAAATGGCAGTGTTTATTTTACAACAACATAAAATCATTAGTAATCAAAGACTCCTGAGAGAGTTAAAAGATCAAAATTTATGAAGGTTGTTTTTCAATTCACATGTAGTGGCAGTGAATCCTCATAAAATTGCATAAAAAATCTTGCTCGAAGGATGAACAAGACTGTTGGACCGAAGAATAATCAACATAGATACATGTAGAATGATGAATAAGATATGAAATATGGTGAAGTGACATGATATGTATGTAGAAGAACTGGACATATCAGAACTAATTTTCCTTTGCTTTAGAAAAGAGACAAGAAAGACAGGAACATTGAAAGAAACAAGAAGAAGTTCTATAGATCAATGTAAAAGAATGCCTTGAATGAAAATTACACTTGGAGTGCTAGTGGTAGAGATTAATTTGATGATTCCTTAGAATACGAATCTTATACAAAAAAATATTGTACTGATAGCCAAATCTCAATTTCAAAATCATAGTTTTATGGCTAAGGTGTTAACTGTTGGATCCTAGAAAATTTTTCCTTTAAGTGAAAATTTTCTAGATAGAGGTGTTTCATTGGATGAAGAATCCACATCATCAGATAATGACGATGATATTTCTTCCTATGAGGAGTTTTATAGATTTTCAATGTTAGTAGAAAAGATAAATTGTAATGTTTCTATTGAACATTAGAATGAAAATTCCTGAGAATCTATTTTGAAAAAAGGTATTTCGGATCATACCCATGAACATGGTAAAAAAAATAATTTTTTAGAAATTCATTCTATGAAACATGAGGAAGTTAAATCTTATTAAGATAAAATTTATAAGGATCTTCAAAATGTATTTTTATAAAAAAATGTTTTAGAGGATGAATTTAACTTTAAGTATATTATTCCAAAGGATAGAAATTTAGTTCTAAGTCAGAAGTCTGAAATATTTTCATTGAAGAAACTTCATGCTAATTTTACTACTAGTAAGGTAAATTTTGATAAGATGTTTTATCAAATCCGATCATATGGTAGTAATCAGGGTTTAGGTTATTATCATGAAAAACCATTTCTCAGAAACAATTATTTTGATCCTTCAAGACCCCCTTTTTGTACTAAATGTCAATGTGTTGGGAATTGGATGAAAACTGGTCTTTAAATAATGTTCAATCTTTAGGTTTTCATTAAGATTATTTTTCAATGAAAATGTGGGTGCCAAAAAATTTTCTTACTGATATTTCCGGATCCAAGGAAGTTTGGATTTAGAAAAACAAACTTTTTCTTATTATCTAGAAAATAAAGAAAGTACCGACAACAATTCATGGTGATGGATAATGGATGTTCCCAACAGATGACTGGTAACATAAACTTATTTTAAAATATTATCAAGACGAAAGGAGGAAATGTAACTTTCAAAGATAATGATCATGGAGAAATTAATGGTGTAGGTAATATAATTCTTCTTGTAAAAAACATTCTTTTTAATTGATTTATTTTATAAGGATATTATGAACAACCTCAATAGCATAATTGAATTATATGATGATGGATACCTTGTGAATTTTAAAAATGATATATGCTTAGTACACAATTCAAAGGAAAAGTTTATTCTTTCTACATATAGGCAAGAGAATGGGTACACACTAAACATATAAGACCATATGATTCAAGAATTAACTTGTCTTATTGCAATGGTAGATCATTCATTGTTATGGAATAGAAGGATAAGACATTCTAACCTTAGAAATCTACGTAAAATTTCTACGAGAGGTCTTTTTATGGATCTATTAGAGCATGGATTTGATTCTTGAAATGATTTTGATCCTTTTCAATATGAAAAGTATCATAAATCATGTTTTAAATCAATCGATGAAGTCTCAACAACTAATGCATTAAATTTAGTGCATATGGACCATTTTGGTCCAACATAAACTAGAAGCATTGGTGGAAAATATTATGTATTTGTCATAATTGATGATTACACTAGATTTACATGGATCTACTTCCTAGCAAAGAAGTATAACGTTTCTTATATATGAAATGTTTTAGAGCCTGAGATAAAAATGAGAAAACCCATCCATTGAAAATTATTCCTAGTGATCATGGTGGAAAATTTCAAAATTTTGATTTTGAATCTTTTTTTAGTAGAAAAGATATTACTCACAATTTCTCAGCACCAGTAACACCTCAACATAATGGTGTTGTTGAATGAAGAAATATAATTCTTGAAGAGATAAAAAGAACCATGTTGAGTAAATATTCTATAGCAAAAAACATCAAGGATGAAGATATATGTACTTCTTGTTATACTTTAAATCGAGTTTTGGATAGACCTTTTCTTAATAAAAGACCTTATGAGTTTTGGAATGGTATAAAACCTAGACATTGTTACTTCAAGGTTTTTGGTTTCAAAGGATTAATTTTGAACAATAAAGATAATTTAAATAAATTCCCACCTAAATATGATGATGGAATAGACTTAGTCTACTCCACAACCTCTAAGGATTACATAGTTTTCAATAAAAACACATGTACTGTAGAAGAAATAGTACATGTTAAACTTGATGAAACTGATCCCTATATATATAAACAACCCCAACCTATATCCTCAGATGTGTTTTCTAAAGTTGATTTTCAACAATTATAATACGATCCTTCTGAAAAAAAATGTCCAAAAAACGCCTCTTAGACATTTACCCAAGATGATTTTCTACCATACGTTGATGAACAAGTCATACAAAACCCAAATCAGTTGTTTCTGAATAATCATCCTAGTGATATTATCATTGGTGAGGTAAAGAACCCCTTAAGGACTAGAAGATCCATATGAAATTAATTAGAACATCTATAATTTCATTCTCAATTAGAAAAAAAAGAATTTATGAATCTTTGGGTGATAATGTTTGGATCAAATCCATGCAAAAGGAGCTAAATGAAATCGAAAGGAATAATTTCTGTACCTTGGATGAATGACCGAAGAAAACTACTATAATAGGAGTAAAATGTGTATTCAGAAATAAGTGTGATGAAAATGGAATCATATTAAGAAATAAATATATAATAGTTGCTAAAGGAATTAATCAACAAGAATGAATAGAATATTATAAAACCTATCCTTCTGTAGCTAGACTTGAATCTGTTCATTTCTTAAATGCCTCTGTAGCATTCGTCAACTTCAAACCATCACAAATGGATGAGAAAGATTATTTTTTTAATGCTTATGTTCAAGAGGAAGTTTTTTTTGAACAAAATTCTAGATTTGAAGATAAAAAACATCCTGGTAATGTTTCTAAACATACCAATGTTTTATATGGCCTTAATCAAGATCCTAGAGCCTGGTATGATAGATTGACAAGATTTCTGCTTCAAAATAACTATGTTAAGGGAAATGCATATCCAACCATTTTTATAAGGAAAGATAAGAAAAATGATTTGATTGTTCATATTTATGTTGATGATATTATATTTCATTCAACTCAGCAATCGTTAACTGAAACCTTTTTGGATCTAATGAAATATGAGTATGAAATGAGTATGATGGGTGAGTTAACATTTTTATTGGTTTTAAAATTTCTCAAAAACTAGAAGGAACCTATATATCTTATCATAAGTATATTAAAGATCATTTTAAAATGTATTGATATGACAACAGTAAGAGTATTAAAACTCCAATTTATACCTCAAATTCGCTTGATCTTGTTGAGGCTAGGAAACCAGAAGATCAAACATCTATAAGAGTTATGATAGGAAGCCTACTATACTAGAGATCTAGTCATCCAAACATATTGTTTTTAGTATGATTATGTGCTATATACAAATCCAATCCTATGGAATTTCATTTAAAGGCAGTGGAAATAATTTTTCATTACTTAAATGAAACCAAGGATTTTTGAATGTTTTATACCTATGGAAATGATTTAGTTTTAAATTTTTTTTAGGATGCTCAATATGGTGGTTGTAAAATGGATAGAACCAATACCTCGAAAACATGTCAATTCCTAGAAGATTCAGTAATTTCTTGGTCATGCAAAAAAAACACCCAACAGCACCATCATCTATTGAAGCTGAATATTTAGAAGCTGGTAGTTTTTGTGATCAAATGCATTGGATGTAAAACAAACTCACATACTTTGGTATGAGTTTTAACAAAACTCAAATTTTGTGTGATAACAGAAGTTCCGTTTCCCTTAGTAAAAACATTGCACATCAATCTCATGAAAAACACATATATATTAGGCATCAATTTCTTATGAATCACACACAAAAATGAGATATCATATTTCAATTTATCAGAATGCAAGACCAACTTGCTGATATTTTCACTAAATAATTACCCTCTGATTGATTTGAATACATTAAACAGAAGATAGGAATGATAAATGTATGATAATAATCCTTTTTGACTTAATATGGAAATATATCCCCTTACAGTAACAAACTCCATTTCATAGGGGGAGTACATTTGCCTGTTGTAAATTGAAATTTTTCATAATGAAAATTTTCTTAGTTAGATTTTAAAAAATTTCATAATGAAAATTTCCATATTTATATTTTCAAAATTTTATATAAAGAAATTTTTTTTGTTATATTTTAAAAAAATTTCATATCGAAAATTTTTGTATCATTATTTTCAAAAATATTCATAATGAATATTTTCATACATGAAATTTTCATACATGAAAATTTCCTGATGATTATTTTGGTAATTGGAATTTTTGTAATGGAAATTTTCGTTCTCAAAATTTTTACAATGAATATTTTAGTACATTGATTTTCTGTAATGAGTTATTCGTAGTCTTGTTTTTTTTAGTTCTTCAAGAAGAATTTTACATATTACAAATAATATTCTGTACAATCTGAAAGGTATAATTTCCTTTCTTATGTATTCATAATCATATTTTACTTGTTGTTATTTTGTTTTTGTTTGAAACACTTCAGATTCACTTTTCCAATAATCCGGTTGTTTTTTTATTAAAACCTCAAAAGATCGGATCTTATAAAATTTTCCTTGAAGTTATCATCTCAAATGTCAGATCGTATCGAGAATTTGGTCAGCCGTTGGATTATGTTTCAAAGGTGAACCATCATTTCAAACACCTATATAAAGGACCCTCTATGGTTGTCCCACATCCAAACCCAGGCCTCCGCGGGCTAAAGCTCTACCTCTTTACATAATCTTATTCTCAACCAGAGATTTCATAAATCTGAAGGTCTATAGAAGAATCCTCTCGGAAATATTTGTCCTCTGCCACACCAATATCGGAGTGGCAGGTCTATAGAGAATGGTTGGTGCATCTGAATTTCAACTGTATTTATAATTCAATCAACTTGAAGAAAATTAAGGTGAATGGAAAGGAGAGTTTCTACGTATCAATTCTAGGGGCTCAAGACTTAATATATCCGGAAATTTTAGTAGAATTTTTTGAATCATACAGTTTCATCAAAGAAGAAGGAAGGGAGCAGTTTTCATTAAAAAGCTATGGGAAGACCTATACACCTTCATATAATAAGGATGCTAGCTTGGTTTTTTTGTCTTATGAAGGAGAATTTTAGTTTGTCTCCCATATGTTTTCGAATTTCAAATGAAGTTTTGATATAGAGAGGGATATGGCATGTCATGGACTCTCAGATGTCAAGACTCTGAAGATTTCTCATTTGAATAAACATTATCAGATTCTATAATTATGGGTTCAAAGTTTCATCATTCCGAGAAATGGGGACAAGGACACATTGAATAAGAGTGACATGTATATCTTAGATTTATTGGTGAAACATAAGAAGATCAATCTATTTAAGCATAATCTCATTACGATTGAGAATATTAAGAATAGAAACATGAAGGCTCAGACAATAATGTATCCTTCCATTCTCTACAATTTAATTGTTCGGAGCATAAAATCATTTAAAATTCATTGTAGTTTGAAGCCATGGAATTGAAATTTCAAGTTAGTTAGTGATAATAACATGAAGAGGATGAACATAGGTTTTTCTAAATAATCCAGAAAATTTTATCATTTACCCGAGGAAGAAGCTGAAGTTGTTTAGAAGAAACAAGAATTTGCTGAACCATCCAAAAAGGGTGGAAATAAGAGGATGTTAAAGAAAGTTGTAGTGGACGGAAATACCCTAGAGCCTAATGGAACCCAATCCACACCTCCAAAAACAATGAAGAAAAACTAATATTAGTATGATGTAGTTGCTATGTGGATAGAAGACAATGATAACATGAATTCACTGTAGCCATGTTTTGGTTTGGATCCTTTGTAAGATGAGGCTTTAAAAGAGAAGACCGCTGATGATATTGAGAAGAAGGACAAAGAAAAGAAGAAAAAGAAGAATATGACTAAAGCAGAGATATTTCAATCTATTTTGAAGGTTGCTGAGAATGCATTCGAGATCATTCTGGTTCCAAAATCATTCATGGAAGAACTCGTACTTGTGACTTTGGGAAAAAAGTATGCCACATTGGAAAAAATCAATAAAAACATGTTTAAAAAGAAAAATTTGTGGAAGAAGTTGACGAAGAAGAAGGCAGTTCTATCACTAAGGATATCTTAAAACAAGTAGAAGATTTCCAGAAGGAATAATGTCCATCCGAGAAACTCTCAATCAAAACATTTGAAGCAGAGTCTTCAAATATCGATACTCATGGGAAATATGAGAAATGAGTGGATAATAAGGTTGATGAAAAAATCAATAAACAGTCTATGAAAGAATGTTCTAACCATGACTTCATTCAACTAGAGGATGCTATGACAGGAGCTAGGAAGGAAGAGGATCATGAACAGAATGTTGATCGGCTTTCTGACAGTAAACATGATTCACCAGATAAAGAATCCATTCAGAGAGTTGATAAGGGTAAACATGTGGTTGTTGATACATGTATCAAAGATGTAGTGAAGAAGAAAGATGTTAGTGGATCATCGATGAGAAAATCTGTTGAGCTAGAAAAAGAAGCCTCACCAAGAAAATTTCCAGATTCCGAATCATCATCCCATGGACATGATTTCATAGTACAGTCTTTGAAGAAACATGTTGGTACTATTCCGGTATTTCCAAGTATCTATTCCTGATGTTAGATTAATCAACACACCTTGAATCAAAATTAGGATTCAGTATCAATGGTGATTGATATGTGTGTCAAGATGTAATAAGACTTCAAGAATTTTCTCAAAGGTTACGAAGCTCACAAGAGATCTTACAAAAAGATGACAAGATGGTCGAAGAAAACAGTTCTAGATTTTCGGATTCTTGTAGAGTTTCAATACAACATTAATAATGTATTTGAAACTGAAGAGGGAAAGAAAATGGAACTTTCTAATAGATTTGAGGAAAATCTATCTCTTGAGCATAATACTCTGATGCATGAAGTAAAAGACATGAAAGGAAAGTTATATTAAGTGGATAAATGAATGAAGAGTGAAAGGGATCTTCGAATTGAGATTTATGAAAACCTAGAAATGTATGATGAAGTGCTAAAGGCTTAGGAAGAGGCTCTTAAGGGTCAGGAAGAAAAGATCAAATCCATAGAAAAGGAAGAAGAGGATCTAGATCATATTGTTATGCGAATAGAGGAAGACCACAAGGATCTCAAGAAGATGAAGACAATAGTGAATTAGCAGATGCCCAAGGAAAAGGAAGGATAATATTGTTTAAATGCGATATTTTTCTATATTTTATTTCCATGTATAAATTTTTCCTATCAATATAAAATGTTTTACTGCTTGACTTTTTCATGTGTTATACTAATCATTCAGGAATCAATTTTTTTTCCTTGTGCTGTATTTTTATTTGAAAATCACAAAGGAATACAATGGAATGTGAAAAACAATACAATGTAAAGAAGAAATTTCCACAAGTAAGGGGGAGTTTATCTAAGGGGGAGTTTTCGTCATAAATATTTATGTATTCCAAATAATGAAAAATTCCATTCCGGAAAACAAAATTCGATCCTTAGTAGTTCCAAAGCCTAAGGGATAGTTAATCGAATTCACTCAGAATCATAAATAAAGGGACATAAGTTTTATTTTTATGTGAATTAAAATTCTATGTACTTATATTCTTTTTCGTAATGATGTTTGTGCTTTCCAAAAAGGGGGAAATTGTTGAGTCAATAATGGCTCCTTATAACTTTTCAATTCCTTCATGTTTTTGAAATTCACAAACAACAATATTAAGGAAAAATGTATTTTATCCTAATAAAGAAAATTTTTCTTCCATAAGGAAAATTTTCCTTCCTCAAGGAAAATTCTTTCCTAATCATGTTTTTCTTTCTTATGGAAACTTTTTCTGCCCCATGAATGTTTATCCATACCTTTTTTTCATTGTTCATGTCTTAATTTTTCTAAATGTAAATTTATGTTTGAATCCAAAACCTTGGAATTCTATAATTACTTTTATATGAAGGATTCTATTTTATGATCTGAATTCTCTGAATTTTTGTTACAAACACTTCTAAGTTCTGACACTGAGTTCTCTGAATTCAGACTCCGAATGCTTCTGAGTTCTGACTCCAAGTTCTCTGAATTCAGACTCCGAACACTTTTGAGTTCTGACTCCGAGTTCTTCTGATTTTAAACTCCACATTATGATAACAAATTCATATTAATTAAAACTCCAAATTAATATTACGAATTCTTATGAATTCGGACTCTGAATTCTGGTTACAAATTCTTCTAATTTCAGACTCTGAATTCTGCTTACAAATTTTTATGAACACAGAATCTGAATTTTGATGAATTCAAACTCTGAATTCTGGTTATGATTTATAATGAATTCTGACTCTGAATTCAGGTTATTAAATCTTTTGAATTTGGACATCAAATTATGGTTACAAATTCTTATGAATTATGACTCTGAATTCAGGAAACAAATTTTTATGAGTTCATTCTCTAATTCTGGTTTCGAATTATCATGAGTTCATTCTATAAATTCCAATATAAACAGAATCTGAATAACGTATAATATAGATTTTGAAGTTTCGTTTCACATAGACTATGAATATTGTTTTGGAGTAAACTACGAAATTTATTTTTCATAGACTCTGAAAATTTTATTTTGGATAAGAAACCATATTTTGTAAATTATTGATATAGTTATGAAATGATGTTGTAAATTCTATTTCTAACAAAACATCTTCTGAGTGACACAAATATAGTTCCCTCTGTGATAAAAGTAAAAATACGACCATTAGAGGAGGTAACCGACCATTGGAGATCTACCAATAAATAGGAGCTCATTTGAAAGATCTCAACATTGTTCTACAACTCTATAGATTGCATGATTTTGAAGTGATTTCAAGAGAGAGAATATCATGCATACTTCATACTGAACATCTTTTATAGATTGCTTCGTACGACACTAATTGTTGTCGTTTACAATCGGGGGATTCCAGAGAGAGGAAGACATAGGTGTCGACTACCTTAATGTTTTTTGACTTCCATGCTGAGGAAGACAGAGTTACTGACTACATTGAAGTTTGAGGGCACGCATGGATAACAAGACAGATACTGATATTCAGATTGAGGGATTACCCAGTTTTGGGTAAGAAAGACATTCTTGAAAGTATAAATCACGTGACCTTTATCCAAGGTTGTTGGATACCCTTCTCTATGAGTTAAAAGATTTCATACTTTTTACTGGTATAATTTCTTTTTTATTTTCCACTACATTTTGATTGTTAAGAAAAGTATAACTATCTTATACATCCTTGTTTTTGTAAACTGTTATTAGTATGATTCTATACACTTTTTGGTAGAATATTTTACTTGTAAACATTTCTTACGTTTCATTTCTAGAACCATACTTTCGGATCCTTAATTATCAGAACCATATTTCTGGAATCAAACAAGGTTGTAGAACTAAGAGGATTATTGAATCTAGCTAGTTTAAATTTGTTAAACACAACCATATTTAATGTTCCATAGGAATTTTTAATGTATATAATTCACCCCCTCTTGTATATATCGAGCATCAAAATTCTTATTTTGATCATACAGTACCGTCATCATGACATCACCAGTGTAGATATACCTCATGACGCGTAAGCACATTAGAAGATGTGTATTATTATTGATTCATATTTCTATCTCTGCATAATCTGAAAAATTAAGGTGTTATGACATGCTCAAAAAAATTTCTATTTTCCTTCTTATTTCGATAATAATATTTTCCTTCCACAAAACAAACATCAAATAATTTTTCTTATAAATTTACCAATCATTGTAATAATATCAATGAAATGTATTATTACAACAATATATAATATATTCATGAAATACAATTATCATGTCATGATGTCCTGATGTAGAAGGATGTTGATCCTGTGGTTCAATCGGGTCATTATAGGGGTTTCATTTGCCTCTCAATTTAAATCAATTTTACTACTATTTAAAACTATATTAAGGTTTCATGAATAACGAGGGAGCATACCAAGCCATCATTTTTTTAATGGAACTATCTGTATAGGTACAAATAGCCTAAAAAATATCAAGAGGGACCTGGAGGTGGTGAAAATGTAGATCAATGGTTAACATTCCATTAAAATGGAAGAACATACCTATCTCAAATTCTACCTTTGAGGAGTTGCGATAGAGTTCCCTTTTGATAAAAAATTTCATCATTTTCTCCAACCAAAAAATTAAGATGCAGATGCATTGGATAATATACAATTGTCTTAGTCGACCTTGATCAGGAGGAAGTTATCTCTTGTATCACATAAATTTTCAAGATCTCGAAAAAATAGTATTTGATATGGATAAAATAAAACAATTCACCAATTCTTGAGGAATCATGGACCAATTCCCACCCCTTGATATATGTCTCATATTCCACTATATCAAAAATTGTATTATCCTTACTGACTGTTATAGAGATGAACATATTGGGCATCATACAGTGAATTTCACCGTATTAGATAGTCATAAATAATATAAGGTCCTCTAAATGTGTATCTTCAACATAATCCTCCTCGGATGCATAACATAAAGAGATATTTATTTAATCACGAGGGAATTCAATTTGACCTCTTATGGGGACCATCAATTCAGTAGTATGACCTCACATCAAATTTGGTTTATGGGATTCTACTAGAAAACCATGATACAGGACAATGTGGAATTCCCAAAAATAATTCATGCATTATAGAATCATGATAACTCTGTCCATAAACACCCTTAATTTCTAATGATAGTTTAATATTCATCTTCATTTTTTGTTTGGGGAATGGATGTTATATGACCATATCCCCAAAACATGGATAAATATTTAAATATTATCCATAATTGATCCAACTTCATTTCAAAAAATTATTATGAAATACATTTCAAGGATGTTATGATGATGAAAATCATTAGCAACCTAATGTGTCATATCATCACTATGTTTAGGTTAAATCATACAATATAGATTGAAAATGAAACAAACTTATATTCTACAAAGATGTATAACCACTATATAGTGTTCAAAAACATGTCTAATTACTCATCATTTTATAACAGAGAAATAAATTAAAAAATAGAGTCCATCAACAAGACTATTTAAAATACACATTAGAAGATAGTGAACAAGGAGAACAAGTATTGGAGTTATAGACACCTCAATTCATTATGTTACAATGCTACCACCACACATACTACTAAACAAAAATTCAACACTCCCTATTGTAAGAAATTAAGGAAGTGTTAATATTAGAAAAAAATTTAACATCCCCATCAGTAGCCATTTATAGATAAGACTCATATGATGTGAATTTAGAGAGTTAGTTAGATGAATTTGGGATAATTTATTATAATAGGTTGCACAGAATAAACAACCATTATGTACATTAGAATTAAATTACCTGTTACAATAACCAAAGGTTTAAATTAGATCATTCATCTAGGGGGAACTAGTGTTAGATTGTAGGACACCATTGTTACTTAGAAAGATGTCTCAAAATATGTAACCCATATAGGAACAATTTTACATCATATATAAGTTATTTGAAAATAGGGCTTTTTTATTGGACATAAATGATCGAGTGTCTATCATATCTCCAATCAATGTGAAATTTCATAATAAATACTACACATTGTTTTCATCATATTGGAATTGAAATCATTTTATATACATAATTATTTTTTTCTTGATTACATGATGTTAAACAATATGAATTCATTCTTATTACATGACATTAAATTGTACGAAGTGGTTAGGGCCATATGTCCATAAACTATACAATGTTATCCTAGTTACATTACATCAATTTGTACAAGCACAAAATAACTATAATAATTTAAACTTCATGGAATTTATCAACCATTCTACATTTATTTAATTTTCACATATCCATTATATTATATTCGTTTCAGAAGGGTTGATACACATCCTTACCACAAGATGTTAAATTTCATGGATGATTTTATTTTTGTATTCCATTAAACCATTTGTCTTTCATTTAACTACATATGTCTTGATTATTATTTTAATATGATACATTCAGATTCCGTGATAATATATCTTGGTCTAACCAATAAATGTTGAAAAATTCCCCTATATTGAATTTGAATTCTTTTGTATGGTGAGAGGATCCCTAGGAATTCCATGTTTCTCGCACCAAAAATAAATTAGCTGGGCTTTGGAGTTTTAGAATTGTTATCCCCACATAAAAATGGAATAAAATATTTCTATTGGATCAACATTTTTCAGAATTATAAAGCATAAATGCCATACCAGTATTCCTTGATTTATGATATGAAACTGCAATGTGAATTTCATTTTCACATAGTTAAACTACACAATATTGTGTATGTATCCCAAAAGTAACACTATAGTTCAAGATAGTAATATAATATACCTCTATTCAACTAAAAATCTATGGATATATATCTAATATTATAGGATATGTAGTGACAACTATTTCTCCATCAATGTATTAGTCCACTATATTCCTTTTCATGTTAGTAAACAAATGAAATTTATGAATGATTATAAATGGATTTGTTCCACTAGAACTATGTGTTTATGGATTCCCATTTTCATGTGATATGTATATATTATTGTATATCTATTCATAGGGATTATCCCCAACAATAAATGTAAATAATTACCAAGTATTGGTATTGGTCTGATCTCCGCAGGGCATTAATTTTTAAAGAACAACAAGTGAATTTATTCATTTACAAAAATAATATGTATTCATTCCCTGATTTACTACTCTGGGCCTAATAACAAAATATAAATATAAAAATAGCTCCTCCATACATACAGGTCAGGCCTACATAATAAATTTCATCCATCACTACATGTGGCCTATTTTTCATTCTCATGAGACACGTAGAAATTCCTGGACTTCTAGCCATGGGCCTAACCCAGACATTTCATAACATTTATGTTGGATGATATTCATCCTCATAAACTGAAGATAAACATCATGGTAATCAATAAACTATTTATATCTTCGTTATTATCATTAATGTATATGTTGTGACACCTTGATCAATATATTAAGGTCCATTCAATGAATTAAAATATAAATATTCCCTTATATGATTTTGGGTTCGATGTGTGTAGGGATCCATCATATGAACAACATGTGATTCTATTCATTTCACAGTGGGAAATGTAGAAACTCTGATAATTCTATTCCTTGGATTAACCCCAAAATTAACATTTTACATCGTGGAGCCCACATACTTACCACATCATAATAACCACACAGCCTCTTAATAACTATGTGTGTATTGATTCGTACCATTACATGTTATTTAGTGATTTTGGAATATCCCTCCTAGAAACATAAATCGAAAGTAAAAATTCACCCAAAATGCATAATGGATGATTATTAAATTTCTTCATTAACTTGGATCCTGTTAAATCCACATATATATTTTATATTGTTATATTACAACTTCAATATATTTTAACATTATTCTTGACATTCATAAAACATGATAATAAACATCACTAAACACATCCTTATCCCTTTACATTAAAATGATCATATGTGTATACATACTAGAAGATAATAAATTGCACATAACACATACTTACACCACGATGATAAACATTATGAATGTACAAATTTTCCATTTGACATTTAAATTCAATGAAAATTTCCTGGTCATATAACATTTATGATGGTAAAAAATAACATCTCTATCATATGATGATAAATTACATGGGCCAATTTCTTACCCCCAGATTTAAAAAAAAGAACATACAGCCCCACTACATGATGATAAATAGTTTATTCCATCTCCATCTATTCATCCAATATCAAGGGACCACATTATCATTCCCCTGGTTAATGATAATTCCTCGTACTTTTAGTAAATATTAATTTCCAACATTCCATAAACCACAGTTTATACGTTAGGTGTTTTAGGGGCCTAGAAAACATCCA
Organism: Viscum album; assembly: GCA_963277665.1. Lineage (NCBI taxonomy): Eukaryota > Viridiplantae > Streptophyta > Magnoliopsida > Santalales > Viscaceae > Viscum > Viscum album. Next base: position 1,141,237,270 of record OY728127.1, read on the forward strand.
CGACCCTTAAAAATATATCCATCATCATGAGACTATTTTCATGACCATTAATATATAAAAATGACTCTTGAATATTTTATTATGTTAATCAACAAAATGTTTCACTCTGTAAAAAGGAAACATTGATCCTTCTAATCCCCATCAACATTTTTGTCAAACTATTCACTCAGTGTGATCTAAACATCTCCAAGTGTGATTGTCCCATGTTATCACTCATAACCGTAGAATCATTACATATGAATTATTTTATTTATATCTCCTATTCAGAAGGATGAAGTGGTACTCTTGACAATGGGTATCCAGATTAGGATCATGTGTAATATTACCCATATTTCTTCCATGGGTGTTATTACATTAATCATCCTACTATTTCGACATAGTTTAAAAACCATAATTAATATCCTATAATAGAAAAATTCTCAAGTCATTAAACTGATATAAAAAGGGGAACAAAACTATTCAGGTCAATAAATTCTAAATGGAAACCAATGTTAAATTAATTACCTCAATCACTAATCACTACACCTTCAGCGTTTAGGGAAAAATATATGTGAAAATAAAAATGGAAAATATTCATAAGGTCTACTTTGTAGAACATGATATTCCATGATAAAATTTCCAGACCACATGGTCCATGAAAAACCAATATTAATGATTTCTCAGATATCCACACAATGAGATTATGATTTCTATATTGTGGAATAGCTTCTTGGATGCTCAAACCATTCATGGATATTACCCATCCCAAAAATCCCACATCATGATTTCAATTTTTATGGATCCCCATATATCGTTCAGGTACATTTGAAATGATATCTGGAATTGTGTTACCCTTTACTAAAAAACACATGTATTGAAGTGTGTCCCAAATATGCGACTATGGGTTTCAACAAAATGAAACTTTCATTAAGAAGGACAATATGATCCTTGAGAATGGTTACATCACTACAGTAGCAATCAACATTTCAGTGTGACATACAATTTAAAAATCCTAATGCATTGACTTTGGTCTTTGACTTCGAGAGTTTCTATAAATCTGTCTGATAAGATTTAATATCCCTGACATCACAACACAAGGTTTTATACCCTTTCTCATATATGGAATTAAAAAATCCACATTCCAATCCTTCTATATCTTAACTTAATATTTTAAACCACAGTGCATAGGTATTATGATTCATTATGATGTGTATAATTGATATAAATTTCAATAAAACATCATGGGTAACCTTATTTTTATAACAAACATCATCAACTAGATGTTTGATTTATCAAAATTTATTAATTATACTAAGAGAGGAGTAGTGGCCATCTTTTTCGTTACAATTATAAAAACCAATCAGTGTCTTGCCCTTAATATTATGTAATATCCTCCATACCATAAATGAGATACAATTTTTTTGGGCTATGGAAACACAACGGCATATCCAGGTATATCAAAATGTTAGAGTATATACCCGACATTTATTCCCCATCTAATATTCACAAATTCAATCTTTTGTTTCATAATTTACTTCATTAATATTCCAAATATGTTATCGATTCTATAATCCTTTTTTTTTTCAACATAAAATTTATATTAAATGCATAAATCTTCCCTATCACTTATAATATATATAAGGAATCAAGATCCCTTTTCATAAATATTCATGTGTACCAATTGGATCATGAATATGTTCTTATATTAATAAGAAAATGAGTCACATTAGAATAAGGTAATTCTTATCCTTATGAGCCCTATATTCACCATGATTAAACTGATCACCTAGTTATGGTTTGGGACATTCCTGGATTGTCTGTACCATTATCACATGATAATTTATAGATGGTTCATGAAAAAATTCCCTACACCAATGCATTTTGAGGTCTAAGATAACATTCCCAAATCTAATTTGGTACCAGCTATGTGCTAAATTACCCTAAACTAAAGAATACTAGGTCCTTCTTAAAAGGCCACAATCTAATGAAATTTAATGTTTGATCAATGAGAACCTAAAATTAAGAAATATAATTTCTGAGTTGGAATACCCAAAAATAAATAAATATCAGGTCCAGTATACATGATATTGAAATAAATAAATATCAGGTCCAAGGTAACACCCACTAATATAATGAAATTTCTGGTCAGAACTAAATGTTCGTAATATAATATAATATCATGGTAAAGAAAAATATCCTTTAAATATTGTATTAATATTTATGATATAAATGGAAATAAAAAAAAGGAATATATGGAAATATGTAATGGTCTCTAAACTAATTAAATAAAATTTAAAAACTAAATAACCTTAAACTAATGCATTATCTTGTTTGAGATCGAAATGTAAAATATGGGAAATATTATGCCTCACCAAAAAGACCCCAACCAAATGTAATATCTAATGTGAGCTAAGTGAAAATATTCAAAATTAGTATTAGGAATTCGTTTATTGACCATTATATATTTTAATATTGTGTATGACCTCAACAAACCTAAACTATAACAGATCACATAAGCGATTTATTCTGTAAGAGTTGTAGGGCCTAGCACATTTCAATAAATGAAATCATGGTTAACAATCTATGCCATTTATCATATAAAAAATAATGATCAATCTCCTTCATCGATATGTATATGACCCATTTATCTTTATGTGAATCTGATGATCTCAAGATGATTAGAAAATATTCATTATTAGACAACCTTGTGTCTGTGGGCAATAATGAACACAGAACAATATAAAAGATGATGTGACATAAATATTAAAATCCATAAATTAGGTTATTTTGAATATAATATTAAAAGGTTGGGTAGAATTGGAAATTCACATAACACCATAGTAAATAAATTTTATACCTATAATTTATATAAAGAAACTAAAGAGTAATGTGGAATGTTTACAAAAATCACTAATTTATAATGTGAAAAATGGAGAGGCATCAATTCATTTTGGATTCCCTCAAAACTATTGTAAATAAATACATTAAAAATTATGAACTATTTTAAAATATTATCATCTATGATATAACAGTTTGTAAGTATAATTCAAGATGAGAAAATTGAATACTAGAGTGATGCTCTCCTCACCTTTTTTATTCTTCTTTATGAAGGTGAGTATCAACAGAAGTGAAAAACACATTAACTCTCTTCAGAGAAGTTCCCAATGAGGTTGATACTGTTGAATATGATGAAAGGAGATGAGAAATGATCTCCTCACATCTCTTTAATTGCATAGTCTATGCAGTATCTGAGCATGATGTTCAGATATAAATTTTTGTCCCAGCACTAATTCCATCGATGACCAATTTATCTAATATGTGATAGAACCCACATCTTAAAAATTGCATTGTTCATCTCATTGATGGATAAATATTTATGAATGAGTATGATTTGAATCTTAATAACATACAGTGGTAATTGATCAAATATTTTTCCCTATATAGTGAAACAACTAACATAGGTGTACCCTTAGTCACAATATGTTTCCATGGGATTCTGAGTAATTGATTCATGGATTTTTTTAGATCTACCTAAATTATATTTTAGACACACTGATTTGTGATAAATTAAGATTAATAAGACTATTCAAAATTTCATATGGTCGGTATGTAGGAGAAGAGTCTGCATATACTCTACTAGTCAGATACAAAAAATCTATGTCCCATAGTAGATGCCTAACATCTTCAACAGATTCAGATCCACTATCATGGTAATAATAATTGGAACAAGATCTCTTCATTTCCATCCCTCCAAGGTATTTAATGATTTTTGTAATATACATAGATGGATGTGTTTGTGAGGGAAATAGGGTACCCACGTGACTGAGAAGATATACAAGAACACCAACCAGATAAGTTACTATCCAGTCCTTGGAATAGTTTGTGTAAGGAAGGATGGATCATCAATATTTAAAAGATAGATCATATACTCAAAAAATCTAGGCTCTTGCATCATCTAGTACTAGAGAATGACCCTAGGATTCCACTCTATTCATGAACACTGATGGGAAGAGTGGGACACTATGGCTACTTCTAATCTGATATGAAAATCAGTTGTGTCTTTAACACTCTCAAATTATAATCTTATCCAAATTGTCTTTAAGATCTTCAAACAAAAGAGAGATCATATATTACCTTTCAATCAAATGGAATCATGTATGTTTTCAATAACTGGACAAGAAAATGCACAATATGTTTTAACGTGAAATCAATCTAATTGGATCATCAGATCCTTAACCACCGAAATGCATAACAATATTATCTCAACCTAGATATGTTCATTATTCTTTGATTGATTAGTCATCTAATATACTGGAGACATTTTTGCTTTCATATCAATTAAAATGATCCCCTATCCCAGAAAACATAATCCTTTGAGGACATTTAATTGAATAATTTATCCTTCCGTGTTGGATAATCATTAGGTGTTTATAAAGGAATCATCAAAATGGAACTTCCAAATTTAGAGGTTTTCATTCTTCAATATGATCGTTGATCTCCAAAAATAAGACTTGGATCCGTAAATGTGAATTCCTAGCTTGTAAAATCCTTTAATTCAAAATCATGAGAATAAAATATTCATGTTTATAGACATTATAGATCATTTAGATCACTCAATATCGCCATGAGGTTTGGACTTCATCTTCCATGATTTACCAATATTAGCAATCACTATAGCATACCTACTAAAAAGGCCACTAATGAGGGGATATGGTAGCCAGCTTATCCCCACTATAGTAGTAGATATTATTTTCCCATTCATTGAATGAAATTTGTGAAGACATCAACATATCATTCCATAGTTTTTTCATTACAATAGAATAAATTTATTTCCCGCAAGTTGGATTCTGTGAGGGAATATACCAAACCTCCACAGGAAGGAATAATTTATCATAAATATCTACATGTGGGGTAAACCCACCAAACTCATAGATGTCCCATTGGATTTTGACAAATTAACTATTGAAAAAATGGAATATTTTCTTACCCGGTCATTAGGGGATGATCATTTCTCAAAGGAGATTGGGATATTCATATAGATTCTTAGAGATTAACTCTATATAATGGATCAATAAATTTTACCAACCATTCTGTATCACATAAGGGTTATGTACATTCATCATAAAAATTACCATTAGGATGTCGATCCCATTTCATCCTCTATATAATACCACAAAAGATAAATAAAGATGAAAATACACCCAAATAGTTCTATGTGGTATGTGGATGAATGAAATTGTAGCCATCTGGACCAAAGAGTGAGTTTTCAAATATATTTTTCAACCCATGGGACTAATCTGTGACTAGTAAATTATTCATGGAAATTTTTTTCTAAACATATGGAAAAAAATAAAACCATGAGAGATAGATTATTTAATTCTTAATAAGATATTACAACATCATCTGACAAAAAAACTTGTATTGAGGAAAATGGTGAGATATAGTTTAATCCTAATGATAAATTGGGGGACTCAAATTAGAGATCATGTTATTAGTACCTATATGATATTAATGATAAACACTAAGAATTATAAAAAACATGGATGTTCAATTGGCTGCATCTTGGGAAGATTGGGGAGGACTAAAATCAATATGAATAAAATAATAAGTCAATTTTCAAATAAAGATAATATAAACTATTTTCAAATTGAAGTCACATTATTTCAATTACATCATGTGTTTTATATGAATCACAAATGGATTTACAAACATCTTAAGGTTTCATGGACCACCTAAAACCCAGAGGTATCGCGGGTCAGATTAATCCCTCTGGTCATCGTCCATTCACATGATTCCATAGAGACACGTGAACATGTGATTTGGACATTTTCACATGAATCATATGATAATCAATCAATTATATGATAAATTATATAGACCCTATAAAATCCACAAGATTTTCACCATCCTCATGTATAATGTTCAAACAGTTACAATCATATTATTTGTAGTTTGTTAAAATTTTACACTTTGTAAAAGTTGTCTGGGGAATGAGTTACAACTGAAAAGACACACAACAAAGCCTCATGAATTAGTTTCATTGTCAGATCTGGTGGTACAACATTTTGACAAATGAGTGTGACCGATAAAATGTTATAGGGATCGGGAGATGTGATTATTATATGATTAAATCTTTTCTACACTCTATTATTTATTTGGAATTTTAATGAATATAAAGCTTTTCTCGATAGACCAAGTGTCTCCCTAGAATCCGAATACCAATAAAACCCATGAATCAAGTGGGAATTTAATTTCATATAAACGAAGCCCTTTCTATAAATGATGTCTACCAGGGGGGTTTTCTCCCAACAAATGGCTATATGAAAACTCACAATTGGTGAAAGACCTCAAAATATATAATATTTCCCCAAAAAAAGTAATATAAATTACATGGTGGATGAAGATCACATTTTTCATAAGGCACTATGAGACTCATGATCATGTAGCCATCATGAGGTCATGTGAAGGCTCCATAGAAAGAAAATTTCTAGTAGACAGTCATATGAGGTCCCATTAATAGGTCCTTTTTCTCCTATGAATATGCTCTGAACAAATGTTAGTCACATTTCGGTAACTGAATAGAATCCACCCAAAAAATTGTTTAATAATTTGTGAGAATATACATCCTAAAACAAATACAATATAAATAAGAGAAAAATGACCAATTAGAACATGCCTCCTATAGATGTAATGATCATGGGACATATTTCAAAAGTGGATGATTATTTTTCTTGATAGGAACCATGAAAACATGTTGGACACTTGAAAATTTTTATAATAAAAGACTATATATTAATGGGGGTGAGGTGGGATCCACTCATAGTTTTAATAGATATGTGATATTCTGCTCTTATTCTTCATGACACCATGGGACAATGTCATCATATCCATCTCATCACATGAAGGCCCAACGACATGACGTTATCATCACGCAAAGAGACTCGAGCATATCTGGGTGACCACTTCCTTACCCTTTCACTTATAAGGGGAATGTAGATGTTTTTAAAACTAAATTCCTACACATCTCCATAGAATATTTAGTGGTTATGAAATTCACCATAAAGAGAGAGTGTGATTTTTCTCCACAATACACAAGCACACTCATGATTCCCCTAACCATTGAGAAATAAATCAATTGAAATATTGATGGGATGATGAATGAACCTATGGTCGACATAATATACATCAAATGTGGATAGTAAGTCCATATAAAATATCATGTGACTTCACGAAATGACAAGATAATCTAACCGAATCCCCTTAACAAACCAACCAATTCTCCAATATCCCTTCAGACATGTCACCTAAGATCATGTGAATGTTATTCGACATACAACCTAAACTCTCCAAATAACATGTACATGTTGACATTAAAATATAAATGTCCTTTGGTGTATCCTAATGATTCATCAAGTCCCAATTAAATGAAAATAATTTAGTAAAGGTGGAATTGATTTGATATTTTGAATTCATATAAAATCAAGAGACACCATCTGAGTTATCCATGATAGAGACTTATGAATATGCGTGGATCTAGGGACCTTCTCTGACTCTAACATAAAATCACATGAGATAATCAATGAAAATCAGTAAACCACATGTTTGGATAGGCCTATAAATCCCCACACAATGTATATAAAATTAATTACCACCAAACACGATGACCATTAGAATATTGAAATCAAGGGAGTTTTCACATTAAAACACATTGGTGTTTGAGTGGATTTCTCAGATTAGATATTTCAATTACCAAAACAACGTATATCAAGTTGAAGGACCAATGATATTCCCATGTAATCATATAACATTCATAAATACTTCACATGACCATCATAGATCACATGATTGATATCTTTAATGGCACACTTTAGAAATCCAGCACACATCCAAGATTATGTGAGACAAAAAAATCATATAACTAATCCAATATATAGAATTCACAATACAAAGGATGGATATAAAACTAATAAATGTGAAAAATATGTGAAATATGAACTCAATAAGCCAAATTAACCTCACATTACCCATATAGTTTTTTGAAAAAATACGATGAATTATCTCCATGAGCACTCAAAAATCCATTTATATACAACTCAAATCCTATGATGTCTAGTAAAGACACAAAGGAATGTAATGTGGTTCCATTTTGGGAATGCCACACTTGTTTGAATAAAAACTATATTCCCTCCATCCTACCCAGGTGATTCTCTTTAGAAATGTCACCTAAGTAACATGGAATCCACAATTCATGTCATTTATGTATCTCTACATCACACAGGCATGTCACCTGTGTCTCATTACACCTTCTAGGCATGCTAGTCATATATCTCAATGCCCTCCAAACATGTCATAATAGACATTAGAAACCCATTAATACTTATCACATTGACCCTAATAAGTCCATACATATAATTCACCTAGATCTTGTGATGACACTTGGTGAGACATTTTTATTGTGAGACACCCTATAGAAAAATAATCTGATTTATGTGATGGAATCCACTATCAACCGAGCAGTTCTTATGATTTCCCCTGCATGAATCAACAATTATCGTCTGACAACCCTCTAACTATTCATCTAGGTTATGTGACATCCCTTAGATAAGTCATCTGGATTATAAAATTCTCTTGGAACATGTCTGTAACACAATCTCTAACATCTAAATATGTCAATAAATGCATGTCATGTTGGAAATAAATGAATGTCATACATGAGGGAAGGCTAGGTCATGAAAGTCATCCCATGATTTGAAAACCTTCTATATTCTAAGTGTGAAATTGATGATTATAAGTGAAGAATTAGTGTGTATTCCATGAAAATGAGATCTATGATTACATAAATATGAACAACAACAAGGATACATATGATACCTATCTAATTATCTATCCTAATTTCGACAACCCAATGTGCCCTCCTAAACAAATTTCTCCAACATCCTCAAGTAATGAAGTTGATTATTTTCTATAACATGTTTCTCATATTGAAAAAAACTCATTTGAAGTTATGGAGAATCAATTATCATGTAATTTTCAATATAAATAACTATAAGGACAAGGGTAACCATACTGGGTAAGTATCAATCATAATGGAAATGTTAATTTGTAAGCTCTAATTGGTGGAATAACATGATATGATTTGAGTATGAGGTTAAAATCATAGTGTAATCCCCAATCAAATAAAATATGCGAACTTTGATTCCTTAAATAAACTAGATATGTTGGACGCCTATATAATTATTAAGATCCATACCAACCCATGAAGATGTTTTCCCAATACGTATGTCTTATTTCCAACATGCAATAATACTAGTCATTTTATGTCCAATGTTTGTAAAAATAATCATAGATCTTGTAGGTTTATGGAGCAATAAACATAATATAAATTTCATTATGATCCAATATAAAGGGATGATAAATGTTACATTTTATTCATGAAAAAATTAAACTATGATGATTCTGATTGCTTCCATTTCTGAGATATATAGGATTCCTCAAAATGGGATGATCAAAAACATAAATGGTAATCTATAGTAGCTTATTCCCAGAAATTTATATGTTATTTCATATATCAGGTCCCAATAAATCCCATTAATTGACCACTCCATCCAATACATCAAAAGACTAATAAATCAACTAAACTATTATGACTATCATTCAAGAAATTATCAGGATATATAGGACACTCTACAATGGATTGATCATTTTTCTAAACATCATAGGGTTTTTTCTAGTAAAAATGCCAAAAATTCATATGAAATGATGATGATTAGTTGTTATCCATTGTTTCTGACATCATGAATTTCTTACATGGCCCAAGAGAACCACAATGAACCCCTAAATGGCATCATGAGTCACCACTATATAGGTAAATTACTGTACATAATCCACAATGAATGGAAATATATGAACACCCCTAAGATAATGGAATATAACTTGAGTAAAGTGCCACCAGTGTGATCAAACAATTATAGATATGATTCATTCCACACCCAGGATTCATATGACAAATTTTTTTCACTCAAGTTCAGTCATTCGGTGCCCTAGTATTTACACATATGTTGTCACTGAAAGATTTTAAACTATTTTTTTTTAACAAAACACATGAGTTTTCATTCTTAAAATAACCACTATATGAGGACGAATAAAATAGGCTCATTACCCACCTCAGAAAATTATCCAGCTCCCTATGTGGTAGGGAATTCTAATGTAACTAGCTATATTGAAATGAAAACTTATTTAGCTACCCATAATTAAGGAAATGGTTGAATAACCCTAGATACATACAAATGGATTCACTAATGAAATCTCCCATTACTGTAATAATTAATTATATCCTAATTCATCCATATATAAGAAAAATTATCATTTAATCATATTTATAGCCTATTCAATCCCATATCTAGATTTGTATGAGATTTAAATACATTTTATTAAACATGCTAGAGTGTCATGGAGTTTGGATTAATCCCCCCATATTGATGAGAAGAGATCAACCTCAAATATTATTGACCAAATCAGTCCTTTAGCAATGTTGGGTTTGAATCCCCAACTAATGACCATCAATTAGAAGGGTTATCTATACAAATTTATAGATGGGGAAATTATTGGGAGTTTCCAATATGAGTGGTGATGAACCGATGTTAATGATTGTGCATAAATTCATACCCCCAAAATAAACTATTTGGTAGAGATGATCACGCCTTATAGAAGGTTACCCTAGTCACATCTCACTCCTCAATACACCCCCCGATACTCACATTCTAGAACCCTGAACACATGTAGTATTAATACAGGGATGAAATAACAAAAAAAATAACATAATATGTTCCTTAAAAGAAAATGGGATGTTATTATATACATATAATAAATTTATTTCAAAGTGTTATGTTCCCTAATCAATTTTTTTTTACGTTATCTTCCCATGGTTTATAATAATCATTCTCCAAAACCAAATATAATGGAACATACTCCATTAACCCTAATATAATATCAATTTTATTAAATTAACCTATATAAAAGGGGGAATATATACAAATTCCGAACAAATCTGTATCCTTGGATAACCATATATAAAAATCATACACATTTAACACATGGAAATAAATATAATACATTGTTTTGGAAACTATTTTACATCCTTGAACTCATAAAGTTAATTTTTAAAACAAATCATTTTGAAAGGAAACAAAATAATGTTTACCTAAAATTCCCTTTAAGGGTCATATAAAGTGGAACTAGAGAAGAATAAATAAGATATAAAAATTACATAATTAATTGAAAAATGAAACAAGTTTTCCAATAAAATTACTTCTTTAAATTTAAAAGGATTAATCAATATGTAATTCTATGTTATTGAAGAGTCCTAAAATTTAAAAACATAATTTTCAAAAATGAAACTCTGTATAATATCAAATTATTCATATCATGGATTATGATAAAAATTATTTTTAAATAAATTCATAATATGAGATGAAATTGTCTCCAATAACATGGTATGTATAATTTTAAGATCATTCATGATATTATTTAATGCTATAGGTAATACCCCATTTAACTTTTAAAAATTATTTCTCTAATATGACATAGAGATGAATATGGGGATATATAATTTCAGTCCCCACAAATAAATTACTGTTCAAATAATTCCTTATATTTCTAATCATTTATTAAATTCATTATCAATTTTCTTTATCAATAAATATATGAAAATAGTAATGAATTCATATTAATTAATACATACCAATTTAATAAAATAATATTCAAAGTAAAAAACCAAATGTAAACATGAGAAAAGGTGAAATAAAAAATAATATTCATTATAATGAGTATGGATATTTAAATTATCTAATTTTATTAAGTATGAATGATAATATTCATATAATAAGATAAAATAGTATCCCAAAATAAGGCCAGATTGAAAAATAAATGATAACATCTTTGGTAACAATCAAATTTTAATGAATTCAATGAAAAAACTAGAATTAAATCATTTGAAAAAATAAATAATATGGCTTTAATGTTACATATATAAATGGGGTATGATATAGATCACATAAAAATTATTATTTTCTTATTAAATTGGTATCTCTTAATTGAATTAAAATTGTGGTGATATCCAAAACATGTGTCTTCCATTACGTTAAACACACAATAAAATTAATGAATATTAATTTCAACGAAAATTATTAAACTACATAATAATATTAATTTTATAACTATATTTTTTCTCATTAGTGTCATTTTACAGCCATTATTTAATTTTTAACATGGAAAATGACTTTCATTACTTCATGGAGATGGTAGGTAGTATGTACGCATGTGTGAGGATGTAATTCCATTAATTGGTAATGTCTCTGTATATTTAGGATATAATAATTGAAAATATTTAATTTTTTTTCTTATATGTCATTTGTTTTTGTTTTTTTAATTATTTGTATCCATGTAATTCTTGGATAAAAACAATTCACATTTGTTCATGATGTAGTAATCTAAAATACACTAAAACAATGGTATTTGTAATAATTATATTGGTAAAGAGGTAGGTAAATAGTATTTAATCTTAATAAAAACACATAATTAATTATTATATAATACTTAAAAATATTTATTGTTCTACAAGATAATTAAAGGTAGTAAAATAATAATGAAAAAGAAATAACTTAGTTATGATGATGATACAATATTTGAGAATTCCTGATCAAATATCCTCTAATAGAGCATATGTTTTATCTTTCAGGAAGACCTAAAACTCTAGAATATTGGTATAAAATTGTGGGTGATAATTTTTAAGGTTTATTTTGAGAGAAATATATAGAGATATGTGATGTAGTTAGGATCCGGAGTTCCCTTTTATAATACAACATGAGTAAAAATTTAGAAATACAAAAAACTATACAACAATGGAATGTAAACAGATCACATGTGATAAAAATTTGATATATAATAGTTTTTTAATATCATAAAATCAAACTAAAACAAAATCAAAAATTAAATAAAATGTTTTAGACAATTCAATCCCTTATCAACTATGTTTACATAATTTTATAGTTTTAATTTACTCATTAGTAACATGTTTTTAACAACGATAATTTTTCCAATAAGACTAACATAAAATGATCCTTATGAGATAATTTTGACCAAATGAGTATTAATTTGGAATATGAATGTTCATATTATAATATAATGTGCGTGTAAAATTCATTATAATACAAGTGCATGTGACTTGAAAAACATATTCATTACCGTAAATGAGATAATAAATTTGATCACTATGACTAATCATTATAAACAAATTATTGTTAAATTATTTCCTAAAATTATTAATTATATTTAAAAATATAAAATATAATATATGAAATAATATTTAACATCTTTTTATACCTTAATATAAATAGGAACCAATTTTTTTCCGAATGAAATGTCTTTAAGAAAAAAAATTATGAATAAGTTATTCTCATATTTACTATATGAATAGTATAAAAAATTTCTTTCATTAGAATACACATATTTAGTCCTATAATATATTATTGTCCTTAAATTAATTCATCATAAAATATTATTATAATTAAATAATATTATAACAGATTTTTTCTTTATAAGAACATAATTTTTCGATGAAGAAGCAGTGTTCTAAAAAATATACCATTTTCCTGAAAATGATTTTATACTTAATATTAATAAATTGATTGAAAAATGAATTTTAAATACATATATTATATTAAATAATTTAAAATAGATCTACTAATTTTTAAAAATTACAATTTTGATTTGACATAAAAGCATATTTGTAAGTGAATCATTAAAAAAACAATTTATTCTAATTTATAAAAATTAGTTTAAAAATTAAAACTTATAATGTAAATTAATTATTTTTTAGCATAAATAATTAAAATTATATTTTAATTATTTTTCAAAAAAATGGAATGTTAAATTTTAATATATAAAGATTGGGGTTACATGTATCACAACAATAAAAGAGATTAAATTTATTTAAGAGGAAATATATTCTAATGTCTCTGGGTGTTAATGAATCAATAATTACCAAATGCAATAAAAGTATATATAATATTTCCAAAATTAACCACATAATGGAAATATCAATGATGTTCACAATATGGTCATAAAATTTTTACATTTCGTAAATAATGAAAAGGAAATGTTTTTTTACAAAAAACTCATCAATTCATAATGGCACAACCCATACAAATGAAATGGGATTCATAACATAATTTAATCGATGGAATGAATTGGGATTCATAGAATTATACTTATGTAAGAATCATCATAATCCATCCAAATAATTAATGTGTATGATTTCATTGGTTTTTATCCTTAGAATAACATAACTATCATCAATCTATGTAATCATAGACAAAACATCCATTAAAATAAATATGATATATTTCAAGATGAATATAATGTTTTCATTTTTTGATCACTTAAAAAGAATCTAAAATTCTCTATAAATTTTTTTTAAAAAATAAATTAAAATAAACCATTGATAATATTTAAGGATGATTCAATTAATTGAGTGGTCATTAAGGTGGAAATTTAGATCATATCATGTACATGAAAAAATATACATTAGAATTTTCTTTGAGTAAATTGATCCTTATTCAATAACTAATAAAAATACTCCCTCTAAATTTTTAGAAAAATCAATATAATTTTTGTAATATGAATTCTAAAAATATCCTTAGATAATATATAGATATTCCTTGAGGAATAAAATGAAAACATTGATATTTATGAAAATTATAATTTCGATGAAGAGAGAAGTAATGTATATTTTCCTTTAATGTGTTACTTCTATATATTATGTATTTATAAAATGAAAAATTATTGGAAAACATTTTTTCTATAGATATAATTATATAATTATTATATTCTTGGGATTCCTGTGATATAGGCAATAAATTTGATCAACATAAACATAATCATTAACAATCACAAGAAATAATATTTTTGTAATAAAAAACCATTTCCATAATAATAAATTTATTTGAATGAACAATGACATTATATATAATAATCATAACCTATTATAATTTATTGATATAATAATTCTCAAAATTATTTGATCAAATATTATCGTATTATAATATTTTAATACCAAATTTCTATTTATTCCATAATAAATTTTTTATTTTTTCCATTTACTATTACATTATCCAAGAAAATTTTTATTAGATATGTATGATATATATATATTAATCATGATTTCCTTATAATTATACATTTAATAGTTATATAAATATCTTATTGAATCATGTTACATATATATATATATATATTAATTCATAATAGGAAGAGATTAAAAAATGAATTACCATATTCATCGAGAGTGTATGCCATACATTCAAATGAACATTTTTTAAATTAGTTTAACTAATGGAATAAAAGAACAGAAATTTAATAATAAAATTCAATGTATAATAATAACAAAATTTGGGAAATTATTATTAAATCAATCATTATATTCATCAATGAAATGGAGTGATGATAAAATAAATACAACACTATGTTGAGATGGTATGTCGTTTGTACCTAAAGGTAAGGTATTATCATTATGTTTGATGGGGATAAGGTGGATAAGAGTCATTCCATCATTTTAATAAAAATTATGTATATAGAATATATATTATTAATTATTTTATAATCGATATAATGGATCAATATGGCGTTGAATATGAAATGAAATTTAAGTCGCTTGACTAAGAGATAAAAAAAGTTCAAAGAGAAAACACATTTTTCATACACCTTAATCCTTAATGAAAATTTACTTTGGAAAAGAAGAAATCCTTATGGATATTTTTAATGATTCAAAATAATGTATTATATATTGGGATTTTTGAATATATGAATCAAAATTTGAGAGGAATATAATGTAATTTGGGTTTGATTATAAGGGTGCATATGGGAACTATTGGAATTACAAAAATTATTACATTAATATAAATAAATTACATAATTAATATATATATATATATATATTTAACTGATAAGTTGATTAGATTTTGATATACTCTCAAAAATGAAATTTTTTATATGTTTTGGTTATGTTATTTCCCTTATAAAATTGATTTAACATCCAATACATGTTTTGAAAATTACAAATCCATAACTTTTTTTCCTATTAAGGGTCAAGAACATGTTAATAAAAAATATGATTTACCCATAATTGGATCATGGTTTATATTTTAATAATCAACCAATTTTCCTAGAATTATATCGTATTTATTAACATTTCAAACGATTAAATAATGTATTTTTTATTATAAAATATCATTAATTTTAGTTTTTTGAACTGTTAATTTTTTGCGAGATTATGAACATAAATATAGAAATGAAATTTTAAAATAAACCCTTAGGAAAACAATAATATTTCATTTTTATTTAATAATATAATATTATTCATTTTTCTATCAATATTTTACTATATATAACATTTTTAAATTCTTTTATCATAATTTTTAATTAATTGAATAAATACAAAAGGTGTGTTTATGATGCATTTCATGTAATTATTCAGTAATTAAATAGTAAATATAAAAAAATTATAAAAACCATTGACTCTTATTGTAAACAATTTATTATAATCAAAATTATAACCGTTTATTCCATATTTAAAATTTATAATTATATTTAAATAAATAATGTGACATTTTGTATTTATTTTTTCGTGAAAAATTATAATTTTGTATGAAAAAAATAAAACTGAAACGTGTGGCCATATATATGAAAATTTTACCTCTAATAGGGAGATATATATTGACCATATTTATTAATCAAATAAAAATTATACAAGGGGTATATTTACCACATTTTATCCCATATATTAAAAATATGATATCATTTTTATCAAATAAAATTATTTAATGTATAATAATTTAATTTAAATTTAATACTAAAAATACAGGATGAAATTCAACTATCAATAAAAAAATATGGTTGAATTTTATGATGTTTTAATACAACAAATATAAAATTAATTCCAATGAACAACATTAGATTAATCACGATATAATTGAACTAATTCTAATTATAAATTAATTTTTTAAAAAATATAAATTGTTATCATCTTGAAATGGAATTATAATTTTCAGTGAAAATAATTTTTTTACATTAGTTGGATGATCAATCATCTTAGAAAATTTTCAAATATTATTTTATAATTATTTAAACATGATAATATCCAAAAATAAGATTATTCTGTCTAATATCATTCATAGAAGTGGAAAAGTACATTACTTTATCAATAAAATAACTAAAATTTTTTAGGGATATTATTTTTTATTTCATATAAAGGAACTATTAAAAAATTATAATTTTTTTATAAATAAATAATCATTATCAAAAATAATTATGAATAATTAAAAAATGAGAAGGCTATTATTCACTCCAACAACATAATTCCTTTTTATAGTACTATATTAATTTACTGTTCATTTAGATTTGGGGTTTTTGGTATCATAAGCTATAAAAGAAATTAAATATATTTAAAATGAAATATATCATAAAATCACATGATGTTTTATTCAACCCCCATAAAATTAATTTTGAAATTGATATTATATTACAATAAATCATTAAAATGACTATATCTATATTTTTATCCCATCATCAGGCTCTCATATATATTTATTGGATATTTGATTTTTCCAAATAAAATTAACCTAGTTTGTAGTCTTATTCCTTAGAATATTATTGTCCTAATCCATGTCTTCTAGGGATTATTCTTTATAGGAATCATGGAGATGTTTTTTTACATCCAATTATTTTAGTACATGTGAAGTATCAAGTTTATATTTTTTAAGATATATAAATATAATATATCACATACTTATGAGGGGATAGGTGGAAGCACATAGTGATATGAAAATTTTCTTACTCAACCATTTTTATGAATGTGTAAAATATACCGATGAATCAAATTTCCATTATTTGTAATTATGATAATCTTACCCTATAATGATATATATAAGAATATGTTCTCACAAAAATTTTTTATAGATTTCACTAATAACTATAAGTATAAAATTTTTATCAGCTATGATCTACCATGGTGTACTTCTGATTTGATATAACATTCTCTAACATTACCCCATATATATCAAGAACAAAAGATATTACATACCCAACAATTAACTATTAAATTTTTTATACATTTTTTATAGAGTGTTCAAATAATATAATATTTAATTTCACTATTAAATCTGTTGTTTTTATACATTTCATAATGATCAAATTATTGAGCTAAACCCCTATTGAAATCCACTGAAAAGTTACTCAAAATATATTCAATAGATGGAAATTTCCTCCCATATTGATCAATTTTTTAAGGATGATATGTAGTTTTAAAATGAAAATATGATTCAAGAACATTGTGAAGACTTCCTTTGGACCTGGATTTATGACACGTATCACATTCAAATAGAATAGAATGGGGTACTCAATTTATTCCTATAACATTCTTATTTTATATTCAATGAATCAAATCAATATGACAATATTCCATAAAGTAAATGATTTTGGATGACTTCATAACATGATCAAATATAACCCATATAGATTTATCGAATTTAAACACTTTTTGAAATCTAATGGGAAAGTCAATTGTGATATTGAATTATATCTAATATGGAATGTTAAATTCCTTATATATTTCATTTGAATTATTTATAATCATTATTAACATTTTAACATATGAACCACTGAGATAAAATATTTTCAATTTATACCCTCATGTTTTCCAACCATGAAATACTCATTCAGATCATTTCAAATTCTCCATCATCCATAAGAAATATAGAATTATGATCTATGATCAACATAAAACATCTCCGAATTCAAATCCATTAACAAAGAGAGACAAACTATGTTCCTGAGTCTAATCATTCCATCATAATCTTGGTTCATCTCACTTAAATTTATATAATTTGTTTCTAACAAACTATATTACGTTTTGGCCTTTCTAATCATTAAATTAATAGATGGTTGAACAATTATTTTTGATGATAATAATTCTTCATTTTCTTCACAATTTTTTGGATCTGTAGTATCCAAATCTATAAATATTGGATATTTTTTGTTCATATTTAAATAGAAAATTTTCTGTTCAGTTTGACTATGAGAAGATACCAAATTATTTCAATTGATGGTACTCAATATTAAGGTATAATAATATTTAATTTATTATAATTCTACAGTTCTGTCATGTACATATTTAAAATACCATATTTGATCCTATTATAAAATTACAACATCCATTTATTAAATTATCTGTTCTAATATAAACCTTTCATGGTACGTACTATTTAATTTTCCATGAGAATTTTTAATATAGTATTATAGAACTTGTATAGTGAACCTGGTTCCATAATATATATATAATGTATGTTTTCATATAATTATAATGATTATTATTTACATAAGTATATTTTTATCCAACCATAAGAGGTATTGATATAAAATTTAATTACATGATTTATGGACATGGTTAGTCATAGATACACATGAATATTGATTATATATTTCCTCAGCTGGAATGAAATATGGGTAAATGTTAATTTAACCTTTCAGAGTTATGATGAAATCATACATAAAATAACTATTAAATCGTATATTAAAACCATATACATAATATTGTGATTAAAAAGTCATTACACCATTATGTAGAGATGGTAATCCTTACATACCCACAAATGATGTTTTAAATTTATATAAGATATCAAAAAGGTTGATCATGATTTATAATTAATAATTTTTAAAATTATGTTTTCTATGATACATAATTGAATATTGAATATTTTACACCATTATTAGGATATTGAAAAATTAAAAAAATTAACAATCTCAGTTAATAGTAACTTTACTCAATTGAGTATAAGCTTTTGGAATACACCTAAATCACTAATGGGATGGACTTTTGTGGAAAATAAAATATCTAATAAATTTTTAAGGAACATAAAAAGGTCTTATAGAGGGGATTTTTCAATATTTTATATTGAAAATGAATATAGAACAGAGAGGCGGGGGTCTAATTTATATGTAATTAGAGGGGAATAGTTAAAATTACATAAAGTATTATGGAAATATAAAGTAATTTTCATGTTCATATGGTAAAAAATGAATTATTTTCTACAAATTGGTAAAAAAATCTCTAGATTATCATCGATTAACATTTGGATTTTTTTAGGAAATTTTATCAATCTTATCTCTTTATTATAATCTCCCAGGTTACCCCTTTTTGAAATTACCAAAATATGATTGTTTTTTACAAATTGTGGGTGAAAATGATACATAAATTAAAAATTGATCCATCAATAGACCATGTATATAATTTAATACCACATTAAATTTATATTTCTAATTATAATATTTTAATGATTTTTAATGCATTTACTCAAATACTGTTTATTCATAACTATCATTAAGGCCTTGTGGGGGATTTTCATTCACATTGATTTTAATGTTAGAAATACAATTGTTTAATAGAAATATATACCTTCTCCTCATACCTAATATGCTATATCAGTCTTTAAAATTATTTGAATAGAATCATATATAAATTTTTTTCCCATTTAATATTTTCAATTATTTTATATTAATTTTTATTAAATGAATAAATATTGAATCAATTCTTAGAATGTATTTAATATAATTATTTAATTAATAATACAATAAAATATAAAAATATTAATAAAATTTTATTCTTTTTAAATTATGAACTTATAAATGAAATTATTATATTTTATTCCTTATTCCAAAATTATAATGATATTAGATCCAAGAGAGTGACATTTTATATTTATTCTATTTTCGAACTAATACAGTGGTAAAAAGATACTAAATGTGGAATAAAGTCGACTAATGTTTGAGTAATGGATGGATATTTGTGATATACAAGAATAAAATATCTCATAGGAATGATTTATATAAATTTTATGGCCTTAACTCAGTGATTTCACACTATTTTACCATTTTTACCACAAAAGTGGTGAAAAACATTTACCATGTTCTCAATTTATAATGAATCAAATAAAAGAAGTATTTTTATCTAATTTGATCCTCCATATTACATATATGGAATTAAATTATTCTTCTTCAATTAAACAAATTGACAAAATTTTATTTTATAAAAATCAATCAAAATTCCAGGACAATTATTTTTTCTATGAAAATGATTCATAAACTATAAATGGGTTTTAAGAAAAAAATCCAACACAAAATTTGTTTCATTGATGGTAATATGATTATTAATTATTTTAATTAAAATATTTTACTTTTAAAATCAATTATATTATTTTTAATGTTTTAAATAAAAGGATATTTTTCAATAAATATCAATATATATCACATTTTATTAAAATTTGATCTATTATGTAATTTCTAAATATGCTAATTTGAGAGTATATAAAATTTGAAATTTCTATAATTATGTTTCTATTTTAAAATAAATTTATATATTTTGAAAAAATAATGATATTATTTCTCACCAAATCCAACAAAAAATCATTTTGGGGGAAATATATTGTAAAACCATATAATAACATTACTAAAAATTGAGTATTATTTGTTAATATATTTTCATTATCTAAAACATGTTTTTTGTAATTTAAATTCATTTTTTTCTTAATCACAACACTAATTCACTAATTAGGTTATAAAAATATGATATATTATGATTAATATATGTATTGGTTTTCTTGTTTCAAAAAATGACATAGAAATAATATTTCTATTATGAGAAAGGTAATAAAAACATTTCTAGTGATATTTTGTTTATATTTATCTGTTGGTATTTTTATGTACATGTATATAATTTTATGTCTGTTATTGTGTATTTATGTCTAAACATGTGTGTACATTCATATATCATTATATTCATGTTTATGTATGTATATGTTTGTATATTGCATGCATGTTCAATTGTGTATGTATATAATATGAGAGTTTTTAATATGTATATTAAAATATCATTATATAAGAGGTAATTTTCTTTTTTATATTCATAAACATAAAAACGGGAATCCTCAATTTTATATTAACATATAATTAATGTCATTTCATTCATTAAATTGTTCTTGGTAGATATTTATACTATTAAATAATTATTATTAAAATCATTTAATATATTTTTAATTTGTAGAACAAATAGTTATTCAATTTCATTTTAATATATTTTCTTCTAAATCATTATAAAATACATAATTACAAATTTTTCATTAGTAGTTCATTAAATATCTTATTTTTAAAATGCAGTTTATTTTTTTATTTTAATATTTATTCCCTTTTATATTTTTTAGTTTATCAAATTATATTTACTTTAAAAAATTAATTATTTTTTCAATTTATTCAATTTTTAATATTAAATATTATTAATTTTTAATATCTTTTAAATAATTATTAAATATAGAGTTTTAAAACTAATTCACTTTTTATTTTTTGAATATATTCAGTTATAATATTTATTCATATATTTTTTAATTTATCAATATTTTTTGTATATTAATATATAAAAATTTAATATTTTTAATATAGTTTTAATTTATATAATAAACATGTATACATTATTGTAATTATTTGTTATTAAAATATTCATACATTTATAATTTTTTTAAGTATACATTTATTTATAGAAATTATTTAAATCCCATTTTATGTTTTTAATAACAAATGTTTTATTATATTTTCATTTATATGTTTATTTAATATTTTTCATATATTTAAATTATTCTTTTTTAATAATATCATACCATAAACAATTTATTGTGTCATTCATTATTAATATTTTTTATAATTAACATAATATGTTTTATATATTAATTTTTAATATTTTAGTAAATAAATAATTTAAAAAAAATCAATTGATTAATTTTATAAATTTTTATTACATTATTATATTATTATTTTTATATACATTTTTACATGATTATTAATATAATGTTATTAATATTAATATTTTTTATTTTTATAAACTACTATATAATAATGGTATTATTATATTCTACCAATGCTATAAAACTCTCGGTTAAATTAATTCCTTATTAGCACCAAATTTATGACATATGATGATGAAAAATAGTACCTCTACACTTTTATATTTATTTCTCCACTGATAAATGATTTTTTTAGTTTTTTGGGGTAGTACTGATAAAAAAATTTAATTATTTTAAAAGAACCCTAACATTGATCATTACTCTCCATGCTATTCATGATCTCATGGAAGATGAACCTAGATGCTCCCTTCCAAAATAGTGGGATGGATCATCCCTTATCCAGTGGTATTCTTTTCGATCATTACATGTTTTTAATGGATCCAACCTTGTTTTTCTAGTTTTTGTATTCTTATCCTCAAATATCACTCGTAGTTTAAGTATTCATGATCATATTTTCCCAGACTAACATTTACATGTTTCCTCTTGGTGTTTAGTATATTAAATTTAAATATTCCTTACATATTTATACCTATAAGTTTCACTATACCCTATAATTGGTTTTAGAATATTCTATTTTTGATGAATTGCTTCATTGAGGGTAGATTGATGGGTAGTGTATCCATATAAATTTTCTAGTTCTCAATTTTGGATGTCTCGTTGTCTATTTTTCATTTTAGAATCTATGAATTAACCATATTTTGATTTTATAATAATTTTTTATATTCCTCAATTATAGCATCTTAGGAATCCAGTTCAATTTATGGTTTATATAAATTTCAGGCAGTGTTTAGCTACTCATTACATTATTAATTCTATATTTCCTAAAAAAAATATAAGAACCCCATGTGCACATAACACATTAAAATATTAACATAAATCATTCTTATATTTTATACATAAAACTATTTACTTGTTTTAATATAGAACCCAAATAACCCTATAAATACATTCTACATCAATACGTATCAATATCCATGAATAAAAAATATTATGGATTACAACTAAGAACCATATAATGAAGAATTAATATTGTTCAAACATTTAATTTAGAAAATGTATATATAAGTAATAATAAAAACCAAATGAAACTAAATAATATTAAAGAATTATTAATTTTAATTTATAATATTTCATGAATATTTTAATAAACAGTATGAAAAATAAAATTCATATAATAATAAATATCTATTTGAAAATATAATATTATGTTAATAAGACTATAATGATCATATTATATAAGAACAGTAAAATAAAAAATAAATGTCAATGGTGTGGTAGTTTGAAATACAACCATCACATGAACCAAAAAAATCATAAAAAAAATTATAATTTTTTTGTTGGATAACATAACCACAACTCAATCAAATTATAACCCATCTGGAGATGATAATATATTGTAATTACATTAAAAATTTATCATGAAAAAATAATATAATTTATGGATAATGTATAAAGGTCATGACAATATAAAACAATCCTCCCCAAATGTTATTAAACATTTAGTCCCCTAGAAAATGATTGTGGGACATTAATTTATTTATAAATGATGAAAAATATCCATATTTTCACTCGCATTTTTATTACCAATAATCTATGATAATTCTCATCATTGTCATGAATGGTGGGTTCATGGTTGTTTTAGTACGGTGCATATGGAAATAATTCAACATCTTTTATTTATTAGGTGAGTCTCTATTTTTTCAGGATGGTTACATTCCAATATTCTAATAAATAGGATTTCATAAATCAATTTCTTTGTCATCTGTTCTTTAAAAAATTAATTTTCATATCCAATTTTATGAATTCGTATCAAACACTACTTTAACAAATTTAAAATTATGTATTTTCTTATCATATAATGCGAATGTGAAATATTATTATATATAAAATAATAGTTATTTAATTGTTGAAATCCTTTATTTTTAAGCACCTTGATAGTGTCAGTGATTGAATTGTCAGTTTTGATGAATGAATTTATACAAAAAATTCTTTTATAAAATGTAACTTAATTTAATAAAAAACAAATTTTTATTTTACATTATATTTATAAATTTAATAAATTCATATATTCTAATTTTTTCTTTATTTATAGAATATTTATATCAAATATTTTGACTATATAAGTATAAATATAAATAACAGAATTATTGAATTATACCAATATACCTTATAAATATATATATATATATATATATTAAATATGAATATTATAATATAAAGTATGTTGGGTATGAATTTAAAATGGATCGATTCCAATAATATGAAAACAGTGTATGATGATATTGTAAAAATATATTTCTTTTTTTAAATATATTTAATATGACCCATGTAGAATCCTTCAACCATGTTCACATAGTTATTATTATGACCCAGATATGTCACATACATTAACCAAGAAACCTTAGTCAGAGGCTAAGCCGCTGACCATTTTTTAAAAAGAAATGAAAAGGTACAACAGAAAATAGGACAAGGTAGAGAAGCAACTACAATTCATAAAATTCATACCCATCACCACATCTGAGATAGAATGATTCATTCGCAGTAGCTGACTCCCACTCCGAACATTTCTAATGGCTCTGGATCGTGGCATATTTCCTTCTGAGGTTCTACTTATCCAAGGAAAGGAACTCCTTAGTGCGATGCATATTCTTTTTCACACCCGAGTATTTGCCACATTCCTTCCCAACAATAGGGTTATCATTACATTTGGATGAATGGATTTGGGGAGGAAATAATAACATAAATGAAAATGAAATGAAATTTATTGAAATGAGATATAGGATTTATCTCTTTAATTATTCTACTGTTATCATTCTCAAGGCACTACATATTGGTCTTTTGATTGGACATAAGAGTTCCTATTTGTGGTTGAGGCACAAGGTAATTGGTTTGGGTATAATTTGGACATTATTTGATGCCTGAGAAGTTATATGAGAGGATGTGGTTAGGATAGTAATAATAGTGTAAAGGTGGGGGGTTCACTAATTATTGAAATCATTAGTTTATTATTTTACCTAAGACAAGAAATAGTTATAATAAATGAGTCTATAAATTTAATTTTCTGTTGTGAATTCAATCCTATGTTACATACATTAGTATGAAATCATCCACGACTCCATATGTCATGACCCCCTCCCCCCAAAGTGTACCCCTCCTGGGCCGGAAATGTGAGAAGGGAGATAATGACCCCCGAGTCCCACCTCTAGTAGGCCCCATGTTGGCGGCTAGCACTGAGGGTATAGTAAACACACAAATGGGAGGTATTACCCTCTAAGAGAACACATGCGGAAGAGAGAGATAACATTGACACCAATCAACTCCGAATCAGAAATGAAATATAAAAGAAAAACAAATACACATATGAAATGTCATGGAAAAGTACTACAACTGGAATGGAAAAACTACAAGTACTCAAAAGTAAGTAAAACAGAAGCATCCACAAGCCAGAACAGCTCCTGCAACCCCAAGATAGTAGAAACCACCTTGATCTCCATCCAGCTCCAAGTGACCAGAAAATTAGTTTATATATATAAATATGGTGAGTATAACAGTATACTCAGTCAGATCATCCCTGAATCCTCTCGTGCAAAATTAAATAAAGCATACTATAGAATAGTGATCAACAAGTGAAACAAACTCATCACCTAAACAGGTATATTAAATTCCCAACCTTACCATGGCCACTCCCACCAAGTAACGCATAAAAAAAAATAAATCATATATTAATGAATATCAAGGGTACCATGCTACTACTTCCCACCTCGTTTTTTTCTTTTCCCCATACTCGCACGTCCTAAGTATCTCTCTCCAAAAAGGCTTTCCCGCAGACACCTGGGAAAAGAACCACATTCTACACGTCGTGCACCACAAAGGCTTTCCCACAGACACCTGGGCGAAGCACCACACCATCCTCAAAACAAAAAGTAACTAGGTAGTTTCCGAGAGCCACCATAGCTCGCATAACGTGTATCATACATTAGGTATTATGCCTCAAGACATTACAACCCATACACCGAGTAAGGATCCTCAACCCATCACAGCCTATACACGATAAACCTATAGTAATCCATAGGATACTATATCCAAAATATATGTTTGTGAAATAACCACATGCCATTACAGGACTCTACAAAAATATATGGGGAAACTAATTGTTATTCATGTTTTCACATGTATCTACCAAGAGAAGAGAGCGAGGCCAATAGGGGTAGTCAGCCATTTATCCTCCCACCGGAATGTTGGGTAAAACACCCCCCAGGGCTCAAAATCACCGTGGTGTCAGTTTAAATTACTGACTGGGTGGAGAAGCATATAGAAACATAAAAATTACAGAATATATTATATCTCACAACCACACTATGGGAATTACCTATTCATAGACACAACTGCAGCTAACATCTCTCAAACTTAGGGTTGCTACTTCTAAGACCATGTATCCTATATGCACATAACCATTTAAAGTGTTTTATTAGATTATATCATTACCTTTTTATCAATTACACTATATGTTAATTAATTATTTCACATTATTTAACCATGAACAATTCCACATTAAGTTCCATTAGAATTACACCCAAAGTCAACTGTCCCATTAAAATTACAACTTCATCATTATGTTCCCGTGAACTCTAACCCTGTGAGATAAAACCATTTATTCAAATATTCATTACATAATTACTTTCCCATATTCCTAGGCATTATAGAAAAACATCCAATGCTACAAACAAAAAATGGGATCAACACGGTGAGTAGATGTACTACCCGTCGAGTCATTGCCGCTTATAGCAAGAGCATATACTCATCCTTCCTTGAGAACTAAACACGGAAAACACATGGCATACCCCATGTGTCTTCACCTCTTTTGGAAGAAGGGTAAGTAAGACCAACTGCCTTGATCAGTGGGGAAAAGTAATACTGATAAACAATGAAAAAGAATCATCAAGCATCCATCAATCACATCCATCACATTCCATCATCCATAGTGTCCTCACTAACACCCACATGCATAAACCAATGCATCTCGCCACTATAGGCGTTATCTGCTACCACAACCAACAATATCCATGCCTCAACATATCACAACAGCCATCCATGCTCTCATCACAATACAAGCAGAAAGAAAACAACAATCACATCATTGAGATCTTAGCCCTTTAACAATCAAGAGGTTAACTCACAGCCCTTTTATAAATTATCAAACTAGGTGTTCTTTAATCCATCTTGAATTTACATATTTATTAAACTTAGGTTCCAAATTCGTGAAACCTAATCAGTATGCTATCACAAATAAGTAATCATGATTACTACACAAATTTCATTAAAATAAAATTACAATATGAACCAGATTATTTTTCATTCCTTTTTATCTTTATCCAACATTTATTAATTAATCCTAGTTTACGTTCTTTACTGATTTCCAACAAGAACAAACAGATAAAGAAGCCAGCATTTATTTCACACTATCTAGAAAACAGGAGGCAATAACATATGATAAATATCAATTTATTTTCCCAGTTCAAATAATTATTAAGTCAATTCCATTGTGATACCCTATGACGAATCATGCTAATGATACAGTCGCATGTAAAAGAAAATAGAAGTAACAAATCCCCTACCTCAACAATTCAGGACATTCATTATCAACACAATGGGTCACAATCCTCCTCTCGTGACAACTGCATCCACCGAAAGATGCCACAGTACGACAACAGCAACAAAACCCCAAGAAAAACCCATTAGAAGCATGGAGATTACAAGCTATAATATGGAAGGGAGAAACTGTAGAAGATGATCCCCAAAAGAATGATGATAAATCATTCCTTATATAAAAGATTGACTGACACAGCTCGGTTGCATCCAAAACAGTGCAGAACAATTCCAAGGAGTAATGTTTGATTGTGAAACTCTTATGGGAAGGATTGAAAGGTTCTAGCACCTCATAGATGATAACAAAGAGGTAGAACAAGGGAGAATGATATCTTTTCCCTTTTGAAGATTTAATGGGGCGGCAGTTTATGATATGCTTAATTTTCCATTAAAAGCAGATAGCATTATCCTACGCAGTTTGACCATGTAAAAACATCCCGAGCTATAAGGATAATTAATATAGGATTTATGGAATTATAATTGGCTTTATGATTCTTTAAAATAATGGATTAAATGTATTTTATGTCAATGGAAACATCAAAGGGTCGAAACTGTAGGAAGCTGAAAACACGGTTCACATACTCAAAATTTGGAAAAGGAATGAAAAGGTCACCATTAGACCTCACCGTTAGAGGTTACCGATAGATCTCAACGTTAGAGGTTCTCGACAGACCTAACCGTTAGTGGTTATCGATAGACCTCACCATTAGAGGGTACTGAAACACCTCACCGTTGGAGGTTACCGATAGACCTCAACAATAGAGGTTAGCGATAGACTTCATCATTCTGGAAACATTGTACACCTACCCTTCGGGAAACACTGTTCAAGTCTACTGACAGAACTGTTCACAAAACCTCACTGATAGAACTATTCACAAAAGCCCACAGATAGAACTGTTCACAAACCTCACAGATAGAACTGTTCAGAAAACCTCACTGATAGAACTTTTCACAAAACCTCAACGATAGAACTTTTCACAAAACCTCACTGATAGAACACTGTTCACAAAACCTCACCGATAGAAGACTGTTCACCTACTGTTAATATTTAGAAAACTAGAAACAATGTTCACAGATCTATAAATTTGGCAAAGTGTTGCTGATAAGTCACCTTGACCTCCTGGAACACTTCAAACACCACATTATCACAATGTAATGGACCAAAGAGGTCTGAGTCATTACGTCAGATTTCTCTCAAAACATTCTCATCCTCGAGAATTAAAAACTAACCTAAAGAGACAAAAACAATAGAAACGGGGTCTGAACAACCACCCATAGAGATACCTCTAAAAAGAGTGAAATCCACCAAATGAAAAAATATGTTCATAAATAAAACATCAATGGTATAACAATAAAGAAAACATCATTATATGAAAAGAGGTAAACATTAAACAACACTAGGTACTGAGCACGTATCTGTGATTCACATTCCCAGGTACTCTCCTCCATGCCACCGTGTCGCCACAAGACACAAACTAAGGGGAAAGTATGCCCACACAACACCTTCTCCATGTGTTATTGGATCTCCATAGGTTTCTCCTCAAAAGTTGCATCATCATCAACATTGATCTCTCTCCAATTGATAACGTGAGAGTCATCATGAAGATAATGATAGAGCTGTGATACATGGAAAACATCATGTATCTGACTCATCTATGGGGGAAGTTCTACTCGATACGCCACAACTCCAACATGAGCTAACACCTCGAAATTCCCAACAAACCATCGAGAAATCTTACTTCCATGACCAAATGATCGCTACCCACAATGGGGAGTTACCTTCAGAAACTCATGATCCCCAACATTAATCTCGTAGGGTCTCCTCCATTGATCAGAATATGATTTTTGATGATATTGCACCATTTTCATCCTCTCAAAAATTACATGAACCATCTTTGTTGTATTTTTCACTAGTTTGGGTCCGAGAATTGCCGACTCACTGACCCCAGTCCAACACAACGGAGAACAGAATGTCTGGAAATACAAGGCATTAAACGGCACCATACCAATGGTGGAGTGAATATAATTATTGTAAGAGAACTCCACCAAGGGTAACTACCTCATCCATGAATCTCCAAATCAATAACACAAGAGCGCAACATGTCTTCAAGAGTCTGGATGGTTCGCTCTGTATGACCATCCGTTTGATGATGAAAAGCAGTGCTAAGGCATAGTTGAGAACTGAAAGCATGATGGAGACCCCTCCACACCCTATTGGTAAAACGAGGATCTCGATAAGAAATGATTGACCCAGGGACTCCATGATGTCTCACCACCTCCTCCAGATACTTCCTCGACAAAACATCCAATGATCTCGACTCCTTGATCACTATGATGTGGGACGATTTTGTTAAACGATCCACTACCACCCATATAGCATCATGTCCTCCCAGATCATGATGTAAACCTGTAACAAATTCCATTGTGATGTCCTCCCACATCCACTGAGGAATCTCTAATGGCTGGGGAAGACCACCGGGAACACGGGGATCAGCCTTCACCCACTAGCAGACTGATCATCGAGACACAAAATCCACAACCGCACGCTTCAGCCCAGGCCACCAAAACTAACTCCTCAAGGATTGGTACATCCTTTTCACACCAGGATGTACTACTAAAGTTGAACTGTGTAACTCTTTGAGAACCATCTCGCAGATCTCCAAGGGAACAAAAATCTTTCCATGATACTACACTAGGTGTTGTTTGTCCTCCGACCAACAATTAGGGGCCTCACCACAAATAACTCGGTCTCTCCTAACCTCCACCACTAGATCTCTCAACTGGGATTCATCCACATTATGCACCAGGGATGATTGTACCATCATCTGAAAAAGAAATCCTTTACCCCCAACATCTCCCATTTCATGATGTAATGCTGACAGTTTTTTCATTATTCTCCATGAATCTCCATATTCACGCACAGATTCACTATGTGACTTTCGGCTCAGAGCATCAACTACAACATTCAATTTTCCAGGTGTGTACGATATTTCAATGTTGTATTCTTGCAAGAACTTTATCCCACGATGTTGTCAGAAGATCATGTCACGCTGAGAGAAAACATACCTCAAACTCTTATGACTGTTGAAAACCACAAAGTTCTCAACAATGAGGTAATGTCTTCACAACCTCATAGAAAACACCATGACTTCCCACTCAAGATCATGGGTGGCATAGTTACATTCATGGGGATGTAACTTACAAGAACCATAATAAAAAACTGACCTCTGCTGCATGAGGACACACTATAACCATAGTTGCAAAGCTTCGCAAAAAAACATCAAATTGAACTCCCTCAGCAGGAAGACAATGAGCTAGAGCACATACTATCTTCTCCTTTAGATACTCGAATGTTTCCTGACACTGATCAGTCCATATGAATGCTTGATCCTTCTTGATCAAAGTTGTCAGAGGAGTCACAACTCAAAAGAAATTGGCTACGAACCTCCTGTAGTAGCCTGTGAGACCATGGAAACATCGCACCTCTGAAACTGTCTTGGGGGCTGCCCAAGACACAACTGGTTCTATCTTCAATGGATCCACATGTACTCCTTGTTGGTACGCAACATGCCCCATGGAATGGACTTCTCGAGCCCAGAACTCACACTTCAACAACTTCCCAAATAGCTAATGATTACGAAGAACTCACAAAATATCAAGTAGTTGCTCTGAATTCTCATCTAGAGATGGGGAGTACACTAGGATGTCGTCAATGAAAACCACGAAAAACATGTCCAGGAACTCACGGAACAAAAAATTCATCAATCCCATGAACACAGATGGAGAATTCGTCACGCCGAACGAAATTACAACATACTCATAATGCCCATGACGACAATAGAAAGAAGTCTTCGGGATATCCTCATCCTTTACATGCATCTGATGATATCCTGACCGCATGTCGATCTTTGAGAACCAAGATTCACCATTCATTTGATCAAATAATTCATTAATACCTGGAAGAGGATAGCTATTCATTATTGTCAATTTGTTTAAGCAATGATAATTGACACACAAACGCAGAATTCCGTCAGCCTTCTTTATGAACAAAACTGGTGCACCCCATGGTGACACACTTGGAAAAATAAAACCACACTGTAACAGACCATCAAGCTGAATAGGTAGTTCTCGTAACTCAGAAGGGGCCATACAATATGAATACAAAGAGATAAGAGATTCTCCTGGCTGTATTTCTATCCCAAACTCAATCTCTCGTCGAGGGGGTAATGCTACAACCTCTTCAGAAAAGACATAAGGGTACTCCTCTACGACCCTAGGAAACGCCAACTTCTGAACCTTTGAAGAACTGAACATCAACTCAGCCATTATCGATGATAAAGATGGAATGCGCCTATGACCCATCCGAGGATCTCGCTCACCATAAAACACCACTTTCTCTATATCTTCACCAATGAAGACGACAATTTTCCTGAAACAATCCACGATAGCTTGCACGGAATACAAACAATCCATGTCTAGGATGAAATCATATGGTTGTATTCATAAACATAGAAAATCTCCCCAAGAGCGGTGTTTCCCTAAAAATATATTTCAATCTCTACATACTTCAAACAAGTCTGCTCGACCTCCCACTGGCGTGGTCAATGCCAAAGGAACTAGAAGCCTCTCTAATAAAAGTCCCAAAGCATTGACAAGGGTAGGTGATATGAAGGTGTGTGTCACTCATGAATCATAAAAGGCATACACTAAGGTAGAAAAAAACAAAGGGTACCTCGGACAACATCTGGCTCGCCTGGAGCTAGCAACGCTAGAGCATGAAGCTGACAACGACCTTCTCCATGGCCTCTGTGACCCTGATGACGACCGCCACCAAGATTGTTCTCTGCTCTATGGGGATGAGTAGAGTCATGGTGCTGTCCTATGCCATCCCCATCTACCCTCTCTTGATCTAAAGCCAGTGCGACTGGCTGTTGCTGCCCCGACTGGAACTACCTCAACGGAGGACCCTTGAGCATAGTTCATGGCGCACGATGGCCACTCTGAATGGCTGGTCACTCCCACTGCTGATGACCAAGACCACCACAAGAAAAACATGTGCCTGATCCCTTGGGATAGGCCTGAGAGTTGTTGCCTCTAGTGAAACGAGATGTTATGGGCCGGGACCTACCCTCGGGTGAACAGAAACACTTCTGCCATGAAAACTGAGAACCCCAGACCATAACTCTACTTCGTGAGGAATCATGCCGATTGCCCTCTCTTGAGGGTACGGTCCTGGCCAATGTCATCTCAACAAACTCTTCCCTAACCGGAACCTCATGATATGTCTTCAGCATAAATGGGGTTACCTGGTGCTTGATCTATAGATGAGAATCCTCCTCCAAATGCCTCACTCTGGCCTCCTCATATGGATGTAAGTCTGAAGAATATCATAAAAGGTTCTTGAAACAGATTACAAACTCTCGAACACTGGTGCTCCCCCGTCAAAGTGTAAGAAGCTCTTGGCGACTGGACGCCTTTGCAGTAGATGAAAGAAACATGACTCTAAAATTGTCCCGGAACTCCTCCCAAGAGGTCACTAACTCCTCACGATCCCCGAGGAACAAGAACCACCACTGCCTCGCAACTCCACGCAGCATTGTCACAACCAAGGAAACCCAGTGCTCCTTAAAAGAATGAATCGAACTAAAACTGATCTCGACATCCTCTAACAAATCTTCCATAATTGCATCTCAAAAAGAGCCCTCATGCTTCAAAAAATTTTGGCACTGAAACTCTCGATGTGTCTTCCTCCATGTGTCATCTCATCAACCTCTACCCTGCGAAATTCTGCTGGAATAGCCTGTAGGACATTTTTTGCGCAAACCTGACATGGATGTCGACCTAGAGCCATACTTGTAAAATAAAAACCCATTAGATCTCTTAAGCCAGGAATATAGAAAACTCAACATTAATTAATTTAATTTATTCATTAATTCATTTTTTATAACCTATCCCAAGGTCTACCCATTCAAACACAGGTAAAAGAAGAATGCTACATTATCCTTTCCTAGGTCTCAACCCTACAACTAGTATTAACTTGTTTAGTAGCTATTGTAATAATAAAGGTCCGTACATCTGATCATAGGGGGTGCTAAACACCAATGTCTCAGCCGATCTCCAATTTTTACCACACTTTCTAAACATGAATTACACAGTTTCCCAACCAACCCATGCAACCTCACCTATGCCTAACTCCAAACTCCATCCTATTCCTCAACCATACCATTGACACCACTTTGTCACGACCCCCTCCCCACAATGTTTACCCCTCTTGGGCCGACAATTTGAGAAGGGAGATAATGACCCCTGATTCCCGCCACCAATAGGCCCCGGGTTGGCGACTAGCACTGAGGGTATAATAAACACACAAATGGGAGGCATTACCCTCTAAGTGAACACATGCTGAAGAGAGAGATAACGTAGACACCAATTAACTCCGAATCAGAACTAAAATATAAATGAAACCCAAGTACACATATAAAATTTCATGAAAATGTACTACAAATGGAAGATAAAAACTACAACTACCCAAAAGAAAGTAAAACAGTAGTAACCACAAGCCTGAACAACTCATGCAACCCTAAGAAAGTAGAAACTAGCTTGATCTCCAACCTACTCAATGTGACCAGAAAAGAAGTTTATATATATAAATAAGGTGTGTAGAATAGTATGGTCAGTTGGATCCTCCCCGAAGCCTCTCGTGCAAAAATAAAGAAAGCATAGTAAAGCATAGTGAACAACAAGTGAAAAAATATTGTCACCTAAACAGGTATACTAAGTTTCCAACCTCACCATGCCCACCCTCACCAAGTAACACATACAAGAATATAGCATATAGTAATGAATATCAAGCGTACCACACTACTACATCCCAACTGGTTTGCCGCTTTTCCCCAATGTCTCATGTCCTATTCATATCTCTCAAAAAATTGATTTCTCATAGGCACAACGGCAAAGTACCACAATCTGCACCTCATGCACCACAAAGGGTTGCCCGTAGACACCTGGGAGATGTACCACACCATCCTCACAAAAAAAGTAACCAGGTAGTTTTCCGGAGCCACCACAGCCCGCATAACATGTACCATACGTTGAGTATTATGCCTCAAGCCATTACAACGCATACACTGAGTAAGGATCCTCAAGCCATCCCAGCCTATACACGTTACACCTATATTAGTCCATAGGATACTATATCCAGAATATATGTGTGTGAAATATCCAAAAACCATTACAGCCCTCTACACACATATATGGGGAAACTAATCGTTGTGTCTATTTGCAGAATTATCTACAAAGTGATGAGAGAGGGGACAAAGGGTGTAGTCATCCATTCATCCTCCCACCGGAATGTTGGGGAAAACACCCCCCAGGGCTCAGAATCCCCTAGGTGTCAGTTTCCCTTACTGAGAGGGTGGAGTAGTGTATAGAAACATAAAAAGTACATAATATATTATATATGAAAACCACACTATGGGAATTACCTAGTCATAGACACAACTGGAGCTAATGTATCTCAGACTCCGGGCTGCTACTTCTAAGACTAGGTATCCTATAAGCACACAACCATTTAAATAGTTTTATTTGATTACATCATTCCTTTTTTATCAGTTCCATTTTACATTATTTAAATCTTTAACATTAATTAACGTTGAAAAATTCCACACTATGTTCCATTATCATTACACCAAAATTCAACTGTTCCTTTAAAATTAAAACTTCATCATTATGTTTCTGTGAACTCTAACCCCATTAGTTAACACCATTTATCCAAATATTCATTACAAAAATACTTTCCCTTATTCCCAGGCATTTTAGAAAAACATCCAATGCTACAAAAAAATAGTGCTCCACACGGTGAGTAGATGAACTACCCGTCGAGTCTATTCTGCTTATTGTGAGATCATATACCAATCCTTCTTTGAGAAGCTAAACTCAGATAGCAGGTGGCATACCTCGTGTGTCTTCGCCTCTTTCGCAAGAAGGGTAGGTAAGACCTGGTGCCTTGAGAAGTGGGGACAACTAAAGTAGATAAACAATCAAAGAGAATCAGAAAGCATCCAACAATCACATATATCCAGTTCTATCATCCATAGTGTCCTCCCCGATACCCACATGCATAAACCAATGCATCTCGCCACTCTAGACGTCATCTGCTGCCACAACGAAAAGTCTCCATGCCTCCACATATAACAACATCCATCTAGGCTCAGATCATAGCCCAAGCAGCAGGAAAACAACAATCACCTCAATGGGCTCTTGGCCCTTTCACAATCATGATGGTAACTCAGAACCCTTTTATAAATTATCAAACAAGAGGTTCTTTAATCCATCTTGAATTAACAGATTTATTAAACGTAGGTTCCAAATTCTGGAAACCCAATCTGTAAGATATCACCAATAAATAATCATGCTTACTGCCCTAATTTAATTAATATCAAATTACAATAATAACCAGATTATTTTTCATGCCTCTTTATCTTCAGCCAATGATTATTAATTAATCACGGTTTACGTTCTTTACCGATGTCCATAAATAACAAACAACTAAAAAATAAATTATAGATATCACACTATCTAGAAAAACAGGAGGAAATAACATAAAATAAATATCAATTTATTTATCCAGTTCAAATAATTATTATGTCAATTCCATTTTGATCCCCTGTGATAAATCATGCTTCCGATATAGTCGCACATAAAAAAATAGAATCAACGAATCCCCTACCTCAACAATTCATGACGTTTCATATCCACATAATGTGTCACAGTCCTCCTCGCGTGACAACTGTATCCACCAGAGGATGCCACGATATGACAACACCAACCAAACCCCAATAAAAACCCATTAGATTCATAGAGATTATAAGCTATAATATAAAAGGGAGAAATAGGAGAAGATGATCCCCAAAGGAACGACGATAAAACATACCTTATATGGAAGATTGACTGATACAGCTCGGTTGCATCCAAAACAGAGCAGAACCAATCCTAGGAGTAATTTTTGATTGTGCAACTCCAATAGGAAGGATTAAAAGGATATAACATCTCATAGCCGATAAAAATGAGGAAGAACAAGGGAGAATGATATCTTGTCCATTTTGAAGATCTAATGTGGTGACGGTTTAAGATACGCTTAATTCTCTATTAAAAGCCGATCGCAGTATCCCACATGGTTTGACCATGTAAAAACATCCCGAGCAATAGGGATAATTAATATAGGATTTTTGGAATTTTAATCGGCCATGAGAGTCCTTAAAATAAGGCTTTAAATGTATTTTACGTCAAAGGAAACGTCAAAGCGGGGAAATTGTAGGAAGCTGGAAACACTATTCACATACTCAATATTTGGAAAATGAAAGAAAAAGTCACCTTTTTACCTCACCGTTAGAGGTTACCGATAGACCTCACCATTAGAGGATACCGATATATCTCACCATTAGAGGTTACCGATAGACCCCACTGTTAGAGGGTAATGATACACCTCACCATTAGAGGTTACCAATAGAAGACACAGTTAGAGGTTACCTATCGACTTCACCGTTCTGGAAACACTGTACACCTACCGTTCTGAAAACAATGTTCAAGTTTGTTGGGAAAAAAACCCTCAAGGTAACATTGCATTATTTTTGGGTTGATTGTGTTTGTTGAAAAAGAAGGTTTTCCTGGAGAATTGTCGAGTTCTAGAGAAGTTGTTGACAATCCATGTTGACAAAGGACAATGACAAAGGAATGTACGATCTGGAGGCGGTACAAAAGAGTAGTACAAGGTGGTGCTGTTTTCCAGTGTTTGCCAAATTTTTGGGGTACAAAATTTGGAAGTTGGTGAGCATCGCAAAAAGAGGATATCCATGAAGATAATAATTTAATATGGAAAAGGCATGAATTTTTCAAAGAGAATCTTAAGGGTTTGGATTTCACGAAGACCAGAATAATGTAGGCGAGGGTCTTCGTGATTAAGTCATGCTTCGCGAACGACAGAGGGAGAAGAGCATCGCGGTGGTGAAGGGCTATGCAAGGGAGCTTCGCGGCAAGGAAAGGCTCTGTGAGGGAGCTTCACGGAGAAGGTGCGAAAGAATTGACGGAAATCTCCATGATTACGACGAGCTCCGCGAACGGAAAATTTCCGTGGAGCATCGCGATTTTGAGAGAATTCTGGAGGGAACATCAGAGCTCCGCGATTTGAGATGACGCGGCGTTGACTTCACGTGGAAAGTTGGAGGGTCGGTGGAATCGCCTATAAATAGAGGTCTACCCCCTCGAGCGAAGTAGATAGAGCATTTTCATAGAAAACCTTTTGCTCTTGTTTTGCGAAGGTGGTTCGTGGAGCCAGTGTGCTTCGCGAAAGAGGAACTTCGCAGTGGCTATTGCAGCTCCGCAAACTCTGCGAGCTCCGCGTTGGCTCAGTGAGCTTCGCGTGAGAAGTTGCTCTGCAACAAGTTGAGCTTCGCGAGAGATATTGGTGAGAGATCTTCAAGAGAGAGCTTCGCGAAAAGGCAGGAACATCACGATGGCTTGTTAGAGCTTCACGAAATTGGGAGCCTCGCATAGTATGGTGATTTGCGAAGGTACATTCTGAAGGTAGTTGCCCAGTGGTCATAGGCAAAGTAGTATTCATCAGTGGATGAAAGATGGACTTCAACAGAGCATCTATCAACAGTTAAAGATGCATTCCTTCATGAAAACGAAGAGACCTACAGGTCTATAAACAGTGAGTGAATCCCTTCTGGAGCAGTGAGTTTAGGAAGAGGAAGAAGGTCCCTTATGGAGCAGTGAGCTTATGAAGAGGAAGAAGGTGATCCTCTCCGCCGATAGTGAGCCATAAATATAGAAACAGGGAGTGACCTTTGGGGAAAGCAGTGAGTTGACCCTAAACATTGTATAGGCAGTGAGCCTGGGCATAGAAGTGATGTAGCCCGAACATTGTATCCACATCTGGTGAAGAATAGTGAAATTTGGTACGACTGGAAACTTGTCGGCGTATGCCCCTTGGATGTAGCCCAGTGCGGGTGAACCAAGTAAAAATCTCTGTGTCTGCCTGGTCTCTTCCCTGTGTTGCATTGAAAGCATCATCATCAGGCAAACCACAAAAGAACTGATCATAACAATCGAACAAGAGCAAATAAAGTGACCCTTGTAATAATGTGGTCAAGATCCAGTGGGGTAGGAAGATCTTTGAAAAAGAATATTCGTACCCTGATTCACCCCCCCTCTCAGGGTATATAGGCCCCTATTGGCCCTAACAAAGTCTACTGAAGGAACTGTTCACAAAACCTCACTGATAGAACTGTCCAGAAAACCTCACTGATAGAACTATTCACAATCCTCACTGATAGAACTGTTCACAAAACCTCACTGATAGAACTGTACACAAAACCTCACCGATAGAACTGTTCACAAAACCTCATTGATAGAACTATTCACAAAACCACACCGATAGAACACTGTTTACAAAACCTCAATGATAGAACACTTTTCACCAATCATTGTTGTTCATAAAACTGGAAACACTGTTCACAGAACTGGAAATTTGGAAAGGTTTTGGGGATAAGTCACCTTGGCCTCCCCGAACACCTCCAACACCACATTTTCACAATGTAATGGACCAGAGAGGTCCGGGCCAATAAACCATAATTCAAATAGTTAGATGATTTTGTATATTATCATATTTCACTATTAATAACAAAATCATCTATTTTAGAAAAATCTCAAAAAATTACCCTATCATTTTTTTAATGTGTAGAATTAGATAATGAAATTAATTTTGTGAAATAATTTTTTAAATATCATAAATTTAGTTTTTCATTGAAATCATGTCACACCCTGACCATGAACACCTGTTATTTTATTCTTTTATTGGTCCCGCGTTGTTTGGACAAGGTTTAGTTCGGTCCCTGTTCGAAATTTTCCGAAGTTGGTGTTTTTGGTGGATCTTTAGCAGATGTACGGCCACCGCACCGTTAGCGGTGACTGTGCATTTGGTCCTGGTGTTTGTGAAAAGGCGAGCGATGGCGCGACACTTCAAGTAAATAATAAATTAAGTAAATTAATTACGTTAATTGAATGTGGAAGCCAAATAAAATTTTATATCAATAAAATAAGGTTGATGTTTAAATTATAATAATGAAAATATGTCTGCGCAAATGGTTATTCTATTATTATTTAATCTGGAAATAATACTATTATTATTAAGTTGCTATAAATATAATTATTATTTACAATGAAACGTAATAAAATTATCATTTTATTAACTTTAAGTTATTATTGTTTTTATTACTTTTCTATTGATATTATTATTATTTCTACTAAAAATAAATTGGATTAGAGATGTTATCTTTTATTTATTTTATTAAAATTTAATGCTTTTATTATTATTATTATTATTATAATTTATTATTGTTTTTTTATTAAACCCTAATCCTCCCATCATTCCCGCTTTTCCCCTTTTTTTCCTACTGTGCGCCACGGGCCGCACCACCTCTCTCTGTCGGAACGATCCAATTCCCCTTCCCCATCACCTCTCTTCCGTCGCGCCACCCTCCTGCGGCCTC
The DNA here is from genome assembly GCA_963277665.1 of Viscum album. Classification (NCBI taxonomy): domain Eukaryota; kingdom Viridiplantae; phylum Streptophyta; class Magnoliopsida; order Santalales; family Viscaceae; genus Viscum; species Viscum album. Next base: position 1,141,278,386 of record OY728127.1, read on the forward strand.
TATTCCGCCGCACCACCATCACCTGCACCGGCCTCGCCACTCATGTCCGCAGCTGTCCCTCCCTCCTGGCCGATGCCCACTCGCCACCTCCATTTTCCTTGGCCCTCTCCGCACCAGCCACACTCCAGGACTCCCGTTCTCCCCCCCCTTCATTGTACAATGCTGTGTGGCCCCTGTTACGGCCTCCTCATGCCGTTTCAGCCAGCTGCGGCACCCCTATCCTCCTCACCGTCCAACGGTGGCCTCCCTCTCCATGATGCTGGCTGATTACCCCTTGCTCCCTTCCCTTATGTTGGTGAACCCGACCCCAATATCCGGCCAGCACTCCCGCTTCGGGGTCCCCGGCCTCCGTTCGTCCTGCTCTGCAGCCCCATTTCTACTGTCCAGTCGGTGCAAGGCCACCTGACCCCTGCCTGTCCGGCTGATGCAAATAGGCCCTTCTCCCTATCCCTTTGCACGGCGGAAGCCTCCTTGCTTGCACGCAACCAACCCGGTTGTCTTTTTTTTTGATGCACAGCTCCTCTTCGGGTGTGCAATGTGACCACGAAGCTTGGTTCATCCTTCCGCAGGTTGTAGTACATGTTTCCTTTCTCTTTCCTTTTTTTTAATTTATTTAATTCATTTTTTTTCTTAATGAAATCTTAAATTATGTTTCAAACTATTATTATAATCTTAGTTGTATTATTGTATTGGCTTATTTTTGGTTTAAATTGCTAAAAATTGGTTTTGGCATGTCCTTTCATTCGTGTACGTGGTTTTGTTTATGCGATTGAATCTGGATAAGTGAAGTTGTTTTGGAAATAGTGTTGTTAAATGTTTTTGGTGTGGGGTTTATCTTTAGAGGCTTCTTTTTATGCTTTCTAAATTTGTTCTTGGGTGGCTTTGTGAAGTTTGAGTGGTTTAGTGAAGTTGTCCCCTTTTGAAATGTTTTTGTAAATTTATTTTAATTATGTCTTGGGTTTTCAAACATGGTATGTCTCTGGAAACTTGTTGATTAAGGACCTTTGGGATTTGTAAAAGTGTTGTTTTCAAGTGGTGGTTTGCGATGTTATTAAAAAGTGTTTTATAAACTTTTAAATGGTATATTAAATATTATGTGTGGTGCGGACCATGTTTTGGAAATATTTTGAGGCACACTTGGTTTTGCATTGGTTTATGTGAGTCCCGGATTCCATTTTTGGTCGTTCTTTAGTCCTTCCGCATTAATTGTTTTTGGGTATTGTTTAAATTGTTGTAGGGGGTTTCTCCGACGTGGTCGTGAATCCCCTCAATGGGTTCGCAAAGGGTGTCTCGAGTCACGTCGGACCGCTCTCCATCCACCACTGATGAAGTCGAAGCGATTCAGATTGCTTCGGATTGTTTTCCTTTATTTGCGGGGCACATCTTGTATTACCACATGTTTTGGGTTTCTTCTGTTTCGTCTGCACCGGTTTCAAGGTGGGTTTTTCTCTATTTATTCATTTGGATTATTTTTAAGATAGTGTTTCTGGGTTTTTAGATACATTGCGTCGTTGCAGCACATTGGCGAGGTTTTTCTGTGATATTACGGTCACCGACAAGTGGCGCGTGCGTGTGTGGAAATTGGGACGTACCGCATCATTGTCATAACCGAGGTGCGAGTCGAGGTAGGTCCCCCATTGCACTTACCTTTAGATTTAGAATTTATTAATTTCTTGTTGTTTTATTAATTTTTAATGAATTAGAAATAATATTATATAATAAAACATTAAATTATTATTTAGTGCGAAAAGAGATGTTTATTTTATACCAAACACTTGTGACATTTTCTTGACGGGCGGACACCCAGTTTTGAAAGAATGCATGTTTGGAATTTAAATAAAATTCACGGTATTTCAAATGTACTTCTAGTTTTAAAGATAAATGATTTATTCCGAACAAGTGTTTGAGCTTTTCTCTAGAAATGAAGTTTTGTTTTAAAATTGTTGAAGGCCCGTTTGGCATTTTAATAAAATAGATTGCTTTGGAAAACCCACTCGGGGGTGATATTTGGTGTGCGTTGATTGCGTGAGTTATATGTGATGTTAGTGCATCATGACTACTTGATTTAAATTGTGGACGCACTCCTCTTTTATTATATGTGTTGACATGGGAACCTTGCATATTTAGTGAATTTTCTGAGAACGATTACTGCACTAGTTTAGATCATGCACTGGCTAGTGGCCCCATAGCAGGGGAATACTGAGTTATTGCTGCTATGGGGATTGGGCCCCTCGGTTAGGCCATGCAGGGCTATGCCGTGTGTTAGGGAGTTATGACGTCATCGAGTTAGGGCATGCCTTCAGGATGAGTCAGATGTATAGTACGTTCTGGATTGTTCACGATCTCCTAGGTTTGATCCATGTTTCTTTCAGTGTGTATCTGTGTGTGGCGGATGATCGAGAGGTCTAGTTTGGTTGTTGGCCTATGTGTGCCACTTTTCCCATTGCCCTTGGGGTGTTTTGTGTGCTATGTGTGGTTTTCCTTTTGGTTAATAACTGAATTCTGGATTTCTAAATTGTTCAAAAAAAAATGTTTTAAAAATAAAATGTACCTATTCCTTTTGAACATTAAACTTGGTTTCAAACTAAAAAGGGAAATGGACTGATACTTGTTTTAGGAATGATAGTGTGAGTAAAAACCAATATTTTGTATATTTAGTTCAAACCTGGAATTTGTAAATTTATTTATTTAAAGGTAGTGCATTGGGAATAGATATCGGGCTAGCCTACTGAGTTTAAATTCTCACGCCTATAGTTCCATTATGTTTTTATTGTTGTGCAGTCTACAGCTTGGGTGCGTTCACCATGGGCGATGTTTGGTCGTGAGTTGGAGAGTGACCCGCGAGGTCACACGGAGATAGTGGTTGTCTCTTCGGTTAGTATTATTTTCTTCTGTTCTTAGTTACATTGCTCTGTTTCTTTATTTTTGTGCTGCTCTGTTTTGTCTCAGCTGCTTTATTTTTTATTTATTTATTTTGGATGAAATCATTCCCACTTGCTCACTGTTTATGCCCTGGCGCTTGTCGCCAGCCCGGGAGGATCGGGAATGCCTCTCGGTTCATGTCGCGGACCGGCTCGGGTGACCGGTTTAGGGTCGACCCGACTTGTTTCGTGAAAAAATGGTATCAGAGGGAGGTTGGCTCTTAGTGGACCTCGCTTTTCAGAGCACCCTTTGTTATTTGGGATGTCTGATAGAAGGGGATTAGGACTGTCAGATCTCAGGAGGTAGGCTACGGGTCGGTGCCTGATCACCACCGCTCGTGACGAGACCTGAGTTACCAGGGTTAGTCTGGGATTTGAGTCTCTTGTTTTTTTGGTTGCTTTGGATGGAGGGATGAAAATGGATGTGAATCGGTTCACTTTGCTGGCTCACATGGGGTGGTGACCCATGTGGCGTCCAAGTGTCTCACTCAAGGTCCTCTTAGTGTTATGCTTTACCTGTGGCATGGCTCACCACCAAGTCTCTGGGTCAGACCTATGCACTAGTTTCTCATTCCAGTGGGTTATTACTGCTTCTGTTTTGTTTTAGTCTCAGTTGATTTGAGTGTGCGTTAATATGGAAATTGTTTTTTAATGGAAAAGTGTTTCTTCCAAATTGTTTTTGAAATTACTAAAGTGGGTTTTTAAAGATAAGGTGTATCGGTTTAGAAAAAACTTGGTATGTTTTTGGATTTGGTAAGGGAAAGAAGTGTTTGAACCTTGGCACTCCTTATGGAGGGTCACACGTGCATGGTTTTGTATGGAAAGTGTGTGGTGGCACTTGTTCACAGATGACGTGAGCGAGATTTAATGAACGCACATGTGATGGTTCATAAGGTGCCATAGGTGAGTTTTAAAGTTTTAAAGAAATGATGGTTTTGGAAAGTGATTTATGCTTGTGTTTGTATATGTTTGGCTTATGGACCTTTTTCCCTCGACTTGTGTTGTTTCCTTGATTGAGTTTTGTCTTGGTGCCAGTTTGGATGATGTTTCTCGTGTTGTCATGAGTATGCCGCCCAGAAAGGTCGTTAAGGTTTCTAATGAGTCACGCCTAGTTTCTAGTTCTTTCTGCATGTTTCCTATTGATCAAAGTAATCAAAGTCCATGAGGGGTAGTTGTTTGGTTGTGGAATTTGATTTGGTCTTCAGGTTGTTGTGAACTCCAAGGGTTGTTGGGGTGCGTTCCGTCTCAGGTTTATTTGAGGGTTCAGTTTTAGACTAGTGATGATGAGATGTCTCATCGTCGTTGGAGTTGTGGGTGTGATTAATGGTGGTCGACTTCCGTAAAGGTTCCCCACCTGGCAAGGAGTGTAGGTCGGTGGAACCTGTCTCCAAGAAACCATCCTCGTCGGTACCGACTCCTAGTTCATTGGACCGCTCTCTTGTGCGCCACCGGTATGGCCTATCCAGACATTCTATGTTGTCATGTTGCATTCCTTTGAAATGGTATGACCATCGTGATTGTTTGAACCATCGAACAGAAGGAGTTAGAGGCCAGAAGATGGAAATGCCTGACTGTGAGGCAGGAGATGCTTCAGCCATCAGGGCCCCAGCCACAGGTCTCGGGGTGAAGCTCGCGCACAGTCACGAGTTGACGAGGGAGTGTAGAATATCACTTCGGATTATGTCTTCATCCTTCTGAAAGGAAATACCCAAAGTTTCCTGGTCCTGTTCTTGTCATCATTGTAATCTCATCATTGTTGTGGTCGCACGATGAGCTCGTTCTACAGCAATCCAAGCAGCCTCATCTACTCTTGGTGCAACATCTAAATCATTCGAATTCCTTTTTGAGGGTTGGGGTAAGCAAAAAAACATGTTTTGATTTTGAGTACGGTCACAGCTACGTACGTTAGGGGGATTTTTGGTTCTGTGAAATTAATGGGTTTTGTTTCTGGGTTCTTTATTAGGTCGGACGCCTCTTCGTGGGGTTTCACATAGTGTGTTTGAGTTTTGTAGGGGATTCCCCCTTCCCGGTGTCTCGGTGTGCCAGTTTTTTTTTCAGAATAGTTTTATTCTAGTGGTGGGGTTGTTCCGTTAGCATTGAGAATGTGGGATGAGTTCAGTTTGGGGAGTTCCCGCGTTTTCCCCCTTCTGGGTGGTATGATTGGGTTTCAGGGTTTCCATATTAGTAAATTCTTGTGGTGGGGAGAACCCTCCCGTGTTCTCCCCTCAACCTCGGGCTTTAGTTTTCTCTTGAATTGGTCGGGTGTGACCTATTGAGAGTAAGGTCATCCCGGAATTCACAGTTTTTCCTCGGTTTTGTCAGGGCATGAACTCAAGTTGTGACAACTGTTGACTTGGTGACTTTCTGGAGGCAGAAAGTTTCTATGGTGGGGAGAATTGTCACACCCTGACCACGGACACCTGTTATTTTATTCTATTATCGGTCTCGCGTTGTTTGGACAAGGTTTAGTTCGGTCCCTGCTTGAACTTTTCCGAAGTTGGTGTTGTTGGTGGATCTTTGGCCGATGTACGGCCACCACACCGTTAGCGGTGACCGTGCATTTGGTCCTGGTGTTTGCGCGAAGGCGCGCGATGGCGCGACACTTCAAGTACATAATAAACTAAGTTAATTAATTAAGTTAATTGAATGTGGAAGACAAATAAAATTTTATATCAATAAAATAAGGTTGATGTTTAAATTATAATAATGAAAATATGTCCGCGCAAATGGTTATTCTATTATTATTTAATCTGGAAATAATACTATTATTATTAAGTTGCTATAAATATAATTATTATTTATAATGAAACGTAATAAAATTATCATTTTATTAACTTTATGTTTATATTGTTTTTATTACCTTTCTATTTATATTATTATTATTACTACTAAAAATAAAATCGATTAGAGATGTTGTCTTTTATTTATTTTCTTAATATTTAATGCTTTTATTATTATTATTATTATTATTATTATTGTTTTTTTATTAAACCCTAATCCTCCCATCATTCCCGCTTTCCCCCTTTTTTTTCTTGTTGTGCGCCGCGGGCCGCACCACCTCTCTCTGTCGGCACGAGCCAATTCACCTTCCCCATCACCTCTCTTCCGTCGTGCCACCTTCCTGCAGCCTCTATTACGCCATGCCACCCTCACCTGCACAGGCCTCCCCACTCATGTCTGCAGCCGTCCCTCCCTCCTGGTCGATGCCCACTCCCCGCATCCATTTTCCTTGGCCCTCTCCGCACCAGCCACCCTCTAGGCCTCCCGTTCTCCCCCCCACCCCCCTTCATTGTACAACGCTGTGTGCCGCCTTGTTACGGCCTCCTCATGCCGTTTCGGCCAGCTACGACACCCCTATCCTCCTCACCGTCCAGCGGCGGCCTCCCTCTCCATGATGCTGGCCGATGCCCCCTTGCTCCCTTCCATTGCGTTGGTGAACCCGACCCCCATATCTGGCCAGCACTCCAGCTTCGGTGTCCCCGACCTCCATTCGTCCTGCTCTGCAGCCCCATTTCTATTGTCCAGTCGGTACAAGGCCACCTGACCCCCCTGCCTGTCCAGCTGATGCAAATAAGCCCTGCTCCCCATCCCTTTGCACGGTGGAAGCCTCCTTGCTTACACGCAACCAGCCCGGTTGTCCCTTTTTTTTGATGCGCAACTCCTCTTCGGGTGTGCAATTTGACCGCGAAGCTTGGTTCATCCGTCCGCAGGTTGTAGTACATGTTTCCTTTCTCTTTCATCTTTTTAATTCATTTAATTCATGTGTTTTCTTAATTAAATATTAAATTATGTTTCAAACTATTATTATAATCATAGTTGTATTATTGTATTGGCTTATTGATGGTTTAACTTGCTAAAAATTGGTTTTGGCATGTCCATTCATTCATGTACGTGGTTTTGTTTATGCGATTGAAACTGGATAAGTGAAGTTGTTGAGGAAATGGTTTTGTTAAATGTTTTCGGTGGGGGGTTTATCTTTAGAGGCATCTTGTTATGCTTTTTAAATTTTTTCTTGGGTGGCTTTGTGATGTTTGGGTGGTTTAGTGTAGATGTCCCCTTTTGAAATGTTTTTGTAAATTTATTTGAAGTATGTCTTGGGTTTTCAAACATGGTATGTCTCTGGAAACTTGTTGATTAAGGACCTTTGGGATTTTTAAAAATGTTGTTTTCAAGTGGTGGTTTGAGATGTTATTAAAAAGTGTTTTATAAACTTTTAAATGGTATATTAAATATTATGTGTGGTGCGGACCATGTTTTGGAAATATTTTGAGGCGCACTTGGTTTTGCATTGGCTTATGTGAGTCCCGGATACCATTTTTGGTCGTTCTTTAGTCCTTCCGCATTAATTGTTTTTGGGTATTGTTTAAATTGTTGTAGGGTGTTGCTCTGACGTGGCCGTGAATCCCCTCAATGGGTTCGCAAAGGGTGTCTCGAGTCACGTCGGACCGCTCTCCGTCCGCCACTACCGAAGTCGAAGCGATTCAGATTGCTTCGGATTGTTCTTTATTTGCGGGGCACATCTTGTATTACCACATGTTTTGGGTTTGTTCTGTTTCGTCTGTACCGGTCTCAAGGTGGGTTTTTTCTGTTTATTCATTTGGATTATTTTTAAGATAGTGTTTCTGGGTTTTTAGATACTTTGCGTCATTGCAACGCATTGGCGAGGTTTTTCTGTGATATTACGGTCGCCGGCAAGTGGCGCGTGCTTGTGTGCAAATTTGGACGTACCACATCATTGTCATAACCGAGCTGCGAGTCGAGGTTGGTCCCCCATTGCACTTACCTTTCGATTTAGAATTTATTAATTGCTTGTTGTTTTATTAATTTCTAATGAATTAGAAATAATATTAGATAATAAAACTTTAAATTATTATTTAGTGCGAAAAGAGCTGTTTATTTTATACCAAACACTTGTGACATTTTCTTGATGGGCGGACACCCTGTTTTGAAAGAATGCCTGTTTTACCTTTAAATATAATTCACGGTATTTCAAATTTACTTCTAGTTTTAAAGATAAATGATTTATTCCGAACAAGTGTTTGAGATTTTCTTGAGAAATGAAGTTTTGTTTTAAAATTGGTGAAGGCTCGTTTGGCTTTTTAATAAAATAGATTTCTTTGGAAAACCCACTCGGGGGGTGATCTTTGGTGTGAGTTGATTTCCTGATCTATATATGATGTTAGTGCTTTGTGACTGCTTGATTTACATTTTGGACGCACTCCTCTTTTATTATATGTGTTGACATGGGAACCTGGCATATTGAGTGAATTTTCTGAGAACGATTGCTGCACTAGTTTAGATCACGCACTGGCTAGTGGCCCCATAGAAGGGGAATACTGAGTTATTGCTACTATGGGGATTGGGCCCCTCGGTTAGGCCATGCAGGGCTATGTCGGGCGTTAGGGCGTTATGAAGTCATCGAGATAGGGCATGCCTTCAGGATGAGTCAGATGTATAGTACGTTCTGGATTATTCACGATCTTACAGGTTCGATCCATGTTTCCTTCAGTGTGTATTTGTGTGTGGTGGACGATCGAGAGGTCTAGTTCGGTTTCTGGCCTACGTGTGCCACTTTTTCCATTTCCCTTGGGGTGTGTTGTGTGCTATGTGTGGTTTTCCTTTTGGTTAATAACTGAATTTTGGATTTCTAAATTGTTAAAAAAAATGTTTTAAAAATAAAATGTACCTATTCCTTTTGAACATTAAACTTGGTATCAAACTAAAAAGGGCAATGGACTGATACTTGTTTTAGGAATGATAGTGTGAGTAAAAACCAATATTTTGTATACTTAGTTCAAACATCAAATTTGTAAATTTCTTTATTTAAAGGTAGTGCATTGGGAATAGATATCGGGCTAGCCTACTGAGTTTTAATACTCACGCATATAGTTCCTTTCTATTTTTATTGTTGTGCAGGCTACAGCTTGGGTGCGTTCACCGTGGGAGATGTTTGGTCGTGAGTTGGAGAGTGACCCACGAGGTCACACAGAGATAGTTGTTGTCTCTTCGGTTAGTTTTATTTTCTTCTGTTCTTAGTTACTTTGCTCTGTTAATTTATTTTTGCACTGCTCTGTTTTGTCTCAGCTGCTTTATTTATTTATTTATTTAATTTGGGCGAAATCGTTCCCACTTGATCACTGTTGATGCCATGGCGCTTGTCGCCAGCCCGGGAGGATCGGGAACGCCTCTCTGGTCATGTCGCAGACCGGCTCGGGTGACCGGTTTAGGGTCGACCCGAGTTGGTTCGTGACAAATCATCATTTACCTGAAAAACTCATATTTTTAAAATGTAAATGACTTTATAAAACATAGATAATTTACATAAGGTATCATAAAATTTTCAATAAACCACAATGCAATAGAATAATAATTTATAATAACATTTCATGAAAAAAAATATTATTTTTGAATATTAATTTAATTTTAGAATATTAATTAATCAATTATGATTTATAAAAATTCAAAGTGTTAATTAATAATATATTCAAAATTTACATACTTATTTTAAGTTATGATTATACCATATAACTATTTATAAGATGAATAATTTTTAATTATACATTCATGATTGATTTCAATATGCAATTTCGTTGTTAACTAATAATATGGGACATATTATTTTTTTTATCTTATGTTATTATTTCATCAATATAGGTTACTTATCTTTTAGAAACAATTATTCTATTATTAATACATCATTTATAAAGATTTTATTATGGTCTCTATATGATTTAATGTTGTCTGTGACATTATTATAAGGAGGTAAAAATTATACTTGTTTATGTTTGGGTTGTTACATTGTTCCCCCCTTTTCCAAATTTTACCCTCAAAATATCATTTTTCATAAACCAATGAGGGTACTTCTCCACCATATCCTCCTCCAGTACCAAAGTATATTCTTCATACTTTTATTTCCTACACAACATATTGAAAATGTTGGTTTCCTTGTTGTGTATAACTAAGTCTCTCATTTCAGATTCTCTATGGGCTGGTCCTCATAATAGATATCATTTCTAGCTATACCACCTCTATGTTCCATACATGTAATTGATCTCGTATTTACATACTCAAGAGTGATACCTAAAACACATAATTATATTGAACCATATTTGGTGGAAGTTCATGATTATATCCCATGACTCATTTGTTGTAAAAGATACATGATTGGGAAATATACCATGGGCTTAACATTCTTTTGATTCTAAACTGAGTGACTCTCATCCATGGTAATATTTGTTGAGAGAATTTATTTCCTACTTAGAAATCTAAGTATCTTTTATGGTTTTTAGAAAGTATAGTTTCTGAATCTGAGAATTATTGATATGTTTAATTATGGCTTGATTATTATTTATCATCTCTTGTACAAGATGTTGTCTATTTAGCTTTCATTCACAAACCCATACCTAGAATGTTAGAGTTATACTTTTCTTTCTATATAGAGCATTACAAGGAGCCATCTAAATTATTGAGTGGATGTTATTGTTGAATGAGAACATAACCAATGGAATATGTCGATATCATACACATTTTAATTATAATGATAGGCTATTAGAATATCAACAAGAATCAGAATAGTTTTTTAGATTTGATATAATTTTGTGGGTGATAAGCCATGAAAATATTTAATTCAGTTCTCAAATTTTGTTGATGAATCCTCAAGAATTTATATGTGAATATAGGATCAAAATAATAGAATATCAAAAGAAAAACTCTATGTCATCTCACCAATTAATTCACATATATCCCTGTAAGATGTTCAATTGAGAGATCTTCTCGAATTGTGATAATGTGGGATGTCATTGTGAGTCAGTCCACCACATCCCATATCACATTGAATTTGTTGGAGGTCTTCTAGAGACCTATTAAAAAGTACATAATGACATATTCCATTGTGAAAATTCATATATGAATTTTTTTTCTTCATCCCATTGGAATTATTTATTTCTGCATAAACATGTTGACATATCATTCACCATGAGATATAATCTGCAATCTCTTTATTCATATTATCTAAACCGAAGTGTTAATAGATATCGTGGAGAATCATGGTATAACCTGTATAGATAAATAAATGTGATATATTTGTATTATATAATTTCTCCATCTTAATCATAGGTTATGAGAGAACACAAATCCTCATTCAAATCTAAATAAAAACATCCTCAATGATATGGAACACTTTCATCATCCCATCTGTTACATTATTCAAATTATTTTTTATCTTCATATCATCCATTTGTGCCTCCATAATATTGTCTTTTATTAATGGTTAGGATATTATTTTGGAATGGTATAATTTATTCCCTTCCCTTATAACTTCCAAATACATCTTCTTTATATCAATGATGATATACTCTTTCTCTATCAACAAACTGGATAGTGTAGAAGGTTCTTTTCATCATAGATCATTTGGTCCTTGCTCGCCTTGTTGTGATGAAAGTGAATAGGGAAATAATAGGCATTTATTAGCTCTTATAATCAACATTGATTCATGTTGAGCTCCTTTTGTGGGAATATATACATTATGCACTATTGATCAGTATTTATTTCACACATCCCTCAATAAAGTTCGTACCTCTAGATTTTCAAGGTAAAAATCATAGATTCTAGCTTTAGATTATGTTTGGGGTAGTTCATCCTGTGGATAAAAATTTATTTTGAGGATTGTGCAATCACATTATTAGTTTTCACGAGTACAAACCCCAACCATTCATTAAAGAATAACATTCTATCACAAAATGTTCTCCAGTATATGGAAATGTGTGCACAGTTTCAGTAATAATCCTTTAAATTATCTCTTTGCATATTTCATCACTTTTTTTCATGCATACATACTTCTCCCATTTCATTTTTAACATATTTAGAAGGCCATAAAATCATGATAAATTTCCCATAAAATTTCTATATCACCAAAATAATATATGAAAACTACTGATTTCGATGACACTAGATGGTAAGGACCATTCCAAAATTGACTTTATTTGTAGTGTCTAAATAAATACCCTTACTTTTGAGAAAATGCCCCATGAATTTTACTTTCTTCATCCGAAATTCACCCATGTTGCACATGGGGAACAAATAATCCATTATTATATTCTACAATCAAACATTATATGTTCTTCATTTTCCTCCATTCCCATTTAGTAGATATGAATCTAATTGATAAAAAATACCGTAAATTGGTCAATGAAATATATTATGATTCTATTAATCAAATACATCATGATTGAAAGGGGATTTATAGGTCCAAAGGGAATCCCTAGAAACTCATAGTTTCCATAACTGTTATAGAATGTATTCCTATGAATATTTTCTTTCATCACCATATGATGTTGTCATCCAGAATGAAGATCCACCTTTGAGAAGAATTGATATCCTCGTAACAAATCAAACAGTTAATCACTCCTTGGAATAGGATGCAAGTTATGTATGGTGATCTTATTGGGTTCCTGATAATCGATACAAAAACACATTGAACCATCCTTATTTAGGGCCAAGTGAACATGCAGGACACATGATGAGGTAGTATGGCATTTGAACCCTATGTCCAAATGCACTAACAACTACTTATCAAATCCTTTAGTTCGATATGATCAATCTTATAAGGAAACTTTTGGATATTATCAGCTTTGTGTATGAGTTCTATTGATAACTCTATCTCCTGATCCGAAACAATTCTAGGTAACTCTCTTGGACACACATCATTGTATTCTTTCACGAAGGGAGTATCCAATAGGATGACACAATCCGTTGACTAATCCACATGAGTGATGCATGGTTCGTCATAGGGAATCGTCGCCCACAATAATTAATTATTTTCTAATGTAGATTCTAGATCAACAATGCATTTATAGAGGAGCATTTGATGGTTAGGAATATGAAAATGTAATTCATTTTTTTGAAATTTTATATATTTCCAATAAAACAAGAGACAATCTATTCACATTATATTGTTGAATTCCACTCGGGGAAGTATCTTGAGATTCAAAATAATAATCTTCCAACATATTGTAATAGGAGAAGAGTCCAACACAAGTGTAGAAATGATTACACCACCTGTTGTTTTTATATATCCATATACTTAATTGTGCTGGGGCTCAAATTATATAGTCCAAAAAAACAGTCAAGATATATGGGAATACATAGAAAAAAAATCAAATAATTCATTTCCCATTATTGAATTAATAGTAAGTGTACCTTGTTTTACATAATTTTCTTGATCATCATCCGTTGTTGATTTGGAATAATCATTTCCTAAAAATATTATCATTGGGATGTTGAGGTGGATTACCCTTGAGAACTCAGTGTTATGTAAAATGTATTTCATTCTTTGATTTCTCCCTAATGTTATATCTTTAGACAAATAGTGGTCCTCTCTTTTCATAACACAAATTCACCTTCATTTTCTTTTATTTTCAAAATATAATAGATTGGGTTCATTCTCTCCCACACATGAATCATTTTCCCATCCCATTGATTTCATTCACAGGATGTATCCTCCAACATTTCTGACACGTGGGTGGTTGCCTTTTCATTCCACCATTCTCATTATATCATCCTTGAAACTTCATCTATCATTTCATATCGCAATAGAAATGGGACCATTATCCAAACACCATATCCATATCTTTATCACAATGACCAACTTCTTCATAACTCCAAAATCATCAATTGAAAGAGACTTCCAATGATTTGGTTTTAATACATTATAGAATCTATAAAATATTCTCTCATTATTTATAACTCATATTGATGTGTACATTACATGAATTGTAAAAATTTCCTCAAAGGCCATGAAAGATTCCCCTTCCTTTTACATGAACTATATGAATTCCCTATCTATCATTGTGTGACGTTTTTGAAGTATATAATTTTTATGAAAAATTATCATACTATATTCACACTCCATATAATCAATTTTAACTCTCTACTTGGTGTTCTAAATAAAACACCACCCACGAAAAACCTCTAAATTTGGATGATAAATGGACAAAGTTACCTTCTATGTCTCAAAATAGTGATGATGTGAATAGATTATCTCTATGTATTTGACCCATTATTCTGAATATAGTTGATCATCAGACCTAATATACATCGATGATCATTCCCTCATAAAATAATCTACATCCATTTTCTCCCTCTTGGGTGATGGAAAATTTCCAACATTAATTAAGTTATTTTTCATATCTGAACATAGTTGCGTAAGAATATCCATAATGTATTAAAATCCACCTACCTTTCAATAGGGGATGTTGTTTAAGCAATCATTTAATTTCCATCCCACAGGTTGTTGGAAAGATTTCTCTTACTTCACACTATTTTTTAAAATAGAAACCATTTGAACATTGCATACGGTAACAAGTTATGAATAATTTTTTTACATTGGGTAATTAACACTAAATGAATATCATATTAGATTCTTATATCTATAAATTATTTTTATATGATTGCATATACATATTTTAATACTATTGGATTTGAATATGGTTCACAAATCATAATTCCAAATTTTACTAAACCATTCACTAATACCAACTATTGAGACCAAACTATTTATTACATTAATATTATTTCATTTTAATGATATACAACGAAACTGAAATATACAACCAAGAAAAATGGTTTAGTTTCTTGGGTAAACTACGAAAACACATATCATTTACGACATAAAACAGAAATATTTGTTTAATTACATATTTTTTATCTTTTTATTATCCATTTAATTATCCTTAGTACAAAATGTCACCAGATTATATACATCCAAAAGTGGTGTGAAAAAGGCCCAATAAGAGGATAGATGAAAAAAAGAAAAAAATTAACATGGGTTGATCATAATAATACAATCCTTATCATACTCATGAGATGGAACATTAGATAAAGGCATTGAATTTGGAAATGAATAAAAATGAAACATATTGTCTTAGTGGTCAATGAACACACATAGTTGTTAACAAATCTATCATCATGATTACAAATATTTCCCATTAAAACATGATGTTCATCACATTTTAAAATGAATTCAAACCCTATATAATTCTTGATGCTCCTACTTCATCATTACAATTACATTGCACTATATAATTTATGTCAAACCCATCACATCATAACATTTACATTAACATGCATACCACATAGAACATATGCCAATCATGGACATAAAATGCCACATGGAATATAATGATTATAATTTAATAAATCCTTGAATCATAAACATTGGATTCTAAAAATAAATAAGGAATACCATATTTAATATATTAATAATTAATCTTGAGTGAAGATAAATAAAATTTAAAGAAGATAATGTTGTGTTCTTTTAAAAGAATAATTCTTATGGAAAACATTATGTTTATCATAAACCAAATTAGAAAAAATTTGATTCCTAGATATAGTAATATATTTATTAATAAATTATTTTTAAATCAAATATGTATAGAAAATCTGGTGAAAGGTGGAATAACCAATGAAAGGGTGTTGGGTTTTAGATTTTCTCCTTACCTTATGTCTGAATGCTTTTTATAAATTTATTGTCCTATATAATCCCATTATATTAATTAATAAGACATTATAGAACCCTTTATACATGAATAGTATTCATTATGGTTTTACTAAGATCCCTTTTTACCCTATAATGAGTAATAGTGTTTAAAGTAATGGTTTGGGAGCATTAGTTTTTTTAGTTTTAATGATCAGGTCACATGTATAAAATAATGGATGTTCTTGTAAAATGGGGATAAATGTATTGAATTGTTATTATAATAAATTAATTATATTTCTAGAGAATTAATTATCTTCTAATGAATTTTATTATATAATATGAGTATAAATCATTAGATACAAGTTAATGATGACCATTTTTGGTTTATATGGGAGGTTTTTCGATAATAACAAACTTGTGTTGTTTTATCATAGAGTATTTTCTACATAATATAGTTCTAAATAATAAATATGGATTTAACATACATATAAAAATATGTAATCAACCGTTAAATAGTTTCATTATCAGACTTGAATGTGTTATTGGAAAATTAAAGGGCATCACCCATGATGCTAGAAAATTAAAAAATTACTAGTGATAGTTTAGTTTATAAAATAAAAGAAGTAGGTGGAGGATTATGATGATGTAAAATCAATTAAAATAATATAATACTAGTATATATGAAATTATTGAGTAATTATTTCATATGGTATATTGGTGGTGAGGAGGTAATATTATATGAAATGAACATGCTTGTAAATTTAATGATTAGAGAGAGAGGATTTACCAATTTAATTCTTCTCTTGAAATCCTCCTTGAGGCAGCTAGGATTTCTATTTTGTTGAGAATAAGTTCCCATATACTTGGGGTAGGGGATTGGGATGTGGTATTAGATGAATTTGCAAATTTAACGAATCATTAAATGTGTGAGGAGATGATGGACTGAGAAGTGGTATATATATTTGGGGTGGGAGGTGTTTTCACATTATTTTAATAATTATTTATTTAATTTTCACATGAAAATAAAATTTCAATAATTTTTTAGAGTAATAAAACTAATTAAATCATACTAATTATAACCAAGGGTGATTAAATCATAATTACATCAACCATGATTCCATAATAATTGTATTAATCTTATTTTGTAAATTATCATATTTCATTATTCATATGAAATTCATGTATTTTAGAAACTACCATAAATTTTCCCAATCCATTTTTCAATGTTTAGAATTTAGAAATGATCACTTTTTAACAAAAAATAAAAATAATTATGTTATTAAATTAATTTGAAATTATAATCTTTGTTTACTATATGATAATAAAATTTTAAATTTTAAATTAATTTATAAGTCTTTGAAAAATTACATAACACATAATTAAATTATCATAAAACCATAATACAAAAAAATATAAAAATTTGAGAACATTTTTATGAAAAAGAAATTCTTAATCATTTTTAAATTAGTTTTAAAATTATAGATAAATATTTATTAGCTATAAAAATACGAACACATAATTAAAATTTATTAATATATTTTATTACTTGTTATATGATACAATTACATCATATTACCATTTATAACATTTATAAATTATATTTATACCTTTATAGTCCATGTCACTATTCATTTGGTCCATTTACTATAGATAAGGGTCATTTTACTATTTATAAGGTCATGTTACTATTTCTTTGGTATTTATTGCTTATCCTCTATAAATACATCTTATATAAAGAATTAATCATTTGGAAATCATTTAATATGGTCCCAATGTGGTTTTATATGTTTTATGAAATTATTATAGGGAGCGATATTCTTTATTGATGTATTTTTTCATTACTATAGTAATATTAAAATAGAATTATTCATTAGGTGTTATATGATGATTAAATCTATCACAAAATTTATTAAAGTGCAAAATGTTAGACTAAACATGATGAATAAATATATGTATTAAGTTATAAAGATAACACTATTGTTAATGGATCTTATGATATTGTTATAAGTTAGAATATTGATAATATTGATATTTAATATTTGATTATATGTTTAAATATTGATGAACAATATATTGAAGAAAGGAAAATTAATATTGAAGATGAACTAAATTAATTTCCGATGTTCTCTGAAAAGATAATGTGATGTTAAAAGATACCAAATAAGTTCATTGATTTGAGGTTGTATTAAATACATAACTATATAACTCATAAATAAGCTACATAATATTAAATCTACAAAATCATGGAGTGACACCAACATTAATTATCTTCATAGAAACATGAATGATATGATTGTATAATATAATGAAAATCCTTACTAATCATATTCCATTATGATGATTCTTTTTTAAATTGGTATAATCGATTAAATAATACATGATTTTATCGATGAATACTTATTACTTCATAATGACAATGAATCACATAAAAAATACCAATGTATTTTGAATCTCGATATAATAAATTGGAATAAATGTATTTAAATAAATATGATACCTCAAAATCACTCAAAGGAATAAAATCATATATCAATGTGTAGAGGGGGAAATGAAATTGAAATTCCAATCATGTATATGAATTCAATATGGGAATTTAATAAGATAAAAAATTCTATTTAGTGGATTAAAATTTATGAAAAGTATCCTAAATTAATAAAAAATTGAAGAGTCGTCTGTCTTGTTAATTATATTGATGGAGTGAATAAATATTTTATATAACATATCACTTAAAATACATGGATAGTTATGATGGTAACATTTAACATTCCCCCATGGTTAAGCTTAATGAGGACATACATAATATCTACATTGGATACATATGATGGGAAAATCGGTTAACAATATTGATACTTTCATTGATATATTTATTAATGATACATTATTAATTTTGGATTCATGTGTTACAGTTTATAGTGTATGTAGAAATAAAAATATGAAATTGGGAGCATCCTATATGGGATAAAATTGAATTTCCTACATAAATAATTTTTTTTGATATAAAGTAATTGAAATTATTAGGTTTCCCATTTTTGAATTTGGTATCCACATAGATAGGTTAAAATAATCCAAAATGAAATTATTTTTTTGTGTTACACTATATTAAAAAAATATAATGGAAAATGTAGAATACTATCATTTTAGGTGATATAAAAATATGTTCAAATATACTCTCCATTGACATGTGATAGATATTTTTAGAATATAATTTATGGAGTAATTTTTTAATACCATTTTTTAAAAACAATCGAATCATAATTTGGAAACGTAGATCACACTTTTTTCCAACAATATTATTATAGTTTTTATATAAGATATTTTATTTTATTCCATTCAAGTAGAAAAAATGTATTGGGTAGTATTTTTTGGAATGTAACTAAATGCAACCAAAAAAATTAGCCTGGAATTGATTATAGATGGGAATAATTTTTGTTCGAATAAAAGATGACTATTCAACATTTATGGGCAAAATGTGGTTTTTTATTCCTTCAAAAACATATATTCCATATATAAAAAATATATATTTGTATTTTAACATGATTAATGATATAAGGGATCCTATGATCATTAATAAAATATCTTGAATATAATTTTGATGAATTTCTATGGTAAATGTGCAGAAAAATAAATTTCTATAATGTTTATGAATAATATTTACATAATATATTTTAATAGTGTAATTAACCCTAAAAAGAGAGACACACATTGGTATGTTAGTAATTATTTTTAAAATATATATATTTTACTCTTAGTGTCATGAAATATCAACAACATTGGATTGTAAAATTTTTAACCAATTAAATGAACATGAGGTGTTCATTCCATCATACATTCTACATATGATTGTTCATATGATGTTTCCCATGGATAGACTGATTAGAATTTTTGGACCTAGAAATTATATATAGATATACCGCCATTTAATGGAATGTGATAATTTTGAAACGGTTTGTCAAATATTGATGTTTTCTATAGGGTTTAATAATAAGTTGATATCTTACTAAAGATTCAATTGATTGTTATACCTGATACAAATTTGACATGGACATCATTTGAGCATCAATATATCATTAAATAATATATATGTGTTTAAAGTAATGACCAACATATAACGATCCAAACAATGTTATTATTATTTATTTGATTCTACTAAATATTTTTTTTGATCTAGAATTTATAAATTTAATAGTGTTTAAGATGGATTTCATGAAATTTTTTGGATACATCTAAATATACCAATTCAATATTAAATTTATATTTATGGCTATTTAGGTTTAGGAGTGAATGTAATATGATATAATTTTTAAATAATAATGAAATTTACATTCTCTAAGAAAGAACATGATGAATATAGTATAATACCAAATAGTGATGATATACATAGGAAATATGAAATGAATTTAACATTTATCAATGGAATGAGTCCAATTTATATTATTATGTAATTATTTGTCTTCATCAATTAAGGTGTTAAATTATGAAACATATCATATAATTATATAATTTAATTTAATAATAATAGTGTATAAAAAATGAATGAATTTCAATCCATGAAAGTGAAATGTGATATAGAAGGTTATGGAGATATAATTTTTATAATGTAATCATAAACACATTAATTAATTTATTCCATAGATCATATTAATAATAATTGGCCATGTATTCTAATTAAAAATAATACAAGTATATGGAAAATTATAATTCAATTGATGGTGACCATTTCATTTGTATGTTATAGTCATTTCAAGGTGATACATATATTGACATTTTTTGTGAGGTGAAATGAAGATACAATAAATAAACACTATATCTAATTATATTAATATTAATTATATAAAATAACTATAAAAAAATTTACATAAATGATTTAATTCATTTGAAACATTGGTATATAATAATATGGTAAATATAATATCTAAGTCATCACCATATAAATTATTCATAAATAGAACCCTTCTTATACATTCAAAAAAAATCATTTCATCAAATACTATGGTAAATTAAACATATAAATGTTGATATAGGTAATGAAAAATAAAGGATATACCAAAAAATGATAATTTTTCGAATAATATAATCATAAAAATCTGATAAAAGGAGCTTTTCATTTCAAAATAATAAATTAAAACTCAATGATCATAATCATGACCAACAATATATATTAAGGATTTTTATAAGATATGCATCATTATAAAATAATATAACGTGATCGATGAAATGAAAACATTAGAATAAAATCATGCCATAAAAACAGAAATATAGTGTTAATAGATTCATAATAATATGTATCTTATATCAATGATACCCAAAATGAAATTTAACACATGTTATATATTGGTTAACCACCACTATAGCTACATTATGATTGGGATAAAATACCATATACCTTCTTTTGGGATTGGGATAACCTACCCTATACCCTTATAGATAATAATGTATTAATATTTACCAAAAGAATTATAATATTATAATATCCCCACCTATCTAATATTCAAAATACATTACTATGTATTTCAAAACATCAAGAATACTTATAAAATTTCATCAAACCTCATTCATTGGAAAATAAAATTATTTTTTTAAATATTTCCACAACCTAACCCTAAAAAACAAGGTATATAAAAAGGATTCTAAAATAAGATAAGTTCCCTATAAATACATATGTAACATCAAAAAAAATTATTATTGATAAAAACATACTTTAAAAGATCAAAATAATTTTTAATAATTAATATAAATGATAAAATATTAATTCAACTACTTATAATATAATAATTATGAAAATATTATGATAAAACATATTTTAAAATAAGAAATAGAAATTTTTACATAAAAATTTATTATTGACTTCATGGGGAAAATAAATCAAATCACACACTATTCATTAAAAATACGATTTGATTCCCAGCATTGGCTAGTTGTACCTATTTTTTAAAAAACTAGATGATTAATTATAATATTTTTAATATATGGTATAGATAAGGAGAAAATTATTTTAATAAGTCACTCAAAAATTTAATAAACATTATTGAAAATATTTTTATGAAAATATATTCATTGAATAAAACAGTCCATTCCAAATTGAAAATATTGTCTATTTTCCATAATATATTTTATTTCAACCATTTCTCTATTAGAGATAAAAAATGATCTCAAAACAAATAATTTTCATAAAATAAATAACTTGACATTAAAATAAATAATAATATTTAGAGAGATATTTTATAATTTCATTAACATATTATTTTTAAATAATAAATCCCTTAAATATGATTATATAACATAAAACCATTACCTAAAACTCGACATCATTTTTATGAAATTCATCCTCATTTATAAAAAATTAAAATTGAGTATATTTAAATAATATAACAAAAATAATTATGATAACGCCCTATTTGATCCTCATATTGTATTTCAATATCCATTTTGTAAATATCTTACAAAAATAATCTTTTTTTGTTATAATTGATATGTTATTAAGATAGGAATCGGTTATCCAATCATTGTTTATGCATCTTCATCATATTAACATAATCTGTAGAATTTTAATGAGGAAATAAATATCATATATATGCATTTTATACAGTTTCTCTTATTCATTAATGATGCTATTGAAAGATTAGTTACACAATTCATATTGGTGGTTGTCCACACACACTTGTAATCACTATTTTCCAAATGAAACATGAAGAATGAAAAACGATAAATAATATTTTATCATTACGTAAATATTAAAATATCATAAATATATTATATATTTATTTAATACTCCATTATATCCTTCAATGTGTGGATTTGATTAGAAATTAATCATATAGCTATGTAATGATTGTATTCCACATGAACACATGTGTGATACAATTATTTCCCATTTTATGAAATATATTATATAAAACATTGTAAATAAAAAAATAAAATCTAAATATATTCCTAATTATATAGTGATCATTTTATAATAGATAAAATATATTTATATATTTAATAAATAAAAAATGAAACTAAAAGATCTCGGTTGTGATTTATGCATATTCATTGGGAGAACACCCTTGGATAATAATCTAATCCATCAATGATTTTTATTAGTAGAATAAAATAGGATACATGATGATGTCAATGAAATAGATTATATTGTGATTATACTTTGTTGGTCTAGAATTATTAAAATTCATTAATTGGGGTGGAGTGTTTTTTTCCTTTTATAAGTGACATGGAGTACACACATTAAATTATATAAATTATTCAAATAAAATATGGAAACATTTTGGAGAAAATGGAAACTAATGGAACAGGATTTTACCGTATGATAAAATGAAATTAAAATATATTTAAACAATCACATTAGTAATTTTAATGTGAAAATAATTCCCATATCTCTTCGTTTAAACATTGTCAAAATAGTTCTAACTTTAACATTCTTAATTGACCTGTAATGATTTAACTATTCGTCAAAACCAAAATTTAATGGGGAAACATTAATTTATTTTTAATCATTTATCACCAAATACGAAATACATTATTTCAAATTAAATATATAATTTGAAAAATTGTATAATATAAAATAATCCCAGAAAAACCAGTAAAACTCAGTTTTTAGTTAAATTCATTTTTAAATGTTAAACTCAATTAAATTCAATTCATAAGTTTAATAAATATTCTACAGAATGATAAAATACTTAATAGAATATAAAATATTAATTTTTAGTTATATAAATTAATTTATATATATTTTTGATGATTAATATGATCAAATATTTTTTGACCATTATCTTAGTTTTATAAAAAATATAACACTCTTCAACTTGAATTTTTTTTATCTTAATTCAAATCCACAAGAATTAAATTTAAAAATGAATTTTCATTAATTATTGTACATTAGAAATATATTTTTTATAACATTTTTATTAAAAAATATATTATATTAGATAAAATACAAAACATGTTGACAAATATGTTTTTTTTAAAAAATAGGTACTTTATCACAATATTATTTTATAAAAATTCACTATTGAAAAATAAATTTGTATTATACTAAACCATTATTGATAAACATCATAATGAGGTTATTTGTATTAACAGCAAATAATCCATTATCTAAATAATTAGTTTATTCTATTAAATATATTTATTTTTTCTTTAGGTTGTGCATAATGTTGGATATTGAATACCCCATGTTTATCTCAATTTAAATATGTATAAAATCATGTGGTGTTTCATTTTAAAACCGTTAAAACGAAATTAATCTTTGAAGTTATATAAATATAGAAAAAAAAATTTATATATCAACATCCTCATTTCCTTGGGATCCCATATAGATTCCTCTTATTTTTTTCTCTATTCAAAATTTACACGCTTGTTAGTCTTGTATTGTATCACTATATCCTTACCGAATATGATTCTATTATTTTTTAATCTATAAATATACCAAGATCATGTTATTAAAAGTATAATTTTCATTTAATTTATGGATTATGTATGTAATTCATCAAATTGTATACATGGATCACATTGTGAATTTGAGTGTTAATTTTAATACCAATAAAATATGAAATTATCATAATATGATCAAGAATCTGAATGAAAAAGTATTTCTAGAGACCATTATTTTCTTATCCATACATATCATAACCCTATTAAATATAGAAATTCAAAATAATACCTTCTCAAAAACATCAATTTCTAGATATCATTGATTATTTTCTACATAATTATAATTTCAACTCTACGATGTCTTAAATTGAAGTAAATAACTCTCACATATTTTCCATTTCCCCTGTTTGATCATGTTCCAATTGGTTTCTCTATATTAATTCATCCAAACTTTTTATATTTATTCAAATTTTTTTTAAGAGACTAATTTTATGCCATCTGAATGCTTGATTCAATTCTATTTTTGATGGATAACATTAAAAGAAGATGTTGTTGATCCTATAACCAAATAAAATATTGTAATCAATATTATTTTCAATCATATAGGTCCTACATGGTTCTTTTAAAATACAATTATATCTGACAACAAGATTATTTACAATTATTATTTTTTTATTTTTATACATCAATATACTTATATAATGATTATATACTGCTGACATATGTGAATCATTCAACTACTCCTTTTTTATGTATTATGTTAACATGACACATTATTTGTTCAAAAATATTATATATCCATCATAATCAAGGATGAACTATTGAATACTCACCTCATATTTTTCATCTATACCAATTCTGTTATCACCTCTTTAATCATTACATGGATAATTAGTTAAACACCATTTTCATAAATATAATATGCATCCCATACATTCATGATTTTAGATTCCATTCATATAAGATATGTAAATATTTTATATTTTGAGATCCTTATCTATGAAAAGATAACATTATCCATTCAACACAGAACATCAACCACTGAGATCGTATACCAGGGGTTTAAATTTTTTATATTATTATAATCATTAATCAAATCCTACAATTTTATCTCAAACATATGAAACTATTTCTAGAACAATATATAATTGGTTCATTGATGGAATTTATATGTTTATCACCATTCTCTATAAATATAAATAATCCCTATATTTAATTTAAAGAACGCCAAATCCCACAATAGCTCATGGGTTAGTAAATTCCCCAGAAATCATTAATTATAATATGACATAGGATATCTTCATTACATTGTGTATATGAACACACGCCAAATCTATCATTGATACATCATTATTTATCAAAAACATTTCACTACAATACGGTATTATCAACCATTATATGTACACCTACCAATTATTGTGTTCCTTGATTTCATTTCACATTAATCAATCCCAATGAACTAGATTGTATTTTCAGTAAACATGTTTTGTAGAATAGATAACCCTGGGATATTTTTCATGAAATCTACATAATACATACCCAATAAATGAAATATATGAATCTCTATCACATTAGATGGTTTTTTCTAATGTTCTTTAACTTCCATATTTGAAGTATCCATAAATATTCCCTCATTTGGTATTACATGTGTAGTACCCCTGGGTTCTGGTATGTAACCCTTACTTGAATATTTTCATGGTTATAAGGTTAAGGGTGACAAATGGGCGATTCAGGAGAACATGGAGTGAGTTTTGGGGCAAAAAGGGAAGTCTCACGAGTGGTGCACTTTTTTTCAAAACCGTGCGGCCGAACTGTGCGGAGTTGGTATGGGAGGCAGTGGCTTCCACACGGTCAGCACACAGTTTGTCTAACTGTGCGGCCAAACCGTGTGAGAAGGATGGCCGAGTCCGTAGCTGACGCACAGTTAGCGCATGGTTTTTCAAACCGTGCGGTCACTTATAATTAGATCCTTAAATTGTGGATCTAATTTTTTTCCTCTAATTTCATAATTAAAGCTCATAGGTAGCCCTAACTCTTGATTTTATTTCTCCAGTGGTAAAAAGGGGTTCTCCCATCATTCTGGAGGCGATCCGAAGACTTCTGGTGAATCGAAGATGGATTCTTGAGGTATGTGATCGTTCTCCTTCGTTCAGGAATGGTTTCTTAGATCTACATAGATCTAATTCTATTCTTCTCTCAGTTTCCTAGATCTATGCCCATTATGGGTAGATCTAAGTGTTTGGATGCTAAATATGATGATATTTTGTCTTTGATGTGTTAGGAGAAGAGATCTTTTGAGGATTTTTAGAGATTTTACCCGATGTTTTGGAGCATTACTCATCTGTTCCTTGGTTTCGCCTTTTTTATTGAGGTAGGTGGCATCAATCTCAATTCCTATTTCATAGTACATGAAGTCTTAGTTCAATTTTATTTAATTTCTTGGTTTTTATTGTGAAATTATGGTGCAAAGCATGTTTTAAATCTTCTTTAGTGATGATTTATGGGTTTGATGGAATTGTGGAAATTGAAAAAATGGGTAATGCAAGGTGTTTTGGTTTCATGATTTTAAAATAGTGATTTTAAAATATGGCTTTTCTAGATTTAGAAAATGGTTTTACTACTAGAATGGAATGTTTTTTCAATAAAAGTGTTTGATGCGTTATTGAAAGGGTTTGAAGACACTTGGTTTTGGGCATGGATTTCAATGGGTTGTGGTGTGTGTCCATATGCAGTGGGATGGATAAGGGTGATAAGTACCCCCATAAAAAGGATTGGAAGTATAAGGATGAGATGTACCCCCATCAAAAGGGACAGATAAGGTCGTGAAGTACCCCCGTCATGGTAGTTCACTATGTGATGACTTAGTGGAAGGATAACTCACCACTCTCGTGTATAGGGAGGTCTAGATTGCATGCATGGTTGGTTGTGTGGATTTATGAACTGGAATGAATGTGCCAAATTGGGAATAGGAATTTGATTGGAAACGTTGCTTGGTTTATTTTCTTGAGAAGGATGGTTTTTTTTGAAAATTGGGTTTTTTTGGAAAATGGCTTTGACATGGAACTTGTCAGATTTTGAACTGTTTAGTAATGGTTTCATATAAATTGTTTTATATAAATGTGCTATCATGTTTTATCCTAGAGGCATGGGTTTGGATTTCATTGGGGAAAACCTACTGAGTTTCATTACACACCCACTATTTTGGCATTATGGTGCTTTTGCAGATGTCATATACCATGATGTTGGCAAAGGTAAAGAGTCACACGTTTATTGCACAACGTCATGAGTCGTGGGATGGTTTGTGATGTTGGATCTTGGAGCTTGTGGAGCACTGAGTTGGGTTGTCATCTTGACGCCTTGTAGTTGTCTTTCCACTGTTTACTCAGATTTGGTTTTGTATTCCATTGTTGCACTTGGTTGGGTTTTTATGAAAATAATGGTTGAGTTGTTTTGGTTTTAAATCATGCATCGTATAGTGGTTTCATGGAGATGTTTATCTAGTTTTCGTTGTTTTTTGGTTGTCTTATTTTAAAGGGTAAATTGTCCCCCATGTGTTTTGAAACCCTTCAGCATGTATTTCCATCCTATGGCGCCTCAGAGATGTCTCTTTAGTCCAAGTAATGACTTGTGGTATTCTCAAGCCAATGAGAATTGGCGGGTCATTATAAATGGTATCAGCTTGTTCAGTCTTTTCCTAACAAATGGTAATCGATGTTCTTGGTCTTGGAATTGAAATTCCTTCTTGTCTATTCCTTGGGTTAAAATCATAGATAGGAGTAGGACGGTCAGAACATGACACGTATAGCATAAAAGGATGTAGCTAACCCATTTATTCTGAACTTTATGTTACCAGGGTGTTGGGTACATATGTGTTTTGGATACACTTCTAGAATGTTGGAAATCTCATTTTCATGGTTTTAGCCAATGAGATGAGCATGACATGCATTGTAGAGGAATTAATTCCCACTACGATTGGATATCTCATTATGAGGAATGAGTAAGGATTTGGTGTAAGTTTCCAAATTTTGGAAAAAAAATTCCGAACCTGTTTTCAACTAAAATGATTTTGAAAACAGAATATTGGGTGTATTTTGAAAATGTTCTGATTTTCAAAAAGTATGTTGAATGTTTTCAAAAAATGGTTGAATATGGGAAAGGTTGGTTTGAAAACAATGTGGGGATAGTTGATGTGATAGAATTTGAAATGTTAAGCCTTTATTTTCAATGAAGTGAGACTAACTGTGTGCATTCATTGTATAGAAAACGCCACCAGTTCTAGAAGCCGATTCCACCGATCATTCGGGGTGATTCTGAACCAGAAAGGGAGGAGGTGTGGTTGAGTAAGATGAATCGTATCTTCAATTTCATCGGCACACCAACAGAACTGAAAGTACAGGTGACGACGTATATGCTGTAGGATCATGCACAACAGTGTTTGGAGCTAGTGGTGCAGGTTAAAGTGGATCAAGGCCTGGGCTGGGAGGAATTTGAAGAATTGTTCAATAAAAAATTCTACCCTCACACGTCAAGATCCAGAGGACAATAGATTTTTTCAGCCTGAAGCTAGAGAATCTCTCTGTCACGAAATATGCGGTGAAATTCATGAATTTAGTGGGATTTTCACTAGATGTTGATGCAAGTGCATCGCTGAAGGCACAAATCTTTGAATCAAGGTTGTGATATGAGATTCTATAAATATTGCAGTGCTCTGTATTACAGATTATACGGAAATGGTAAATAGGGCAACAGTAGATGAAAGAGACATCTCATGAGTTATGGGAGGAGAATGTATGATGATGCCCATGGGAATGGGTGGGAACTCTAATGCTAGGAAGAAGTGGAAGAGGGACAACTACTTCTAAGGTGGGAGTGCGAATCAGAATCAGATGGCTGCATCAGTGAATCTTCCTCCTCAACCCATGATGAAAGCCGAATGTTTTCAATGTGGCTCAACTGATCACGTAAAGCGATAGTGTATGGCGCAATGTAGTCAATGTCACAATTGAAAGTAGATGGGATATTTACAGCGCTGTTGTAGAATGACTATGAGGTCAGGTGCACGTGACACTTCCCAGGCGTCGCAAGAATTTTAGGCTTCAACATGACGAGGATAGCAGAGACAATCTCATCATCATAATAGAGATAGCCATGGTGATTCTCAAAATACCATGACTCCTCAACCAGGTCAATCTCAGCAAGGAAACAAAGAGAATAGTGTGGCGATGAAGTAATTGTATGGAGCTGAGTAGATGATTATTGATGATCAGGCTGGACCATCAACAGTAAGTGGTACGATTCTTTTGAATTCTACCTTTGTGCAAGTTTTTTTGATACCGGTGCATCACATTCCAACATTGCTTCTCGTGCTATTGACTTTCTATGTTTAAAACTGGAAATGATGCCCTCTGTCTTGAAACTACAAACTCATGTTGGTGAAAGAGAATGTCAAGCCATCATGTGTCGATCATGCTCTATAACTGTTGATGGAGACGAGATGGAACAAGACTTCTTCATGTTGGGTATGGACATATATGATGTAATCCTGGGTATGGATTGGTTGGCAGGGATTAAGGCTCACATCGACTATTTTAGGAGAATGGTTAGTTTCACGACTTAGGACTGCATCAACCATATCATTAGAGGAGAAATGATATTAAATAAAGGCGCAAAGTACTTGTTGGAATCAATGGTGGGAATGATCTCGCACCAATTGGCAGCATTGACTTTGGCCTCAATAGAAGAGATTGAAGAAAATAGTTTTCCAGCTATGGGTGATCAATTTCTAAATGTCTTTCCCAAGAAATTCTCAGGGATACCACCTCTAAGGGAAGTAAAGTTTTCGATTGATCTCCTTCGGGGGACTAGTCCTATCTCACTTCCATCTTATAAGATGGCACCAACAGAGTTAAAAGAATTGAAGGTGTAGTTATAGGATCTGGAAATCAAGGGTTTTATTCCACCAAGCGTGTCCCCATGGGCATCACCAGTTTTTTCGTAAAGAAAGCATATGGAACATTGAGGCTATGTGTGGATTATCGTAAACTTAACCATGTTATGATAATGAATAAATATCCACTTCCACGAATTGATGACCTTTTCGATCAATTGATGGGAGATCTGTGGTTCTCTAAGATTGACTTGCAGTCAGGATATCACCATTTGCGAGTTCAAAAGGAGGATATTTTGAAGACAACATTCAGAAGCAGATATGGTCACTAAAAATATGTATTCATGCCTTCCTATCTAACGAATTCACGATCAGTCTTCATGGCTTTGATGAATCTGATATTTCCGAATTATTTGGTTTATTTGTTTTGTGGTGTTTGTGGACGACATATTTGTGTATTCAAGAACAAGGGCTGAGCATGAGAAAAACATGAAGATAGTGGTGGAAAACTGTTGAGGCCATCAGTTGTATTCAATATTATCAATGTCTGATTATTAGATACAAGAGGTACACTTTTTGGGCCACGTTATTTCTGAGAAAGATGTTTCAGTGGATCTAGAAATGATAGAATCTGTTCATTCATGGAAACCACCAAATAATGTCTTTGATATATGAATTTTTCTTGGTGTATCTGGCTATTACCGACGCTTTGTGTGTGACATCTCACGAATAGCGTCACCTATGAGAGCTCTGACAAATAAGAATTCTCCATTCCAATGGACAGAATAATATTATAAGTCTTTTCAATAACTGAAGGTTCGTCTTACATCGACACATATATTTATCTTTCCAGAATCATGACAGGGCTATGTGGTGTTTTGTGATTCTTCTGGAATAGTGTTGGGTTGCGTTCTCATGCAAGGAGACCATGTTGTGGCTTATGGATCAAGGTAGTTGATACTTCATGAGAATATTTAAACAAAACATGATATGAAGTTAGTTGTCATCGTCTATGCTTTGAAAACATGGAGACACTACATCATTGGTGAGATATTTATTGTGTTTACGGATCATAAAATCTTGAAACACATTTTCTCATAGCACGATTTGAATCTGAGGTAGAGGAGATGGATTGAGTATCTTTAAATGATTGACATTGACTTAACGTATACAACAGGTAAGGGAAATTCTGTGGCCGATGCATTAAGCAGGAAGTCGTATGCTCAGTTGGAAAAGGAAGCTTTAGACGAATGGCAGTTGATGTTAGTATTAGCCGTCATGCATGTGGAATGTGATAACCGAGGTGATGTTGCAGTTTTCTATTCATCTATTCTTGTTCATGATATTAGTAAAAGTGGTCAAAGAGGCACAAACATATGAGGCAAAATGTATGGTAATGATTTCAAAACTCAATGGTGGGGGGTCCATTGATGGATGGAAACTGGAAGCAGGCTCAATATTGTGTTTTAGATATCGGATGGTTGTACCTATGGTTTTTCAAGAACAAATCATTCATTCTTACCTGCATTCAAGATGGGTTGTACACCCGGGTACACATAAGATGTATAATGCGTTAAAGATGCATTTTTGGTGGAGCGACATGAAAAGGAAGGTGGTTCAGTTCGTCTCGCAGGGCTTAACTTGTCAGTAGGTTAAAGCAGAGCAACAAAGACCAGCTGGTATGTTACAATATTTAACTATGCTAGTGTGGAAATGGGAGCAGAAAGATATGGATTTTCTTATTGGTCTACCAACAATTTTTCTGAAGCATGATGCCATATGGGTGATCGTGGATTGGCTTACCAAGTTGGCCAATTTCATCCCTATTCATGAAACTCATACGGTGGAAGTTCATTAAAAAATCTATATCTGGGAAGTGGTAAAAAAGAATGGTGTACCAGTTTCTATCATCTCAGATAGAGATCTGAGGTTCACATCTCATTTCTGGAAATCCTTATAGAAATCCCTGAGAACATAGTTGAATATGAGTATGGTGTATCATCCTCAGATGGACGAACATTCCGAAAGGATGATACAAATGTTGGAAGACATGTTGCGGGCTTGTGTAATGGACTTTCGTGGCTCATGGGATGATAATATACTCTTAGTGGAGTTATCATAAAATAATAGTTATTAAGACTTGATATGTATTTCTCCATTTGAAGCGTTTTATGGGCGTCCATGTCTTTCTCCACTATGATGGGTGGAAACTGGTGAAACATCACTAGTCTGGTCGAGCCTTGTCTAGGAAACAACAGACAAGATTCAATTGATTTAAAATATAATGGGGATGGCTCAAAGTCATCAGAAATAATATGTAGATCACCGTTGCAGACCATTGGTGTCCGTTGTGGGTTATCATGGCTTCTTGAGGATCTCTCCAAGACATGGACATCGTCATTTTGGGAAGTAGGAAAAATTATCCCCTTGATATATAGTCCCTTTTGAGATATTGGAATGGGTTGTAGAGGTGGAATATCGGTTGGCATTTCAACCATAGTTCAGTTTGGTGCACAATTTGTTCCATGTATCTCAGTTAATGAAGTATCAACCCAATCCTGACCATGTGATCAAATGGGATCACGTTGACCTATAGCAGGATGCGTCGTTGGTACATATCCCCTTACAGATTGTGGACTTGAAGGATAAAGTCTTGCATTGGGAAAACATTGGTTTAGTGTGGGTTTTGTGGCAACATGGTCAGATTTAGGAAGATACTTGAGAACGCTAGAAAAAAATGAGAGGGTAGTGGCCAGATCTCTTGCAGACAAGAGTTGGTTTTCTACTTTCCGAGGATGGAAACGCAAATGGTGGGGAAAATGTAGTACCCCGAGTTTCTGGTATGTAACCCTTAATTAATGATTTTCAGTGTTATAAAGTTAACTATGAAAAATGGCAGAGTCAGGAGAACATGGAGCGACTTTTGGGGCAAAAAGAGAAGTCGCACGGGAGGAACACGGTTTGTCCAAACTGTGTGGGGTTGGTATGGGGAGGCAGTGGATTCCGCATGGTCAGTGCACGGTTTGACAAACCATGTGGCCAAACTATGCGATAAATATGGCCGAGGCAGTAACTAATGCACGGTTAGCGCACAGGTTTTCAAACCATGCGGACAAATCATGCGGTCACATAAAATTAGATCCTTAAATTGTTTATGTAACTCATTTTTCCTCTAATTGCCTCATTAAAGATCCTATGCGACCCAAATTTGGGATTTTGGTTCCTCAATTTTCATAGAGGGTTCTCCAATCGTTCTGAAGGTGATCTGAAGTCTTC
This sequence comes from Viscum album, assembly GCA_963277665.1. Taxonomy (NCBI): domain Eukaryota; kingdom Viridiplantae; phylum Streptophyta; class Magnoliopsida; order Santalales; family Viscaceae; genus Viscum; species Viscum album. The sequence continues at coordinate 1,141,311,312 of OY728127.1, forward strand.
TCTTGGGAAATCGAAGCAATATTGTTGAGATATGTGATCGTTCCCCTTTGTTCTTGAATGGTTTCTTAGATCTACATAGATCTACTTCTTGTCTTACCTCGGTTTCTTATATGAATGCCCAGTATGGGTAGATCTAAGTGTGTGGATGCAAAATATGACAAGATTAGGTCTTGGTTGTGTTAGGAGAAGAGATCTAAGGAGGATTCTTGGAGATTTGACCCAGTGTTCTTGAGCGTTCTTCATCCATTCCTTGGATTTTCCTTTTTGTTGAGGGAGGTGGATTCACTCTCGATTCCTCTTTCATATAACTTGATGTCTTAGTTCAATTTTATTTAAATTCTTGTTTTTGATTGTGAAATTGTGGTGTAAATCATGTTATAAATCTTCTATAGTGATGATTTATTGGTTTTATGGAATTATGGAAATTGATAGAATGGGTTGTACAAGGAGTTGTTGTTTCATGATATTAAATTAGTGATTTTAAAATATGGATTTTCTGGATTTTGAAAATGGTTTTACTAATGGAAAGTAATGGTTTTTCAATAAAAGGGTTTGATGCTTTATTGAAAGGGTTTGAACACACTTGGTTTTGGGAATGGATTTGCATGGGTTGTGGTGTGTGTTCATATGCATTGGTATGGATAAGGGCGAGAAGTACCCCCATCAAACGGTTGGCATGTATATGGGTGAGAATTACCCCCTTAAAAGGGAGGGATAAGGTTGTGAAGTACCCCGGTCAAGGTAGTTCACTAAGTGATGACTTAGTGGAAGGATAACTCACCACTCGCGAGTATATGGAGGTCCGAGCTGCATGCATGCTTGAATATGAGGATTTATGAACTGGAATGAATGTGCCAAATTGTGAATGGGAATTTGATTGGAAATGTTTCATGGTTGCTTTTCTTGAGAAGGATGGGTTTTTTTGGTAAAATGGTTTTTGTTTGAAAATGGCTTTGAAATAGAACTTGTTATATTGTGAACTATTTTTGAATTGTTTTATATAAATTAATTTATATAAATGTACTAACATGTTATATCCTAGAGGCCTGGGCTGGGAAGTCATCGGGGAAAACCTGCTGAGTTTCATTAATCACCCCATGCTTTGGCAGAACGGTGCTTTTGTAGATGTCATATACTTGGATGCTGAAAAAGGTAAAGTGTCACACATTTGTTGCACAAATTCTTGACTCTTGGGATGGTTTGTGATGTTGGAGCTTGGGGCTTGTAGAGCATGGAGATGGGTCATCTCCTAGAAGTTTGGTAGTTTTATTTCTGCTGTTTACTCTAATTTGTTTTTGTATTCCATTGTTGCACTTGGTAGGGTTTTTATGAAAATAATGGTTGAGTTTTTTCAGTTTCAAAACGTGCATCATATAGTGTTAGCTTGGAGATGTTTATCGTGTTTGCATTGTTTGTTGGTTGTCTTCTATTAAAGGGTAAATCGTCCCCCAAGTGTTTTTAAACCCTTCGGAATTTATTTCCATACTTTGGCACCTTGGGGATGTCCCTTAAGGCCAAGTAATGATTTGTTTTTTTCTCGAGCCAATGAGAATTTGCAGGTCATTAGAATATGACCTAAAAATAAATCATTATGTATAAAATATATAATATTATTATATTATTCAACTATAATATCATTCAATAGAGATATCTATAAAATTATATTTCAAAAATCATTCCATAATGTTATCTTCAATTGTAAAATAATATCATTTATATTGACTACCATAAGATTATTAATGTAATCTATAATGGGTCTATTCATTTCATCCCTGACTATTCTAATTGAAATTGTAAATCCAAATGAAATATAATTAAATCCATAAAGTCCATATCCATATTCAACTATATCATATTCATTTCGTCACATTTAAAGATTAATTAATTTTACCTTTTATGGAGCTCAGTCATGGGAAATATTATACTCTTAATAATTAATTGTAAAATTCATAAATATTGGTAGTCAAATCATATTCATGATCATTATATTGATATGTTCATGATGAAGATTATATTTTCAAATGTTATCATATTTATTCCATTAAAAATTAACATTTCAACCCATAGTGACACACCCGTAAAAATTAATTCCTTATCAGTATTCCTCCATAGTTTCTACATCTATTTGTTTAACTCAATGGGGTTATTCTATATAGAGTATTTCAAATTTTTTGTTTACCCAGAATTAATTTTTTTTAAACTAATGAACATGATATACATGGATACTATAAAACACTTCCATAAATATATTATAAAAATATAGTACTATTGGAAAATATTTTATGTTGGGTTTATCTTAATCCATCTAAGATAAATAGGCTTTAATAATATAAATCAATACCCATAAAGGAACTAATTTCCCATGGAATCAAAAAAATATCCCCTCACTAAATATTATTAACAGTTTAGTAATTAATATCAAATGTGACATAAAATCCATGATATTTGATATGGAATTTATATAATGAAATCGAATAATTTTATCAAAATAAAATATCTTTAACTAGTAGATAAATAAAATAATTTAAAATAAAAATAATCACCAAACATCAATTTTAGAAAAATCATGCACATTATATTTGTTAATCATACCATTCTAATTTATCATTTATAATTCAATATCAAATATTTATGAAATAATGTAATAAACATAGAAAAATCATTAGATTAATATTTTTGGGTACACACATTATTAAATAAATTCTTAATAGTTCAAAAGATGAATGTTAATGTACCATTAGACAAATTATTATAGTAATCCACTTCCAAAATATATAAATATTGATATTTCCGATAGAATTTTAAATTTTGAGTTAATTGAAATCGATCACCATCATTAACCCTCATATTGAATCCCTTGTTAACATAATGAACAAACTACTTAATCATGAGACACTATTTTGTGAGTGGTGGTTTTTGTAGTGATTCATCTCCATTAAAATAATGAGTGATCTTGTTCCCATGTATTAGGAATTTTATTTAACATTGACCATCCTCTCCATAAATATACTGAATGATTCCTCATAGGTAATAACAAATTTATCATACATATATTTTATCTCACTGAATCCACTCTCAGTTATAATATGATGTATATTAGCGATGTACAATTTGGAATATAAAATTATGTACTAAACCAACACAATAGGGTAAATTTCTTCCTTCTAGCTCATATTTCTTATAAGATTATAAATTAATCTTCTTTTCAGATAGAATTTTTTGAAGGAAAAAATTATTATTCTCTATTAAATAAATTATTAAATACATATTTCCTATTTTACAGATGAATTAATAAGCATTTAATGGAAAAATATACCACCAATGGATGGTGGATGTTGTCTCATCAAAATCATAAAGAAATATTTTTCCATCCATTACTAATTTAGAAGATCAGAATTGTTAATGCATGAAGAATAATTTATAATCATAATTTGGATATTTTTCATTCCATAATAAATTTTATTCATTTTCAAAATAGGAAAATCATTTTATTTTATATCACAATATGAATTTGAATGATTCTTTCTATTTATAGTGAACAGATGTATACAAAAATCATAGTTTTATAATTTATAATTTATGAATAAAATAGTATATTTATTAATATAGTTTATAGGGTTTATAAAGCATTTGATATTCTTTTAAATACATGAGAACATTGGATTAATCACAACCATCCATATTCATCATCTATATGAATCCTTTATAATATTATATAATTAAAATTTTTATTATCCTAGGAATATTCCGTGTTCTTTTCGATCAAGATTTAAAGTCATATGTCCACTCATAATAAAAAATTGAAAATAGAGCTAATACATAATCCAACCATTTTAGAGTTGTTACCCCCTGATGTGTCTATAGGAAATCCAAATCAACATTCATGTTTCCTCAGAGAGATTTTTTTCTCTGAATAGATGTGTCTTTTCTTTACCATAAAATTGGATGTTCTCATATTCATAATCATATCCAATGGGTTATCGCTAAATTTTTATCATCCTAGCTTCTCTAAAATATCTAATCATTTCTATAATAATGTCTGATGTGAACAAAATGTTATATACATAGTTATCATATATTATTAAATGAATATTAATTACATAGTAATCATATGATCCATTATAGATCCATATAAGATTAGTGTCCTAGGAAAAATGAATAAAAAAACTAATACATAAATGATATACATCATCAGAATGTTTGTTAAACATAATTAGAACCCTTCACATAATTATTAGACTATTTCCTCAGAAGGATTACCTGAATGGAGGGAAAATAATTTTTTAAATGATTGATTATGGGGGATTAATTTCTAATAGATCACTGACATGAGGTTCACCAAAAATTTATATATTTCATAGATTCTCCCAAAGGATCCATCATCAATAAAATTATATACACCTCATTTTCAATGAACAGTGGTCAATTGTTGTTTTGTACTCAATGAAACATAGAAACTCTCAATGGATAAGTGGATCAATTTTTAGGACCATCAAAACCTTACTATGGAATTTCTGTATAATATGAGACTCTAATTGAATTGTAATTTATTTTTAATATCCCTAAAATTGATTTATTTAAAAATTTACCGAATCAAAATTATGAATGGTTAAATTAATTTATATTTAAATGTTAATATATCATTGAATATATTTGTATGAATCTAATCCACTTCATCAATTCTTCATTAATGGATATCTTTCTATATGGGGAAACATTATAATTAGGAACTTTAGAATTTTATATCATCTTCAGTGGTTGTTAATATTTTGATGATGGGATTGAACCTATATGAGGAATCCTATGATTCCTATTTAAAATAGGAATTAAATATCATGAAGTTAGTTAAACCATTAAATATTAATTATTCTATAGACGATATATATGAGGACACATATGAATTTGTTATTGAGATTAACTGATAGGGGTGTATCCTTTGTATCCTAATTTTAATAGGAATAAGATATATAATAGTTTGGTCACACCCTTTGGACATTATCTAAGGATTATATCCTTGTATAAGATTGGATAACCTATAAACCAAATGAGGAATACAATTGATGATTTTCCTAGATGGTAATGATTCATGGGGTGAATTAAATTTTCATTGCAACCCCTGTTGAAAAGTGATAAATTATTGATATGAGAGACAAGGGATAAAATTTAATTACCCATTTTTTATATGGATTGAGGATAAAATGTGTTTCAATAGACCATTGGATGATGATACTGGTGATCAGACCATTGAAATTCATAATTCATATTCTAGTGATTTATAGAAATTATGATCTCATTGTTTTGTTTCCATGTAAATCTATTGATGGTTGAATTTAGAAAATCTTCCTAAAGAAGGGACTAGGTCCTATATATTAGAAGGTTATGGACATTGAAAGAATTAAACTGATGTGGATTCACATTTTTTCTCCAGCCATTTGAAATAATCCTATGTATAATTTGTATATATGGTTTTATATTCATCATAAATCAGTTTATCGGAGTATACACACTGAGGATTTCCTAATATATGGGAAGTCATATCATGTGACTAATTAAGGATTATAAACTGAAGTTTCCATAATATATCCACTGTACATGGTTCTAATGTTTTGGAATGTCTTTATTTCACGGTCTGGCTATATCCCTGAAACTGATTATTGTCTTCCTAAATGGTTGTGGGTGACTCGACATAACCAGGTTTCATAAAGGATATGTGAAACAATATTCTTATGATTCTGTTGAATTTTCAAATATTATTCATATTTTCAAAGTGTCGTGAAAATGAGGCCAATGCAGGATCAATGATGGATTGAATGGATAACATCATAGGACATAGAATGACATGTCGTATAAAAAAATAATCATGGATAGTGTGTCTTTATAATGTATCATGATTTGGAAGACATGTCTAGGTGATGTCTCATTTCCACGATGTATTTTCAGTCGGAAATTTCATGATCAGCTAGACATTTCTTAGTCAAATTTTATTGATTCAGCTACATGATCAATGTAATAATACCCCATATACAGTTGGAGATCATCTTGAGTAGTCCTGTAATCATCAAAAATCCTATTTAACATGTCCTAGTTTTACTACATTATTTAGGAGGAGGTGTCTTGTGGTAATCACATGGTTTCCCTAAAAATCCATGAGTACTATTCATGACATGGGTTTCATCTCAAATGGAATCATGCTAATTGATAGACATATCCAAGGGATATAACATGATCTATATCATAATTCATTAGAGTTTCATATGATTTGGGTGATATTTCCTTGTGCTATAGCATAATGTAAATTAGATATAGGAGGTGCATAAGGTTTAGTGAACATGTCATTGAATGTCTCTCACTTCATTTATTCCTTATTTCATCCATTAGGTCTATTCTACCTTAGGTTTCACTATTACTATATTTATTTTTTATTCTCATGATCCAACCGGTATGTAGGACCTCCTTCACATAACTCATATGATGCTACTAATGTACATTAAATGATATAACTACTGATCACAAGATGATCCTATGCATGTTGTTTGATTCATATGATCATTCACAAAATTTTAACGATTATAAGACCTTAGAGATAATGTGACTTTATATTCCCTTATTTCATGTCCATATGTTATTGAGCAATGATTACTTGATGCGAGGCTGATTTTTTTGAGATTAGGTTTGTGGGGTGGGGATTTATATGTCCCACCACCATATTTGTAGAATGATTTTTTCTATTAGTATCTCATAGATTGATGATGTTGTGTGTGGATGTATATTTGTGTTATTCGCATAACATAATCATTATGTGGGTCATTAATGTGGTGTCTCATGATGATTAATTACTATGGAAACATTCAACACTTTTAACATTTATTGGACATAGATTATCAATGATTCTTCAACTGACTATGTTGTCATGAAAAGTAGACATTACAAATTTATGATCCCAATTATAAGGGTATCTATGGGAGAATGACAGTTGTTGGGAGGGAATTATGTGATCTATGATAACATGTATAAATCCTACTAGGAAACAAATGTTACTTCACCGTGGTCAATCAAGAGACAATGTCTATTTTTCAATCGGGAATCCATGGATTTGTGATGACATGTTGAGGGTCTTTCAACAGGATAAATGGCGATTTCACAGTATTCATAACCCCATTCAAGGGATGATCAATTTATCATCGCGTTTCCTGATGCATATATATTTTATTTTTTATTTCATTTCATTTTCGCATAGTTTTGGAATCAAATAATTTTTTAGTGTTGTTGTTAAAAAAAATTTATCACCCCATAGTTGATGGGCCAATTTACCAAAAAAAGGTCTTCTAGTGATGTGAAATCTTTATTATTGGAAACCATTATATTTTTTCAAAGATCCAATGCAAATAACCATGTCAAATAGACATGTAAAAGACCATTAGTATGATTAAGGTCTTATGACAATAGGCTATCACATGTCAATGTGGGCATGTCAGTAGGGAATCTATTGTTTACTAATAACCATGTATAAGAATTTCAAGATGTTCAACATCCTCATTTGGAATTTGTATTCATTATATTTGCAACATTTATTTATAATGGGTTTGGATGATTTTATGTATTCCTCCAAATAAATTGTTATGTGACAGGGAGCAGTTCACTTGGTAGCCACCTCATGGTAAAAAATTAGTATATATTCCTTTATAATAATAAGTTTATTTTCCTAGGGTCTTATAAAAATAATAATATTTTAAGGATGTTAGAATTATTAGTTCACATTACCTTATGAAGGTCATGTAATAGCATGTTATTTATGGTATTACACAATCCCTGAGTTTTGGATATCATCCATTCTATTTATATGTTAATAAAATTTTATCAATGATGTGATTATTTCGTTACTTTTTGATATTATAATGGTCATTTATATTTTGTGAAAAATTTCTCTCCTCTGAAGATATATATTTTTGGGATAGTTGATTTGTTTTAATGAAATGATATTATATTCTGCAACTTTTGTTGTAATAGTAATCGAAGACTTTGGTGATCCATGATCCCATTTGAAATCAATGTTATCCAAGAGTGTATCCTATACATATATAATTGGATTATGTATTAATAATTATATTCTATAAATATATATAGCTCCTACAATCAACATTAAGAACGTGACCCATTCGCTAGACCATCATCAAAAATAGTTCTCAAGAACCATCAATATGACTGAATTGTGATAACTATTATGATAAATTTATTTTCCCAAGAATATTTTTAGAAAAATAGAGAATAAAATATTTATTAATTTATTGAACATTGGATTTATTGTGGGATGATTTCTTTTCTGGTTTCACAATAACCATTGGTGTAGTCATATGACCACATGATTGTTATGTTAATCGAAGGATCATAATAGGGGAAGATGATTTCATGTCTCATGACTCATCACATGGTCTCTTAATGTATTCTGGGTTATGGGGTCCCTAATATGTCCATGGATCAAATAGTATTTGAGGATAATATGTGGTTATGTGAATATAAGATCCTTTAATGGGTAATGAGATTCAGATGAATAATGTAGTGTGATGAATTTATTATGAAGTGATTGTTTTATCATTTATTTAGAAATTCCACATAATTATTTCTATATGATCAATATTTCTCTTCAAAATAAAAAAACTATAAAATATTAGAGCTAATGTTGAGATGGATTCTCAGAATTAAATCATAAAAATCGTGGATCTTAACTTCCATTATGTTATTGATTCATCAATGACAAGTATGATTGACCTTACTATATTTATACTTTAAAATTAATCACTTTTAGACATATTATAACTATAATGTTTGGGTATTACCAACTATAATATCATTCATTCATCACTGTCCTCAAATTTACCCCACATTTGGATTGTAAAATATCCAAACAAAATTAAAATGAACATCTCTTTAGTAGAGAATTTCATTACAGAGGTGGAATGAAAATATGAGTTTAAAATATTTTTTATTCTCAAAAAAGACAACGGGACAAATAATATTCCATATTTGGATCTCCATATGTTCAATTATATAATATTTATGTATTACAATGTACAGTTGTTTAGTTGGTATCTCAATAGGGAATTCTGTTCAGGGGGAAGTTGTGGGATCGACTGGGAATGACCATTTTGGATGAAATATATTTATTCTGTAATTTCCAAAGAGCTAAAGCGTATAAGGAAATATGAGGAAATATGGACCTCAAAATTTTTTACCCACTCTAACATGGATATAATGTATTATCTATTTTTATATGAGAGACTCAATAAAAACACATTCCGTTGAATGTATGGTCATGTGGGAATTAGTCTTGAGGACATTGAGACTTGATCCGGCTGATTCAAGGGGATTTCATGAAGGAGGCACTCCATGTAGAACATAACCCATTTAGGAATTGGGTGAAATATATCAAACGGAAAATGTATTCCTAGATGGAAGACACTAAGACAACGTCAATCACACCATTGGACACAAATAGTGGAATGGGAAAATTTTTCCATAATCCTAAAGAAAATAGAATAAATTTCTTGGTAAGTGGGAATTTATATGTTGTTTATCAAACCGTTTGGAAATCTAGTTTAAATATTCTCCATATTTTTGAGTACTTACTCATGATAAATAAGATTTTTTTAGTTGGTGTCCCCAATTTTATGATCGATCTTTTAATGAAGGAAGTGAAGTATATCAGTAAATCTAGTCCTATGTCAGCCAATCATTATAACTATTTCTTCCGTATTTATATATGAAAATAAAATCATAGAATCGTGTACCCCTTTTCTAATATGGGTCTTGATAAGGACATATAATGGACAATATGAGTATCTATGTATCCATTGAAACCCAAATGAATGTTTCAACAAATTTTTATATGGTGTCTGTGGGGTAATGAATTTTACACTATAGGATTTCTATTTTAGAAACTTCATGAGCCACTATAATTTATCCTCCTTCAATACTAATAGGTATATTACCACTATTAGTATGATGGATAATTATGGGGCTAGCCATGAGGCTTAGTCCAATAAGATTTCATATTTTGAGGTTTTCATTTCAAACATTATTGACATTGACATTATATTAACATGTTATGAACATTCTCATTTTTCCCCTAGGTTTTTTGTTCAATAGAGTTGTGTACCCTATTGATGTTATATATGAAAACCATATGATAGTGGATGTCCAGTTTTTTTTAATGTACAATTAGATAGATAGTTAAGTCTTTGTTGACATCTCATACAATGAATTTATGAAATGGTCTTCCCAGTGTTAATACGACATTTGTATCCTATCATATCCCAATGAGAATCTACCCACATTAGTTTATTATTCTAAATTTTTTCACAAACTATATATTATAATCTATAATCTATAAAAAAAATTTATATATGATGGAAAAATAGACCCATCAGCAGGTAGTGAGGCATTTAAAATTACACTTATTTAATGTTGAAATTCCATAAGTTATAATCATATCTTGCATGGTGATGATGTGTGATGTCAGGAAAATATTTATTATTAAAATTTAATTTGTATATTAAATATGTTGGGGAACATTGTACTAATAGTCCTATCACTAGGTAAAAGTATTTAAGTGAAAGTTAAAATTGGATTTTTTTTCTTATTCATACAACAAATGTTGTTATATTTAGAATCTAGCTTAAGAGTTAAAGTAATAAATATAATATAATGATGTAATGTTGGATAGAATCATGTGTCGTCTTTTTTGTGCCACATTAGTTCATAGGTTGTTGTTCAAGGAACCTTGACGGATGTCGAGGAATAATTGGGCTATCCCATTTATGAGGTAGTGTAAATGCTAACCAGGATGACATGTTCATATATATGTAGTTCTATTGAATCCATTATTACATCCTATTATTGATTTTTTATATAGTAAGATAACATATAGTACTAGAAAATATTATTGTTTCTTGTATATTATACACATGGTATGGCTATTTGTTCGTTATTTGGTTGTTACTAGGGGACTGATAATGATGGATCTTTAAGAAAATAGTATATATTGGAGGAATTTATTTCTCTTCCTTAATATATTCCTTTATCCTAAACATCTTATGTGTGGAGTTCCTTTAGCACTATCACCATCATGACATTCTTGAGATCCTACCACATATAAGAATTGGAAAAAGAAGCATTCTAAATTAGTAGCTCGTTATCCCCAAAAAATTTAATGTATGTGTGAAATTTCACTCATTCCATGATCCATGGTGGTCTTGATACACATATTTATTTGTAAAAAATAATTATATAACCTTATATATTACTTAGAGGAGAAGTCATCATCCACTATGAATGCGTGTGAGAATGTAGTTTCATTAACCAAACCCTCTATATCATGAACAACCAATCAAACAGTTTAGGTGGATGAGGTACTGAATAAGTTATCATCGATTCTTACATTTCATTCTATAGTTTTCATACCATATTACTTGTGTTATAAAAAAACACCCATGGATGAGACTCTTACAATATGATATTATTCTATTGAGTTATCCTTGGTAGAGGCATGTTTCAGAAAAGTTGAATACTTCATAAAAATCCTGATTCAAGATTTCATTTATATTATATAGCCTCATTTATATTGTTTTTGAATAAACCATATGCATGGAGGGAAAATGACAAATTCATAGAATGTAGTTGAGTTTCCTCAAAACTGCTCATTCAAAGATATTGTTACCTCTTCACTAGAGGATGGGGTTGGGGAAATAGATGACTCCTACTATGAATTCTAGAAAGGAATGTTTTTTAAAATCCACCAAAACCATTGGTTTCCTAGTGATATCATATAATTAATCGATTTATTTATTATCTAGTATATCCCATGTATTATTAATTCTCCCTTGATCTTGAATGTTAATTTAACAATTTCCTTTAATAGTACACTAAATAGGTAAAAAAATATTGAATCAATGTCCATAAATAGCTCTCGGATAAATATGACTATGACCTGATCATTTGGAGATATAGTCCCATAATATTTTCATATTTCTAGGATGAGCTTAGATAATTTTCTATAAACTATATCACATTACATGTCAATGTGGTATCAATAATGGGGTTCAATATTGAAAATTGATTTGGATTCCCATTTGGATGGGAAGAAGGACTTGATGGGTTGCCTTAAATAAATGATTAACACACATTGTTACAATGTATTAAACTATACATATCATCATTATTGGGTGATAGGGTTTATATCATTTGGAGAGTAGATAAGTGATCCTGAATTGATGTAGGTAACCAGTGAGGCATTCTCTTAAATAATGAAATGTTTTGATAGGGCTATAAATAAGGATTCAAAGTATGTAGTGAAGGAGGAATAACTATGAGAAGTTTTTAGTACAAGAAAGAATAATATTAATGGCATCCATTCTAAAAATTGTCATCCTCAAGAAGAGTTATCCAAATATCAAATTTTATGCCAAATATTGAGAAAAAATGTAATGGATAAATAATGTATCTTGGACATGGAGATGAAATATAGGATAGATGGTGTTTCTTGGGTTAATTATATATATGATTATTATGAATTTTGAAAAAAAAACATTTTATCAATTATTCCAACGTGTTACCTTCCAATATGATAGGTTTTTCAAGTGGAAGGAGTCTAATAAGAACAATTAGTATTGGACATGCAATTTCACAGAATTTCCATTTACCATATATTCATATGACATACTTTGGTATATGTAGATTCGCCCATCTATATCTATGAGTAATAAATCTTCAAATCCATATATTTCATAATCAAATTTTTTTTCAATCATGATGTGTATGATATATCATTAATATGACCCTGTATAGATCAGCAACAGAACCCATCATTTTCATAATATCATGTAAACCTAAATGACTTAATTTCATTTATTATATTATAATATATTATTAATATGATATTTTATTTAATTCACTCCATCATTGTATTACTAATTTATATATCTTCCTAGGATATCTATATATTCATTTATTAAAAAATGTACAATATTGGTCCTTGATGGGATGATCTCTATATTTTTATAGAGTTAATGACCATGGATGGAATAAAAGGATTTTTTATAATGCCATTTGGTGGGGCCCATTGGATTTTTATCACTTCGTTTCTATTTTTTGAATTTTTTTCCTACATTTCATATTGAAGATGTCTTAGTATTCATTGAAAATGATAATACTCAGGAACCCATCTAATTTGATTTTGGGATGAAAAGTTTTCTTCCATATCTATTTTTGTTGAGTAAATAATTTATGAGTTTATATGTGAGATATATAACATGAACCATATATTTTTGTTATATTATATCATCTAGAATCTAAATATATATATATATAGTATTAGGGTATTTCATCTTCGAAATGTAATCATTTTTAACAATACATTTCTAATGTAGTCGTCACTTTGTAGTTTAATTTCATACAGAAGGGAAAATTTCTCTTTCATTTAACATCATGTAGTAAAAAGGTAAAATATTATATGTAGTTTCATTAATAATTTTTATGAGATCAAATAATATGAATTTATAGTCTTCCTTCCTAGACAATGAATATAGTTTAGTTAAAAGTATTTCACCCTAGACATGATTGGTGAATTTGTGGTTTTGGTTAGAAATTCAGGGGATAACCCAAAACATTGGTCGTTGTTGAATACTTCCATTTAATTTTTTTGGCTCAATTGGATTATATTTCATGAATAAAAGGAGTTTAATCTAATATTTGGTAGGGAAAATCACTTATGTGTTGATTCAACAACAAGAAAAATGATTCCACACACATTTCTATGGCTCAATAATGATTTATTTTGGTAATATTGGTAAAGAAAAAAATATAAGGGATTCATAGTACCCATAGATAGTAGTGATATGGATGATGTTTGTAATAACCCAAAATATTTATACAATGAATGGAGAATATAAAATTCATGTTTGGGATGACCAGTAACGTGATGAGGTCATAGGTTCCAGCATAGACTTACTCAGGATCACAAGGATATTAGTTTATCTCACACATGGAATAGATCCATGTACTAGGATTCTCAAAACACTTTATGAAATGAAGCCTTGATCAAATTGAGGTTTCAAAACATGTTTTATTAGGGCTATTAAAGTATTGAAAAAATTAAAATATCCTGATAAAGAAGATGGGTATGATAAAAAATCAATCCAAAAAGGGTTTTGGCTCCCAATGTAAATTTAAATTTAAATTGGGAACCTCCATCCCCAAAAAATATACTTTTATTGAATTTTGTGTTCAATACAGTTTTTTTAGTAATTGACTATAACAATCCATATTCTTGAATGGGTATAAAACATGATGACATAACAACGACGATATCGAACACTATTGGATAGTTTTCTTAAGGAGATTGTAAATCACAAAAAAAGTTTTCAAGTCATGAGGATGATATGGATATAATTAAGTTGTGAATAGAATTGAACTTTCTATGGTTATGTGGTCTTCCATAATGATGGCCTAGTTCACATGGATCAAAAATCCCCATTTACAATGTGACACATTTTTTTATGACCATAGGCACATAGATTGAATCCATAGGCATAAATGTATTGTAATAAACAGAATCTATATGATGTTTTTCATTTTCATGGGGCCATTGAAGGTCATTCATGATATAATGTGCTCAAATAATTATTTGTGATTTATGGAAATTATAATATTATAGGAGGGTAAAAACAACCTAAAAAATTTTATGCATCCATGTGACCACATTTTAAAAAAATAAAGATATGACTGACCGGTAATCCAAAATTTTCCTAGACCAGGATTCCAACATGTAGTAGTCAAAAATCACTATGGATGGTGATTATGATCTATTTACATTATACAACATTTACTTTTTGCATTATATTTTTTCTAAAATTTGGATATTAAGTGTTTCTCCTATGTATCCTTGAATCTTAATTAGGAAACAATTATATTTTTTGAACAATAAAGGTTTGGGTTAACTTTTGGTAGAAGTTTATTGTGTTTTTATTTTTAATATCATACGATCGAAGTGAAGGTCATACATCTTTATTGAATGTTCATGAATGTATATTTCAAGATTACAAATGACAGTATATTTGGAAAATGTTAGTTAAGAGTGTAATTATTAAACTCATGGTTACGATTATTAAAAAATATTTAGAAGAGAATTTTTAAAATTTTTAAAAATCATCGATCATGGGTCTCACTTCCTGGGTAATGATATAGGATAATATAATTTGGGAATTCCCATAACACCCTTAGCTGCCGAGTTCCCCCATAGTGATGTCGGGATCACAAGTATTGGAGAACCAATATTTCAAAGCCATATAGTCTCTTATCAGTTGGTCTATGAGCATCTTCATCAATTGGATTGTCTATAATAGAAATATATATTACATTCCTAAGTACATGAATTGTTTTTGACCACATGAGTTGCTCAAGACATAAAGTATTATTCATTTAATGAGGGGATTTAATGTTTTATGATGCACCTTGTTCTCTGGATGACCAGGGTCATGATCTTATGATCCATTCAAGAGTAATGTTGATGGATTATGGGATGTATATTTATATTTCATCTGTTGGGACATATTTGGCATGTAGTTTTAATTTAATGTTACATGGGTATATTTTGTTTGGTTTTTAATCATGATATAAGTAATTTCTAAATTCTTTGTAGCTTAAGGTCATACGGAATGGACGGGGTAACTCATGAAAAAATTGTGAAATATTTCATTTTGTGAATATTTTAATGACTATATTTTATATGTGCATTGGATTATTGGTGGATGTCCATATTTTGAGTAAATTTTTGCATACAATTATCATATAAACATGAAATACATATGTATATTTTAATCTTTCATGTTAAAATTGATCTTTTATGACTCGAATCTCTATTAAATTTTCTATATTTATTTTTTTTCATGTATATAAATTTCATGTCAATGTTTCATTAATTGGAACGTTCAAACACATATTCTTTGGGGTGTATTATTATTATTCTAAAGTTAAAGGCTGAATCCAGGATTGAATGTTTGGGAGTTTCAGTGTATCTGATGATAAAATGAATTAATCCCAACATAGTTCTTTTATATATGTTATCTAAGACGGTTATACCCGTACAAAATAATTTTGATATATAATTTTTTAATCTATGTTGGACCCAAATGTTGGAGATCTGGGAATCACTACATATCCTATGAGTGTAGGAATCATAACACACATTGTTGTTGAATGGTAACTTTCTATGATGTTCAAACACATATATAGTGTGGGAAATTTTTCATCTTGAATGGTAATTCTCTATGATGTTTTTTAAGGGTAACTCTCTATAATCAATACCTATCCATTGATTTCAATAATCAAGGCACACGTAGTTCTTGAATGAGGGTGTGGATGTATAACAACACCAAGGGTAGTGGTACTCATGGAAGCGGTATATAGTAATGTATAGATTTATTGTATGTAATGGATATAAACCATATTGTATGAAATCATGTGGCAAGGACTCTAGGTGTGATTTTTAAGGTATATCATTTAGTACCATCCTAATGTAATCTTGAACTGATATGATTTGATCATGTGGGAATCCATTAACAAAATCCTTAAGCTAATAAGAGAAATGATCAATTTATGAAAAAGGAATGAAATGTTTTCCTTGGGACATAGAGTCACTTTTCTGACAATAAATGGTAATTTTGTATCATGTGGTGGATGTTTATTATATAATATCAAGGGATCCCTACTTATTCCATTAAATTGAGAATCAGTCTATCAATATTTATGAATAACCCATTTTGTTTTAGTGCCATGTGGAATGTAAAACAGGCATGTAATTTACATCATGGATCAATAAAGAAGGTGTATTAACATGAATGAACATGGATATTATGACTTGTGTAATGAATATACATCATGTTTTCACTATATATCATCTATTCATAGAAATTAAGCCACATGTTGTTTATCCAAACTATGCTGTTTACATTCACGGGGAGATAAAATCACCCATCCGTTTTAATGTCATGTAGTAAACATAAGGCTCACCAATCATGGAAGGAAAATGATACTATGAGTCTGTGCTATTTTACATTATCCATTGAGGATTTCTTCCATGTAGTCTAATGTCATTTTATCTAGAATTTTTTGTATTGATTAACATCATATTGTATGGAATTCAAATATATATATATATATATATATATATATATCCATATTTCCATGGATTAAGAAACTATGATGTTTAATTAATGGCTTCAATGACTTCATATATATAGTTTAATGTCATGTGGTCAGGATGATAGAGGCTTTATTGAAGGAATGTAATGAATTTATTATGAAACCTCGCAATATTGGAGGTATGTGACATGTTCCCTTCAACTGGTTCCATATATTTAAATATTTATTAATAGATATTATGTAAAATATGTGGCCCTTCAAATTTGGATTCCAGTACACATGTTTCATATCAATAATAATTGTGCTTTTGAGAAATAATAATGACTTGCCTTGGTAGAATGGATGGAGGAGAAACTTTTTATTTAACACTCAAGAAATACGGTTATAAATAACATTGAAATTATACAATTTTATGAAACATGTTATCATTAAGGAATTCTAAATTTTCTTGATTATTTTTGTTTCATATTATGATAGTCTTCTACAGATGAATATACAAACTGAGTGTACCTTGTATTCTATTGAAAAAACTGCATCAGTCCATTTCAAAAATAATATATTGTTTCTTGTCTAGTAGATTGTGTAATGTGATGGTAGGCCAAAAAAATAATGGAATAAATTATATGATAATTAATTTATTTAAATGATACTCATCGTCTATATTAAATTTTATAGAGTCTTATTTTATTACTTCCTCAATTTGGCCCTCTATTAGACATTATTTTCATTTCAATATGGAAAATTCAAGATGGATGGTTAGAGCTGACATTGACATATATTTCTGGCTTGATAATTTGACTAGAACCCCTATAATCTACTTTTTCCCTCCTTAATCTCCACCTAAGAAAACATGTCACACCATAAAGGAGATTCTTCACTCTCACAAGAAGGATCTCCCAGACAATATTTCTCAAATCATTGATAATTATCCTTACACTCTAATGATTTTCTTGTCTGAGAGCTGGCTCCTAATGGAATTTGTGACACCAAAAACTTCTTGAAGCATAATTTTTAATACCACTGAATCCAACATTCAATGGTATAATCATTTAAACAATGCTTGGGTCAAACATGCTAGACTCACTCTTATTTGGTGTATTGCACACAATAGATTTCCCATTGAGTTCTGCCTCCAAACTTTTGGTATTGAACATTTTTCTATGCGTCATCTATGTAACCAACATAGCGAGGATACTAACAATCTTTATCAATAACGTGTTATAGCCTATTATTTATTGAATTATATTTTTGACATCTTTTACTGAAGATGGTTTATACCTGACTCGATATGCTATCTTTTAAAGAAATGTGTTGGTCATGAAGCATCTTGGAAAATCAAAAAAATATTCCTCTCTGGAATTGCTGAGCTCTGACATGTGATCTAGTTTGATAGAAATGATATCATTCATAATAAATTGATCATTAAATATCAATGCAGGAAACTCCTGGTTTCTCATTGCGGTCCGAGAGGCTGATTCGATCGAAAAAACCCACTACAGAAACTCTGTTGGAGATTGGGAGATACCATGAAAAATTTGAGTTGATGGAATATATCAACATCCTAAATGTACCTTTGAAGTGTTCATGCAGGATCCCACGCATGTATGGATTAAATTGAATGTGGATGGTGCCTCAAAGGGAAATCCTGGGCCTGGCATCTGCGTGGCGATTTTCTAAAACTCTTCTAGCCAATGACATGGTAGTTTCACTGGCAGATGTGGTATAACTTTATCATTGGATGCTGAAATGATGGGTTTCATCTATTCCATCAATTTTTTCATTCAAAAAGGATGCAGAAAACACTAGATTGAAAGTGACTCAACCACCATTGTCCATAGTATTTGGAATTGGGTGATTTGACTGGCTTGACCTCTCACCACCCTTTTAGATGAAGTGTCTGAACTCGCTCCTGGAGATTGATTATATTTCCACCCATGCCTTTCGGGAACCGAACACTGTTGTTGATTCTCTTTCCCAAAAGGGAGTTCACCAGGACATGCTTTGGCTAGACGACCTTCCTCTTGATGTTTTTCATCTCTTTGATAATGATTTTAAATAACTCCCTACATTTTGTCTCCTATAACCGATTTGTTTTTTTTAATAAAATGTTCTTTGGTCTTTGACCAAAGAATCATCTTCTTTAAAAAAAAGATATGGATGGGGGATATGGCCCCACAACATCCATTACCAATAAATCAAATTTATAGGAATATTTAGCTTTATATAGTAATTCGTGGGGTTAATGGATATGTTTTTCATGATTTAGAAATAAATGAAATTTTCGGATGAATTAAAAAATAGAAAAATATCATGAATTCCCATTAGTAACACAACCTCATAATTTTATATGTGATCATGGTCACCGTTTGATGAAAACCACAAGACCTAGTATAGGCTTCTTCCATAATGTTGATTATATCCCTTTACTCAAAAAATATGTCTAGTATTCTATCTATTCCTTATATGTAGATGATTTTTTCCAATTAGACCATCAAAGTGGGTAATTTTTTATTTTATCTATGAAATCTATTCCATTAATGATCGATTAGTCATGAGATTCAAATTTTATTGATATCAAATTATGGTCTCACTATATCTATAGATGGGTATCAGTTCATCACACTCTATGGTGGTGACTAACTCAATGATATTTTCCATATCGTAGATGATGATTAATGAGACCACCCTTTGTTTCATGATGTAGAAGAACATTTCCACATGATGAGGGCATTTAATGTATGTAGCTACTTTAGTCAACATGTCTTCACAAGAATTCTCTAATTAGGGAACATGATGCAAGTATAGCTCGAATGGAACTCTTTCATTGTCCCCTAATGTAGTTATTGATATAAGATATAAATTTTTTAATGAAATATTATCAAATAATATAATTTATATCTAACCAAGAATCCCATATGTTTTTCATATTGGATATTTAAAGATTTATTTACTATTATAAGCTAGCGATAATGTCTTGGTATTTGGCCTCATTATTCACACAACCTTCAACTAATGAGAATATGTAGATAAAATTTTATTTTTTCCATAAACTAATAAAATCCCTATGCCAAAAAAGACCTATCCATCGGTACTATATTATCCCAAATTTATTCCATTAAAAGGCACCATAAAAACATCAACCAAGTCTAGGAATGGGAATATAAAAATTCATAATTCAGATGCTTTGTGTCCACTATTGTAAATTAATAGGTGGGATGTTCCATGAACAAATCATACATTTAATATCTATTTAAGAACCCATGTGACCAAAATAGGATTTCATATTTTTTTACAATTATTACACATTGAGTTTTGTTCCCTATTTTAAAGTGAATTCCATTGATATATATGAGACGATAAATATGAGAGACGAATTGGCCATCATAGTTCATCATGTAATGCCTCAGATCTTACACTTAAATATGAATTCAAGGAAGTTATTCGTAATGTATGAGCATCAATTATTAGTACCTATCATCTATTTGATGGATTGTAGTGAATGCTATATATCCCAACTCCATTTCATTATGTGAGGAAATCCCCATGTGAACATTCTATATTTTTCCTATATTATAATATGGCATTCCACTCAACTCGTGGCATCTGAATATGTTGGTGCAGTATGTTATCCTTGATAAACTCAAATTATTCTTTGATTTCCACTCACAAATGATATAATATTCCATTATTCATTATATTCATGAATTGGAGTGATTTTCAAACAAGTATTCCTATAAAACATCTAATGTATTTGAGGTTCCCTTGGATACCCATAGAACATTTGAAATCATAGGTGTAAACACTGTAAAATTGCCCCAGTTTTTCTAGGATGACCTTGATTCCACTATGAAATTCCAAAAATACATTGGCATTTCTTTATGTTACCCTAAATGTTTATTTCTGTGGTTTGTATTTAGATTGTGATGTTGGTGCTCATATAAAAGTGTGGGATGATCCATAATGTGATAAAAAATTGTCATGATGTGAATACCAAACCATTGAAATAACATTATACTATATTCATCAATATTTTATTAATGACATGTTGATCAACTAATCTGTATTTAGTATAAATTCAAGTTAACATCATTGGAATAATCTGATATAAAAATATCCCTTGGGGTGATCTGAAGGAATTGTCATCTACATCTTTAAGAACAATCATTATCTAATTTTACCATAAATACCAATACTTAAATGAAATGGAATTGAATCCATATATTCTTTCTGTCATGATTTTTTTGATCGTAAATGTGAATTCATCATTTTGGAATTTTCAATTAAGGATCCTTAGATTGTGGCAGACCTTGTTCTGCTAATTCATTTTCATGTTGTGTAAAAAGTAGGAAATTCATATTGTGTATCTTAGTTCTCAAAAAGGTATGTACATCAACAATTTGTTAACGTCCTCCTATACATTACTATTATTGTAGGGGTTAATCCTCTTGGATGACATATTGAATCCACATTGATCATCGTGCAATGCATGTTGGTGCATAGCCACATTTGGATTAATCCCAATAATTTCAATATAGTTCCATATAAACATAAACTATTGATTCCTTAAAAATGTTAAATATAAATATTTCTCAATGAGAGGCATGGATAGAATAAATATTATTGGCTTTAGGTATTCTTCTATTAAAATATTTATGTTATTGATAATTAAAATTGGTGGTGGATACACATTCCCAAAATTTGGGAGGGCCCTTCCTGAGTTCATAATCTTATTCATCAACATAAGAGTCTATAGACGAAATTTTAGATGATTTTATAAAATATGATGGCATATTTGTTAATATTATGATGGAAGAGAAAATGGATAAAGAGTTTTTCAACTCCAATTTCTTAAGTCATTTCCATGTTATTTTAGTTTTGATTGTTTTTTATATTATCACTCAGTATAAATTGGAATTGGATATTATTCATCATGACCATTTTATTCATAAGTTTTGTGTGTAGCGCATAATCACCATTGAGAATACTATGGGGATTTTTAGTGTGGTCCCCAATACATTAGGTGATGTAACTTATATATTTTTCTCCACCATTGGATTGTTTAATATATTTTTATAGAACATTATCTCATCACATGTTGGTTCATATGTAATTATTTTGGTACTCTCATCATGAATTATGGGATCCCTTCAATCAGTGGTGTAGTTTAAAGGAATATGGAATGAATAAGATAACTCCACATGGTTTTGGATATATTTAACTTTGATTAAGGGATTGTATGCAGTTTATTGCTTTATAATAGTAAACTAAACATTATACATGAGATCCTTACACTGTTAATTGATATTGATAATCCCATGAGGACTTTTATCATGATTATAATACCCATTATTGTCATATATTTGGGAGATATATCTCATTCAATATATCCATAACATTGTAGGTATTAAAAATTGATGAGATTATTCCCAAAAACATTGTTAATGACATTCATTTGGGTGTTAAAATTATCATGTCTTCCATAATCATATAGCGGTATGATGTATCCCTAGATGATCTTTTTATTCTCGTTCAATACAAAAAAGATAACATTAATAAATTCATATAATATTTCCTCCACCAGATAAAATTTAGATACATGGAATCTATATTGAAATCAAATGGGTTCTACTGGGATTTATCAAGTTACTCCTTTAGTTAATTTTATTAATTGATCTCATTTGGTATTAAGAATGTGGTTGGGACAACTACATGATAAATAATTCTGTCATACTTTTTTTCTCATATGATGAATATACCGAGGAGGTTTTGACCCATATTATTTGATTTTGGGTGTTATGAATTTAGCAATGATTTTTTCAAGAGGATGAGGGAGATTTTTTATTTCAAGTGCTGTAGGATGAGCCATATTTCCACATTATTTGGTTTTATCTAATAATCACCCTCCCGCATTATGGTACAATAAGATGAACAGATTAAAAAGCATCTATAGGATTTATTGTAGCCTCAATTTGTCTTTTTGGGTTGAATGTGTGCAATAAATAGATTTTCAAATAAATATATGTCCTCTATGGGATCCTAGATAAACTATTTTATGAGAACATTCATGTGATAGCTTTTATACCATCAATTCATTTCCATACAACCTCTGGCACCCGAGTTAGTTAGATTGAAATCATACTCAATGTCTTATTAAACATAAAAAATGGTTCTTTTCTATGTATTACATTGAATTAAAAATTCATTTATTCCTCATACAATGTAAGTTTCTTTTGACATGGAGGAGGTTCCCATGATACATATGTAGATTGGATGAAATCTATAAGAGTTAGATCATGTGTAGGAACTGAATATAAAACATCTACCTTATTTTTATTATATATGATGTTTGAGATCATCTTTGGGTTTAATATTTTATTTTCACCCTCATATATGATTTAACCATTATGGGTTTCTGATGATTTTCTCTCAATGTTACATGAGCTCGGCAAACTCTCATTAGATTCATCAAATTTGTTGAACATACTTCAATGCTTATAGAAGTAACTTTTTGAATAACCTTCTTCTTTCGTATGAGAAATGGTTATGTAGTTGACATGATTCATGTGTTATATAACATCCCCAATAATGATATATAATGACTTTCAAGGAATTGTTGAAGATGAAGAAATCATGGATGTTCTACTCTGTCCATTTATGAAAAAGGTTCATGGTTTTGATTATCAATTAGCTTGGACACATTGGAATTCCTAAACATTTGAATATTGAGTAGTTTATTGTCCATGTATTCATGTAAAAAATAACAACTCACTCATTTCTCTTGGAGTTTATATTATAAATCAGTTCCTTAAATATCGGGTGACCCTGATCTATTTTTTGAATAGGATGAGGGTAATATGGAACATGATACCTCTCTAAATGAGGTGTTTGGATGTTTTTCACCATTCCTGGTTCAAAAATTTTATATACTAACAGATTGTGGATAAAATTGGAAGTATCATACTTGAAGGGCATTTATTCCAGATCAAAGGACATGTATTTATGCAATTATTGGTACTTTCTAATGGATACATCCAAATGTTACTATGTTTTTTGAAAACTAATGGAATCCCTTGAGAGATCTCAATGGGACCATCTGTTTCAAAAAAAATCAATAAATACTTAGCACAATGATCAATAATTTCCCCAATGAATGATTGTTGTTGATGGAAATTGTTGAAAAATTAATCGAGATATGATGTGAGAGAGCCTATTAATTTATCACTTCTTCCACTTCTTCAGATATATAATTTTTTTCCATGACATGGATCTGATGTTCTTGATGAAATGATTATTATGGAATTACCATTCGAAAAATTGAAACTACATGAAGACTATTGTACGAAAAAATTTATGGATCTAACAATTTAAAAAAAAACATATTATCATGGTCTTCTCATACTGAACAAGTTACCATTACAGGACCAAATTTGGACATGTAGTGTGTGAGATTTTGTATGTGTTCTCTCAGAAAATCAATGGTGGAGAAAGTATAATTTCTGTAATTGGGATGGGGAAATGTGACATCAACCATTTTTGGATATTGATTCTTGTGAGTCTGAACATGAGCACGTAAGCCTTCCATGGAATCCATTGTAGTAGAAAGAAAATAGATGGTGTTGAGTTTTTAGAAGGTAACACTATATAAGCCACAACACATCTATATTGAGTTGGTGGGGTTTTATGATTGGACCCCATTTTCATTTCATATTGATTTTTAATTCGTGAAATAACTAATTAATTTCACTCAAGAGGAACAGAATATCTCTATTATGGGGGGATGGTGTGATCATTGTTGAATTTATCAATTATATTGACCGGATTTCTAGATAAAAAGCAATTATAATGCTTATATTTCCCTCGATCTCCAATAACATCTATTTATTGATATATTAAATGAGATATATTTTCCACATCCATATGATGATTCTGCGAGGGAATGATTCCCCTAAGTATATTCTTATGGGTGATGATTATACCTTCAACAATCTCTTTTTGATGATTTGAAATTAAATAGAGGTAAGAGTGATTCCTAATTTTTTCTATGCATTTTTCATTTTGTTTCTCAATCATTTGATTTAGATTCTGTGTCAAATTGAAAAAAATCCTATTTATCAAATGGTGACCCTAAAATCCAAGACAAAGTATTTCTATGGTACTAAAAATTATATGAGTTTCCCACATATTTTTTAATAGATAATGAATGAACTCTTTCATGCCTCCATGTTGTCAGACAACCTAAGGTTCTTCTTTTGGTCACCAATTTCCAACTGTGGAGTGTATCTATAACAAAATGGGGGAAATATATATGGTTTACTAGTGGGTTTGGGTCACCTATATTTATGATGGTTTTTGATTTTTTAACAACTTATTATATGTAGGTGGATAGTCAGAGAGAGTATTTCAATGTTAATGGGAAACATCTCCTTGGGGAGGGTGACCATGGTGGATGTAAAGAGTCGAGTCCTAATGATTCATATACAAACTATGATACTTGGTAATAACTATGATATATTCTTGATCACGAGAAATTTCAGTATTTTTCTAGAATTTATCGATAGGAATTTGAGCTTATCCAATGGAATGTTCAACTATCACATGGTCATCCATTTTTGGAATGAGATTTAGATCCATATATAATAGTCATTATCTATTAGAATTTTGTCACAGCCCTCTAATATGAATTAAATTATATACTCCAACATTTATATAGCCTTGAAATAAAGATAGCATAGTCCTTTTTGGTGAACTAGGGATATAATAATTGATTTTGTGAGTTATTAGAATATGACATGCAGTTTCCCTGACATTAATTTGAGCCAATAATAAAACGTGTTATACTATGACTTGGTTATCCCCTATTATAACAAGGATATTAGCTTGTTCTAGAGCCTTTAGAGTATTTCACTGGTTCATTTTGATAGAAATTTGATCATGTACTAAGGAATGTGACACTTTCACTTGGTGAACCCCTACCAATATGTGAATATTTACTAGTCTGGAACCCCATCCATTACAATAATATGACTCTAATCAACCTGGATAGAAGAAATAATATTTTTAATTTATGGAGAGAAGAAATCGTAATGTGGATGAGAGTTTTTTGATACCCTAGATGTATGGATAGGAATATGATCATATCTTTGGAACTATATTAGTGGTATAATATTATGAAAACATTCATTAGTTGTTGAAATGAAGTAATGAAACATTATAAAAGTGTTTACTACAATGTATGATTGTACATTTTCAATATTCAACATATACTATAATATATCTTCAACTGAATCCAATATTTGAGAACACTTATTTCCTCTTTCTTCCATTAGAATATGATAATTATCTCCATGAATGATGGTAGGGACATGCTCCACCCCCATTCTTATTGCAGGAATATGCCTGCATGTTTTTTCCTAGTGATTATGTATATGATCTTGCTTTTTAGAGACTACATGAATATTCTATATGTGTCGTCCTTTTTTCTAGCTCATGGGAATCAAAGATGGATGTTTTTCTTATTGTACCATCAGCATGCATCTTAAGTGAACTAGTGGTATGGATCTATCCATTTCAGTTGATAGGATTCCTCCTCAATAACCTATGATCCCGATGGTTTTCTTAGTTGACACCCTGGTCAACATTCATAAGATACTGAAGGTTGGGATTCTCATGATCATCACATAAGTGTCTATGGTTGTCAGTTCTGGTGACATGCCACACATTTATTTCTACCACATTATTAAAAAGATGTGTACTCATTAGTTTTAGCCTTTGGAGGTCATTTTCTGGAATCTCAATACATAAAATACAATGCTGTTGGTATTTCATTTCCATTTCATTTGACTACATATGCATAAAATTTTTGGTGGGTGAGTTAAGCATGATACTTGAAGGGTTTTTATCCATTACTTATATTACAAAACAATCACTATAAAATCAAATTATCATGCTTCGTGGGGTTATTTATGAGAGAAGCGTAAATAGTCATGAAGACAATAAGGACTGTTTTCCACATCTCAATATCATTGTAGGAATGATATCAACCTAATCCAATATGTATTTATAAAAATGATTTCCATACATATTCATTGACTGCAAATTATAGTCATGTTGACTATTCAATGTAAGGATGATCTAATTTCCTTGGAACCTCATCTACATGGGATATGTTAAATATTTTCTACATATAAATGATTCATGTAGATTTTTCTATTTTTTTTAGATTAGAAACTGAAAATAAAATTACAGGAATAATGATAAACTAAACAATTTTCCATTTCATAGATTAATATATGATTATCCTATTTTTTTAGAAATATCACATATATGGAAGGAATAGAATTTCATGATGGTTTTATTGTTTTGATTTTATTTTTATACAGTCATTCACATTTGGTTCACGATTAATATTTATCATTAATAGAATCATCCAATGGTTCCCATATCTATAGCTAGTATGTACCGACTTTCAAAATATATTAACAATATTGGGGTTGGTGAATCAATGGTAGCTAGGAGATAACATTTCCCATGAAAAGGGGAGGTTGAGGACCTCACAATTATTTAGGAAATTTATTGCTACTAGGAGACTCTCTTATAAAATAATTTTATGTTTATGAGTCACATCATAATCTCAATACCAAGATATTTACCAAAGAAAAATGATCAATTCATAAATAGTTTTTATGTAAATGTGAATCTATAGGTGAACCAATCCATATGAATCCAATACTCTTTATCAATTCCACATTCATCAGTATCTGCTTATATGATGATGTTGTATCAACAAAAAAATAAGAATGTGTTATAATCAAATGAGGATACTATAATTTTTTTGATAGTACTAAACCTCTTGGAGGCTTCGTAAATATAAAATTTATAACATGAATCAAAACCAAAGTAGTTTATTATAACTATGCAGATTAGATGCTTTCATAAGTGACATATATGATGAAAAAATATCATTGGGTGTTCGGCTTGAACCATTGGTAGGATTTCTAAATAATCTACATTTAACATTGATAAATTTCATTATAGATTGATCATGTAATTGGAACATTCAAAAAGATAGATGTAATTGTATTGGATTGATTATATCATTATAATGTAGTGTGTTTACAAAAAATGATTTCCCAAGCTGGTGGAGATTAATGATGCGAATAATATGATCATTCCCACATCAGAATCCATCAAGATCTATTACCAATGTGAGAAATAATGGATCGAAATAAATCACTATAACTCCATATGGATGTGAAACCAATGTTTTAGGACAACCCATTTAAATAATCTTATCAATTAGGTGGATTTAGACGTCCTCGTATGTATCCTAGTTATGTCAAGAATACAATTTCTCAATTTTTTTATTTCACAATCTACCGATAGATGAGAAGTGGAGATCATCAAATTGGATCGATTGGTAATAGATGATTTGAATATTGGTGAAATTGATGTAATTCCATCAATGTGGATTCCCATTTGATCAGATATCATTTAATGGTGTCTTTTTTATCTTGTTTTTATATTCAATTTGAGTTATCATGGTTCAGTTGAATGAGTCACACACACTGTGGTTGACCATTTCTATTGAATTCATATCATTAAATTAATTGGGGATTACACACTGAGGCTGTAATAATAATAATAGAAAACTATCATGTCATATCTAATGATGTCTTTATGAAAATGCTTAATTTTCAACATGAAATGTCTGATTTTCTTCCAATGAGGATCGAGTGTTTATGGACATGTTCTTATTATATACAAGATGTGCCCAATGATAATATAATTATTCAATTTTCTTTTCAAAATGAAGTTAGATAATTAGCATGGAATTTTTGGTTGCCATAATAATATGAAGGGTGACATTTCTAGGGTACATCACAAGATATGTAGAGACCCGAAGCCTGACGTCTATGGACATTTCATTACTTTTGCAGAATACGTGATACATAATTAAAACAAACACACAAGGACCGTAATAGTTTAGTGTCTTTGGAAACATGGAGAAATAATCTTCTAATCATGGTGAATGATCTTCAACATTTCCCATAAAGATATTCCCCTTTTTTTTCTTACCTAAAACCTAGAATTGAATCCTGGGGAGAAGAAAACATATAAAAGGGTGATCTCAAATGCTCAGTAAGGGTAAACAATGAAATATCAATCACATCATATACATAAGCACATAAATTTTGGAAATCTTAACCTGCAAAAGAGAGCATAATTTCATAACATGAGATAAATCATAGTAGTGAAATGAAATCCCAATAATCATAACTTAAAACATGAAACTTTGTGGAATACACACAAAATCATAGATAATCATTTCTTATTAGTCAAGACTCATTGCCAAGACTATCTTAGTGGACAAAGTCCATTTCTGAACCGAGTCACCCTCGTTTCAGTCCCGTTTCACTGAACCGGTATAACCTACCATTCCAGCCATGTCTATCTCATGAGATATAAAATCTTTAACCAATGCATTGGAGGGAGATATAGGTCCCACCCATCTCATAATGATACCATTCTTATGTGTTCCACAAAATCATAAACCATACATCATAGCATAACCCATGTAATAAAAATGGGAATCTTAAACATCGGGACATCATAAAAAAATTCATATAAGATAAAGGAATTCATAAAAATAACTCCATCACAACATAATCAAATCAATGTTATAATAGGGATAGAAACAGAACCCTTTATTATCTTAGATGGAAAATAATTTTGATAAAACACTTGAAATCCATTCTTGAGGAAAATACCATTTCTACTTCAAAAACACTTTTCATTTCTTAACATGTCATACAATTATAAACTAAAAGAATTTGATTAAAAATAGACTTGAAAACTTGTAAAGTAAGCTTCTTCGAAATAATGTTTTAAAAATCCATTCATGCCGTATAAGTTAAAAAAACATTCTTCGTACTTTTGTCGGAAAAGTCAAAAAGTACCTCGTATGAAAAACGACAATAGATTCCTTTCATATCCGTTACTAAAAACTCACTGAAGGGTAAAATTGGATTTAAACAATTTTATGTGGATGGAAATAATATTACATATTGAGGAAACATGGATTTTGATGATAAAATACACCCTAGTAAATACTAAAGTATAAACAATCTCGGAATAAAATGAGATTGTGATATTTCCCTTACCTTAGGTCCGATTCACTTCGTAAGTGTCCGAACCTACTGTATAATGATTTAAATAATTTCATTGACTTATTACAGAATCATATTCATTGTTATTATATCATATATGGATCACTTATGACATTATATTACCCGTTCTTTTGTAAATTCATGTTAAAGAAGCGTTTTGGGTAAAATCGTTTCATTTATCGTAGGTGTTTGGACTTGTTGTTCTTGACATTATTATTACATATATCATGATTTACTTACTTACAGAATATAAAATATGATTTATATATCATATATATTCAGTATATATATATAATAGACAGATAAATGAAATGAAACACACCGTTCATGGAGACGATAGTCCGTACGTACGTAAGAACGCTATTTTCCTTTCCTTATTGTCTTGAATGGAAGTAAGTAGATGACATATATATATATATACATAAATCCAGTAGATTTACCATTTCATATATTTCATTATTATTCATTATATATAATTTATAATTATTCTGGAATGGTTAACATGGATAATGAATCTCATCGCGTCGTGGAGACGGTAGTCCGTACGTACGCACGAGCGATGATATCGTTCCCATGGTCATGGAATTGTGTTGAAGTGTATGTATACTATTTCAGTATCAATATCACTTTATAATAATCATATATAGTTACTCATTACACCATTATACCCATCCAATTAAGGTGGTGGCGGAAAATAGATTACACCACGGCGTGGAGACGGTATTCCGTACGTACGCACGCGCGATGATTTCCTTTTTCCGTCGGACGGATAGAAGGTTAATTAGATTTGTTTAATATTTATAATAACATATCAGTATATAATAAAAACTGATTTCATTACTTTACCATGAAAGAACTAAAGAAGAAGAAGTTGAAGAAGAAATAAATTGAAAAAGATCGGTAATGGATATTACCTCTTTTTGACGCGCCTTCACATAACCTCAACTTAAAGAACTATGGATGGACTTTAAAGAAGACCAGGACCTCTAGGATGATACTAGGGAAGTGGAGAAGGGATTTTGGAAGGGGTTGGACAAGCTTTAATGCTCAAATTGGTGTGAGGAGGAAAGGGAGGAGGTGCCCTTTTATAAGGGAGGAGGGGGCACCTTAGGAAAATCTCAAAATATTATTTTATATTAAGGTCAAATTCGGTTTATAATGATTCAAAAGGGTCTTATTTTGAATATAAAGTGGGGATGGGTCTAAATCCTCTCATCCAATAGGATTTAGAAAAGTTTAGGTTATTATTTTAACCTTATCAATTAGATTTAACTCTAAGTTAAATAATTTAACTTTTACCGTGTCTTTTTGTTATCTTACTCTATATGGTTAATAAACATACCATAACAAGCCAAACGAATCCCAAGTTTTTTATTATTAATATATCTATCATTATCTAAGTCATTTTACTGAGCCTTAGATTTCTATGAATTAAATAACAATTAATAATATTATATTTGTTTTAAAAACTAATTTATGTCAATTTTGACACTATTCGGTACATGATTTTTATGAAATTCATAACAGAATGATAAGTTCTAAAAAAGTTACTTATATCAACCATAACATGTTATATTAACCTAGAAAATTATTGTAAGTCATAAAAAGTCTCAAAGTAAATTTATTTGGGCATTTATAACATCAATTATGTCAATATTTCATTAATAAGACAATTACTGCATCATCTTTGTGTCATAATAAATGAATATTATTTAATCCCTAAAAATTATAAATAAATTCCTATGATGTAGATAATTGTATTAGATTTCTGGATACTATTCATTTTCTAAGATTCATGAAGTTTATCACTAAATTAAAATTATTATACCTATAATATTTAAGAAAGTGACATGTTGTCACATTCTTTGGTTTTAATAATAAATAAATTATTTTCATGGACAAAAGACCATAAAATGAATCTAATCCGACCCTTAGGTTATATGGGTATACTTTTAGCCATACAATAGGATTTTTCCAAGTGTTATGGTAATTTTATAATCGTATATTTACCCTTAATTACCCGATTTACCTTTAACTATAGTAAATATAATTTACCGTTGTTACTATTCACAATGCCCAAAAATAAAAAGTAGCTTATTAAGATAATTTGGACCCACTGATTCCAAATATGGAATCCATTTTTACAAATTGAATACACAAAATATGCAGAAATTAAATTAAAATTAATCCCGTTGTCGAAAGAAATCGGGTTTTTCTTTAAAACATTTCAAAAGATTGAATTCATTTAACCTACAAATTCAAGGTAAAATCAATGATAATGACATAAATTATATTAAATTGTAAAAATTTATTCTATTTATACTTTGAAACCATTCAATATTATAATTTAACCACATAAGATATTACGATGAAAAATGTTGTTTTTAATTAAAATATAGCGTGTTTTTACTATTCATTAAAACATGAAAATTATCGGAAAAATATCAAAACTTTATCTAATGTAGATTTTTATATCCTTATTCAAAAGAATAATTTTATTTTGTCAAATTGAACTTATAAACTTGTCAAAAACTAGATTCATAGTGGGTGCGCCATCAAAAGGCGGCAAAACTGCATTTTTTGAAAAATACTTATTTTACCCGAAAAATTTATTTTGTTCTTATACCATGTTCTAGAAATGTGTAAGATTAATAATAATGTTATAAAATTCAAAATTTAGTTAACACTATTCATAATGGCTAGTTCATTATAATAATATATCATTGTTTAGTAAAACCCGGTATTGCGTACAACACACGCTATCGAGGAAGGTCGCGATTGCGTGTAATGCAAGCCAGATCAGGGTTGTGTGTAGTGCACAACTCCTTTTTTGTTGCGTATAACAGAATCCGACCATATTTTATTTATACATTGAATATATATATATATATATACACACTCAATGTTGCGTAGAATAACTTCTATCAAACGAACTTGAAATTTTGTGTAACAAGAGCCAACAAAAGTGTTGTGTATACTGCAAGCTAATACAGTGTTGCGTATAGCACAAGATAATCTTGGTGTGTCGTACAATAGAAGATATGAATGAAATTAAAAAAAATGTATCTTATAAAATCTCGGGTTGTTACATTCTACCCCCCATAAAATGAATTTCGCCCTCGAAATTCGTCAGGGTTATAAATGGTTTACTATTCGAAAGTTTTTCTTTAATAGAAACCCACATCATAAAAAGGAATACCAAAACCAATCTTTAAAAACAAAAGTATGAAATGTAACGGTTACCCAAATAAACTAATCACTGGGTTTCCACATAGGTGAAAATATGGATATGGAAGAGAAATCTAACCATCATGTTCTGATGGAGAGTGGTAGAGAACATGGCTATGAAAAGGCCAACAATCACAAAGCCATAGATTTGTGATTATCTAAGGTACCATATGATTCATCGGATATAAGGGCAGTAGGAAAACATTTTTGGTCTTTCAAGATCATTTCCCTAAAGTTGATGAAATTGTAATTAGAAGAAATACTTTCGTGATTTTGGTATATTCTCACCGTTTTTCATTATTTGGACAATTTCTACTTCATCTCTTAAAGAAATGAAGTTGAATTTTTCATTCGTGATGTTTTAGCAGATCATGTGATAGAATGATGGTTCATTCCATCTGTCTCAAACAAAAGGTTAGAAAAGTTATCAAAAAATACATAAGTCCATCTATAGTGAGATTAATGATATATGGTTCCTAAAATGGAATTATACTTCATATATCATACTTCTTAATAAAACTTGTTTCTACTAAACAGGGACTTCTTGTAGGCCAGTGGTTGGTGATAAAGGCCAGTCGCACTTCGGTTGTGGGTTCGATTCCCACGGCCTTGTCCGACGCGATGGGTTGTCACCCGTCCTACAGGTTGTCCTATTTCTAAAACTATATTACTATAACATCCCATCAATAATATCGAAAAAACTACTATCCTTAAACAATACTAACTTATGTCCAACATAATCCATTCCAATCTTTAGGCTTATCCATAATACTGCATTCCACTCTCATAATATAGTGAAAATGATTACCAGAGATTTAATACCATCGTTGGTCCCCATATATCATAAGATATGTCTTTTTGGTCACATTCCAAACATTCAAAGGCCTTAATCATATATTCTATTGAATACCCATTAAACCTTAGTGTAAACATGAATGCAGTTAAAAGTTAACACTTTCCACATACCAAAATCCTCAAAATTCTATATACTCAAACCATGATATCACTTAGTCCTTATATCAATCATGAGCTCATGAATACTGTCAAACATTTCATTTTCTTCTTATCCCTTCATTATGCGCATATCATCTACATTCCAAAAATATCTAAATAACCTTTCATGGTAACAGGTAACATTAATCATACACTTTCAAAACTCAAGGAAAGACAACAGTGTAACAATCCTTAGATGTCTCTTTATTCCATAGTACCATGAGATTACTTATACAACATTACACATGATAAACATGTAATCATTCCACTACATTCCTAAACCATTGACCGAGCTTCAACAATCATTCATCTCACATATCATTTGTAGTCTCTTCATCATCATCCATATAAATACTACCCATACGACCATACCGATTCTCTTCATGAGACTTTCCCTTAGGGAATTGGTTTGCATAATGACTGTACATTCCACATTTAAAACATTTAACCATTATTGATGTCGTAGCAATACCATTATCCTCATCCCTGGTGTTAACTGAACCTTTTCCTTTGCACTTACTGGCTTTGTGTCCTTCTTTTCTACACCCAAGGCATCTTCCAGTTCCTTTGAAACATTCTCCTTGATTCCTCTTCCCACATGATTTACATATGGGAAATTGAACTTTCTTTCCTCTATGATCATCATGAAAATCCATATTTCTCTTATTAGCTGAGTCAGGAATCTTACCAAATTTTACTTTATTGACCATATTATGAGATTGCTGATTCGGAATAATAATGATGTTTGGACTTCCAAATCCCATTTCATTTGGTTGCTCATGAATAATATCATTCCATTGTCCATCATATCCTCCATTATCATCAACCATCTTGTTTCCAGCCATTTCCTAAAACCCGAAAAGAATAGTGTGATGGGAAAAAATCGTAATAAAGGGGGAGTAAATTCAATATCTAACATCTTTGGTCTAATCTAATATCGTTACCATAGTTCTAGGACTATATCCTATACGTATACTTATCCTTAGGGACATCCCTAGACATACCCTAGAAATATCTCTAGGGATCTCACTAATGTTTTCGCGTCCTAGTTTCCAAAAGTTGACTAAAATTTTCTCTCTGATACCAACTGTAGAGACCCGAAGCCTGACGTACATGGACATTACATTACTTTTTTAGAATACTTGAAACATAATTAAAACAAACACACAAGGACCGTAATAGTTTAGTGTCTTTGGAAACTCGGAAAAATAATCTTCTAATCATGGTGAATGATCTTAAACATCACCCATAAAGATCTTCCCCTTTTGTTTTCTTACCTAAAAACTATCTTTGAATCCTGGGGAGAAGAAAACATATAAAAGGGTGAGCTCAAATGCTCAGTAAGGGTAAACAAAGAAATATCAATCACATCATATACATAAGCACATAACTTTTGGAAATCTTAACCTGCACAAGAGAGCATAATTTCATAACATGGGATAAATCATAGTAG
The DNA here is from genome assembly GCA_963277665.1 of Viscum album. NCBI lineage: Eukaryota > Viridiplantae > Streptophyta > Magnoliopsida > Santalales > Viscaceae > Viscum > Viscum album. Next base: position 1,141,347,345 of record OY728127.1, read on the forward strand.
TGAAATGAAATCCCAATAATCATAAATTAAAACATGAAACTTTGTGGAATACACACACAATCATAAAGAATCATTTCTTTTTAGTCAAGACTCATTTCCAAGACTATCTTAGTGGACAAAGTCCATTTCTAAATCGAGTCACCCTCATTTCAGTCCTGTTTCACTGAACCGGTATAACCTACCATTCCTGCCATGTCTATCTCATGAGATATAAAATCTTTACCCAATGCATTGGAGGTAGTTATAGGTCCCACCCATCTCATAATTATACCATTCTTATGTATGCCAAAAAATCATAAACCATACATCATAGCATAACCCATGTAATAAAAATGGGAATCTTAAACATCTGGAAATCATAAAACAATTCATATAAGATAAAGGAATTCATAAAAATAACTCCATCACAACATAATCAAATCAATGTAATAATAGGGATAGAAACAGAACCCTTTATTATCTTAGATGAAAAATAATTTTGATAAAACACTTGAACTCCATTCTTGAGGAAAATATCCTTTCTACTTCAAAAAAACTTTTCATTTCTTAACATGTCATACAATTATAAACTAAAGGATGTTGATTAAAAATAGACTTGAAAACTTGTAAAGTTAGCTTCTTGGGAATAATGTTTTAAAAATCCATTCATGCCGTATAAGTTAAAAAAACATTCTTCGTACTTTTGTCGTAAAAGTAAAAAAGTACCTCGTATGAAAAACGAAAAAAGATTCCTTTCATATCCTTTAATAAAAACTCACTGAAGGGTAAAATTGGATTTAAACAATTTTATGTGGATGGAAATAATATTACATATTGAGGAAACATGGATTTGGATGATAAAATACACCCCAGTAAATACTAAAGTATAAACAATCTCAGAATATAATGAGATTGTGATATTCCCCTTACCTTAGGTCTGATTCGCTTCGTAAGTGTCCGAACCTCCTGTATAATGATTTAAATAATGTCATTGAATTATTATAGAATCATATAAATTGTTATTATATCATATATGGTTCACTTAATACTTTATATTACCCATTCTTTTGTCAATTCATGTTAAAGAAGCGTTTTGGGTAAAATCGTTTCATTTATCGTAGGTGTTTGGACTTGTTGATCTTGACATTATTATTACTTATATCATGATTTACATACTTCTATAATATAAAATATGATTTATATATCATATATATTCAGTATATATATATATATATATTAGATATATAAATGAAATGAAACACACCGTTCATGGAGACGGTAGTCCGTACGTACGCATGAATGTTGTTTTCCTTTCCTTATTGTCTTGAATGGAAGTAAGTAGATGACATATATATATATACATAAATCTAGTAGATTTAACATGTCATATATTTCATTATTATTCATTATATATACTTTATAATCATTCTGGAATGGTTAACATGGATAATGAATCTCATCGCGTCGTGGAGACGGTAGTCCATACGTACGCACGACCGATGATATCGTTCCCATGGTCGTGGAATTGTGTTGAAGTGTATGTATACTATTTCAGTATCAATATAAAATTATAATAATGATATATAGTTACTCATTACACCATTATACCCATCCAATTAAGGTGGTGGTGGAAAATTTATTACACCACGGCGTGGAGACGGTATTCCGTACGTACGCACGCGCAACGATTTCATTTTTCCGTAGGACGGATAGAAGGTTAATTAGAGTTGTTTCATATTTATAATAACATATCAGTATATATAATAATACTGATGTTATTACTTTACCATGAAACAACTAAAGAAGAAGATGTTGAAGAAGAAAGAAATTGAAAAAGATCGGTAATGGATATTACCTCTTTTTGACGCGCCTTCACTTAACCTCCACTTAAAGAACTAAGGATGGTCTTTGAAGAAGTCCAAGACCTCTAGGATGATACTAGGGAAGTGGAGAAGAGATTTTGTCAGGGTTTGGTCAAGCTTGAATTCTCAAATTGGTGTGAGGAGGAGAGGGAGGAGGTTCCCTTTTATAAGGGAGGAGAGGGGCACCTTAGGAAAATCTCAAAATATTATTTTATATTAAGGTCAAATTCGGTTTATAATGGTTCCAAAGGGTCTTATTTCAAAGATAAAGTGGGTATGGTTCGCAATCCTATCATCCAATAGGATTTAGACATGTTTAGGTTATTATTTTAACCTTATCAATTAGATTTAACTCTAAGTTATATAATTTAACTTTTACCGTGCCTTTTTGTTTTCTTACACTATATGGTAAATAAACATACCATAACAAGACAAACGATCCCCAAGTTGTTTATTATTAATATATATATCCTTATCTAAGTCATTAGGCCGAAACTTAGATTTTTAGGAATTAAATAACAATTAATAATATAATATTTGTTTTAAAAACTAATTTATGTCAATTTTGACACTATTTGGTACATGATTTTTATGAAATTCATAATAGAATGATAAGTTCAAACCAAGTTACTTATCAACAATAACATGTCATATTAACCTATAAAATTAATGTAAGTCATAAAAAGTCTCAAATTACATTTATTTGAGCATTTATAACATCAATTATGTCAATATTTCATTAATAAGACAATTACTGTATCATCTTTGTGTCATAATAAATGATAATTATTTAATCCCTAGAATTTCTAAATAAATTCCTATGATGTAGATAATTGTATTAGATTTCTGGAGACTATTAATTTTCGAATGTTCATGAAGTTTATCAGTAAATTAAAATTATTATACTTATAAGATTTAAAAAAGTGACATGTTGTCACATTCTTTGGTTTTAATAATAATTAAATTATTTTCATGGAAAAAAGTCCATAAAATGAATATAATCGGACCCTTAGGTTATATGGGTCTACTATTAGCCATCCAATATGATTTTTCCAAGTGTTAGGGTAATTTTATAATCTTATATTTACCATTAATTACCCGATTTACCTTTAACGATAATAAATAAAATTTACCGTAGTTACTATTCACAATGCCCAAAAATAAAAAGTAGCTTATTAACATAATTTGGACCCACTTATTCCAAATATGGAATCCATTTTTCCAAATTCAATACACAAAAGATGCAGAAATTAAATTAAAATTAATCCCGTTGTCGAAAGAAAATGGGTTTTTCTTTAAAACATTGCAAAAGATTGAATTGATTTAACCTACGAATTCAAGGCAAAATCATTGCTAATGACATACATTATATTAAATGGTAAAATATATATTCTATTTATACTTTTAAAGAATTAAGTCTTATAATTTAACGACATAAGATATTACGATGAAAAAAGTTGTTTTTAATTAAAATATAGCGTGTTTTTACTATTCATTAAAATATGAAAATTATCCGAAAAATATCAAAACATTATCTAATGTAAATTTTTATATCATTATTCAAAAGAAGAATTTTATTTTGTCAAATTTAACTTATAAACATGTCAAAAACTAGATTTAATGTGGGTGCGCCATCAAAAGGCGGCAAAACTGAATTTTATGAAAAATACTTATTTTACCTGAAAAATTTATTTTGTTCTTATACCATGTTCTAGAAATGTGTAAGATGAATAATAATGTTATAAAATTCAAAATTTAGTTAACAATATTCATAACGGCTAGTTCATTATAATAATATATCGTTGTTTAGTAAAACCCGGTATTGCGTACAACACACGCTATCGAGGAAGGTCGTGATTGCGTGTAGTGCAAGCCAAGTCAGGGTTGCGTGTAGTGCACAACTCCTTTGTTGTTGCATATAACAGAATCCAACCATATTTTATTCATACATTGAATATATATATATATATACACTCAATGTTGCGTAGAATAACTTCTATCAAACGAACTTGAAATTGTGTGTAACAAGAGGCAAGAAAAGTGTTGCGTATACTGCAAGCTAATATAGTGTTGCATATAGCGCAAGATAATCCTGGTGTGTCGTACAATATAAGATATGAATGAAATTAAAAAGAATTTATCTTATAAAATCTCGGGTTGTTACAAGATATCACATGAAATTTCTATGAGGATAGAGCATGATCATGGATGAAATCTCTAGAGGGGTTCGTATGATATAACAATCATTTATATAAGAAGTTGCATAATCTTGATATGAAAACCTAGAAACAATATTTAGAATAGTTGTCATTTTATTATTGCAATACATGGAGTTCACCACTTAATGAAGGACATTATACCGAGGAAACATTACAAGAACTATTTTGACATAAAATTGTGTTTTCTAGAGACATAGTTAAAATTACCTTGTGTCACAACAAAATCAAGGTAAAAATATCTGGAGGATATCACATTTATTGTATGGTTATCCTAGAGAAATAATCTAGACATGGATGTAAATCTTGGTGGGTATCATTTTAAATTCCATATATGTCTACAAGACATCACAAGATCCATATAAAATGTTGAGGGAGAAACAATTTATTTGTTAGATTTTTCCAAATGTTTTATCATTATCCAAAATTTTCGTTTTATAAACATTAGTATTAGGTAATATGTCTTCACAAGAGCCTCATGGATTCTTTTTTTTATTATATTCTTTATTTCATTTGTCCATTTTGCTTTTCTCCTACTAGATTATTTTAGGTTTCTCATGATATGATATAAAAGAATGAACCACTTCACATAACATGATTGAAAAAAACAAATTCTAGAAAGGAATATATCAATTCATTAGGTGACGTTCATATGCATTTTGTTTGATCCCCTAGCTCATTCCATTGATTTTCTTTGGTGGAATCCAATTACGATCACATTATTGGCCTCTTTGACATGTAATATATATGTGACCAGTTATAGACTCCTAGATTAATTCATGTTATTTTTTTATAAGTGGGAGGATTTATATGCATCATCACCCATGTAATATTCCACATTATTCTACCTTTATCTCATAACAATGATCTAGAGTTAGTTCTGGGAATTGGTGTAACACATTTCCTATGATTTTATGATGGGAGATTTCGGTGGTGTAACATAATGATGAAAGACTATAATAATGGTCCACCATTTCCATATTTATTGGACCTAGTTTTATCAATGGGATAATAACAGATCATTGTGACATACCATAGGTAAAATTCATGTCCAAATAATCCTGTCTAAGGGTCTTTGTTGAATTAGTATTCTGGTTGGAAGCATTTTTTGTGATCAATGATGACTTCACTAGATCCTTAAATGAGATAATTGTGTCTTGTATAGAGCTATTTATGAGACTATTAATTTTTTAAAGAGGGATTTTATGATATTTTGTTGAGATGACGACGAGGCCAATGCAGTTTTAAAGATGATTGTTCTAGTTTCATAAAACCATCCACGAGGTGATCAATGTTACCTTATATCACAATAAGCATTCATTTATTCCAATTTTATTTAATTTTTTATTGAAAAAAGGATAAGTAATTCTATAATTTTTCTAGTGTTGTCGAAGAAATTCCAACTCATAATTGGTAAAGTATCACATGAAAAACAAATGGTTTAGTGTGGATGTTCAAGCATTATCCTGGAAAACCATTATGTTTTTACATTGAAGACAAGGAGGAATTCATAGTTTAATGGAAATGTGTGAGACCCTTATTATGATGGTGGATCCATTCTATAGGAATCATACATGAAGAAGTATATATGTCTCTCAGTCTTCTATGGGGTGTTTCATGAATATGAGGTGTATATCATGATGATTAAAAACAACATATGGCCTCTATCATCTATATATTGTCACTCTAATTGTGAATTTGTTTTGGATGATTTTATGTTTTCCATTGATTGAAATGTCATGTGATGAAAAGGAGTTCACTTTGCAGCATCCACCTTAATAGATAATTTATTTGATTCCATCAATAGAAAAATACTAATTTTTAAGGGTCACTACAAGATCTATATCATGTGATGAGTTGTTCATGTCCACAACTGATGACCATATTAACTTCATGATATATCATTTTCATTAGAGGTTAATGTGACCTGTGATTTTATTCCACCTTCTATTATTTTTAATATTAAATAAAATAACTCCAATGTTTCATCTATTTCATACCTTATCGATTTTTCAATTCAAAATTGGTGGGAACCATAACATACAATAACCAATTCTTCATTTTATATTGAAATGGAAATATAATAATTTGTGTAATCAACTTTTTAGTCAGGGTTAAAATTTGAAATATAAAATGGTGATAGTTTTTAATTAATATAGGAGAATATGTGTATGATCAAAACATGCTGACATTTAAATATCATACATAGTAATTCATTGATCATAATAAATAGTCATGTAATAAGGTTCGGATATTCCCCAGATATGGAATATAAATGAATCAATGAAATTGCATCAAGATAGAAAAACCTAAGATTGAGATGATGTCATAGAAGAGGGGACATTTTTTCATTATCATCATCATAGAAATCAATTTTCCAAGTTTCCCTTGATTGTATTTATAACATGATCACATTGGGTTAACCAAAAATGTAAAAAATATAGGATTTATATACCCTCTTGTAAAACATTTTATGTTCTTAAGATAAGATCTAGTGTACCAATTAAGTTAATAGGATCATAAAATTTTATGATTTCACTGGATTATTTTAACAAAACATGATAGGAACCATCCCTGATACACTAGGAAAATTTTACACAAGCATACCCTAACATAGATTTAAGGTTATTCCCATCCAACACATGTTGGTGACAGGAATGCTTCATCCTCAATAAAAAAGGAATGGTTTTTCTAAAACTACTGATAAATATTGGAAGAGATAAATGTAGAAATTCATAATTTCAAACAATCATCAAGGATAATGTTATGAATGAATATAGATAATGGTATACCAAAACATTTCACTATAATAATAAACTACATCTACAAATCATAAAACTAAAAAAATACATATACGGTAAGGTTATCAAATCTCATGTGATAATAACTACAATATTACTATCTATAAATCACTCATACATTTATCCTCTAAGAGAAATATTCCCTATACCTACACTTGGCATATCATAATTATCATACACTCGATGGAAAATGTAGTGGATGAGAAAAATATTCCAATATGACACCACAATCATCCTATAAGGAATTAAATATAATTAAACCATTATTTATTTCATTTTAAATAACACATGTCATATAGAGTAACATAAATATATATAATTAAAAATAATCATTACAAAATTTAGATGATATATATATCATGCATAATATTTAAATGAAATTTTTTATAAAAGGTTTAGGCCAATCAACTAGATTAAAAATATATTTCTATAAACAATATATTGTATAATCTAATAATCATTTAGAAAACCACTGTGAAAAATATTTATCAGGGTCATACGTTTCTGAATATTGTATCCTGACAATTATCAACCATATTCAAAACACAATTTTGTGTTCAAGATTCCTGAGGTATCAAGAAATCATTATAAACAATCACTTACATATATTAGGACACATCATTGGAAATCATGTTTATGTGGGTTTAGTTACTTTTGATATCGTCAATCTATTTCTAGGGAGTTGGAGTCATATTTTCATTCAAAATATAAAAAAACTTTTTCATGTTTCAATAATTAATTTCAATTTCATAACCAAATCAATGGTTATAATCATCTCTATTCCATTAAAATAATTTTTTATTTGAAGACACATACCTCAATAATCATTAGAAATTCATTTTCATAAATCATTTCTCATTTCAATCCATATTTTTTAATCAAAATAAAAAAAAGTTTCAATTCCATTTAAATTTGGATTCTTCCCAACATTTCTTATCATTTTAAATTAAAACATAAAATAATGACATATTATTATTTTTAGTCAATGAACAGTTTATATCAAATAAACCAAAAAAAAATTGGGACTCATTCATTGTGTTAATATGTTATAAAACACCTTCCTTTAATTAAATGAATAAAACAACACCATTAATGGTAATCACCTATGACAAAAAAATAGAAGGATAAAAATAAATCATCCAAAAAATAAAGATCTATAATTTTAATGATATAATCCATAAAAAAAATAAAAAATCAATAATCTCAAATGACTGATAGGTAAGAGGAAAGAAAACCAAAATCAAGGGTGAGAACTCATAATAGGGTGGATCATGATCTTCATATGACCCTATGATTCACAATAGAAGACATTAGAATATTCATGAAATCCACTAGAGAGTATCAAAAATACATGTGATAAACATAATGTCTAATTGGGAGGTCTCAGATTCCAATTAATATTTCTGGTTTCTAAAAAAATATTTCATGGGATGAAAAATCACACTATTGAATTTATTTTTAGGGAAAAACTATTTTTCTTAACAATGAACAAACCATACAAACTTACTATGATTTTATATTATGTTAATAATTATTCAACATAGTTGCTCTAAATGTGCACTAAACTTGAATTTTTTTTGATTCCATGGGTACTTTAATTAAGAGGAATGCACCCAATTTTTTAAAAATATTTGTCCACATAAAGACACAAATTATAAGGAACACAATTTTACATCCAAACCACAAGGTATGACCTAATTGTCCATCAACCGGGTACAAGAACATGAGCTTCATAAGATTTTAAATCTTCATCTAAAATAACCACAAATCATGCACTGATAAAATTTCAATAAAAAATTGTGAAGATATACATAAAATTGACTGACATGAAGTAATAATATCCCAACCAAAATTATTCTTTGTCCCTATAATGTATATCTGAGATATTTTGTCACATTTAAATTAGTACACATGTCTATAATCAGTTCCTTATTCTCAAAATTTTCATGACAATCAATCCCTGATGACATAGAATATATATTATAAATTTTTCCTTCTAATAAATAAAATATTTAAAAACATTTTCAATATTTATTTATCACACAATCAAGGATTAATATTTTTTAAATTCAAAATAATCCCAGATCAAGAAATTATAATCTTGAGAAGTATACATCATGACCTATTATAGAAAATTAAAACAAATGATCTCATTAAAATTATGTGACCAGTCTAAATAGAATGAAAATTTAAAAAATGCTGAAAAATTCCATATTCCTTATTTCTATATTCAATCGATTCAAAATATACTGGTTACCCAATAAATTCAAGACTCTCAATTATACATGATAATAAAATGAAAAAACTAATGTGTGTAAAAAATGATCAGTATAATATTCATAAATGTCATATTCCATCAACATTCTACGATGAATCAACCGAATATTTTTTACCATCTATTTGAAAAAACTAGGTCAATTGATGGATGATTCACCAATATTCAACCAAAATAAATTAAATTTACATGTGGGCTATAAAATACCTCAAGGGGTGCTATATATATCGGGGATGGATATCTATTTTTTATTATTACTCAAAATATATGTATTGGATATCCAATGCCCCAAAAAAATATGGACTCACAAACGAAAAATGTTATCCAAAACCGATATAAATTATTCATTCTTTCCATCCACCTATAAATGTCAACAAAAATTATTACACATGAGATGGTTTATCATCATGGAGGTCTCAAAAGAATCATGAAGACTCGTGGAGATCCATATTAAATACTATAATAGATGAAACTGCATGAAATCACATAATATCATTAATAAAGAGACTCCTGAAGTCATAAACATATGTTCTATATCAAATGTGTATGAATTGAGATAAATTTGTAATACCACAAATCAAAACTAATATAACATTATTATTTTTAGAGGAATGTAGATATCATTCTATAAAATCCACAAAGATGTTATTTTAAACCTAATCAATTGACAAGTAATATAGTGTGAATTAAAGTAAGAAATGTATCATTTTCTTCGTAGCCACTTTAATAATCCGTACATATCATAGATCATATTCATGGTTCTAAGGGACACTACTAACTGTGAATTGTTGAAATTAACCACAATAGATATTATCATGAAAAATGATCAAATGTATAACTTATAAAATCTCAAAATACTTTCAAAAGAGAATGGATATTCACTAATGGTCTCAAGACAATAATGTCTATTCATAATTAAAAAAATATCATCATGATACATCAACAAAATAGACATTTTTTCAAGAGAAAAGTACAAATGAACACTTTTTAGGATAGTCATTATCTCTTCTTTTTGGAGTCCCACTTGAAACCATGCATTGGAATCATGAAATTTTAAACCCTTAATAAATTTTTCTGGGCATAGTTCAAAATTTTCCACCTAAATGAAGCATCATCACAATTCCACTTACATGTGGTGTAGGAAATGTATAAATTATAACAATATATGTACTCCACTAAACTACTCTAATGGGAATAATAATTTTATAGATAAACTATTTAAATAGATATATTTTATAGGAATAAAGATTAAAAAACAATCGAATATGTTATTTCCACCAGAAAACAAGACAATATTTCATATTTTCACATTATAGACCATTTCACGGATATATATTGTCATGTGGAATAATATTTCATGAACCATAGGACACCATTTGTCCCCCATATATTAGAATTTTCCAAAACAAGAATATGATGTTTCATGAAATACCACTTGGACCTGACTAACATTTGGAAGAGATAACAATAGTTCAAAAATCAGAACATGCCCTAACTAATCAATGTATATAAGAAATTTAAAATCCCATAGTAACGTCATTACCCTAACAAAAAAATAATTCATTATAGAATATATATTTTATAAATCATTAAACAATAAATTAAAATAAAATTCCATATCCATGAAGTATTGAACCACAAATACACTCAGGGGGTTTCTCCTATTTGATAATAGCCATCAAATTCAAAAGATTGAATAAAATTAAATTTCTTAATAACACATATTCTATGAAATTATCCTCGTTAATCCATATAATATATTTAAAAAGACAAATGTAATGTTGTTGGTACCTAAATATTTCTAGAATAATTTTCAAAAGACAAACATGATCGTAATTAGTTTTAGATTAAGACAAAATATCATTAATAAACACCATCATGTTAAAATGATGATACATATGGACTATATTTTTCAATTTTGACATAATAAATGTATGGGAATTGGTTTAAAAAAAATTAATAACGTTGTTTTTGTAGTGAATATACCTTCTATGAAAATTATTTTTCAAAAAGTCAGATTAATTACATGAAATAGATGAAAATAAAGATGAAGATCCATAATAGAGAACCAAATCACCGATATAAACTATTAAAAAATAGACAATCCTAGGAAATAATTTTTTATGTATCATTACCCAATTTAGGTATTAGTAAATAGCACAAAATATAGGATTCAAATCAACGTTAATTGAATATAACTTTTTCTACCCATGGTGACGCATGCGAGTGTATAAATTAATATTCTAGTAGATCATTTGATTGTGTTTTCAAAACATTTAATTATAATTTCTTTTGATAATTAGAGTAAATTTCTATAAGATGAGTCTATGGAATAAATTAGTAGAGAATAAGCAATAGGAATGTCATAGACTATGTTATCACTTAGTTCAGAAGGGTATGAAAATATGAATCTCATAATAATCATTATAGGAATTCCTGATTATATTAATATAAAAATTAATAAGAAAAGGTGAATTTAACTAGAATCAAACAAAGTATAAAATAAAGATGATTCATTAGTTATGGAACCTCTCAATGTATTTGGACCCACATCATCATCATATAATGACAACTCTATAATGTGAAGAATATTCAATATAGTTTTTTATTCATATATCCCTTTGTTTCAGGAAGAATATAGTTACACCATTGTAGTATATTTTTTATTAGAATTATACTATGAATGATATAAAAGATTTTATTTTAAATCTTCACACTTCCAGATAATCCATATTAATCATAGAACCTATGTGACAAAATTCATAACCATTTTTGGGGCGACATGTCTCTCCTAATCATAAAATGTACATAGTTATATATAAAACATTATATGATTAACTAGTGGGTTCTATTATTGTTGTTATTTAAAATATTCATAAACCTAACCTATAAATACATATTGACGGAGTGAAAACACTATAAATCATGAATTATAAGAACATACTCTTTAGCCTGGTACTCATATCAATAAAAGGAAAAATAATATAATCATGTTCTATTATTCACCAAGGATTATTTAACCAATTCTCATGGTGATTTAATTGTATTTGTGTTGAGATATATAATGATACACATTTCTAACAACCAATTTGGTCTTGAAAACCAAACTTCATATCTACTTGGACTACCCAAACTATGTACAGACATAACGTAATTATTGAAAACATAAAATGATACCTTTTGTTGAAAAACAAACATAGATACCTTAGTACTTGTACCTAATCCATCAATGATATTACTCAAATCATGTTCATGATACCTATGTTATGGAGACATCCACATTGAATCACCAAGAATTCAATGGGATCTATATTTCCAAAGGTACAAAACCAGTAGATAAATTAAACAATTTTATCATGAATTCCAATCCACAAGGACAAATTACCATAAGAAGAAAATTTAAATAATTATTAAAATGGAAACCATTAAAATATAAAAAATTAATCATTAATCAGAATGACCCATGTGAAACGTTTTTCATATATGGATTGGTAAACTCTATTACTCCATTATTCGTTAATCAATTACAATCACCTCCTTGAAGAGGATCCGTCCTAGCAGCTATACAAGGTATAATATAATCTAAAAATTATAGAAGAAAATTAATATGTGTGATTAAATGATCCATGTATAGTAAAAATATCCATAAAAAATTCAATAATAATATACCTTTTATGATTTCAATTTTAACAATAAAAGTCATTATTGGTAATTTTTATTTTATGAAATCCAAATCATCAAATCAAATCATTCTATGGAAGGTATATCAAAAACATGATTGAATTTATAATTATTAAAAAAATAATTTCTTATATTGTTTTCATTAATAATATAATAATATATGTAATGGGATGTATAATCATGGAAACACCACGAAAATCCCCATGATCAATATCCCCAAGGTTTGTTAGGTTCATGAAATAAAATCATGTAACATCTTCATCATTATCCTGGATCATAGATGTGTGAAATCATACATATAGCTAAACAAATTTGGAAAATCCAATGTTACCCCATTAGGGGACTCATCATAGAAAAATAAGGGAAATTATTTTTTAGATTTTGTTTTAATTATCAATCAATTGCTATGGAATTTGTGTCCTAGAATCCATGTTCTAATAAACCAATAAATAATCACGATAAAATCATATTTCATTAGTAAATATATCCTTGAAAAATAAATCATTTCGATTAAATTTTTCATTCATATATCCAAATCCCAATTTAATGATCTAATATTCCATTTGAATTTTTTAAAAAATAATGGGTTCAAAAATATCATTCCATTAAATTTAATTTTTATTTTCCCTTTATATAAAGAATCAATATCGAAAACATTCTAATTTTAAGATGTCATTTTTGTCAAAATGTACACAAAATTGCAATTTTGTTTAGATTATGTGATTTAAACAAATATCATTGCCTTTTGAATTAAATGATAATTTATCTCAAATACATTTTTCAAAATTAACAAATATCTATTTCAAAATTAATCATATTTTTATTGATTCTATTGAATTATAAATATTTATTGAACACCTTACCTTTAATAACATATTGAATACAACACTGACAATTAGAAACTATAATGGAGAAAAACTATGATGGAGATTAAGAATAAACCATGGATTCAAGATCCATAAAAAATATCTATTATATCTGAAATGTTAGGATTATAAAATAATAAATAAAATATAATTATAGGGGGTTCAAACCGAAATCAATGGTGGGAACAGATACTAGACATAGATCAAGATCTTACAAAATAAAATTTATTTTCACGTGGAGTGGTTTATATGGACAATAAATCATATAGGGAGCCTCTATATCACAATGAATCATGTTAGGTTATAATTAGTATTCATACTTATTTTAATCTATGTTTTTGTATATTAAAAAGATGATCTGATAGAATAAACACTACAAACACAGTTTTAGAGGTCATGTTTCACAATTATTACTTGTTATATTCCAATCGTGCTCCCATACCATGATTTAGGATGGGGTTCCCAGGTTTTAATGAATTTTATTTTTCCTATAAACAATCCTTTGTCAAAGGGTTCATGGTTTATGTTTTTTGGAAACATGGTTTGCATAAAAAATTAACCTCATTTTAGTAGATCATGTTAGAAAATATGGTATTTGTTGACACACCCTTTTTATGATGGATGGGTAAAAATATTATGAAGGACTCCATAAATATTCTAAAGATTCAAATAATCATAAAAGGCCAACCCATTACCAACCCATGAAAACTAAGAGGCATTGCACCCCCTGGAAGAGACACCCATGATAAGAAATTTTACTATGTACCTATGTGGAACAATTATTTGATTCCATCTACACATGACACCTACACTGGGAATATATAGGTATCACCTACTCAGATGAACTCCTTCAACCAATGTCCCTTCATTGCCTATATATAAGACCGATGGGCTTCTCATTTAATCAATTGAAAAATTGTAAGACCTCTCAATGTATTTATTGTGCACCACCATCTCCCATGTTATTTGATATATTATAGGTATTTGACTGAAGAACTAAAAAAGTAATAAATAAGGAGACTAATTAGGATTGATGATATTTGACATATGTGAGGCACTATCCATATCTATGTACATACTCATAACTCTTTAACAGAAACCATAGGGGACCATTGTTTCATAAGTGAAGGCATAATCCTTATTTTGTCCCCCGATAATCCATTTCAAATGGAATATAAAGCACACACAACCCTCGTTACCCTACACAATTCCCTTTAAATTCTCTGTGGATATACACTTCTCACCTACGAGGTATACTATTATGGTATAACAACACAGTACTCTTGCATGGTATATTTATGTCTAAGACCAATGTGATCCTTCTATTAAGCTCTCTTCCATTCAATTCATGAAAGGGACTATTTTTCTATGTAACCCTTATATAAAAGGGACCATTTTGAAGTCTCCACCAAGGCATCATGACATGTAAATCCAAAGGGACTTTCACACCAGTGTGTCTCCCATTTGGATTTAAATTTACTTAGTTAGAGGCTTCATGATTTTTTTATCTCAAAGGGTCAGGATAATCTAGAAATATATGGACTTGTATGTCCAAAATAATGGGGATCCCGACCAAAGAGATAGTGTCTAGAAGTTCTAGACATTTATTCTTAGGAATGGACTTGTTCTATCCCTTATCATCTATATTCCCTTGAACATCTATTTCCAATAATGGAGGGTAAGGATCATGCATAATTTTCCCTTTGACCTAAAATGAGGCTATCCTCTCCAATTAAGGATCCATTTTAATGTAATACCTTCTAGAGTATGACCCTAGACCTACGTACTGGACCCCATTTCATGTAACATTATTTTGTCCTCAAGAATTGAATAATTGAAATGCTCAATTTCTATTCCCTCATCTTCCATCAACCTTGAGGAAGGTTCCATTCACCTGACCTTTTTCACTACATCAATAACCTCATTTCTATTATTCCATGTAATGTAGGGAGGGGATTGTTTTGATGTATAATACCCCTCATCCACCCTCACATCTTAGGGATATGTAAATCGGAATCCATGAATGTTCCATTTCATAGTGAGTTTTGTCTCCATGTCCTCTGGCGTACAAGAGATGATTGGAAAGTATGTAAAATATTACTCTTACTCTTGTTTCTCACACATAGAATCACTCACATGGGCATAGAGGATAGTGATTACAATTATATTAACAAAATTCCCCCTCATCAATTGAACTATATGAACTATGATTCCAAAAATAATCTGGATGCATGCGAATATTGTCTCAGGGTCGTGCTAAAAAGGAATCCACCTTTGGAGTAATCTCTATATCAACCCTCTAAAATATCCATACTTCCCTATGTGACAAATATTATAATGTTCTCCATTTTCAAGAGCCATAATTACAAATTATCATGGTATTTAATTGTTTATTACATGGGATATGTACTAAGACATCCTGAGGTCTATACCAAACATCCAAAATCAACCATAGGTTCTCTAGGACACATTCCTAGTAGGGGGTTACATCCTCTTGCTATTTCATATTATTCAATGTTACTCTGGATTAATCTATATATTTCCCACAAAAATAAGAGGCTATGTACCTTTAACTTAATCATTGTTTCCCTATGATGTTAAAATGTAAGGTTTTGTCCTTCTCATATGACCTAAAAATTTATTATGTTTCTAATTAAATGGAACCTAGAAATGTGGTTTCTGATTCATTATACAATGATTTCGTGGAATCTCATTTATTTGTTCAACCAAAACATATAAACGAATTTCATTTCCCTAGATGATGTTAAACCCCAGAGTGTAATTTTGTCTACCTGGATGATAATAAACTCTAGAGTTCCTCAATGAGTGGCAAGAAGACAAGAATCTTATTAATTACGACTTATGAATATAAAATATCATTATAAAATGATCTATCAATGTAGATCCTTATATAACTAATGAAGTTCCCACATTTATGGAGTTCATCAGATTTATATAGATGATTTGTTGATTTATACATCCTAATAAATCTTTTCTAATATTGGGATGTCACATGTCATTCGTGGGAATTAAAAAAGGGTTTTTGAACATATCTTCAATCTATAAGAATGTCATAGAGTATGAAATAATTCCCAAATAAAGTGTGTAATAACCCATAATTCATATCATCTCAACAAATATGTGTTCTTAAGAATCGCTTTAAATGTCTTCTAATTTTCACATGACTTTCAAAATTATGACCATTTAGATATAGAACAATTTGGTGTTTTCAGTTCGACAAACCAGCTTGTTGGAAATCATTCAGAAGTAGAAAAATGTTTTGTGGAGGTAAATATGAGGGGAAGAAAAAAATGGTTAACCACACATGAAATAAATAACCATGATTATAATGATACTTATCGGTTAGGCCCCACCTACTCATAATGATTGAATGGGAAGAGTCTTGCAATCAAACACACATGTATATTAGATGATGATTCATTGGATTTCTGTATTTTTTCCATAAATAATTACACTCTTTTTCCAGAACTCCCTTCAATCCAATGACATCATTAATGTTTTCACCGATGGTAGTCCCTATGTTTTGTCTTGAAGGATCCTCATCTGCACAAAGGACATCATAGCCAACCTAAAATATTTAGCATAGGGAATCAAATTCACTTGTATTGGTATAATGTAATCATGGTTAAATATCTAACAAGGATGTTTTCCAAAAGTCTCCCAATCTCATCCATTCACACCACTCAATCTGTCAATGAAGATTAATGATCTTGTAGAAGGTGACACAGAGTTCCATCATTTGCAATTTTTATATTATGTCCCAATATTTCAATAGCCAGTACCACTTGTACATCATGGAGGATTACCATGAGGCCACCAATGGCCTCATAATTAAGACACAAGGGTATTTCCCATGGGATACCTCCATCAATAATAACCACATATGTCTTCTGGTAATGAAAAGTCAATATGATGAGGGTGTCACCTTCAGCTATCAAGTCACGTTCCCTAAGGCTTGAAGAAGTAAAAAAGAGCAATGAGGATGATAACCTGCATAGAGGGAGATGGTTTCCACCTTTTCCCCTCTGATGAAGTATAAAATATTAGTTATGTGTAATATAGAGAGCGGGAACATACACATGTCTTCTTTCAGTCTATTAGCTAATAGACTCATCTGAAAGTTCCTTGATCATGTATTTGAAAATAATTGGAGTACAGTGAGCAATGATATACTCCCACATACAATCATTTAGCTACCTGGTAGGCTACAGTAGCTGAAGTCAACGATGTTTTCAATCCAATTACGGTTGCAAATTTTGAGAAGGAACCTATATATTCTTACATCCATCATGCTTTCTGATAGTCTTGTTTCGAATCAATTTAGAGAAGTTTGTCAGAATACACTGACATGAAGAAGAGTGAAAATAAACTCTTGCCACCAACACAAGACTAATATAAATATCCACTTGTGGGATAGGGAAGACATTTTTAGGCACATACACATACTCTGGATACAAAATTGACTTATATCCCAATTTAGATTGCAAAATTCACCAAATAAATCCTTGAAATGGTGATATGGTAGATGAAAATCCCATCCCATATCCTAAAAACCTTCCAAAATTTCATAATAGTTTCAAAAAAAATGTTAGTGGGATATATATTTTTATATATATATAAATATATCATACAAAATGGGGATTCTAATTAGAAAAACACCCAATTGTAGACCCAAACCTCTACTCTCATTCAAGTAGTTCATGAAGAAAAATCCAGCATATTATTTAAAAAATTGGACTTGTAACATACTCATTTTCCAATTGTTGATAACTCGCATATTTTGATAGCCACACCAAGGATGTTACATAAAAATACCCATGTTAATCAATTAATTTATCCAGCAGTCCCAATCGCTCATAATAAGTCATCTATGAATAATTTCATCTTGCAATATTGGAAAATTAATAGCTTATATACCATCAGGATTCCTAGGATGTTGTAGTTCTTGAATCCCCCAAATATTAATCTATTACAAATCAAGATAATACCCTTTGATTAACATATTATGGGTGTAGTAGAAGTAATTACGATGGTCCTCATTTGGAACATTATTTTGAAGGACTACTTCATGGAAACAATATTGTTGATCATGATAACTTTTCACATGATATTATCCTAGAAAACCCATTATGTGGTTTGAAAAGAAATGAAAATGAGGTTTATCCCCTTTTTGTAACTCAAATTTTTGGTCATTACCATGATGGTATCCAATGATAATGTTCTCTGCACATTAGTGATTCTCATTGTAATGTGAATTCTAAAAATGGAAAATGTAGTGGAGAGAAATCCCTCTTATTTTGAGATACATGGAATCTCCATGATAGTGATGTATAATTACATATCAAGGGTATGTGAAATACTTTATCAGAAAAAAAACTTCCCTAGGAGAGATTCATCCTTTGAACCACCGAGGATTCATTTACCATCAAACACTATAAAAGAATTCTATAACGACTTAATTGAGTATGATAGAGCATCATGAAAAGAAAAAAAAAATCCAATCAGGTGGAAGATGGTTTTGAAAATAAAAATTATGATATTCTAAAAGTGAGGACACGACTATATAATACTAATATACTAGTCATGATTTTACCTATTCACATATCTAAATACAACATTCCAGAAGTTTTGGTGGATGATTGAATGCCTAGAAGCTCCCTCAACATATGAAAAAAAATATCATAAAAAATTAAATGTATTACATTATGTGGTCATATCATACTCATTTCATAATTATCAAAGGGTTACAAAACCAAATTGACTTGGAATAAATTCTGTATTTCTATCTTGAAATGATTGATAATCATTAGGGAACAATTCTAAATGCATGCCTCAAATAATTAATGACGTAATGAAAGATGATTGCAGATAAACAATATGTTTTTTAAATCATATGATGAGGTATACCTGGAGAATTGTATTTCACCGTTATACCAAATTAGTGAAACATTACAAAGGTGGTGTCATGCAATTTCATTTTCCCGGACCATCTAATACAAGTATAATGTGTTCAGGAATAAAGAGAGAAGGATGTTGAGATACAATTTTGCCAATCATCTGAGAACAGGGAGAAAGAATTCTACATAGAGGATGTTAGTAACAATATGATGAATATGTTAATGATATCTTATAGGTATTCTAAAACATGAGATATTTGTGGGTACGAAATTATGAACCCAACCAATGTTTCAACAAAACACTATAGAATCAGAAGAGAAACTATGGTGATATCATCCATATATTTTTTTGGAGAACCCCCATACCATAGGGATGGTGTCTTTTTCAACCCTACCCTCATGGTAATCTAGTTAGACATGAAGGTATTTTAATGTAAAATATGAAATTCTCCAACCCTTGTAGTAGTGGTTTATTCACCTAAACAATTCCATACTCAGTAGAAATATGTTTTCTCCAAATTTGTGAAGAACCAGAAAAAAGAATCATTTCAATTTATTCGATTTAAAGATTCATCACCTTCACATGGAACACATAGAATAATCTTTTTATAAGATTCCATTAATGATAAATTCCACTAATTATTTACCGGAGAATCAACTAATATAATTACACAGTCTCTTGGAGGATGCATACTAAATGGATCTCATAGAGTCATTTTCAAAATGCCATCTCTGTATTATGCATTTCTGAATATGATCAAAAAAATCAACGATGATCCTTAGAAAATGACTTCCATTCTGAAGAGTTATTATTTGATGTTCATGTTCAAGATAATGTAAATGGAAAAAAAATCAAAAGGATTGCATACTAGAAACTAGATGCCCACTCAAAATTTGGGTATCCCTTCAATTAATCATCCTCTACCACCGTGAAATGAACCTCAAAGGGGAAAATATATTGGTTATAAAATACATTACCTAACCCACATAAATTATAAATCCATTTTTATAGAAGAGAGAATTTATCATTAATAGGAAGAGATGAAGTAGTTGAAAATACTCAACCAATAGTTAATCCAATGCACCAATTCTTCCAGGTATGCTCCATGAATAGTTCTTAATCTCAATCTTATTGATAAATCACCTCAAAAAAGTAGGTTTTATAAAATAGATGAAGAGATATGGAATATATTCCCAATTTTTTAAATCAACATCTAATTTACACAGATATTGTAGCAGTATACAAATAATTTAAACCATTGTGTACATAACCATAGTTGGTTATGTGGGATCCATACAAGAGTGTCCATATAGTTTAACCCAAAAAATACTAGTAGTGCCTCCACCTGTGGTCCAACGAGTAACTGAACCAGTTTAAAACCCATCCACCACACCCATTCAGGTCTAGTCTCATCTAAACATTAAACTAATCTAATAAGAACCATTAATTTACTAATGGGTATATTATAAGGAATAAATGAATGATGTGCTCCAGCCCAAAATAAAATAAGGATTTATCCATATTGGTTGATCCAAATCCTCACCCTCCAAACATTGGGAATCCCATATTTTCAATCATTATTGTCATGGGAGATCTGAAGATGAAACTGATGCATTTCATTTGTCACTATGATCCAATGATGGGAACCCCTGTGAAATAAGAGGTAGAGAAACTCATATGATTTGTACACAAATTATTGGTGACAACCTTTGTATGGTAATATAGTTTGTAGTCTCGATCAAGTAATGGATGTGAATATATTTTTCAAAAATACCATTTCCAATTCATCTTAATGTGGAAGAATCCTATAGTCATTTATCACACAAACTGTAAACAATTAGAGAATGAAATACTTATAGAATTAATTTCTCGGTTGGATGGATTACAGTATCACATAAAGATAAATCTCCATAAGGAAAAGATTTTTCTTATATATTTTAAAAATAATCATGGAAATTTGGGCAAAATATTATTGCCTATGAATGAAACATGATAGTTTCAGGAGGAAACCCCAATTTCTCAACAATAGGGAAGCAAAATTCCAAATAGTATTTCTATGTCAAATTTAATTATATCATCTCCAGGAATAAAATATGTAATATCATAGGTTACTAGAATTATTCATATGAAATAACATGTAGCTGACCCATCTATGAAGCCTTCATCATACTATATGACTCCATATCCAAAACAACATCCACAATGGACAACTCATCAAGATGATCAATGATATCTTAGGTGGATGTAGTTGGAGGAGTTAAAAAAATTCCATTTTTTGGAATGTAGAAGTTCCGATATACATCATTTCATATTAAAAAAAAGATAATCCAGTTTAAAAATCCCAATTGGATGAAAAATGAGGGTGATGGGAGATGGTATGGAACTGTAGAAGTTTTGGTTACTGTAACAGTCGGGTTAATATTCACAAAATGGGCCTTTGGATACAAAATTGGGCCTACGGGCTATGTAATGGGCTACATGCCTACTGGGTCTCAGGGCTATGTAATAGGTATTCCTCTACCAATTTATAAGATTTATTTTCATTGCATTAATAATAATTTAAGGCTTTGGGAAAATCCTTTTTTTTCGAAAAAGGTGATGAGGATTTACCTACAAATTTCCCCTTCCAATTAATGATTGTTCGTCCCATATAAGATAGTTTTGATTTCAAAGACCTCTAAAAAATGAATTCTTAATTTCGGAAAGTAAAACTGAATGGTTCATCATCCCTGGTTGAATGTGTTATAGCTGCAAATCTAGGTGATAAATGTATGTGGAGAGATTTTAATAGAACTAATATGAAAATATTTAATGATCAAAGAGATGAAATAAGCTCAATTAGACTTGTTCTAATATATGAACACAATTAACACACCAAACTATTCATCATTCTACTTAAACTATACTAAATTCATATTAACAAATAGCTCATCCCCACAAAGGAAAACCCTCAATGAAGTGACATTTGAAGAAGGATGGAGAGGAAAAAGAAGAAGATGAGAACATGTAAAGGCCAATGTTTTCGTTGACCATAGTATATTTTAGGCCAATTGTCTCAATGGAATGTGCACAATACAACCAAAAAACACTTGAATTTCCATTTAATAATAGTGAAAAGGCACAAGATATGGAATGACTAGCAGGAAAGAGAACAAAGGAATGAAATGAGTGGGGTATAAAATACTGAAATCCATGTGTGTTAGCTCGGACAGGACCAAAATATTGAGCGGTAAGGCTTCCCATGGTTTAAAATACCATATAATGATATTTAAATGTATCCCCATGACACTATAAAGTCCACTACAATATTACATTCATTCCAATTGTTCTCTACGCTTATGTCATTAACAATATTGTTTTACAACTAAAATGAGGTACCCAATAGACCAGGGGGAATTAGAATTACCTTTAATAGAAGTATATGATGACTGAATAATATATTTCGATTAAAAAATAGAAATGTTTTGTATCATGAATACTTTTATCCCATTAAGAAAGGCATTGAATTTTTCCATAATAGAGTTACAATTGCCACAAAATTGAACAATATGAGTCTACCTCCCATGAAGAATCTTAATCATATTAGGAATTGAACTTCAGTTTTGTTAACATCATTATAAAACTGATCCCATATAACCTTAAGATACTGATTATGAACCTGACATCCCAATATATGATTTGGGAACTATGGGAAGAGTTCATCAAGTTCCTGGATACTATCAAATATGTTGTCCTGATAGAGGCCACTACATTAACAAAACACCTGGTAAAATTGTCTATGCATCCATAACTCATGAGAAGTCGATGAAATGACCTCAAAATGATAAGGGATGTTCTTCCTCCATTCATTATAGGGTCATCTCTTACATGATCATATTGTATGAATACTTAGAGGATACACCACTACCACGATGAAAAGTGGTCCAGCCAAATGGGCCTAATTTTCCAAGAACAAGAACACAACTATCTTTTATTTTATTGACGCCCCTTCAACATTAGAAAGGACATCTATTAAAATTATTATATAATATAATCCTTATTATAAAATGTACGAAATTGTAAACTAGAGTTATGATATATTCAAACAACTTTCTCATGTTTTTGTTATGTTATCAATCGTGGATGCTCCTAGACAATCCAAAGTCTTCTGAGATTCACTCACTGAGGAATTTTCAAGACCAAAAGTGTATGAAGTAGATCTCAAAACCAAATATGTTTATCATGTATAGAATGATCATGGGTAATTCAATGTGATTTTATCCTTAACTGAACTGGTTGTGGATGTTGTGATTAAAGGACATGTCAGAGCCATGTATATATCTGGCATGTTAAACGACGTTGACTTTCATTGAACCTACATTAAATATGTATCTAGATAGAACCTAATTAAAATCCAAAAAAATCATCAATTGGGTCTCAATGAACTACACTTATCCACCTCCAATTTTTTGTTATATGGTAATGAAATGAATGAGAAAGAGTATCTCTATGAGATCACAATAAGAACATAGTTTGGTGATCTATAGTCTGATTTAGTGTTCATGGTTTCTCAAAAATACCTACATGAAATTTCATGTTTGGAGGCCAATGAGAATATTATCATGCATCCATTCCCTCATCATATTATAAATGTCACAAATATTCTATCATTGGTAATGTTGGGATATTATATGGTGAAAAGACCTCCATTTAATTCCTTGGATACATAATAAATTGATGCATGGTTCTATAACAATGGATATAATCATTAAATGGATAATGAAGAAACCCAATCAATGCCTAATATGACATGAAAATCATCATATGTAACCCTTTTATGAAGCATAGTGGGGATTATCATCAACATTTTAATCAAATATAATCGGTGGGAATGAATTAGACAATTCATTCAGTACATTCAATAATGTTAATCCTGAATGTTGTTCATGATGTTTCAGAATAACATATCAACCCTATGAATGATATAAAAAAATATATTTTTTCATTTGTTCCATTTATCTTAAAAAATTATGGGTTCTATCAGTTGAACCTGAAGAAACTATCATGAACATAGGATAATGTGAGCAAGAAATGATTTCATTATCCTACAGATGCCCAAAAGATTATCCCCCTAGTCCCTCAGAAGAACTTATTTTATCATATCCTCCTCATGAATAAGTAGGATAATTAGAGAATGTGTTAGGGAATGATGATAATGTTATTGGTGATGCCCCTCAAGAATTTGAGGAAGATTTCCTATAAATTGTGTATAAAATCTGGCAAATAAATATGGGTGAAAAGAAAATCCCCTCACTACTCTTTTTAGTGCATCCATGACTCTTGGAAATTAAGAGGTATACACCTACATCTTCAAAAAAAATCAACAGGTATTTAATATGAATTACATAGAGATTAAACGATTTTTCCTTGAGGTGGACACTCATCACATGGTTTTTTTGAATATCATCATGGATACAACCATGAATCATGACGGATTAACCTGACCCATGCCTACAAAATTTAGGCTGATGTACATAAAATAATAGAAGAAAAAATTATTCCAGAGGTGAATTATCCAATTTGGATAGATAATATTATACAAGTGAGAAAAGAAAAAATCTGAGCCATTATTGATTTTAGTTATATAAATCAGCATTTTTTCAACAATAACATTCTGGTTCCGATAAAATTACTCTTGATTGATGAAACATCAAGTTATCATGTTATCTTTTTCATGTATGGATACACTAGGTACAATCAAATATGAATGAGCCTAGATGATGATACCATTGACAAATATATAAAATATTTAAGACCTTATTGGGGAAGTTTATTGACTAAATCATTGATTCTGTGATGGATAAGTCTGGATAATGTTATATGCACATGGATTATTTAGAAACCATCATCAGAATTCTTTGACATAATAATCTAATGATGAGACCCTAGAAATGTTCTTCTAGGTTAATCTCATGAATGATTCATGGCTTCTTCATACACCATAGTGGCATCGATGATGAATAATGTGAAGAATAATGATATACATTTTATCTCACATCCTCAAAACATTTAATAGTTGAGAGGTCATCATTGAAACATAGAAGACAATTGTCACTTCATATCCAACCATGCAGAAAAATGTTAACCCTTAACCAAATTTATGATGATAGGGGAAACCTTATTAGTGGACCAATGAATGTCATGAATATTTTGATTCTCTCAAGAAATACCTATTGATCTCGCTAGTATTGATTCCATTAGTAAAAGTTGAGTCACTACCTATAGCACAGTGACATCCACATGGTATCTCAAAATAACCAACTCAAATTTATCCTCAATCATCCTATATTTATTGGGTTGCAGTCATAGTGTGTAGTTATTCAATAATAGTTAGACATCGAGTGTGTGCCTCAAAATGAAATGAAAGGCCAATCATGGGTGACATCCATCATGAGAACCCATCTACATGGGAGACTTCATTAAATACAAACCTACCTAATATTGAAATTTTATCCTTTCATGAATTTCCCCGAAAACGGGAAATGTTTTTTATAGTCCATCCAGAAGCTTAGTTGGGATGTGAATTGAAAACCCTATGCTCCATAAATACTAGTATGGGAGTGTTCATATCTCCCTAGAAAAACTAGAATTGTTGTACACCTTCTAATTATCAGATCATTGTACCATGAATGATGTAGAATATAAACCTATCATTTATTATCTAGAATTCAAACTCTATATACAGATAACCCATCTATATGTATAAGGTGACTCAGTTTTGATAATCATGAAATTAAATAAAGATTACTCCATCATAAAAGATGACATAATTCCCATGTTTGACTATTTCTTAGGGTTAATGGGAGAATTTTCATTAGTGACGACCTTGGCTCATGTGACATGGTTTTTGAATTCCCACGAAGATGCTAAGATTATAATATCATGTCTCACTATTAACACCACTATAATGAAGTGGACAATGAAATGATAAAGGATTTCAACATGACCCTATCATATATACTACATAAAATAGTGTATGAAGATATGATGAATTATCCTGCTAAGCTATTTCTTGCCTTCTGGTATTACTAGACAAATACCCATATTGAAAAATGAGAAACCATATTCTCGTTCATATATGAAACAGAGGCAGTCCCACCAATTGGAATTCAGTTTCCATCACTTTGTATTACCATTTTTGGCTAGTTATCTATATATGAATATTCTAAAAAATGACTGAATGATTGGGAGATATTGGATGAAAATAGATTCCATGCATTGCATCATTTAGTGTTATATCAAAACAGAAAAGCATGTTCCCTTAAAAAAATGGTTCTCCAACATTCATTTCTCCATTTAGAGTTGGTTCTGGTCCTTCGTACTCTAATAATACTTGGATATAATTCCCAAAATATTGAGACAATGTAAGAAGGTATTTATAATATACATAATTTCCACACTAAAGGAGCCTATTAAACATTCTAAATGTACGGAGAGCTCAATACATACCCAACCGAAGAATGTTTCTTGAAGAATTAATATATGTAGTCACATAGATGGTATCCATGTTTCATGATGTTAAAAATACAACAAATCATACATCTTTGATACAAGACATTAAAATGAAAAGATGGTCCTTCTATGATGATGTTAAATTGCATGAAAAAATATCTTTGACAATGTCATTAATTTAGGTGATATTTATTTTCTTTACTGCATGGTGTTAAACTGTATAGTTTTTATCTTCATAATTAAATGTTATCAAATCCCCCAAATTACCAAAATTTGACACTTCATGTGGTTCCTCAAAATATATGTAATTTCCCTAAAAATATTTCATTCACAACATTGTCACTTAGTGTAAAATGATCCTCAATTATACCTATGCTTTAATTATATTTTTAGAGGTCCATTTTCAAGAACTATATGGTGCATGATTCTCATCCCAATGAGATCCATAGTGACACATTGGTCCTATAACTTTGATTATCCACAATGTTTTTTCCCTATCATATCACAAACATCCTCACCACATGTTGATAAACTTCATGGTCATTCAAGAATAAGTTTTTGCTGGAATCTCATTCTATAAGAAGCATTAGGATTCCCAGATCTCCAATCATGGGCCCAGCCATGAACATAATGAATTAAATTCCACTCTTCTAGTGTATGACCCAATTATATTCATGTAAATCTTTTAAAACATTTATCTTTATTCTCATAAAATCATGAGTCTTGATCCCTACCATTATTCTAGAAAACATTAAAATCACCATTATCCACATAAAAATTCCAATAGGTATTGGGAACCCATTCCAAAACTACATGTGGACTGATTCTCATCCCAATAAGATTGACACAAGGTTCCAATTCCCTAGTAAATAGGAAATATTTCAATCATTTACCAGGGGTTAAAATTCATACGTGCAACTTCAAATTTAACAACATAGAATATTAAGAACAATGTATGGATAGATTCCCATCCAAATGAGATATGTAGTGACACAAAAATATACTATTTCATGTCCATATACAAGATAATAATAAATAAATAATATCACATATGAGAAATTAAATCATTTTTTGTGAGGGAAAACATTTCAAGGAGTACACATGGCTTGATTATTTCCACATAAGGATATATGGTGTTGTTAGTGTAATATCGCACATAAGTAAAAAATATGGAATTATCATATTTATTAATATTTTTGATTTAAATATTAATTTTTGTTTAATGGGGATGATATGTCTGAAAGCGTACTCAACACGCAACAATATTTTTTTATCAAATAATATTTTGCACACAATAATCAGTTATAACGAAAAATTATAAAATAATGTTATTATTTTAAATTAGTACTTACTCGTGCGTTAACATGAAAATATGTTAAATTATTATTTTTCAATAAGACAAAACTATATTTCAATTTTAATAAAGAAAATGAATATTAAAAAAATTGAAACAAATAGTGGTACTAATATTGAACTATAATTGGATAAAATATAAAGAATTGAAAACATTTGAAAATAAGAAAAAGGAAATAAAATATGAGAATATGTAAGAGAATATTGAATAGAAATTGGACAATATATGAGAATATATAAGGAAAACATATGTATACCAACACTGTACAAAATTAACCATACAAATTCAACATGAATAATATAATGAAAACATATAG
Organism: Viscum album; assembly: GCA_963277665.1. NCBI lineage: Eukaryota > Viridiplantae > Streptophyta > Magnoliopsida > Santalales > Viscaceae > Viscum > Viscum album. The sequence goes on from OY728127.1 coordinate 1,141,376,105, forward strand.
AAGAATATACAAGAAAATAAAATTATTTGAAAACATAAAAAACATACAAGAGAATATATAACGAAAAATATACTTTCTAATACATGAATTGAAGGAACAAATGGACATTATTTTAGAAAAGCACATTAAAAATGAACATGAATGAAATAACATAATTATTAATGTCACTGATAAATTATTATAATAACATGGATGATTTTTTATACAGCATTAAATATATATAATATAATATTCCAATTGACATGAATTATAAGAACATTCAAAATATACATTTAAATTTGAAGACATACAACATATGTATTAATGTCATCAGGAAATTATGTCACACTGTGCAAATATCCAACTTCAAATGTGTTTATGACTTTTTTTCATAAGAAAAAATGGTTAAAAGATGATTACCTAAATTTGCAGAATCAAAAAAAAATTGAATGTTAACATACAATAATTATTTAAAAACCAAAATAAATGATGTCATAATCTACCTTTTGATGCCTTCAATAAAAACCGTTGTCCAAAGGCTGCACAACAGCCATTTGAAGCTCATTATTTATGATAGGAAAATATTCAATAAAAAAAGAATGGTCTACAATTGTGATAAAATGTATGAGTTGGTTTTCAATCCAATACCCTATAAAATAGAATTGAAGATTCAAGATACAACGAGAACATGAAGTGAAATGAGAATGCACCATTAAGTAATTTAAAGAGGCTATAAACAGGAATTATATTAAATCTACATATATCGAGGAAAAGGATTCACCGTATAACTCATAAAGTCCTAAAAAAATCCATCCAGAAAATACCTTTGTAACATCCCCTTATTACAATCTTCCATAAATTGCACTTTTTCACTTCATCGACAAAAAATACTTCATATTCCTCTCAGGAAAACATAAAAATCAAGTAAATAAACCATCACCATTAAAGGATGGTTCCCCATTCTTATGGATTATGCATCACTGTTCCTTCATATGAACCATCCATAATTGAACCGAACTACAATAGAAACTGTCAATTGCTTTCCATGTTATTTTACCAATCGGCACATTAACAAAGTTGATGAATAAAGATTTTCCAGTCCTATATATTGATTAATCATTCTACTAAATTATTGATATTTCTTTAACATACCAATTAATAATAAACTACAGTCAATAGAAAACCCAAATAAGTTCAATTGTAATCATGAAAAATAAAACATATCACATTAAAATGAACACAAAAAAATTAATTATCTTCTCACATATTCATGTTCTCCATTACCATTAATGGATGGTGGCCCTTGACTGTGGGTTATGCATAGCTGTTCTTGTTGATGAACCAATCATAAGTCGTACTGACCTACATTAGAAACTGTTAATTTCTGTCAATTGATTTTACCAATCAGAACATTAGCTCAGTTGATGTATAAAAGATTGATACAAACACTAAACATACCATTTATAAAAAAATAAACAATACAAAAAACTAATCAGATCAATTTCACTTAATAAAAATAATACATATCAAATTAGAAACACAATAAAAATGATTTTGATAATTATATCAATTTTTACAAATACATTGAATTTTTTTTTGTCTAATTCCAAAAAAAATGATATGAAATTAAAAAAATGAAGAAAATCTAATGGGAAACATTTTCACATGATATCAAATTATAAACAACATAACATTATTCTATAAAGTGAAAAAAAATTATGCTTGTACAAAATTGTAGCATGTATTAAACAAATACATCCAATGTTAAGAATGAAATCATACTTTGAATGAATGTCAGGCAATGTTGGTGACCAGGAGATATGATAGTATCGATTTTACCAAGAATATTGTGAATTGGCTGCATACTGACCCAAAAACTTCATCATAACTAGAGTACAAGGATTCATTACATATGATGTTGCAAACAATATGGTTCAGAGCAATCATAACTACAAGATTGTTGTGCTTTAGAAGGTCCTTTACATTTTCTTGTTAAAGGGAGATATTTGAAGTGCTTACCCAGTTATTTTTCATCTCATTTCTATGTCTATTGACATGATAATGCACTTCAATGTTCCTAATAAAAAACCCACATTCTATAAGTTCATATATTGCAATAAATTCAAAATTATTGATATATAATAATTTATTTCATGTTAATCATAAGAGAGTTGTAGCTTTTAAAAGGGGCTATGTAAAGTTTTTTTAATCTGGGGGGGGGATCACACATGTATGAATAAAGGATCGACAAAAATATAAATTTTTTTACTACAATGATCAATTGATTTCATGTGTGGTTCTTGGAATTTTCTTCATTCACATCAGGTGGAGAATCAATTCTTGAGTGGTTTTTCTGATGGTATCCATGAGAAGATGAAAATGACTAATCCATGTTCACTTCAAACTTCTTTTTGGTTTACCATAACAACATGGTGGTGTTCATTGAAATTTAGATAAGTGGGAAGTCAATAGGTGAATGAATTATAATAATACGTAGAGGATTTGTCTAACAAAAATTTAATTAAAATAAATACAAAATTTTAGTATTTGTAATTAGCGTAGTGTAATAGTTCATAGAAGGAAAAAAACCTTAAAAATAAATATATTAGATGAAATATGGATGAATAATTATGATATGATTCATTGAAATTAACTTACAACAATAACATTTTCCACCACATCAATTATGCTTATGGAAAATCAGTTATCGATTTCATCAAAAATATGAAATTTATGATATAATATCAGAACAATAACTAACTTTTGTGTTATAAATACACAAATAGAGAACATGTTTACATGCTTTATCTTAGAATTGAGACCACCTCATCAATATCCATGAACTACATTTTGGTTCCATTAAACATAAGGTTCACTAACCTACAAATAGAAATATAATATCGAGTTTGAATTTTGATCATAACAAATACAAAATGATAAAACAATGTTATATTTAAATTTAAGAAATAATTATGTAAAAAACACTGGTATGTGGAATTTGATCAAAAATTTAGTATGCCATCATGATCATCATTTCTTACTATGTGATTATGATCATATTTTGGTAATTCTGATTTTTTTTAATAAACAGTATTTAACACCATTAATCCTTGACATATAACATAAACATTGTTATAATCTATGTTCTAGGTCATATGGCAGGTCACAAGCCTGAACCTCTATTATACACTAAAAATTGAGCAGGGTAATGTCAGGAAACAATGTTGAAGAAAAATTAAACTTGGTATTCTTATCTAGGAAACCATTATGTCAGCATTTATGTATGGAATATCATAAATACATTCAAGAATTATAATGATAGATAAATGATCTTGCACTAAAAATTTAAATCAAATTAAAATATATTTTTATAATATGAAAACCACATAGTGTATCTGATCGTATATTAAATAGAAGCATACAAAATCCATATATAGGATGAACTATGAAGGCTGACATCAGACATGATTATATGACATCATCTTCTAATATTAATATTGAAAACTAAATCAAATAATATGTTTGGGAAATATGGCATCCAAGTCAAAGCAAAATGAAATTTATGAGACAATATTAGATATTGAATTAAAATTTTTACATGCCGGATTGACGATGTGTTTTTTAATAGAAAAAATTGTGATGACTGATTAAAAATAATGAGAGAACTACTAAAAAACTGAACGTATATTAGTCATTCCTACTTCAGATATCACATGTATTGCCTCTAATTTCAAATCATTTAATTAGACCAAATAAATATATATATGAATACACCAAAAATTGATGTCTTTAATTGTGGGATATTTATTGAGAGAGAGATAATATTATCCAGTGTAATGTTTCTATCTCTCTCTAGCTCGTCGTGGTACGCACACCCTTCTCATGCATTGAACTATGGAGAATCAAAAAAGAAAATAATTCAAAACCAAAAAATAACATACAACAAAATATCCCATGATAATCTAAAAATCATAGACAATATATAAAGAAAGTTACCCATCCTATAATTCTATAAAATCATTATAAAGTTAACCAAAAACTGACAAAAATCCATTAATATATTATTCATGTTGAAACATTAAATAAATTCAATGTGATATAATCATTATTTGTGTTGTAGCTTCATTATTATAGGTATATTTCATTACAATTATGCTTAATCAGATCATTGATCAAAAATTAAAATATATAATATTCTGGAATATTTCTAATACTTATCCAATTGAATAATCATAAGATTAGAAACGTGAATGAAAAATTAATTGAATAAGATGGTTTAATGGAATACCAAAAGAAATTGATAAAGAATCATTAAATTTTTTGAAGAAGGTTCCACTGAAAGTAGTGTAGGATTGTGATGTTGATACTTTTACTGAACCATCACATTAACATACCTAATAATTTTATTTAATGTAAAACCATCTCCTCAAATCAACTGAATCCAATCGATTGAATCCTAACAAAGGATCCTCTCCATTAATTCAAAAACTGATAACAATCGTATCAAAATATCCATAATGCATTATATAATAAAATAGGAAAAAATAAAAGATAATTTAATACTAGAATACAGTGACGGTCCTAGTAGAATCACCATTTACCAGCATCATATGATTAAACAGATGGTCTAATATCACATTAATTGTCAATCACAGTACTTTTTCACTATGATGGTTAATAAACAAATTCAAAAAATAGATCTGAAACGATTAGACAAGAACTAAAATATAAGTTTGTTGAATAAATGGAGAAGGTGAATCCATGAATTTCGTGTCTTCTTCCCAATAGAGCCAAAGGATACATACATAGTACTGATTCAAATGATAAGGAAATGAATCATTGTTCAGAAATACAATATAACATCAAGATCAACATTTCATACCATTTGATGATGATCAGTGTTTGGAAAATCTTAATTGTTTTAGGTAATAGTCAGTATTTAACACCCTCAAAAATTGATATATAAAATTAATATTGTTCTAATATATGCTTCAATTTCTCATGGAAGGTCATAAACCAGAACATTTGTTATACCACAAAAATTGAGCAGGATAATATCTGGAACCTATGCAGAAACAAATTTCAAGTGGATATGCTTCTGAAAAGTACCATTAGGATAATATTTATGTATTTAATATCATAAATAATTAGAATAATTATAACGATTGAGAAAGGATTTAGCCATAATAAATTTAAATCAAATTAAAATAGTAATTTATACATTCAAAACTGCTTACTGTATCAGATCATATAATGAATAGAAGCATACAAAATCTATATATGAGATGAACTATGGAGGTTTACATCAGACATAATTCAATGATATCAATTTCTAATATTATTATTTTAAAAAATATAAAATAATATTTATGGGAACTGTGGCCTTCAAGTCAATAAAATTAAATTTATGAGACAATACTAGAACATGAACTGACCATTTCTCATGTCGTATTGAAGATGTGTTCTGTAAAAGAGATAATGTGATGACTAATTAAAAATATATAGAGAACTACTAACCAAATCAACATACTTTAATCCTTCCTCCTTTAGAGATCACTTGTATTTCCTGTAATTTCAAATCAATAAATTAATGCAACAAAATATATAAGAAAAGACAAAATTTAGTTGTTTTCTACTGTGAGATATTGATGGAGAGAGATAATATTATCCAATTTAATGTTTCGATTTCTCAACAGCTCATCTTGGTAAATACACCCTTCTGTTGTAGAGAATTATAGAGAATAAAAAAAATTCAAAACAAAAACATAACATACAATAAAATTTCTCACGATAATCTCAAAATCATAGACAACAAATAAATCAAGGTACCCATACAACAATTGAGTCCAATCATTATATAGTTAACCAAAAAGTGACATCCATCCGTTAATATATTATTCATGTTGCATCATTAAATAAATTCAAAGTGATATAATCTTTATTTGTGTTTAAGCAACATAAATAAATGTAGATTTGTTTATTATTTTCCTTAATGAGATCATCGATCATTACTTTTAAAGATACAATATTTAGTAATAATTATAATAATTATCTTATTTAATAATTATAAGAGAAGTAAGATGAATGGAAAATGAATGGCATAAGTTGGTTTAATGAATTACCAAAATAAAATGAATAAAGAATCATCACAATGACTGGAGAAGGTTCCACTGAAAGGAGTGCAAGATTGTGAGGATGCAACTTTTGATGAACCGTCACATTACCTTGCCAAAAAATGTAATTTGATGCAATCCCATCTCCTCAAATAAACTAAATCCAAACAATGGAATCCTAATGAAGGATCAAATCCCACTAATTCAACAATTGTGAATAGGAAAATCAAAAAATCTAATATGCATTTAGAAAATAAAATAGGAATAAATAAAAGATAGGGTTATACAAGATAAATGGTAAATGAAATAATCAATCATGAAGATTTAATGAGAATTCATTGAATGTATTGGCAGTCCCCACAGAATCTCCAAGTACCAGCTTCATATGATCATAAAGATGGCCTAAAATCACATTATTTTTCAATCACAGTTTTGTTTCACAATGATGGTTAATAAACCAAATTCAAATCAGAGACCTGAAAAGATAATACCATAACTAAAATAAAACATAGTTGAATAAAGGGTGAATGAGAAACCATAAATTCCCCACATTATTCCCAATAGAACATAAGAAGGGTACATACATAGAAATGATTCAAATGATAAGGAAATAAATGATTTTTCTCCTGAAGAATCATCCCTCTGTGAGCTTGGAATGCCCTCCAGTCAGCTGGCATAGTAGCATCTAGAATTTGAAGCATACAACAACTGCCTGAGAATGACTAAACATGTATGTGATGGTGAAGCATATTGGACACTTGACATCCATGAAAAAAGTGTATGGATACAAAATGAGGAGTTTCAGCTTCTGCTTCCTTTTATCCAATTCAATAGGTGAATTTTGAGATCAATATAATTAGAAATCAGCATATTAGTAGTAGAACGCTCAACCTGGCATACAAAAGGATAGAATCTTCATATGAACCAACACATTCCCATGAGAAATCAGGATATTCGATGTGAATACATCTCTAGAAGTCAATATAATCCTGACATTGAAAACCATAAAAGGTACAAATATATGTATGTTGACATCAGCGAACCTAAATATTCAAAAAAATAAGTACCTATTTATAGATATTATTTGGAAATGATATAATATATAATGACCAAGATATTGTAGAGAACGATAGGTATTAAAGGTTGCAACATATCTTTGAGAGAAATTGTAATGATACATATACTGAAGGATGAGCAACCACGAATGTCATGTTGAATAAAGACTTGGTAGTAGACCAATGAGGTCTTGAAACCCTATATATTAGACACCTAATGTAGTAGATTATGAAGCCCTAGTTCATAGATATCCTAAATTTTGAAGACATTATGTCCAAAATCAGCACCGACTGTAGCATTCAAAGAAAAATCTTGGTGATGTCATTGGATGACGATGTTGTGATGACAGTGGGGATTTTCAAACTGGTGATTTAGAAAATAGGAATCACAATTGGGAGAAGATTGGTAAATTTGATGATGATGTAGTGGATTCGTGACGTGGTGGAGATAAGAAGAGGGGATGATGGAGTAGTGAGATGAAGTGCAATCTTATGATTTGATTTTCAGATTTTTCATGAAATTGTAGGATGAAGATTAAGGAAGATCAATAGTGGATTCAAAACAGTGGTAGTCGAAGAGGATTTCGATGAGGTAAGAGAGGTAATTTCAAGGGAAGGAGTTAATATGGATAAATGTTTTTGAAGTGAATTGTTGTGGGAGATACATGTGGCAGAAAACAAATCCTTCATTAGTAAATATATAGATATAGATGGTAGTTAATGCCTAGCCACTACATTTTTTGGAATTACCTGAACTAATGATAATATGATTAACGTTTTTTTAAATGTTTTTATTTTCATCCATTAATTTTTAGAGGCTTATAAAAAAATTAATCCAATTTTATGGATGAAAAACTCTAATACTTTAAAAAAGTCCTTTTACCATCTTTTGATGGAGAACCCTTATTAAATATATATATAATATATTTCATATTCTCCATTTGAAAATATTAACTTCTTTTTTATAATAGGGACATCAAAATTTGCATTGCCAAAAATGTTTGTTATTTTTCTAATAAACGTCATTTTTTTGGAATATGGAAAATACTGCATTTTAATTGAAAGTGGATATTAAATTAAATTTATTTATATAGCTAGATTTTACATTAAAATGGGTTTAATGACTTATTGTATTATATTTTAACCTTTTTATCCGATTTTTTTACATTATAAGTAATTTCACATTGAAATTGGACATAAAAACTTATTAATATTTTGTTAGTTTATACTTCATAAAAATTCACTTTTATGACAATGATAATAAATTAGAAATTAATATATGAAACATATGTGTGTTTAATTTGGAAAAATGGATACCATATTTTGATATATAAGGTCCAATTTTTTTTAAATTGGTAAATTTTATTTTTAGTCATTACGATTAGTAACATTAATAAATATTTTATTTACGATTGTTAAATGGTAGATCTAGAAAATAAGGGTAATAAAATAATATAATAATAATATTAAATTACCCTAACACATGTCATAACTCTATTTGATAATACATGTTTAATAATATGAATCCATTTGTCATTTTTGGGACCCCATGGGGAAACTTGTTGGTGAAAATTAAATTTTATAAAAATTAATTTAATGTAAAGGAAAATGTCACATAAACAAATATCTTTTAATAAAAAAATATTAATATGATGTTATATAAGTAATATATTCAACTATAAAAAGTCATTAGAGATCTATTTGGTTTCCATGTCATGGTATATTATTTATTATTTTTTGACATCATATTAATAAAAATATTTATGAAACAATGGTGATGTAGTTATTACATTATTAACGAACGATTTAAATAAAAGAGATTATAAATAAAAAAATAAATTTATTTTGAAAATTTTTATGACATCAATGAATTTTATGAATTATTATAACATGTTGTATTTTAAATAATGATGTTTTTTCTAAATAATTAAGTTGTAATATATTTATCAAGTTTCTTGATATGAATAGTTTATAAATTGACATAAATGAGTTGTTAAAATAAATACTAATTTATTAAATGATAAATAATCTTAAAACTCGATGATTAGTCAAACTGGAATATATAATGATTAAAATGTCATTAATTATCAATTTTTGAGTCTATTTTCATGTTATTGTAAATATATTAACCATATCATATGAATCTACAAGGGGACCTGGTAAAAGTAAACTTATTTAACTAAAGGTTAAATCTAAATGATAAGGTTAATTTTGTGTGCTAAGAATGTATAAAAAACACCATATGACCGGATTTTATTCGATGATAACATTATATTATAATTGAATGAGTTGGGGGCCTTTTTAAATCTAAATTCAGTATATAATAAAATAATACTTTCAATCATTCCTAAAGTTCCCATCTTCACTCTTATAAATGGACACCACCCCTAACCGATTACTCACACCTATCAAGCCCCTCAGATCGTCAAAAATCTAATACAATAAGAACGCAAAATAAGCATATTCCTCATAGAAGCCTTCCCCTATGAAGAAAGAAATTCATGAAATCTTTTTGGGTCAAACCAATGGGAGTTACCCGATTTAAAGGTAACATATTTTCTCAAGTTAGTTTCTTTTATTTTCATTATCCACTAAATATTATATTATTACTAATTTATTATCTTAAAAAACAATTATCCTCAATATACTAGGTTAATTTTATGATAATTATTCAATATAAACATAAAATCATCTCTGTCTAATGGGTATAGAACATATTGTTTCTGTGGACGGAAAAATATTGCCCCAAGAAACTATGATTTTTCAATATTCTCCTACCCCCTCTTATGGTGGGAATTATGATGGATCTGTAATTATATATGATATTTATGATATTTATTTTATCTATATGAAACTTTAATTATCATTAATAAGATATAGTTATTCTTTTCATCTTTCATAAATATGATACTTTCATTTGAGGATGTGTGTACAACCACACCCTCAAACTGATATGACATGTTAATGCTATAAAAGGAACATATAAATGATGTAAATAGTGAACTTATGTAACATATATAACATATATGTTATACTATAATTATAATATACCTGTGAATCATTTTTTTTCATTCTGTTAAATATGAAAATGAAATGAAGGTAGTGTCCATGCGTATGTATGGATTACCGTCTCCATGAATTGTTCCAATATTTTCTTATATCCAAATGATATACACTATTAAAAGTAAATATTTAATGGATATATATGAAATATATGATATATAAATCATGAATATCATACTAGAGATAATTAAATTTTGATCACATGGAAAATTTATAATTATAACAAGTTCATTTTTGACTCAAGTTCCGAACATCGACAACATGTCTGATATGAACTCAAATAATTAACTAATTTTTATATGAATATAATAATTGACACAAAATTAATAATAATCTTGGTAAATTATCTTAATTATATATAAATTAACTTCATTTAATTATTTCGGTAATTAAAGAACGAACTAGCCAAGATGGACTCGAGGTAAGAGAACCTTTCACCATCCTCTTTTAGTCAAAGGCTAATTTTATGTTATGTATTTTAATTAAAATTTTCTTATATTGGTATATGTTCTTATATATATATATATAAATTATATTACCATGTGATTAGATACCATTTTCAATCACATTAACTCATTTTATGAATTTTAATGTAACCCTGTTAGGCTGCCAAATTTTTGTAATGGACATTTTCCCATTCTATTTTCATTAATGGAAATTTTGATTTATACAAGAACATATTTTATATGTTGTAAAAAACATTTGAAATTTAATTTAATTTAAAGGGAATATTTTTCAATGATCCATTTTACTAAATGATAAAGGAAATGTTTCTTTGTAATCTTTGTGACGACAATGAGATCTCTGCCGTCATAAACATTATTTGGCTTCCTCTATATGGATTAATTTTTAGAATAGGAAATAAAATCCCTTATTCTATTTTAGGTTGTATTTGAATTGAAAAGGACTTTTCAAATGGATTGATTATTTCAATATCTTTCTATGATTTATATTCATTGCAAATGAAATGTTATTTGTGAAATATTGATATTTAAAATATATTATGTCATATTATTATATAATGGAGCTTAAACATTTGAAGGGTGGTTACATGATAAACCAAATGACGGGAGATTACGTGATAAACCATGGATGGTTGATTACATTATAACCTCAAATGCATTGGGTATGAAAGTAGGCCATATAGTTATTCTATTTAGTTATGTTGTGGATGTCTACTGTATGGTTTTTCCATTTATATATGTTTATGTCTCAAGATACATTTATATGTTATACCTTGTTTTCTATGGGATTGATGGTAATATTTTAGTTAAAAAAATCTTATGTAAGGAGATTATATTTAGTGAACTCTTTTTTCTACTTCATTATGGTGCAAAGTATTACATTATGATTATGCATGAATAGTTTAAATGTTGTTTTGAAAAATAACCAAATTCCTTCTTTCTGTATCCCTTACTGAGCTTTTTTTCCATCCCGTATTTCTTAATTTTTTTTCATAGAACATAAGTTCCAATATGGTAAAGGATGTGATTATGGAAATTTTATGATGTTTAATACATGGAACTAATCATGTTTTATTTATTTTACGAATTCTTATTTTATTAAAAATTGTATACTAATTAGAAGTGTCAAAATATAATATAGAAGATGTTTTGTATAAGTTATTACCTAATTAGTTAAAGCTATAAACCTAAAAAGATCCTCAAAGTAAAATATTATCATAATTCAGTATGTAATGTTTATGGATGGGGCCTTATAGTTGGTATCGGTGGTTGGTTTAGATAGAATTAGAGGTTAGGATGTTTTTAAAACATATGTGACATAACCATAATGAATTGAATGTTAGAATGATTCATAGATATTTTAAATAAATTTAATCAGTTTAAAATAACATTAATAAGCAAATCTTATTGTTTACCCTCCTCTAATGATATTTTATAATTATTTTATAGATATAATCACACTGAACTTTTTGGTTTTAGTAAATGGATGGATATAGTAGGAAACAAAGTAACAATGGATATGAAGAAAACTGTGACATTTTTTTGAATATGAAACTAAATGAAATGGGACATTCAATGAGAAATCTTCTTGTTATTACAAACCATCTATCTGAAGTCATGATTAACCACATAAAACATGGTGATTTTTAAGGCAACATATATGCGAGAAAAGAATCCCTAGGGATGTTCATGTAATAATCATAATGGAAAGTATATTGAAAACCATATGTGTAATATATGTGGAAAGAAACACCTACGAAAATTCATAAAAGGGATGGGATGATTCAATAGATATGGTATTGAAGGTCATAATTATAAAACCATCCATAGAAAATGGAAACATAAAGTTGATTATAGGAAAGGGAATAATGTCCTTTATGATAGATCATTTGAATGTTTTAAATGTGTTTTTCATGGTTATTATATAAATATATGTAATATAAAGATGTTTTATGAATGGGATCAGTAAGAAAACACAAATATAGGTTTACAAATACCTAATTCCATTCCAATTGAAGATGTTGAAATGGATAATGACCAATTAAAGGAATGAATTATTTCTTACCAAATGTTTTCACATTATTGAATCATAGTATATGATTCATGATTTTGTAAATTAGAATGAATTATTGATGAATAAGTTGGAAAAATGGTTATTGGGTCATGAATAACGTTTAATGATTAATAAATATACATATATGAAATTCATGTGTTACGGTAGGTTGTACAATGATAAAATGTTTAAAATTAATAACAATGTGGAGATTACATTGGGAATAATTTTTCTAATATGTGTTTCCTTAATGTTTAATATTTGTAAATTAAATTCAATGAATAATTTCCTTTTCTTAAGTGAAAATAATGGATAACCTTAGGGGTTCAAATGATTTTTAGGTGAATAGTGATTATTACATTTTGTGATGGAAAGAGAAAATTATTAGATATCCTTTGAGAATAAAATAAGTTATGGTAATTTTTGAAGAAATTATCTTATTTATGATATTTTTATTGGAATTATATAATTTAATAAAAAATTACATCTTATAAGATGGGTGACATCCCATCGAATCCGGAACGACTGTAGGAATCGAACCCACAACTAACGGGCGACAAGGGTGCATCGCCTTCCACACACCTACATGATGTCTCAGGTTAGTATGACTTATTCTTTTTAGTTAATTTATTTTATTGATCAAGAATAATTTGATTTGGGATCATCTGTTTTATCAAATTTATATCTTTAGTGTATAAAAATGATTTCATGATTAACTAACAAAGATTATTTCGGAAGACGTTTTATCTATTGGGAACACTAAATGCATAAGGAAAATAGAATACTTTGGGATTTAAATTTAGGATTAACTGTGGAATTTTATTGTAGAAGAATGTATGTTTTTTGTGTGGAAATATCTTGATTCAATTTATTAAAGGAAATGATTAACCTATCTTGATGAATATGTGATTAAGTTAAATATGTTTTCAATATTATATTTTAATAGTTGTCAATGTTATTTGAGATTAATGTTATAATTTTGGTGGATGACTATGTGATCAAATCCTTATTGAATATCAGGCTCTAAACAATGTTTTTACTATTTTTAATAATTCAAAGGACAATTCTGAATTGAATGGTATTTTTTGAATATTTTGTATTGTTCGTTCGTTTTTGGAGATTATGAGTAATATTTCTTTTTATAAAAGATTTTCCTTTTTGGGGATTATCTGATATTGTACTTACTATTTTGGTTTTGGTTAATATCAAATGATAGGGTAAATATATGGTTCATATTTTGTGGATCATTTTAATATTTAGAAGTTGATTCTTGCACTTCAGGTGTGAAAAAAACATCTTGAATACTCATCATTTGGAGAGAAGATGATTTATTAGAATAAAATTATTAACAGATGAAACTATAATTGAATAGTCATTATATATTATTATGTTCTTAGTCAATCTTATAAATAAATTCTCAATTATTAAGAATGGGAACATAAAAAAATCTATTTACTTGTTCTACCGGGGAATCAAATACATTTAACTAATCACATATTTTTGGTTTTATGGTGGTAAACATTATCATTCTCATGTTTCCTAACACTCTCCATTATCACATGCTGGTTATTTTTCTCATCCATAACTTTGTTTTCATAGAACCCTAGTGTCTTTTTTCTATAGTGTCCTTTATATTTTTCCATATTTATTTTAAAATGATATTTTTATTTAACTTTCTCTTATGGGGGTCTTTTTGATGATGTCGTTCTGCCCATTTGTAAAATTGCATGGATTCAATTTCCAAAAGGGGGAAAGATGTAACATCCCAGTTAAATAAAGAATATGAAATTTTAACATTTATTAATATTTTTCAATTAAATTTTATGTTTAATTTGATGGGATTCTATATCTGATAGCATAATCAACAGGAAACAATGGATTTCATTGAAATCTCACATTAACCCAACATTAAGTTATACTATTAAATAATATAATTATATTATTAATTTAAATCTAAGTTAACGCATAGACATTGTTTTGGAACAAATGAAAAAAACTAACTTCATTATGATTACACATTATTTTTAAATGTTTTTACTTTTATCCAATATGTTTTAGTGGTTTAAAATAAGAATCAATCCATTTTTAAGTATGAAAATAACTAATATTTTAAAAACTAAATTTTACTGCCTTTTGATGGTGAACCCATTTTAAATCTATTTTTTACCAATTTTATATAATCACTATGTCAAAATAATCTTTTTATTTATAATCTAGGTGTAAAAAATTACATTGGGTAAAGTTTTGGTATTTTTCTGTTATTTTTCTTTTTTTTATGAATAGTGACAAATATTTCATTTGAATTCAAAAATAATTTTTAATATAATTTAATAAGATAGTTATAATGTAAATAAATTTGTGTTTAATGTGTAATTGGATTATATTTTTACCTTTTCATCCAATTTTGGTCATTAGAAGTAAATTCACATGGAAATTGGACATAAACACATGTTAATTTTTTGGTAGTTTTTATTACATAAAAATAGGCTTTTTGGTATTGACATTGGGAATAAATTTTAAATTAATTTATGAAAAATATGTGTTTTGAATTTGTAAAAATGGATTCTATATTTGGAATTAGGAGGTACAATTTGTTTAGATAGGTAATAATTATTTTTATACATTATGAATTATAAGTTCAAAAAATATTTTATTTACAATGGTTAAAGAGTAAATCATGAATATAAGGGTAAAAATTAATATTAAAATAAAATAAAATAAAATAAATAAATGTATTATCCCTATTGGATGATGCATTTCCGACCATGGGAATCATTGGGTCATTTTTAGGACATTATGTAGCCACTTGTATGTGAAAATGACATTTTATAAAAATTAATTTAATGTTATGGATAATGTAACCTAAACATATATCTTTTAGTATAAAAATTTTTATATGGGTTTATATATTTTATCCTCTAGAATTAAAATTTTCATTAAATATATAAATAAATTCAACAACATGGTATTTTATTTATAATTTTTATACATCAAATAAATAAAATTATGTATCACATAATAGTGATGTAGTGATTACATTATTAATGATTTATTTATAAAAATGTAATAATAAATATAAAAATAAACTTATTAAAAAAATTTTATGCCATACACAAATTTTTGGATGATTATAACATATTATCCTTAAATTAATGTTTTTTTAATAAATAATAATGTTTTTTATATTTTTTAAAAGTCTATATATGAATAGCTTATAAATTTACATAAATAAATTTATAGAGTAAATATTGTTTTATTAAATGATAAACTAATCGTTAAAATATAACATTCATAAATATGACATATATGATGGTTCAAATTTCATTAGTGGTACATTTTTGGGTCTCGTTGAATTTTATAGTAAATATAAATACCATATAGTATGAATATACAAGTGGACATGGTGAAAGTAAAATTAGTAAAATAAATGTTAAATCTAAAAGAGAAGGTTAATTTTATACCCTATGATTTTATAAAACTCATTAGCTAACATTATTTTGAAAAATATTCACTTTATATTCGAATTAAATGTTTTGGGGACCTTTTAAAATCTAAATTGAGTTTATAATAAAATAATACAATCCAACATTCATAAAGTACCCCTTCTCCATCTTTTAAAATGAAACCACCTATAACCCTTTAATAAAACCTTAATATCCCCTTGGTTCTTCTAAAATGTATTCTAATTATCTCATAACATACCTCTATTACACTTATAATCATTCTCCTAGGTGTTTGGAAATTCAAGAATGCCTTTTTTTCAAACCAATGGGAGCTACCCGATATAAAGATAATATCTTCTCTCAAGTTTTTTTCTTTTATTTTCATTATCAACCCCATATGATATTTTTATTCATTGTTTACATTAAAACAATTGTATCCTCAATATACTAGGATGTTTTATGGGAATTATTCGAACTACACTCATTCACACCTCCGTCTAATGGGTATAGAACATATTGTTTTTGTGGACGGAGAACTACTATCTCACGAAACAATGATTGTTCAATTTTATCCTAAAACATGTTATCGTAGCCATTATGATAGAAATATAATTATATATGATATTTATTTTATCTATTTGTTTCTATAATTCTTATTTAGAACACACCTTTATACTTTTTAGGTTGTATAAATATGATAACATTATTTGAGGAATGTGGACTACATCCCCCTTAATGTGATATGGCTCATTCATGGTATACATTGAATGTATAATGTATAGAATTAATGAAATTATGTAAAATATATAACCTAAATATTAGACTTTAATTATAATATACCTATGTATCATTTATTTTTAATACATAAATAATGAAAATTAAATGGATGTTGCATTCATGGGTACGTATGGCTCAACTTCTCCAAGAATGATGCATTTAATATCCTATATAAAAATGATATGGACTATTATAAATACATATATACTTGTTATATATGATATTTAAGATACTAAATCAGGAATATCTTTCTGAAGTTAACATAATTTTGACCACATGGATAATTTATAATTTTAAAAAGTTAATTTTTTACTCGAGTTCCAAATAACAAAAAATTGTTTACTATGAACTCAACAAAATTAACTAATTTTATAGCAGGTAATAAGTGATAGAAAATTAAAAATAAAAGTGAAAAATGGTTTTATGAAAATATAAATTAAATTATGTATATTATTAACGAAATTAAGGTGCGAACGACTGATGTCAGACACCAAGTATGGGAACATTTCCCCTTCAAATTTTAGTGAATGAATTATTTTATGTTCTATCTTTTAATTTCAATTTTATTATGTTGGTATATGTTGTTATATATATCCTTATTTATGTCCATTTTATGCCCAAGTGAGGGGATACCATTTCTTCTCCTACGAAATCATTTTCTAAATTTTTCATTAATGCAGTTTGGCTGCTGAATTTTTAGAAGGGACATTGGCTCAATCTTCATTCATTGAGGCAGATTTTGATTCATACTGAACATGATTTTATACGGCATATAAACACCATTGACATTTAACATCATTCAAAGGGAATATTTGGCATCATATAATTTTACTAAATGACAAAGGGAATGTTTTTTAACATTTTTGGGATAATTTCATCTCCATTTTTGTAATCCTTATTTGAATTCCTCTATATGACATGCTATTTTAAAAAGAAAGAGAAATACATTATTACCTTTTAGGTGTTCTTGTATAATAAAACTTGTTTTTGAAATGGATTGATTATTTCAATATCATGAAATAATTTCTTTTCATTCAAAATGAAATTTTATTTGTGAAATGTTTATATTTGCAGTATTTTATGTTTTATGGTTATAAAATGTAACATGTACTTTTCACGGATGGTTACATGACAATACATATGATGGGTGGTTCTGTAAAAAATCAAGGATGGGTGGATTCATTATAATCTCTAATGCATTAGGGATGGATGTAATGTCCCGGTTCCGGAAGCCTCTTTGAGGTGCCCCGTATCCGGTTGGTCACATAGCCCAAGTGAATTTTAACAAACTCCCAAGGTGCTGACTAGAAGCGAGGGCATTGTGTGTGATAGAGGGGAAACTATTCCTTCATTGACAGAGTAACACAACAGAAATTATAGATAGTATTAGAGGAAACAGTAATAACAACAAAAAAATTAAGCAGAAGAAGACTTAAGGAAATAAATAGCTGGAATATATATATAATGATTCATGATACATATTTCTAGGAAATAATCTGAACACGTCACAATGTTGAAATACATTACTAATCCTATGTACAAGAAAAACAACTAAACTACTCCTCAGCTTTATAATCTTGTGCTTTTTCCCATAATCTCCATCTCCAATGTAGTCTTGTTCCTGAAGTATAAGGGATCATTCCCTTATATATACATGAAAATATATAATCTGTTTGGGCTTGAAAGCATGGACCAAATAGGGTGTGATCCTAATCCTAGTATAAAACCACCCAATGATCTATGCCTAACAGTCAATGAATATACATAGAAGACAATAAGAAAATAGTTTTAGTAAATAATGAAGTACTGACCAGTAAACAATCAAATATTTTCAATGTAGTCAACTTAATATATCAAATAAACAGCTAAACACAAAAATGAAACTCCTTTGAGAAGTACTCATAGCCTAACCCCTCTGGTTCAACCAAAAAACCAATGAAACCCTCTTGGATGAACTCACCATATAACCCCTCTGGTTAAGCTTTACCAAAGACTCTCTGAGGAAGTACTCACCGTAAATCCCCCCCTGTAGTACTGTATCAGAAACTAATAGGTACTCTGAGGAAGCACTCAACATCAAATTACCCCTTGTATACTATTTTGAGGAACTACATACACTATGAGGGAGAAAATATGTGTATCTCCAACTATGGTCTCGCAACATAAAAATAAATAGACACTTTGGAAAATCCCTCAACGTCTATTATCTATATGGTCTCTTATACTTGGTTAACACAGCCCTGTGTTAGTCAATCATGCACAAAGACAGATGGAAAACAACTTAATCCTCAAGGAATATATGGATAAAATTTCTACCACATATCATATCATGTCCAATAAAATTACTCCATCCTAATGAATCTAGGAAAGGATAGAAAACAATGTAATAAGAAAACTAGACCAAACGATCAAAACAATAATTCATGGGAAAAACATCCATAGAATGGATATTTCAACCCTAATCAACACAATTAACCTCTATAAAAACGAACATGGAATAGTAGGAAATAAAATGGATACAAATCGTAAACCCCCAATACCCCGTCCAAGGGTATTTGGATCTTTTTCACATATAACTCAAAGACAATCTATGGAAAGGTACATACCACCAACCTCAGCATTGTGATATCGATAAACTCTAGTGTCAACCCATGGATTGTCCTAGAACGCCATAGATGTACAAAAATGTTTAAAATGTTCAAACGAGGATAACACTAGAGAGAAATAAAATCAAGAAATTGTGTTCCAGAATAAGTTGGAACTCGCCGATGCAATTCCAAACCAACTGAGAGAGTTCAACTTTTAGAACTAACTTAGAGTAGGGGGATCAGAGAAGATTCATCCCCATACAGATGCTCTTGGATGAGACAGATGACTAAGAGGTGGGTTCTGTCAAGTAGACGAGACCTAGGTCCGTTTAATGAAAAAAAGTACATGACATGTACTTTAAAAGTACACGATGTGTACTTACCTTAATTGGCCTCAGCATTAGGATGTCTCTAGGCCCCCACACACTGTTGTGTAGTTAGCCATTACACGACCTGTACACGGTCACTCACGACAACTGAGTACATGGTGTGTACTTATATGTACATTGCATGTACTCTTGAAATTTATAGAAAACCACTTTTTCTAAAAACTACTAGAAAAGAAAATCATACCTAAAAATAAGATTTGGATTCTTACAATCTTCTCCCCTTATATAAATTCATCGTTGAATTTCCCTATAAAGAAGGCTAAGAATAATAATCCTTGAATAGGTCTATCCACTACAATCATACATCAACCTCCCTCCCACAAGTCTCAAGATGTACTCGCTTGTGATCCCATAACACACATTAAAAACAAATAGAACGACCATAGAGAACCTTCACAGATAAATCAACAATCTTGATAGGATTCTCCTCGAAGGAGGATCCCACCTATAACTCTAACTTTGGGGTTAGAAAACCATGATACGAGTATGGGATTTAACTCAAAGATGAGAAATGTTAATTTAATCGTTCATAGCTCGGTACCTCTATGGTAACTACAAGTGATATTCATCAAGCCTGATTCTCTCCAAAACGTCAAATAGCCTAATGTACATCTATGAATGATTACCATGTCTTGTAATCCTCCTATGACCAAACTGTAGTGTGATAAATATGAAAACATGATCTCCAAGCTCGAACTCCTGAGGTCTTCTCCATATATCAGCACAAGAATTCTTTAATGAATGTGTAGTAGTTGTCCACTTCTAAATCAACTCAATTAGCTCTATGGAATCTTGGACAAGATGAGGTCCTATCATACCTGTCTCTCTTACCACCAACCAGCACAAGGATGATCGACATTGACTACCGTACAAATACTCATAAGATGCCATCATAATAGTTCCATGAAAACTAATATTTTAGGAAAACTACATAAGAGGTATGTGCTTATTCAATGAACCTCCTAAATACATGATGCATTCTTGTAGAATGACTTCAAGAACATGAATCGTATTCTCAAATTGGACATATGTTTGGGGATGGTGACCTGTACTCAGAAGTACATATGTACCCAAAGCCATCTGAAGTCCCTACGAGAACCGAGAAGAAAAACATGCATCCCTGTAAGAATCAATAGAGTGTGGATCCCCATTAAGATGTATTATCTCTCAAATTTACAGTCCTCCCAACTCATCAACCCTGAAAGTCTCCTTGAGCTATAATAAGTGGGCAATCTTCGTGAGTTTTTCAATTACAACCCAAACTGCATCATTTCCAGGAGGCAACCTCAGCAAACCTATCACGAAATCCATCGTGACATCATTCCACTTCAACTCTGGAATGGGTAATAGCTACAAAATATTTATTGGTCGATGATACTCCTCCTTCATATGATGATAGGTGGAAAACCTCATCATGAAACCACAATCATCTCTCTTCATACCCGGCCACCAATAATAATAGTGTAGATCAACATACATCCAGGTGAAACAAGGATGAACTACCCAAACCGAGAAATAAAAGTCCCTCATCAGCTCCTCGCGTATGTCTGCTCATACCCATATGTTCCCATAAAAATGAAAGATCTCATCATAGAATATGGTCCATCTAGGAATGGGGTCCTTTCCTGACATTCTCTCCCATAGGACTAGGCCTTCAGAATCTGATTCTTACTCATTCTCACACAATCCAGAAGAGTAGTGGAAACAACTACAGATGGAAGAAACGTCTACCCATGTCTATCATGCACCTCCAAATTCAATTCAGAGAACAGTGCCATAAGTTGTCACTAACTACTGACCTTCAAAACTACATGTATCTGATTCCTCCTACTCATCACTTCATCTAGATTGTTTCCTTTCCCAAGAGTATATTCTTGATCAAATAAAAAATACATAATGTAATAAACCCAACTTTGCTATTCCAAGTTTAGGTCATCATGAGTGATGATATACATGAGACTTTTTTTGTCGGTGAAAACCACGAAATTCTCTTCCAACAGATAATGTCTTTAATAGTGTAAATCATGAACAAATGTGGCCAAATCAAGATCATGCGTCATGTAATTCCACACTTGTGTCCTCAAATGCCGAGACCCATATGCAAAGACTCCATCCCCCATCATAAGAACATCTCCCTACATGATTCTTTATGCATCATAGTAAACATTATAGATCTTGCTCGACTCTGGAAAAACAAGTATGGGTGCTGAAGTCAACCTCCCTTTCATTTCTTAAATGGCTAACTCAGAAGAATATATCCCCATGTACTTCTCACACATCTTGGTCAGGCCTGTCAGTAGTGATTATAAGCATGAAAAGTCATGTATGAAACATCTGTAGAATCTAGTGAGCCATAGAAAAATTCTTACTTCAAATACATTCTTCAAATGCTACCAAAATACTACTCCTCTCACTTTCTATGGGTCTATTGATACGCATGTCTTTGATATAATAGGACCCATGAAGTGAATATGGTCCATCCAATAGTGTCATTTTGAGAGAATAACATATCATTTTTTTCTCAATCAGTGTACTCAAAATGATCTCAAAATGTTTGACATAGTCATATTAAGTGTGAGAGTACAAGAAGATATCTTCCAGGAAAACCACCATGAAGAAATCCTGGAATGGATGGAACACTCAGTTCATCAGTTCATTAAAGACTGCAGGCACATTCGTGATACCGAAAGGAAAAACCACAAAATCCTATAGACCATACCTTCTCTGAATGGTTGTAATAGGCATATCATAAGGTATAATGCGCAATTGATGATTATCGGATCTAATGTCAATATTTGAGAACACTCGGGCTCCTTCAAGTCGATGGAGTAGAACATCAACCCTCATCAAGGGATATTGGTTCTTGAATGTCAAATTGTTCATCATTCGATAATCCAAAAATATTCATAGGGTAGAATTAACCTTCCTCACAAAAAGGACAGGAGAACCCCCAGGAGAAGAACTATGTCAAACGAATACATTATTATTCAAATCCTCAAACTACATCTTGTACTCCTTTAACTATGGTGTAGCTATCTTATAAGGAGGAATGAACATTTCTTCCACTGTTTTCACGAGATCAATATAAAAATCTACCTATTTCTTCAGAGGAAACCATGGATAGTCCTCTAGAGGGACATTCATGAAATGATTCACCACTAGAGGGAAGTCCTATTATGATGTTCCCTGGACATCCAGATATAGAATAGCAATCTTGGATATAACTCCTCCCATCCTAGGATGCTGAAGCCCTACTCAGCTAGTCTGGAAATCCCATTCACACTTATGAAGAAACCATCCACCCACTGGTGATGTAAAACTCACTATGTGACAATTGAAATCCACAAAAACTTGGAAGGGAACCATACATTAAATTCCAAGAATGATATCATAGCCTCTCATCACTAAGAATGAGAGGTCCCATAGGAAGTGACACCCACAATCCTCTAGAGGGAAATCCTATCACTGCCACACTCATGTTGTTGGTCTCCCCAACAGAGTGTCCAGAGTTAATACATCAAGAGAGGTCAAGATTCAGAGCCCTAGGCTCTCCACAATAGCAACAGATATAATTCATTGGAAATCCCATGTATCAAAAAAAGTAGAAACTAAAACATTGGTAACTAGGATCATACCTAAAACTATAGATGGTCTGGAAACCTATTCCAGCTAGTTCTGCTCCACCACAAAAGTCTGGCTTGTATGATGACCCTGTGACCCTTCCTAGAAATGTTGAGCTAATCCACCCCGTTTTCATTAAAAACCTGGTGACTGGCTACCATGACCATGAATTCTACCTCACCCCGAAAGGCCGAAAGAACTACATTTCCATAAATGATGTGGAATTTGTGTTGCTTCTCATGAAAGAGGAGTCATAGAAGATCCTCTCTCACCAGCTATATGTGAGAAGAAATGAAAGAAGCATTAAAGATGACCCATTTCTCCACAATATTGGCACTCTGAATGATCTTTCGAGAAATGTGTCCTCGTATGACCTCTCATCCCTCACTGGTAGCACACCACCCAACTTACAAAAGATGCATCCCACATACTCGGATCTCCACATATAGACTCCCTGCAATGCATCCTACTCTTAGCCAGAGAAGTAGAAACTCTAGATGCTGAATCGCCCTGGCCCACAGCTCTAGAATCCCTCAGGATGCGCATGGTGATCATTTCCTAGTTTAATATATAAGTGATGGTAGTTAACTTGAAAATGTTCACCTTAGATCAGATGTCATGCCTAAGACAATTCTAAATATTTCTTTCCAGGTATAACTCACCACCTCTTTGGACAAGCGTGAAGAGCTCCCTCTCTGTGAAGCGAAAACAATACTCCATTACCTATAGAGTACCATTCTACAGATTCATAATGTCTAAGGCTCGATAGTCTCTCAACGTCTTCAGAAAGAAGAAGTCATATAAAGAATGCTAAAACTCATCCCAGGACATAACCTTTCGACTTCCCACCCGTGAGATCACGTCCCACCATCCCTTACAGGATTCCAGAGGAAAATACATAGCGATATTGACCCTCCTCTCTATAAGAATCTCTAGATGCTCAAAAATCGTCCGAATGGATTCTAGTAATGATTATTCTTCTGGAGGTCCTCCATCCACTGAGAAGGAAGGATGATGTTTCTACTGAATGACCAGCGTCAAATCTTCCATAGACGGGGCAAGATGCGGTTCCCCTCAGAAGGTGTACATAAAAATCATAAAGCCATATCAGAACTATGAATCAACACCTATGTCTGGAATGATGACTGGTGTAAATACCAGCACAAATGGAAGATCTTTTGGAAGTCCCTGATCGACCATGTCTGATGTCTGATCACTTCCTTCAACTAGAATACTACTAGATAATGTCTTGGTGACATGAATCTACAAGGTCAACTGCACACCTTAGACCTAGATTATGATTGAATGGATTCATTGAAGTGCAAGAAGGGAATAGAAGAATGAATGCATTCAATTTTTTCAATGCATAGATAGACGACGTCTATAATCACTACACATTGTATTCACACAAGACTTCTTATGGACATGTACCCTTACCAATAAAGGTTGTGTAAAACACCATAAACACGGTGTGTTGTACTATCACAAGATGTGTACTTGAATCCTCTACCCATGCTTGAGTTCCCTTACAGTTCTATGCAACATAGTTCTCTTAGAACAACACTACATGGGGTGATAGTTCCAGACACGGTGTGTACTAGATGAATTTCAACAACCCGTGTTGTTAGTCACATGGCATGTTACACGGATCACTCTACATAGCGTGTTCCAGATAGACATTACTAGAACATAAAGGATTTCATTGACCCGTGTGGTTGGTTACATGGTCGGATCCAAGGGTTACAGTACCCAGCGTGTTGAATCAGGATACAATGTGTATAACTGAAGATTTATTTATCTATTTTTTTAGTTACACAGTTGGACATAGGATCTCAACACACAGCATGTACATGGGGTACACCGTGTGTCCCACAATTATTTTCCCAACCCCGTGTCTCTAACCACATAGCCAGCATCATAGTTAGAGACTACAAAACGTGTAAATATAGTTCACGTGATGTACTTAAAGAAAAAATAGTTCCCTCCCAAATAGAAGGACATATTGTTTGTATTAATCATTACAAGTCGTGTATTCTGGCTTTTTACAGACTGTAAGCCTCATTTACTATATTGGAGCCAAGAAAAACAATGAAACAAACATTAAATTGCCAAATTATGATCCATGATGGACCATACACTCTGCAAATCAGTGATTTGCATCATATACATGTCATATATAAGAAATAACAAAACAATGATCTGCCAAATTCCAATCCAAGAGGGCTCATAACACCTCAAGTACCAATGTTTGGAGTTCAATCAAACGAAACCGTACACAAACCAATACCCTATCAAATAACATGTATTCTAACAAGAAATATATCCGAAGAGAATTTATATCTAGCAAAAAATATATCATAACAACATGTAATTACTAATGCACCATAAATGGCATAGGAAGAATGCATGACATGTGATCTCTAGCAAGTGCCAATATGATGCATGAGATGGAATAGCATCATATCAACAGATTGAAGCAGAAATAGAACCTTAATAACATCCACAATAACAACAAAATAACTTTCAATCAACTAGTGGTGAAATCAAAGCATCTATAAAACTTGAGAAACCAGAAAAATTGAAATATATGAAAAAATTAATCATGCTCTGATACCACTTTGTAACATACCAGTTCCAAAAGCTTCCCAGAGGTGCCCCATATATGGATGGTCACATTGCCTCAAGTTCATTTCCCCGAACTCCATAGGCTTCCAATGAATAGCAAGGGCCTAGGTTTTGATAGTAGGGAAAATATTCCCTCATTGGAAGATTAAGGCTATAGAAATAATAGATAGAAATAGCGGAAGCAGTAATAACACCAAAATAAATTAAGCAGCATAAGA